>OX336416.1:71562606-72946567 GCA_946903255.1 Schistosoma spindalis | reverse complement strand
AATACTTACTCGTATTCAACACAGTTGAATTATAATGGTCATCTTTCACGAATTGATTGAAATCAGAAATGGAAACATTTGGTTGCCGACCACGGTCTAAAGGTTAAGCACGCACTCTAAAACTTGAAGGTCTTAGGTTTCATCACTCGTGATGTCGTGAATGCATACTACTATGTTCTTCACAAGGACGGAACAGCTATCCGTTATTTCTTTGTTTTTAGTGGTCTTCCGCAGTTTAAGCCATTGAAAACAAAATTGTTTACCTTTATCTTGTTATCTTAATTGGTCAGCTTTTCATTTAGTGTCTAATGTCTTGAACCGATGACTACTTGTACCGGGTTCTATTTTGCTTATGTCTGATTGATTTATTCCACAAAAAATATAGAACAAAATATTTCTTGGTTATTAATGCTAGTGAGCTATGTTGTTTGTGTACATTGCTTTTCCAAGTTTCCTTTTCGTATATCTCTGTATAATTAATTTTAATATTTTACTTGTTAAGGCTGTTGCTCATCGTGCAAGTCTGCTTGAATCAGCATCATCTCAACAACAACGTTTATTGGAATTAGACTCTCGTCTTACTGTCGCACAAACTGAAGTTGATTCTCATAAAACAAGTATTAATGAAATGCGTAGTAAACGTGATGCTTATGAGCGTGATATTCGAGATATGACTGAACAAGTGGAAGCTGCAAAAGCTGAACTTACTCATTGGCAGAGAGAAAAAGAACAATTAAGCTTACGAATGGCTGCTGGAGTAGATATGAATCCTGTTATGGAACAGTATAAGACATTGCAGTCAATGCGTGAAGTAAGTCTGGTTGCTAATTTGTTTAATTCTATATTATAAACTTTATAATTGTTGTACTACTTAGTGGTTAAATAAGTTGAAATAAATCTGAAGAAGACATTGTATATGTCTGTTCTAATTGATTAAAATGTACCAATCTAAATTGATTATAAGTGAAATAATCAGTTCATGTGTTTGGAAAATGGTTTGTATTATGTGAAGATAATCTAAACCTTAATCAATAGTTTGATTGCTAACTTTTGCTAAAAAATACTATGATGTTTGATATCCGCATGTGTTATGGTACAATATTCTTAATTATCCGATACTGACCATCCACTTCATTCATACCTTTCTAGTAGAACAAGACGTCAATACATTAGAATCCATGCACGCAAACAAAGGTATAAGAGCTCTACAATACCTTATCTAGCAAATATACTTTATGACGAACAGGTTATTAGAAGTGATCTAGTCAATAACTTGTATTCTTAAACATGTTTCTAATTAAAATAGTTGTACAGATTTCAATCTTCTTTTTATTTAAAACACTTCATTTAGTCCCAGGTAGTTTATCTACTTAATTCATGTATATGTGTATGCAGTCACCAGTTCTTTTCCTTTCTTTCTTCCTTTTTTGTGGAAGAAATTTGTTGAAATACTTTGTGCTGAGAATTCCATATTGTACCAAAAAATATCATATTGAATAAAGCCAATAATAATAGATAATTTCCCAGGTTTCATAAACAAATTAATGATTTATAAATTTTATCTTAAAGAAAAATATCAATTTTGTATGAATTCAGATTCTCTTTTAATTGCTTACTTTTCAAACTGTTAAAATTAATGGTCGCTTTCCATGACACGTATTTCATTTGAACTTTGAACTAAGATAGTCTATAAATAGGTTAGTCAGTCAGTCAGTCAGCTGCAACGTAGGACTAGGCACGTATATGCATCGGTCCAAGTTGCCATACCGCATTAGCACAACAAGATGAACACCGGATTCATAGAAGTAGTTAATTCAGTGGTGGTAATATATAGAAGAAAGAGTGTGTATAAGGAGATAGTACAGGAAAAAAGAATTAGTTCCTAGAAAGAAAGATTTGAAGTGATTTTAATCTCTTAGTTTAAAGGAAGACAGAGAGTGTATACACCGACGCCATTGTGATCGATTCTGAGCCATGTCACCAAGAGTCTCCAACCATTGGTTACGATAGTCACGCGGACCCCAACCAGGTAGTCTGCATCTACCAACATGGCTCAGACCAGAAGTTAGTGACTTCAAGCACTGATGCCACGTTTTGGTTTGGCCGCCCTTAACTTTCTTCCAATTATCCCCTACACTAGTCAGCATTGCGCGTCGTGGTAATCGGTGTTCACGCATACGCAGAACGTGGCCCAATCATCTCAGTCGATGAAGATTCATAACCTCATCAACTGATTTACCATCATTCCTAATACCCTGCGTCTAACCTCACTATTACTTACCCGGTGATCCTAGCAGATGCGAGCAATATTTCTAAGGCACCTGTGGTCAAATACTAGTAACTTACGAATATCTTCTACTCTCAAAGGCCATGTTTCGCAGCCGTATAGTAGAACGGAACGAACTGCCGCGCAGTATACTCGTCCCTTAATTGATAGACGGATCATTTCGCCTGCGCCATAGATGACGTAAGTTGGCAAAGGCTAAACGAGCTTTTCGAATCCTTGCTGAGATTTCGTCAGACACCAACCCATTAGGGCTGATCAGACTTCCAAGATAAGTGAAGTTGTCGACGCGTTCGACTACTTCACCTCCTATCCTTAGTTCAGGTGTTGACGCAGACCAGTCCTGAAGCAACAACTTGCATTTAGAGGGAGAGAAGCGCATCCCAAACATTCTGGCATTGTTGCTCAGTGCTACCAAAAGACTCTGCATTTCATCAGCGTCTTCACCAAACAGGACTATGTCATCTGCGTATCTAAGTCAATAAGTGGACCTCCTGGTAGGAGATCAATACCTGAGAATTCAGTCGATGAGAGCGTTATTTCCATTAGGAGGTCTATGATGAGGTTAAAGAAAAATGGAGAAAGTGGACAGCCTTGACGGACCCCACTTGAGGTTGCGAAAGCGGATGACAGTTCGCCATAGGCTCTGACTCGACTAGTAGTGTTCGAGTAAAGAGCTTTCACAAGGTTTATGTACTTCTGAGGTACGCCTTTCAATGATAGACACTGCCACAGAATCTCGCGGTCCATGGAGTCAAATGCTGCCTTTAAGTCAAGGAAGACCACTATTGTCGGACGCCGATAAGTATGCCTGTGTTCTAGAACCTGACGAATGGTGAATATGTGGTCGATGCATCCACGACCAGGTCTGAAGCCAGCCTGATTTTCACGTGTGTGCAGCTCACGAGTCCTAGTTAGGCGTCCGAAAATTATCGAAGCTAGTATTTTAGATATTATATTAGTTAAACTAATCCCTCTGTGGTTGTCATAGGATGATTTTGACCCTTTCTTAAATATTGGGACGATAAGTGATTGTGACCAGTTAGATGGGATAACGTCTAACTCCCAGATTTTAGCTAAAATATTAGTCAACCTAGTCGCTAAAACTAGACTACCATCTTTAAAGACCTCTGGGGCCAATCCATCTGGACCAGCTGCCATTCCTCCTTTCAGATTAGCTATAGCCTTTTGAACTCCAGCTAGAGTTGGAGGACCTACTTCAATGTTCCATTCATACTGTCTGGGAATAGAGGGTAGTTGTAGAGTAGCTGAAGGCCAACTGAACTGCTCCTTAAAATGTTCCGCCCATCGTTCTAAACGTCTGGACTGGGAGAAGATGAGAGTGTCGTTTTTTTGCGAAATAGTCTGACTTGCACTTGATTTATTAATTCCAGTTTCTTTTATTAGTCTGTAGAGTTGTCTTGTGTTCCCCATAGCCGCCGCCTTTTCCATCTCTTTTGCTTTCGTTGCTCACCACTGCTCACGATCATTCTTTAGACTTTTGCTCAATCTAGATCTGATTTCTTTACGCTCTTCATCGTGTTCAGAACCTGATGGGATGAGTTTGCGAGAATCTATCAGTGCAATAGACCTTGGAGAAATCCATTGGTTCTTTGTAACCCTGTGGTTTAAATCACTAGTAGATGTCACTGCTGTTTCCACAGCTGCTTGTATAACTTTCCAATCAACATCGGGGTCAGCCTCGTTTTCAGAACCACCTAAGTGTGACCTCAGTTGTTCCTGGAACCTACTTTTGGTTTTCTCATTACTCAATTCGGTTCTAATGAGTCTTTTTTGTGTGGCTCTTTTGCGTCCAGTGAGGCGCAAGCAGATGCGTGCTCGTACTAGGGCATGGTCGGAGTCCAAGCAGGTACTCCAGAATGAGCGACAGTCTTCTATGGACCCTCTCCAACGATGACTGATGGCAATATTGTCTATTTGAGTCCCTCGTTGGTTTGGTGCAGGGGGTCGCCATGTTAGACGATGTCTCTCCTTATGCTTCAAATTTGTGTTTGCTAAAAATAAACGATTGTCTGAGCACAGTTGCAGCAGACGATCACCATTATCTGTTCTCTGTGCCGGAATACTAAAATACCCACCTAAATGTCTTTCTGTTTCGTTTAAGCTACCTACCTGGGCATTAAAGTCGCCTGCTACGAGTACTATGTCTGAACGTTTAGCTTTCTGAAGAAGTTCAGAGAGTTTTCTGTAAAATTCATCTTTCACTTCATCCGAACTGCAGTCAGTGGGAGCGTAGGCAGAAACGACGAAAAGGCAACGACGTGTGTCCCTATCCTTTCGAGTTCTTACGGAGCCGTTTAGCCGAACAGCGCATAGACGACTGTTAACGGGGATCCACTCTAATAGCACTTGTTCCGCCCTCATGCTTAGTGCTATGCCTACACCTGCAAGTTCACGAGAACTAGCCATCGGGTCGCCAGATACACGGAGGGTGTATCTCGTCGGCACTCCGTTTTGCCGAGGTGAGGTCAAGTGAATGACCACACTAGGATCCTGTATGCGTGTTTCGGAGACACAGCATACATCAATGGTACGAGATTCTAAGGTTTTAGCCAAGGAAGCTTGCTGACCGATTTGACATAATGTGCGTACGTTGAAGGCTCCAATGTGTAGTTTGGTGCGAGGTTTCAGTAGACCTGAGACAGTGTTTTGCGCACTAGAATCGTTGGCTGTGGTGACACTTGATGAGGAAGTTTAGATTTGAAAGTCGATGTAAGAGGAATAATAGGAATTGAAGAGGTAGGTTGATTATGAATACAGTGGTCTTGAGTACTGTTAGAGGTATGAGGGCGGTTATCACTTCCCGGTTGCCCACACCGTGGAAGGGTTCTTCTGGAGGTACCTGAAAAGGAAATTGGATTAGAGGTGGTCATAGTGACCTGAGAGCGTGACCGCAGTGCCCAACGGACAGCTGCTTGAGGTCGGTCGCACACGACCTTTTTATGAGTAATTTTTGTGTTAGCTCCGTACTTGTTGAGACCTTACCGCCGGAGACGGATATCCGTGGGATAAGGCGAGGTGTGCATTTTTAGGGTCGATCTTTTCTAATCCCATCCCTACTTGTTGGAAAGGCAGCATCGCTGTTATGCTGGTTGTCTGAAGGAAACACCTTACTGCTGTCACACCTCTGTACAGTCAGCAGTACGACTTCGCCTTCGGACCTTGGTTTTGTTGCTTTTAGTCTTACCGCTCTTCAACCGACCTGTCTGGCATAGTAGGACCTTGAGGAACGGTTGTTCCAGCCAGTATAGCTCAGTTGCTTCATCACGATAGGCAAGCCCGACCACCACGTCAAGGTAGCAACAACGGTCAGGCTATAAATAGGTTGGTTTAGTAGTACTCTTACTTAATGAATAAACTACTTCCCTTTCACATTAACCTTTAAACTTCAAATGGACGAAGATTTTATGCATATATTTTTTTGTTTATTGTTATTCTCACTAACTATAACCATCTCTATTAGACAAAATTGTAGACCACTATTATAGCTTAATGATGAAACACCTAATTTTTTGACACTGGATTATAGTTTTGAATTCTGTCCTGCCTATGTTGCTTCAAATAGCCATTGCATAAATGGTATGGCCCCAAACCCAACACATGATTTTGAGTTACATTAATCTAATGGTGATGCTTAAATTTTTCAGAAAATCTATTTACCTCGTTTTTATTTCAAGGTTTAAGCATGAGATTATCATCATTGTTAATTGATTTGTACTTGAATTCATTTTCAAATGTTTTTATTAGATAGGTTGTTATAAGTTTACTTATTGCATTCTGGATATCTCGGTAATTAAAATGTTTTCGTTAACACGTTATCACATGTATATCAGATTAGATATTAATAATAGAAAATAATTTACATTATTAAATAACACTATAGCGTTAATCAAGCTGTCTATTTGTATTTTCTCCTCGTTCACTCGACATATTACTTTCATTGGCCACTAATCATTAGATCAAAGCGGAATTTAAACTCTTTAATTGCTTTGTCATTTTACGTTTCACCTTACTATAATCTTATACACTGAAGATTTTCGTGAATTCAGTTCGTCTGTTGGATAGTGATGCTGACTAGTGTTGGGGACGGCTGGAAGAAAGTTAGGGGCGCCCTAACCAAAACGTGGCATCCATCTTTGAAGTCACTAACTTCCAGTCTTAGTCATGTTGGTAGATACAGACTACTTGGTTGGGGTCCGCATGACTATCGTAACCAATGGTTGGAGACTTTGGGTGACATGGTTCAGAATTGATCACAATGGCGTCGGTGTATACACTCCCTGTTTTCTCTTAAACTGAGATTGAAATTGCTTCATGTTTTTCTACCAACTAATTCTTTCTTCCTGTACTACATCCTTATATGAAATATTTCTTTCATATATTACTACCATTGAAGTAACTACTTCTATGAATTCGGTGTCGTGCTAATGCGGTATGGCAACTTGAACCGATGCATTTATGTGCCTGGTCCTACGTTGTAGCTGACCACCACCTATACATCCAGTGTTTTTAGCCACGCTAATGGTCGATGGTAGCTCTGCTTTTGCATTATCCTTATAGTTTTTACGATCTCCAGTAATCACTTGAATTGATCTATTTTTTGTAATCCCTACAAAAAATTCTCAAAATTTCATAAATTCCTCATGTTTTTGAAAAATTTAGTCAAAGGGCTTAATAAGTCATTTTGCGTATTCATTGGACGACCAATTTGATTTTGTTTAACAATCCAGTGTAGTTTTACCGATGAGGATATAATCCATAAATTTTGTTCAGATGACAAAGTACGTACTACGCGACTACTGTTTAGACCAGAAACTGATTATAAAAAACTGACCTTCGAAGTTGTTAGTTTATTGCAAATATCTAGTTTTTTCTTCACTATAATGAATTACATTTAATATGATAAACACTCATGGTTTTCCTTAATTAGACAGTACATTTACTTTTCTACGTACCTGTTGCTTTTCCACCACTGCTTCGTTTTTCATCTTGTCAGTGAATTATACTGCAGAATATATGTCATATAAAGTTTTATTCATATGCTAGGTTTTTAATAGCTAAAGAACTACCTAACAGCTTAGATTATAGTGCGTGAATCCGCGATGAATCTACCATCTAATTTCTAACAACTGTCTACATAGATTACTGAATTCTATAGCTCCATGCACATAATTAGGGGAATCATTACTCGTTTAATATCTTTTTGAAACAAATGATTTTAACCTACCCTCAGACTTGACGGTTTCACTATTAGTCACTAGTTTACTAAGTTAAGTACTAAAGTCGGCTTTATTTTCAACCTATGGAAGTGTATAATCTTAATAGACTTCTAGTGAATAATCTGTTTTACAATGTTGTTTATCTTGTTATTAATTATAATGAAACTGTACATCTATTGGATTAAAATATTATAAACCAGTAACAGTGTCAGCGATGTTAACTAAGTTTTATAGACGAAATACATCCTAGTGATACGTGTGTGTTTCGCGGTATGTTTGTATACAACGTATAGATGTTTAATTTCAATTAGAGATTAATTCATGATCGAATCTCTATACCATGTAAGTCACACGTTAATTACTTAAATAACCAATCGGCTAACTTAAATATTAGTGAAATGTTCATGGACTTGTTCCTGGATTCACTGACACAATTGTTGCATATAAATATTATTAAAATGAATGATTTCGTAGAACAACATTCAGTATGATTATATTAGATCCAACTATTTTTCATATGTATGTGTATATGTTCGTCGTTACAAACTGTAATTAGTCCATTAGTTTTAATCAATAAATTGTATATCTTGGTTTCTAAATTACAATACTGTTTATTTCATAGTATGATAATTTACCATTCTTTAACATTCGTAATCAGGCACGTATTAAAACGATTGAACAGTTAAGAAATAAGTTAAATGAATTAGATCAAAATATGACCCAGCAAGGTCATGAACTGGCTACTAGACGTAATAAAATCGACGATTCACAAGATCGCGTCACACGGACAATGCTTGATTTAGTTGATCTGCGACATTCTGTTGAACAGAAAATGCAAGCATATAAATTGCAAAAAAAATCTACTGATTTATCCATGTAAGTTCTGATTTTCTTTTCGTTGTTTTTGTTGTTGAGCACCAATGTTTAGTCAGATACATAAGCCTTTTAACCATTTATCGATTTGTGTGAAATAACCGTATGCATTATATTTAATGTGTTCAAAAGTATAGTTAGAGAGCTGATATCGTCCAATCACTATTTATGAATAAACGGATATTTTTATATGATGAACCCGGTGATGAAATTTTATCAACAATAATTAATGTTAATAAACTAATGCGCAACACTAACTGTAAGAGAGGGTTAAAATGAGTACCAATCAACGGAAGCCTGAGTACAGACTAATGTATAGCGTTGAATAACGTTACATTTTGTCTACAGGTTTCTCTTGGTAACACTGACTTATGATCCGGAGATACGTGAGTTAACTGAAGTTAAATATGGGACCCAATGGATGGTATTGAATCCAATCCCCAGAGAGCGATGTGAATGTACACTCAAGGAGTTCCATACTAATATGAAATAGTTTTCCAATGCTCCAGAGTTTTCTGTTGTTGTCTAGCTAAAGTCAGTGTTCAAGATAAAATCACAGAGGCTTTGCAAACATAATTATCACTAGTTGTTTTACTTACACTCTTCACCTTTTTAGTGTTTCTTGGCTAAAATTAAAATCGCACTTTTTTCCATCAAAATGACAAATTTCAGGATGGAAATCATCCTTTATATAACTTCACGGTAATTAGGTAATATAAAAGTAACTAGACATTTCTAGCTTCATAATATCTTTGAGATATTTCTGAATTATGTACTTAAGATATGCCTCGAGTTATGAATATTAATTTCCCGGGAAGCATATTAATTGGTTAGTGGTTTACGTATCTTACCCTTCTGGTAAGTTAAATAACAATATTAATGTTAAAAGAATATTTAGTTTTCAGTTTCCAACTATTTTACAAACATGTCTGGTAAATTTCCTGTTTTTTGCTTGCAGGAATTAGTGTTTGCTAAACTGTTGAATTAGATTGGTGGTAGCATTCATTATAGAAATAAAAAATTGAATCATTCATTCACCAGAGCTTATATGCCTTTAAAACCAATTGCAGATATTTATTTAAGTCCTTATGTTGTTTTGATTTTTATTTGTAAATATATTGTTAACTTCAACATAGATTGTAAAGGCTAACAAACGTTATTCATATTGAATGTGATCTCTGAACTTTTCATCACTTAACCTCTTAGTTAATGTTGAGGGGGTAGCGTTAAAGTTTCAGCCACACTAAGTTGCAGCTTCAAATCTTACCTTACCTACTTCTATTTGGGTAACCGTGTAGTATCATTAACGCTCACAATGTGGTTCATACCAATGTACCTAGTAAATTAATTGATTGTTTTTTATTCAGCTTCATTTACGACATTAATTATTGTGTAAGAAAATGCTCACTGATATGAATATATACATTCTTTCGTATTCAATAAAATAATTCCATACATCATCCATATTTTTCATTCCTCTTTTTCTTCGGAAGATCCACTTCAACTACCATTGGAAGTACACAAAAAGAGTTATATGAAGCAATGTTTGACTTTACTGCTAGACATCCGGATGAATTATCATTTACAACTGGGACGTTAATTGATGTAAGCTATCTTATTGCTAAATTTTATAATAATAAATCATTAATTTATTATCAAGATTTACAAATGTAGTGTTTTTAAAAGAAATTACACTGTTTAAACTATTGCAGATATAAGTTTTTGGAGCTATTGGCAGTAAAATAAGACTACTCGTAGTTGTTTTTAATAAATATTGGGAGGTGATTTATATCGTGTATAAGGCCAATCAATTCTACCTTACCTCTTATCTGTTTCGTATATTTGTTTCAATTATCATTAGTTTTTTTCAAAAATCATTTACATATCGTGAGATTATAGACAATAAGTAATAATATAACTTGTCCACCATTGCTCGTTTAGAAAGAATTAGTCGGTCAGATAAATTAAGGTATTCAGGATAATATTGATAACTTTGTTAAGAACATTCCATGAACAACGCGCCTAAAACTACTGATATAAACTTTGTTCTTTCAATATCGTAAATGTCACTAATTTCTTGTCGAGTACCAATAAAATTTCATTGATGATATTCATTAAAAATAGTAGATTCATCAAGTATTATTTTGTTTTATATATGATTCCAGTAATACTCTTTGTATTATATTTCACAAGTTTGTAACATTATTTATTATTAGTTCAAATACTCGAATTTCAACGATGAGAATCAATTTTCAAACTCGACCTTATCTGCTCCATGTTTTAAGAAAATTTATTATTATTATTATTGTTATTATTATTATTGTTATTATTATTATTGTTATTATTGTTATTATTATTATTATTATTATTATTATTATTATTATTATTATTATTATTATCTTTACACATAATGTCATTCAAAGTTGACTACATAAGAATGTACTATGTTGTATTTCTAATGAAAAAAACGTCGAATTATTCACTTAATATATGCACATATTTATTTACTTAACGTAATAATAAAATAAAGTTAATCAGGAATCATGTTATGCAATACATTTCAAAAACGCGAATTACAAGTTAATGATTGTATGCATTATATCCCAATTTATACATCTGTGTTAAAAACATAAGATATAATTAAAATTTATTAAACATATAGCTGAAATAGTTGTGAAAATAAACAAACTTAGATTATCTCAAATTTGAGTAGACTGTTTACTGCGTTCTATTGATTTATATAAATGAAATTTTAATTAAATGGATATATACTTTTTATTCATTTAACTAGTGTATGTTGTTAAGCAAATAGTTAGATTAGATAAAAATTGAAATGGTACATAAATAAATGGTATTTCATATTACATAATAAACTTTGTTTTTTTTCTCAATTAGGTCTTTGTAAGTGCCCCGATTAATGTTGGCCCAGGTTGGTTATATGGTCAAATTAATGACAAAGTTGGCTTATTTCCTGAAACGTACGTACGAAAAAAAGTCGATGGGAAAATTGATCCATTTGATCCTTTTGGTGTTCATAAAATAACGAACACACCTGTATCATCGGGAATGACAACAACAACAACAACGATATCTACTACAAATAATACACCAAATACAATTAGTGTAATAAATACTATTAGCAGGTAAAATTTGACTACATTAGTGCATTTTTTTATTTAGAAAAAACCATCTGGTTTCAACTATATGTTTGTATTAGCAAAGGCTGTTGTGCAGTATTCTTAATTTGTTATGACTGGTTAAAAACTCAAACAAACAAATGCGTATAATTATTTGTTAAATATGTTCTTTAATATATATTGTAGTTACTAATGGTTCAACTTACTTTCTTAGATATTCTCTTCTTGAAAATTTAACTCTCAAGCATTAGAAACTTTATTAGATTTATGAATAAATATCGGTATGTTGATTATTTAATAAATGCCTACAAGAAACTGGGAATTTGTATTTTATGCTTTCAATTATTCATCGGTAGAATCATTGAACTTTTTAGTCAACTTAAATCTCTAACCTTTTTCATTGAAGTACACTTTAAAAATGAATTCTTAGTCTCTGATTTCTATACAATGATATTTGTAAAAAATAATAATAAATAAATAACAATCACAGTCATTCAGTGTATTTCCATTTTCCGGAATACAGTATTTACTCTCATGTATTTTGTAATCTTTCAGCAAGAAAATACCAAGATATAGAAGTAGTTTATAGAAGTATTGTGTATCATTTGCTTATCTTTAGACAGTTTTTGCAAAATTTCTACATAGGAATAACACAGTGTTTACCATGTCATAATGATACTTTACGAAATGAATATTTCAGCAGTTCCAACTAATGGCTTAATATTCAATCCTGCTCCGCGTCAATTCCATTTAATAGTGTATAGATGATCTAATTAGTCTACTCATTATTAGTATATTAAACTACTTGCTACTGAACTTACACCAAACAGTACATTTTTGTTGTGCTATGTATTATCGATACGTTAACTGAATAGAAATTTTTTGGGAGAGAACATGATTTTCAATCAGTTTTTGTTTTTCGCCGAATTAACTCTTACTATTACTAAACGTTATTGATTTTCTTGACAGTAAGGTAGATTAGTCAAGTCTGAAGGTCTGGCTCTTTGGGAATTAAGGCATTCGACATTCATCATCATTAAGTCTCAGGTTTGAACCTTGTCCCACCTAATTCGGATCAGGCAACTCAATGCTATTATTCACCCTAATAATTTGATTATCACTCAAAACTAATTAACAATAATTGTTACCTAGTATATATAATATAATGAAATCTTTAATAGATCATATGTTATTTTAGATGATAATGTTCCATGTAAATAAAAACTGTTTCACTCAGAAAATTTTTAAGAATAAATTTTGTTTTTCATTTTGTGTTAATATATATTTAAAAGAAAAATTCGGAAATCGGTATAATAAGCAAGTTGTTTGTACTGCCGGATGTATAGTTAAACAATTTATGCCCAACCAAATGTTCATCACATTGATCACTGACCAAACAATTGATAGTCTAGTATTGTGATTAAATTTAATTAAACCCCATAGAAAATAAAATGTGTGTAGTAATATATTTAATGAAACAAGACTTTATATTTCGTAAGCATCATTTTGGCAGACGATGTGGAAATTTATTGTAAATGATTCGAATTATTATTATTATCATTATTATTATTCAACACTTTAAGCACATATGATGATATTACTCATTTTAATCTTGATCTTTCTAATACTAATAATATTAAACCTATAATTTTTAACAGTTTGACTGAACCGGCGAATGATAATCTAGTGGCAAGTGAAACAACACCAACAACAAAACTCAATGATACTACATTTTCTAACAATGATTTTTATGGTGAAGTACAGCAAAACTGGAATGTTTCAATGTCTACAATAACTTTACCTGAAAATATACCAACAGATCAATTTTTAACATTGACGGTTGACGATCGGGTCAAAATTATCAAAGAAAATGACAATAATAAAGAATGGTATTTTGGTGAAATTACTGATAAATCTGATATTGTGAAAAAAGGATGGTTTCCAAGTTGTTGTTTAAAACCATTTACTAAGTCCAATACGTCTAATATAAATGGGTCAGTAATTGATGGTTTATAAGTATTAAATAAATACATGAATTTACGCATAAATGTTTATCAGCATCATTAAGTTGCATATACCTTTATCAATGAAGCTAATTTACACTGCAAACTGGTTGTCACTGGACAACTATTCGAAACTGAGAAGCATCGATCTGCTTGTTGATTTTAGCACGAGACTTGATCATAGTGCGCTCATAGCCCTGTCAGGAATTTGATCTACATTCTTCAGGTTTAGCAACTCAGATTTCTAAACCACCGGATTGCCGTAAAATGGTCCACGTTTCCAACTCTCGTTCGTGTTTTAAACAATCAAAATTTATGTTCATCCCTTATTCGGTTTTGTTGGAGGGTGGTTTTAAAGGTATTGGTTTCTTGGCATTAGATTGACATTTATCGACAACTCATAGTGGGGGTCTTAACGCGAGTTCTAATTGTTTTCCTGATTCTTTGAAATTTTGTTATTAAAAAGGATGATCGTGCCGATTAGATCCCAATCTGTTTTACCTATGAATTTAACAATATACTTGTGATAGTGTGTCTCGCATATCTTTTGAAGGACTGTTGATCTTTAGTACATTTTGATGTAAATTACACATCTGACGTGTTAAATAACTTGCAGTTCATAGAGGTCGTCTAAATTAAATAGTTAAACAAAATAAAGTTGTCCAGTCTGCTATGGATTTTAATAGCTTCATAATAGATGTTGCTGTCTAGTGTTTCAGTCATAGGCAACATAGTGAACCTGGCACAAATTTATATTGGTCCAAGTAACCACATCTCATTAACACATCTAAATGAAATAAACAAAATAAATATCAAGGTTGCGAAGGTATTAATAATACTATCCTGTTGTAATAAAAGATCAAAAATAGCAAATATAAGGTTCGAGTACTAAAAGTATGTTTAGAATAAAAAAGTATGCAATATTGCTTAGTGAAAAAAATGTCAACAAATTATTCAATACTTCTGTTTTCATACTTATTTAAAACATTCAACTTATTAGATAACTTCATATAATAAATTTCTTTTTCCCTGATCGATTAATGTAGACTAAGTATCTCTTCATCATCAAATAGCTTATCAAAACAACCAGACATTCTATTTTCATGTATCGCATTATACCCGTACGAGTCGAATGTACCTGGCGATTTGAATCTTTCTGTTGGTGATTTGATTAGAGTTTGTGTTATAAAGGATGATTGGTGGGAAGGTATTTGTGAACGAACTAAACTCAAAGGTTTATTCCCAGCTAATTATGTTCGTAAACTAAGCAGTGAGGCAAGTGATGCGTACACCTATTTATTTTTTTAGTACAACTTTTTTGTTTATTTATATCGTTTATTCTCCTTTTTTTCTTCAAAATTGGGACAGTGATCCTTTTCCTGTGTTCACTTGTATCTTAATTCACCTTATTGTTTAATAACAATTGCTGCAAATATATCTAACTAACAAAGTCAGTTATAAATTGCCGATGCAAAATTTGGCAACGATATAAGTTGAGGTATATTACGTCATCAAAGCACAAGATGATCAGCATGATGAAGAAGTATAGGCTAGGTGATTATATATACAATTTTAAATAAAGCCATGGCATAATAATAGAAATTCATTTTATTTCGTGATTTCCCCTTAGCTCTTTATAACGGTATTCGTAGATTTCGTAACAATAATAAAGGTGATTTTAATTAAAACTATGAATTTACCCCAAAGCAATGATATTTTGATAATTGTCTCGATCTGAACACATAATTCTGGCTTTATTTTTTAAATTGCCACTTGTTCAGAGAGACGTGAAGAAACTGCATTATTTTGTCTCTTAATAATATTGAAGGATTAGCAAAAGTCGATAATATGACCGGTATCAATTAAGTACTGAAGTACCATATCTTCTTAGTCTAAAATTCTTTAGCATGGGCCTCATAAGTGAATGTTTGCTCTTCTTTCTGTTCTTTTTAAGTATTCACTTTGGCACGTAAATAATCATTGATAACTGCAATTGAGGGAGGTATTGAGAAAAGACAATCTTGTCTATTTTTGTCATAAAAATCAATCATTTTCACAATTTTTAAATTATACCAACAGAGTGTGAACGAATAGTAGTTCAGTTAACTTCTGAAACACAGCGCTCAACTTATTAAATTGTTTTAAGTAATATACACTTATTTTTTATCCAACTCACAATTCAAGATTTAGTAATCTTATAAACTAAGATTTGTGATTTATCTAGATTTAATATTTTAAATAATAATTTAAGTAGTCAGATTCTTAAGCAATATATCCATTAGTAGTTACTCTTCAGTTCAAAAACAAACAAAAATCAATATTTAGAACGCAATCATTATGTATTCTGTGGCGTGTGCTACTAATGTCGACAAATATAAATAGAATGTAACACCATTCTGAAGTGGAATGCCTGGCATCAAAATGTTGAGAAGATCAAATAGAAGAGATCGGTTACAGTTAGTGATTGCTATGGAAATGAAGGAACAACAAAGTGTGAAACAATCAATTGACATTCTGCAAATGAAGTATTGAACGTATGGCATCTACATTTTACCACATAACTCTGTAATTTTGTACTCATGTATACTTGATTGTCCCCAATTATGTTCTTGTTTACTCCTCTTTTTTCTCTATACAACTATTTATATTCTATCTCAATTAATTTGTAAATAATTTTCGCAATGTATTTTTCTTGTTCATTAAATAGGAAACACGGTCAATGGAAGAAAAATTAGATATAAGCGGATCAACTATTAATCAAATGGAACATAATGACACAATTGTAAGTTAACGATGCATTATATAAAATTTCTTTTCATTTTTATTTGTAAGCATAAACCACAATTACTGTGAGGAAGCACATTTTTTCTAGATGGATACTGTTATATCTAGAGCGTATATTTTTGCTATACCACTTACTACTTGAGCATTCGAATGTTAGGACCCTCAAAGTCGCAAGTTAGAAAACAGAAGACAAGTGAGAAGGAATTTTATTCCAAACTGTGTCAAATATCGTACAAAACTCTCAGGCATTTATAGTTTTTAGTTAAAACGAGATTATCAGTACAGTCGTCCAATCTGCATACAGTGGTTTTTAGCATTTACCTGATAGGGAAGCTACATGTTGAGATTCTGAAATGTCCTTCCAAAAGATGATCGGATGGAATGTCTCCGGTTCTTTTTGAGCGTCTTAGAACCTCTTTGAGTTCGCCTGGGGGCTGTCTTCACAGATACATTGTTGTATGCATGAATTCGAGGATAAAGATATCCATTTTTTTCTTATGAAAGTGTTCACAAGCTATTGTGATCTTTTTAATTATGTTGCGATTATGAGTCATTTTAATCAACTAGGTTTTTGACAACGTTATCGTTTAGATAAGATTACTAAGAATAAATAACTTCGTATGCTGCTACAAAACTTTTCTATCTATAATGAACTACTTGTTTGTTAAAGAGTGCAGCAACAATGTATCTTGACGAGTTGCATTTCAAGCCAGATTTTTATATAAGGTTTTTAGACTGTTTCTTTTGGAAAACAGAGAAACCTATTGTTTACTTATTAGTAAATTTTATTGACAACTATAAATTAATTACATTCGGTCTTTGTGAATCGCTACACAGTTTAGTCTTTTTGTGTTATACTTTTTAATGTACTTTATTGTTATATCTTATACTAGAATCCTCCATCTCTATCGAAAATAATCCCTATATCATCGCCGAAATTAATGGAAGCAAATTCTAATAATTGTATGGCTAATTTACTTTCTTCATCAAATACATCCTCAACTTCATCATCTGGTGTTATTGTATGCACTCAACCAGAGTTCGCTCGAGTAATTGCACCATACAAAGCTACTTCAGCTGGTCAACTAACTCTTCAGCCTGGTCAAGTTGTACAACTTCGTAAAAGATCACCTAAAGGTTGGTGGGAAGGAGAGTTACAGGTAATGAACAGACTGTCGAATCAATTTGTTACGTAGACGTTTCTTGTATTCTGCCATATATATTGCTATCTTTAATTGCTAAGAATTTATAATTTAGGATGTCAAGCTTTATTTCAAGCCATTTAACTGATAAAATAATATTCATCATGCGTCACATTTATCACAAACTTTTGAAAATCGAGCGAAAAGATAGTATCATTTTTGCCAATTTCACCGATTTATAATTCATCAAACTTGTATGGAAAGTAATTGGCATACTCTTATTGTTACATCAGAAATTAGTGCAATGACGTTTCGTATTCGTAAATGAGTCTCTAGGTAAACAGTCAATCTCTAAAATTGTCAGACAAAAGTTATCATCTGTAGAAGCATATTTATGTCAACCTGCTATAAAAAAAGTAAAATTATAAATCCAACATTTAGCTAATGCATAGCCTGGTACCATGGATTATTAGTTTCCCTTAAAAGGGTAACACATCTGAAGCAGTGAAAATACAAGTGATTGGTTTATTAAAATTTGTTAATTTTCACCTTTTGAGTAATAAATACACCAATTGTAAGCAGATAACATTTCATGTGTTACTTTCAATCATTAGGTTCTCTAATAATATTTTAAACTAGTATTATACATATCGAACCTTAGAAAATTCAATTCATGTTTCTCTGCATTACACTGATTGTATTCATGAACCTAGTTCCACAACTTAATGTTTGTCCTTTACCATAACTCGCTTCCATGATCAAAGTAAGCAAACTGCATGTGGTTGAACTACATCAACAATTGTCTGACATTCTCATTAAGCTTGTCTGCTACCAAACATAGTAACTTAGCTAGTCATCGTTTAATTAGTATAATGAATTTGATTTTCACTTCAAATAACTTGAATTTTTGTTTTGTTTATTGTTAAATTATTTTATATTCCCTTTGGATGTACTTCTACCCATAATCTTGTCTCCAACATTTTTTTTACCATCAACCTCTAACTAATAATCACTGACAAAAGCTATTTTATTTTAATTTAATTGCATATAAGTTTCTAAAAGTTGACTCCGCACTTTTCAGTGGTTGAAAGTAGTCCACATGAAACCCTGAACCTAGATTTCGTGCTGAACCAGAAAAATACATTTATCAATAACTTAACGACTTATCAATTATAGATTTCACAGTGACTATTGGTTAAATCTCTTTAGAGTATCTCTAACTTCGATAATACGATTATTTTCTACGATTTTATAAAATATATATTATAAAATATACAATAACCGTTCCGTAGATTGACTAAGCTCATCAAAGTTAGTAATTCTTCCATAAATCATTGCCTAGAAGACATAGTACATTGATTTGCTTGTAGCACAGTTACCTTCAAATACAATTAATCTGTGTCATAATACTTACTTGTCTGTGAATAAATGAAAGAAATTTTCCAAATAAATGTCATTTAAAATTCGTCTATTTACTGTAAATTTATAATTTTCATTTCCTCTATCGACACATAAGTATGGTTGGTGGTTAATTGGTTCTTGTAAGCTGACTAATCACCGTACATTATAGGAATAATATGAAAGAGTTTTGTTAATACAATCTGAAAATTGGGAATTTAAAATAAATATGTTACTGTGCGAATTAATAAATTTAAATTCGAGTGATATTTTATGTATTTTGAATTCTATTCGTCCTAGTGATTGTAAATAATTATGAACAGAATCGTTCTGGAATCTTATTGCCAAGTGCTTAGTGTTATTGCAGCTCCAGTTGATGTCATGAAAATTGCCAAAAAAGATAACGTCATCACACTAATAATAATAATACCAGTACTCAAATTAAAATCGAATAAATTTTAATGGATAAAACAACTAACCAAGTCAATTGACAAAATCAATGCATTTTAAGACATCAATGCTTTTAGTCATAACTGTTGATAGTAAATGGTTTTCACTGGTTTAAACGTAATAAACTCTTCCTGGGTTCTATCTATCTGTTTAGTTCGCGGGTGTAGACTTTTTTTACTAGGATAAAATGACTTATCCAATGCTATATGAGATTCAATAATTCTCTAACAACGGTGTCATTCCGTGACCCTTTATCTATGAAATTACCAGCCAAATGTGCATAAATACGAGTTACATGCAGTTAAGAAACGCGTAATCAAAAGTGAAATTAAAGACCACAGTGTAACTAGTGGAATTCACCCTCCATCTTTCGGTAACACTAAGGAATTCTAGTTTATAAATTGAAATCTATCCATTGTTTCATGATTTAGTTTAGAATTGTTCACACTAACTAGTTTTATGTATCCATCTTTTCTTAGCTAAAATATTGTTTAAATACTGTTCGATTCGTTTGTCAAAAAATGAGTAACGTCATCATAATGTATAAATAATAATCATATTTGACTGTTATCTACATTTTTCCAAAGGAAATTATTTTTGGTAGATCACAAATAAGTAATGATTTGAACAAGTAATGCTTTAATTCACCTTAAATTATTTTAAAATCTTCTGATCAGAAAGACATTCTGAACATTTAGTATAAATTCATACTATTGGTTTACAAGTTGTTATTATTTCTGTCCATGTTTTACACTGTATAGTAGTAATCTACTTGTAAGTGATATGAAGGAAAAATTATAAACCAACTTGTATGTGGTTATCGTATTGCTTCATTGAATTAGTTTAAACACATCATTAAGTTCTGTTTTAGTTAATAGACAATACTTTTCCATGCTTTTCCTTTATAAAATAAATCGGCTTAAAATCGAACTTGATATAATTTCATTACTGTGATGCTTTTAGTTTCAAATCATTCAATAGTATAACTTGTAAGTTACGTCGATTGTAAATTGTTGTAGAGTTCATGTCGACTGATAAGTTGTACTAAAATAATCTTCTGTTATTTGGAATTCAGTCCTGGTATGCAATTGTATATTCCATAGCCATATCCCTAAATGTTTCCGTTAATTTATTTATGTCAATTTAGACAAATAGGCTGATACTAAGTGTGAAAGAACAAATAGTAATTTCGATGCAATTCGCTCAGGATGGCCATGTTTTAATAGAGATTGATCGTTTGCAGTCCGTAACTTGAACGGTGAAAAAATGCAAACGCTTATAAACAATGAGCTGATAGTTTCTATCTTATCTTAGTGTTCAAATTTTCTCATTTTCACTCATTAAGTCTCATGCACAAGCCCTTCTCTACCTTCTCCGGAAACCGGATAGTATCCATTATCCTCACACTTAGAGTATGCTTCGCACTCAAATACCTGATGGATGAGTCTAATTATTTTGTTATTTCTACAGAGGATTGCGCTTCTCTGTAGATAACAAAAACATTTTCACTAGTCCATGTGATTAGTACTTAATCATCCTTTCTATTAATAACAGTATGCTTTTAACACAATATGAACAATTAAGCTAACTTTTTCATTTATTTACTATTCTCTTTTCTTTTTTTCTCTCCTTTCTATATGTTAAATATCTAAATCACCTTGTTTCGCATGTATGATTATTTGTTTTGTTGGCTTATTTCATAACTTATATTTCCATACTATGTTGCCTATTCTTTTCTTCAATCAACATGATTATTCGTGTTACGGATAATTGGCATCAAGGTGCTCTCTGGATCAAATTTAAACTTGATTGATAATGAAGATTAATTGCTTATTGATTAATTGACTGTTATCAAATTTATCATGAATTGTTATCTGCAATCTATTGGCTGCTTCTCTTGATAAATTCTGTCTTTTTTCATCCTTGTCATTTTATTTTTTTTGATTTCAGTTATTTCAATTATTTAGTCAAGTAACGATTTCCTTTCTGGTATTTATGAACTGAAACAAGTTGAAGATATGAGAAAATTGAGCATGTCGAGATAAATTTGTCTTATATGATTTCGTTTTACTCCGTCAATATGTGTGCGTGTTACTTTCTCAACACTTGATCTGAACCATTTTTTCTTAGATTGTATTTTTATGCAATCTTTCGGTTTTTCTTAAAATCACATTCTTATTTTGCATCATTCACAGAAAGCATAGAAACTGCTTGTACGGTGGTAACATGTTTTTTGATTAAAATTAATTGAATTGTTTAATCTTCGTTAGCTACACATATATGTCCAACTTAGTCTACATTTTTATTGTTGCATCATCACCATTATATAATCACTGGATGTGACTTATTGATTTCTATATTCATAAGTGCTCACATGTTATTACTTGCTTTGCTCATCTCATTTGGCTCAACTATCATCTGGTTTTACGTGACTCATAACAGTACACAAACGTGTACATAATCCCTGCGTTGGATTCGTATTTATTGATTGATTACTTTTGGATTTTCTTCCATGTCAAACACCGTTTGTTGTTAATAAATATTCCGTTCATGGTGATGTGGTTTAATAGTTCAAGTATTAGTCTTCCAACTGATTAGTTTGAAGTTTGAACTTCATTCAGTAAATCTGAGCTATGCTGCCGAGCCAATGGTGAACGTCTGAATATATTCCAAGTCCATTTTATTGTTTAGCCAGCATTAAAGAGATGTGAATTTAATAGTCGTTCACGTCAAGACAAATTTAAGTTAGGCGAACGCGATCATATACATAAAAATGTTCGAATGTTAGGGATTACGCTCATATATCAGTGTCGGAATGAGATGGAGCTAAATTTATGTCTAGAAACGTTAGGTACATCAATTGTTAGGGCGTACCTCAGAAGTACATAAACCTTGTGAAAGCTCTTTACTCGAACACTACTAGTCGAGTCAGAGCCTATGGCGAACTGTCATCCGCTTTTGCAACCTCAAGTGGGGTCCGTCAAGACTGTCCACTTTCTCCATTTTTGTTCAACTTCATCATAGATCTACTGATGGAAATAACGCTCTCATCGACTGAATTCTCAGGTGTTGATCTCCTACCAGGAGGTCCACTTATTGACTTAGAATACGCAGATGACATAGTCCTGTTTGGTGAAGACGCTGATGAAATGCAGAGTCTTTTGGTAGCACTGAGCAACAATGCCAGAATGTTTGGGATGCGCTTCTCTCCCTCTAAATGCAAGTTGTTGCTTCAGGACTGGTCTGCGTCAACACCTGAACTAAGGATAGGAGGTGAAGTAGTCGAACGCGTCGACAACTTCACTTATCTTGGAAGTCTGATCAGCCCTAATGGGTTGGTGTCTGACGAAATCTCAGCAAGGATTCGAAAAGCTCGTTTAGCCTTTGCCAACTTACGTCATCTATGGCGAAGGCGAGATATCCGTCTATCAATTAAGGGACGAGTATACTGCGCGGCAGTTCGTTCCGTTCTACTATACGGCTGCGAAACATGGCCTTTAAGAGTAGAAGATATTCGTAAGTTACTAGTATTTGACCACAGGTGCCTTAGAAATATTGCTCGCATCTGCTAGGATCACCGGGTAAGTAATAGTGAGGTTAGACGCAGGGTATTAGGAATGATGGTAAATCAGTTGATGAGGTTATGAATCTTCATCGACTGAGATGATTGGGCCACGTTCTGCGTATGCGTGAACACCGATTACCACGACGCGCAATGCTGACTAGTGTAGGGGATAATTGGAAGAAAGTTAAGGGCGGCCAAACCAAAACGTGGCATCAGTGCTTGAAGTCACTAACTTCTGGTCTGAGCCATGTTGGTAGATGCAGACTACCTGGTTGGGGTCCGCGTGACTATCGTAACCAATGGTTGGAGACTCTTGGTGACATGGCTCAGAATCGATCACAATGGCGTCGGTGTATACACTCTCTGTCTTCCTTTAAACTAAGAGATTAAAATCACTTCAAATCTTTCTTTCTAGGAACTAATTCTTTTTTCCTGTACTATCTCCTTATACACACTCTTTCTTCTATATATTACCACCACTGAATTAACTACTTCTATGAATCCGGTGTTCATCTTGTTGTGCTAATGCGGTATGGCAACTTGGACCGATGCATATACGTGCCTGGTCCTACGTTGCAGCTGACTGACTGACTGACTGATTTGTTAACGTTAAGCCGTTAGGTTTAGAGAACCACAGATAAATTTATGAAGTGAGTTATGTAAAACTAATATATACTCTTGAAATCTTTTCATTCTTAACAAGATACTACTCATGTATGTGTGCTGTTGTTTCACTGGCAAAAACTAGGTAACCTCTCAAGCTCGTCTCGGAGGTATAACTAAATTTTATCCTTCATTGCATTTACTTTGATAGCTGTAAACGTCTTGCATCTAACTGTTTTCTGAATTCTGACCTTCAGTCTCTTTTGCAGCTTCTGCAGAACATACTCGTAAAAAATATATTTCCTCCTCTCGGTGTGTACTGGTTTCAAAAATAATCTCATTAGCCTCGTATGAGTATGTTTTAAATTGACTAGTTAAAGAAATGGTTATACAAACTAATACCTAGTACGATTGCTCACAGTATACTCCTTTCTGATACAATTATTCCCTGTTATAGATAAACATACATTCCTTTTCTTCCACAGTTATAAATCTATTATCTTTATTTCACTTTTTCTTAATCACTTCTTTAGTTTATCGCTCTTGTTCCAACCGGACCCCTACTTAAATACATATTAAGAATAATTTTAAGAACGAAGTACCTTGCTTGTCAAATCTTCGACAGTTCTCCATAGTGATGTATTAAGATTGGTTATACAGTAACTTTTGATGTTATAGTTTTGATTAAATCCAATACAATAACCACATACAAGTTAGTTTACTTTTAATATACATAGTTTAAAGTAGATCCGTCTTTATGAATACCCAACTCATCATGAAATATTATACTTTAGACTGTTTATAAATTAAAAATCATTCATTTAGAAACCAGTTGTAAGTTCTATAAAAGTTCAAATAGCAGTTTGTCTAGGAATTAGCTGATCATTTATGATAATTATTTAAATATATAACATTTCATGTTTAAATCTTTTCAATTTTTCATTGAATACATATTTAAAATAAAAACTTTCTTTAAATGTCTTAAAAGTAAATGTTATAGTATGCGGTTTCGGAGAGAAAAAGAAAAGCAATTTACCAGTACTCAAACTTTTATAAAGTAAATCATATTATTACATTCATTGGTTTCATAAAGATTTATGCATAAATCATTTAAACAACAAAAGTGTTTCTAGGTTGCCAAATAAGCATACTTTTATTGTACATTCCATATTCTATTTTATCTTTACAGCTAAAACAATTTAACTGGGTTGTACCAATGATTGGCTATATCCTTTGAAATCTTAGTTATTCTCATGAAAATAAATGAAACATTTGAAAATTAATAAATAACCGTTTCTATTAGATGATTTAGATGAGTGCAAGGAAATCTTGTGTTTGGAGTATTAAATAAATATCACTTACTGTTCTAAATCTTTACACAATATGTCAAATAGATAGTCTTTTCCTCATCTAAGTATTTATCATAGGATTTCATCTGACAACTTAATGTGATGTGTATTAATATTTGAATTTTGATTGGACTGAAACATTTATTCAATTGATCAACTTTTCTCTTTCTACTGCTACACCTTGCCTTTGGGCTGTGATTTTTTACTATAAAGTTGGATTTTTTATCATTTTAACCTAATTTAAGCAAGTAATTTGCATTCGTCTCAAAATGTCATTGATATTTTCAATGTATTTATGAGTTCACTTTTTATGCATATACAGTAATCATTTCATATATTATTTTCTAATTGATAAATTGCCTATTTCTTTTTCAACTATGGTTACCTGTATATATAATTTCAGTGTTAGCTTTCTTATACAGAGAGTCCTTTGTTCGCTTCTATTACAATCTTTGTCATTTTGTTTATCTCTACTTTTTATATAGCAAAGAGGTCATATTCGTCAAATTGGTTGGTTTCCGGCAGATTTCGTTCGACTTATTACACCACTGACAGTGAATGGATCGTCTAATTCGTCTGGTAAGCGTTATATTTTTATTATTTTTTTGCTTTCTCCTTAGAACTGCTTACCATTTAATCTTAATTCGGTGAATCTGCATTCTCAAGGTGTAATATTATCTTCATTCTACTTACAGTAGCTAAACGAAGGATTATGTGATCATTTCATTTCATAACATCTTTGAACATTACAGTTTAGCGTAGATTCGTCAATTCATTTAAACTTACTGAGTGTCATTTTGAAGATTTTATGACCAAGAGATGTGGAATGTTTTCAGATATTAATCAGAATAGTGTTTCCCTCTTCCTCTATGTGTTCATAATACTATGTCTTGAGGTGGTGCCTATTTAAGTAACCTTTATATGAAAAGTCTGTTTTTCCGATCTAGTAATATCATTCTAAAGATGCTTTTCATCACCATTTTAGTAACTTTCCTAATAATCAATATTTATGTTATACAACTCGATAACTGAGTTTACGTTCTCTTTTTAAGAAATTTTTTATGTGAGGAGTTAGATAACAACCCTTAAAATGTAAGTGAACCGGCCTGAATTTCTAAAATTTAAGAATACGAATTGCGATCGATTCAATCATTTTATGGAAACAATCTAAGTATAAATCAATTTAAAATAGAATTATAGTTTATCAAGAATTAATTGTTTAATGTGAAATGAATAAACGTATTTGTGCATACTGATAGACATATGCATTCAATAAATCCAACAATTATCTCATTAACAAAACTGCTTATTAAATTTAATTACACGTATTTTCGAAAAATAATCAGCTCATTCAATATAGAATTATGTAAGTCTGAAGGATTTTGATTATAAATGTTTTCGAAGTATTGGTCGCGTATCTTGGATCGACGGAGTTAATTTATAGAAAGCTCGGAGCAGTCAAATTGAAGTGATGACATTAGTTGATGAAGTCCATGACTGTTAAACTGAACTGTGTAGATTAATGGAGATTACCTGGTTAGGTTCCGCTCTATAACTGCGATGAGTGGTTCGACAGGTTCGGTAACTACTCAAAAACGTTCACAGTCGGGCAGATTAATCATGATTCCCGTTTTTGCTTCGTATATGTCTTTACACTCGTTCTTTTAGGACCATTTTCTTAAATCTCCATTCTTCCTTAATATCATTGCCGGTATATTATTTCCATTCTTCTACAACTCTTTTTTATTTAAATTCGTTTTGTCGTTGTAATGTAGTTTGTCAACTGCTGTTTGTGATTCTCTCTTTAATGATCTATCGCCTGTAATTATTATTTTGTTTTCAAATTATCTCCGCAAAGATCAAAAACTTCTATCCAAAATAATAAGTACCACTAATAATCAAATTGAAAATACTCCAACTAGTTTAAAGGCATTAGCATCAAAAGCGATTACTACATCAAATTCTGTTACTGATAATTCTGTACAAAGTCAACAAGCACAATCAAATCGTGTGGAAATGATGCAAACTATTTTTAGTTATAAAGCTGTTCATGCAGATGAGTTAACATTTGACGAAGGTGCTATTATCACAGTACTAGGTCGAGATGAACCGGAATGGTGGCGTGGTCGACTTCAAAATTCTGGAGCAGAAGGACTTTTCCCTGTTAATTATGTACGTCCGTACAATCCTCCCTCACAAACTGAAAAATCTACGAATTCCGTGAGTCAACGTCCTGTTGTTCCTGCACAAAGTAAGCTAATATTTTTTTATAAAACATGTTTCATATAGATATGTTTCACAATACACTTGCTTTCCATTTCGTTTGTTCGTTTTTTTTCGTTGTCCCGTTAAACAACTATGCTGCTTAAACTTAGTGTGAAAATTATATTCTATTTCTAACTACTGATATCCTTAATTTGAGCACTGTATTCTTTATTCTTTCGTAACATCTATTATTCAACATTTAGGTCATACGTTAGAATTCTAACCATCTGACATATTCGATCAACTCATCAGCTATCATATATGCTGAATGCAGCCAATGGATTTCATTTTTATTGATCGACATTTAAAATCTGTGATCTCCAGTGATTTAAATGTTAATTTAGCAAGTCTTATGTGTTCTTATGCTATTGTTTTAGGTCTTAATATGGAAGACTTTAATCCAAACATTTACTATTTATATGTCAAATGTTTTCCGTTTTCGCTGTTGTAAATTTAAGTTTCTTTAAGTATTTTCTAGATGATTTAAAGCATTTTTTTCTCATTGACGTCTAGTTACACATACTACTAATCATTGACAACCACTAACCTTTCAAATTATTTAATATAAATGGTTAGAATTATCGAGTAGGTAAGCAAAAATGCATTGTCGTTACTTGTTGCTAAGATGTAAAATTTCCGAGTGGTTGATTTTAAAGTTAAATTTAACCATTCTTTGTTAGTGTGAAAACTCACTCCGATGAATGCTTAAGTGTCTTGAGGAAACGTCGGTATAACATTCTTCACCTGAATAATATTCCTTCTCGATAATATATCTGTATCAGAAACCTTCTAGTTAAATTACTTAATTTTGAAATCTTTCAGGTGAGTTTTCAGATCTAATTATACTGATACACCTGTTTTATGTTTAATATCTATCGACGACTGTCTAAAAGCACTTACTTAAACTTCACTATTGTTCACTTGATATTGTTTTTTTTAATATTTATTTGAATCTTCTCATTGATGTTTAGGACTGAAATTGTTCAGTCTCTTATTGGCATATGTGCATACTGTGCGTATGCCTCGATATTGCCTTAATTTACAAGCATTATAAGCAAAGGTGGATAGTGGCTAGCAGTGGAATCCAGGACGGGCGTTTCGTCTTATTTGGGACTCGTCAGCTGGATGTACCTGCATCTCAGAGTTGATGTTCACTCCGGAACTCGAACCCAGTACCGTCCGCTTCAAACGCCATCGCGTTATCCACTTAGCTACTGAGTCCTGATAGCCACTTGCTTGTGCAATGGGGTGAAGTTTTAATCACTTGATATTGTTTTTTTTATATTTATTTGAATCTTCCCATTGATGTTTAGGACTGAAATTGTTCAGTCTCTTATTGGCATGTGTGCATACTGTGCATATGCCTCGATATTGCCTTAATTTACAAGCATTATAAGTGGATAACGCGATGGCGTTTGAAGCGGACGGTACTGGGTTTGAGTTCCGGAGTGAACATCAACTATGAGATGCAAGTACATCCAGCTGACGAGTCCCAAATAAGACGAAACGCGCGTCCTGGATTCCACTGCTAGCCACTATCCACTTTTGTTCACTATTGTTGTTAAGACTATAATGATTCCCAGCGAACTAAAATCTGTTTTCTTTAAACTTGTAGTTATTCACATTTCCGCAGCATCAATTGGCACTTCATCATTTACAGTAATCAATCACGTTTTTCTTTGTGACTTTGTACATGTGCGATATGTTGAAATTCATATCATCATACTCAAACTATGTATTATAATTATTAGGTATAAATGATTCATTGTAAGAATCGAAGTAAGTCAATCAATATTGAAAACTAATTATCTTCACAAAGTTGAAACAATCATAAACAGTGATGTAACTGAAGCACCCCTAATCAATTCTCACTATCAAGTCTACCGAGAAAATTTACTAACTCACAAAATATTTCCCCTATCCACTAAATACACTATAAAATGCGTAATCCTGACTTATTACTAATTTTGTTCTAGTTTAAAGATCACAAAATACTTCAGTAAACTTCTAAGTTATAAATAATAGTGTTTTAACTATGCACCATTATTTATTTATTTATTTATTTGAACACATAAATATTGGTACAGAGGGCACCAAATATATATACGCCACACAAATTTTCATTTGTGTGTGGGCTGTTATACTGTCCGGGTGCCCAGACCGAAGCAGGTGGTTTTCCTAGGGGAACACACCCCGAGCTTTTGACCTAAAAGTCTGACCCACAAGGCAGTAGAGCATCGTATGGAGATGCAGTCCCATGGTAGCCGGTGACCAACGATTGATTCATACGCCATTTGTTCCCTCAGGATACTGGAGCCCATGTGCACGATTGGTTTGGGATCCGGTTAAAGCGCCAGACATGCGGTTTTCGTCCTCTCATTTTCGTAAACAACACCCATGGCACGAGAAGGCAGTGAGTAGGACTTCCCTGGCAGAGGCTATATACGCGTGGCCATGTGAGAGCATTTCGAGAGGGAGGGTGTGCCCACCCCACTCTCGGCCATACCAGGGCATTTGGGGGCATGCACCACCGTTAATCACCGTACGATAAATAAAGTCATTTTATCACTCCATGACTGCAAATATGTTTGTTCTAGAGAATATTTGTTGTAACATCTCCAATTTTCACTATTCTTTGTTATATTCATCTTTTTTTCTGAGAAAAAAACGGTTTTCTAGCATCTATGTGTTTCTCAATATGAATTAAATCATGAATAGGCTCTAGTTCATTGGCTAGTTTTATTTGTTTAAGGCTAACAATATCATTTTTATGTGACCATATTATTGATTGCATATTCGTCTCGTCAGTTTACCTCCGTCTTTATGTGAAATTTGATTGTTTTTCTTGTTTGTGTAATACATTGTATGTGTTTTTCAAATCGATACATTTGATTGTTTGAGGTTAACTTAATTCAATGATTCAGTTATTCTTATTATTTGACAATATCATATTGACATTTCATTAATTAAATGTTTATGTCACACAAATAGACTTAATCGAAAACAAAACCAATCTTTGGTAGGCATTATAATACAGTAGTGTCATGCTTGAATATAAGCATTGAATCTTAACCTTCCACTCGGTCTCTCTCAGTCAACGTTTCTGCTAGATTGACATGGTGGTTAGGTTTACCTATCATAAAGAACCAATTGAGAATTACTGGTAGGAACTATCGTTCCTCAAGGTCTTACCATGCCAGGCAGGTCAGTTAAAGACCGGTAAGCAAACCCAAAGTGTGAGGGCGAAGTCGTACTGCCGACTGTACTGAGATGTGACGGCAGTAAGGTGTTTTCCTCAGACAATCAGCATAACAGCGATACTGCCTTCCCACACGGAGGGGAGGGGTTAGGAAAGGTCGACCCTAAAAATCCACACCTCGCCTTATATTACGGATATCCGTCTCCGGCCGTAAGGTCTCAACAAGTACGGAGCTAACACAAAAACTACTCATAAAAAGGTCGTATGTGACCGACCTCAAGAGCTGTCCCTTGGGTACTGCGGTCACACTCTCAGGTCACTAAGACCCTCTCTAATCCAATTTCCTTTTCAGGTACCTCCAGAAGAACCCTTCCACGGTGTGGGCAACCGGGAAGTGATAACCGCCCTCATACCTCTAACAGTACTCAAGACCACTGTATTCATAACCAACCTCCCTCTTCAATTCCTATTATTCCTCTTACATCGACTTTCAAATCTAAACTTCCTCATCAAGTGTCACCACAGCCAACGATTCTAGTGCGCAAAACACTGTCCCAGGTCTACTGAAACCTCGCTCCAAACTACACATTGGAGCCTTCAACGTACGCACACTATGTCAAATCGGTCAGCAAGCTTCCTTGGCTAAAACCTTAGAATCTCGTACCATTGATGTATGCTGTGTCTCCGAAACACGCATACAGGATCCTAGTGTGGTCATTCACTTGACCTCACCTCGGCAAAACGGAGTGCCGACGAGATACACCCTCCGTGTATCTGGCGACCCGATGGCTAGTTCTCGTGAACTTGCAGGTGTAGGCATAGCACTAAGCATGAGGGCGGAACAAGCGCTATTAGAGTGGATTCCCGTCAACAGTCGTCTATGCGCTGTTCAGCTAAACTTTAATGCCCAGGTAGGTAGCTTAAACGAAACAGAAAGACATTTAGGTGGGTATTTTAGTATTCCGGCACAGAGAACAGATAATGGTGATCGTCTGCTGCAACTATGCTCAGACAATCGTTTATTTTTAGCAAACACAAATTTTAATCATAATGAGATACATCGTCTAACATGGCAACCCTCTGCACCAAATCAACGATGCACTCAAATAGACCATATTGCCATCAGTCATCGTTGGAGAGGATCGATAGAAGATTGTCGCTCATTCTGAAGTACCTGTTTGGACTCCGACCATGCCCTAATACGAGTACGCATCTGCTTGCGCCTCTTTGGACGCAGAAAAGCCCTATGAGGAAGGCCTATTAGAATTGAATTGAGTGATGAGAAAGCCGAAAGTAGATTCCAGGAACAACTGAGGTCACACTTAGGTAGTTCTGAAAACGAGGCTGCCCCCGATGTTGCTTGGAAAGACATACAATCAGCTTGGAAACAGCGGTGACGTCTATTAGTGATTTAAACCACAGGGTTACAAAGAACCAATGGATTTTTTCAAGGTCTATTGCACTGATGGATTCTCGTAAACTCATCCCATCAGGCTGTGAACACGATGATGAGCGAAAGCAAATCAGATCTAGATTAAGCAAAAGTCTAAAGAATGATCGTGAGCAGTGGTGGGCAACGAAATCAAAAGAGATGGAAAAGGCGGCGGCTATAGGTAACTCCAGACAACTCTTCAGACTCATAAAAGAAACTGGAATTAATAAGTCAAGTGTAAGTCAGACTATTTCGGAAAAAAACGACACTCTCATCTGCTCCCATTCCTGACGTTCAAAACGATGGGCGGAACATTTTAAAGAACAGTTCAACTGGCCTTCAGCTACTCTACAACTACCCATCATTCCCGGTCAGCCTGAACGTAACATTGAAGTAGGTCCCACGACTCTAGCTGAATTTCAAGAAGCTATAGCTAATCTGAAAGGAGGAAGACCAGCCGGTCCAGATGGATGGCTCCAGTTGTCTTTAGGTATGGTCTGTTTTTTATCGATTAGGTTAGCAATCACTAATTGTCCCAATATATAAGAAAGGGTCAAAATCATCCTGTGATAACCATAGAGGGATTAGTTTGGCTTAAATAGCATCTAAAATACTAGCTTCAATAATTATGGAGCGCCTAACAAAGACTTGTGAACTACGAACGCGAAAAAATCAGAATGGCTTCAAACCTGGTCGTGGCTGCATCGACCACATACTCACCATTCATCAGGTTCTAAAACACAGGCACGCCTATCGGCGTCCGACAAATAGTGGTCTTTCTTGACTTAAAAGCAGCATTTAACTCCGTAGATCGCGAGATTCTATGGCAGTATCTGTCGTTGAAATGCGTACCTCAGAAGTACGTAGACCTTATGAAAGCTCTTTACTCGTACACTACTAGTCAAGTTAGTGCTTATGGCGAACTTAACCTCAAGTGGTATCCGTCAAGGCTGTCCACTTTCTCTATTTTTGTGCAATTTCATCTTAGACATACTGATGGAAATAACTCTCGTCGACTGAATTTTCTGGCATTGATCTCCTACCAGGAGGCTTTCTTATCGACTTAAAATACGTAGGTGATATAGTCCTGTTCGGTGAAGACGCTGATAAAATTCAGAGTCTTTCGGTAGCACTGTGCAACAATGACAGTATGTTCGGGATGCGTTTCTCTCCCTCTTAATGCAAGTTGTTGCTTCAGGACTGGCCTGCGTCAACACCTGAACTAAAGATAGAGAGTAAAACAGTTGAGCGCTTCGACAACTTCACTTATTTTGGATGTCTGATCAGCCCTAATGGGTTGTTGTCTGACGAAATCTCTTCACGGATTCGAAAAACTCGTTTGGCTTATGCCAACCTACGTGACCTATGGCGAAGGTGAGATATCCGTCTATCAATTAAGGGCGAATATACTGTGCAGCAGTTCGATCTGTACTACTTTACTGCCATTAACAGTAGAAGTTGCTAGTATATGATCACACATGTCTTAGAAATATTGCTCGCATCTGCTGGGATCACCGAGTAAGTCTTCCTTAAACCGTGAGATTAAAATTACTTTATACTATTCTTTCTAATTCTTTCCTGTACTACATCCTTATACACAATCTTTCTTTTATATATTATGTTATATATTGGGCCGCCGATTAGAGGGCGGTGAATTATCGACCAGACCAAGGATGCCTAAAACACGTGCGGGCGGCCTAGAGTTCTGATTGGTCCTGCTTTCCGCCTAACCCAGCTAGTTAAGTCCAGAACGCCAATTTCAGCCTCTGCAATATGAATCATTATATTTCAAACATACTGAGTTTATATATCAATCAAACAGACCACAACGTAGCATGAAATAGAAAATAACAATCGTACAAAATTTGGCCAAATGTGGCTGTGAATGTGGGAGGCAGTGACTAATAAACAGGGCATAATTCAAGAATGGTAAAACGTATAATAATGGTTCATAAGTCAAAATAAAGCTTATAATAACAGGAACATGAATATGAGTAATTCAGTTATTTATCAATTATACGATAAAAATATACGTTTAGTATTGGTCCACAAATGGATCCCAAAATTACCATTCATTATTCTTGTCGGGACATAACATATTACTATCATGGCACTAACTACTTCTAATGAATTTGATGTTCATCTTGTTGTGCTAATGAGGTATAGCAACTTGGACTGATTCCACGTTGTAGATGACTGACTGACTTAGTCATCGACTGTAGAAGATTTATTCGTTATCTCTACAAATTCAGACGTAAACTGTGTGTACATAAATAGATGTTATTATTGATATTGGGTTTTTTTATTGAACAAGTACCCAATATTTTCGTAGAAAGTTTCACTATGATGTTTGTGAACTTCTTGTTTCATGACTATATTATGTATTAGTAATCAGGGTTTATCCCCATCGACAAACTGTTGTTATTTGTTGAAACGCCTTTTATATGGGTAGCCATTTTGAATGTATCATTTTTACGACTGACTGTTGTGTTGTCTTATCGATCTCGAATGTAAGCCTAAAGTTAACGGCTGGGAATAAACCCCACGTTGTTAAGTCATCTAAGTGTATTCTAGTCAGTAATAAGGGTTATGTCTTCGTTTGTTTAGTCACTCAATTGTAAATATTTTGGGATAATTTATTGGAAGTATATCTTTTTCTATGTTGTAATTTTCTTCCATCTTGAATTAATGAGCTTTACTTGACGGGTCATTAGGATGATGAAGTAATATTTTCATCGCAGAACACTACTTTTTCATGTTAGCCAGCAAGAATGACAGAATGAGACTGTATTCTGACTCAATTAGACTCCAGGTGCGTTATTTAAATGAATTCAACCGTTATTCTTGTGAACCTGACAATGTTACCGTGTCTCATCTTTAGATATTCAAGTTTTAAATGCTTTTTGGAGATGTCTTCTTTAGACTAGGTGGTTTGCTCTCAAAACTTTTATTGTCTTTCTAGACATCATCGCCAGCACATGTCTTTGGAAGAAACGTAGCGAACACATCTCCGAAATCCCCATTCTTTGACATGAATATTCTCCACTTTAGATTACATTTTTATCTTATGAATCAGTTACATCCATCTATTTGTCGTGTATCATTGAGTTTATTTAAAGTCGGGTGGTTGGCTTATTCTATTGATTCGGTCAAACAAGCTCTTCTTATTTGAACTCCTGAGGTGTATTTGACGTATTATTCAATAGATTTTTTTCCTGCGTGTATAATTTTTTATTATATTGGTATCAGTTACTGCAAGTACAATCAGTACAACAGTATTATTATACACATAAATCACTTTATTGGTAGATAACGCGTGATAGAAGACACATATCAATCAGTATATGAAAAATTCAGTGATTTCATTCATTTTTGTTGACTGTCACAAATTTATCACTCAATCCTCCCCTTTCCCACAGTATCTAACATTTTCTCGATGAGTTTTATTTCAGTTCTCTCAATATGCTTTTTTTGTTTTGTTTTTTATTGATTCTTTATTATCTATATCTTGCTAAATTCGAATTCAATCCTGTGATCTCCGTAATTTCTCACTATCTGTCTATGTATTTGTGTTAATCCGCCTTACATCAATCAACATTGACTACTGGGTAATACTTCTATGTGAATCACACGTCAATATGCGCTGATATTGTAATGGTAATTCCTATATTTATGTATGTATTTTTCTATGTTATTTATTTCAATGGTTGTAATTTTGTTTTTTTCCTCCAAAATAACAAACTATAAATCTTTCTAATTGAAAATACAACTTATCTGCTTGTACGCTTATACTCTCTGTTTGCTTTGCTCATGTTTTCTTTTTTTATCTACTTGTTTCGGTGTCAATGTTTGCTAACTTAATTATATGTGTATGTTTGTGCACGCTAACTACTCTATAATATATACTTGCATTATGCGTTACTAACCATCTAATCTATTTTGTTTTGATAAGTAATTAATACAGATCGTTGATAACTGGATGTATTCGTTGATATATATATATATATATATATATATATATATATATATATTAACTGGTACTTCTTCATTGTTTTATGGATTTTGTCGCAGTATTGTTCTTATTGTTGTTGTTATTTTGGTCAGTTGCACACTTCCGCTATTGTGATCACCGTTGTGACAACCGGTTTCATCAATAACATTGCTTTTTTGCACTACTACTACTTAGATATGTGCTCTTCATTTTTCTTTATCCGTTGTTTTTGTTATTCTTAATGTATTTTGAAAGTATTCAAGAAAATGAAATTACCAAAGAATTTTTTTATTTCTCATTCTCTCTTATTATAGTTGTATTCTTCGATTTATAAATAGGATGATTTCGTTCATAAATTGCACAGCCTCATAGATTAGTTGTTCAGTTACTGTTTGCGAAACAATTAAAGTTACATGGTGCATACACAATGTGTAACTTATCTATGCATATGTATGAAATAGTTGTATATAATTATATGAGATGTATGCATATATATATTCTAAAGATATTTGTTTGTTTTGACGAATTCTGCATGGTTATTTATGCAAAAATGTAATTTTATCATGTCAATCTTTAAAAGTTGTTAGATCTCATCTTCTTTGTTGTCAATTTTTTTCTTGTACAACACAGTATAAAATATACTACTTCTAATTAATGCATTGTATACTACAGTTAATGACAATATTATTATTATTATTGCTGTTATACTAATCCAATTGACATATTTCTTTATTTCAGCTTCAATGTGTAAAAATTTTTATATTTAAATTAGTATGAGTAAAATAATAATAGTAATTATTATTCAAAATGAATATTCTCCTTTACTATCCTCTGTTTAGCAGCAAGGAACTATAAAGTGTAAGGTTGCTTGTTCATGACTCTGAAAATTCTTACACTTCTACTATATCTGTGAATTGTGAATTAAGTACCTACATTTTTAATCACAGACCCCCATCACCGGATACAATAAATTACTTTTAGAAAGGAACTTTTAGTGAATATATTATATATGAGAATTTGAATGATCTCATTGACATATCATATAAACATCATACTCGGCGAGCATGTTAGTGGCTATCCGGATTCAGTGGCTCAATGGATACCGCGTTGGTGTTCAAAGTAAAAGATATTGGACTACAGTCTCTATGTGAAAATCAATATAAGAATGGGCATCCATCCTGCTGATAAGTCCCAGATACGACTCAAAACTTGTTCTGGACTCTAGTGCTAACCATAGTTCATCTATTCTATAAAAGGTTTGCTAAACTTTTAATTCATAATAAGTTATGAATGGTTGCGATAAAGCTAGCTGTTCAAATTGTTTGTTTTAACGATTATTGGAATTCATTGAACTTTGTCTCATTCAACTAATTAATACACCATTAAAGCTTATCTTTTAAAAGAAAGCCTATAATACTCTAAAATGAAATTACATGTTAGTTGCATTTTATAAACCATTGTTTTCCTAGGAATTTTTCTTACTGTATATTGTTAGTTTTAACGGTGTTGTGTGCCATCTTACAGTAAAACGTATTATTATTTTATTGTCGTTTGTCTTTAACCCTCCCCCATTGTATTAATCCTCATACACTTTAATGTATAGAGAAAATGTAATCCATATCACAGCCTATAAACATTATACTGGACACAGGAATAACTGTCAAAGTTCTCATATTTTATTTAAAGCTTGCATTTTTAAATTTTAAAAAATAAATGTTTGGTAAACTTTGTTCTAACTGGAAAGAGTCGAATTAATCTTGGGCTACTGACAACTTTCTTGAAGCTGAGTTCTACATAGTTAACTTGTCTCCTGAAGTCTTTTAAGTTCCTGATGAAGTTTAATGCTCTCCGGCAGCAGCAAATTTTAATTTTGTCACAAAATTCCCATTATGTAGAATGTTAATTATTATATTGCCTTCGAGTGAATACAGCTTGTCTTATTTCCAGTTACATTGTTGACGATTTTACCTCATATTTATTTTGGAATGTTCACCAGTACATTGTCACAAAGTAGAATAACAGAAATTCCCTGTATTGTTAGGTCTTCAGTGATATTTCTAACTGTTAACAGATATCGCCTAATGGATTGAATCGACTTTATTACCGATATGATAATATTATTTATATTATTGAATACATTTTCCAGTAAATTTTAGTAACTAGTGCCATAGTTGCAATATTTAGTGATAAGTCAAAACCATTTATATAATGATTAGTGTATATTCTATAGACTGTTTACTTATCATATATGGAAAGTTAATATAAGATAGTGACTGGAAGTAATCAACCGGAAACCCTGGACCCGGGTTTCGTGCTATTTGGCACTCTATAGCATTCGATCTGCACTAAGAAGGACTTGACACAGATGACATTGATCACTACCCAGTGATCAATCAATTATGGAACATTAATATATTTTGTAATTAACTAGTGACAAAATAATGACATATTTGTAATATCCCAATAAATGGAAGGTAGGTCGATACTTCAGAAAATAAATAACCGAATTAGTCAGTCGCAACATAGGAGTAGGCATTGAATTAAATTGCTACACTATTTAAACTTGTGTTAATTTAATTTAACTCACTGAATGAGCAATTTAAGCCATGTTCTGATTTCTATACCATTACGCTATGACAAATATATCATTATTTACCATTTATCTAATACCAAGTTTTTCTTTCCAGTTAGTCGTTATAAGGCAAGTTCAAAATAGATCGTAATGATTGAAGCAAAACATTTAGTACAATGAATAATTTTCTCTGTAGAAATTAGAAATTTTATTAACATGCATTTATTTATACCTACGCTCAAAAGAATATCAGCAATTATAAGCTTCTACTACAAAGAAAATCTGGCTACAGTATACACTTGTTTATCTGCTGGCTTTTCTGCACTGTATTTTACGGATACATTCCAGTGACAGGTTGATTGCGGAAATTAAACAAAAAATCATAAAAATATGCATTTTATGGTCGATAGTTTTTTTCATCAAACATCTGATCGGTTATCGGGACAACTAACAAAGTTCCACCAATCGATACACCTACTAAATAATTTTTTTTCATTAATTGACCACGACTTGTGTAATTTTAGTACTGTGTTGTCACATTAGCAAATATCAATACCGTCAAATATTTGCTGAGTATATATGGCCAAGGGAAATGATATCTTTACACTAAAATAGTTTTCATGTACTAACAGTTCTTATTTCCAGTTGTTTTTTTAAAAAATCTAATTGAATCCCATATACTTATTTGTTGATCGGTTGCCTGAGGTTCTAGTGAATTCAAATTTATTCACCATTGTATACTTACGTAATTATCTTAATATGTGATTATTTGTTCTGTTTTTGCAGTTTTTTCCATTAGTTTGATGTCATAAACCAATATATTTCATTTATATACATATGTTTATGTTTTTATTTGACCTAAACTTCAGAATAGATGTTTGTGCTAATCGCAACTACTAATATTCAAGCGTTTGTTGCCAAGGTTACTACCATTATTGACCATGTGATATTTTATTCATTTTTTTCGCATTCTTTTTGTGGAGTACTATCTTTCTAGGCTTTTTTTCTTACTCTAAAAATGATATATTTGTTGTGGTGAATGTTTGTTTTTTATAATTGCTGAATGAATCAGTGTTTTCGCCAATCACGTAGTTTTTTTAGAAGATTATTCGAATTATAAACTGTATGTAGTTTTCCATTTATACACTAGTATTAATCATAAAATGTTACATGGTTGACCTTTATAGCTCCTAATTCAATACTCACAAGAATTAGTTGTGCTGATTACTAAATAATCTCAAATTTAAATGTAGACTTTGTCAACTCCTTCCTAGTTTTCGTCTTAATACTTGAAGATTATTACTTGTTTTCCGTGCATTTCTCCACTTTTTTTATTAAAGCCATTATCATAACTATTACTGTGTAAAATATAAACTTGTCTGACTATTTGTATAACGTCTATTGCATCATTCGTCTTGTGTCATCCATTATATCTTACGTAACTTCTATTGATCGACGAACTTCATGAATAAGTGTAACATTAAAATGACAATGACATCGAATGCAGATAATCAACAATATGTAAGATAAGTTATTGTTTTGTTTGTTTGTTTTGTAAATGAAATTAATAATTAGATCGTTTTCCCACTATTTTAGATTTGCATTATCTTTAAATGTACTTTCCAATTTCGTCTTAGGTATTTCGTTCACTTTTTCTGCTATTTTCAGTATTATTTTTATGTATTTTTCATCTTAAGTGGATACTGATATTTCTAGAAAACTACGTGAACGTGATTTTGCTATTGAAGAACTTATCAATACTGAATTAGCCTACAATAATAGTCTTATTGAAGTGAGAGATGTAAGTTTTTTCGAATTGTTTTTTTGTCTCCATGTTTTATTTAAATATTTAAAACTATTCATATTTATATTTAATTTGTGTAATATATGAAACATCTAAGCTTAAAAGTTTAATCGATTTCACTTCAAAATAGACCATATCCTTTGTTTTAATTATGTAATGTAACTAATATATCATAAATAGTTAGTTAAATGTTAACTGAGTGGACATTGTCATGCGTCAAACGTACTTTGCTGAATTTCAATACTGGTTATTTTGAAATTTTGCTGCAGCAAACTATGATGTGGTATCCTTTTTTTACATGTTAATATACACAATTGATATTAACTGATGTTAATGCTAAACAAACTGGTATTCATGATAAAATGTACATATAAATTAGTTTCAAAGCATCACTTAGCAATTAAAAATTAATAAACACAGACTATATTCTTTTACACTGTTATTCATTTCTTTTGTTCTTTAGTGAAGATCACGAGTAGTTTGTTAATTAATCAATGAACCAGTCGCATATTTCATAATTATTTCACTGCATAAGTTAAATACGTTAAATGTCTATTAAGCCATATGTTCAATCCACCTATAACACTTGATTTATTTTATCTCGAACACAACACAAAGAACTATGTTTCATATTAGATTTAAAAAAATAATGACAGATTTCTATAAAACTGTACTTGTTTACTTAATTAATCATCAAAATAGTTGCGACAGTTTTGACCATGTAAGTACAAGTAAACAAGTATTCATTGACTGAGATTTTTAATAACTTCACTGTTATTTATGAAATTTTCTTTCTATTTATGGTTTACATTAGGTTTTCTATAAACCAATGAAAGCATCAAAAATGTTAACTTTGCAACAATTGGATGATATTTTCCCTCATTGGAATGAGTTGATCGATACTTCAACTGAATTTTGTCGGTAAGTTAAATAGATCATTTACAATATCTAGTCTTATTTCTTGTATTCACTGTCTTAATGTCATCTGACTGTGCTAACGGGATACAACATTGCGATGCTAAAGCCCCAGAAATCACTTGGTAAATTTATCTTTTTTATAATTTTACTTTGGTGTGGAAATATACTTACATTCTAGTCAGGCTAGTCATGTATTCTTGATTTGAATTGTGTTGAAGTCCTGTAGAATAGGCACTGAGAGGGTATCCGAACTTTATAACAGTTTTCCTTGGCAATTTTGTACTGTTTATGTGCGCATGAGTTCTGTGTTTGTTTGTTTACGCTTCCGATTGCTTGTGGAATATACATTTCCCTCGACTGAATCTGATATTTTCCCTCTAGATAACAGGGCTGCGGCTCAATGGGATGGCTTAGCTCGTTCTATTGTTGTGTTTCTGTCTTTCACTCCGGTCGCCAATTTTAGGAGATATCGTAACCCCTTCAAACGTAGCAGAAACTTAGACACATCTGTCATTACTAACTCTGTGTTGATTGCTGTTGATCCGCTCCAGTAGTCATCACTTTTTATTTCTCAATAGTTTAGAATAAATAAATTAACCTCAGTATTTTTTATCAATCGTAAATGAATCAAGTATTTATTTATTTATTTATTTCAACACATAAATATTGGTACAAGGAGGCACCAAATATATATGCGCCACACAAAACAATGATAATTTGAAGAGAAGGAGAAAAGAAAAAAAAAAGTAATGAACGTGGGGAATTATAAAAAAAAAAGGGAGAGAGAGAGAACAATGGTGGGGGAAACGGAAAGGTACAATCAGAAGAGATCTTTCAATTAAGGAAGATATAACCGCTTTCTATGAAGAAAGTAAGAGGTTACAGCACGATCGCCACTGGCTTCTATTCTTAGCCATATCTGATAACGTCTCTAGCCACTGCGTTACACCGTCTCTCGGACCCCAACCAGGGAGTCGTGAAGGACCAACATAAGCCAGCCCTTTGCAGCTTTCTTTTATACCACGACACCATGTCATATACTGACCACCTCTCCGCTTTTTCCAACCAGTCCCAGAGTCGGCAAATAATGCACGACGTGGAATTCTCTGGGACGACATTCGTAGAACATGTCCAAGCCACCGAAGTCGGTGTTTCAAGATGGTGACACCAATTTCATTATCGTCTCTGTGACCGAACACTCGACGTCGAACCTCTGCATTACTGACATGGTGTTGCCACTGGATGCCAGCAATCCTTCGGAGACAACGATGATCGAACACAGAGAGTCGTCTAACATCCTCAACTCAGAGAGGCCAGGTTTCACAAGCATAGAGCAAAACTGCTCTCACCGTCGCTTATGGAAAATGAATCAAGTAGCAGCAACAACAGTTGATTTTAATTATTAGAATTATCACTTATTCAATCTTTACTTTTCTCGGCTTTTATTCAACAAATCGTTAATCGATCTATTGACTAGAGACATTCGATCAATTCATAGTTGGCGTCTTTTTTTTGTTTTCTTAACTGAACTTTGCTTTTTATACTATTTAATTAGTCGTCATCGTAAAGGATTGTTTTGTTTTATCAATGATATCATTTTATTATTATTTTGTTTGTTTCTTGTTTCTTAGTGATTTGAATGATTATGTTAAAGACGATTCATCTGATCAGTCGATTAGTCAAATCCTTTTAAAACATGTATGTAAGTGTTTTTTTATTTCTTATTTATTGTTGTCAGTATTTTCCAGATTATCTTATCATTTTAATGTTGTCGATTCAGGAATATTAAAGCTTACTGAAATTAACCAATTGTCATCGAAATATATACGATCAAGAAATATTTTATCTAAGCTCATACAATTGGTATAATGTCACAAACTTGTAGTGTACAACTGTACAACAGTAATAAAGAACGTCAGACGTTGGCAGATAGCTAAAGCTTCTAATCATATCTCTTCAAACTCAGATGCACTATTGTCCTGGTCATCTGTCATGAAACGATAGCTACACAATGAACGAAATTAATCACTACTAAAAAATAAATTTCATAAGTGTACGTAAAATAAAATCATTAATAAAAATTATGCTTTGTAGCTGTTATTCTGCACTGCAGGCATTATCTATATTCTGTGTTTCTTTTTTTAGCTGAACATCATGTCTCTAGATTATTTGGATTCCTGTAACGTTTTTATCTTAATCATTGTCTTGGCTTATTTCATTTACATTGTAGATGATTAAATTTAAAGTCTATCGTCTATATTGTACTCAACAACGTGTTGCATGTGAAACTTTACAACATTGTCTGTCATCTAATTATCGTTTAAATCAATTGGTAAAAATATTTGAAAAAAATACTAAAACCAAAGGTTTACCCCTGTCTTCATATTTGTTGAAACCAATGCAACGTATAACAAAATATAAACTAATCGTTGAAAAGGTATGTTTTATAATCGTTATACATTATTCAAGAGTTGTATAGATAGGCGTTAACATCAAAATCTCTTAAATAATAAGTTAAAATGTTCATCAGAAATTCTTAATTGCATGATTTGTGTTTTCTTATTGTTGATAATTACGATTTACGTAATCATTCTCTGTTGCCGCATGAACATTTTAAATAAATGTCTTGATTCTGTTTACTTACATTTTCAAGTTGATATTTTATGATAGTCGTTGACAGTGGAACTCGTTATTTGAAATGGCCTAAATTTCAATATCGCTTTTCACACTGCGACTCGAATTCAGCACCCATCTCTTAAGACTTCAGAGTTCTATTCTTTTAGCTATCATTTGACCACCCTATATCCCAATACTGATTCATCAACCCAGTCCTGATTATAATGCCTTTAGGAATAGTTATGGCCTATTCCGTAATGTTTGAAGAAGGTGGTAGTGCGTTATTGGGATGCAAGTAAGCTCAGTGACGGGATTTCCAAAGAAGATCGAAATTTTTCTTGAAATTCATCTTATGATTACTGTATGAAGGAATTATTGTGTTCATCGTCTCAATACGTGATAAAGTTATTGAATTTTTAATCTTTTACTTGATTCATAGTATAGGTGTTGGTTGAATAATGGTTTTTGTCGTGAATAAAGTTATGCATGTTAAAAAAGAGATTAATGTATTAATTCTTCTGCCAAATATGACTCTTTTACAACATACTTGTTTGTGAAACACTATGCACACCTTGTTGTTTCCATCAACGCTTGTTGGATTAGGTCATTTCACTTTCAGAATATTTTACTTCAAGTAGATCTATCATACTGATTTCAAATAATGAAATTAGACATTATGGACCACTTGCTTACAAAGCTTTGCAAGATATGCACTTTTTTGTAAATATTTACGTACTAAGTATTGTTTTGTAGTCATGAAGTATGTCATTTCATATAACTTTACTCAAAATAAAAGTTTCAGTTTAGCGTCCGTCTGTGGATTTCATCCGTATGCCTAGAAGTATGGAGGATGCTTATTCATTAACCATAAGACCTTACCATCGAGACCTTTATGGTTGATATTTTGACTTATGGTGTGCTTTAAGTATGACAAGAAAGGGTAATTCGAAGAAGATAACCATGAATGCAGTTTAAACTCAACTTTATAGTTACTTCCGTTTTTCGTCCTCTTCGTTTAACCCGTCGTTATAGTAAATCTGAATTATTTGACACTGTAATATGATTGTTTAAATTATGAATAATATGCTACAGAGCAACGAAAACGTAATATGTACAATAAGAAATGTCAGTCAAATCAATCGAATTTCTACAATAACGTTTTTTTTCGTCTTGCATTTGTTTATTTTTTGCTATAGGTTTAACCTATTTATGTAATATAACGTCTTTATATGATGTGATTTAACTTTTATATCTAGTGTTCATTTCTTTCTTAAATTAGATTGCAACAAATACACCTATTTCATGTCCAGACTACGATGAAGTTGTTAAGGTGAACAATTTGATGTCTGCCCTTTTAAAGTCAATTGATCATGCAATTGGATCTAAAGATAACCCTAATCGTATCGACTGGTTCCGTTCACGATTGATTGGTGCTGATAAATGGCTTCTAGATTGGTTATCTGATAATACAGCTCAACATCCTCATGACAGGCCATGTTTAGTTCATTGTGGTACACTTTATAAAGTAAGTTGTGATCTTTTTATTTTCTTGTATGACTATAATTTGAAGAATTGTTATGTTCCTCTACGGTGTTAATATTCTCTTTCGACTTATGCTTCTCACCGCTACTTTGAAATAATTTCAAATTTCGGAGCATACCGTCTTACACAAATTTTTACTAAAGTTTAATTCATTTGATCTAAACATCTATTATTTTATTTATTTTAACACATAAGTATAGGTACAGGGAGGCACCAAAATACATATGCGCCACACAAATCTCAATTGATTTGTGAGGTCTGTAATACTGCCCGGGTGCCCAGACCGAAGCAGGTGGTTGTCTTAGGAGGCCACACCCCGAGCCTTTGACCTGAACGTCTGACCCACAAGGCAGTGGAGCATCGTATGGAGATGCAGTCCCATGGTAGCCGGTGACCAACGATTGATTCATACGCCATTTGTTCCCTCAGGATACTGGAGCCCATGTGCACGATTGGTTTGGGATCCGGTTAAAGCGCCAGACATGCGGTTCTCGTCCTCTCATTTTTGTAAACAACACCCATGGCACGAGAAGGCAGTGAGTAGGACTTCCCTGGCAGGGGCTATATACGCATGGCCATGTGAGAGCATTTCGAGAGGGAGAGCGGACTCTCACCACTCTCGGCCGTACCAGGGCATTTGGGGGCGATCTAAACATCACTGCATTTTAGCTTTATTCATTAAAAAACATACCATACTAGGACGAAATGGCCGTCCAGTGCTTCCAGGTTTTCAATTGTGGTCTTGCTTGGATCGACTCATGAATTCAACTGTGAATAAAAACATCTGCTTTTGCTATTATATTTAAATATGCCACAGATAAACCAGTGTTCTGTTATTGTCTTTAATATTGTTTCTTAATATCCCTATCATAGTTACTTTCATTTATGTAATCTTTATGTTATTCATCATGTGTATGCTAGTGATTGATTTCAATTGCACTGAAATTGTCTCCTGAGTCACTTTTTAGAGTAACTAAATTGAAATCGTCCCCTTCACAAGCCAGGTTATGTTACGATATTTTTCCATGTTAATTTTTCGTTGTGAAACAAAGTGTATGTACTAAGTTAAATGACTCAACCTTCATTCGTATAAAAATCACTATTTTTAAGCAAAAATGTTTATTTTACATAAATTTTCCATCATTTATTATTATCAGGCTAAAAACAATCGAGAATTTATTTGTTTCTTATTCAACAAGTATTTCATTTTAACTACACCAAATTATAATACTAACGGACGGTTATTTGAATTTCCATCTACAAATCAATTGAATGAAATAAAATGGTCGTTTATATTATACAAAGAACCATTAGCATTGAATCAAGTGAGTAGTATCTGATTGGTTATAATATGTATACTGTTTACTTTCTAAGAAAATAACTAGGTGAATAAATTATTTATTAATCATAGTAAATCTCTTAGTGACAAGTATCAATAAATAGTTTGCTTTGAATATAGGTGTATGTAAGAGTGTATATATATATATATATATATATATATATATATATATATATATATATATATATATATATACTAACCAATGGTTATAAACATGCACAGCGAAATTTACGTAATGTATTTTAGTTTATAATTCGGTCGATAAACAAATTAGTGAACGTGTGAAATATAACTCTTTTTGATGCACACTTGACATTCTGTTCAAACATTTGGTTCATTTGTACTGTACTAAATATTACAAATAAATTACGTGTTTTAGATTTGAATAGTTATGAATGTTAACTGTGTGTACTCACAAGCAATTATAGAAAGCCTAAAACCTATCTTGATCTTTAATGCTCTGAAGCTCAGATTGAGGCATTTGTAACTATTGATATATCTTCTTTATTCTCCATCCTTTGAAGAAGGAAAAGAACTAGTTATGAATACATTGAAATTCATGTAGAATAAAAAGTAAAGTAGCTGAACTTGTAGAATACTTTTATCATTGAAGATGAACTGCAGAAATTGATTATGGAAACCATTCTGAAAATGAATTGTTTATTTAATTAATTAAGGTTGAAACTATACTAACTAAAAATTCGTTTTTATATTAAACGATTAGTGCTGAGAGTTTTTTGTTGTAACAAAATTTATGGTAAGGAATTAAGAAAGTCATTCATTATCGTTATCATAATTATTAAGATGGTTTTAACGGCGAACTTCGAATAGGTTTCAGATTTCTTTTTTGGAACGTGGAGTTGGGACCCAACACTACACTTTTCTCAACTTTCTGTGACCTCTTATTTCTATATAAAATGTTAATATTTTTTAAGTTGTTTATCGAATGATCGGTGAATAAATAAGCAGGGGGAATGAGGATTTTTAAACGGATTACCAAAGTTGGGGACTATTGCTTGTTTTGTGACTTTCACTTTTTGTTATCTGATAAGTTATACTATCTGGGTTAAATGTTTATGTATTCAGAAGAAAACTTTAACTCTAGATCATTTGGCCTTTGAAATCTCTCAGTTGTTAATTGAGGGTTAGTCCAGTGAGTAAATGTTCTTTGCAGTCATCCCAGTCATTGCTTTATGTTATAGTCCATTGCGTAGTTGTAACAACTAACAATCTTTCACTTCTGTCGTTTGTAACAGCAGTGAATTATTTGCTACATTGTGTTAAATATTTTGATGATACTGACTCACGTATATGTTAATCGAAGTGTTTACCATAGGGTCGATTAGGGATTTCGAGTTATTTTATAAAGTAGAAGTTTGAGTTGTCATGATCAAATATCATTTCCTTAATACTTTACGTATTGCGACTTTTAGTTTTTTAGAAAATAAGTTACATAAATGTATACTGTACTCCATCAACATTCCCCTTTAGAGTTTATTATAAAGGTTAGATTAAACAAACATTATATAAGAGTTTTTGATGGAGTTTTGTTCTCTGAGCTGGATGGTTTGGTCGTGGAGCTTTCATCGTTCTTCTGAACGACATCATCAGCACAAACTTCAGATAGAAGTGAAGTGTTCGAATTTCTCCATATGCGTTTCACAGCTTGTTCTGTGCACCTCGATGTTGATTGGTTCTTATTGACCTTAAATTTGTCATTGTTTACCATTTTGTCTTGGTTTTGTCTCCTATTGGTTTGATTCTTGTTTCTATATTTGTGCATAAGTTTCCTGATTGGTTTTTTTCGGGCTTTGGTATTTTCGGGCTTGTGACACCATGAGATCATCGTTAGTAAAAATTAAAGATAGGTTTTCAGAGGAAGAACAACAGAATGTTGTCTACGAAATCAACTGTCATGATTGTTATGTAGCTTATGTGGGAGAAGTTTCAAGACGATTAGATGTGAGGTTGAAATAACACAAACAATGCTTGAAAAATGTTCCCGAATCTTCGGTTGTTCCGAACAAACTTGAGAATAGGTCAGTGATAAGGTTACATGCGTTAGGAACTGGACACAAGATCAATTTTCAAGGGACCAAAACACTTCAGAAAGGTTTTGGCACACCAAGAAATATTGATAGCAGAAGCTATGTATATATGTGCTAATAAGAACAGTCTGAATCGAAGGGATAGTATTCAACTAACAATTACTTGGAAAATGTTCATCAATATGTGTTTGGGCCTTTTATCTATCCTACCTGTTCATTTTATATGCATCGTTATTCTGACAGAAATTAATGTAGGTTATTCTAGCAATGCAATTATGTATTTGATGATTCTCATTTTATATGCACATCGACAATTCAGAAACAATTTCAACCCTCAAATTTCACTTTTATTTTCACTTCATGTAAAAACAAATTAACACCTAATATCAACTATTAAGAACTCAAGCTTACACATACATACTTGATTCTTTCATTCATTTATCTTCACAATGTGAACTTTTCACATTATCCTCATATAGCTGACTCATCCTATTTCTTAAAATCAACATCTAAATGTGATTGGATTATCACAGTAAAGATTTGATTTGATTGCTAAGTATTACATATTTCTTTGATAATTTTGATTCTGATTATTACCTTGAAGAAGGCCAGACAAGTTTGCAGAATGCATCGAAATTATTTAAATCTTAATCACTGAGATTATTTCGAATATAATTTTCATATTTTATGGCTTCTCTATACTCTGCGCCCAACTTTTGTCAAACTGTTCGTTCTATTATTGACGAATATTCGTATCTTGTTATTTTAGAAACATTATAGCATTTTTTCAATGCATTCGTCTTTAATTATACGTTTCTTATTGTAATTCTTTTAGATATATGTATTTAAAGGCTCATTCAGACAAAGCACTGAATCAACATCTTCAGTTTTTGGTAGTTATTCAATAACACCTCAATCAGCACCATACAACAAATCTACAAATGATGAACTTATACGATCAGTATCCACTTCTACATTAGCTGAATCAAATGACAATCCCAATATTAATATTAGACGTCAATCTGAAATTGTAAAATATTCAACGACAAATGTATTCTCATTATTTAAACGAAGAAATTCTTGGCAACCTATAGTGACTTTAAAGGCTCCATCGAATGAACTTTGGTAATTTTATAAATTTTATTTAATTTATACATTGTGGTGTTATTTGTTTTGATGGTAGCCAGTCGAAAACATCGGATTCGGATCATATTTTTATTAAGAGGTTGTAAGTGTATGTATAACTTATGTGATCGCTTTGTATTAACCCTGATCATAAAGTCCTAATTTTTACTATATCAGTAATCTGTAATATAAATCGATGATCCTTTTAACATCTGGAATCGTTGTAATCTCAGTAACATACATTTTATGGTCTAAAACATTTTGCTCCTGAGGTTTCAACACTAGTTTTACATCATGAACTTAAACAGCCATTGTAAACCAAGAATCACTAGACAACTGTTTTGTCGTAATATGGGACTCTTCTGGAGTTTCATATTCATGATCCCGAATGGGATTGAACCCAGGACCTTCAGTCTTCACACATGACCACTGTTTAACTGAGTTGACATCCGATAATTTACATTTATATTTTGTGTCTATTATTCATTGATTGGTGAAATTTATCTCAGACCTAATACTTTTGAACACCAATTGTCATAGTTTCTCACTTACCTCTTGAAACTATTCCTTAGTAAGTATATTGGGATATTTCAGTATAGACGGTTGTGCAGATGTTTAGACTTTGTAGTTTTACATTATGAACTGATTTTACCTAGATTATTTCGAAAGTTTACTGAAGTTAAAAATGTCAACTGACAATGATAGCATTTCCAACAGATCAGTTATGATATTAATCTAAATACAGAATTAGTAAATTATCTTTGTTTACGTGTGTGTACAAACATCCTCTTATTATTTCTTTTTTTGTATATGAATCACGTAGTGATCTTTGGGTGTTAATTTTGAGAGATCAAATTAAAGCTGCAAGCAATTTGTCTAACTCACATTCTTCTTATTCACCATGTAAGTTAAATCTTCTATATGGCTTTTTTTAAATAGTAAGTAACATAATTACTAGCTTAAACACATCCAACATATTCATTTAAACGCATATTCTTTTTCTCACTTTCCCGAGTCTCAGTTTGTCCAACAAGTGTTAGAAAAATTTTTGTTGACATATTCCGTCGTGTATTGGATTGTTCTGCTTAACTTAAAATTTGTTTCGTTTTTATCATTATTTTACATAACTCGTTCTAATCTATCAAGTACAAATTCGTCTACTTAGCTTCAGTCATACTTTAATTATGTGATCTAGGGATAATGCTTTTTTCCCCAATCTAAAGTAGTTAGACTAACGTTAAGTCGAACACTAACCGCCTCCGCCACATAAAACCCTCATCATTTTTAATTACTAAGACCATAATTAGTATCATTAACACAAGCTTTCTCCGTGTTATTCAATTGAGTTAAATATGTTCGACTATATCAAGACCGAATACTAATGAAGTTTAGAAATCTCAAGACTCAAATGCCGACATTTATTTCCGTTGGAATCTTACACATCAAACAGGTATTCATTTCAAAGTCTGTTGAAAATTTGGCACTGAATTTTCCGTTTCTAATTAAGGAAAACAGTACACATATTAAATCATATTTTGGCAAAAATTAATAGCTTATGAAATTTAAAACCATCATTAGTTATAGATATTCATATATATTCAATGTTGATATTCAAGGTTATTTTTCTACCCCCCATTTACTTGTATTTTCTTTTCGACATTCAAAATTATAGTCATATTCCTTTGTTTGGTCAAAGATATGATTAGTTATTTTCTGGTCAACTTCGTCAATTGATCTGTTTTTTTCACGATCCAGTTTTAATTTTAGAGACAATGTGAAATACATACTTAGCGTCCATTTGTTGCGTAGGTGATAGTCAATAATATATTGAATAAAGAAATTGATAGACATATCAACTTATTGTACATAAGTAGACCAAATAATTTTCATTGGCTGTCACCTATGTGACAGTTTGTAGCTGACGGTATCTGTCGCATTCTCATCGTTATAATAATGTTTTCCGTTTAGCACTTTCGTCCATTTTTTCACTTGCCAAGTGAGTGACTCCTGTATATCAGAGTATAGTTTTCATTAGTGATTTCATTTCAAGCTCTAGTTTCCAATCTGTTCGTATGTGTTAATCCTGGATTTCGGCTACGTTATACTGACATATCCATAGCAGACAATTGTGCATTACTCCAGACGCTTAAAATGAAATCTTTGATGTAATTACATTTTGGTATCTAGTACTCATCGCTTAAATGAATAGGAAAATCACTGAAAACGCTTCGTTTAACATATTACCTCTTCATTGAAAGCGTGACGGGTAAGATCACACTAATCTGTTTGACTGTTCATTGAGATCTGTATCAATCCTATGCTGTGTTCTAATTGTTATATTCGAAAATAATGCAGGTATTTTGAACATATGATCTATATCTAAACCTAACATTACTAATATTAATAATAATAGTGACACTAATCAAGTAAATTGGATAGTATATCTCATATTGACTAACTCTAAACTTTATTAACCTTCCCAACATCATTAGCCTATCCGAACCCACCTATAATTTTTTGTTTCCTTTCAATGATTCCTTGCTAACATTTATCCACTAAATACTGAGTTATCCTCATTTTCGATGTTTTCTTTTTCTTTTACACTTTTATTCAAAGCATTGAAAGATGAATACCCACAACATTTACTGTTTACGGTTTCAAAAGTTTGCACTAACTCACAAGGTATCTCATAATGTTTATGAAGAGTAATCCGATATTTTTAAATAAGCCTTTTCCAATAATCACTGTTCTGCTACATTGTCCTCTTACAATTACACAGCTGGTATAACGCATAACTGTTTTTTGCTTGTAATTTGCGCGGTGTTTGCGACATTTCTAGAAAATGTAATGTAGCTTAACAATCTATGCTGTGTCTGGGTAGCGAGAGAAGACAGATGCACATCTAATGCATCATGAATACTTCACTAAATTTATCTTTCAGATTACTTCATCCAGGTTTGTATTTGTATTAATCTTGATTAAACAGTCGGACAAAAGTTTCCACCGTCACGTGACTTAGCTTACCCAAGTTATGACAGGATGGTTTATCAACTACAGCTATTTTAACATTCGAAGTCCATGGCAAATCAGGATATCTATCTAATCTTATTTCGAATACACTACAATTTATTATTCGCTCGACTATTTTCCAAATTTGGAGTTGTATAGTACTATTTTCTTGATGTGGACTTGAAGATGTGTAAAATTTACTCATCTTATTGACACTCATTTGTAGTCCTGGTAATTATCATTTTTTAAACTATTAAACCATATGCTCTAAATTATAAAAGACATTAGTTTAGTCTAAACATTCAAATAATTTGTTCTTATCAAAGCAAAATGTTTGTGAAGCACATTCACAAAATAGCAGCCCCTTGGGATATATCTCTTGGTAAATTATCACAGTTGCTGAATTCTCAGCATCTAGTGAGCAAAAGAAAAGTCAAATAAGTATCAAATCTTGTTTTATAAAAATCCAAAACACAACTTTCGGCAACTTAGTACCTTTGCAGATATCCACTGATCTATTTGTTAATTATAACTATTGAATTTCTTTATTTTCATCTAAATTAAGTTCACTCTATGAGCTTGTTAACAATCATTCCTCCAGCCGTTTTCTCATTTAGAAGTGTTAATAATGTTAAAAATTCACTTAAATAGTAGTGAAAATATGTTAATGAGTTTTGGTACAATATCGTTTGTTGACCTTCATCGCTCGTTACCTACTTAAGTACTTTGGAAATCATTACTAAAAGTGTTTAGCATAATTTAATGACTATCATAGTCTTCCTATTAAAAGAAAGTTAGAGCACTTATTCACTCTTAAAACCAAGAATTGGTAATGTAAGCGTTTTATTAAGTATCTCAGGAATACTAAAAATCATCAATACCAGGTATCAAGTAACAACATACTATTAACTCAGATTTCTACCATTGAACTTGACTATTTTGCTACTGTACATTTTTTGTTTTAAAACATAAATAACCCTAAATATTATTCATATTTTGTCTATTCTCACCTCTTTTTCATTTTATTTCAGTTTGTTTTTCGTACAGCTTAAAACTGTTGCCACATAGAAGACTATTCATCATTTTACCACTTCAATGATTCATTAAAAAAAACACTTTCTTTGTCTTATTAATAATTTGGATACATACATATGTTAGTCTATTTTTTCTACATTTATTTCATTTCAGATCAATTCGAAGTTCACTTCAAGATCAGTATTACTGATCAAATATGGAAATTTTGTCAAATATTTGCTAATCAATCGTTAATAGAATTTAAAACTTCTGAAACGTTAAGTTTTTTGATACCGGAATCTTTAGAAAAGTGTTTACATATCACTGCCTTCAAATCGTTACCATATACTAATTCAAGTAGGTGATTTTGTTTTGCTGTTCCGTATGCTAATCAATATATGTAGTCACACATCATATATTATTATTTAATCAAAACTTTTATGGTATGATAAAATAAAAATCTTTTCATGTCACTTCAATGGAATTTTTAGTTACTACTTTTTACTGCTTTTATAAGTTGGCAGTTGCTTAAGTGAGTAGTTTATCAGTTAAGGAATTTGACTTTTAGATACTCATTTACGAGCCGAAACCCCACTACATGTACTTTGGTTTAGCGAACTGAATAGTATCACTGGTTCTCACACTTAATATGAAACTTAAATAAATTAGTCTGTACCTAGTTGGTAAGTAATTTAAAGTTTGTTGAGATTTTTTCTTTGGTAGGTAGATTGATAGATCACATAACTTCTGTCAGATAATAAATCCATAACTTCCTGATTTTTTATTCATCTTCTAAATATGAGATTATCCAATAATACATTAACACTTATTCACATATGCATTTGTGTTATGTGTTGTTCTGACAACTTTCTTTCCTCATGTAACTGGTACTGATCGCATTTTTATTGTTTCACATCTTATATCAATATCTTCAACCTACTTCTTTGGTTTAAAATTAATAATTCTGATTTTCAATGTAATTAACGTTGAGTAATATCACTGAATTAAGAATTTTAGCTCAATTATTCAGAAATACAAATTTTAAGAATTCGTAACAAAAAATGAATGTGAAATTTTATCTGGCTGGATTACACATTTTACATTTGCACCTAGCGCGTATAACATCATTAGCTCACAAATTTATACTTAGTTGTTGAGTTATGTTTCCAAATTATATAGAGACAGTATTAATCTACAAACTCATTAACTCTTAGACTAAGTCATATAAACGTCTTGATTAAAATCTGTACAATAATCTTGATTCAGTCAGTAAAGACATTTCTCAAAGTCAGTCCCAGTAGGCCGTATACATTCATCCTTTGTGTTCCTTTTGATATTCAATCTCAACATAATATCCCACAAATTCGTTCCTTCTGTACAAATCATATTCTCATATATTTGATCTTTTCTTCTTAATTACTGGCATAATACACAATTATGCCGACCTCTTTTTTCTGTGTGCCTTATTAATGTCATCTCGCTGTGTTGAGCCACTGCACAAATTTACCCTGTTTTAACTAACAACATTTTCAATATAATTCATGTATGTAATAGTACTATTATAAATATCTATATTTTCTTAATATATGCCCGTTTATTCTATGAACACTATAAAGTATCACTGTATTAATTTAATCTTACTATATTACTATTTAGATATAATTGGATCGTGTATCGTACCATTTTCAAATATATTCATTAATTTTCCACCAACTTCAATTGAATCATTTACTAAACAACTTGAATTGAATCAGTCTATCGGTATGAAAATGGAGTTCATCATAGAACTTACCGTTTAAGATTGTCAGTAATAATAATAATATATTAATCAAATAGAATGCCATTTACTTTCTTATTCTCATAATTATATGACATATTATCGTTAAGTTTTATTTTATTCCGAAGAGGTTAAGCATAAATTATCAATTTAATTTTTACCGATCTCTTCTACATATGGTTCTTGATCATTTTATTGGTGCTTTTTTTCTTTTTCACATTTATCACTGACTCATTTACATAAACCTTCATAGATTGATATAATTACATGTACATTGTGCTTAGTGTTCATACTCTTTCCCATTTTTCACAAATTTACTCTATATTTCAATAATTCAGTGTACAAAATTGAGACCTCATTTTAACTTTATCTGTTTGTTCGCTTTCTTTTGTAATTTATGGTCTTAAATTTTTGTTAATAAAATTTTACCAGTGATTCTTTTATCTTTTCTCTCCCTAATTTAAATAAAGCTGTTTGTTATTGATTGTTCAAATTATTATGAAAGAGCATTGGATGTTTAATAATCTTTATCGATCTTGGGTACAATGAGACATTAATTGATATGACAGTGAAATTCCTTAGAATTTAAAATTAAAGTTTTCATGACTAACTGGCTACGAGATAGTGAACGTTCAGGTCGCTAGACTTTGATTGAACGATAATGTTATGCTTTTCTTAAAACCTAATCGTCAGTTCTCTTTAGAGACTCCTGATAAATGCCACAGTTTTCACTCACCTAACGCCTCAAGATAGTCCGCGCGATATCACACCACTAAGTCTGGCGGCTACATTGCAACTTGATCGATAGAATCCGATCAGTATCAATAAGTGATGGATACACCTGCACCATTGTGAACGCTTTTAAGCTGTATAATTCAAAGTCTTTAAGCATTAGTTACAATAATCACGTGAATTCCGATCGGATAGTCTGTAGCATGGCTAAATCTAATTGTCACTGACATGGACTGACGCCATGTTTTGGTTTGGCCGCATTGCTCCGGATGCTGATTGTCCTAGGGAAACAATTTACTGCTGCCACGCCCCTCTACAGACTTCTCTCTCGGGCCTTAAGTTGCTGCTTTCACTCTTGCGTTTCTCCAACTGCCCTGTCTGGGATGGTAGGACTTTAATAAACATGTGTTCTAGCCAATATAGCTCGGCTGATTCATCATGGTAGGTAAGCCCGACCCCACTAACACGTCAAGGTGGTCGAGACACTGGTAACTACTAATTCGTCGATCATTTGTAAACGATATACACTAATCAAGTATTTTTAATTTTTGAATACCGCGCATACTAGTGTCCTCTTTATCGTTGCACAGTGTTATATTAAAGCTATACCACATTTTTGTCATACCTTATTATTATTTACTGATATTTCTATTTGAAAAATAGGCGACAAAACTACGCAGCCTCACTAAGTGAGCATACATATGTGACGCTACTTAGAAGACTTGTTTATCTTTATTCAGTATTTTATTAAAATTCTATATGAAACATCAAGTATACGAGGAGAACCCGTGTTATTTGTCTTCCAGTATGTAAATAGCATTTAGTACTCCAAGTCTATGTCCTTTTTTAATTGCTCGTTTTTCAGGATCCGGCAATCGTAAAGAAGCTCAATTTAGCTCCAGATATCAGAGATGATTATGCTGAATTATTTCAAATTACACTATGGACTAGCATAGCATTGATTCTAGTTGTATGGGGCGTTTCTTGGGGCATCTGGAATATGGATCCTGGACGAGATGGGATTATTTATCGAGGTACAATGGCAAGACCTAAACAAGATTAAACATTTCCTTTCTGTATCACAAATAAAATACATAATCTTTCTAACACAAAACTCAGCATAATTTAACTATTTATCGAGTGTTTCCAAGGGTTTTGTTTGATTTTTTTAAACATTCTTGAAATCTTTGGTCGTTGTTTTGGTTTATATCGTTAAAAATAACATATTTATAAATCTACAATGTCTTATTTATCTGTAATGTCATAATGTTCGCTGAAACGTCTTTTATTATTTAATTTAAGGCATGATAGAAAAAAGTATCTAGTGTTTTCCTTCCAAATTTTTCCTGAGTTGTTGTATTGTATAATCAATTTATTATCAATATATGATATAAATATTGCATAAAAACGAACTATTCTTATGTCCATTATCAATATGACCGAATATGTTTATCCTGATTAGAGCATTAAATTTGTCGAAGTTTACCGTTCAGTTTTACAGTACTCCTAAAATCAAAACTATATCACATTTGTCTAATTCATCTGTCTGGTTAACATTAAAAATCTCCCTTAGTTATTAGCTTCATTATTTTCCAATTATTTTATGTTAAGATAAAAAGAATATTCTTCATATACCGGATTTAGAATCCTCTTGCTAAATTGTAAAATACATACATAGTAATCATGAGAAATTAGTTACATTGATATACAATACTGAGTATTTATTAATACAAAAGAGCTCAGACGTTCGTTTTTTGCTTTATCTGTTTCACTCCAACGTGTTTTCTCCTTGTTCTGTTATTCTGAAGAGCTTATATTGTCTAGGAGTCTAATATGACTTTCAAGTCGGCATTCCTTCGGAATATAACATGTTTCTTTTTGTGAAATTAGTATTTCGATCACCGTCAATATGAGAGTATTGTTTTCTAGTAGGTAATAAACATGCTTTTAAATGCTTACTTTACAAGTTGCATTTCATTCACTGTAAAAAATCTAACTCAAATATATTTGATTATTAATTAACAAAGACTGAGTGTATATTCAACTTAGTCTAATTTATCGCTTTAACAGTATTTGCATTTACAAAATTTGCCAGGCTATGTGACGGTGCTACACCGATTTCTGTCTGTATTAAAATGGAAAGCAACAGTTTATCGAATGTTTGAATCAGCTATGTGAAAGTTCTTCATGCTAAACTCACCAGATGAGGCTAAAAGTTTTTTACCAAATTACCACCCAGAGCGGTTATTTTCATCTGACATGGATTCCTAGTGTATAGAATATCAAATATAAACTGGAAATTTAACTGTCAAGTAGAATAGGCAATATCGGAAATACTCAGTATGAATCTCGGCCAACTCATGATTATCTATATTCTTACATTAATGGTCGACCCTCTAATTATCACATCTTAAATAAATCGATCCATTCATAATTCAGCGAAAATCGAAACAATCCTAACACGTATTATGCATAATTATTACTATACGCTCATTCATCATATTGAATTGTGGGCCTCCATTTTATTGTCAACTATCAGGTTTGCCTAGTTTTTATCAACAATGTTCTTAAATCAATATACAACTTGACAGGTGAGGTTACAATAATGATAATCATTATACGATTCGGGGTTTTTGTGGCGATTGTAGTATGTTAATAAATATAAATTCAGGAGTCGAATAAAGCCAGACCGCCTCTACGACAGATACGGTTGAACTAACACTGTCGAATGCGGGCTCAGTGGTCTAAAGGTTAAGTGTTCCCATTTTGGGGTCGTGGATGCGCACTGCTGAGTCCCATACTAGGTTTTCCATGGTGGTCTAGCCTTAATTGACTCATGAATTTAACTACTAAATGATAATTATGCCAGACACCAAAGCCTTTCATCATATGATATTTGATTATTGATAGCCACATTATCGGTGAACGATTGATTTTTTACCTGTAACATAGCTTCTTGATTGGTTAACTAAAATAACCTTGTGACACATTTAAGGTAAAACAAGTCTTTGTTCTATAACTAAAAGGTACATTTCAAATGACTCGCGTTCATAAACTAGTGTGTGGTTAATATTTGTTAATGTGTAACGATAACGGTGAAATAGTCTGAACAGTTTCTGAAAAAAATATCCGAAATTGTAAACATACATTTTGTCTAGATAACTCAAATATGAATAAATGTTTTTTTTACTATTCCAATCATACGATCTAGGTTATAAATGATTGGTTTGTAAAATAAAGAATTAAACATATATAATCGGTACTCACAATAAAACACTAACATCCTAATTCAATTTGCATGTCACAAAAATATTGAGAATTATAACATCAAAGTAACAAACATATCACACTATGAAACTGGTATTAGTTTCATAAAAAATACCGTACTTCAATTATCCTTCTTATCAGACATAAAATTTCAGAAATGTAAATTTTGACTGCCTCAAATTGTCAGCTTTACTAAATCAATTTTATGAAAGGTTTTTCAAAATTAAAAAATCCTTCACGGAACGTCTCGAGTGCAGAACTATTCTAATCGATTTAATGGTTTTATAGAAAATTTGTCATTTGTTAGAATGTTATGCTAACTGGTGAAATGAATCACTGGTCGTTTTATACCGTATTCTGTAAATGCGAATTTGATAGGTTTATTGAAACAAAAATTATTCAAATGCTTAGTCGACAACTGAACGAGTCGTTCAAATCCAATCCGTGCATATTAAAATAATAAGTACTGAACTCTTGCGTAAAATATACACATTAGTGTACACAAACATGTTACATGCCTGATTGTTTGAAATAGTAGTTATCTAAGAACAATTCCATAATGGAGGGTGATAACTAGGCGTGATATCCAGATTTCGAATTCATAGTTTAGTGAGTGACCAACAAAACTCATATCTTACAATTACCTATGTTGTAACTTCTAATCATCTTTGTTTTAGTGATTAGAATTTGACATACATTTATGTCATTAAAAATAAACGACTGATTGCCATACATCTTGATACTCATTCGTGTGGGTCTATCGCATCAATAAGTCTGTTTTCATGGGTAGTCATTATCAAATCAGCCGGCCGACCGATCGCATATTTAAAACGGAAAATGTCCCTTCACTATCGAAAAGCCCAGTTAACGATGTTACTAAGGCTTTAATTTTCCTTGTTTATATAAATGCTAATACTACCGAAATATTCATCATTGCAAGGAGAAAAATATGGGAAGGGATTGAAACTACTATCTAAAGCCGAAGTTCCCAAAGATTAGTTATTTAGTTTGATTCTTTGCTGAGTTTAGAAATTGATAGTGCCTATATTCATTAATAGCATAAAGGCTATAGACGGTCCTCATTCTCCTGAAATGTCAAAATACATTAACTACAAAAATCATCGTTTGACTCTATGAGTAGCTGGATACTACTTTTACAGATATTGAGTACTTAAGAGCTTATCGACATTATAATGTAGGCAAATTTTACAACCGATGATCATCTACGGTGGAATATAAGTGTTGTCATCTGCAAAAATACAACATGGAAAAACGTACTACTTGTAGGTAGTATGTCAAATAGTATACCAATTTTTTACCATATCGATAAAAGGATACATGTCGTCAGGGCTTTTTCCCTTCATGATGAAAACTGTTTGATCGATCTTAAACTACATTCTACTCTTGTTATTTGCATAATGAGACAGCTAAAATCACTGTGGAGCCTGGTACAAAGTAATTTCGCCCAAGTTACCATACAACAATAGTACAACGAGATAAATTTAAGAAGACGTGGGTCTGAATCCACCATCAGGCAGCATCAGTCCTTTGAAGACTATAGGCATACTTTTCTGAATAGTACCAATTAGCAGAAGGCCTAAGTTCAGGATTCCCCGTAGACTACCTACAACCACCTGGCATCTGAATAGCGACGAAATCGAAACAATACCGTAGTAGTGGTAGTGAGAATGGTATGTGTGAGAGAATACTTGAGCTGAATACCTAGAGTAGGAGAGAAAATTAATTAATTAATGCATCTGTACCACTGTGACTGATTTTCAGCCATCACATAAAACGTCTCCAGCATATATCAAACCAGCAGTCAACGTGTTTTATAATGTGTATGAAGTAAGACAATTGAAATATTTTTGTCACAATAATTAAAGGTAGCAGAAGGGTTAAAAATAAGTGATATCAGAAACAATTATGGATAAAACCATGAGGATATTAGACATAACTGACGAGAGAGGGGGATATTTTCAAATACGAAATTTAGTAACATTAATGCCAAGGTAACGATAAGACGTACTTCTTTTGTACGCACAAGAGTGAGAGGAAATCAGTTAGAACTTTAATCCTTTGATATTTAATTGACCCTTATTATTCTACTGATCCACAGGTTGATTTGAATGTTGTTTATAAAATTCGTCCTAACCTACCTAGATCTCTTTGTATCAAACTCCTCAAAACAGAAGAAACTCTTGCCATCCATGAGTTGAAGGCAGAACTGAATAAATATGTCTTTTTATTATCATTACCTTGGCCTCAAACTGTTATTATTATTATTTTATTTCACATTTGAAAATATCCCCCTCTCTCGTTAATTATGTCTCATATCCTCATGATTTTGTTCATAATTGTTTCCGATATCACTTCAGTTCGTTTTTACCCCTCTGCTATTTCTAATATGGTTTATAACAAAAGAGAAAAATATGATCAAGCAAAAAACTAAGTTGAGCATTATCATATATACATTAAATTAATTTATGAAAGAAAATCTCAAACAAAACAATACATATGAATATATTACTTACATACTAACAATATATTGAATTATCATATTGTTTTTAGGAACATATACAGTTAAATTACATTTTTGAAAAAAAAAGATGATTGCTACATAAACATGTAGAAATTGACAATTTTAGGAAAATAAAATAATAATAATTAAGTAATATGAATTAATTGTCATTTCTGTCTTTCATATATATTATATATTACATACAAATGAAGTTATCATAAACAAATTACTTTTTATGTATAAAATTTAGGTTTGTAAACTCTACATATAATTTATCACATACTGACTAGTTGTCTATACGAATATTCGTCAATGTTAAAATGAATAGTTTGACAAAAATTAAGCACCGAGTTGTGTGTTCATTAAAAAAACATCTATTCCATTCACGTAAAATGATTAATGGACAATTCAATCTAGTTCAGAATCTTCAGTTTCCTCGATTACAGATTGCTTTGGGGGCGGAACAAAAAAACACATCAACAAATAAAGAGTGAATTTTGTTTAGATGAAATACAACAGAATATTATACTTTCTGTCTATTAAATGTTTTTCTTTAAACAAAACTGAATTCGCATCCAACAATGTCGATTGTCTTAAAACTAACATACATCGCAGATCAAAATAAAAAGTACAACCAATTTTCTTAAAACACACAAATGCTGAAAACTTATTTCAATAATTTACAATGATGTTATTTGTATCATCAGGTGAATGGAATAGTAGACAATGGCAGGTTAACATCTTTTTGACTACTGTAATAAGAAGACAACGGTTATCAGGATTATGTGATATATATTAGATGAATTAAACTGTACGCCATTGCACAAGTTAGTGACTATCTGGACTCAGCAGCTAAGTGAGTAACGCGATGCTGTTCGAAGTGAACGGTGCTAGGTTCGAGATCCGGAGTAAACATCCAGCTGACGAGTCCCAGACAGGCAAAATGCGCATCCTGAACCCTACTTCTAGTCATCATCCATCTTGGCTTACAAAGGGACTGTTTTAAATTTTTAACATTTTTTTCACTAAAACAACTTTAAATAAAACGGTGGTAACTGCTATTTGTTTCTACTCTAACTTTGTGGTTATACAACATTGGTTTCAAGAAGTTCCAATTGGAAGTATCGATATGTAAAGTCATATATGTTGAGAATGAGAGTTACATATCGATAACAGAATGAATATTGTATTATATTATATATTGGCTTCATATATTAAACATTTGATTACAACATAATAGTCTTCATCGTATCGTGGTTACCTCTAAGGCTAGAGGTCATTCATTCAATCTCACGTTCAATCCCCCAAATGTACACTAATATGAGTCACAAAAAATAATTAAAACCAATGTTGATCACTACTTAATTTTTAATAACACAGCTGAGAAAAACTACATTTAAAAGAAGTTGCCAAGTTTTTACTTAATTATCGATGTTCTATTTGGTTGAAATTATTATGAAGAATGATGTATAGTCTTAGTTACATTACATGTTAATTGTATTCATAACTAAAGTGATCATTAATATTTTTGTTTACATCTTCAACACTAACACAGTTTGATTTGCGTGTAGTATGTCTTTATTTGATTACCAATCACTGAAAATGTACTCTTCGCCTAAGTTAGATTTGCTTAACACTTTATCTCCTACACTTACTATTACTGATCAAAATGTGTTACTTTTTTGTCTGATTATATCTTTACCAGTTATATTATTTCACTTCCAGGATGAAAACATTTGTTAGTTTGAATTCTTTAAAGAAATGACTGACGAATAAATTATAAGATAAATTATCTGATCTTAATTTATTATTTCTTCTCTTCTAGCAGTAAGAAAAGGCACTTATTTAACATTTCTAAGTCAAAGAAAAAAAATGTGATTGATGCATAAATTATAACTAACAATACTCCCCCAAGACATTAAATCCATAATAATTCCAAACAACGGTTTAACAAATGATTGGGTCTTCACAATTCGTGACAACATCCATATTCTTCCAATTGCATAATGGCTTTCTACTATACAATTAGTCCTGTTTTAGGGTCTTTACTAACTTTCAGTTGTTTTTATTGCCATTTGTTAAACAAACGAAATATCGACTTTTTTGTAAAGGCAGTACGCAATAGTTCTTTACATTCTTTCGGAATTATTAAAAACTCACCCAACCACCACGTTTATACACCCAATCTGCATACCATCGTGTAAAAAAAGTAATTGTATAATCTTTGATTCGGCCTATATTTGCTCGACATTGACCAGTATCACGAATTATTGTTTCATATGTTGAATTTGATGGATATAAATTACTTTGAGGTGATTTACTTGATACACGATAAATACGACTGGGGATTTCAGGAAAAAAACAAAGAAAGGAATAACTATGAAACGGATAACAACTCAATACGGTAGGCCAACAAGAAGTAGCCTAATGAGAAGGTCAATTGATGGCAATCGGAAGTGACCTAAAAATAAAGTGCATGTTATTAGCTAAGAAATGGACCAATTATCAAAGTCTTAAAGTGGTATACATATAAATGAGTATTTACGCACTTTATTCGGTAGCCCAATATACATTCTTACTCTTGTGTTCTCGTTCAAGTAGTCAGTTGGGGAGTTAGCGCGTAGCACACTGTGTATCAGTATCAAAATTTGAACACCGCTCGACACAACACAAATATTATTCAGTTTATTATTATAAAAGTTAGTGTTCCCATAAATACAAATAAAAGCTGAAAATCAGTTACTCTTGATTTATTGGTGTATACGATTTCATTGTTCTTGATGAGAACATTGTACATAGATGAAATTTAATTACTCTTGTAAGCAACAGTTTATCGAATGTTTGAATCAGCTATGTGAAAGTTCTTCATGCTAAACTCACCAGATGAGGCTAAAAGTTTTTTACCAAATTACCACCCAGAGCGGTTATTTTCATCTGACATGGATTCCTAGTGTATAGAATATCAAATATAAACTGGAAATTTAACTGTCAAGTAGAATAGGCAATATCGGAAATACTCAGTATGAATCTCGGCCAACTCATGATTATCTATATTCTTACATTAATGGTCGACCCTCTAATTATCACATCTTAAATAAATCGACCCATTCATAATTCAGCGAAAATCGAAACAATCCTAACACGTATTATGCATAATCATTACTATACGCTCAACTATCAGGTTTGCCTAGTTTTTATCAACAATGTTCTTAAATCAATATACAACTTGACAGGTGAGGTTACAATAATGATAATCATTATACGATTCGGGGTTTTTGTGGCGATTGTAGTATGTTAATAAATAAAAATTCAGGAGTCGAATAAAGCCAGACCGCCTCTACGACAGATACGGTTGAACTAACACTGTCGAATGTGGGCTCAGTGGTCTAAAGGTTAAGTGTTCCCATTTTGGGGTCGTGGATGCGCACTGCTGAGTCCCATCTTAGGTTTTCCATGGTGGTCTAGCCTTAATTGACTCATGAATTCTGTGAAACAGATGAGCAATAGTTTAAATACAAGTTATAGTGACTCATCATGTATTAAAACCACTAAGCAGTACATTAAATCAATCAATATTACTTTACATTGAAAATACAAAAGACATCTAGATAGCGGAATCATTTGCTCACAAACATCTAGAGCATCAAAAGATGCATCACTTAGTAACCAAGTTTCATGGTGCATTCAACCTCACTACATAAACTCAAATATCCTCTTTGAATATCCACTGTTTATCGAAAATTACAAAGTGATACAAAAACAACCAATTATTTTGTACGATAGTACTTTAAAGCAGCGAATTCCATTTTTTGATAGATAAGAAACGTTCATATAAATATATTGTCCTTGATTGGCTAATAACATTCAACCAATAGCATCATAGTGCATGCAAAGAGCGTATCTATCACTAATCATTTTCGTGAAGGTGGTTTTGAGGAGATTGTAATAATTTAGTAGTTGAATTCATGAGCCGATTAAAGCTAGACCACCATGAAAATCCTGGAAGCACTGGACGGCTGTTTTGTTCTAATATGGGACTCCTCAGTAGTGTGTACCCAAGATCCCGCTTTAGTTGACTCATAAATTCAACCATTAAATTACAAAATTTCCACAAGACCACTCCTCAATCTGATAATAATCATCATGTGCTCACTAGTGACTGGCTTCAAGAGATACTTCCTGGAGTCCTAGTGAGAAGCAGTGACCAGTGGAGTCCGACTGTATCTGTTGTGAGGCAGTGACTCACTGAAAACAGTGGTGAACGGTGGGGCAATTTCGTGAATTGGTTAGAGTTAGACATTAACACTGTTGGATACCGGCTCGACGGTTTAGAGGTTAAAAGTCCGTGCACGAGACCGAAGGCCTTGTGTCCGAGTCCCGCGAGCGGGATGAAAGCCAGATAATATGATTGGACTCTAATGGTCACTGTTTTTAACGAGAGAACTAGGAATCGCATCTCAGAATTTATCATTTTTGAGCACACGATAATTATCAGTATAGGGGCTTTTAGAAATTGTTGAATTTTGAATTTTACATCACGATTGGTTGCTAATTGAGTTTTCTGAATATTAAGCTCTCGCCATGGGACATGAAGGTCCAGAGTTTGATCCTCGATGAGATCATGGAAGTGCACTATTTGCCGCCTAATACTAGGAAGAAATAGCTGTCCAGTTCTTCTTGGTCTTCAAGGTTATTTACTAATAGAAACGTTGATATTATTTTAAACAAGCACTTATTTCGTTGGTAAAATTTTGTGTATTCGATACTTAAATAATGAGTTCTGTTGGTGAATAGGATAGCAACTACCCAGTTATATTCAGTGTTAAAACGTAATGAAAACTAAAATCAAACCTAGAATAAAGTACTTGTCAATAATCAAACTATGAACTGCTGCAAACATACCAGTCATAGAATGATCGCTTGCGACCATCTCCCTAAATCAAATGGATAAAAACTATACACCAAACAATTGTAATAATCAAATTTATTTAATTTCTATAAAACTACCTACCTTCCTGATGATTGTAAATAACTTTCATCAATTTCCTCACTATCTGAAATAATATTTATCGATTGACGTAATATTGATGAACTTGTAGTTGACTCTTGTATTGTTTCCAACTTTTCCATATGTAGATTTAATATATGTCTAACTGAACATCTAGTAAGATAATAAAGAATAGCGATTCTATGCCAATTCGGTTGTCGACCTAATAAATCTAGGATATCAGCCTCGAAATTCGGATAATTTGTATGATTTACAAGACGATTTAATAAATCCTCTGTTATAATTAACTAAATTAAATTTCAAGATAATAATAATAATAAAAGCCAATAACCATGAATAGATTATGTGTACTATAAACAATTGGATTAGAAAATGTGCAATTCGTACAACTAATTATGAACAAGTTTGAATTTTACCATTAAAAAATAAATTGTCAAACTCAATTTGATTATACGTAAATAATTGGTTTTAAAAAGGGATAAACATCGATTCATCATATCTAAATAATTAAATGAAACCGTTGAGAATACAAAAAATAAACGCTAATTCATGTATGAGATTGTTTACGAGACGGAGACTAAATGAGCTAACACACTAATCTATTGAAGAGAATGATATGAGGTTGTCTACTGGTTACCATTACAATTCACCAAAATTTCAGGTGTCTATAATAACATCATATATTCTATTAGATTACAAGAGGTGTTTTGTTTTCTAATGACTTTAAAAAACAGGATTTATTCAAGTTTGATTTATATAATGTATTAGCTGACATCAATTAATGATAAAAATCACTTCCAAATTGTAAAACGATTCCTACAAAATTACTTCAGTTTTCAACGTATACCCACTAGTGATTGGTTCTGAGATGATTCGCGAAATTATCCAGCGATGAAATTGGATGAGTATCGCGCTGTATCGAAAAACTGACTGAAACTGAAGGTGAGAAACACTGAACTCAAAAATAGTGGTTCCAAGGTGTCGTCTTCGATGAGAAAACTAAGGTTTCATAGTACATCTTTTGTAGTTTTGTTGTGCACCGATAAAATGGCAGAGCAAGACTCATAAGTTTGAAATGATTCTCTAGTTGGGACAAGTTCGAAGTAAAATTTCCATCAAACTTCGAGTATCAAAGAATAACATGTTATTTCGAAGTAGTGAGGTACACAGTTTGTTTCCAAACGTAGTTATTACCTAAAGATAACGACAACACCCACTAGTATAAATTATTCTTTCTGTACATCAATCAGATATTGTACATAACACATAGATCATAATTTAAATCCATCTTTTACAACCTGGGGTCCAATGATAGACTTTTAGTAAGCTAAGTAAAATACGCAGTCAACGGGCTTGACAGACTAGCAGTTATAAAATATGTTAATTATGCCACGCTTTTGTTTTAGGTGAATGTGAAATGTTGCCTAGATTGAGAATGGGTTGCAAGTTCGAAATATAACTTCAATGAACAAAGTTCTAATTGTTATTTTAAATTACAAAGACTTGTTCATCTGGAAGACTGGTTGACTCGGAATCGAGAACATTGACTGAATTCTAGTGAATCATTATTCTACTAAATATTTTAAAAACTCGATCATTCTAAGTTTAGCTCTTCTCTCTATTACCTTAGATCTTTAGTTATTAATGTATCATTAGTTTACACTTGTTTTTCATTTTCACCATAGTTTGACTGGTGAAAGTAATGTATCATTGTTTTATTCTCCACAAACGAGTTGGATTGTCAATCAGAAATAAAGTTCGCATCTAATATGGGACGTTCCAAGTAGAATAACAACTAAAATAGTCGGTACAAACAGTTCAAAATATGCACACTTCTATATTTAAGACCTGCTACATGACTAACACATTTAATGTCAAAATATCACATAGTAAATAGTAATGATAGCAAATCTGAAATGGTTAAACAATGGAAGATTAAATCGATTTATATATTGACTATTAAAACAAATTGATATTTCTTACGTTTAACAATATTACTTAAAGAACAATACTGTGACAACTAACTTTGTTTGTACACCTACTTACCAGTCATGAAATGACAACAAATTCATAACCTGTTCACAAGTAAAGATTCTTGAAACAAGTAAATATAATATTTCTAATAAACAAATCGAGTCAATTTTGTATTATTTTTTTCGCTGTTCTTCAATTTTATTAATTCGATAACCGTAATGAATAGAGATATAGTTATTATTTTATTTATTCATAGACAATATAAGACTGCGGACAGTTGTGTGTCAGTTCAAAAACCCAATTATCAGATGGAAAAGGAGAAAAAGACGACTAATATGATGAAGGGTGGAGTGCAAAACAAGACCAGTCGTAATCGCAAATTCAGCATCAGAACAGTAGTTTAAGAACGAATGAAATGTATGGAAGATGACAAAATTCACATTGCAGAATAAGGAAAAAAGCAATCCAACTGTAGCTAATATTTTATTCAAACAAAACATCGGTACAAGGAAGCACCAAATACATATGCACTAATGTAGCCGACATAGGACTATATCAACTGCTATGTGGAACCTGGGGATTCAAACCAAGGAATGTGCTTTTAGAGGTACAGTTTGTTCAGCAGTTTATGACTTCGTGGACTGTTGATCGATCTTCGTTTTCCTAGCCCAAACTTTCTCGTAACCTACTCCAGTTAGGATTGGGCCTCAAAGTAAGCGATAGAAGTGTTTGTGCAACCTAATTAGAGGAAGTTATACGGCCACATTGGTCAACTGAAGGATTTTTTCATTGGAATATCTCGAATTTACAAATTATGATATTTTTAAGTAATTGAACACTAGGAATAATCCATAGCGGATACGTTGTCCTGGTGGTCGGGCTCGCATGATACGACAACTAAATTAGGTTATATTGGCTGGAACACTCGTCCCTCTATGTTTCAACGTGCCAAACAGGTTGATAGGAGAGCAGCAAGATAAAAAGCACTAAACTCGTAATCTAATGGTAAAGTTGTGATGCCGACTACATAAAGAGTCATGATAGCAATTAGGTGTCTCTCTCGGACAACTACCATCTGTGGCGGTACTGCCTTCTCACGACGGAAGAGGAAGTTGTAGGTCGATCCTACACGTGTCAAAACTCACTCTGATCCACGGAATCTCAACTCCGATGGTAAGGTTTACCAGTACGGAGCTAATTCATTCGAAACTATATATATATATATATATATATATATATATATATATATATATATATATATATATATATATCCATTATTTTTTTATACCCTATCCTCAAAGCTATGTCTTTTTGATTGTTATTTCAGCTACATTATTCCGGTCTTTTTTACCATTCATCGTGCTGACGAAGTGTGCCAACTTTGGGCTAGCATCTACGCTGATGATAATTGACTGACTAGAGAGAATATAAATACCAGGACCTCAGTCATTTGAGCACAAGAGTATAGTAAATTGTTGTAATTTTACCTAAACTACAAACATTACAAATTACAACCTCTTAGCTTAAAAGATTCAGATTTATGAATGGGCAGTATATAAACGCATAAAAGTTAACATGCATAAAATTCTGATAAAGAATAATTGTGTGTAATAACACTTTACTTTGTTTCGAAGTTGTAATCGTTTCACCTGTTCTAAACAAGAATATTTCAAATTACGTTGGCTTGATTCCAATGATGATACATTATGTAAGTCTGATGGTTTTGTCGTAGCAAAAAAATTAGTTACAGAATGGCATCTTCTACTCTTTAATTCTTTTCCTTCCGTTATGTTATTTAACATATTTTCATCTGATGATGAATTACCCCGTGCTGTATTTTGCAAGGAATTCTGACAACGTAAATTCTCAGCTTCATTACTAACCGAGTAGAATCGTTCACGTTTAACAGATTGAGCATTTTTGTGTTTGACCGCTTTAGATGCTTCTGCTTCTAAAGCCTGAAAACGTAGTTCTAAATCATCTTCTGATATTTTGCCCATAAGACGTTCAGACAAAGCATCAATCATAGCTGCAACGTATTTAGCATATGGATAGTGTGTATTATCATTTGTTGATGACTGATTGAAGTTTTCTACTTTTAATTCATTTTGAAGTTCAGAATTGTTTGAAGAATTCTTCACTGCACAGTTTTCGAGATTTTGTGTTAATTTATTTAACTGAAATTTCAAAAACATGTCAACAACATGTATTATAAAGAGAATAAGTTAAACCACTTTGTCAATTATGTCAAGAGTTTGTCTTAGTTTTTTGACAGATAGGATAAGATAAACAAACCTAGTTTGAGAATTTATAGTAAGGGGAAGATTGGCAGTACGTAAATAAGATTTATCAAGAACTATCCAGATGGAATTTGACATATAAAAGAAAAAGACAAAGACAAGCGGAAAGTGTAACGTAAAGACAAGTGATACGTGGACTTCATTGGTGAATTTCAGGTGCAATAATGTCAATTCTTCTAGTAATAGGTGCAACAAATATACTCAGATTCAATAATCAGTCTACATCGGCAGTTATTAACTTGATTCAGAGATTTTTTCCCTTCAAGCAATACTACACATTCTAGTAATATATACAATATATTCTTAGCCCGCTTCAACCAGTACATCTAGCAGTGGTCATATACTGGTTTTTTTTAATCAAAAACGAGATCTGTGGTGTAAATGGATCAGCTATCGCATAAATATTTCTCTTTCAAATCTTATATGTTCAGCGGTTACGCCTTGTAATCCGAAGGTAGAATGAACTGACTGATGAATTGTATACTCGATGCTAAATCATATAATAAATAAAATTTCGGCATTTGTTACTTCTTTCACCTCGATAATGAAAGTGAAACTTCTGAATGCTGAACAATGATTATCTTAATATTAACTGATACGATAGAAGAGTGCACAATCTTATCCCAAACGATCTAGGGACGACAGACAAAAATTAACCCGTACATTAAGTTGGTTTTATGTTTACTTCAGACAGTCGTATTAAACAATTCTCAATCAATTTGGGGTATTTACGCGTACTGATTAAATGGAACATATTTTTTAGCTAATTTGATCATAATTTGAATTACATCAAGTCAATCAAGTACCCAGATAAGACAGGAAAGTAAAATCTATGAACAAATAGAATCCACAACGCAAGTAGTTAAAACCAAAGAATAAGTACTATTACCCCGATGTGACCCTCAACCCTGACTCATGACATTCGTTCCCTTGAATAAAATCTTTTGTGAAAATATAAAGGGTCCCTTGGCAACTTTCTTAAATTATGGGTTACGAAATCCAAGGAACATAATTCAAGAATACATAAATAAATTTACTTTACCATAAATGTATTGAACATCTCAGTATTTGTCGTTATGAATTTATTTGTTTCCTTGTCACTATTTATCTGTCAATTTACGTGCTAAACAATAAACATCACAACTAAATGACTGATATCAATTAAATTGTTTTTATTCACTACAGATTATTAGTTATTAGATACATATATAAACAATATTGGTTATAAATTTTTATAAGACTAGTTCAGTATGGTAAATTGACCTATTAAACATACGTAAAAATGTAGAATATTTGCAGTAGATAAAGAAAGTAAAATATCAGATACGATCGGCAAATATTTGAGTGTTCACAATTTAGTAATAAATAGTCAACCATTCGTTTAATGAATATATATATACATGAATTACACACTTGTGGAACCCTAAGAAACCAGTGCCATAGCCAATTTAGCCTGTTGTAAAGATAAATAAAATCATCAATTCAATGAGTTAGTTACAGTTGGGACAGTAGGATTGAAGAAACATTTATGAAGAAAATACTTGGAAAAAAGAAGCATTACTTACAAATAGTCCATTTTTTGTTAAAGATTTATTTGCTTGATTCGGTTTAGAACGGATATTAATACTTTTTAGTGCTTCATCAGTCGCTTCCCTACTTGACACTATTTCATCCGTAACTTTTGGATGATCAATAGTACAATGTTGCATTGTAGATAAATCATTGATTCTAGAGTTATATGTGGATTTATTTGATTTATCGCATTGAATTCTAACTGCATTCAAATTAAAAGACTATTCAATAAAGATAAAAACAAAAATTTAGTTTACTGTTTATAAAAAATTCGAAAATTACATTAAAATTCCTATGTACGAATTCGAATATTCAGTAAACGCCAAACTTCGAGATCACACTACAGAGAAACAAACCTATCATATTTGAATTAAAATTTCTGGTCACTTGGAAGATATGAGAACCAAAAGAGTGGCTGACATAGATTCAGATCACTACCTGGTTGTGGCCAAAATGAAACTGAAGCTAGTGAAACACTGGGCAACTGGACAAACATTGTAAATATTTAATACAACTTTCCTTCAGAATACTGACAAACTCAATGAATTCAAGATGGCTCTCAGCAACAGGTTCCAAGCCTTACAGGATCAACTTAAAATGAGGAAACTACCATGAAGAACAACTGGGAAGGGATCAAAGAAGCACTAACTTCAGCATGTCAGAAGGTTCTGGGCCGCAAGAAGTATTTATTTATTTGAACAAAGTATCATCATAAGGAATGGATCTCGACCGAAACCCTTGATAGGATTCAAGAAAGAAAGAACAAAAAGGCAGCGCTTAACAACAGTCAAACAAAAGCAGAACAAGTCAAGGCACAGGCCGAAAATACAGAAGCAAACAAGAGAGTGAAGAGGAAAATTAGAGCTGACGAGTGAAGATACATAAAAAACCTAGCATCGCCAACGGGAAAAGCTACAAGAGCAGGACACATGATACAACAACGAGACTAGCCGGCGAATATTGTAAACCATAGAAACCAGTCAAGAACAAAGAGGGTAAGTCAATCACTGAGATTCAAGAACAATGGAACGAGTGGGTAGAGAACTTTGAAGAACTCTTGAATGGAGTAGCCCCACTGGTTACAGCGGAAATCGAAGCAGCACACACAGACACTTTTCTATAGATGTCGTTCCACCAACCATCGAAGAAATTAGGAAGGCCATCAGACAAATAAAGAGTGGGGAAGCAGAAGAACCTGACAACATACAAGCTGAAACACTGCAGTCAGACATAGAAGTAACTACTTAATCTCCCTCTTTCTCTTTCTTATTGTGGTCGACTGGATTATGCAGACCTCCACATTTGAGGGGAAGCACGGAATAAAGTGGACAACTCATATGCGACCAGACGATTTGGACTTTGCAGATGACCTAGCTCTTCTATCTCATACACACGAAAAAATGCAGATGAAGTCAACCAGTGTAGCAGAAGCCTCATCATACACAAGGGAAAAAGCAAGATTCTTAAATACAACACAGAGAACACCAACCAAATCACATTTGTTGGAGAAGCTGTGGAAGAGGTGGAAACTTTCACATACCTGGACAGTATGATCGATAAACAAGGAAGATCTGGTACAAATGTAAAGGCAAGGATTGACAATGCAAGGGCGGCATTCCTACAACTGAAGAACACATGGAACTCAAAACAACTGTCAGCCAACACCAAATTCAGAATCTTTGATACGAACGTCAAGACAGATGAAACTTCGAGAACTATCACATCCATCATCAAAAATGTACAAGTAATTATAAACAATTGTCTACGCAAGGTAATCAATGTCCGTTGGCCGGATACCATTAGCAACAGTCTACTGTAGGAGCAAGCAAACCAGCTTCGAGGTGAAGAGGAAATTAAGAAAAGACGCTTCTGATGAACAGGACATACATTACGGAAATCACCAAAATGCATCTCGAGGCAAGTGCTAACTTGGAATCCTGAAGGGAAGAAGAAGACTAAGCAAAACACTGCTCCGAGAATTAGAAGCAGACATCGAAAGAATGAATATCAATTGGAAACAAAACAGGAAAGGATTGTTCATTACAGAGTTCGATGGAGAACCTTGGTGGGCAACCTATGCTACACGAAGGGTATTAGCCGTAAACAGTAGAAGTTATTATATTTCACTTAGGTAAGATGCAGATATTCAAAGCACTTTGTAATTTTTATTCTACATCCCAATAGCCATTAGGATTCAAAAGCAAGTGCATCGCTCGTCGCTGGAAGTGCCCTGAAACGTTCAAACAAATTTCATGTGATGATTTTTCAAATATCCACGTTCTTTCAAAAAATAATTCAACACGAATCACTAATGTTGACGAGTCATAGTTCGTTCAAAATATGACAGTTTCTTCAATAAGTGGGTTTATTCTATGTATGTATGTTTATTACAATAAATCGATTTTAAAAAAGCCATAGTTAAGATGACTGGACAGGAAAACTTCCAATTTAGACTACATTTATATAATATAAAAATGTTATGACTCATAACCCATGCACACGAGTGCAGTGTATTAGTGAAAATAGTAAATTCGTAAACAAAACAGGTTAGATGAATTTAAGAAGGATAAGTCTATTATTTAGACACACAATCTGACTATTATTAGCTAAATCGTACAATCAAGCAGAATATACAATAATAACAGCATAAACACAACTGCAAAACAAATGGCTTGTAATGGGAAGTGTGAATAATAGTAAACTCAAAATAAATTTGCTTAAAAAAATTGATGAAAATAGAGTGGGTGGGATGATAGATACAGCTCTAGTTTAACATTCACATCGCCATATGACTAGAAAATACTTGAAAAAAATATGTTTCCTTCTTTTGTTCAATAAGCAAACATATTAATACAGTATGCAAAGAGAAATAATAACACCAAAACCTCAATCTAACATCATTCTGTCTGATGACGCCAAACGTTCTCCTGAAAAGCTGGTTATTTCCTAAAACCATATTTTTGGCAAGAAAAAATCCGTACACTGAATGATACAAACATACATTTCTCGAAATGGCTAACATCACAAAAGCAATGAACTGATGAAATATTGAGAAACCAAGAACATAATTGATTTAGATGGAGTTTTATTCTCCGAGCTGAATGGTTTGGTCGTGGAGCTTTCGTTGTTTCTCAGAACAATATCATCAGCACAAAGGTCAGTGTGTTCTAATTTCTCCACATATGATACAGCTTTCCTGTAACCCTTGATCTTCATCAGTTGTTGTCCTTTGATCTATCATCACCTACCTCTATTTTGATTGTATTTCCAATTGATTCTTGGTCCTATATTTGTCCATAATTTTTCTGATTGGTTGATAAATTGGATCGATTTCAATGTGTCTATTGATTATTGATTGACCTGAGGCCCAAGCCTCTATTCAAGATCTCAACATTTTTCCAGTTGAATGTGTGTCCACAGTTGTTCACATTCATTGATAGAAGAGGAGATATGTCATGGACCTTGACAGCTAATTGATATTCATGCAGACGAAGATGAAGGGGGCGTCCAGTTCGTCCAATGTAGTGTTTTTCACAATTGGAACAGTTTATTTTGTAGATATTCGGTTTTTCTCCTTTTGTCATTTCGTCTTTTGGTTTGCATAGGATTGGTTAAAGTGATTCTTTGGTTTGTGTGCTACACCTATTCCAAACGGCTTCGACAATCTCGTTGTAATTTCTGATATGTATTATATATATTAGGATGATCCGTTTGTTGGTTTCTCTACTTGATTTTGTTTCTGCTGATGCGTTTGGTTGATAATATTTGAAGTTCATTAGGTAGCCGTTCTTTTGGAAGATAGTAATTAGATATTTTTCTTTATTTTTCTACGCTGCAAGAGTGCTTCAGTGTGTTTTGGCCTTCTTGAATAAAGTTTGTACGCAAGTGATTTTGAGTTCTTGGGTTGGTACTACCATAACTGAGAATTTGATCTGTGTGAACCGGCTACCGATATACATGAGTCTCTAATTTTCATATGTTGGTTTTGGTGATTAATACATCTAAGAATGATAGGTTTTTGTTTGCATCCTTTTCTATTGTGAATCTTATGTCATCGATGACATTGTAGGTGCTTTCTAGCTCATCCCTTTCATCGATGACGAATATAGCATCTACATTTTTGGCTTAATCACCAATTATATCGAGGCTTCCAGTCTCTGTATCACTGCTTCTGTAATAAATCCTGACATTAGTGATCCCATTGGTGTTCCTCTCGTTTATTTGTATATTATGTCGTTGAGTTGAGAATATGTTGTTAAGCATAAATCGATGAGTTCTAGTAAACTCCTGCTTTGAAGCTTCGTGTACTTTTGGAGATTCATATCATCGGTGAGGAGCAGGGTTAGAGTTTCCGTTGCTAAGCATGGTTCAATTAAAGTGAATAGGGACTGTCATATCGAAGAATATCATCAGTTTGACGTTGTTGGTCTGAACTTCCTTAACCTTTGGAAATAGAATCTCCACGACACCTATCTTTTATTTCTATCACGGCCAAAGATACAATCTTTCAACTGATTTATTGCTCTTTTAGAACGCTTGTTTTTTATATATTTAAGTTCATTATAATCAGTTATATATACATGTCCCTTATTTGAATACATTTTCAATAAATCACCCCTGAAAGATTTGTTGATAGGATTAGACGGCTCTAGGACGAGTAAAAGTTAACGAGATATATGGTGTGTCCAAATCGATGCTAGTTGTCACCGGATATAGACAAGCCACATCAGTACTTTAAAATGAATCAGTTAAAAACAAATGATGGATTACTTATCGAAAGACAGATTAGGATACGAGATTAATAAGCTCAATTTTCAATGAGTGGAGTATAAGTATGAATGACAATAAAATAAAAATGCTGCACATTGTTTATAACTTCAAACCATTTGAGGTTTTTTCCATCCAAAAAGTAAACAAATCAATAACAAGTGCATTTTGACACTTCGTTTCTTATCGGATGAGTAATTCCTGATTATCCAACTGGTAACAGAAACAGTAGTATTAATGGTAGATTCAGCTATATTCAAACTAAAGATAAACAATAAATGAAGAACCAGATGTTATAAAAATATGGGAGGAAAGGTTCAGTAACATTTGATACCACATAATGAAATAATTATGGGAAAACTTACAGGTACATTAGTTTTATCTGAAGACTGAAGTTTTTTGTGAGTGAAATGACTCCATGTTTGTGAAGTAGATTCAATCAATTTATCACTTCCTATAGTTTCGATCAATCCACGATAAAGATAAGCAATTTCACCAGCTACCTTTGAGCTAGGTGAACCGATTGGCCATGTTTTGGAATTCATTATTGGGGTATTAAACGAGTCATTTTCTGAAAATTCTTTATCGCATGAGTGATTTGATCTGTTCAATAAGTTATACTCTACTTGTTTAACTAATAAGTTCCCTTTACTTTCAATTAATCCAACATTTTCATAATGAGAGAATTTAGATGAACGCCGTTTGGTATATAATGGTAATAAGCGAAACTAGACAAGTGAATGGATTAAATAGATATTTAATCGTAACAGTTAATAAAAGAAAGCTAAAACAATTCACTCTACATTGAGAAAAACAAATATGTCGGATACAATTAGTTTAGGGGTGCATGAATACCTAAAACTGACTAATTAACTTAAATGTGATATGTTCTGATTCAAATATAATTTACTTAATGCTTTGTTCATTCGTGAGAGAACATTCTCACACGAATTATCTGAAAATATAAACGGTGCTGCGTCACCTATAAAACTTGTGGAAAGTTGAGAGGTATCCAATGAGAAAAGCACGTAAACAACAAAGTATGTCGGTAAAATTTACCAAGCTCTGATTTAGGAAAAAGAAACCTTACTGGTGCTGACCCATTTATGTTGTATCATCAAATAGTACTGATGATTGATCTTTGAAAATAACTAACGTTGGTTAAGTTGTTCTGTTTTTCTCTTGGCTCTTTTTCGTTTATTTTCTATGTAAATTACCAAATGACCAAACGTTTTAAGTTTTTGTCAGTGAGTTATCATATTCACGTCAAAAAAGGTATCTATATGAATAAAGATTTATTCAAAATGCATTGACCACTACGCAACCTGCTTTTGTTATTTTAAATCTCGGACCACTTTATGATGAGATCTCTTTTATCCAATCTATAAACTCACATTTACTAGACAACTACGAATACGAATGTACAGCTTAGGTGTATGATTTTATAGAAAAGATTTTCTTCGTTGAATTCTCTTTATTTTTATTCAATGATACAATGGGTTACTTTAATTACTAAAATGTATCGATTACTTAGTACCAACAGATCTCTTAAAACGTCTTATTAAACACTTAGTTCAGGAGAGATATATTAGGATAATTAACTAGTATACTGAATCTGACTTCTTAGAATATTAGTCACTTTAGATTACTTCCTCTATTCTTTATGCTTATGATAGTTAAAATATGGGTTGATAAGCCTTAAGTTTAATGTTACTTGATAAAATTACAAATTATCTAATGGTGGAATATTGTATTTTTACGAGCGTGTTAACATTTTCCAGGCTGTGTTTACGCACCTTACTGTTGGATGCTAGTTTTTAATCTCTACGATTTATTGTAAAAAAACCAACTACATGATAGTAACAACTAGGTAGATATCTAAGATATTTTATATTCAATTTACATTTTCTATCATCAAGCTATATATTTATAACACTAGTTTATCAGATGATACAATAAACTGGTTGTAATCAAGTGCTCATATTATTCTATAAGCAGATAGTTCATCATAGTTCAGTAAGGTAACCCGAACATTATCAGTCATCAACAATATAGAACCCGACACACAATGTATATCAGCTCAAGTGGAAAAATGATTTAAGTTCATATGAAACTAATGACGTTAAAGAATCAATTATGTTACGTTTAAGGTCCCAAAAATAAAAAAGAATTAAATACATCATTAACATTGTTGCTAGCTTTGAACCTCAGGTTTTAATCTAAGAATTACAATTATCTCAAACGACTATAAGCAAGAGCCTTCACTTCCATATGCAAATTAATCTGCTTATCAAATTATAAATTCATGGTCTGATGAAATATTTTGATCTAGCTGTCATTTAATTTTATCCAACATATTCCTATGCTATTTAACATTGTTCTTGGATGTAGCTGGTGGGATGGTATGACATAAACTATGTTCCATCGACTAACATTACTTTGACATTATTTACCGAATAGACAATAAGCAGTACCATTTGAAAATGATGTACAGAATATCTCAGCATTTGAACAATGAGACCTAACGTTGCAAAAGATGAGAAACCCTACCTCTTCTTTTTGTTCTTCTACAGAAGCTTGAGTAGAAATTTTATCCAACTTGCTAGCAGTGCGTTTTTTTCGCTTTACTCGACGAATAGTGTTTGTGGGTAGCCTTTGTATTCTAGAGAAAAAACCACTTGATAAATAATTAGATGAAGATTCATTCTGACGAAATAATCGTGGGAATAACTGAGCACATACATTGATAAGTAGTGGATGATGAAACCTTTCATTTGGTTTGTTTATCATGTTTGTACTCAGTTTTCTGTTAGGTATTGAAGCAAAGAGGTTACCATTGACTTCATCACAGCGATTATATTCTTTTTCTAGAGTTGATGCTTTTTCGCGTGAACTAGTTTCCATAGATACACTGTTTGATTTGTATATTTCCTCTTTAGCTGTAGATAATTTATTTCCAACGTGAGATTTTAAGTTAAAACTGCTTTTGGGAAGCCGGAATTTAAACCATTTTTTGGTAGCACTTCGTTTAGGTCTTATGCGCACACAGTGGTGTACGTCTTCAGGGGCTGACTTAATACTGAAACGTCGAGTATATTCATTATGATGAGAGTTAACTTCAATTGCTGACCATTCCTCTATTTTAGGTATGGTGTGAGTTTTTTGTGCACTTCCACTGCATACACTATGATAGCGCATGATCGATGAAGATACAGAATCGTCTTTCATTACAAACCTCTTGGTCAATGAACTACCAGTTCCTATATTAGGTATTTGAGTTGGTATTTCAAACACTGGTGGACTGACTGGTTCTATGCTACATGAATTATATAGTGAATCAGATTGTCGAGATTTAGCACTAAGACTATCAACACTGTCGAAACGAGGAGAAAATTCATTTATTTTTGTTTTCTGTGCAAATGATCCATTCATCGACTGAAGAGGAATTTTATTAGGAATATTTTCACAGTTTGGTGAACAAGCTGAAAATAATGAGAATGTACAAAATTAGACCTGAAACTCCGTGTCTTTATCGTTTTAATAAATGAGAAGATGAATTCTAATAAACCGAATAACTAGCATTTTAATCTAAATTATGTGAGTTAACAGTCAGTTCTTTTCAGAATATTCCAATCATTTTTGATGAAAAACCAGTCTTCAAAATCAATGTTATGGACGTAAAATTATAGATTTTTATTACAGTGAATTCATATGGTAAATTAACATTTGTCTCATGAAGAATACAACTTATTTGACTTGAAATAAAAAAAACTTTATGCCTTTCATAATAAATGAATTACTTTACTGATCATGAACATTCTTTAAAACTACATATTAATTTCGAAAAGTTTGGCGATATTTGTAGCATTAAGTTCAATTACTATCTCTTGCGTCAGGATTCATCTTTAAACAATGTGAAGCTTTAAAGTAAACATACGTTTGCTTATTACCATACGATTTGTTACCAAAAACAAACTTAGCAATCTATTTCTCATAAGAATTGTAAAGAATATAAATTGGCTATTTTAAATCTGAACCTTCTTTTATCTAATGACATTTGACTTTTATGAAAATGATACTTGGAGTTAATCATAACCTCAATAAAACTGAGTAGTCTTTAAACAATTTTCTAATACTTTTGGAGCGACAGGTAGCGTATCACCTTGTTTGTTTGTCTTATCACACTGCATTTAAGCAGAGCTTTTAACTGAAGTTATAAAAAAGGGGAAAAATACAAACTTTATCGAGTGAATACTTTAGTTTTACATTTTACTAAATTGGAAAGAATCAACCTTGCAGTACTTTCGTGAAATTCAACAAACTAAGTAGTGACATGGTGAGGCAATTATAGATTTTATACGAATATTCGTCAAGATTAGATTTTATTTTCTTTATTATAAATTACAAATATTGCATAATGAGTGAATTTTGACTTTATTCTGTATAAAATCGCCTTAAACAAAGACTTAACTAATAGCTGTGGATATTAAAGATAGGCTACAGTATACGTGATACCAGATCAAATTCTTACAGTTACGATTAATTGGCAATGTTTTTTTATTAGCGAAAATCTATTGTGTATTTCTAACTGTTTTGTGGCCCCTCGCTAATTATGCGGCTCAGTTGTTGCTAAGCTGATTCTTTCTAATTTCACCCGAAGTCTGATAGTATATGTGAATTTGTAACAAAATATTCTACAGCTGAAAATCCACTCACTGGGGAAAGCAACTCATGTCACGAGATTCAACTCTCAGTGATTGCCGAGTAAAATCAAGTAAGTTTACTTGCTAATGCTTTGCTCTGCAACCAATACTTTAGGGCAGATAAAAAGTCCCATGCATTGGTTTACGTCAGCGCTAACCAACAAACGTTTCTGCAGCCTTAGCTTCCAATGAGCATGAAACACGTGTCTAAGGCATTTTATAGTGTGCTTTAAAAAATATTTAATGTTGGCCGTAGCTACTATCTTGATGTGACTGGATTTGCCTACCTTGAAGAGCAAGTTAAGCCAAATTGGTTTTAATACCTAAATCCAAGTTAGGATGGTCGGTTGTAGCCGGTATAACGTATACGGGGGAATCTTTACTACCTATTGAACTGGCTGAAGTATTAGTAATGTGTTACGCATGAATGACCAGCATCTCCAAAGACGCTGCCGTTCCGTAATGGAAAGGTCAGAAAAGGCTGATAGTAGAAACAGTAGATTTTAACTTACCTGTATGCGACCAGACTCAAGCAGTTACCCCAGACACAGTGCTTATGACCATAGATCATCAAGGCTACTATTAACTAGATTTCTTTTATAGGTACTCCAAAAAGTTTCTTTACACGGTGTGAACAACAGATAAGTGAAAAATGCCTACAGACATCAGATAATACATAAGCCCATCTTGTTGATATCAAACACTGAATTCTTGAATAAACATAAAATAGTGATAACTTTCTTATTGATAGCTTCATATAACCAAGTGTATTTTCATTAAATATGAACCTACTATCTTTAAGATGTTTTGTCGTATTACCGAAATGTGAAGAGTCCTTTTCGAACTTTTTTAAACGTTCTCTGTCATCAAGAGACATATTCAGTATTTGGTTAACATAGATAGCACTTGCGCAAATCTGGCATGGTGATTAAAATAATTATATATGTTTTTCCTTACTGTTGCTTGATCAGCCCCTAACAGTTCATTATTTTTTGTGTAATCTTTAAGGGGCGGTACGGTTATGTCGTCATGGTAAACATTAGGTCCTCCAGCTATTAAATCATTAGATTTGTAAGGATTAAACACAAACGTACTGTCAGATTTAGTATTTTTTTGTCTTCTAATAGAGCCTATGTTCAGGTAAGCCTCCAACATCCTAACAGCTTCTTGTGTAACATGCAACGGGGTTTCTGGAGGATGCATGCTCAATTCGGACCTCAAGTAACAAAATTTCGACGGCAGGTTTTTAGAATCCACAATGACCCTTCCTATTTCTCATACAAATCTATAAGAAAATGACAAAAATAGTTAAAATTAGTACAAATATTTCTACCCTCCATTAAACTGTTTGACCAAAAAATAAAACATCACGTCAAAATTATTTACCACGACAAATAAAGTGGGGTAAACTTATAGGATATACAATTTAGTAATAATTTAGTTCTAGTTAAACTTGTCTTCTAAAATAAATTGAACGGTATATAGCCTAATCCTCAGTCATTTGAGACAAGTTGGTTAGAAGACAAGGAACAACCAATAGATTCAGTCTAAGGAAAATCAAGCTGTTAACTGTTTTGTGGCTGAGGCCAGTAAAAAACTTATCCCACAGTTGTTAGAAATAACAGACCGTTGCTAATTTATGAATTTTCGGTCGTCGCAGTTAGGTTTACAATGATCAGATCAAACATTATGGGATCAAAATACACTTATAAAAACAATTTATGTGCCACTTACTGTAAGTTTCTATCTTCTTCACTTTAAAGTTATTTGAAAGTCTATACAACCGCCAATGGTGGTGCAGTTTTTTAAGTTACATCAGAGAAAATATTTAGAAAGCTAAGCGTGATTTAGGGAAACCTGTAGCACTAATCAATATTAAAATGTGATAATCACTCCCTCTTACGGTCACCTTAACCTCCCCCTATAATTTTACCAACCCTTCTACACAAACTTAGTTTTGAAACATGAAGAGAATCTTGACTATTAGGGCTTACAAAGATGAGTTTACGGTTACACGAATAGCAACCTAAGCTACACCTAACATGTGATTTTAAAGAAATAATTTAAATTAAATACCAAATTTGGTTACATGAATGGGAACGTCTGAACTTGTAAGGATATATGTGCACGCGGTCGACAACTGTGGTCCTTAGTCATCATTTCCTGAGGGCAGTTCGAACGAAATAACCGATGATGAGAACACAACCAAGAAACTTCCACGTAGTCATGGCGATTACTACTTCATGATTAGGCAGGAAGAATAATTCAAGTTAGAAAACATTAGAGACAGTCTTATGAATTACGGTAAGGAGAATAGTTAGTTCTGACTATTTGATCCAGCTCTTCCCCATGAACGCACTTATTAAGACTGTCAAAATGCCAATCAGTAGCATTGATCTACTTTTTAGGACATAAAAATTTTGAAATTCACAAAACACCAGGATGCTCTTTGTCTTATAAAATGAAAAATCAGAAGTAGGAATAAGAGATGACTTGTTAGTAAGTTCACAACTTTTGAGCCCAGACTACTTGTTTTTTTATTTTTTGGAAAAGCAAATGATAAATATATATGTTAGTCGATATCGACTAACATAATGTACGAGAAGATCTTAAGTCAAAAAACTGTCTTCCCAATAACCCTTTGTCTGAATTTATCGGACAGAAATTATAAATGTTAGGAAGAAGGTAAGACCTTCGATAATCATCTATTATTTCAGAAACCCTTCCGTAAACGTAACTTTCAGGAGTAATGGAGCCAATGAGGGAGCGATAACTGCCACCACTCTTAAAAATAGCGGCTCAAACAGTAGTAGGTGTCTGAACACAAAATCAGCTAGTGATAAACAAATAAATATAAGAAAGCTCTTATTATTATCGGCAATATTAGAGTAGAAATAAACTTCACGATGTCAGGTCATTAAAGCGTTTCGTTCTCGGTAATTACAGTCATGTTTCCGTTTATTCAGTCACTGAATTGTACATACTTTGGATTAATCTCTATCATAGAGTTGACTGAACGGGAGACTTTCTCTGTGTTATAAATTTTCATTCATTGCAATTGATTGTCCTACACTCGATACATCCTTTACAAGATGGAGTGACATCTCTATCGTACAAAAATCTTACGTATAAGCCTACAGTGAACACTGTGAGTAGTGAAAGCTTTAGGATTTCATTTATTTTTTACGGTTGTGCCTTGAATGAATAAACATAGAAAGGAAAATAAAGTGGACATTTTTAAGAAATCAAAAAGGAATTAAAGAAGAGACTTTTTGAAATTTATGTGTTGCCCATCCTGGACATGGCTCTCCATCTTATTTTTATCACCGAAGCAACACCCATGATATACCAATGACATACTGCGAGCTTCTCTTTATTAAACGTGCTTTTGCCCATGTAACCTAATTTAATATGCATATCTATGTATTACTTTCCATAAAAGCTCTATGACTCCTCTCACTTGCACCCAGGTTTTCATTTCCATAGGTTTGGTCATACTTCCAACTGTATCACTGATACCGACCATTACAAGATATTCTGGCTCTGTTCTAGTGGTTGGCTGGATAAATTTGTCTAAAATTTCTGTATAAGAGAAACCAGTTAGTATTTCTGGATACGCCTCAAAACCTTCATAAGCAACATTCAGGAACATATGTGAACACAGAGTGACAACACCTTTATTTCTGCTAGAAAAAGGCTTACTCTGATTACTCGTTCGGGACTATAATAATAAAAAACACGTAAGCACGACATAAAGTGAGCGCTGATACAATAAAGGATTCCAGTCGGTGGTACCATTTCTTGTGAACATGGAAGACTGCATAATTGACGATCGTTCGAGACACAGAAACACCGAATACTTCTAAGATATTGACGATCCAGCGGAAAACCTCGTAGGACGAAACGTTCTGCTCATCGTGGATTGCAATAGCGCAAATAATAATTCCAGCTTCAAAGTCGAAAAAGTGGAGGTGATTAAGCTTCATCCACCAACCCCAGAATAGCTTGAGGCATTGTATGGTTCGAAAGATGATGGAATCACAAGGGGTTAGGGGATTTTGAGGTTAATAGTGAACCTTTCAGTGACTTGTTTCTCACGGTAAGCGATGTTTTTAGGTGGCCGGAAAAATAATTAGAGTAAGAGCTCGGAATAGCTTTTCATGTTAGAAACAAAAATTTAGACTAGGTTTTAAGGTTGAGAAGTAACCTAAAGACTATCATCACGAAATGATATCAATTAAAATCCACATTAAGGGTCAAAAAACCTTTCTGCTTTCTAAACATCTGGCAAACGAGTACGAGACAATGTCACAAGCCCGTTTTGTTCTCCCACAAAGTGTACTACTACTTCAAAATCTCTTAGGTCACCTTGAAAAATCAGATATTCCGACGCTGCTGTCGTCCTGAAATTAATACATTCTTCACTGCTATCTAAGAGTCATTTAAGTTTGTTGTGGGCCATAAGCATCCCTATTTCTATAGATTTTCAGCGTCTGATTAGCAAAATATTGGTAAGGCATGTCAGGTTCTTACATTGCTTTCAGTAATATACTAGCACTTTGTCAATGTGTTAATGACTTCGCGATAAAATTCTTTAACCGCCTTCGTCATTCTCACCGGTTTATTCAGTGTCGTTGGCACAGATTACATCTGTCGAAACACCGACCGTTTTCACTGTCAAATCTCCTTCAAGCAGCATATAGTAAACAAAATTTTCGTCACTTGATTCGACGGGACAATAATATACATAAAAGTATGGAAAAAGTGAATAAGAGCATTCAGAAGTAACGTTTGATGTCTGCGCTAAAGTTGTCTTTTAACCGACTAGACCTACTACTCATCATGGAACATAGCCATCGACCAAGGACTTCTAAACAAATTTGTTATAAGCACACATTTCCAGTTTATTTCAAAAGTAATTTATCGGCTAAGTATCTGCCTACAATTTCCGGCATTATATCTTCTTCAAACCACCTCTTGTCCTTTAGCCTCGACTATTCTCAGTTATTCCTTGGCTTGTGATGAAGTTTAACAGTTTCCTTAAAGTAGTCCATATCCACTTCTCAACAAAAATCTGATTTCGTTCCACGTTTTTCGGAGTATTTGTGACCAAGTTCCATCTCAATACATTAGGACCGCTTCGAGAGTGGTATTAAAAATCCTGAACTTGGTCTGTAGAATTATGTACCTAATCCTAAAATTGTAGATATGTCGTGGTGTGAATGCACAATTTATAAGATCTTACGTGGAAGTCACATCAATGTCTATTCTGACTAGTCGTATCACGACAATCCGCGATATAACATTCGGCGTTTATAGAGAACACATTTGGGCTAGAGATAGAATAATATATTTCATGCAAGAGCAAGTTATACGGAACGACCACTTCTGCAAGGCTGAGCCATACCATCCGATTGATTGAATGAATAATCCCGAGCTCACCATTGCTGGCCTTTTCTCCGTGTTAAATGTAAACCATCTATTTTCCTAGTCACCTCATTTTCAGCTTTGAGGATTGCGTGGTTAGGAATAATACCACTACATGTCTTTAGTGACAGTTCTTTTAATTAACAGACACTTTCTAGCTATTGATAGGCTGGCTTTTGTTCGTTAGTTTTTGCCCTCACATCTGAATAAGATTTTCCATATTTATCAGTGTTACCGCTTTGAAATGTGGAGGCTTTCATCACCTCTAGAGCTATGTCATAAAGCTTGATTTGATTAGTGCTCACTGTTACACTTCAGGACCTTGATTCGCTCTTATTTATACTTACTTACCTACTTCTAAGAACGTTGCAGCTACACTAGTCGTCTCATTTTCGGTTGCTTACCATATATGAGATGAAACAACTAAGTCATCTGCAAAGTCCAGATCAATCGACTGTTTCTAAGGAATACACTAATTACAGTGCACTTCCTTAGATGCACAGGTCAACTTGATCCGGTCAACATCTAGCGGAAGGAAGAGAGGCGACGGTAATGAGCCTTATTTAGCACTAGTTCTCACCTGGATTGCTCGTGAGACCAGTTCAACTTGACCGATTGTTCAGCAGTGACTTACAGTTTCGAGTTGATTGAAACATGAACCATCCTTACGAATATCAGTTTGTAGATAAAAAAAGTGAATTACCCCATTACTGAGTTTTCTGCTAATTGTTCCTACTTTAAAATTCTTCTCATTAGAGCGTGGAGCGCTTTTGCGGATACCTCCGTGTCTAAATCGAGTGCCTTAGACGGCATAATGTCTGGCCCTACTGCTCTCCCACTCTTGATTTATCTGCTGGCCTTCCTGACTTCATCGATCCTTGATGAGCTGACATCCATAAGAACGTTTATGTAGGCTGCCTCGATGTCCGTTGGATTCAGTAGGGCTGATCTACTAAAGAGCTCCTCGAAATATCCTACCCACTTTCCCCCTTTCTCAATCGTTGATTGTCGTTTTTGCCCCTGACTGGACCTCTTACAACCGCGTAGTCTACTCATAGACGAACGAAAGTAATTAGACGAAAATACTAGATTGTCCGTTTGTGGATTTTCATTTTCTGGTTGCAGTTTATTCCTAGTCACTGTTAAGCACATAATCGATCAATATTACCGACAAATACTTGACAAGTCCCCAAAATGTACCAAACGTGACCAAACTTACCGTGTGTAACCAGCAACGCTGCACATCATATCACGACTACAGGATAGCCTGCGTTTTCGAAAGCGTGGCCACTACCAAAAGTTTGTAGTGGCATTGGACCCTACCACGAGACAATATGAGAAATAGACATCAAACATTTAACGCGGAGAAATAGAGAAGAATGGAGAAGGCAGGGAGAATGAATTGAATTAATCGGAGTTAATCAGATGGCATGGCTCGACCATGCAGGCGTGGTCCATCCTGAATTTTACGTTACGTCTTTTATTCATATTAAATATATTGTTCCATCTCTAGCCCAAGATTGTTCTATATCATGTATTGGTAACTGTTACGACACAGTGAGTTGGTGTAGACGATGATGTGACTTCCACGTAAGATCTTATAGATTAGGCAGTTACATCATAACAAATCCACAATTTTAATATTAGGTCTATTATTAGGGCAGTGCTAATATCATAGTAGACCATAATTCTACAAGTTCACCGAAAGGGGGGGGGCAGCGATTGGCGTCCAACTGGTGATTAGCAGCTATACAATTCGAAAACAACTCGGAGTCGTTACCTCTTGCTGCACATTTGTGACCTGACAGCTGCCTTGAAACATGCACCCGCTTTCAAATGGTTCAAAATTTTCAAGTGGTTGTGGACGGAATAGAAGAAGTTTTCGCTTAACAGGCTTCCATGTCTAGTAGCAGGGGATCACCAATACCTCCAGGCAAGAACCTAGGTATATTAACGATAAAGTAAAAAAAGAAATTGGTAAATCATAGTAAGATACTATCCTTAGTCCTTAAGAATGGATCAAGTCGCCTCTTAAAGGACTCCTGGGAAGTTGCTTGGACTAGCTCAGCCGGCAGCGAATTCCAGCAATTGACAACTCTCAAGGAGTAGAAGTTGTGCCTGCAGTCCGCTCCACTATGTTGCATCTCCAATTTCTGTTTATTACCGCTTAGGTTAGTGTTGGAACTAAGCTTAAGTAGGTATTCAAGAGGATGTTCAGAAGTGTTAAGGATACTGTAAGCCATTAGAAGGTCACCTCTAAGACGCCTATATTCTAATGGGTAAAGGTTAAGTTATTGGAGGCGCTCTTCGTATGGTTTAAATTTGAGTCCCCGAACTGATTTCGTGACTCACCGTTGGATACGCTCCAGAGCGTCCTTATCCTTCTGGAGTGAGGGAGGAAATACTATGTTTCCGTACTCTAAATGGGGACGAATAAAACAGTTGAAGATTATGTGGAAAATTCTCCCGTCAAACTGACCAAAAATGCGCTTCAATGTTACCAGTGCAAGGTTTGCTCGAAAGGCATTTCTGTCACAGTTGGCGTAAGACTTTGAGTCGTAGGGTACCAGGACTCCTTATCTGTAACTGTAGTCTGCGACATGTCGCAGATGGGCTACTTTACACTTTGAAGTGTTAAAGGTAAGTTCGTTGTCGTCTGCTCAACTTTGAAGTCGAGTCAGATCCTCCTGAAGTGCCTGTATATCCTCTTGGTTGCGTATTTCTCTCCAAAGATTCACGTCATCCGCGAAAAGTAATAAGTCTGATGATACCTGTTGAGGGAGATCATCTATATAAATCAAGAAGAGAAGAGGTCCTAGTGCTGAGCCCTAGGGGAACCCACTAGGACTGTTTGATGAATTTCCATTCAGAGTTCGTTTGACTAGGGTCCGTTTTTCCCGGTACACCTTGCACAATTATATTTCTTCCGTAGAAAAACTTCTCTAAAATCAATCTGGTTAAAGCATGCAACTGAATTCCTACGGTGGCAGGCGACATTCATAAAACCACTATCATCACTCTCTTCGAACTCTACGAGTTTGAAGATATGCCGTAAAAGTTTTTCGGAGAATCGTCGATGACTTCTTACCCCTGACTTCGTACAAGCGCATGTAAATGACCGCTTGTCACAATAGATACTACGCGCGTCTTTTGAAGGTTGTAACTTTTTTTCACGTGGTATTATTTTATTTTCCTATTAGTTTTTCCCTTTAATTTAGCATTTATTAGCGATAGATAACTCGTCACTGATATAGTTCTGTCAACGTCGTACACTAATTTTGCTAGTTTTCACGCTTTCTATTTTCACCAATTAACTTTAATATATTTGCTCTTAACTAATACTGGATCTGATCCTACCATTAAACTTTACACGTGTATCAAGTGAAATTATAACTGTCGCTGCTCACTAAGTTAAACTTCATATTCACTTTACTTACAATAATGTCCCGGTCATCTAAAAAACATATAATCTCTCCTGATGCCTATAGCGCTTGCCAAAAATCTAAATCAGTCACTAGAGGGAATTTTGTGAAAACTTATAAACACACTGATCAGTCTGCATCCTGCTTTGATCTTCCCTCAGCTACACTAAACGGGCACCGTGTACTTGGGCACGACATATCACTACCTTGTATATCGCTTGTAGATATAAATAAGAGCAGTCATATGCCGTTAGAGTTGACATCATCTGTCAGTCCAAACAATAGCATCACATGTTGTGAGCAGTATTTAGGCAGTGTGGCTGACCCCAAACACTCAAATATTTTACAATTGGCCATCCTGAGTAGCGGTCCACGGAGTACATGTAAGCCTCCCTATAATAGCCAGCCTGATGATGTAGATCTTGACTACTCACCCAGATATGTACTCCATCCCCCAAATAACTTTGCACAAGGCGACCATCTGGTAGACACCTATAACAGGTCTGTGTGTAACCATATCGACCTTAAAAACTTAGATACACATCCCAATAATCTCATCACTAGTAGCAGCCAAACAGACCTTAGCTTCACACGAACTATCCAAGATTTATTACCGCACAAATATTTAGTTAATATTCCAGAAAAGCCTGATTTCGAAGTTATAAAAAACGCCGAAAAATAGTTAACCATATATCATCTGAAGTGTTAAAAAGACTTCAGTGTATGCATAATGTTATCGTGTATAATATACCTGATAGTGCGAACGTGAAGATTGTTAGAAATACTTTACTACAAGAATGTGGATCGTCGCAATCTTGGTGTGTAACAAGAAGATTACGTAAAAAACACACTAAAGCCTCCTGTCTCATTCTATTTCAGTTTGGTAGTACCACTGAAGCTGATCACCTCCTCAATAGTCAGTCATTACTAAGGCGTATTCCAACATTTAAGAAGATTAGAATCATCCATGATAGAACTGCTATCAAGCGTCCAATCTTCAATGGAACACAAACTAATCAACCCAGACTACGTAGCCGCGGCAGCTACAGTGTTTGCCACTGCATAAATCCTAAAAAACCATACACTACAACTCCCCAAAACAGAGGCACGTCGGATGCTGCTATTTGTCCTAGGAACAAGACTGCACATAAAGCAGATGTGACCACTCATCCTCAGCCCAAACACCCAACTACCTCAAAATGCCAACCCACTTATGCTTCAATAGTGCCCCAGTATTGTCTCGATAAGAGGCCTAAAAATAATCCTCCCAGGAGTTGCGCTAACAGCTACAGATGTTCAGACACCGCTGTACGAAATAATACTAAACTCCCTGTAAAAACCCACCAGTACTGTAGCACCCCTAACCCAAAACATGCATCTTTTCATAATAGTAGAACGCCCTACAACAAACTCAGTGAACTGGCAGTACCTACTCATCCTAACGTTAAACCACACTCGATAAGAACCACACCTACATGTGATACCCGTAAGTCATATAGTGTAGACCTTACAAGCTCCACGAACCAGCGCATAACTATACACAACAGAAACACCTCTTCTGGCAAGAGAATCAGGCAATCCTTCAACCCTTACCAGAAACATACTACCCCCCAAACTACCCATAATAGGACTAAAATTGCCCACCGCACACAAGGAAGCCATAACGTTGACCTACTTGGGAACCCACCTACTGACTCTAGATACTATCTAAATCAAGCCACCCCATACGACTCGTTAATCCCCCCTAATTCAACAAATTCCGCGCGATATTTGAAAGTGGTAACTTTTTTTCACGTGGTCTTGAAATTCTTTGACTTGTTTATTTGTAGGGTGTATTATACGGAGACTATCATCCTATCTTGTATATCGGGTACATTTTACCTGAAAAATAAAAAAAATTTCGACGGATACTTACCAGCTTCTATTATTCCGATTTTGGACTTAAGTCTAAAATAGATCTAAAATTTATTATATACTCATAGTCTCCGATCCTTGTATTAGCCAGGTTAATACTTAACAACTACTAATACTCTGATATTATATTTGATTTAACGAGCTCTGTACCCAGTTTGAAATCATGGTTAATAACTCCAGTAAAAGAGAAATTTCACCAACTTCTAAGCCAAACAAAAGGTCGAAATCTGTAACCCCTATGACTGACGACTCAGTACCTGACAATGTCAAACCTTTAACAAATGAACAATATGCGCATTGTACACAAATGTCACTAACATCACCTGAATCCCCATGTTACTGCCCCTCCATGTCTGCGTGCAGTATGCCAACGGTAAGACTGGTTGACATACAAGACACTATACCCATGTGCATCGAAACGTCAGCACAGTCTACCAGACAATATGTTCTACCAAGGCTTAAATCCGAAATTTCAAAAACTAAAGAGTCCAGTAGTTCGTCTCATACACATGAAAATACTGATAGATGTATTACTGACATTCGTCAACTACAAAGCTCTCTAGCCGAAATAAACTGCAGACTTCAGCAACTAGCACCCCTCACGCACATATGGGGCCTTGACACTGATAGGAACCTTGAGCAACTCACTAAAGCTGAGTGTATTTTGGAGTTTGTGGCTGAAGAAGTGACGAAAAGAGTGATGTCCTCCTTCAATGCAGTTGCGTATAATCTCCCCGACCGCATACACCCATCTAAGTTGAGGGATATTTGCCTTAGAGCATGCGGTATGCTGAACGTTAACTGCAAAGTCAAACGCCTTAGAGAAAAGTCAGACAGATCTACTTGCCTCCTCCTGTTTATGTTTGGCTGTTGTAATGATGCTAAACAGTTTATTGATTCGAGCAAAAATATTAGCTCACTCATTCCATACAAAAGTATAAAAGTCACTCCAGACCTTACGCCCTGTCAACGTCGTGTAATAAGACGTGAAGCGATAGGATTGCATGGTAGTATTACAGTGAATAACCAGCCAGTCAGTTTGCAACAATAAGCATGACATCACTCCACAAACAGTCGATCACTCTGTTGATCTAGATGAGTCTGCTGATCAGAAACCTTTAGATAAGATACGGACCCCAACTGTCACCAAAAAACATAACGAAATGTCTAATCCCAGCTGCTCGCTCAGTAATGTACTAAGATGTGAGTCGTGCGACAACACGCACCCAACTAAACCTATACACTTAAAAGTTAGTCCTCCTAAAGATACTTCACAGGTTGACTCGAATAAACCTAACTTTATCTCACAGAAACAACGAAAGACTCCAGCTCCGACAAAAAAGGGTGGGTTGACAAGACTCACGATACCGAGCAGGGGAACACATAAGGTTGAACCCAACTGCTCTATATGTATCCCAGCAACAATTAACAGGTTCTCCCGGCTGATACCATATAACTTGCCTTCAACACCTCTAAGTTGCAAAATGGGTAGTGGGCTACAGCGTAACAAGCCTTTTTACACGCAGACTAACAAAAACTACCAGAGTACTGATTACTCCAAGCACCCCATAGAGCTTAAAACCATTAATAAGAATGGTAATAATAGGTTTCTCACTTCACACCCAATCTACATTCCCCAGGATCATAATTGTAACTACTCTCAGAAAGAGATCTTTTCACACCCTTTAGTACCAACCCACCACATAGAAACGACTCCCACGTACAATAATAGTCGCAACTCCTTCCAGTTACGCGCAGCAGACCCCTCTCACGCTAGCGTAAATAGTTATAACAGAGGCTACGCGCCTAACCACCAAGGCTATTTTGCAAACAACCATACACTTCACAGTAGGCCAGTACAAGATTTTTTGGAATACGACCTCTAGTGACACCTCTGTTGAAGCATATAGCTCAAGTTATTTCAAACCACATGCAAAACATAAACGCGTTTCCCCCGTACAGTTTCCATCAGAGAGTACTCCCGCCCTTTCCTCCTGGGTAAACTCCCCAATCAACTTCACTAGCTCATTTGATACATCCCCCACTAAGTCTAGCTATCAAAATACCGAGCTATTGAAGAACATCTAATCCCTCATTTTAAACCTATATCACACCCGCGAGGGTTACAACGACTTTATTCGAGATACTCTCACTCATTTTAACCTAGTAGGCCATTTGTTTTATAGATGTCTCATCAACACTAGGTCGATCTGCAATAAAAAGACGGATTTAGCCATGTTTGTATCCCTATATCAACCATCATTTATTATGATATCTGAAGCATGGACTAACAGTAATATTTCCGACCTAAGCATATCTCTTGACAACTATTTCCTATATAGAAGTGACAGATTGAAGGGACGAGGCGGAGGATGCCTGATTTACGCTCACTCTAGCCTAAACTCACTACTATGTGATATGCCTGAACTAAACAAACTGAAGGATTCGGTGTGGATTGTATTAAAGCCGTCGAATTCCGTTACCTTACCGTTCGGCTGTGTTTACCGTCAACCTAACGCATCAATAGATGACATAGCAATACTATCGGAGGTATTCACACTAGCATCATCCCTTCCATTCACAGGCAAGCTTATTAGTGGTGACTTCAACATGCCCGAAATTTCCTGGTTCCCAGTCAAGGCGCCGAAGCGTTATGAATCATTTATAGAATGTCTGGAGCTCGGACAATGGACTCAGTATGTCAATAGCCCTACCAGACATCGAAATATCTTGGACTTAGTCTTTACCAGTGGCCTCACCCCCAATACTGTGTATATTGGAAAAACGTTTCCAGGTAGTGATCATAACATTGTCATATGCAGCCTTAATATAAAAACCACAACCGGTAGACGTAAAACCGCAACACTACGTAGAAACTATCGCAAGGTTGATTGGAATAACTTCCACAATCACCTAAGAAGCACTGATTGGGGAACTTTCTTTACTGCAAACGATACCGACACACTAACCAATATATTTTATCTCAACATCAGAAGTATCATAAACAAAATCGCACCTTTAGAATATTGTAGACTTACGGTCTCCAAAGATTTTTATATACCGGTCGGTACACGAAGACGTCTTCAAAGACATTGTACTCGATTCCACAACTTTAATGACTTTTCCTCTTTGGTGACGATGACTGAAATAATTATCCGAACAGAGGCAATAAGTATACAAAAAGCAGTCGCACAGGAAAAACGTGCAGTCGAACTTAACAATAACTATTCTTCACTCACCATACTCCTTCAAAATAAACTTAAACGTTCCAAATCGAGAGGGAGCATATTCATTAAAGACAAACAAGTATACGAAAACTCTAAACTTGTTGCGGAACTATTTAGTGAACACTTTTGTTGCTCACTAACTAACGAAAAACCAATAAACGATTCAGAACCAATCCTAGTACCTCCTTATGAAATTACCAATGTAAACTTTAATGTACAAAATATCTCTAAGGCAATCAGTACATTGAAACACTCAAACACTGATGGACCAGATGGTATTCCAGCTAGCATGCTAAAACGTGGAGGTGATGATATGTGTGTTTTGCTTCTCAAGCTATTTGCGATATCACTCTCTACAGCGTGTTACCCTACTGCCTGGAAAACTACACATATCATTCCCAAAATTAAAACAGGACCTGAAGCAAATGTTGACAATTACCGACCCATAAACATGACTTCAGTGGTATCTAGAGTGATGGAAAATGTAGTTAAGGCGGCTGTAGTCCAACATCTACTTACTAATAATCTCATCTCGACCTCCCAGCATGGATTTCTTAGGTCAAGATCATGCGATACATGTCTAGTAGACTACCTGAATGATATAACTCTGAAAAGAGACAACGGACTCCTTGTATCAGTCCTATTCTTAGACTTTAAAAAAGCCTTTGATAAGGTCCCACATAAAAGGCATCTCGTCAAACTAAAGTCCTTCGGAATAAACGACTCACTGTACTCATGGTTTGCTTCGTTCCTAACTGAACGTAAACAGATGGTAAAGTACGATGACTGTCTCTCATCACCTAAACCCATGACTAGTGGAGTCATCCAGGGAAGCGTATTAGGCCCACTCTTGTTTCTTATGTATATGAACGATATATGTAACACCATAACATTTGATCTCAAGATAGTATACAGTTATAAGCCTGAGACCCTAAACGAAAGTGTACCCCTGATCCAAAATGACCTCAATAACTTAACTATCTGGAGTGAAAAATGGCAATTACCATTTAACCTCAACAAGTGCGGGATCATGCAGTTTGGAAAGCATCCCTATAAACTACAACTTGATTTAAATAAAAGTAGAGTCCAGACACTCAAATCAGTACACGATCTAGGTATTAATTACACAAGAAGTCGGAACTTTGAAGAACATGCATCATCTATTATTTCTAAATGTAGACGGCAAATCGGTTTCATAATGAGAAATTTCTTCACAACAGAGGCTAAGCTTACTCTCTATAAAATATGTGTACGACCTTCCCTGGAGTACTGCTCTTTTATCTTCGCTAATATGAATACCACCGACAAGATAAGAGTAGAAGACGTTCAAAAACGCTTCACACGCCAACTGCTAGGAAGTAACTCTAATGCCGACTACACAGATAGATGTAAGCACCTCTCTTTAGAACCTTTATGGCACCGTAGGCTAAAGAATAATTTAATATTTCTCTACAAAGCGATATATGGACTCTCATTTCTAACCTCCTGCCCAACTATGATTCACAACCCAGCCTATAGACTAAGAAACAACGCATATACACTACACACCGTAAAACACCAAAAACAAGTGCGTTGTAAGTTTTTTACAGTGCGATATAGTTTATTGTGGAACAGGTTGCCATTGCCTATCCGTAACTGTGACACATTTACCAGATTCAAAAGGCTAATAACCCTGTTTATAGACTCTAAAGAGCTTCAATTTTTCCTTGAACACCCGTTCACCAATGAAGCACTTTATTATGGACCGCCTAATTTCTAAACTGAACAAGAATATAACGAGCCCAACTATTATTAATATGAAAACAACTAAATTATAGGACATACGGTTTGCCGTTTCCTATTATTCATTGTGCATTAATCCAGGCCTAATGCTCCTAACCCTCACTTTCAGTTCCCAAATCCCTCTACTGGTTAAATAAACATTTTTCTTCCTAAGTGTCATGTCTTTTTTTTCTATTGCAAGTAGACAGATAACTCAGTAATCTTATGGATGCTGATCTACTAAGGCCGATCATACGAAGCTCAAAATTGATCAGAAAATCTTGTGAGTTGCTCTGTGTTTTTTCTTACCCTAAAAATTCTACAATTTTATACTCTTTCATATCACTTGATTTGCTACTAGTCCTACTATCTTTAAACCACATATAATCTAACCTGTTTTTTTCTATCTTTCACCATTAGTTATCTTCATAGCAGTGTGATATACTAAATGGACATCTAACCCATAATACAAACGCTTTAACTATCAGATTTGCTTGTAACATGGAACTAGTAGAGACAGTGTATTCCAACCATGTGCTTTGATTAAAGTAGTATGCATACTTAACGCAAAAGTAAGAAAGCCTAACATCACAAAAGGAGGGAGGGTGGCGTTACTGACCAGCAAACATGATGGCGGGGAGATAACCTCAATCCACCCATGTCTGTAGGGCAGAACATTTTGTTAAATTACGGCTCCTTATGGTCTAGTGGAATGTCACGAACTAGTGGTATTGATGATGACTTATCATGCAAAATACCTCTTTAAATCGTGTTTAGAATGTTAAATTGGTTTAACTTCCTACCCAGTAATCCTATTACAAGCAAACTAGACAATTCGATAAAAAAAACGAAGCCTACTCAAGACCCTATAAAATCTTAAAAAGGCTCCAATAGCGTCGACAAAATAAGGGTAAGTCATTTGTGTATCATAACACTGCTTTTAGCACTATAATTTACAACTACATATTCTCATACTCTCAGTTTCTTTCTGAACCACCTCCATTTGTCAGTTGATTATCCACTCATACCTTGTCTACAGTTATTTCCTTTAACCTATTAGGATGCTCCTGCTTGCTAAAATACTTTAATGAAAGAGAATCAGGCTGAGTAGTCATACCTTAACCACTTCTTCATGAACATTGTCTTCTCTGCTTCTCGTCCTATTTTTGTTTTCTTGAACCGTTTTTCAGCCCCCTTGAGATACGGAACGAGTGACCCCGTCCTGCACCATCTTTAAAGACTCAAATATTCCAAAGGGATATAAGATTGCGATTTCTAGAAGCCCTCAACTGCACATGAATCTATTATCGACCGTCAGTTGCACGTCGCAACGCAACTCTCATGAAGCACGCTGTGATACTGACTAAAACCATTCTACATTCATATCTTATAAATTATAGACCCAGCTGATTAATTTACTACAGTTGGAGTTTGCATCATTTGTAACAATTTGATCTTGCCTGTAAACTAGCATGACTCATGTAACAAAATGTTATTTGAGAATAAATTATTATTATTATTAACGATTGAGGACGTTATTAGCACGTCACCCCCTGGGTGATGCTAAACCGAGCCAACACCTCAAGCGCCTGCAATCTCTTGCAGGACCCAAGGCAGCCGATTCTGAAATTGTTAAAGAACTGTGGCTCGAATCTCTACCAGCATTTATCCAACATACAGTTACGGCCCTGCTCGAGGACGCACCACTGAAACAGGTAGCACTCACAGCAGACAAAATTCTAGCTAGGACTGGCAACCGAGACAACTACGTAGTTGCCTCAACGTCGCGTCCGAAAGTCGATATCGACGGCAGCCACTCCTCGGCTCAAGGTGACAGGGAAGGGTGTATTCACACACGTCTTAGTTTTCGAGACCGTTGTAACGTACCCCAACACTACGTCCCTCGAGTCCGCTCACGCTCTCGAAAAGCCGTCAACACTCGCCCAACGAGGGCATCTTCCAAGCCACGCCAAAAGGCGGCTTCGGAAGCGAGTGAAGGTTGGTGCTGGTTTCATCGATCCTTCGGATCTGGTGCCCGCCGTTGTCGAGCCCCGTGCTCATACAAGGCGGGAAACTCCAAAGCCGGCGAGTAAAAGCGGCCGTACTCGCCGGCTCTGCCCCCCAGGTTGGCCGTTTATCTTACGTGCACGATTATCGCACAAACGCTAGGTACCTAGTGGATACAGGTGCCCAAGTTTCTGTCGTACCACGAGGTATCATCAAGTCACAAGCTACAATGCTTCGACTACGCGCAGCAAATGGCTCAGCCATTCCTACCTACGGTACACGACAACTCGCGGTCAACCTGGGCAACCGACGATGGTATCTGTGGACGTTCATCATTGCTGATGTTCCCACAGCCATACTAGGTATTGATTTCCTACAGCACTATGAATTGCTAGTCGATTCACGTAGGCTGCAGCTAATAGATACTTCGTCGAACAGTAAATTCTTGGGCTTTAAAGCTCACACAAACGCGTACCGAATCCTCAGCACTTTTTATTCGCGTGACGATAAATTCCATGCCTTATTCGAGAAATTCCCCAGAATAACTAAACCACTCGAGGAGATTTCATCGGTGACCAATCGTGTGGTACACCACATAGTCACCCGCGGACCACCAGTCACGGCAAGACCACGCCGACTGGCACCGGACAAATTAGCCTTCGCTAAACGTGAGTTTGACAATTTACTATCTGCTGGTATTATTCGTCCTTCTCACAGTCCTTGGGCCTCTCCTTTACACATGGTGCGCAAAAAGGGTGGGGTTAGTTGGAGACCATGCGGCGACTACCGAGCATTAAACGTAGTTACGCGTTTTGATAGCTACCCCATCCCCCACATACACGACATCACGGCACCGCTCAAGGGCACGACTATCTTTTCTAAAATCGATCTGGTACGAGCATTTCATCAGATCACAGTCGCCCTTGAAGACATCGAAAAAACTGCTATCACGACTCCTTTCGGTCTGTTTGAGTTCCTACGAATGCCATTTGGATTACGGAATGCTGCTCAAACTTTCCAAAGGTTTATCGATAGCATAGTACGAGACTTGGATTTTGTTCAAGTCTATATTGATGACCTGCTGATCGCATCATCAAACGTAGATGAACATTATCAACACCTTACGCTATTATTCCAACGTCTTTCGGATAATGGAATAGTAGTCAACCCAGAGAAATGTGAATTGGGTAAATCAGAAATAATATTTCTGGTTCACATCATCAGACAAGAGGGTATTCTGCCTTGCGAGGACAAAATTCGAGCAATCAAGGAGTACAACGTGCCGTCCTCAATCAAGGAACTGAAGGTTTTTTTCGGTTTAATTAACTTCTACCGACGTTTTATCCCTCACGTGGCAGAACGGTTACGACCATTAACCGATTTACTACGCGGTAATCTACGCAAATTAGAATTGAACGATACCGCACGTACTGCATTCTCAGAGATCAAAACGGCTCTCTCTGAAGTTACACTTCTTGCTCATCCTGACCCATCAGCCACGCTTAGTATAGCGGTTGATGCATCAGATTTCGCTATAGGAGCCGTCATGCAACAGAATATCTCCGGTAGTTGGCAACCGCTTGAATTTTTCTCACGACGCCTTACTCCCACGGAGACGAGATATAGCGCTTTTGGTCGCGAGCTGCTTGCAGCCTACTGCGCCATCAAACATTTCCGGCACGCAGTAGAAGGACGCCAATTCATTTTATTCACCGACCATAATCCCTTAACGTATGCCCTGCATACCAAGTCTGACCGCTACTCACCACGAGAGTGCAGACATTTGGACTATATCTCCTAGTTCACGACAGACCTTCGTCACATTAAAGGCGAGTCGAATTATGTTGCCGATGCTCTATCACGTATCCAGACGAATGCAGTTACCTTACCGGTGCTCGATCTTCCTGCTATGGCCGCCGCGCAAGCAAACGATCCTGTCTGTCTAGAAGCACCACAATCTTCGTCCCTTCAGTGTCAGGAAGTACCCCTAGCTACTAGCTCAGTTACTATCCTATGTGATACTTCTACCGGTCTTCCTCGACCCATCGTACCCTCTACCTATCGCCGTCTCGTCTTCGATGCCCTTCATGGATTGTCTCATCTAGGTATCGCAGCCACATTACGCCTCATCGCTGCACGATACGTCTGGCCGTCCATGAATAAAGATGTTCGTATGTGGGTGAAGCAATGCTTACAGTGTCAACGATCAAAAGTGCACAGGCACGTAGCTGCCCCCATTGGCACGTTCGCTACGCCTGATGCTCGCTTTGATCACGTTCATATAGGCATTGTAGGACCATTGCCACCATCGCATGAGTATGATCACATACTCACGTGCATTGACCGTTTTACAAGATGGCCCGAAGCTATTCCCATCACGTCTATCACGGCGAAGACAGTTGCTCACCGCTTCGTAGAACGATGGATAGAATTGTACGGTTGTCCCTCGACTGTCACGACTGACCGAGGACAACAATTCGAGTCCGCATTATTCTCCTCACTGATCAGGCTGCTTGGTACGGAACGCATACGCACTACCGCCTACCATCCAGCATCGAATGGTTTAGTTGAAAGGTTTCATCGCCAACTTAAAAGTGCTCCGCGAGCACACGAAAACGACAATTGGTACGAAACCTTACCGCTCGTTCTTTTAGGCATCAGAACGAGTTTGAAGGCAGATATCCAATGTTCCGCCGCTGAACTTGTATACGGCACGACATTGCGTCTGCCTGGGGAATTCTTCACACCACGGAGCAGTAATGATTTCGGTAAATCAGACTACGTCCATCTACTGTCTGCATTTATGCGAACTCTGTATCCGGTGTCAACTCGAATACAACATCGACAGGTCGCTCTCCCTCGAGAGTTATCTACCTGTTCACATGTTTTCATACGAGTAGATTCGGTACGCAAACCTCTACAACAGCCTTACGAAGGCCCTTTTCACGTGATCTCTCGTCACGAAAAGACCTTCAAGGTTGATCGACACGGTCAGCATTGATCGTCTCAAACAAGCACACGTCGATGACAGTGCCCTACCCGATAACTTGAGACCCAATGCTAGACCTATCAAACCTACTAGCGGGATCTCTACGTCTACCTCGGATCCCACGCTAGATACATCAGAGACCTCGTTCTCACGTCCCGGTCAACAGCACGCGTCATCTGCACCATCTACGGGCGAGACTTCCGTCTCACGTCCAGATCGGCAGACCATGCCGCCCTTGACCTCGGATGAGATCGCAGGCTCACGAAGTACGAACGAGACTACCGTCTCACGTTCCGGTCGCCGAGTACGATTACCCGTACGCTTTCGCGACTAAACGCACAGTCAATAACAGATACGGTGTAGGATTATTCCTATACTACACTTTTCTTTTTTTGATTTTTTTTTGTATCCTGAGCCCACGCCTCCGACCATCGCCCGTTTGATAACGTCGACTTCAGTCAACTTTGGCAAAAGCTGGTTTGGCCACCCATGCTCTAGTCAACGCACTCAGTCGATTATCTGGTCTCGAATTCGCCTGGCATACGCTTGGTCGTTATGGTCGCGTCCGGTTTCTTGGCTCAACGTGGTTTCGTCCTACGTCTGCAGCGTTTCCTGGTTCACATCCCTACGAACGCAATCAGCAGATTCTGGATACAAACCACTCTGGTGTGGTATGCTAATTTGACCAACAAATACAGCACACTTCTCCTGGTACCGTTCTGCGCAAAAGACCTTCGTTGGCAACTCGAGGATCAATGATCACTTCCTGTTCCGCCAATTTCCTCCGTCTACAACGCACTTCTGCCGATCAGTCCCACGAATCAAACCGCTAACTATCGAAAGTGTAAACCCTTTCTAGCGGGGGGCTCCTGTAGTGACCTACTTTTGTCAACAGAACGCGATTGGTTCGATGAAAACAATTATTATTATAACCAATTATACCAGTGACTGTTTTACTGTGCTCGTTTGTTTAACTGTGCTGATAACAGCCATTTTAGTCTTCCATTGTATTCCATTGCTTCTACGCGGTTTTCGACTACGCACGTATCTTTTCTTGCCGATCGCACCTGTACTCCTTTGGCACGATCTCGGTATTCTTTCGATACCACGAGATTGCCAACAAATATATTACGACTACTACTATCATCTGCCTTCTGATTTTTGGCCTACCGGAATCTTATTGGTCTATTGGCACGTAGTCTTGAAGCGGTGTTCATAGTTAAGCTCAACTCGACACCACGCCACACTTATATCACTAGCAACAGACAGCAGTCTGAGGACAACTTCTAAGTGATTTTGTCCACAGAAGTTAAAAGGAATTAAAGTCCAAGGTTGTATAAGGATCCATTGGTCAAGTTAATGTCATTCTAACCCCTGTTTTTCAAATCTGCAGTGTAAATTTTTCCGCTTGTCTCAAGTTTTTATTCCTACTCTCCCCAACTTGATTTGTTAAGTCCAACCTATTTTGCTCTAGTTTTCGCGTAAATTCCGGTTTTGCGTGGTGATTAGTTGCTCTTCAAACTCTTGTAGGTTAAAGACCGGCATTACATCTAATGACTGAAAATACAAAATGATGGACGAATTAATGCAACAGGGAGTACCGTTACTTAGTTATTCAATAATGTTCTTACGATCGAATGGTAATAATGATATGATATAACAATAAAAATTTACTCCTTCCGCATCACACTCGGTCTATTTTCACAGATATGACCGATAACTTACAAAAAGGGTTTATGAATGAGATACTAAATTGGTGAGAATAATAAAACAGACGACCAGCGAAACGCGAAAAGGAAATACTTGAGCGGATATAGAAACAATATGTTTGACAAGTTTATGTAATCGAACTGAAGATACCACAAGTATTCAAAGTTTGACAACGTCATTGCACGTAGTAATGGCCCTACGACGTCGTCAGCCAGAATTCCAAGCCCAGCGAGCTTGTCGTTGGTAAAAACTAATGGTTTGCTATGTTCAGCAGCATCTGATCATCTTTCCTTGATATACGCGGCCATGTGGTACAACGAAGTAACGAGAAAAAATGTACAACAAAAATTTCTACTAATCTTAATTTTCATTGGTTTTCCATTTTTTTCTGCCATCCTGGAAAAGAAAAAAGGATATGTAAGTACGTATCGAAATACACCCGTTCGTGCGTGATGACACAAAATACATTCGTTTTCTTAAAGTGCAACAGCGTAAAAGCAATTTCTGGATAATGATTTTTTGAGTTTTTCTTTTAATAATAATAATAATAATAATTTATTCTCAAATAACAGTTTGTTACATGAGGCATGCCAGTTTACAGGCAAGAAAAAAGTACACTCACATGAGCACGTAAAAAGTGTTTGTTATTGTGTTTGACACAAAAGAACAAACAAACGAGGTAAAACAAAATGTTATTCAGTGTCTTACGAGTAGTAGTAGTTTAGGCGTTCTAAAAACCTTGCCTTTCTTTCAGAGCGCATTGTTTTGGGCCTGCTGTCAGATGCGAGCGAATTGTCGTCATGATTGTTGATTATTGGGTGGGTTATCACGATTGTGAGGCTAGTGTCCTTCGAGTGTATAGGAGGGACTTTACCATAATTAGGGTCTCCTTTTAAATACGCGGCTTTAAAATGACCAATTCTAACGTCGTCGTTAGTGCCATATTTATTGATGATATCACATTTAGGTTTGCTATGAAGGACTGTGAATGGTCCTTTGTATGCTATTTCGAGAGGTCTTTATATTGAATTGTGATGTACAAAAACATGTATACTACTTCGTAAAGCAAGTCGGACGAAAACACCAGTTGACTGTAGTGTAGTGGAAGGCCTTTTGACTGGATGCGTGGCGTTTGCAAGCCTGGTCGTGTAGAAGTTTAGATCCACATTCATTGAACGAGATGAAGAAGTGTTGTTCCGTAAACGAGTTGTGCTGCAGTGCATCCAACGTCAGCTTCGATCGCACTGTAAATACCGAGTAAAATGTGTAGAAGTGAGTCAGTCCACCATGAAACGTTCGCGGCTGGGAATGAAGCTTTTAACTGTCGACGAAACCGTTCTACCAACCCATTAGCTTATGAGTGGTAAGTGGTCATTCGAAATCGTGTAAATCCTAGAAATGTAGTAATACAACGGGAAACTACGGATTCAAACTGGCTCCCACGGTCTGTAGGGACAATTGAAGAGCAGCTTTTCTATCCATCTTTCGAAAAAAGCACTGTTTCGGTAGTATTGTCCTTGGTGGGTACTACTTCTGGCTATCATATGAAACGTCTGCATACGTTAAGAGGTAACATTGTCAATGAGAATCTGGTAAAAGTTCTATCAGATCGGGAGCTTTGTAAAAGCTCAAGTGACATTTGTTGTGTCTGATCACTCTGGATTTCCAGCAGTTTACACAGAAGCATGTCCATTCCCTCACGTCGTCGCTCACACCAGGCCAATCAAATCGTTTTGCGATTAACTTGATAGTCGCTCGAACACCTGGATGAGAGAGGATATGCAGCATGTTGAAGACAGTCCGTCGATAGTGTTTCGGCACGATCGGACGGTCCCTACCCGTATTTCAATCGCATAGTAAAGTTCCCTTACCTGTTCCCATTTGTTTAATACGCCGTTTCCGGGTTGGGAAAGATAATCCGCTCTGAAGATCAGCGTCTTCTTTTCGAAGCTGTGCGAGTCTAAGAAGATCGATTCCTTGGAATATGTTTACGAAAGTTATACTAGACAAAACGTCTGCAACTATATTGTTTGCCCGATAAATGTGTTGTGTATCTGAAGTAAACCGCTTAGCATAGTCCAGTTGTTGTGACTAATATGAGGAGCACTTGCCTAAAAACGAGCCTAGAAAGAAGGTGAAAGATTTATTATCGTTGAAAGGAGTGAATTTTTGGCCTTCCACGAAGCGTTGAAAGTGTTGTACAGCACAATGCATGGCCAAGGGTTCCCTATCGAAAACACTATAACTCGATTCAGTGTTTGTCAGCCTCTTTGAATAGAATGCCATGGAATATCAAGTGTTGTTCGCTCATTGCTATAAGACTACTCCGAATGTCGACCTGGTTACGTCTACTGTGATACTAATGGATGCCTTGATTTCATGATGTGCTCGCACAGTTGCGTATGAGATAGTTTGCTTAATTGTAGGGAATGTATTTTTTGCATTATCGTCTAAATTGGTGAGTTTCGCATTTCTCCGATGTTGATCTATTAAGGGTTTCATAAGAGACGCACAATTCGGTGTTAACCGTCGATAAAAACTTTACAGGATGATGAGCGTACGTAATTGCTTGACTGTGGTCGGTTCTGGGTAGTCCAGAAAGACTGTTACTTTGTCTTTTAAAGAGCGGATGTCTTGAAATTTCTAAATGTTTGTAGTAATGATATGCTTTTGCAGCAGTTCGAAAACAAGGTTCAAACTTTGGAGATGAGATTCTATATTCAAACTTATAATAATAATAATATATTTCTGCATGAGCAGGTACACTCCATTTTTACAGACATGATCTACAAATTGCAACATTTGTTGGAGCATAGCATGCTTCACAACTTATTAAGTTTATAGTTTTTATAGAGCAGACTCGTAGAGCGCTTGCGATAAACCATGACCTGGAGTTGACGTATACGTCAAGTTTGTTCCAGACGTCAGAAGTTCCATAGCTGTGCCCTCAGAGCAAAATTCTGAAGAAGAAAAAAATAAAAAAGAGAAACAGCAGAGCAGTAAGGCACTTGGATACGGACATTGCGTAGTAGAACAGACAGAGGTAGACGCGCGCGCTATCTAAAAGGACAGTGGTATTGTTTGAGTTAATTAACTGTTTTGATCGTAAATTACGCATCAAAACTATTGTTTACACTTTAATTGAATCTACACCCGTTAAAGTGATATTGTATTGAGTGTTTCGATTTTGCTTTTGTGTATTTATTGCATCGAAGCATACTTGGTTGACTTTTACTTGATTAATTTAGTCAAGGTTTTAGTATTCTTTTGCATATCCTGTTTGTATCACCATTGTATTTGGTTTTCAAGATGGCAAAATCTGCTCATAAATGTGGACAACCATATTGCTTATTCCCCGTGGAAGAAGGGATGCAATGTGACGAGTGTAATAAGTGGTTCCACAAGATGTGCACCCGATTAAGCCCCGCTGCATATAAAAGGTGCTCAAAACCCAACTCTCATTGGTTTTGTGGTTTTTTTGTTGCTCGAGCAAAACACCACTCATCCAGGAAGCAATTAGCCTCCTGGTGTTGGCTAATAAGAAGATTGACGAGGGTTGTACTGGCAACATTGGTACTGATGGCGGAGATTGCGTTGGTGTCGTAGGTGCTGTCACGGCGCAAGTCAGACATCTAACTGTGCAACCCGAGATTAAAATTTCTACCTCGAAACAATCAATGAGTGACACCTCATTAGATATTGGTGGCCATGTTGCTACAGCAGCAACTGGTGATCCAGATAAAACAATTAATGTTCCGAGTAGTTCTGATGTAAATGCTAAGGCTGATGGAATATGGATGACACGGAAACGCAGTAGAGTAGAAAAGAGAGCTAAAACTAATGACCGTTTACTTGATAAGTCCTTGGTGGACTCTCAGACCACTCCGCCAAAGTCCCAAAGCAAAGCCTCTTCAAACATTGTTGTGAGTCACTTGCTAGACTCCAATGACTCTGTTACAATAAAAGCTAATCGCAAGAAACCAGTAGTTAATATACAGGATCTAAGGTCACAATCGATAGCTGTAAACACGATTCCAAAAGAACCTAAACCACTCCCTAGTTTAATTATTTTGAATCTAGAGGAGTCGATAGACAACGACCCTGCTAAGAGACATGCACATGATCTGAAGTTAGTAGAATCCGTGGTAAAAAACGTACTACCTGAAGAGGTTTCAGGAGTACATATCACGAAAGTGATACGACTCGGTAAATGGGTTGGAGGCGATACCCAACCAAGAAGGATCTTGAAGCTGGTTCTCGGGAATTTTGAGGAAAGAGATATGTTATTGAAAAACGCACAAAAAATTCGTGATTCAAATATTCATATCCGACCAGATTGGTCGCTTGAGGATCGAATCAAGTGGAAGAATGCTCTTACAGAGTTGAGAACTCGTAAATCAAATGGTGAAACTAACCTTATCATTAAGGGTTTTTGGGTAGTCGAATGGGTAGAACGAATGATTACCAAAACACTTTAAGTGTGTGCTACACGAACGCCCGTAGTCTTAGGAATAAAACATCCGAGCTAAGTCTGATGGTGGATGAATTAAGTCCCGATATAATTGTTGTTGCAGAAATCTGGTTCACCGTAAACACAGAATCTTCTTCCATCATTGCAGGCTATATAGGTATTAGAAGTGACAGAGTATTAAGTCCAAAGAGGGAGGCATAATGTTATACATTAAGGATCACTTTCGTATACAATCAATCATATCGAAGGCGCATGTTAGTGGCACATGTGAGGTAGCATGCTGTAAGATTAAATCTAGAAATGGGTTAGTGACTATAGGGGGAATATTCCGTAGTCCGTGTTGTTTTGCTGACGACTTTATCCTAAGACACACCTGTTCTTGGAGTATGGCAGAATGTTGTCTCATCATTCGGGACTTCGACGCACCGCACATCAACTGGATAGAGCTTACAGCTCCAGGTGGTTTCGATAGCGAACTTTTATCAACCGTTATTCAGTGTGCATTTGTCCAATGTATCACTAAACCGACACATTGATTTGAAACGTGATCCGTCACCGCTGGACCTCACCATCACCCACCATTGTGAGGATGTCTTTGATATTCAGCACCTTCTCCCACTAGTGAACAGTGATCATGTTGTACTTCACTTTAAGTTTAGGACACATGGTATACGATTTGTATCTGCCCCCCAACGTCCCAATATCTGGCGGGCTAATACTCAGGCAATCAGAGACTAAGCGATCTCTACTGATTGGTCGGTTGACGCAGATGGATTGATCGAAGAAGCATGGAATAAGTTAAGGGCTACATTCGAGTGCGTAACGTCGCCGTTTATCCCATGGTCAGCACGTAAGCTATCGCATTGCTCTCCATGAATTAACAAGGAAACCCGGAATCTGTTAAAACGTAGGAAACACTTCTGGAACTTATTCTTTTTGACAGGTCATGCATCATTTAAGCGTGAGTACCAAAAATTCTGGAGTATTTGTACGAAAACCATAGCCAAATCCCGTACTACTTACGAACGACAGTTGGTATATGATTGCCGTACTTGTCCGAAACAATTGTTTTCGTATGTTAAACGGCAAATGAAACGTAGTGATGGTATTTCCCCGTTATTGTTACAGAACAATTCAGATTTACTAGCTGAATCAGATCGGGCCAAAGATGACATTTTTTAAACTATTTTAGCAAAGTCTACTCCACGTTTATTGTAACAAATACTTGTCCCAATCAGACCGAGAGACCAGTCATTGAATATGTATAGGTGACTTGGGAAACTGTTTTTCCTTTGATAACTAACCTCAAACCTTGTAAGATACCGGGCCCTGACGGGTTACATCCACGGCTGCTGTCATCTCTTGCGGACATTATTTCAAAACTGCTCGCGACACTTCAACACGTCCCTTTAACTCGCTCAACTCCCTAGGGATTGGAAAGATGCTATGGTCAGTCCTATATTTAAGGATGGTCAGAGAAAGATCGTATCTAACTACCGGCCTGTCAGTCTGACTAGCATTGTCGTTAAGTTACTTGAAAAGATAATTCGGGTTAGGTTGCTAAGCCACATAGATTCACACAATCTGTTAGCTCCTGAGCAACATGGATTTCGTGACAAGCGTTCATGCTTGACTAACTTACTTATTGCGAGAGAGGATCGGACAGCAGCCTTAGATAAAGGTCTGTCTGTTGATGTGATATTTATAGATTTTAGCAAAGCATCCACAAGGTTTCACACTTAGGCCTTATGCAGAAGCTCACAAGCTTCGGAATAATAGGTACTGTACAGGAGTGGATAGGAAACTTCTTATGTGACTGCAGACAGAGAGTGAGGGTCAATGAGACGTTATCCGATTGAAAGCCGGTCAAAAGTGGTGTACCCCAAGGCACCATCTTAGGCCCTCTGCTCTTCCTTCTCTACGCAAATGAGTTACCGCAGTTGCTTAGGTCGTCGACATTATTATTTGCGGATGATGTCAAAATATGGAGAACAATAAGAAGTGAGGCTGATCATCTGGATCTTGAAGCTGACTTAGACGATTTAGTTAAATGGGCTCGAGATTGGGGCTTAGAAATCAATTCTAGGAAGAGTGTGCTAATGCACATCGGTTACGGCAATAGTTACCATTATACTATTGATGGTAGACCTCTTCCATGCGTTCAAGACTTAAGAGTAATGATAAGTCATGACCTAAAAACAACTACGCATCGCAACGCAGCCGATGTCAAAGGTTTTCGTGCGTTATGGTCACTTCGCCGAGCGTTCAAATCTTTTGACGAGGAAATGTTTCGAATTTTATATCCTACCTATGTAAGACCACATTTAGAGTAATGTATCCAAGCAGCTAGCCCATATCTGGCAAAGGATGCTAACTCACTTGAGCGTGTTCAGCGTGCGGGAACGAAATTGGTGAAGGGTCATTCTAAACTTTCTTACGATGAGCGTTTAAAACGCCCAAACCTCTTCCCCTTGTCGTATCGTAGGACTCGAGGTGGCCTTATACTGGCATTTCGTATCTTTAATTGTGATTTGGGTGTTAATATGTCTTATCTTTTTGCTCCCTCCAGCGCTAATAATCTCCGAGGTCATAGCAAGAAGGTTCATAAACCGCGATCTAATAAACGTAACACAAGTTCACCAAACTACTATCCTTATTACTGAAGACTGAAGAGATATAATAAACTAGATTAAATTCATGTTATCTCTTGTTAGGGTGAAATGAAGTTAGAGGCTCCATTTAAGAGAATGTAGTAATAAAGAACAGTGAATTGTGATGTTTAACAAGTTGGAGTAAGCTCACATGAAGGAAGGGAAGTTAAGGTTGGTACAGGGAAAGCTGATTATTAGAAGGGAGTGTGCATATAGAGGGTGAAGTGTTGAGAATGTTAATAACTATATTTTTTATTGTCTGATTTTTTCTCTCTTTTTTGTTCATCCGATTCCAGCCACACAATCCTAGTGTAAAAGTCCGAGTTAGCATGTTATAGGTTGTCTTAGTAGAATAGCTAATCCAGTATAAAATTGAAAACATGAGTCTGAGTGGTGAGCGTAGGAAGACAATCTATATCACAGATTGATTGACTTATGCTCAATCATAGAGAGCCTGATACATACAAAATGTTCTGCCCCACAAATACGGGTGGATTGAAGTCATCGCTCTCACCATAAATGCTTGCTGGTCAGTAACTTCACCCTCCCTCCTTTTGTGATGTTAGGCTCATTTAGGCTTATTTTTGTATATATATCATACCTCACACAATCCTCTGTTTCACAATCTGTTGTAAAACACTATTTCTATAAGTACCATTTTACAAGCTTATCAGGCAGTTACAAATTATGAACTGTGGGTAAGGCATCGATGCAGTGCTTTAATTGACTATATTATAAAGTATAGTTTGCCAATTAGAGTATAAGCATTAAGAGGGGTGTAATGTAGGATAGCTGTTTAATAAAGCAGGCTGAAAAGTATAGAAGTATATGGGTTGTAGATAAGGTAACGAGTGGAGAAATAATATTAATTGCTAGTCAACATGGTGTGCGGAAGAGTAAAATGCTAATAAGCAATAAACAAGGAGAGACTCACACTAACTTGGTGCTGATGTCCTAACCAATTGATGAGTAACAGGCTCCATAGATGCAGGTCGATTGGTAGTAGGAAGTCGATTGCGCAGTTCTCTAGACTTTTTAAAGTGGCAATGAGTGTCTCTTAGCGACCGAGTTTAGTTGAACAGTATCAGTAGGTCCAGTGAGTTACCTGGATACTTTAAGTAAAGAAATAGAGTGGGGAAAGTAACTAAAACAACTGCAAAGTAGGAAAAATAAGGCAAACTGAACTTGAAGTCCATTTTGATTTAGACATATAGAGAGCCTATGATGTCTGAGTGGGGCGCAGATGTGTTCGTACGTGCTAGATCAGTGCAAATGACGGCTTGGCCAAGCAGTCTTACAAACGTTTGTAATTCATCTGCCATGTGTATTTCGGAGGGAAGACTGTTCCAAATTATTGCATACTTGATGAGGAAGAAGTTTTCCCGAGTTTTTGATCTGTATTTCTCAACTTTGACCGTAGATACTTTGTTTCGGAGTACATATTCATGTGAATCTCGGGCAAGAACTATATTACATGCTGAATAAGTAAGGTTTTTGAGTAGTTTGAAGTAAAGAATCAAATTGGACCTAAGCCTTCTCTTCCAAAAGGGTGCTATTCCTAGGATTTGGCATAGGAAACTGTAGTCAATAACTGATTCAGTCTTAAGTATTTTGCGGGTGAAGTCTCGTTGTATTCCTTCCACCTTTAGTATATTAGATATGCGTAGGTTGGAAAAGAAGGACGAGCAGTATTCAACGATAGGTCTTATAAAAACTTTATAAAGAAGGATCTTAGATTCATTTTGATAGAAATCACGGAGAGTAAAGCCAGGAAATTTCCGCATTTTAGATGCTTTGGCTCAGATGTGTTCAGAGAAATTAGGACGGTGTGAGTAATGTACCCCTAGGTCAGTTACTGATGCCAGTCTGGGCAGTGTGTTGTTGCTAAGTGTTAGTATTGTTTAGAGAGACGTGTCTCCTATACATAACTAGTCTCATTTCTCTGTGTTGAGCTCTAACTTCCAGCGTTTGCACCAGTCGTCTACCATGTTGAGTTCATGTTGGATTGTTCGCATAGTACTACCTACATCTTAAGTGTCGGTTTTATGGATGACTTTTAAGTCATCGGCATAGAGGTAGGTCTTACTTGTGCTGAAGCACTTGCATATACTGTTGATGTAGAGTATGAAGAGCAATGGACCTAAGACACTACCCTGCACAACACCACTGGATATTGGTCGAGGTGTAGATGTTGTAGAGACAATCTTGGTTATTTGGTATCTGTTCGTAAGAAAAGACTTGATCCATTGCAAAATGGGGTTTATAATTTCAGCTGACTTAAGTCTGTTGATTAGAAGATTATGAGGTACTTTATCGAAAGCTTTCTTAATATTGAAATATAGTATAACCACTAGTTTCTTCTGATCACGTATGCGAGTAACCTCGTTAAAGAAGTTTATCAGACATGTACTGCAATACCTTGTTCTAATGAAGCCGTGTTGTGACGGGTCTATTAGATTTTCCTTAAGTAGGTGATCAGATAGTTGATTTTTTATCACTTTTTCCATTATGCGTGATATAACTGCAGTGATATTTATGGGTCTGTAGTTTTCGACCAGGTTTCTCAGTCCGGATTTGTGTTTGGGAAGAACATACGTTACCTTCCAGGTTTTCGGATATGTACCTGTCTCTAAGGATAATGTGTATATTTTGTGTAATAGCGTCTGTAAGTCCGGTCCTGACATTTTATAAAGGATTGAGGGGATGTCATCGGCACGAAAACTCACATTTGGCTTAAGGGTTTTAATGGCGGTATGTATACTCCTAATGTCGAAGTTTATGGTACTAAGATAATTTTTGCCGGTGCACTTTGTGTTGATATCTGTGGCATGAGATATATTCCCATTGTGGGAAAACCATTCACTTAATGGTTCACATATGATGGTTTGGTCATTATACGTCATTCCATTGTGCAGTAGGGAGTGAATGTTGTGATCTTCGTTCTTTCTTATGCGTTTTGCGAGGAGACGACATAAGGCATGGGTTTTAGATGCAGCAGTGAGCGCAGTATGTTCCTCTGTCTGTTTATGCTTGTTGTGTTGACTTTGTACTCCGTCAAGTACAGAGAATGTCTGGTGCAGGGCACTGAAGTCTTTTGATATATAGTACGTCCTTTTCAGTTTAAGCAGTTTAGACCTAGTCTTTTGATTTATGTAGGGAGTAATTGTCTTAAAAGCAATTTTAAAGGGTATAGTAGTGTCTAGTGCAGAGTTGATGGTCTCATTTAATATTTCTAATGTTTCTAAGAGGTTATAACTGGTAAAGAAACTGCTCCAGTCAGAATGCTATTTTAGAAATCGAAAGTTTTCCCGGTCAGCGTTCGCAAAGTCTCTATATTGGAAACGTGTATTTAATGTCTTTAGTTTGTTGCACATGGCAAGAATCGGAAGAGTGCAGAGGACTATTTTATGGTCGCTGTTGTGAAACTTTTCGCCAACCACCATTGATGTTGGTGTGACATTATGACAGAATATCAAGTCAAGAATGTTGTGATTTCGTGTAGGCAGGTGTACATGTTGTTGCCAACCGTGTATGTCTAAGGACCTAAGTATGCTTTCGAAGCACAATGGTCCAGAGTGTGTCGTCCAGTTGATTGTGAGAAGGTTGGAGTCACCACATACAAGTTTGTAAGTGAAGTCAAGTGAGGCAGCCTGAGAAAATGACTCACTTATAATTGTGTCAGTTGAGCTAGGAGTGTTAGGAGCTCGATATATGCATCCGACTAGTATTTTTCATTTATGAGTGTGCACAGTGAGCCATATCGAATCAGGAAGTTTGCTGAGGACGTGGTCGCTATAGATTTCCGCTTTCGGATTTTTTGATACATAAACAAGACAGCCACCACCCTTCTTGTTGACTCGATCACAGCGGAAGAGCTCATAGGTGTCTATTTGTAGATGTGTCTGTGATATCGGAGGACAGCCAACTTTCCGTTATCAAAACAAGTGAGGAGTTGTTTAAAAGTAGTAGGGTGCGTAGATGTGTCATCTTACTTTGTAAAGACCGAGCGTTGATTAACATAAGTATCAGGTACGGTGAGTGTTTGTCTGGTGGAAGGGTATGTTGCAAACCCAGCGGATCGTCTGTTTCGCCATGTGCTAAAGAAGAATTGGGAGAGTTGACTCAATATTGATGCGCGTTTAGTTTATTACCAATAGGGTTAATGAGAGAAAAGTAGTAGAAATTTAGTTTGGTGAAAGAAGTATATTTAAGAGTGAAAGGTAGAGTTGGATAGTATGTTCGGGGAGTGATTAGGAGTTTCAGTCAAGGAGCTTTTAAGACTACAGACAGCTATAGACGTTCAGAAAGGTGGGCCACTCCCCATTGGGTCGTAGTGTATAGATGGTCTCAGATTAGTGGGATTATCGCCCTCAACATTTGGAGACCCAAAAACAGCGATGTTGAGGGAGAGAGAGATAAAAATGATGAGATAATAATATTTTATTCTCAAATAACATTTCGTTACATGAGGCATGCTAGTTTACAGGCAAGATCAAATTGTTACAAATGATACAAACTCCAACTGTAGTAAATTAATCAGCTGGGTCTATAATTTATAAGATATGAATGTAGAATGGTTTTAGTCAGTATCACAGTTAGCGCGCTTCATGAAAGTTACGTGCAACTGATGGTCGATAATAGATTCATGTGCAGTTGAGGGCTTCTAGAAATCGCAATCTTATATCCCTTCGGAATATTCGAGTTTTTAAGGATGATGCAGGACGGGGTCACCCGTTCCGTATCTCAAGGGGGCTGAAAAATGGGGCAAGAAAACAAAAAAAAGGACGAGAAGCAGAGAAAACAATGTTCATGAAGAAGTGGTTAAGGTATGACTACTCAGTCTGATTCTCTTTCATTAAAGTATTTAGTAAGCAGTAGCATCCTAATAGGTTAAAGGAAATAACTGTAGACAAGGTATGAGTGGATAATCAACTGACAAATGGAGGTGGTTCAGAAAGAAACTGAGAGTATGAGAATATGTAGTTGTAAATTATAGTGCTAAAAGCAGTGTTATGATACACAAATGACTTACCCTTATTTTGTCGACGCTATTGGAGCCTTTTTAAGATTTTATAGGGTCTTGAGTAGGCTTCGTTTTTTTTATCGAATTGTCTAGTTTGCTTGTAATAGGATTACTGGGTAGGAAGTTAAACCAATTTAACATTCTAAACACGATTTAAAGAGGTATTTTGCATGATAAGTCATCATCAATACCACTAGTTCGTGACATTCCACTAGACCATAAGGAGCCGTAATTTAACAAAATGTTCTGCCCTACAGACATGGGTGGATTGAGGTTATCTCCCCGCCATCATGTTTGCTGGTCAGTAACGCCACCCTCCCTCCTTTTGTGATGTTAGGCTTTCTTACTTTTGCGTTAAGTATGCATACTACTTTAATCAAAGCACATGGTTGGAATACACTGTCTCTACTAGTTCCATGTTACAAGCAAATCTGATAGTTAAAGCGTTTGTATTATGGGTTAGATGTCCATTTAGTATATCACACTGCTATGAAGATAACTAATGGTGAAAGATAGAAAAAAACAGGTTAGATTATATGTGGTTTAAAGATAGTAGGACTAGTAGCAAATCAAGTGATATGAAAGAGTATAAAATTGTAGAATTTTTAGGGTAAGAAAAAACACAGAGCAACTCACAAGATTTTCTGATCAATTTTGAGCTTCGTATGATCGGCCTTAGTAGATCAGCATCCATAAGATTACTGAGTTATCTGTCTACTTGCAATAGAAAAAAAAGACATGACACTTAGGAAGAAAAATGTTTATTTAACCAGTAGAGGGATTTGGGAACTGAAAGTGAGGGTTAGGAGCATTAGGCCTGGATTAATGCACAATGAATAATAGGAAACGGCAAACCGTATGTCCTATAATTTAGTTGTTTTCATATTAATAATAGTTTGGCTCGTTATATTCTTGTTCAGTTTAGAAATTAGGCGGTCCATAATAAAGTGCTTCATTGGTGAACGGGTGTTCAAGGAAAAATTGAAGCTCTTTAGAGTCTATAAACAGGGTTATTAGCCTTTTGAATCTGGTAAATGTGTCACAGTTACGGATAGGCAATGGCAACCTGTTCCACAATAAACTATATCGCACTGTAAAAAACTTACAACGCACTTGTTTTTGGTGTTTTACGGTGTGTAGTGTATATGCGCTGTTTCTTAGTCTATAGGCTGGGTTGTGAATCATAGTTGGGCAGGAGGTTAGAAATGAGAGTCCATATATCGCTTTGTAGAGAAATATTAAATTATTCTTTAGCCTACGGTGCCATAAAGGTTCTAAAGAGAGGTGCTTACATCTATCTGTGTAGTCGGCATTAGAGTTACTTCCTAGCAGTTGGCGTGTGAAGCGTTTTTGAACGTCTTCTACTCTTATCTTGTCGGTGGTATTCATATTAGCGAAGATAAAAGAGCAGTACTCCAGGGAAGGTCGTACACATATTTTATAGAGAGTAAGCTTAGCCTCTGTTGTGAAGAAATTTCTCATTATGAAACCGATTTGCCGTCTACATTTAGAAATAATAGATGATGCATGTTCTTCAAAGTTCCGACTTCTTGTGTAATTAATACCTAGATCGTGTACTGATTTGAGTGTCTGGACTCTACTTTTATTTAAATCAAGTTGTAGTTTATAGGGATGCTTTCCAAACTGCATGATCCCGCACTTGTTGAGGTTAAATGGTAATTGCCATTTTTCACTCCAGATAGTTAAGTTATTGAGGTCATTTTGGATCAAGGGTACACTTTCGTTTAGGGTCTCAGGCTTATAACTGTATACTATCTTGAGATCAAATGTTATGGTGTTACATATATCGTTCATATACATAAGAAACAAGAGTGGGCCTAATACGCTTCCCTGGATGACTCCACTAGTCATGGGTTTAGGTGATGAGAGACAGTCATCGTACTTTACCATCTGTTTACGTTCAGTTAGGAACGAAGCAAACCATGAGTACAGTGAGTCGTTTATTCCGAAGGACTTTAGTTTGACGAGATGCCTTTTATGTGGGACCTTATCAAAGGCTTTTTTAAAGTCTAAGAATAGGACTGATACAAGGAGTCCGTTGTCTCTTTTCAGAGTTATATCATTCAGGTAGTCTACTAGACATGTATCGCATGATCTTGACCTAAGAAATCCATGCTGGGAGGTCGAGATGAGATTATTAGTAAGTAGATGTTGGACTACAGCCGCCTTAACTACATTTTCCATCACTCTAGATACCACTGAAGTCATGTTTATGGGTCGGTAATTGTCAACATTTGCTTCAGGTCCTGTTTTAATTTTGGGAATGATATGTGTAGTTTTCCAGGCAGTAGGGTAACACGCTGTAGAGAGTGATATCGCAAATAGCTTGAGAAGCAAAACACACATATCATCACCTCCACGTTTTAGCATGCTAGCTGGAATACCATCTGGTCCATCAGTGTTTGAGTGTTTCAATGTACTGATTGCCTTAGAGATATTTTGTACATTAAAGTTTACATTAGTAATTTCATAAGGAGGTACTGGGATTGGTTCTGAATCGTTTATTGGTTTTTCGTTAGTTAGTGAGCAACAAAAGTGTTCACTAAATAGTTCCTCCCTCGATGGGAGGAAATGTCTGAGGATCGCCTCCATGAGACGATCGTAAACATTGGGCACATTGGAATTGAGGACAACCTCACGGACAGCTACTAAATGGTCTCCCGGTAAACATTCGAGAGCGTAAGTGTACTTCTGCCGTTTGCTTGTGATATGACGGGTCTCCAATTGAGACTCTATAGCAGCAAACCAAACTTCGGGATCGTGAGGAATAAAAGATACAGGTCGAAAGTGTATAACCTGTACGTCAGAGTCTATTACGTTAATACTATTCTTATCGTTATCCGTCATGTCAAATATATTATATGTTAAAAATTAATATGAAAATATATGACAGACGTGGATAGATAAGCGATAGACTCACCAAAATTGACTTCTTTGGAAGGTTTGGTTGCGATTGCCAAGTGGTCGTAGATGTAGATTCACCAGTTGCAGAAGATTTGACCGAAGTTGAGGCGTGTTCCAAAATTTGGCTCACCAAATGTAGCGTGGTGTCGAGTTGAGCTTAACTATGAACACCGCTTCAAGACTACGTGCCAATAGACCAATAAGATTCCGGTAGGCCAAAAATCAGAAGGCAGATGATAGTAGTAGTCGTAATATATTTGTTGGCAATCTCGTGGTATCGAAAGAATACCGAGATCGTGCCAAAGGAGTACAGGTGCGATCGGCAAGAAAAGATACGTGCGTAGTCGAAAACCGCGTAGAAGCAATGGAATACAATGGAAGACTAAAATGGCTGTTATCAGCACAGTTAAACAAACGAGCACAGTAAAACAGTCACTGGTATAATTGGTTATAATAATAATTGTTTTCATCGAACCAATCGCGTTCTGTTGACAAAAGTAGGTCACTACATAAGGCTTTTGAGTCAAGACTGAGACCAATGGGAGAGATAAGCTATTATGAAGATTTGACATGACTTCGAAGTCCAGTGGGTAACAACCAACTAACCTTCGATCCTGAAAAGCTTAAAATCGTCCATTTGCGGCAAAAAACAAACCACATAAGTATCATAAATAACTGCATATAGAAAAACAATGTTATCTTCACTTCAAAGAAATAATTTGGAGCACATCCCGAGAATAACCACGAAATGGATTCGTGGTTTAAAATGGTTTCAATCCTTGAAAACACATGATCTACACTATCTAGAACTTATGAAGCTCAGAGGCGATTTTATCTTGACCTACAGCATCATGAGAATTCATGAGTACCCTTAAAGATACGAAAGTCCTTTCTTGACACAAGCCACAATAGAAGCACTCGAGAATTCCAGGCATCACATAGAAGATTAGATTGTGAGCATTTCGTTTTGTTCTTTAAGAGTGGTAGAGTCTATAAACCATTTGAAGTCTGACTTAGTCCAAAAAACCTTAGATTTCTTCAAATGAAGAAGACGAAGCAACACAGGTTATACTGAATCTTATCGATGTGTTTAATAATGTTAAAACCAAGGTGTTTTCATTTCTGCCCTTTACGTATACTTTAGCCTCCACTTGGACTCACCTACGACTTACTAGAATCAGGCTCAAGTTAGTAAATTGAAAGTTTCTCTAATCAATGCGCAATCATCTGATCCGTCTGTACATTTATTTGATAACTGCGCTACAAAAGTGGTCTGTTGTTCAGTAGATTGCGAATTTCATAAAAATAGACGTTATCCTGGTTTATATTCTTTTAAAAAAGTAAGTAATAAATATGGCTACAACTGTAAATAATTTAATCAGTCTACTAAATGGTTTTGATACGAATTTATTTGTATATACTTGTCAAGGAATTAAGTATTCCTATTCTGATGTCTTATAAGACAAATTGTTTGAGTCCCTAGAGATTTATACTTGTCCCTGCTTGGGATCTTGCTGAGAGAAAAGACTTAGAGATGACTTTGATTCATACTCATATACTAGTGGTTAATGTGTACCGCTATTGTAAAGACAAAATATTGAATATATCTCATCTGTCGCCGTGGTTAGCGACCCCATCCCGTAGAAAACTAACTCGCTAAAAAAACGCTAACCAGAAAAAATTATTCAAACCATTTCAACTCTGCCCTGGGAGTCGGAAGGTCTTCGTTTAGAAGAATTATGACGCCTCATGATGAAAGCCGAGTTTCTTCGGAAGTCACGAGGCCGATGCCCCTTCTGACAACCAGAGCAACCATTTATTTAGGTACATGGAATGCTTGCACAATGTGGGAGACTGGGAGAGTTTTCCAAATTGCTGCAGAAATGAGGAGATACAATTTAGAGGTGCTTGGGATCAGTGAAACACATTGGACGCAAGTTGGACAACAACGACTAGATTCAGGGGAGCTGCTGTTATATTCCGGACGTGAAGAAGAAAATACCCCACATACATAAATACATACATAGATTTGCAAACCTATGTGCCTTCAATAAACTGGTCATAGGCTGGACTGTATTCCCACATAAACGCATACACAAAACCACATGGACTTCACCGGATCACACCACACAGAACCAAATCGACCATATCTGCATCAACAAAAAGTTCAGGAGGACGATGGAGGACGTGAGAACCAAGAGAGGAGCTGATATAGCATCAGATCATCACTTGCTGGTCGCCAAGATGAAATTGAAACTCAAGAAGCACTGGACAACGGGGAGGACAATATCACAAAAATTTAATACGGCTGTTCTTCGGGATAATGACAAACTCAACAAATTGAAGATAGCCCTCAGCAATAAGTTCCAAGCCTTTCATGATCTACTCAATGGAGAAGGAACTACTATGGAGAGCAGCTGGAAAGAGATAAAAGAGGCAATCACCTCAACATGCCATGAAGTTCTGGGTCAAAAGAAGCACCATCACAAGGATTGGATCACGGTCGATACACTGGATAAGATTCAAGAAAGGAGGAACAAGAAAGCAGCAATCAATACCAGTTGAACAAGAGAAGAAAAAGCCAAGGCACAGACTGAATACACAGAAGTAAACAAGCAAGTGAAGAGGAGCATCAGAACTGACAAACGTAAATATGTGGAAGATTTAGCAATGACGGCGGAAAGGGCTGCCAGAGAAGGAAACATGAAACAACTGTATGACACAACAAAGAAACTCTCTGGAAATCACCGTAAACCAGATCGACTAGTGAAAAACAAGGAAGGCAAGATAATCACCAACATTGAAGAACAACGAAACAGGTGGGTAGAACACTTCAAAGAACTCTTAAATCGACCGGCCCTACTGAACCCACCCAACATCGAAGCAGCACTCACGGACCTCCCAATCGATGTTGGCCCACCAACATTTGAAGAGATCAGCATGGCTATCAGACAAATCAAGAGTGGCAAAGCAGCAGGACTAGACAGCATTCCAGCAGAGGCACTGAAAGCAGACGTAGCGGCAACTACAAGGATACTCCAAACTCTCTTCAGAAAGATCTGGGATGAGGAACAGGTACCAAAAGACTGGAAAGAAGGACTTCTAGTCAAAATACCAAAGAAAGGAGATCTCAGCAACTGTGACAACTACAGGGGAATCACTCTTCTTTCAATACCAGGAAAAGTCTTCAACAGGGTATTGTTAAACAGGATGAAGGACTCCGTAGACGCACAACTTCGCGACCAACAGGCAGGATTCCGTAAGGATAGATCGTGCACAGACCAAATCGCAACTCTACGGATCATTGTGGAACAATCAATTGAATGGAATTCATCACTCTATATCAACTTCATTGACTACGAAAAGCATTTGATAGCGTGGACAGAACAACCCTATGGAAGCTTCTTCGACACTACGGCGTGCCTCAGAAGATAGTCAATATCATACGGAATTCCTACGATGGATTAAACTGCAAAATCGTTCATGGAGGACAGTTGACAAAGTCGTTCGAAGTAAAGATCGGTGTCAGACAAGGTTGCTTACTCTCACCCTTTCTCTTTCTCCTGGTGATCGACTGGATCATGAAGACGTCAACATCTGAAGGGAAGCACGGGATACAGTGGACAGCTAGGATGCAATTGGACGATATAGACTTCGCAGATGATCTGGCTTTTCTATCGCATACACAACAACAAATGCAGGAGAAGACAACGAGTGTAGCTGCAGCCTCAGCAGCAATAGGTCTCAATATACGCAAAGGGAAAAGCAAGATTCTCCTATACAACACAGCATGCAACAATCCAATCACAATTGACGGAGAAGCTTTGGAAGATGTAAAAACCTTTACATATTTGGGCAGCATCATTGATGAACACGGTGGATCTGATGCAGATGTGAAGGCACGGATTGGCAAAGCAAGAGCAGCATATTTACAACTGAAGAATATCTGGAACTCAAAACAATTGGCAACCAACACCAAAGTTAGAATTTTCAATACAAATGTGAAGACAGTTCTACTGTATGGGGCGGAAACCTGGAAAACTACGAAATCCATCGTCCAAAAGATACAGGTGTTTATTAACAGTTGTCTACGCAAAATACTTCAGATCCGCTGGCCGGGCACTATTAGCAACAACCTACTGTGGGAGAGAACAAATCAGATCCCAGTGGAGGAAGAAATCAGGAAGAAGCGCTGGAAGTGGATAGGAAACACATTGAGGAAAGCACCGAACTGCGTCATAAGACAAGCCCTCACATGGAATCCTCAAGGCCGAAGTAGGAGAGGAAGACAAAAGAATACATTACGCCGAGAAATGGAGATAGATATGAGAAAAATGAACAAGAATTGGATGGAACTGGAAAAGAAGGCCCAGGACAGAGTGGGTTGGAGAATGCTGGTCGGCGGCCTATGCTCCATTGGGAGTAACAGGCGTAAGTAAGTAAGTAAGTAAAGTCACCGGATCATTTTCTGTCCAACTTCTTCACACTGTACAAAGGGTCTGGTGGGTTTTAGTCGAGTTAGGTTTAGAATAATTGCTCTGTACATTTCATATATATATATATATATATATATATATATATATATATATATATAGGTAAGCCGTTTAGCATCCTGAAAATCCTTTAGCAAATTACTTATAGTGACTTTATATGGTATTTTTACACAAGAATTGCAAGACTCCATTAAACTGACAGGTTAAAAGTGTTTTATAACCTGTTAAAGCAATGAAAGACGAAATTTCCTCAACAACAATATGTTTATATTGGATTTTATTTCGAATAAAGGAAAAAGAACAAAAACTTACGAGTTGTATATGTTTTTTTCAAAAGGACGTATGGGTTTAAAAGAAATTCGTATCAAGAAAGAGCTAGTATTTCGTGTCGTTTTGTTTTCACATGTCATTTGAACTACGAGATGCTACAAAGATTCTCTTTTTTCGATCCCTAATATATTGAGTTTTAAGTAGAGGTATGTAATATGCTTCTGTGCTATCGAGAATCGCTGAGTTTCCCGCAAATCTAACGACTAACGTAATTTTGATTGGTTTAGTTTTACTACCAACTTATTTTTCACCATATATACAGCTAAGATATTTAGCTCCTCTGAAGTGTCTAATGCACAATGTGTAATGTTATTTAAGTTTCTCATTGTATGACTTCAAACGTCAAAATCTATTGATATATATTTTTTTCATTGGTTTTGTAATACATGTGTTTTCTCAAACGTTTTAGCTGTTGTTATCACTTAAATGGCACTGCGATTGATGTGCAGAATACCAAGATTTCGTGACATTGCCCGATACATCTCGTCTTCCACAGTTTTGTCCAAACAACCATCTCATGACAAACTACGATCTAAAAGATCCAACCCACCACCACATCATTCACTCCCTTTTTATGATGAAGCACCAACTGATAGCTTTCCGAGTAAACAAGTGGATATTGTTGGTCAGTGGGGTTCTACAGACAGTAGTATAAAGAGATTAAGGTAATTTATCGTATGCTTCGAAAACATTATATATAACACTATTACTGATCAGTAATGAATGGATTGTTTCATGTTCAGCTGAATTTTTATCGTTTGACAACATTGCCCATATTTCTAGCTAGAATATCCCCCAAGAAAACATTTGGAACTTCATGTTCAATTGTTGTCGTAATTAGACAGTTTCTTGAATCCAGTAGTCATTACAGTTCACCAACAGATGCTGAACAGAAAAGTTTAAGTTCAGGAGAGATTCTGTTGTACTCCAGTTATGAAGAAAACCCTTTGAACACACAAGGAGTTGCACTGATTCTATCCAGCGAAGCACTTACAGGATGAGAATCTCATGGATCCAGGACCATCTAAGCATCCTTGAGAAAAAGAAGGACGGGATCATAATGAATGTTATCCAGTTCTGTGCGCCGACCAATGATAGCAACGAAAACGATAATTAGTCTTATGAAAGGCTGTAATCGATCGTAGAGAAATGTCCAGAAAGGGACTTCACCATCCAGACGAGAGATCTAAACGCCAATATCGGAATGAACAACATCGGGTATGAAAATATCACGAGACGACATGGACTAGGAAAATGGTAAGGGATTTGCAGATTTATGTACATTCAACAAAATGGCTGTGGGTGACACTATATTCCTCCACAAACAAATGCACAAAGCTACATGTTTCGCATTGGATCACACTACAGAGAAACAAACCTATCATATTTGAATTAAAATTTCTGGTCACTTGGAAGATATGAGAACCAAAAGAGTGGCTGACATAGATTCAGATCACTACCTGGTTGTGGCCAAAATGAAACTGAAGCTAGTGAAACACTGGGCAACTGGACAAACATTGTAAATATTTAATAAAACTTTCCTTCAGAATACTGACAAACTCAATGAATTCAAGATGGCTCTCAGCAACAGGTTCCAAGCCTTACAGGATCAACTTAAAATGAGGAAACTACCATGAAGAACAACTGGGAAGGGATCAAAGAAGCACTAACTTCAGCATGTCAGAAGGTTCTGGGCCGCAAGAAGTATTTATTTATTTGAACAAAGTATCATCATAAGGAATGGATCTCGACCGAAACCCTTGATAGGATTCAAGAAAGAAAGAACAAAAAGGCAGCGCTTAACAACAGTCAAACAAAAGCAGAACAAGTCAAGGCACAGGCCGAAAATACAGAAGCAAACAAGAGAGTGAAGAGGAAAATTAGAGCTGACGAGTGAAGATACATAAAAAACCTAGCATCGCCAACGGGAAAAGCTACAAGAGCAGGACACATGATACAACAACGAGACTAGCCGGCGAATATTGTAAACCATAGAAACCAGTCAAGAACAAAGAGGGTAAGTCAATCACTGAGATTCAAGAACAATGGAACGAGTGGGTAGAGAACTTTGAAGAACTCTTGAATGGAGTAGCCCCACTGGTTACAGCGGAAATCGAAGCAGCACACACAGACACTTTTCTATAGATGTCGTTCCACCAACCATCGAAGAAATTAGGAAGGCCATCAGACAAATAAAGAGTGGGGAAGCAGAAGAACCTGACAACATACAAGCTGAAACACTGCAGTCAGACATAGAAGTAACTACTTAATCTCCCTCTTTCTCTTTCTTATTGTGGTCGACTGGATTATGCAGACCTCCACATTTGAGGGGAAGCACGGAATAAAGTGGACAACTCATATGCGACCAGACGATTTGGACTTTGCAGATGACCTAGCTCTTCTATCTCATACACACGAAAAAATGCAGATGAAGTCAACCAGTGTAGCAGAAGCCTCATCATACACAAGGGAAAAAGCAAGATTCTTAAATACAACACAGAGAACACCAACCAAATCACATTTGTTAGAGAAGCTGTGGAAGAGGTGGAAACTTTCACATACCTGGACAGTATGATCGATAAACAAGGAAGATCTGGTACAAATGTAAAGGCAAGGATTGACAATGCAAGGGCGGCATTCCTACAACTGAAGAACACATGGAACTCAAAACAACTGTCAGCCAACACCAAATTCAGAATCTTTGATACGAACGTCAAGACAGCTGAAACTTCGAGAACTATCACATCCATCATCAAAAATGTACAAGTAATTATAAACAATTGTCTACGCAAGGTAATCAATGTCCGTTGGCCGGATACCATTAGCAACAGTCTACTGTAGGAGCAAGCAAACCAGCTTCGAGGTGAAGAGGAAATTAAGAAAAGACGCTTCTGATGAACAGGACATACATTACGGAAATCACCAAAATGCATCTCGAGGCAAGTGCTAACTTGGAATCCTGAAGGGAATTCGAAGCAGACATCGAAAGAATGAATATCAATAGGAAACAAAACTGGAAAGGATTGTTCATTACAGAGTTCGATGAACAACTGCACTTCGTATGACATTCCATATCCCAGTTTTTTAATAGACATGTCGAAATAAAAATTTCATTCCTTCATCGATGAAAATTTTTTTTCAAATGTAAAGGACGTAGAATAAAAAAATTATGTTTCGGATTCGATAACACTGGTTAATAAGGTTTATAATAAATATCACTGCAAAACATCGAATTCGTAGAAGCTACGTAAGTGTCTATTTAACTAAGATAATTAGTACAGTCTGTTTTAAATGTGATTGTATTTAGTGGTCACTGTGTTGTGTATATTACACATTTTTCTATTTAGAACTATGAGGTTTTGACTGTTTTTTAATGTTATGACGGATTATAGTTCAAATTAGACTTAAGTGGTATATCCGATACTCAGTGTCTTGTCAATTTTTAAACCATCATATGTAGTATTACTGATCGTCAAATCACTTTGGTTTACCGCACATGTAAATTATTATACTACAGTTAGTGCCAATTATAACTTCTAAAATCTTATTTTACATCACCTATAGGTTTCGTCATGGTGAATTCTTAAAAACTATACCGACGTCATTTGAAAAACTCCACGAGTTGTATTTTCTTGAAGATAACATGTGGTTTCATTCCATTGATATTCCTTTACAACATCCTGAAATGTTAGAATTTTCTCAATTTGTTACGCGTACAAAACTTATTCCATGGATACCGGAGTCATACGACAGCAATCCAATTTTGTCGAGTTATTTAAAGTATCTTTTTTCTGAAGAGTTACATTCTGTCAACAGTAAACCTGTTAATATTCATGATCAGAGTATTAATGGACTTAATTTACGTGCAGATTATCGACGCAAAAAAATATCAATGATTATGGAAACAGTATATCGGGCATTTTTATCTGCTGGAACAGAATCACTAGTTAACGAGTTATCCACGCAAATTGATGAACGCGCTACCATAGAAATATTTTTAAAACGACTAGTCGATCATGAAGTATTTGAAAACTCCGAGAATGTAAATGAAGATGTTTATGAACCCGTAAACGAGACAATTGTTGACGTCGAACGTTGTGTACATTATCGTATTCGGTCTGAGTTAGCTTGGCAGTTGCGGGGACCATTTCCTTTAAAGCCTGTAAGTAAGCATAATTTCACGTGAAACTACTGTTAAAGTGTATTTTGCACGCTTTATAAATGATAAATCTCAATATTTACATACCTAGGAAGTTCGTGGTAAATGTTACAGTAATAATTAACAACTCGAATACAAGCCGACAGTGGGCTCGGTATAAAAATACCATACATCAACTGTGCAATAAATATTCATTTATAGTATATATATAATGTATACTGATTCGCTCAGAGAATCACTTTCAGTCTCATGTCTCCACTTCCCCCATCCTAACAGAAATTGACATGTGTAAACGAGCTATAAATACAGGTGAAGTGTACTGTAACTTGAACAAAGACACTTTTTTCAACTATTTCTCGCTTAAAATGCGTGATGCAGTTTACAAGCATAAAACTGTTGAATTTTTACGTTCTTAACGTACGGTAATACAAGAATAGATTTATGTGGATAAATTATCGTATTCATGTATAGGTCTAAAACTATTCCTATCTCACTCTACACTGTTGTGCATGATCAGCCATTATTTTATTTGACAAATTATCAAATATATCTTACAATATAAGATTCAATTTATGAACATCATAGTGATTTGTATACTTGTGGTCATTCATTGTATGGTGGTTAATCAGTTAAATTAAGCATGAATTGGTGACTGAAAATTTAGTCTTTTGATCCCTATTTCTATTATGTAGTAGGATGGATAGTGAGCATAAAAGATTACGTAATTACAGGTAACCTTAGAGCACTTATTATTTTTAGTTATAATAATTTTGTGTGTTAGGATACGTTTGTGTAATGTGACAACTAATTTTTATTACTATGGAATGATATTTCAAATGAACTGATCACTTATAGCTTCATCTCTGATTATAACAAGTATTAATTAATGTTCGTGTAGATCTTCATATTTTTAAATTTTATAACACAGATTTTCACACAGTTCAGTTAATTCCGTTTTGTTTTTTTTAAAAAAAACATTTAGCATTTTAATTTAGACGATCCAATTTGCTTTCTGGAAAACCCTATTGTATGCAATTATCGCCCAGAAGCATTTGATTTACAACATATTGAGTGTTATAATTTCAATTGTTTACCATTTGCAAGAACGATCGATTTTTCCGAATTTGCTCGATCTATTGCAGGTGACTCGTGACAATAGATACTATTATTACTGTCACTTTTTAAATTATGATTAGTACTTTGGTATTTCATGTTTTCATTTCTCCATTTTAAACTGTCATTAAAGTAAACGTATAATAATCATTATCGTAAGGAGTTATAAGGATTGTTGATTTTCAGTTTATATCACAAACTGACTTTAATTCGACATCCATTGAGAACCTGAAAGCAGTGGACAGCTATTTCATCCCGCTGAAACTAAGCAGCGCACATCTATGATTACCCCAGGAATCAGACCCAGAACTTCCAGGACTGGTCTCGAGCGCTTATACTACTGAGTCAGCATTCATTGGTTTATATTTTTAATTTCAACCAAGCTGTCATATTGTACAACTATCCTTCAATTCCAATGTTAGGTAACTGCCTTACACTTAACATGGTTGGACTTTATTGGTCGGAATGTAAAGCATTGGATGCTGATGGCTGAACTCGATTTTTCATAGGATTGGTTTGATCATATAAATTAGTTATATTATCTAGTAATCACTTTGAGATGGTAGAGAAGATTTGTAGCTTAGGTGGACGTTTGTGGTGGAATTTCGTTCTCTGAGCTGGATGGTAGTAATCACGTTGATTGTCTTTGGGATTATTATTCCCATACGTAATTGTATCTAATCCTTTCTAATTTGTGTTATGAAAAATACAGGTTATTGGTCTCGCACACCATTCTGGGAAGGAGATCCTTGTGAATTTGGTTTACTTGGAGTTCTTGATTTAAATCGTTCTGAATGTGTACGAAATGAAATTAGTTGTTCTGGTCTTCCAGATAATGTAAAAAATAATGTTTTAATACGACATGGAATTGCTGAGGGTATTCTTACAGCATTTGCATGGGCGTCAGCCCAAGCTTACAATCAAGGTAAGCATGAACAATTAATCTCGTTTTTTTTCATTTCAATTTCGTTTACACATTAATCTAATCAAAATGTAGACAAAATAAATTCACGTGGTATTGTTTACTTGAGTCTTCCCATTGATGTTTAGGACTGCAGTTAATTAGTCTGTTATTGGCATATGTGCATACTGTGCGTATTACCTTAATTCACAAGCATTATAAGCAAAGATGGATAGTGGCTAGCAGTAGAACCCAGTTTGACACGCGTTTCGTCCTATTTGTGACTCACCAGCTGGATGTGCCTGCATCTCAGAGCCGATGTTCACTTTGCGAGTCGAACGCAGTATCGTTCGCTTCAAACTCCATCAACTCTGAGATGCAGGTACATTAAGGGACGAGTATACTACGCGGCAGTTCGTTTACGGCTGTGAAATATGACCATTAAAAGTGGAAGTTACTAGTGTTTGATCACAGATGTCTTAGAATTATTGCTCGCACCTGCTGGGATCACCAGGTAAGTAATAGTAAGGTTAGGGAATGATGGTAAATCAATTGATGAGGTTGTGAATCTTCATCGACTGAGATGGTTGGGTCACGTGTTGCGTATGCCTGAACACCAATTACCTTGTCGCGAAATGCTGACCAGTGTTGGAGACGGTTGGGAAAAAGTTAGGGGCGGCCAAACCAAAACGTGAAATCAGTGCTTGAAGTCACTAACTTCTGGTCTAAGCCATGTTGGTAGATGCAGACGACTTGGTTGGCGTCCGCATGATCATCGTAACCAGTAGTTGGAGACTCTTGGTAACATGGCTCAGAATCGATCACAATGGCGTAGGTGTATACACTCTCTATCTTCCCTTAAACTAAGAGATTAAAATCTCTTCATATCTTTCTTTCTACGAACTAATTCTTTCTTCCTGTACTATATGCTTATACACAATTTTCCTTTTATACATTACTACGATTATAGTAACTACTTTTATGAATCCGGTGTTCATCTTGTTGTGGTAATGTGGTGTGGCAACTTGGACCTATGCATATATGTGCCTGGTCCTACGTTGTAGCTGACTGACTGACTGAGGTACATCCAGCTGACGAAACGCACGTCAAACTGGATTCCACTGCTAGCCACTATCCATCTTTGCTTAGAATGAAGACAAAATAGTTTTCAAAAGTGTTTTTCATGAATTTTTAAATATCAGCTGTTTAATTCCATTGTAAAACTTTTTGACTACTCATCTGTGATCTACAACTGTTAAACTGAACTCTTCAACATTTTTACCCCAGTCAGCTCAGTGTAACTTGTTGTTCTCATCACGTATCTTTTAACTAACTTTGGAATTTATAACTTCTTATTTCATTTTGAGATACCATTTTTTAAACCAGTAACTGATTAGTATTGAAAATTCATCTGGCATGGTATAAATTTCATAGCGTTTAATTTAGTTACTTCTTGTAATCATATTCTGTTGTTTATATTTTTTAAGGTTTTACTTTATATAATGAGTTAACTTATCCACTTTGCGTCCAACTAATTCTAATGGATGGGAACTATATTCAGTTGTTACGCTTTCAATTGAATTCAATAACATCGTTGTGGAAAGCTGAGGACTCAATGTTACCATATAATTTAGCTTGGTATTCTCCACGAGTAGAATTGTGTAAATTACAATCTGATTTAGAGTACGTTTTAATTGTTATTGGCTTATTGTTGTTACTGTTATTTTATACAATGAAATAATCACGGTTTGTTGGTAGCATATTAACAGAAATTTGATCATTGGTTATTATCGACAACTTTAAATTTCAACTGGCCAAGTAGTAATAGTTTGCAAAGTATATTATCTCTACTAACAGTTTAATTTGATTGGTTATAAATGACATGATTGGAATGTGGTTATTACGATAGGTGCAGCCCAGGCGGAGCATGAGACAGGCGTTATAATATCTCTTTCCTAAAGACGATGAAGTTCTTCGTCAACTGTAGGCAGCGACGCGTAAGATAATAGTCTTTCCAGACGGAAAAACGATTTAGCTCCATAGATTTTATGGCTTAGAAGTGACCCAAACCAGGTTAGAAGTTATTGCGTTCACAAGGTTCTTTCTCTAGGTTGCACACAGTATTTAAGATGATATTGGATTACTGTAACCCCCTGAATCAATCAAGTTCGAGTAAGTTTAGATCAGCTTGTGCTAAATAGTAAAACCTTGAGAACGTGGCTTCTCGGAAGGGCATGGTGCATTGCAGTTACCCCAACAAACATAAATGACTTACACAATATCCGGGAGCTGTCTAAATTGTTTTCTGGATATGGATGTCATTCGTTATCCTCCAAAACCCCCACGACATCATAATATCTGAAGCACATCTAGCTGGGTACGCATTAATATGTACAATGGGAAACACCCTCTCTCCTGAGGTTATGATTTTACACTTTGCCAACCGACTAAAGAATCTTTCGATAGGTTTGAGATGAATCTGCTTTCATCTTTAGATCGGGTTGTACTGGGTCGATGACAGTCAAGATGATCGTCTTGGTGGCCAAAAGATTTTCACTGACAACACCAGTATTATTTTAGAGTCCAAGTACGGCGCTCCGCAGCATGGTAATAGTGGTTTCTTCTTAATGCATATTTATGGGCTTGGGTGTGGTACATCAGGTACTATGTAGTTCTAAGGATACCAGATTATGAATGAAAACCTTAGGATGAACAGATAGTGAAGACAAGACTGCTGGATAGAGGAATAGGTTCTTTCGGTGAAACAACATATTTCTGTACAACAAATTACACAGAAATAAACCTGATTAGATATCATTTAACAAACAAACCAATGGAGAATATGAATTTCTCAATTCTCTCATTTGCTAATGAAATTAGTATCTGGCTATCATTTCTGATCCTTGGTCGTCAAATCACAGTTTCAATAAGTGCTTTTTAGAGCAGCAGCGCTGTAAATATTTATACAAAACTTCAGAATGTCATTCACGTTTAGTATGTCATGCGTAAGTAGAGTGAGTGTAACATTTCTTCAATGTAGTTACTACGTAAAGGGATATCCGTCCACAACCTTTATTCCAATGAACTATGATCTGCTGTCATACTCGTCAGCTTTTTTTGTAAATATTGAAAGAGTAAAAATTAATACTGACATATTTTTATTATTTCACTAGACATAACAAAACATTCACTGTAAATAATGAAGCTATCTCACTTTTAACATCTGCTATGTTACATCCTGTGGATAAAATTACTTCTAGTGAGTCACTTCGTCCCTATCTTGCCGACGGAATGGCACCAAGAAACTATCTTATAGATAAATCATCAGCTAAACATTTAATTCCATCTTCTGAAGAAGATAAATATTGTCATGAGAAATTTGGTGATGTAACCAAATTGCAACTTAGTGAAACAGAAATAAAGGCTTTAAAATCTAGTGGCGAATTAAATAAATCAAAGAAATCAACGCGTTTGTATACTTCAAAACGTCCACATCCAAATGATATATTCTACTTTAAAGTATGTTTCCTTTTTGTAGAAAACTATCTTTGTAATCTACTTATTATAAATACTATGCATGTTTATTGGAATTGTGTCTTTCCTAGGCATTTTAATGCAATGTGAATAGTATTACTCTTCGCAATTAACGATAATACTAAATGTAATGATCAAACTAACTTAAAGATTTAAGCATAAATAGTACAGAAATGGACGACATATATACTAAAGTGTTTCTTAAAATAAAAATTAGTTCTTAAGTACCGTTGTTTTAACTTAGTCAATCATATTTTTAAAAAAGAGACAACCATTTTTTGTGTTTTTAATGAATTTATTAAACCGAACAGTGGTATTCATTTGAACTTTTATTTTCTCATTATTAATGTACATTTACTTCTGATGGTAGTCACTATCGAAATGTATCCGAAAGACCATTAGTCATTATATTATTTCGAAGGTGTTTGCTTAATTTGGTGATCCGATTGTTCATTTATTTACAAAATTTATTTATTTATTTATTTTAACACATAGATATCGGTACAACGAGGCACCGAATACATATGCACCACACAGATCTCATTGGATATGTGTATGGGCTGTGATACTGCCCGGGTGCCCAAACCGAAGCAGGTGGTTTTCTTAAGGGGCCACACCCCGAGCCTTCGACCTGAAGATCTGATCCACAAGGCAGTGGAGCATCGTAAGGAGATGCAGTCCCATGGTAGCCGGTGATCAACAATTGGTTCATACGCCATTTATTCCTTCAGGATACTGGAGCCCATGTGCACGATTGGTTTGGGATCCGGTTAAAGCGCCAGACATTCACTTTTCGTCCTCTCATTTTCGTAAACAACACCCCCGCCTTGAGAAGGCAGTGAGCAGGGCTTCACTGACAGAGGCTATATACGCGTGGCCATGTGAGAGCATTTGGAGAGGGAGAGCGGACTCTCCCCACTCTCGGCCGTATCAGGGCAAATAGAAAAGATTTCGTAAAATAGTGCACTATGTAATTCGTCACTCACTGTGTTAACGGCGAAATCGCTCAATAAACAAATAAATAAGATATTAATTTGGTATGTATCAAACAATAGGGTTCAACTCAACCAAGATAGATTCCTCTCATTTCAAACTACACCATTCTTTTTACAAGAAATATAGCAGTGAGCTATAACAAGTTGACCCTTGTTTTCTATTCGTATCCACAACTGATTTCCGTAATCTTCAGAATCTAATCATGATTCTAACGGAACACTGCTGTTCTTCATTATACGATTCTATATGGTAAACTGACCACCTGTCAGATTTATAGAGTCTCAGGCACACCATGCGATGGGCTATTTAAAGGCTTTGTAGCCAAGTCACACAACCCGATATTCCACTTATTGAATTACCGTCTTCCCAATTTATGCTTTCACTGGACGAGAGGGGTTAGTCCTCCTGAGACAACAATTACTGGACATAGAGTCGCTAAACCTTGTAACACAAATGGTGTATGCTTGACAGTTTTCAACGAGCCCAACATCGTTGCTTTTGACAGTATCTCACTCCAAATACAAATATTTTGTGTGGCGCATACAGTTTTTGGTGTATGGTGGTAACAGACTTTATATGAATTAAATAAAATTTTGATTTATTGTTTGCTGTTATCTATCATGTTTACTTCCCAGAACTATGAAATGAATGATCATTTTGTACAATTTCTGAATAAATGTTTAATAAAGGTAGTATTTAAGCAAAACCAGTTAAATAGTAGTTAGTTTCAGTTTATCATTATTTGCGAAACACTTGATTATAATAACATTCTTGTTAAATTTATAATTACTAGAATGGGTTTTGTGGAGAATTGGTAATTTTAATAGTTGAAATCATGAATCAATTGAATTTATAATTGTTAGCAACCTTATACGCTGCTCCCAAATCATTAAATATAACTTAAGAATAAAATAAGTGACTCATTCACTAAGTACATGAATATGAGTCACATTCACTTTGAGGAGTAATGATACTACCTCCAGTTACCCAATCCGAAGTATGTGGAGCGGTGTTCGAATCTGCAGTCATTTATCTTGTGTTGGTAACTCATATCACCACTTTTATTAGTCACTAGTGATCTGAGAAATCTAACAAGGATTGTAGACTAAGAATAAAGCTAAACAATCTGCTGGTAAATTCGATGTTGATTTATTTGAGAGGGTAATCAGGATGTGTTAAATTTACTGGAGTAACTCACTGCAGGTCGGTTAAATTCAAGACTTTCTTGACCTCTCGGAAATGCCCTGATACGACTGAGAGTGGGGAGAGTCAGCGCTCCGTCTCGAAATGCTATCAAATGGTCACGTGCATACAACTACTGCCAGGAATGTTGTTTGCGAATATCCGGAACTTTAAACGGGTTTGTGCATACAGAGGGGATTTGGAAAACCATGATTCCAAACCAATGGTGCACATGGGCTCCAGGATCCTGAGGGAACAAATGGCGTATGAACTTATTGTTGGTTACCTGCTACCATGGGACTGCATCTCCTAACGCTGCTCCATTGCCTTGTGGATTAGACCTTTAAGTTAAAGGTTTGGAGTGTGGCCCCATAAAAAAAAATCTGACTCGGTTTGGGCACCCAGGAAGTATCTCAGCCCTCACATGAATCGAATGATTTATGTGGCGCATATCTATTTAGTGCCTCCTTGTACCAATGCTTATATGTTTAAATAAAGAATAGTATGAATAATGAATGGTTCTGTAATAAATAATGATTCGCTCAATTTAAATCACATTTTCAAATCGATAAACACTGATAAGTACAAAAATAGCCGATTCAGTATGGTTAGCTTAACAGAACACATGTTAATTGATCAGAGATCAGTTAGCTTAACAATAGTTACTTTGACCTGTAAAATGAAAAGGAATAATATCTAATTACTCATAAGTAGTATAGTTAGAGTACGCAAATTTCACTCGGTGCCTCTCATACTGGTGTAAAACTGAGTCTGCCTGTTATCCAAGTATGGTTTTTGATTGTTTTATGACTGAATTTCTATTTCATTATTATTGAATCAATTTAGTTTGAGGTATATCTTAATAACAAGTACCGTTTTGAATTTTCTTGTCAGTTTTATTCATTCATTAAAATGAACATTAATTAATGGTGTCTATAATTTACTCACTTCATAGGATCAAATTGTTCATAGGAGTAAATCTTGCATAACACAAAGTCTTTCTTCAGTCATTCAATCCTGCGTCATTTCTTTGTACCTTTTGTAACCATTTAATCATTTCATATTAGATGTATATCGAACTATTAATGTTTGTTATAGATAATTATTTATATGATATTTTTTAAAATAAGTCTTGTAATTTAGTTGGTCAGTGTTGTTATAACTTGTGGCCTTTTGTCCTATTAATATATGATGCCAATTAAAGAACAGTGATTTTATCGACCGGACCAATGATGCGTAAAACCCGTGCGAGCAGTCTAGAGTCTTTATCGGTCCTTATGCCTGCCTGTTGAGTTTTAGAACACCAATATCAGCCTCCAAAATATGAATCATGTATCTCAAACATACTGGGTTTATATGCAAACCAAACAGACCACATCGTACCATAAAATAGGAAATAACATTTATACAAGATTAAACCAAAAAGTGGCTGTGAATGTGGGAGACGGAAATTAATAGACTGGACAGAACTCAAGAAAGGTAAGTCGTATAATAATAGTTTATAGGTTGAAGTAAAGCTTATAATAAGAGGGACATGAATATACATAGTTTAGCTACTTAATAATTATAACAAGTTTATTATTGGGTATTTTTCTAAAATAAATTATTTTATTTATCATGTTTTTATCTTGAACACAGTTAACAGACAAGAATACTCTTATCAATGAAATCAAAGAAAAAATGCCTGATTTCGGTGGACCATTTGGAAGACTTCCAGAGCCTTATAACAGTAAATTAAAAGAATATCAAGTGTCCAAACGTAATTCACAACCACGATTACGTGTTCAGCCTCCTCCAAGACGTTGGCGTTGATTATCTTCAGGCACTTCAATTCAATAAGTACTTGTAATAGTTTTTTGGGATTTGTTCCAAAACAGAATACAACTGTATAAAAATATAAGTTTTATTTGTATTTCAATGTTCTTTTTTTGTTGGTCAGTGTAATAGTTATGAATGGACTAATTGTATTGATTGTCATTTTTTGAATTCCCTTAGATGAAATTCAACATTTTACTTTTTATTAGAAAGAAGGGTAACTTCATTACACCAATTAGCTTGTTCTATTGAACATCATTTCAGTCTCTATTTTATATAATTTTGTTCTGTATAGACTCCTAGCGATAACGTCATGTTTCTAATTCATTTCAAGTTGGGTTTTTATAGATTTCACTGATTATGTTAATTGTTGTCGCTATTCTGAAATCCCTGATATCATTTAAATTTTCAATATTATGTTCAATAAGAAAGAGTTTATACTTGAACAATCAGTAAACTGACTTCACATACCTGTTGCATCTCAGTGACTCATATTCATAATATCGGATCGACTAATGTGTATGTTTCCTCTCTTTTATTTCGGAAATATGTTTTTGTTTAGTCTTGTCTGCATTGGTGATACTGTAAATGCATCATTCACTTGGATTCCTATTAATCACTTTATCTATGTTATAAAAGTGAAAAGGTTATGGTTACACTTCTGATTATATGTCTAACCTACAACCCAACTGATTGGAGCTGGATAAACTCACAGCCAAGTATGATAATATAACTTAATGTGATTTAGACTCTATACGAACACACTGTAGTGTAAACCTATGTTTGGTATTTATATACAGATCTTAACAATCACTTGATTAAAGTATTTACAATTTTTCAATATTTCATTCAAGGTCAACAGCGATGAACACAAGCTAAGGACATTTTTGTTCCACTCAAATAACAATAAGTAATGCATCAGTATCCCTGTCTGGTAACCATCAATTCTGTTGAAAAAAGGAGAGAAACTAGTAGCATATTTGGTAATTAATTAAACTTGTCTTCTCATCTCACTTTTACATTGATTGTTCCATCTTGTAATCAACAAGATTTAACGGCTGATGGTTATATTGAAGAAATCATAAAATAAGTGTTTTTATTCGAATTTGCGTGTGTAATTGTATATGACTGCCTTTTTGTGTCTACGATTTTCTTAGTCTGTCCAATTGATAATTATGGATTTGTATGGTCATTTCCGTGTGATTTTAAATACTTTTTGACGGAAAAATAAATGTTAAATTAGCCGTTATTATCATCATTTAATCCATCAATTACGTGATAGCAGAGTGATAACTTTTTTGGATATATTATATTCTAAATCAATAATCAAGGTGTTGAGGAGACCCAGAATATTCCTTGAAAAAAGCCTGTGAAAACGCTGGGAAACATCTTATCCAATCAGCATTCAATAGAAGTTTCTCAGAAACATCTAGAAAGTGGAGAGTTACGTGCCACATTTCTGATTGAATGATTACCTATCCTATTACTACGTCTAGTAGGGTTTCAAAAGCCCAAGGCCAACTGAAATGCTATCAATACCCTAGATTTTCTGTACATATACGAACTTTGGAGTAAAGCGTTCTTTCTATCTCTCGCTTCTTTTCTCTCGTGCTCAAGTTGTCGTGTAGAGTTAGCCTGGGGTTATTAAAAGAGCTTAGAAAACCTAATCAAGCTTTCCGTCACGAAGTATTAGTATAATAGAGATGTCCACTAGATCGTAAATTATTTTAACTTGGAATTTTTTCACTAAGTAACCGATACTTACTTGCTTCAACTAGGTTCAAATCTGAAACGTTTTTAACCATATAAAACCATATGACCCTATCGCCTGTTTTCGTCTAGTAATGACTGAAATTTAATTTGTTTTATAAAAGTCTATTCTAGTGAGTTGCATATCTATATACGCATTACATATAATTAATAGAAACAATGAAAATCTGGGCCTTCAACTATATATGTGGTAGTTAATAAAAACGTATTTAGGGTGAAATATTTATCTGTCACAAATACTCAAACTTACCACTTTGTTCTCATTTAGCAATTATGAATTACTCGCTTTTTATGGATTAATACATGAGTTGAATTGAGTTCTCCGAGGCAACATTGAATAGTATTAAAAAATTCGATATAGTCAAACTTCCTCAGGTTTTACACAATGTCTGACTCTATGTAGTGGGGAATTCTCCGTTCAACATATATAAAACAGATAACTACATACATGATATATAGATGAAATTAAAATCAGATTCGCAATTCTGAATGATAATTGTAAGCATATTGAAATTGGTACTCGATAGGGGTTTTAGGCTATCCTCATAAAAGTTTACAGTCCTATCGGTAGTTTGCGTCAAATGTCATTGTCGTATCTCGTTATTGAGGTTCAGTACAGATCTAAAATACTTCAGAAACTAGAAAAACGATTCAGGTACTTTAATAAGATTAGTTCTTTTTGTAATCGATAACTGCAACTAACATAAAACACATCAACACTTGATTGCTAACATAAGGAGAAGGTGAATTTAACGGAAAAACTTGGTATTTGAGGTAGGACGAACAATACAGAAAGAATTGGTACAAATCCGTAAATACATAGTAACAAAAAAAACAATAACCATTAAGCATACAGAAATTTAGTGAACTAAAAGCAATGACAACTAATCAGAAAAAGACACCTATAGTAAGTTTTCAGGATTGTTATTTATTTATTTGAACACACATTGGTACAAGGGGGCAACAGGTACATCTGCGCCACACAAATCTCATTTGACTTATGTGAGGGCTGTGATTCTCCTGGATGCCCAAACCGAAGCAGGTGGTTTTCTTAGAGGGCTACACCCAGGGCCTTCGACCTAAAGGTCTGATCCACAAGGCAGTAGAGCATTGTGAGGAGATGCAGTCCCATGGTAGCCGGTGACCAACGATTAGTTCATACTCCATTTGTTCCCTCAGGGTATTGGATCCCATGTGCACCATTGGTTTGGAATCACGATTTTACAACTCCTCTAGGAGGACTCTCCGAGTCCACCAACCCGTATAGAGTTCCGAATATTCGCTTTTCGTCCTCTCAACTTCGTAAACATCACCCCCGCCTTGAGAAGGCAGTGAGTAGGACTTTCCTGGTAGAGGCTATATACGTATGGCCATGTGATAGCATTTCGAGAAGGAGAGCTGACTCTTTCCACTCTCGGCCGTACCAGGGCATCCGAGGCCTCAGGATTGTTAACAAAATTTGTGATCACCTTAGGAAACAAATACATTACGACCATAAGTTGAATAGTTTAATTTTCATAATGGGAAATGTAGTCTTTAGAGTTCAGTCAATACTACAGGGTATAAGTACCAATATCATTTACGAGATTATTCAAATTTATATAAAACAATTTAAGATTTATTTCATTCAAGACATATCTATCATCATTATTTTCTCATTAATATCTCATGGCATTTTTTCCTAAAAAAGAAAAATTAAACCTAAATAAATACAAGGTAATTATTTAGTAAATAATTTATAATGATGAATATCTTAACTTAATTCCTTATCTCGTTTCATTCATTTAAGTATTAAGTAGTTTATTGTGTTACACATTCATTAACTATCATTGTATAATCAAGTTAAATATAAAGAATTATTTAGCTTTAAATCATTTATCATTCGTTTTCTTTTTATTATGACTTATTAGACTGATAAGTGATATGATAGCGTTTACACAATAAATAATTTAATTTGATAAAAAATATTTTCTTATTAATCTCGTTTACAATGTTTCTTTTGTTGTTGTTGTTGATTATTATGACAAACTATAGATTTTAAGTTATCTACTGATTAATACTTAAAAAAGTGAATAATCCTAAATTTCTTAAAAATTTGTTGTTAGTTTGTTAGGGGTAGCCAAATCAAAACGTGGCATCAATGCTTGAAGTTACTAACTTCTAGTCTGAGCCATGTTGGTAGACAGACTATTTGGTTGAGGGCCGCGTGACTTCTGTAACCAGTGGTTGGACACTCTGGGTGATATGGTTCGGAATAGATCACAATGGCGTCGGTGTATACACTCTCTATCTTCCCTTAAACTAAGAGATTAAAATTGCTTTATATCTTTTTTTTTCTACGAACTAATTCTTTTTTCGCGTACTATATCCTTTATATGCAATCTTTCTTTTATATATTACCATCATTGAAGTGACTACTATGAATTCGGTGTTGTGCTAATGAGGTATAGCAACTTGGACCGATGCATATATATGCCTGGTCCTATGTTGTAGCTGACTGATTGAGTCGTTGCTAATTGTTCAGTGAATACGCGATTGTATCATAGAAAGCTGTTTGACTTCGCCGTATGAGTTTGTATAAAAGAAACATAGTTGTTTGATATTATGGTCACAAAATTCCTAGGAATAACTGAATCTAACCATAATAATTTGTGGTTTTTACAAAATAAGCAAGTTGATAGAGCTAACGTTTCACTATTACTACTCTGATGTGTACTATTATCTAATTAGTTCTTGACTCTTTTATTCAACTATTTAGTGGTTCTTTTCATAAGATCAGCGCTGTCACCAATATAGACAGAATTAGTGCGTCACATTTATGAATTCTTGTGACAAAGAAGGCTATATTGTCAAGAACCACCTTCTATTCACTTTTATAGCGACGTTGGAGAAACCGGTTAGAATGTTATTCCACAGCGAAAGAAGCTAGTATGTGAGAATAAAAGGAGGGAAATTCTTCAATGACATTGGATTCATGGTAGCTGGATTCCGATGAATATCCAAAAGTAGTGATTTTTTTAAATGATATCAAACTAATCGTCTAATGTCTTTGTGCACACATTTTTTTTTCTAAAAGTATTTGATTAATTTATACAATCATTTCTAGGTGAGGTCTGTTTAGTTGAATTCACAATGATAAGTATCCAAGACGTGTAAATTTAAAACCAGTAATATTGTACTGTACCTTTGAAATAATCACAAATTCAAACAAACAGTAATAAAGTATTTAAAGTGTATTATGATTAAAATATTCATTATTATCACTTATAATTTTCAATATTGTTACCAAATAGCTACAATAAAATCACTAAATACTTTAAAAAGTTTGATATTTGTCAAATCACATTGATAATTTATTTAGGTAAGACAGGATCAAACGCTTTAATGATGTAATTCCATACATTTTATTGTATTGTATTTTAATTCTTAAGGTTTATATTCGTAGATGAGAGAGAAAAAAGAAGAAAATCTTTGCATATTCCCTATTAATTACTTTTTATTATTCTATACAATAAAGACTGATTATCAGTGAATAACTTTTAGTTACGTCATACATAATATATGAAATAAGAGAGAGCACGCAACTAGAATGAAAAATCGAGTTTAATGTGATTATATTAAAAGTTAACTGTATGTGAATGGTTGTAAAGGTTTTCCACATAATTTTTCATATATCATTACTTAAAAGTAATAAACGTAACAATAATGAAATCATTAGTAATGATCAAAGTCATAATATCACTAATACTTCTACTAACGGATATTAATAACGGTAGCGTTAAGTGATATATTATCACATAACTTCAACATAAGAAATTGATTTCTTTAAAACTGTAATATTTAATATTAATGTTTTGGAAGCCTACTAACAGTAAAGATGTTAATTTTCTTTCTCATATTTAGCTTGTAATATCCTGTGAATTATTTTAATTACGATTAACTTCCGCTTCCATATACATGTATATATGTAACGCCATTTTCAGACATTTTTACTGTCTTGAAATAAAACACGCAGATACTGTTTAAGCAAATGAAAGCTTACATTGTTCTATAATTTTTATAGATATATAAGATGCAAAGTTGACGACAACTTTGTTTTGTGAGGACGGACCACGAGTGAAACTTGAGGAAGCTGTAAATGGCTCAGAAGGATCCGAATATATTCCATCCAATCACCTTTTGGAAGAATATTCTAGAATTCCTACGTGTAGCTTTCCGATTGGACAATGCTAATAACCCCCTGTATGCGGATTGAAAGACTAATAATGATTTCGTTCTTACTAAAAATTAAAAATACCTGACAATTTTGTACTATAATTGACACTGTCTGGATTAATATTCCTTTCATTGGTCCTCTGTCTTCTCATTGCGACTTGGAAGTGTTCTAGCGTTCCACACCACCATTACTTACATCCGTCAGAGCTGTTTCCAGAATGTCATCGATGGCAAAGTTGAAGAGGAATGGTGAGATTGGGCAACCCTGCCTAACCCCACTGCTCGAATGGAATAGTGGAGAAAGGTGGTTGTATGCCCTCACTCTGCCTGAGGTGTTTGTGTATAGGGCTTTTAGGATGTTAATAAACTTCTCAGGCACACCCTTCTTCAATAGACAATCCCAGAGAACAGTTCTGTCCAACGAATCGAAGGCAGCCCTGATGTCAAGAAACACTACGATTGTTGGCCTTTGATAAGTATGGCGGTGTTCTAACATTTGGCGGAGGGTGAAGATATGATCAATACATCCTCGACCAGAACGAAACCCATCCTGCTCCTCAGTGCTTGTAAGCGGGACGTTTCGCGAACCCACAAGAGACTGTACCCGCCATTTTCATGGCGTCATGCAATTGCAACCAATGCTCATCTATACTTTTCGGTGGAATGGTAGCTAGCCTAGAAGCTAGCTCGGTTCGGTACTTACTAGCAACAGAAGTTGCAGCCAGCTTGCTAACATCAATCCTGTGGTGGCGGTCACTTCGTGGTCCACTGAAAAGTAAGGTAAGATTGGCGCAGACCAGAGCATGATCAGATTCCAGATAGGTACTCCAAAAGGAGCGGCAGTCTTGTACACAACCGCGCCAGCGGTAGCTGATCGCGATGTGATCAATCTGAGTCCAGGCTTGAGATGCAGAAGGGGGACGCCAGGTGGCACATCGGCGATGACTGTGCCGAATGTTAGTGCTAGCCAGAAACAGGTTGTGGTCTGTGCATAGTTGCAGTAGACGTTCCCCGTTATCTGTCCTGCGACCAACGAGTCCCCACCGGCCACCTAAACGACTCTCTTCTGTGCCTAGACGCCCGACCTGAGCATTCAAGTCTCCAGCTAGTACTACAATATCTGTCGAGCGCACTTTTTGGAGAAGAACAGTTAACTGCTGGTAGAACTCATCCTTGATCGCATCCGGGCTGCAATCTGTCGGGGCATAGGCGGAGATGACGAAAAGACATCGTTTCTCACTCCGATTTCTTCTCACTTTGATGGAACTTTCTAATCTAACAGCACATAACCGACTGTTAATGGGGATCCAGTCGACTAGTGCTGCCTCAGCTCTTGTGCTTAGTGCGACACCAACGCCAGCAAGACCAGACGAAGATGCCACAGGGTCCCCGGATAAACGCACATAAAACAAGCTTTTTGAAGTGACAGATGGAGAGCGAACTTGTAGTACTTCACCAGAGTCTTGAATACGGGTTTCGGATAGACAACACACATCAATATTAAGACTTTCCAAAGACATAGCCAGCCCTATCTGTTGTCCGACCTGCATAAGTGTGCGAACGTTGAAGGCAGCCAGTTTGAATGGTGCACGTGGTTTCAGAAAAACTGCTTCAGTACTCATATTCGGTAGTAACATACAATTTTCAACCAGGCAGTGACTCGAGTACGTTTAGATAAAGCTGAATTTTCACCATAAGCGAGCTGCTGTCTGAGTCGAAACGGATACAAAAAGTAGAAATAGGAGATAGTGAATAAATCACGTAGTAAATAATAATAATAATAATACCAGTCATTTCAATGTTAGTCGGAGAGAAACGAATATTTTCTATAAGCAGATAGTTCATCATAGTTTTAGTGTGTGGGCTGAGATACTGCCCGGGTGCCCAGACCGAAGCAGGTGGTTTTCTTAGGGGGCCACACCCCGAGCCTTTGACCTAAAGGTCTAGTCCACAAGGCAGTGGAGCATCGTGAGGAGATGCAGTCCCATGGAAGCCGGTGACCAAAAGTTGGTTCATACGCCATTTGTTCCTTCAGGATACTGGAGCCCATGTGCACCATAGAATTGGGATCCGGTTATTGCGCCGGACGTTCGCTTTTCGTCCTCTCATTTTCGTAAACAACACCCCCGCCACGAGAAGGCAGTGAGTAGGACTTCCCTGGCAGAGGCTGTATACGCGTGGCCGTGTGAGAGTATTTCGAGAGGGAGGGTGAACCCTCCCCGCTCTCGGCCATACCAGGGCATTTGGGGGCGATGTTAGATATACTCTGCCGAGAAATTCTAAACTTACCTGAATAAGCTGTTTAGTGCTTTTTTTTCTTTGATTTCGCAATAGATGTCAGCTTGTGATTCTTAATCTCATCGAAATCAATACATTTTCAACGTTATCGAATTGAACTTATAGGTATCTTTAATAGAAAAATATATTAAAAAGAAAGGTAGGATTCTCATTTTACTGTACTGTACTGTACTGTTTTCGTCTGAAAAGTAATATAAAGGGTTATACTACGTCTTTTGTGTTCTCTATCAATAAATCAATCAATCGATAAGTAATCGCATTTACCTGATAATGTTAGTAACTACTTCAAAATGACTGAATAAAAGATCTTTATTCAAAGAATAGTGTTTGTCACTGGGGCAAACTAGCCACTCTAAGAATAATGAAATTTATGACGTTAGATTTCAGGTTTTCTTTTTAAAAAATCTTGAAAATAACTATTTACTTCCTCGAATCACTAGATTAGTATGGTTTCTATACTATACACATTTTATCTTCTATTGACATAGTAAATTATCTTCTTCAATTATTCGAATAACTTTTATAATTTCATGTGGTCTATATTATATAAGAATTTTGAAAATGAAATAAATTCATTTTATTACGCAATTCTTCTACTTTTTATTAGAAAGTATCAAGGGAATTCAATGTATGACGACTTGAAAGTTTGGTTGTTTTTTTTTTTATCTTGAATGAATTTTTATTTTATAATTGTTCAACTTTTGTTGCTGTTTTTTTGTTCGTCTTATTGAAAAGTGATCTAGGAGACAAAACAAAAATATATTCTAATAGTTAAAATTTGTTCAGTTATCAACAAAGGCGGTAAAATTTTGAATTTAAATATTTCTTATTTTATGATTTTTAAAAGGAGTTTTAATTAAATAGAACATTAGAATAGAAATAAAATGTATGTGTTTTTAAATAACAGTGATTGAAAAAAAATGAAACTCATCAGTGTTCACAAACTTTTTTGAATCAATAATATTTACGTACTCACTAGTGCCTATTTTTGTTAGATGATTTCTGTAGTTCTAGTGAGAAGTTATGACCAATGAAGTCCACCAGTTTGGGATGTGAGCTAGTTATTCACCAAAAGATTTGAAAGACGTTTACATAATATCCCAAATAGATTAAGTCTGAGAATACAAACTATTAGATACAAACTTAGTGTTCTAAATGTTAAGCACTTGTCACGAGACCTGATAATTCTAGATTCAATCTTCAAAAGGGTCATGGATGCACACCTCTAAGGATAACCAGTACTAGGATGGAATGGCTACCAATCGTTCTAGGCTCTCAGTATTTGGCCAACTAAGGTTATTTTATCGTATAAACTATATATTCTAAAATTTTCAGTAACATTTATACTGGTTAAATAACATTACTTTAATTTTAAGGCTATTTCTTCGCAAAGTTACATCAACCAAAAACACTATGTAACCGTTTTGGGCTAAATTTCTATCCCTATGAATTCCTTACTTAATATTGAACATTGGGTAGTATTTGAATCAAACGTACCTCTAGCTAGATTACAACCTGTACCGTAGATTCATTCAAGAGTGTGGTACTGTTTCACTAATGAAATTGTTTGAGTATTGAACTGTATCATAAGTTAATTTAGGTTGTATGTAGAAATCACGGAATCCCAACTCAAAGATGTCAAGATTACTGTATAACATATTGGTTTGTTTGCTGTATATGATGTGGACTGATAAAGAGTAGTAATTGATGCCAGTTAGTGATGAGGATTATCTTCAAGTTATATTCAGACTCTATTCAACCATGTAAGTAGTTATTCTGAAGTTACACTTTACATATTTCGAATGTCGGAAAATGCCATTTAGGGAATAGTACTATTATCTTAGTCCAGTTTTCAGTACGTGCATAGTAAATAATAAGTGGAGTTTGAAATCAATTTTAAAGTCTGTGGCTACAATAGTCACTATTCCGTCTCTAATGACACTCTAAAAACTACATTATTTCGAACCGTTTGATTATATATCCATAAAGGAGTTTTCTTCCAAAAATTCACAGTTCGATAGCCCATTATTTAAGATAACAATAATGGTGATGTTAGTGCGTATGGACCTTTATTGTCACGTTAACAGAAATGAATGTGTTAACATAAGCATGTTTATATAATTGTGTAATTGTGTTACAATTCGCTTTAGATCTAAATAGATCAAACAAGTGTTACTTTGTTCCATTAAATCTAATTGTTGCACATTATTCTTGGAATTGAATTTTAAAACTTCTTTTTCAGGGAAATAATTCTCATAATAAGGAAAATTCTAACTCTGATTCCGGTTGATAGAATTTGTCAGGACAATTAGATTATTGTTGGTAAAGGGTTGTGTAGATTGTTGAATTTCATTAAAATCATGAACCAATCTAAATTAGACCAGTATTTCCAGGTAAACTTAAATCGATCCGTAATTCCAATGAGATAAATTACCATCACATAAAGCTTGAGAAGTCATCTACTTTTTGATATTTAATATCTACTTGTCATATATAGCAGTGTTATCTGGCTTCATTCATTGAGCAAGATATATCCAATACTTTATATAAATTACGCATTAAAATGTTTTATAAGATAAATCGTGAAAGCTTGTCTCTTGTTTGGTTGGATGAAATTTGTTTTGCATTCTCATACTGTCTGAAATATTTCAGTATTTAGTAAATTTATTCCACTTGATTGATATGGAAATACAAATCACCGATTGCTGAAGAGTTTTTACACGATTATTTTAAACAATGTGAAAATACATGTGTGAAGGTTTATTCCAAATAACTTTTACCAAACTAAACTCATATATGCCGTTAATTAATTTTGTTAGCAATAGGAATGCTGAAATTTCATCGTTTTTGTCCTGGGACAAAAAGTCAAGTTACTTATTTTAATAAAGTAGTATGATTGATAAATGGTAATTATATGCCGAATTTTAGGTGTATGTTGATTTATACTTTTTAATGTCAAACAAATTAATTAAACTTGTCAAAATCTCACAAATTACTTGTAGCCGTGTGTTAGATCTAAAAAACTCATGATCACGTTTTATTTCAGTCAGATTCGTTCAGCGTAACATGCGGAGCATGGCCAATGTTAATTCAGTGTTAAATCCTTTCTTATATTTTCTCTATTTCGGTTACCTGATATTCGGTAACGAATCATAGAATGACGGTATTCGGTTAAGGTGATCATGCTTACTCCGAAGGGTCTTCTATCAGATTCATGTTTTCTTCCATACGCCATGTCTTCATTTCCGACCTCTGGTATCAGTTTTCGCGTTGATGACACACTTTAAAATCTATGGTACACTGACGACTGTGATGGTCTGAAGACAAGCATGTATTATGACTATGGTATGTGAAAATTATTTTTTTTACAACCCTCAGATGACTTAACTGAAGTTAAAAGTATACTGTAAAAAATCGATTTATTGTTTGCAAGTTGATTTCACGACGAAACATAATTCAGTGCTCAGCACAAACTGATCAATCAGAAAACTGTTACCTATTAACATCATTGATTTTTGCAGTGAAAAGCTAATTACGAAAACTTAGAAACAATGCTAATGCAGTGTAAAAATATGACAAAATAATCGACCAACATCAGTGTTCCTTTGCCTTTATTAAAAGTAAAATGTCGGTCACAAAATTAATTTATTATATAACTATCAGTAAGATTCTAAGTTATCCTCTTGTTGATATTTTTTGGAGAATTATTATTCTACTTATTTATTTATTTACGTGTTACTCCTTGTGGAGGACGATAAGCCTCCCACCAGCGCTCTCCATCCAACTATGTCCTGGGAAATCCTTTCCAACTCTTTCCAGTTGTTATTCATCCTTTTTCATATGTGCTTCTATTTCCCGACGTAATGTGTTCTTTGGCCTTCCACTTTTTCGCTTCCCTTCAGGATTTCAAGTTAGGGCTTGCCTCATGATAAAGTTTGGTGATTTCCATACTGTACGTCCTATCCACTTCCATCGACTTTCCCTGATTTCCTCTTCAACTGGAAGCTGGTTTGTCCTCTCCCACAGAAGGCTGTTGCTGATGGTATTCGGTCAACGGATATTGAGTATTTTGCGTCGACAACTATTTATAAATACTTGTACCTTCTTGATGATGATTATAGTAGTTCTTGAAGTTTCAACTTTATACAGTAGAACTGTCTTGACGTTCGTATTAAAGATTGTGACTTTGATATTGTTTGACAGACAGTTGTTTTGAGCTTCATATGTTCTTCAATTGTAGGAATGCTGCTCTTGTTTTGCCAATTCTCGCCTTTACGTCTGCATCTGGTCCTCCTTGTTCATCGGCGATGCTTCCTATTATTCAACGATTTGAACTAAAATCTGCTGAAAAGTTGAATTATTAATATATTTAAAATAAATTAAGAAAGGATTGTGTTTTTTTAGTTTATCAATAATGGTGTTATTTTATTTTATTTTCTCCACTTATTTAAACATGAATAAACTTGTCCTATTTTATTTATAAGATAATAATATTATAGCTATTGGTATTGTTTGTCAGTGTTTATTTGTCTGTTTCTAATTAATACGTCTATTCAGGTAGTCAAAATAAATTTATGATGATTACATTCAATTTCTGAGAAAAAATCTAATAGGTTCTTTCATTCAAAAATGGGAAGAAAAAACATGTACTTGATACATATAAAATAAAAGGACAGTGTTAAAAACTCTACTCGGGAAGTTGGAGGTTTACGAAATCTCTTCAATATCGACTGGGTTTTTTACTGTTACTCGTTAGCATTGTATGTGGTGTGTGCTACTTATATTAACATGAGTAGTATATAACATTAGTAAGGATTAGAATGTCTGGGAGTAGAAGGTCGGGAAGGAAAGAAGGGGAACAGAAAGCAGTTGGTATGAAAATACAGGAACAATGAAATTCGAGACGATTGACTGATATTTGCAAAAGGAACAGTCAAGTTTAAGACAATTGATTAATATTTTGTAAATGAAGTATTTACTGTATGGTTTTCAGATTTTACTAAGATGTTCTGTAATTTTGTATTCAAGTACGTTCGATTTTCCCCATTTATGTTCTCATTCACTACAGATGCATCTGGAATCTTGAAGGAACTGACAGTCATAGTAAGATTCTGATTTATGTCAACTATGAGAGAAATCAATTACAACAAGTTTGAAATAACACTGTTGAAGAATGAGGAAAAGAATGAATGATGGTGTTGGAATGCATCTTAAAACTCAAAGTTTTATGTGATATCAAGTCATTTTAATTAAGGGCCGATTTGAATCATAAGAACTAAGTATCATATTAACTCTGTACAACTCAAATTGTTTTTGAAAGTGAAAGATTTCTACCTCATATATGAAAATTCTCAAATTATTATTATTATTATTATTATTGTTTAAAGGTATTTCGATAAACACGACTTGTTTTTATCACAATATATGATATTAGTTAACTCAAATTTACTCATTTTTTTTAACGGAGTGTACTCATTGATACTGTTTCTTTTTTTAAAAAGAAATTTGTTTAGAATTACATGCGAATTAAATTTCCCATAAGGCTAAATACCTTTATTCCATGTACTTTGATAAACTAAAAATTAATCAGATATGTAATAATTACCATTTGTGTAATCGGTCTAAGTAGGACAGGAATTTTTCTTTTCGATAATGATGATTGTTAGTTAATTTTTTTTACATATTTCTAATTTCCAGAAATGAGGACAGAATTTAGCGATGACAACCGTACACAAATGAGAGAGAAGACGGGAATTTCAATAGACTTTTTATGTCTCATAAAAAGACAGATAAGTAAACATCATAGTATATATGATATTTCAAAAACCAAAGTAAGCAATAGAAATAAGTGTGAAATATGTGGTGCTGTTACATTGCGAGGATCACGATAGTGATTGATGTTATGGAAAATCGAACAGGTCATAAAAATTCTAATTTGCATTAACGCCAATATCTTCTTTTCATTAAAAAGAACTCGACCAACTACTGGGATATGTGAAATGGAACATTTTGGTTTTTTTTCGTGCACTATACGGACTAGATTCAGTCTGGAGGCACATTGTTCAAGCATTGCCCATTAGAACACGTATATACCTTCTTTCATGTTTAGAAAGCCGTGTCTAGTTGAATCTGTGCCACAGACCTACGATTGCATCTGTATAGCAGTTAGACGACAGCTTATAGGCCAACTGACATTCTGGGATGTGTTTAGCCCTAGAGGGAAAGTGTGGCCACTAACCTCAACAGTGATCTATTTACAGGCATTTAGGTGATAGTAAACCATATGCGTTAATTGGTTTCAGTCATCCCAAAAATGATCAAAACGCGAAATTAAAGTGATGCTGTAAGAAGATAAATTGATCTAGGTTTATGGAACCTGTTCGACTTCTAGTCTACAATTTGGCCTTATTTTAGCCAGAAAACGACCGAAAATCAAGTATTATTGGAAATCAGTTTTGTCGTAGGATAGGACTTTTCGGTAGTCTTCACTCACAGTGGTTACAGCGATAAAAATATTGTGGAAATGAATGTGATCAGAGAGGACTCAGTAGGAATTTATGCTTCATAAAACAAATATACCTAATGAATAAAATCATTTTTGCTACTTATTGTGAAACCAATTCAGGCGAGACTATAATTTATGGACGACCTTTGAGCGACGCTAACGTGACCTTGGGAGTGTTCACTTAGTAACTAGGACCAAATGACGGTTATAAATCAGTGTGAGGAATGAGAATTATGATTTACAGTTGATGATTAAAGTTAGGAATTAGATTTAGCGTTTTCATCACGAACTGACATCAGCTATAATGCTATAACTCTATTTAGCCAAATGGATGAGTGAATTTCGCGCCAAAATCCGAGACCTGTTATACCTGATTAGTTTGTCTATAAATTATAGTCTCGCCCATTAAACATTATAAATACAGCTCTATTACTTGTATATTTGCTACAATTAACTTAAATATGACAGTGATTACAAATGAATTCCTATCCAGGTTATTATGGATATAGTTGTACGATTTCGAATCAAACTTTCAAACTAACTAATTCATAATTTATTGTCGGCGATAAAAAGATTATTGACTGATGATTTACCGAATGTGATGAGAATTATACCGTCAAACATCACCATCATATCCAATGAAATATATCTTATCTTGATAAATCAATATTTATCAGAGTATAGCTGTCTGGATAAAAATACTTTAATCTCAAAATATAGTGTGAAGTATTTGATTCTAGTTAGTTATTTTAATGGAATGTAAAGGAAATCGAAATTCAAATGGATCAGTTTACTTAATTTGAAAGTACTTTTTTCTTTCAAATGTTTCCTACTTTAAATTTTCCTTATACTTCATCAAATCAAATGTTTATCCTCTGAAATTCATACATAGATGGAAAGTCCACGGTACAGTGAAACCTACTGTAGCCTTGGTGGAAAAAAAGCCCTTCTACATCACCTTACCATTCAGAAGTGATTCAAATAGCTTCTTATTGAAACTAAGGCTTCAATCAGTCATCAGCAAAACGCATTGCGCAGCAAATTTCATTATCAAAGAAAGAACAAGGTGCATGCTTCATCCAAAATCTCAAAGACAGGAAAACTATTGTGTCGCATCCCACTGTGTTTACCAATTTAGATATGTTTGTGGTCACATACATAGGGAGGAGCAATCGTGATCTCAAAATTAGGGTGTGCGAATATGTACCAAAATGGTTGCAGAAACAAATGCAATCAAGTGACCCAATAAGAGTAGAGGATAGACATCCATCATCATCTATCGTTAAGCTTATAACCGAAACAGGGCATATGATTGATCTCAACTCGGCTTTTATGGTGTTGTATAAAAGTGTAAAAGAGCATATACTAAGGTTTATTGAAGCCTCAGTCATACGAAAATTCAAACCCCTTTGTGTATTCAAAAACACTTTGTTCTCACCTTAAACCTACCCTGGTAATATTGACTTATTATCCAGAGCGATTAGGTTTCAAATTATGTTCACACTATTATTATTACTCTTATTATTATCTTTATCTCCTCTTAACCCATTTCCAGTCTAGTTGACCTTTTATTTTTATATATAAGTGCTCTTAACAAGTATATGTGTGATCAGATTGTTCGAAATGTATTGCGCTAATATATCACATAGTTCTGATAATCTCCGTCTTCTTATTACACTATCGAAATTTGTACACATTATTTTGTCACTTATGTAATCAATTAGTCAACAGTTCCGGTCATGTGTTAATACTGAATGTAACTAGATTATAGAAGATATTTGGCAAAAGAATCTCTCAAATAACTATAATTTCCTATCAGTATTATGGTTTTTACGTTTAATAAGTGTTTAGTGTTATTGAAGCAAACAATTATTCATATTATGATCATCAATAGTGTATGAAATGTTAATACATTTTATGGTCTTTTCGTATTCAGTATTCATTCTAAAGAATAATGATAAATCTAAATAGTTGTGAAAAATGTTTATTCTGGATTGTGGTTAGCAAACATAAGATGATAATCTATTTAAAACTGTTTAGCTTTATGTAATTACATCCTACACTACACTGAGAGTCACTATGAAAAATATAATTAGCTTATACCTATCAATAATTTATAGGTATCAGTTAAAGGAGCCTAGATGTCAATAAATGAGTGACTGAAATTACAAACCTGCAAATTATAGGAGGATTCAAAGTTATCTGGTAAATATTAGATTTTCAATTTTCTGTGTTAATTAATATAATAGAAATAACCCGTCTGTGTTGTGTTATCATCTGCTTGATCGATTAAAACAGTTGTATTGATTTACTCAATTGGGGTGTGGCCTTATATCTGACTCCAATTAGATAGTATGAATGATTGTTTTCAAAATATAAATCCTGGCTATTCTCGCATATAATCATAGACTCGCGTTAGTGAATAACGGAATTAAATTAAGTCAAATATGAGAAAGGATTTCGAATATGTTTATTTTATTCAATCATAGATCCAGACAGACGATCAAAGCAACGAAGCGAAAAGAAATGATGCGCAATGGAGAAGGCATGTAAGTCAACTCGATTTAATCAAGCGTTCATTAATATTTATAGTCACACAAAAATAAGTTACAGACATGTGATGAGTAAGATAAGAAGTGTACATACACATACGCTCAAATAAAAAGTCAGGGTTGATAAGTGAATAATTAACAAGGTCAAAAAGTGACTCAAGAAGAACAGATAAATTAACTTATCCAGAAGCTAGAATAAATGATGTGGACTTAATATAGTAACTGACATTACAGTGGCCTGGACTCATAATAAAATAGTATTCATCTAATATAATATCAACTGGGTAATTTTACCATTATTCGATAATTCTCAGTTATTTTATTTTTTACTATTAATGGTTTTATTCATTATTATATTTTTGGTACAATATAGAATTCTCAGCGTAAAGTATTTTAAAAAGTTTCTGTTCCTTATTTCTTGAACGATCCTGACGACAATTATTGAATGATCGACAGTTAAATGTTAGCAGTTCAAGAATGGACATTTGAATAATGTTTATTCTTTTCAATACATATCGCCAGCCATAATGATATTTCTGATTATACTTTTTTGTAGCTTGTACAGAGAAAAGGCCGTAAACATTTCATAAACGCACCTGAATAGGTTATGCGATTAGTAAATATAACGCTGTGTTAAAACAAATAAAAAAACATAACTTGTTGAAATATCTAGATGGCAGGAACAGGAAGCTTAGTTATTCAATTAGGCCGCCTCAGTTTAAGATCATTGTCATTAAGACAAAATGCCCTCACTTTCAAAACATTATTTATATGTAAACATTTGTATTTCTGTCCAGTGTAGATCATAATAAACTATCATATTATTATGAATGGAAATGGAACAAAAAATTTACGGGAAGAGTTGTTCATTCTTTTTAGTTTTTCTCTGATTTTGTCTTTACCTTCTCTTCTTTCATTTCAATGACTAAAAATCAATCAATCATTACTATATTTGGGTGGTTTTTATATTAGTGAAATCACAATTACCTACTTATAATATTTTTTTGTTTCCCAAGTTTCACATAGAAAATTTATAATATTTTTACCTATCAATCTCATTTAAATGATCAATGGAAAATTGTCGTCTACCTAAGTAAATGAAAAAGTCTATGTGATTGATTATAATTTGTAAATGTAACTAGTTTTGTTTTTTGTTTTTGTTTTCAATATTGCGATTAGTTTATCTTAATATCTAACTTTAAACGTAACTCCTGATCATTGTAAATTAGGTGTGTCCTTTTTGTCGTTGCTGTTGTTGTTGTGGATGATGATGATGATGATGATGACGTAATGATTTTCAAGTTTGATTTCATTTAGAATATAGAAATCAACTAAGTTTGTTTCATAATTTTTAGTGTTAAACTAGAATAGTGACGAGTGATTTTATGATTGTATTTAGAACAGTCACTTAACTATTTATCCTTATCTTTTACAATTTGATTTAACATTACATGAATCAATAATATCGCACAGATATACTTTCGAAGGTTACATTATTTGTAATAATCTGTTTAAAGAAGATAATATCATTGAATGGTTTTTCATCTTAAATTAGGTGCATTCCGATATGTTGTTTTGTCGAATTCTTCCTTCTTTCTTGAGACAGTGATGAAATGTCGACTTCTATGTAATCATTTTACAAGAGAATTTAAATACAATTTATTTTTTTTTAAACTGTCAGTTTTGTGACTTTGTTATCTAACTAACAATTTTTACTTATTCTGCTGATTTCATAGAATTGTAATTGACTGTGTAACATACATGGTCTATAGATTTCTTGATATTTATGCAGAAATATAATCAATAAAGATTTTAATGGTTGAATTAACAAGTCGATTTAAGCTAGACCACCATGGAAAAGCTGAAAGCACTGGACAGACGTTTCGTCCTATTGTGGGACTCCACAGTAGTGCGCATCCACGATCCCGCATGTACGACTCAAACTCAAGAACTTCACTCTCACCAGCAAACGCTTAACCCCTAGATCACTAAGTCGGTCTAACTTCAATCAATCCACGATCTTGCACAACCCTTCATTCATTGTTCGATTTGGATAACTATCCCCGCCTAACACAGATTGAACTCCACTGGTAACAGCTTCTCTCTAGAACTCCAGGAAATCCATCTTGAAGCTGGTCACTAGTGAGCATATGATTATTATCAGAATCGATATTCCCATTCGGTCAATAAAAATTCACTTATCCAATGAGAGCTACGGTTAAATATAAAATGTGTCCATGAGGGTAAAATAAAATAAATTAGTCTATATAAATTAGATAAATGAAGACAAAATCATTCACTATGTTATATTTAAGTAGGAAAATGTTAGTTTATCTAAACATTATAGCTAATAACTTATAAAATTATAAAAATTACTGTTTTTATTGATTCATTTATTTAAAATAAAGATTAAAAGTAGAATAACATTGAGACTCTTGATTTACACCAAAGTCAATCATATGAATGTTTTGTTGAAAACATTTTACTTTATTTGATCTATAGTTACTTTCTACAACTTTAAATTTGTGTTAAAATACATCTTATCGTTATCGTTACTTTAGTCTTTATTATTATTATCATTGTTATTATTACTGCATTTCCCCCTTTACTTATGTCTCATATTCTCATTATTTTACTCACAAATGCTCATGATATCACTTTATTTATTTTTTTACACCTCTACAACATTTAATTATTGCAACAAAAATATTTTAATAGTTGAAATCATGAGTCAATTGAAGCTAGATCACCATGGAAAACCTGAAAGCACTGGACGGCCGTTTCGTCCTAGTATGGTTGAAGTTAGACATTAACATCGTTGGATGCCGGCTCAGTGGTCTAGTTAAATTAAGCTCCTGGCGCGAGACTGATAGGTTCTGGGTTCGAATCTCGCAAAGCGGGATCGTTGATGCGCACTACTGAGGAGTCCCACACTAGGATGAAACGGCCGTCCAGTGCTTCCAGGTTTTCTATGATGGTCTAGCTTCAATTTACTCATGATTTCAACTATGGAAATTACTAAAATCTCCACAAAACCCTATGATAAAAACATTTAAATCACTTTATTACATTCAAATTATAATTCGTTACTGACTTATTCGGTCTATTGTTGTTATTCATATTACGCAATCTAATATTATAATCTTTCTATCGCGTCATCTTGGTCATTCGTTGTTCAAATTTCCTCACGGAACGATTGTACAAGTTGATCATAAATTCGCTGAAAAGAGATTCTTTCGTGGTTTTATGTTACAATAACTGGTTTTTTAAATTAAATATTCGCAATTCATAAATTTATGTTAGAATACGTGCAGTTGTAATACCTAATAATCAGAAGAATAAGTGTTTCATTTTTTATCAGAGAGGGGTTTTATGGATATTATAGTAATTTTATTAGTTGAGATCATGAGCCGATTTAAGCTAGACCACCATGAAAAACCTCGAAGCACTGGACGGCCGTTTCATCTTATTGTGGGACTCCCCAGCAGTGCGCATCCACGATCCCGCCTCGCGAGACTCGAACCTAGGAACTATCAGTCACGCGCGTGTACGCATAACCTCTAGACTATCGAGACGGCATCCAACGATGTTAATGTCTAACTTCAATCAATCCATGAAATCGCGCCACCGTCCACCGTTGATTCATCATTTTTGTCTCTTTTGTATTATTAATTTTAAATAAAATTATTTCTATCCGCTTTCTATTATACATTAGTTGACATCATTTTAGTATAGTCAAATGGTATAAAAAAGTAGACAGATTGAAAGAAAAAAATTTTTTGAGGTAAATATTTCTTTCATGAAAAGAGTATAAAACAATTAAAGTTGCATAATAATAATAATGATAATCTATTATTAACCTGCGTGACTAACTGATATGTTCTATTCTTCCACTCTTACCATCATTATTATCATTAAATAAAATAATCATAGTGAAATAAGGTTGAACAGATTTCATTTTATTTGAGAAAATTTTCATTTATTTTAGAAATGTTGAAAAATTTTAATAGTTAAGAGAATGGTTAAGGATTTTAATATTTAGTATTTAAGTAGTTACGATCAGTATGCATTTATTATTTAATGTCAATATGATCTGATTTATAAAAGTTGCAGAATATCATCTTATTGGGTTTCACTTATTCCTAGAACCACCAGGCTCTATGTTCTGATTTATTCAGGTATTTAACTGGTACTCACAATCTCTCACGTTTTCTAGAAATTCCATGTGCTTTGATTGTTAAAAGGGACATTGGCCTTATGATTTCCGAAGAATCTCGACTTTCACAATGTGGTATCATAATTCTTCTAAATAAAGAACCTCCAAATTCCAGGGGAGAATTTGAATCGTTTTGTTATAACTTGTGGCCTTATACCCTATGAATATGTAACATAATGATACCGCTATTCAGTGAACAAAGCCTTATCAACCTGACCAATGACGCATAAACCCGTAAGGGCAATCTAGAGTCTTTATCGGTACTTATTCCTGCCTAGCCCTGCCTGTTGAGATCAGAACATCAATATCAGCCTCCAAAATATAAATCATGCATTTCAAACATACTGGGTTTGTATACAAACCAAACAGACCACATCGTACCACAAAATAGTAAACAACATTTATACAAAATTTAGCCAAATATGGCTGTGAATGTGGGAGCCTGAGCATAACTCAAGAAAGGAAAATCGTATAATAATAATTTATAGGTTGAATATGTATAGTTTAGCTACTTAATAATTATAATATATATATATATATATATATATATATTACTTACTTACTTACTTACGCCTGTTACTCCTCGTGAAGGAGCATAGGCCGCTCACCAGCATTCTCCATCCAACCCTGTCCTGGGCAATCCTTTCAAGCTCTTTCCAGTTCTTATTCATCTTTTTCATATCTGCTTCTATTTCCCGACGTAATGTGTTCTTTGGCCTTCCTCTTTTCCGCTTCCCTTCAGGATTCCAAGTTAGCGCTTGTCTCGTAATGCAGTTTGATGATTTCCTCAATGTATGTCCTATCCATTTCCATCGTCTTTTCCTAATTTCCTCTTCAGCTGGAAGCTGGTTGGTTATCTCCCACAAAAGGCTGTTGCTGATGGTATCCGGCCAATGGATGTTGAGTATCATGCGTAGACAGCTATTAATAAATACCTGTACCTTCTTGATGGTGGTTGTTGTAGTTCTCCAAGTTTCAGCTCCGTACAGTAGAACTGCCTTGACGTTCGTATTAAAGATTCTGACTTTGATATTGGTTGAAAGTTGTTTTGAGTTCCATATCTTCTTCAGTTGAAGGAATGCCGCTCTAGCTTTGCCAATCCTCGCCTTGACGTCTGCATCTGAACCTCCTTGTTTATCGACGATGCTTCCCAGGTATGTGAAGGATTCCACGTCTTCCAGAGTTTCGCCATCAAGAGTGATTGGATTGCTGTTCTCCGTGTTGTGTTTGAGGACCTTGGTTTTCCCTTTGTGTATGTTGAGGCCTACTGATGCAGAGACTGCTGCTATGCTGGCTGTCTTTATCTGCATTTGTTCGTGTGTATGTGATAGGAGGGCTAGGTCATCTGCGAAGTCCAAGTCGTCTAATTGGTTCTGAGCTGTCCATCGTATGCCGTAGTTTCTCTCAGATGTCGAGGTCTTCATAATCCAGTCGACCACCAGAAGAAACAGGAAGGGAGAGAGTAGACAGCCTTGTCTTACTCCGGTCCTTACTTGGAATGCGTCTGTCAGCTGTCCTCCATGCACTACTTTGCACTGTAGTCCGTCGTATGAGTTCCGGATAATGTTGACAATCTTCTCAGGAACTCCGTAGTGTCGAAGAAGTTTCCATAACTTTCTCCTATCTACACTGTCAAATGCCTTCTCATAATCAATGAAGTTGATGTAGAGTGACGAGTTCCACTCAATTGATTGTTCGACGATGATCCGTAGTGTCGCAATCTGGTCTGTGCACGACCGGTCCTTACGGAATCCAGCTTGTTGATCTCGAAGTTGAGCGTCAACTGCGTCTTTCATCCTGTTCAGTAACACTCTGTTGAAGACTTTACCTGGTATTGACAGTAGTGTAATGCCTCTGTAATTTTCACACTTGCTCAGATCTCCTTTCTTTGGAATCTTGATGAGGTGTCCTTTCTTCCAGTTCATCGGCACTTGTTCCTCCTCCCAAATCTTCTTGAATAGAAGATGAAGCATGTTCGTAGTTACTTCGATGTCTGACTTCAACGCTTCAGCTGGTATATTGTCAGGTCCTGCTGCTTTCCCGCTCTTGATTTGTCTGATGGCCATTCTGATTTCTTCGGTCGTTGGTGGATTGACATCTATAGGAAGATCTGTGTGTGCTGCTTCGATGTCCGGTGGATTCATTGGAGCCGGCCTGTTCAGGAGTTCCTCGAAGTACTCTGCCCATCTGTTGCGCTGTTGTTGAATCTCAGTAATTGGTCTTCCTTCTTTGTCTTTGACTGGTCTCTCTGGTTTACTGTATTTCCCTGCAAGCTTCTTCGTCGTATCGTAAAGCTGTCTCATATTTCCTTCTCTTGCAGCTTTTTCCGCCGTCGTTGCTAGTTCTTCCACGTATTTTTGCTTATCAGCTCTAATGCTCTTCTTCACTTTCTTGTTTGCTTCTATGTACTCTACTTGTGCTTGGACTTTCTCTGCTCTTGTTCGACTGTTGTTAATTGCTGTCTTCTTGTTCTTGCTTTCTTTGATCCTGTCCAGTGTTTCTGTAGAGATCCATTCCTTGTGATGATGCTTCTTGGGGCCAAGAACCTCTTGACACGTTGAAGTTAATGTTTCTTTGATACCTTTCCAGCTATCCTCCATAGTAGTTTCTTCTTCCTTCAGTAGATCCTGTAAGGCTTGGAACCTGTTGTTGAGAGCTACCTTGAATTCATTGAGTTTGTCAGTATCTCGAAGGAAGGCTGTATTGAACCTTTGTGGTGCTGTTTGTCCAGTTGTCCAGTTCTTCTTTAGCTTCAGTTTCAATTTGGCCACAACTAGGTGATGATCTGAAGCTATGTCCGCTCCTCTCCTGGTTTTCACATCTTCCATTGTCCTTCGGAACCTTTTATTGATGCAAATGTGATCTATCTGGTTCTCTGTGGTGTGGTCCGGTGAGATCCATGTAGCTTTGTGTATATGTTTGTGTGGAAATATTGTGCCGCCTATGACAAATTTGTTGAATGCACACAGATTTACAAATCTTTCCCCGTTTTCGTTTCTCTCTCCCAGTCCATGCAGTCCCATGATGTCTTCATATCCGGTGTTGTCTATTCCGACTTTGACGTTTAGATCTCCCATCAGAATGGTGAGGTCCTTTCTTGGGCACTTCTCTATGATTGATTGCAGCCTCTCATAGAATTGATCCTTAACGTCGTCGTTGCTATCATTGGTGGGTGCATAACATTGGATAATGTTCATTGTGATCCCCTCCTTCTTTGTTTTGAATGATGCTTTGATGATTCTGGATCCGTGAGATTCCCATCCTACAAGTGCATTTCGTGCTACTTTGGATAGCATTAGAGCAACTCCCTGAGTGTGTGGAGCATTTTCCTCTTCGTGACCGGAGTATAGCAGCATCTCTCCCGTATTTAGCCTTTGTTGTCCAGCTTGGGTCCAATGGGTTTCACTGATTCCCAGTACTGCCAAGTTGTATCTCCTCATTTCCGTTGCTATTTGACTGGTCTTCCCGGTCTCCCACATTGTCCGGACGTTCCATGTACCTATAAAAATTGTTGCTCTGGTTGTTAGAAGGGGCATCGGCCTCGTGGCTTCCGAAGGAACTCGGCTTTCACCATGAAGCGTCATATTACCTCTAACTCCCAGGGCAGAGTTTAAATGGTTTGAGTTATTTTTTCTGGTTAGCGTTTTTTAGCGAGTTAGGTTTCTACGGGATGGGGACGCTAACCCCATGCCCAACCCTCCTCCTTTACCCGGGCTTGGGACCGGCAGTAACTCTGGAAGAGTTACAGGCGGAGTTATATATATATATATATATATATATATATATATATATATATATATATATATATATATATATATATATATATATATATGGTATTGATCCATAAATAGTTCTCAAGAGTTACCACTCATAATTCTCGTCGGGATATAACAGTTTAAATAATTATTTCCGGATGACATTTTTTAGCAATGTTGTTTTCTATCGGTTGGGGTTTCCAATCCCATGCTAAGCCCTCCTCCTTTATCCGGGCTGAAGACCGGTAGTAACAAAAGAATGGCCCTAGGCAGGGTAGCAGTTGTAAGTAAATAGGCAATGTCAATCTTCAAAGTATTTTGTGCTATCATCTCAAAAGAGTTAACTTCATTGGTTGAACCATGACGAACGTTCTATAAAGTCCCTTGGATGAGCTCTTTGACATACACAACCAACAAAAAATATTCTGCAGGCTAAAATGTCGTTTAGAAACTTTTATGATCCTGACTGTTCATGAACAAAACATATTTTCCTAAAAATTTCTCAATAAAATAATGACTTACTGAGAAAGATTAATTTCTTTAAAGTTTTAACTGAAAGAGAAAATGGAAAATTTTGTTTGTCTTAGTGGCAAACGGTCTGGACTTATTTTATTAATTTTACCCGAATAAGCCATAAGCAAACGATATGATTATACTTCTCAATGTATATGTAAATGTGTCTTTAAGGGGAGAACTGCTGCGGAACTGTTGAAAAATTTTAACTTCACATTCTGTATTTATTTGATATAGAATCGCCATTAGTATTAGTCCTTTAGGGTGCTTGGTACCTGTTTGGTTGCGCCACAGGATTGATATTTACTATTTAGATTGTAGCGTTAAAGCCTATACAGTGTCTGGCTCTCCTGTTAAACGAGCTTGAGCTGTACTGTTTAGGTTGTCACGTGAAAGTTTGGACGGTGTCTGATTCTCCTGAAGACTAATGTAGAATTACCCTGGCCCGTAAGGGTATATTATATAACTGTGAATTAGCATTGCATTCGCTGTGTTCAAGAATTTCCTATTAAATTTCTTACTTAAACTCATTATCTAGTACAATACTATACTATTACATTTTTATTTACAATTATTTCTAGTTACATTGAACTTAAGAATGTTGTTTTAATCCATCATTTTATTAAAACGAAATTTGAATTTTTATCATAACTTATTTTCGCATTATTTCTAATAGACAAGACATTTGATAAATGATTATTACTTTAATAGTTTGAAATAACAATCCATGTTTAGGAATGAATTAATGGTTGTAATTTTATTTTAATAATTTATCAACATTCTTATCTTAACAAACCAGTAATTACACAGTGAATATTAACCATATGAATTAAGAAACTTCATAATAATAATAACATTTATCAAATGACATTTTAATTTCAGAAGGGGATTTTGTGGATATTATAGTAATTTTAATAGTTGAGATCATGAGTCAATTGAAGCTAGACCACCATGGGAAATCTGGAGGAACTGGACGGCCGTTCCTTTCTACTGTGGGACTCCTCAGTAGTGCGCATCAACGATCCCGATTCGCGAAATTCGAACCCATGACCTATCGGTTTCGCGAGCGAATGTTTCACCTCTAAACCATTGAGCCGGTCGTTTTAATGTCTGACTTCAATTGGTTATTTCAAATTTTACATTTGACACGTTGATATTTATAGTGACTAGTGATATATAATCGAGAAAGCTTTGTTTTAAGTGGTAAGAACTTAGTAGATAAATATTTTACTGACTATCAATATGATAATATTTTTATTTGTTGAAAAGGATAACGCAAAAGAACATTCAAAATAGAAGATGTCAATCAGTTTTAATTTTAATCTAATCCATTCACTCGTTATCGAGACATACAAAACACATCATATTCAGATACTTATTTATTTTACCGTTGATTATCTTATTTTTAAAATATGAAACAAGATGGTGGTTGGAAACCCTAAACCCGAGTTTTGTGCTATTTGGCATTCGTCAGAAAAGTGTACCTGTAATCTTGAGGGAGCTGATCCTCCCCGACAGATTTGATTCCGTTTCACTCTGCGTCACAGTCAGAGACACTAACACTGGGCTATCCGAACCGCGACTGACCTGACATTGATCACCACCCAGTGATTAATCAGTTATAAATGTGTCTCAACCCTATAGGAGGTCATACGCGGCCCGGATATACTAGTGGTAACGTCTCCGACTGTGAATCTGGTTGATACCGGGTTGAATCAGTCAAAGAGCATCAGTTCCCTCCAGACTACAGGTACACTATGCTGACGAGTGCCAAATAGCACGAAACCTAGGTCCACGGTTTCCTGTTGAATACCTCCAACCACAATCTTATCTCAACATAGTGCACATAATGTCGAGTCACCTAGACTAGTGGCCACATTGCAACTTGGTCGATAGCATTCGATCTGCACTGAGAAGGACTTGACATTTATGACATTGATCACCACCCAGTGAGTGTAAATATACTATGTAATAAACGTGGTTTTTCTACAAAGTGTTATTTTAAAGACTGTACATTCAGTGTTATATATTGGCAAACAATAAAGATCACAACCGAAAATCGATTGATAAATTGAATCAACAAATATAAGATGGAATTTTGATAAACTGCTTTTAAATCTTTAAAATTTTAATAAATCGACATAAAAAGTAAAGCGATCGAGTAAAACAAAGTAAAAACAAAAAAGAGAATAAATTCATATCATTTGATAGTTGAATTGATGAGTCAATCGAAGCTAGACCACCATGGAAAATCTGAAATCACTGGACGGCCGTTTCGTTCTACTGTGGGACTCTTCAGTAGTGCGCACTCACTATCCCGCCTCGCAAGACTCGAATCCAGGACCTATCGGTCTCACGCGCGAACGCTCAAACTCTACACCATATCAACTAATTAAATCTTAATTTACACTTAGCATTGTTACAAATGAAAATTAAGACATGTTTAACCATTTAAAATTATTATTATTATTGAAATTATTTGAAAACGTTTTTAAACTAGATTGTTTTGATTGACAAAATAATAGCGAATGAAGGGTTCAAGTTAAATAGTAAATATTTTAATGAAATATCCTCACAGAGTGTTTATGATAAAATATTGTCTTTCAGATACTTCCATTGTATTATTATTACTACTTATATTAAGTCTTATTTAAAACTGTAATTATAGAGTTTCATAACAGTTAATTACTGGTTGATGTGATAACTGAGTTATTATACAGTCATCAGTAGTAAAACACTCACTTTTGTCTACGAAAGACATGTACTGAATGTTTATTACCGAAATGTCATTCGTGGAGTTCCTTAAACATAACCCGAAAAGTAATAAATTCTTTTTATCCCAATATGAGTTTTTGTCTTTTGCTATATTGTACCAGTAAATATATTAATAACATTTGAAACGTAATGGAATTTTCCTATGGTTAAGTATAATAAACTGTTAAAACAAACGGGATCTGCTTAGTTATGAAACAAATGTGAGCTACTACACATAGTTATTCCATGTAACATTAAAAAATTTAAGGGAACTTTAACCTACTGTTTATTTTATTCTGTAATAATTTGATTAATCATATTAAGAGACATTAAGTATTTGATATTATAAAAAATGTTAGTCTAAAGTACCATAGTTAGTGTACCAAGATTTTAGAATTTAACACTCGTTATAATGTGGTCTGGTGATTTCATGCTATGTCAGTACAGTTCATAGATAATTTCTGTAATTCATAGATAAATTTCAAATATTTAATCATACATAATGAGCTTAAGTGATATAAGAATAAAACAGAAAAACATTTAGTACAATTCTCTTATGAATGTGTAGTTCCATTCAACAAGAAAAAATCCAGTTGCATTTGAAAAGGACATCTTTCGACCTTTGAGCAACGCTAAAGTAATCTTAAAAGCGTCCACCTAACAGCTAAAACCAAATGAAGATTATAAACTTGCATGATGAATTATAATTATTATTTACAGTTGATGATTAAGGTTAGATTTATGGTCTTTATCATGAACTAATATCAGCTATAATGTTAAAACTGTATTTTTAACCTAATAGATGAATGAATTTCGTATGAAAAAAAATCCGAGACCTATTACCTTTTACCTAATTGTTTCATTTACAAATTATAATCTCTCCATATCCTTCTATTTAAGGAGAGAAGAAAAAAACAATCCACTTTTTTCTCAAATAACTGTTAAAAGTAAGTATGCCTTTAAAAAAAGGAAAAGAAAAAGAAAAAAAAAGAAAACTGAAATAAATTTGTACAACTTTTATATGCATTAACTTTTTTCTTTCAATTTTAAAATCATTTTTAAATAAAGATAAACATCTGTTTGCAATCACGAATTTTCCTAAGCTTTTTGTTGTTTTTTTCTTTTTCTTTTTTTTGGGGGGGGGTTATTTCTCATTTCCTTAAAATAAAAATTGTTCTTTTCAAATTCTCCTGTAAATCTTCTCTATTTTTTTTCTTTCCCAACATTTGCACATTTTGATAATATGAACAGTAACTACATAATATGTTTATGTAAAAAAAAAACAGAAAATAGAAAAGTATAGACAGACATTAGAAAATAATAACAATAGCTATAAGAGAAAAAAATCAGTTCACTGAAGTCTTTTTTTCTTTTTGTTAGCATAACATTGAACAAAAGAAAAAAGAAAAGAAAAAATAAACTTTGATTATAATAAATACCTACGTAAATGAGTGCATGTGGTTAGTTGATTGGATACATAGGATTATTTTCTAATTGTGTGTGTTTTTATATGTATACAAAGATATTACAGGATATTCAAATATTTGATGGATTGCATTGAATTAACTTACCTGTCACTTATCATTCTGAATGAAAAGTATATTGTATGAAGAAAAAGTTAAAGTTATTCTGTTTATAAAACAATTATAATCATTTCTATATTGGAAAGTTTATTTTTTAATCTGGATTATTTTATGATTATGCAATGATACGACCGAATTGTATATGATTAAATCATTTAATGAAGAGTATATAACATTTGTAAAAATCTCCCTTCTATGCTTGATATAATTCTTATAACCTTAATAGAAACTTAAGAATTCGTAATAACTCTTTAGATCTAAATGAATAATTGATAATAATCTATATATGACAGTATAGAGTTATGAAAAGAAAAAGGGTAATTAGTTTTAGCCATTTGTCTCATTAATCTAATTTGAACTACTTATGTTTTCCTAGTTGAATTTACAAAATCAATAACACTACAAAATTTTATAGTTCAGGTTTGTTATTTTTTTAAAAATTATTCAGTAATTAAGTCTTAGATTGAAGAAGAATTAAGTGTAATTTAACAGATACTTTCTTTCGACAATGTCATTTAATTAGTACAATCGTATTTATAATTTACTTGACATTTTTGCTTGTACCTTCCGATTGTTATTTAGAACTGCAATTGATCAGTCTCTTGTTGTCATATGTGCATCCTGTGTGGATTGACTCGATATAGACTTAAGTCACAAACTTTTTAAGCAAAGATGGATAGTGGCTAGTAGTGGAATTCAGTTTGACAAGTGTTTCGTCCTATTTGCGACACGTCAGCTGGATGTACCTGCATCGCAGAGATGCTGTAGACTCTGGGACTCAAACCCAGTACTGTTCACTTCGAATGCCATCGCGTTATCCACTTAGCTAGTGAGTCCTGATAGCCACCTGCTTGTACAATGTGGTGAAGTTTGAATTCTATTACTGTTGTTTTACTTGTATCTTCTCATTGTTGTTTGAAACTACAATTGATCAGCCTCATGTTGGTATATGTGTGTTCTGTGCGAACTGTTTAGATAATGCCTTAAGTCACAAGCTTTATAATAATAGGATGGAACTTAAGTTCTGGTTTACACTGCTAGCCACTATCCATCTTTGCTTGTAAATTGTATTTATAGTTAAATATTACAAATATTAGTCTGAGATATAATAAAATGGTGTTGTCTACGAAGACAACTATCAACATTCATCAAGACTCTTCAATGATAGCTTGAAGTTAAATAAAGGGGTGTTACGTGATAAAAAATATATAGAAACTCAACTGATATTATGTCATAAATTGTTTACAAAACTTTTAAAAATCCGCATTTTAGGAATTAGAAAAACATATATAACTGAACAATGTTGTTTTCAATTATAAGCGGAACCTAGTTAGATGTCTTGCAAATAGAGCTAGGAAGATATGTTCAGACGACACTATAAACAAGAAACTAGCGCTTATTTATAATACATTGATCGAAATGGGTTAAGCATAAAGTTTTCTGAAGAAACACTTGCATATAATAAGTAGGAAAATGGAGAAATTAATCGCTAGTAATAAACCTCTCTTCCTGAAGCTACGATTCAACAGAGATATAGCTGGTGAAAGGCTACGGGATAGACTGACTAGAGCAGTGAAAAGAATGTCTAATTCAGGTAAGTTCTGTCTATCGTTCTCGACCCGACCCATGGTGATTCCTCAACTGAAGTATAAGTTACCTGGTTCTGCCAAATCTATGTACGTCTACGAAAGCTATATTGTGTGCAAAACCAGACAACCGAGCCAACGAGTTAGTGAAAACCTCCACTCGTGGTTGGGAAATGGTATCGTCAAAACAATACCAAGCTCTATTCTATCTTACTTGATCGATGGCGGTCACGTAGTAGATGATGATAAGTCATTCAAAGTTATTTATTTTATTCCTACCAGTTTTTCTTACAGAGTAAAATCTCGTCTCTCAAACATGGCAGAAGCCATAGGAATTCGAGCTAACAATTCAAGTCATCATATTCATAAAAAATTTGCAACACCTGTCATTACATTATCAACGTGTACAGTTTACTTATTAAGTTTATTTATGCAATCTATTCCACTGTTATCACTGACTCATACACTGCCTTGATTGGTTTAGTAATTTCGTATATATATATATATATATATATATATATATATATATATATATATATATATATATATATATATATATATATAAGTATTACTGTATACTAAAGACTGATGAGGATGTGACTGAAAAAAATATTGTCCGTTTAAATATGTTGTTGATAAAAAAAATCAAAATATTGAGATGAAGTTATATAATGATTCAGAGGCTAATGAACAATGTTAAGACGAAGGTAGGTTGTCAGATGAGTGATAATCTTCCGCTTGATATATATGAAGGAAAGATGATTGAATGTTGTAGTAATAATTAACTATTAATTATTGCAAAACTAAAAAGAAGTCAAAATCGAATGTTTGTTGAGAATGGTAGATGGAAAAGAAGATCAATATTACGGTCAAATGAGAGATTTGCTATACTGTTTTCGTGCATCAAGATTAGATAAGCGAAATCCCTATTGAACATAAGGTGTTAGTTTGAATTCTATATGAACCAATCATTTTAACTGTATTTATGAATTTGAAGGAGGATTCTAGTGAAACAGCGTGACCAGAATTAACGAGGTATTTCAGAATTAACCTATTGACTAACATATTTAGTTCTGATGATTGATGGACGGGCCAATATTTAGAATTACTTATTAGAAAATATCGCTTTGTGTAGCCGAAATAACTTGTTCTATGAGAGTAAATAGACTGATAGGTGGACACTGATATGGGCGAAAGCGGGAGATTATCTTTCATAAAACCATGTAGTAAAGACCGATCAAAGGAAACAATACAAAGTTCAGCTAGACAGAAAGTTTTTCAGAGATAACAAAAGTTTGTTCTTCAGAATCTCTGTTGCCGTATAACCTTGTAACAAAGTTTTCATGTAGATCTTCTTTGATGTTATAGGGACTTTTATGGTTTCAAGTGTGATAATTACTAATTTTTTGTTAGTTCGAATCAAATTCATGGATATCTTATTAAAATATACAATAAATAATGATTCTCAGGTGACTCTTTCTTAACATATCAGAAATATATTGATTCATCAGCAGAAATTGCTTAACTCGTAGTTATGGGAAGGAATTCCTAATTTCAAGAATTATATTTTACAGTCATATCAGTGTATATAAATCATGCTATAAGTCACTTCAAAGTAGAGATAACCAAATATTCTGTAAAGGTTTATGATATAATTTATAACGAAATGTTAAGGTTGAAATTTACACAGACAGTATCAATGATAACACTTTACTAAACCATTTAATTTCTAAAATAGTTTGCTTATCAGAATTTGAATATTGACCAACAGACTTATTACGAATGATTCCTTGTTGATACTGTTCATTAATTAAGTAAACTACTTGTTGAATTTCATCAATCCTTATGACTTATTTATACTTAAAATACTGTTCATACAAAATCTAACTAAATATAATTCACTTCCATTAATCATAATGAAGAAAAAGACCAGAATTGGATGAATGTATTATCTAAATCAATGTTTAAGCATATTTACTGTTTTCTTTTCTGTTAAATCTGCCTTTCTATTGTATCTTTCAATATTAACAGTTGAATTAATTTTATTAATCAAAAATTTTAATCATTTTAAAAGAATCAAAAATCAAAAGATGCGATCAATTTTCAAGGTTGATTGAATTTCATATAAATATGATAAATTATTTCTTTTTTTTAAAGACTGAATTTACATACAGAGTACTAATAAAGGTCTATTCAATAAGATATATTACTTTGAAATTCATGTAAACTAAGATATTGCAAATTCACTTGGTGTTGTTTTAATTGTATCTTCCCATTGTTATTTAGGACTGCAATTGATCAGTCTCGTATTGGCATATGTGCATCCTGTGTGGATTAACTCGATATAGACTTAAGTCACAAACTTTTTAAGCAAAGATGGATAGTGGCTAGTAGTGGAATTCAGTTTGACAAGTGTTTCGTTCTATTTACAAATGCAAATTTTAGATAGGAATGTATAAAACATATTGATCTGACTACAAAACGACTGCTTTCGTATTTTAAAGATTTAATATGTATATTTCAAATGTTCTATATAGCAAATGTATGTACTGAATTATTGAACATAGAGAAGTTGACCTCAGAACTCTTGTTCATAAAAAAAGAATAAGTCAATTGAAGTTCTTCATGATTGTTATTATTGACCTCATTAAATACTGAGTTATATGTCGAAATGATCCTTATTATAGGTTTTTATCTGATTGTATATTATAGTTACTTACTTGTTACTTCTCGTAGAAAAAAATAGGCATTCTCTATCTAACTCTGTCATGAGAAATCCTATCCAGTTGTTTCCAGTTGCTATTAATCCCTTTAGTGTCTTTGTTCTTCTTCTTTACCGTTTCTCTTCAGGATTCCAAGATAGTGCTTCATAAGACTGACTCACGTTTTGATGAATTATAGGCGATGTAAAACACTGATTTTTGGTGTTAAGGTGAGGTTTAACGGTGACCTTAACCTCGTTTAACAATCCATTTCCAAATGAACTAAATGATATTATCAGTCTGTAAAACCACTACTGTTCATTCATTTTTTATACACTTATCATTTGATACTATATAGTAATATCATATACCACCGTGTTCATTAATGTTGTACGTGATAAAAAGTAATACGTTTATCAGTATCAAGAACTGGCATTAACTGAAGAAATATTATAAACTAAAAAGCACCAGGCCACCGTTTTGACCGAATTTAATACTTCTCACTAGTGATTATCCTTGACTTCACACGGATAAAAATAAAAAGTCTTCATGTACTGAAGAATAATTTTTAGCACAACATTACGGTTCGGAACTCGATGGCCTAAATGCCCAACTTTAAACGAATAGCAATACTGATTAGACGTTTTTGAAAAAAAGAAAGACGAATAAATGAATTACTGTTTTTTATTTTTTTGTCATTACCATCTTCGAAATGGTTAAAAAAAACTGGTTTTTGGTAGATAACCGTTAGAACGATAATTTTATGCACAATTGATTATTGATGTCAATTTGACAACTTTACCATATATTATAGGAATCTTATACTTTTGATTATTTATTCCTCTGTAGTAGTAGTAGTATGTACTGAATCATTTTATAATATAACATTAATTGTCTTCCAAGTTTTATCATTACTTTTTTTAACTGATTGACAAAGTTCAATGAATGGTCAAATTCTACCAAAATTTCTATTGTTGTAGTGATCTACTCTCAAAAGTTGATCCACATGTTCAATGCTTTTTTTAATTGCAAAGATTTAGGTGTACGGGGTGAAAAATTTTTATTTTCTTGAGAGAAATAAAGGTTAATTCTGAGGCAAATTGATTTTATGAATATCTTATAATTATTAGTTGAATTCAATCAGAGATTTGAGCTCTATCATCATTGAAAACCTAGAAGTATCGGATGACCGTTATAATTATGTAAAAATTGTTTGTAGTCATGTAGATGACCTGGATTTTATACTGATTGCAAGGGTATAACATACGTGAAATGTGTTCTGTAATGATTTTTGAATAAGTAATTATCAATCTAAGAAATGCATTTACTTAAGGCTTAAAAAATTAAACATAATATGATCAATTCACATAGATTATTTTTAATTTGGATTTGACATATTACATTCAATGATCTAGACTTGAATTTGTTAACGTTTCGAATGATAGATGTTTTGAACTCAAAAGTTTGGAAGTTACAAACTTTGCCGCCTAACAATTGTAATCGTTCTAGTGATATATTTCAGAGAAACAGGTATTTCGTTCAATTACTGTGAACAGCCTTATACTTCGAAGAATTTCTAAACATACCAGATAAGTGTTTTTGAGATTCTATGATACTGTTAGCAAATTAAAACTCACATAAAGTAGTATACCTAAACATTGGATAGAAATTTCTATATAACTACACGATATCCTATTCCATTTCATCAAGATATAGTTTAACACTATTTCAACATTCAAATACTTTAATTGTTAGGTAAGTTAGAAACATTAAAGTGAGTTTTATATTTGAATTAAGGGGTCTTGTGGAAATTTCAATGATTTTATAGTTGAGTTCATGAATCAAATAAATCTAGACCACCATGGAAAACCTGCAAGCACTGGACGGCTGTTTTGTCCTAGTGTAGGAATCCTTAGCAATGCGCATCCACAATCCCGCCCGAGGGATTCGAACCCAGAACATGTCGATCTTGCACGCGAACGCTTAACCTCTAAACCTCAAAGCCAGCATCCAACTGCCATCCAGTGCTTTCAGGTTTTCCATGGTGGCCCAGCTTCAATTGACTCATGAAATCAACTAGAAAATTACTGAACTCTCCACAAAACCCTTCGATCTGATAATAATTATCATGTAATCACTAGTGACCAGCTTCAAGAAGTATTTTCTGGAATTCTAGTGAGAAGCAATGACCAGTGCAGTTCAACCAAGTTTGTTACGAGATAGTAACTCACTGAAGACAATGGTAGACGGTGGCTGAAATTAGACATTAGCATCGTTAGATGCCAGCCAGCTCAGTGGTCTAGAGGTTATGAGTTTGCGCGCGAGACCGATAGGTGCTGGGTTCGAATCTCAAGAGGAGGAGTCGTGAGTGCACATTGCTGTGAAGTTTCACAATAAGAAGAAACGGCCGTCCAGTGCTTCGAGGTTTTTCATGGTGGTCTAGCTTTAATTGACTCATGAACTCAAATATAAAACTTATGTTTAATTAAAATTATTTTATTTTTAATTTTTTTCTCTCTATATATAACAAAATAAATATGATCTGTTTATATTTTAATTATCTATTCATGAAATGTAGATTAATTTGATGATGATTAGTTGACTAAAACATATTTGTGTAATATAAATGAAAAATGAAAAAGGAAAAAAAACAAACAAACAAAATACGATAACATTGAAATATCATGTTCTATGATGTTTTTTATACTCCTTATCGATTTATAAATGGAAACATGCTTTCTTCATGTTCCATTTAAGATAAGATGATTACATCTATGTATTGTTGTTATTGTTGTTACTTAGAGTAATCTTGCTGAAATCACAAATCAGTACTGTTGTTTTTTTTCTCATAGCAGTTATTTATGTATTTTTATTTTTCTATTAAAGATTGTTTAATCTTAACCGACAAAATTTGTTTATATAATTAATGACAAGACTATCTTATTAGATAATGAGTGACATGGAAAAAATGTGGGAATTTCAATATTTTGTTATATGATTCTTTATTTTCAAAAAATTAAAATGTCAAAATTATAGATGAATGTAATTTTTGAATATTTGTTGGTTTGTTTTAAGGACTTACTTTAATTATAGAAACACTTAATATGAACGGACTGATGCTAGACCACCGTTGGAAACCTGGAAGCACTGGGTGGCCGTTTCGTCCTGGTATGGGACTTCTCAGCAGTGCGCATACATGGTCCCGCTCGCGGGATTCGAACTCAGGGCCTTCAATCTCGCTCGCGAACGCCTAACCTACTAGACCACTGAGCCGGTATCGAACGGTGTTGGTATCTAACATCAGCCAATCCACGTAATTGCGCGACCATCCTCTATTATACTGAGGTAGATACCCGTCTCTACCCGACACGGATTAACTCCACTGGTCATGGCTTCTCACAAGAACTCCGAGAATTCCCTCACGGAGCTAGTCACTAGTGAGCACATGTTAATTATCAGTACAGAAGTTATGGAGAATACTAAGTTTTTGATTGAGGTCATGAACCGATTGATGTTAGACCACCATTGGAAACCTGGAAGCACTGGCTAGCCGTTTCATCCTACTGTGAAACTCCTCAGCAGTGCGCATCTGGGATCCCGCCCGCGGGATTCAAACCCAGGGCTTTCAGTCTTGCGTGCGAATGTTTAACCTACTGGACCACTGGAAATCCTTCTAAAGATTATGCATAGTACCTGGATAATGCTCGCTGAAGACTTTATCTTTAGACTATTGATTTAGATCACATTTCCAAATATTGTTCGTTAAAACAAAGAGTAACTTTTTCATTCAATTCAAGATTTAACTCTAACGATTACAGATTTTACTACTGATGTGAATTTAATTCTAAAGACTTAATTAGCATCAATTTAGTTTATTCCTACTAGAATACATTTTAAAATTCGGAAAATAATATGCTCATTACAATCGCGTGTAATAATAACTGTACTGTACATCGTTTTTTTGCTCAGAAATTTCAAAAGAATTAATTGCCAGAAGGCATGTTTCCAATAAGCGTTCATAATGTAGTTTGTCCGAACGTTTTAAGGTAACTCATTAAGCTTTTTATGAAAGGATTGACGATTTCGTGATAATGCATTATGTTGTCGTCCTATCACCAGGATATTTGAAGATAACATAGATGTAAGCAATTTTCTACGGTCACACGTTGATTGTAACAAGTTTTGTGTATTATTAATTAGTAACTTCCTAGAATAAAACTCTAATGCATTAGCAATTCCAGTTTGATTTCCATACGAATATGTAAAAATCAGTAACTTATTCTCCAGCGATAGAACGTTATGAAATTTTATGTTAAAATACCGAGTTATTTTAGCTTTTGTCATTTGGTTACCCATTGAATGATAAGAACTTTCGTAAGTATTTCGAATGTTACTTCACATTGCCCGGTTACATGCATAACTAATCAATAATATTTTTTTCATGAAGGCAAGTTAGATAGATAGATATGTATAAATAGATAGATGTGTGGATAGATAGATAGATAGATAGATACATAGAAGGTATCTATTTACAGATACCATTCAATCAACTTAATTCTTATTGTTTACAATAAATTAGACTAATAAATAATATACAATAACACATGCTTAGTATTACACATGAATGAAAACCTGTTGCATTTACATGAATATTTTTCTCACATAAAAACAAAATAATAAACCCTTAAACTGTATAGAAGATATCAATGGAGTGTAAAATGTTTATCTATTATACATATGTATTATATAAAATAACAATAACCATAATAGCCAACAGTAAGAAAACTAATCTCATTTAAATAAATGTAAATAAACGTGTTATTGTAACTATATAAAGATATGGATCGTTGTTTGAATGTATATACATTTTGATTGAAAGATAACTTAGATAAACAAAACAACGAAGAAAAAAACAATGAGCAAACGTTAATTTTTTTTCCTTTTTAAGAATATTCTGTTGTAACTAAATTATCTTTGCTAGATATTATACTGATGATATTAATCTAAAAATAATAGTACTATAATGATAAACTTCAGTAGTGTGTAAGTGCTTATAACATTCTGCGGTCAACTTTTATTTAATAATATTCTTATAAAATATAGTTACTAACGAAAATGGGCAAACTATTGAAAATAAACTATGATCAAATAGAATTTTATTCTGATTAAGAGGTTATACTTAATTATAAAAAAGGGAGGTCAGAAGTAAAGTAATTTGAGTCCGTTTTAGGAAAACATGTCATCTTATATTAAAATCACTGTCAAGATTTCAAGAAATATGTTGTATAGTGTTTTAAACTAATACTTAATGGCCGGATTATATTTTGTTAAGTTGAATAGCTGCATTTTTAATGCTCTTGAAATGTGGTAATCAAAAACTCAGATCTCAGTTAATAACCACTCATCTAGAGTTAGTAACATACATTCCTATAAGTTTACACAACAGTCCAGAAATATTCCGAATTCCACTCATTTCAGTCATAAAGTCTTACTATCATTGTTGTTGACTATGTAAATGAATAATATTTTTATTAATAGGTAATACATATCCCTATTTCAGATACCATAGGATTATTAAACTACCTGTATACAAACTCAGCTGTTAGCAAATATCTTTCTCTTTAATCCCAATTTTCTGAAGTGATAATGTTTTCCTGATAGTTTCTCTGTAAATATATATGATTTTGGTTAATGCAGAAATATCAAAAAACCGACTTTAAATGTTATATCATTCAGATAGATAAAAGTAACCTTTAATGGCTTGTTTTACATTAAATAATTAAAGTTGTTCGTCTATTCTGACATTATTCAAAACTTGAGGTATGAAACTAAACTCATATTTATGTTACATACATAATGTTATGGTGTGTACTACTGATTTGACAAATATAAGTAGTATATTTCACCAGTCGTAAGTGAGATGACTGATGGCAGAAGGTTGGGGAAATCAAAGAGAAGAGAACGAGAACAGTGAGTGATAGGTAAGGAAACGAAGGAACGATAAAGTCCGTAACAATTGGTTATTTTGCAAATGAAGTATTTACTGTATTGTCTTCAGATTTTACCGAAATATTCTGTAGAACTGTATTGACATTCTTATTGAAGATTGTGACTTTCCTGTTAGCTGACAGTTGTTTTGAGTTCCATGCGTTCTTCAGTTGTAGGAATGCCGCCCTTGCATTGTCAATCCTTGCCTTTACATTTGTACCAGATCTTCTTTGTTTATCGATCATGCTGTCCAGGTATGTGAAAGTTTCCACCTCTTCCACAGCTTCTCCAACAAATGTGATTTGGTTGGTGTTCTCTGTGTTGTATTTAAGAATCTTGCTTTTTCCCTTGTGTATGTTGAGGCTTCTGCTACACTGGTTGACTTCATCTGCATTTTTTCGTGTGTATGAGATAGAAGAGCTAGGTCATCTGCAAAGTCCAAATCGTCTGGTCGCATATGAGTTGTCCACTTTATTCCGTGCTTCTCAGATGTGGATGATAAAATAAATGAAATTCAAAAGAAATTATTTAGGCAAGACTATAATTTATGGATGAACCAAACAGGTCTCGGATTTTTGCGCGAAATTCACTTTATAGCTGATGTCAGTTCGTGATGAAAATCCTAAATCTAATTCCTAAGCTTAATCATCCACTGTCAATTATAATTATAATTCCTCAAACAGGTTTATAACCTTCATTTAGTCATGGTTACTAGGTGGATACTCCCAAAGTCACCGTGGTGCCTCACCATTCTTTAATTCTGAATGATTCATTTCATATAATGGGATTTCTTTCATCAAATATTTTACAAAAATAATGAGTATGAAATATAACACTAGTATCTATATACAATAAATAGGTTTTTTGATTTTGTAAATCCAAATGTTATTACTAATAATAAAACAGGTCTCTAGTGGATTCATTATGAAATTAAATTAAGTTTCGACAATGCAATGAGAAGACGAACGTTACCAGAATTATGTGATATATTTGCGCAATACATTTCGAACAACAAATATAAGCGAACAATATTGTTTTCGATTAGATCCTCATCAGCCTTTACTCTAATATACAGTAATATTTATATGTGTATGCGAAATTATTAAACCAATCAAGGCAGTTCATGAATCAGTGATAACAGTAAAACAGATTACATAAATAAACTTAGTAAGTAAACTGTACACGTTGATAATGTGATGACAGGTGTACTAGTTGTGATAAGAATAATGAAGGCTTGAATCCATGTTTCATAATGGGGAATAGGTCAACGATTAGAAAAATATGGACACTGAAATAACATTCATAAAAACTATAAGATCACGTATTAAGAAGTGTTCAGATAATGGGACCGTGAAACATATATTTGAGGAAAAGAAAATGATCAGAGGGGGCGAAGAAAAATAAATAAATAAAGAGTATGGAAAATATTAGTAAATAAAACCATTTATTAAGGCCAAGGGAGAGATAAGGGTGTTAGAAATTTCTTCAGGAAACCTTGTGGATAGTCCATTTCACTCAACATAATATGTATGAGCTCTAATTCCTTGTTAATTGTATCGACTGAGCATATCTTCCTAAATCTATTTGCAAGACATTTGACTAGGTTTCTCTTATAGTCGAAAACAATATTGTACGCTTATATATGTTGTTCTAAATCATAATATGGGAATTTTTTAAGACATTTCGAACAATCTGATCACACATTCTTGTTAAGACATTTTTATATGACAAACAAAAGGTCAACTAGACAATTTAGAGGTAAGTCGTAACAAATAATAATGAAGTACACAAAAACAATATAATAACCACTTTGGATAATAAATCAGTATTACTGGTTTAGGTTAAGAGTAAGAACAAATTGTTTTAGAACACATAAAGGGAGTTTTGTAATGTAATCGAAATTTTGTTTAAACGAATGGTACTTGAACATTTCTTTTTTTACGAACAATGTATTTGTGTCTATTATTACTTTATTAATCCACGTTTGTAATGAAATGGGCCATGACCATGAAAATTCACTTTATTCCTTTATTCTTGTGTTACATATCATTTGACAAGTACCAATAGAAAGTAAAAACCATTCACTTAGTAAAAAACAATTATCAGTCTATGACTAACATATAATAGTTTATTTGAAACTAACTCATCTTTTATAAGCAAAGATGGATAGTGGCTAGTAGTGGAATTCAGTCTGACAAGCATTTCGCTCTATGTGGAACTCGTCAGCTGGACGTACGTGCATCGCAGAGATGATGTTCACTCTGGGACTCAAGACCGATACCGTTCGCCACAAATGCCATCGCGTTATCCGCTTAGCTACTGAGTCCTGATAGCCACTTGCTTATGCATCTTTTTATTGATCAATTATTTTAAACGTTAATAATTCGTAATCATTATTTGAGAATTCGTAATGTTTGTTATTTCACCAAAAGACGGTGTGTTTGGATGTCTGGACTACCTGTTCCTGTCATCTGAATATTTCAACAAGTTATTTGTTTCCTTGTTTGTTTTAACTCATCATTATACCTACTAATCTCATAACCTATTCAGGTGCATTTGTGAAAAGTTTACGACATTTCGCTGTACAAATTACAAAAATGCCCAATCAGAGACACCTTGGTTGTAGGTATCATTCATCGAAAAGAACATACATCATTCAGATATCGATTCCTGAACTGCTAACATCTAACTGGCGATCATTCAATACTTATCGCAAGGATCGATCAAAAAATAAGAAAAGGAAACTTGTTGGAATACTTTGTGCTGATATTGTACCATAAATATAATATTGAATAAAGCCATTAGTAATAATAGTAATAATAACCTTCAACTTCTTTATATATGATGTCATGCATTTGTCCATACAGTTCTTGGTTTCTGATAGCTTTGATTATTGATTCTTTCATTTGCGTAAATACATTGTTCAAACTTAATTAAAAACATAAACAAACAACGGGGATAATTGAGATCCAATAAATTCTTTAGTATAGCGTTTCCTGATTCCGACTAATATTTTATTTGAAGGTAACAATTACAATGAACAGGTCTGAAAGATATACAATTTCAAAAATAAGTAATTATAGAAACCCATTATGTATTATTCAGCGGGTAGTAATGTTGGATAGTTACAGGTAGTCGTCAGGATGTCCCGCATCCTGTGTTTCCAAACTAGTTTTCACTCATGAGAAAGGGATACGTATAAGCTCAAGAGAATCCACGTTTCATGTAGAATTCGAATAATTGTCACTTAGCATCATAGTCCCAGCCACTAACACTGTGTTATTTGGGTAGCGAGGGAGGAGAATCTCCAAGATACAACGAACTTAAGATATTTTACTTGATTCTTAGTGTTTTCATCTATTTAGGTATTTGACTGTACTTGATTTCTCCGTGTCACCAACTATTACAATTATAATTCGAAGCGCGTAGTATTTATATACATACATTTGTTACCCCACTTGGAGGAGCATAAGCCGCCCACCAGTGTTCCCCATCGAACTTTGTCCTGGACAATCCTTTCCAATTGTCTCCAGTTGCTATTCATTATTTTGATGTCTGCTTCCAATTCCCTAAGTAACGTGTTCTTTGGACTTCTTATTTCCCGTTTCCCTTCAGTATTTCATGTTCGCGCTTGCATCGTGATGTATTTTGATGATTTCCACAATGTATGTCCTATCCACCACCACGATCTTTTCCTAATTTCCTCTTCAACTGGAAACTGGTAAATCCAGTTGGCTTAGAATCTGTTATCGAGAGCTATCTTAAATTCGTCGAGTTTGTCAGCGTCTCGAAGGAAGGTTGTATTTAACAATTGCAAAGTTTCTCCAATTGTCAATTGCTTCTTTAGCTTCAGTTTCATTTTGGCCACAGCTAGGTGGTGATCTGAAGTTATGTCGGTTCCTCTCTTGATTCTCATGACTTTCATTACGAGGCATCAAAGTTCTTCAAAATGAGTAACCTTCAACTCGCAAATGAATGGTTTAAATGATTATTTCTGGATGACGATTTTTAGTATGTTGATTTTTATGTGATAGTGTTGCCTAACTCATGCTCAGTACTCCTTCTTTATCCGGGATCATGACCGGCAGTCACAAGAGAAGTGCAGCAGGTGGAGTTCAGAAATCTTATCCGTGGTCGACTATGAAAATATTCTCTTAAAATTTTTTTTCTCATAATGTATTGACGATAATGTTTTTACATATAAAAAAAAAATAAATGTTCATCTTTTGTTCTCAGGCTTCATAATTTGTTTTATCGCATTACAGATGCTTTTAACTGTGTTTCAGCATAAACTTATCATCATATACATTTGATGTTATATTGTTATTGTTTACAAAATTAATGGTTTAATGAATCGAATATTTTTGATAATCATTTTGTTTATTCTTTCATTGAAGCGTATTGAAATAACGAAATCAGAAAAAAACCAATTTTGAAAGAAGATGGCTTATCAACAGGTTACTTGATTAGATAAACCAAAAAGAAGACACTGGTAAATTTATGCACATATATGCAAGTGAATTAATTAACAGACTGATAAAGATATAAAAAATCTATCCATTAATTCATTGTGTATTGTTTACTTGAAACTTTTCATTGATGTTTTGGACTGCAGTTAATCAGTCTCTAATTGGCATATGGGCACACTGTGCATATTGCTATGATATTGCCTCAATTTACAAGCACTTTAAGCAAAAATAGATAATGGCTAGCAGTGGAATCCAAAATGCAAGTGGCCATCAGGACTCAGTAGCTAATTGGATAACGCGATGGTGTTTATGGCGAATGGTATCGGATTCGAGTCCGAGAGTGAACATCAACTCAGATGCAAGTACATCCAACTGACGAGTCCCGAATAGAATGAAACGCACAGTATATTGTTGCTGATAATGTCTGGCTAACGGATCAGAAGTATTTTGCGTAGACAACTGTTAATAAACACTTGTATCTTCTGGATGATAACTTTAGTAGTTCTCCAAGTTTCTGCATCATACAGTAGAACTGTCTTGACATTTGTACTGAAAATTTTGACTTTTGTGTTGGCTAACAAATAGTTGTTTTGAGTTCCAGATATTCTTCAATTGTTGGTATGCTGCTCTTGCTTTGGATTAATATAATATTTTATTTTAACTAAACTATTCAATCAAATTAATTTTAGATAATAGTTAAATCTATTTTGTTTATTCAAGTGTCTCATATAAAAACTATTTATGCTAATAAAAATAAAAAAACTAGCTTAAAATGTACTTAAGAATTTGTTCAATTTTCGTTGACACTATAATTTATGAACGACATTTGAGCGACGCCAAGGTGATCTTCAGAGTGTCTACTTAATAACCAGGACCAAATGTGGGCTATAAACCTGTATGAGGAATTATAATTATAATTCATGGCGGATGATTAAGCTTAGGAATTAGATTTCGGGTTTTCATCACAAACTTACATCAACCATAATGCCAAAACTGTATGAGTGAATTTCGCGCAAAAATCCAAAACCTGTTATCTTATACATGCTTGGATCGTACATAAGTTGCAGTTTTGCCCAATTTTCATATCAGTAAATTCGGTTAGAATTAAGAGTAGAGTAGGATTTCACCACTATTCACTTTATAATAAATGTTTTTTTCTATTATTAATAGAAAAGATAAGCAACAACTTTATAATCATTCAACATTAATTAAGAATATACACATCACTTGGTATATCATATTTTCCAGTACATCAAGATCACATCTCTAATTGCGACTTAAATAATAGTCAGTAGGTTCCGAAAATATTTTAAATGAAACATTTCACTATTAAATGTTTATTATGATCAGAAGGGATTTTGTGGAGATTTTAGTGATTTCAATACTTGAAATCATGAGTCAGTTGAAGCTAGACCATCATGTAAAACCTGGAAGCACTGAATGGCCGTTTCGTTCCAGTATGGGACTCCTCAGCAATGAGCATCCACGATCCTGCCCTCTGCAAGACTCGAATCCAGGACCTATCGGGCTCGCGAAATTCCGTGGATTGGTTAAAGTTAAACATTAAAGCCGTTGGATGACGGCTCAGGGGTCTAATGGTTAAGTGCTCGTGCGCGAGACTGGTAGGTCCTGGATCGTGGATGCGCACTGCTGAGGAGTTTATTATGATATTGAAATAATCAACAAACCTTCGCCCATTTGAATAAGTTTGTCCATTTCATTTAGAATAAAAGTGGTTCATGTTGTTGTTGCTGTTGGGAATTGTATAATAAACATTTTGTAAATCAAATTGTATACTGAATAGGTCGTACAATTAAAGTTAACAATATTTAAAGTTGATATTTGTATTAGTATATAAGAGATATGTGATGTGAAACGATATGTGTTAAGATAACAGATTATGTGTATACGTAAGTGGTGTGAGAAGAAATTTCATTCTGATTTACATTTAGCAATTACATCATAATATATTGATTTTCAAAAACAAATTTAAAAATAATTTCGTTAGGAACATTCAACCAAATAATTACTGTAATGAAATGTTGAAAAAGTACACATATTGATATATTTGATCACAAAAAATAGACATTCTATTCTCAAGTCATTAACATAAATTTCCGAACATAATTTTCATACATAAAATGTTAATTTATTTTCTAGTATGAACTTCTCTAAACTATATCATTTGTTAATCAAGACTAATGTAATAAGCATTACCTAAAGTACTTATTTTTTTACTGTATATAGTCGCAATTTTTTATAGCCTTAGGAAAAAAAAACAAGGCCTAATATTGCTACCGGTTTTTTTGTTTTTTTTATATGTACTTTTAGTAAATGCAATCATATGTATACGTGTAGAGCCTAATTACTACTTTTATTTCCCATAACTATTTCTCTTCTTCAAAATGATCATTATTTCTCTTATCTTATTTATGATGTCATAGAAAAGTAGGATATAGAAAATTGATATAATTTTTAATACAGTTCTGTAATTAATAATAATAATAATGAAAGATAATTTGATAGTTATGTTAGCCATTTATTAACCGAAACAAAAACAAACAAATTCTTTTTGAATTATGTTTAATAAATAAGTAGTATGAATAGTTTACTTAGTTTTTTTATATTCATTTTAGTAGTATGTAAATTTTAAGCGGTATATCAAAAATTACAAATAAAAAAATCTTATTTTTATTTTTGCATCAAAAAAGAATTGAAAATAAAGTAAATGTAAAGAAAATTGATGTTAATTTGTAAATCGATTCCATATTGAATTATTTTTAGAACTTAGAACATAAAGTGAATCATTGAACAACGGATTCAATGTTATATATATATATATATATATATATATATATATATATATATATATATATATTAGTTTTTACATAAACCAATGTAAATTTAAACAAAATGATTATCATCAATAAAGCTAGGATATGACAGAACAATCTTTTAGATATTTCTTTGATGTCTTTTGAATAGATTCAGTAGTTTGAACAACTAATCAGGTCTTTAAGATAGTTAACTTATCATGCTTATATAAAACTAAATATAACATAGTTACTTAGTGGTTGAGTTCATGAGTCATTTAAAGATAGACCACCAGGAAAAACTTGGAAGCATCGGAAGGCTGTTTCATCCTAGTTACTTTTAATCAAAAGCATATATATATATATATATATATATATATATATATATATGTATATACATTAGTGTTGCTTACATACATACGCCTGTTACTCCTCGTGAAAAAGGATAAGCCGCCCATCAAAATTTTTCATCCAGTCCTGTCCTGAGTAATCCTTTTCAACTCTTTCCAGTTGTTATTCATCCTTTCCATATCTACTTCTATTTCCTGACATAATGTGTTCCTTGGTGTTCCTTTTTCCGTTTTCCTTCAGGATTCCAAGTTAGGGCTTATCTCATGATACAGTTTGGTGATTTCCGTAATGTATGTGCTATCCGTTTCCACGTTTCGCCTTTAGCTCTTCTAGAGTTAATGTTGGTCTGAAGCCCGGGTAAAGAAGGAGGGTTGGGCATGATGTTAGCGACCTCATCCCGTAGAAAACTAACTCGCTGAAAAAGCGTTAACCAGAAAAAATAATTCATGATACGCCATGATGAATAACTAATTAAAAAGTCTTTTTATTAAGTTTTTAAGTGGGAATTTTCAATATAATTAATTTTGTGAAGTCTTTCATATTGAAATATGGTTCAAATTACTATGAAAGATGATCATTTTGATATTTAAGCAGTTATTTAAATTTGTCATGCATTCACAAGTGAACTTTAAACTGTTTCATTATCGATTTGTTGATGATATTATTTTCCAAGAGTTGATGCACTCTTAGCGACAATATATTTTCAGACTGAAAATTTGAAATTGACAATTTTGAACACAATAAACTTGTACATTAAAGAGTCACAGTAAATGTATATATTTATTTATTAGTAAATGAACTCCAAGATCATTGGTTTACATAAACATACTACCAGAATATTAATATATTAGTCTTTAAGAAAATGTGGCTACAGATCCCGTAATTTGTTATATTCCGTTTATGAGAAAGTTAAATATTCCTTGTTTATGTAGACTTTAAAGCATAAATTTATATGCAAAGATTGATGGTAGCTAGCAGTGGAATTCAGTTTGGCAAGCGTCCCAAATAGAAATAAACACACACCGTGGGCTCCACTGCTAGCCACTATCCATGTTTGCTTAGAATGCTTGCAGCTGTAGGTAATATCGATTCAATCCACACAGGATGCACATGTGCTAATAATACACTGATCAACTGAAGTCCTAAACATCAATACCAAATGAACTTCAATTTATACTTTTTTTAAATACATCTAATATTTTTGGCAAAATAAAGGAAATAAGTAATTTAGTGTACTGGAATTACAATAACAAATGAATATTTTAATTGTCTGTTATAATCAAAAATTAGATCATACAGAATATATGAATTCCCTTTAATAATTGTCATGTATTAATTTTTAAATCAAAATCCATTGAATTTTTAATATTGTAATAAGGCTTGATGGTAACTAATCTTCTCTTATGCTTACTACTTAATCAGGTTTATTTATTTCAGATGGCAAATGTTTGTTCACGATGGTTCTAGATTTGTTTACCATTTGTGCTTTATCATTTATCTGTTTAGTTACATAAGTGTTTAAGTTACATAATCGTATGGCTTTTGATTTCTGATATCATGGAAATGAGTTTTTCAGTTGACAACTAGTCAGCCATTTAATTCATAATATATTAGATAGTAAGTCAACAAACATTATATTCAATTTATTTTGTATACTATTAAAAGACAAATTCATTCAACAACATCCATTGTGATGAAATCGATGACTGAATGAACTGGCGATGGATTTTTTTATAGAATCAAAACTTATATAAAATTAACGACAAACTGCTTAGGAGCTTCATACCAGGACGAAAAGGTCGTTTAGTGCTTTCACGTTTCCAATGGTGATCTAACATTGATCAGTTCATGATTTCAAGCAAACCTCAACAATCTCCACAATCCTTTATTGATAATTAACGATCGATGTTTAGAACTTGTTTTCATATTGTCAATGTGAAGAGATGTTTTATCGTATTTTAGCAAATGTTTGGTAATTTAGTCATTCAAATAAATTTACTAAGAAAATTTAAGCATTTATATTATCAAATGAATACCATATATGTTTGAAATGAAACTTAAATACACCAAATGTATAACAGTTTGGAACATACGTACGATACTTCTAATGATTATAACATTTTTAAACATATAGAAATTGTCCATTTTAAATAAGATTGGTATTGATATCGATAAGTCAAGAACTATTATCAGGGGATAAATATATATTTTTCACTTTTTTGAATAGATAAATATAATCAGTATCCTGTATCATAATACCTATATTAGAAAGACAGTTCTATACATAACTTACTTATAACATATGTTTAATCGCATTGTTAACATATAGTAATATTCATTAATCAATAAGAAACAAAACGGATGGACTAGTCGGCGGTTTTGTCCCAGTATGAGACTCCTCAGAAAATCACACACACGACCCCGCACATCGGATTCGGACCCATAACCTTCGGTATTGCGCGCAAGCGCTTAACCTCTAGACCACTGAATTCAACTGTAGTCAAATCATGAATTTGGCTTTCAACGTTACTATAATCTTCACAAATCCCCATTATGATAAAAACGGTTGTGGTTTGAATAATAATTTGTAGGGAAATGTTATTTAATCAATTACTTTTCCCATATAGGTTTATTGTATTATGCTGGATGTAAGAAATCTTAATTATTTAAATGAAAGGTTCTCTTTCTCAGGTACATTTCAACTTTTACCTACCAAGAATACGTTTCTTGTAATTTAATTTAATATTATCCCAGTAAAATTTGACATACTTTTCAGCGATTATTTTTGTTGTACTACGGATGAAATTGATGGTTTTTTATAGACAAAGAATGAATGAAATGATTTTAATGATCTAATTTAAAACTATCCAGCAATTTTCATAAAGTTGGATCATGATTATATTAGCCAATATTTGAATAGTCGGTGCTAGATATTTTCTAGGCACTGGTTCATACTAAGAATTGATACTATGTTTTTAATCATAAACGGGTTTTTGCACACATGAATGAGATTTTTACTTATTTTGAGTAGAAACTAGTAATACATACGAATATTTATACGAATAATAGAAAATTCTACAACGAATATGCTACTTAATCGTTTAACGCCATGAGTAAGAAGCATATATTTAGATGTTCATATTCATATGACAAACATAAAACTGAATACTTTGGTTGATTAATGAATTATTCATTATTACTTAAGTACAAAGCGTTTTGTGTTGACTTTTTCTCCTTTACAACATTTATTGCAAACAAAGATTTTATTTTTTTAGAGTTATCTTTTAAAAGAAGATATACATCGCCATTTAAAAAAGTTACTTTTACAATTAAAGTAGTCTGTCTATGAGACTAAATGTAAATTCATGTAAACCAATTGACGTCAATTAAGAATTATGAATAAACATATTAATAATTAATTTTTAGTAATACATATTTCAAAAGTTTATTCTAATGTTCAGAAAAGAAAAGAAAATAACATTCCAACAAAAGATCTTCTTCAACGAAGTAAATCACATACAAAATAACTTCTCATGAAGCATATTACGTACCCCCTATATGCTCTGGTACGGATGAGGATATGGAGAGTTCACCCCCTCTCTCGAAATGTTCTCACTTGGCCACACGTATACAACCACTGACAGGGAAGTCCTACTCACTGCCTCCTCGTGGCGGAGGTGTTGTTTACGAAATTGAGTGGACTAAAAGCGAATGTCCGGCGATTTAACCGGGTCGATGGATATGGAAGATCTACCTAGAAGAGCTGGAAAACCTTGATTCCAAACCTATGGTGCACATAGGCTCCAGGGTCCTGAAGGAACAAATTGCGCATGAACCAATTATTGGTCACCGGCTATCATGCAACCGCATCTCCTAAAGTTGTTTTACTGCCTAATGGATGAGACCTTTAGGTCAAATGTCCTGGAAGTGACCGCCCAAAGAAAACCACCTGTTTCGGTCTAGGCATCCGGACAGTATCACAACCCACACACAAATCAAGTGACTTGTGTGGCACATATATCTTTGGAACTTCCTTGTACCAATATTTATGTGTTCAAATAAATAAATAAATAATATAATTAAATATCCATTAAAAAAATCAACTCAACAATAAACTTCATGTAACAATGTTTCATTTTTCAATAAATTATTACTTATTAAAACAACTTGTGAGTTATATTAATGTAATTTGCAGTAAAATCATTGATGTATTCAAAATTTTGTAATAATAGTAATTAACCACTGTACAATTTATATTTGTTAAAAGTAATTGTTAGCGGAACATGTTCCATGTTAGTGCCTGCTGATTGGATAAGAAATAGCCGATACTCGAGGAAGACTGTAGAATCTTCTGATGTAAAAATCTATAAATATATCAACGTTTTCCTTATTGTGCTTCTAACTTTCATTTACTCTTGTTATTTCTAATATAAATTCTTTCCTGTTCTGATTTGAGGACTTTTCGAGTGAATTAGCGTCCAAGAATACTAAGCCATAAGAATAACTGGGTCGTAATAAGTGAAATTATAACAATAATTCTCTGGGGTATTTAATTTTTGATTGAATTTGGTTTTAACTGTTACTTATTTTTTGAAAAAAATGCTCATCTTACCAGTATAAGGACAAAAGCCGAATGTCAAACTCTATTAAATTCGTTTTTTTTATTTGTTTATTTATTTATCTAAACAAATAAACATCCATTGCTGACTAGTGAATAGATAATTGTTTTGATGTTTTTTGGGGTGGGGGTGGGTGGAGGTGGATTCTATATTTCCATAAACTAACGTAAACATTACAATCTTGTCTTTTTATATTTACAGATTATTTTCATCAGTAAATGTGTATAGTTGAATAAATTTTATTAATTAAAATGTTGCATATTTTATTCTGTTCTTTTTTCTGTTTATTTATTATATCCGTTGATTCTATTAAAAGGATACAGAATCATTGTAAGTAAACAGGTAGAAATGTTGACAATAATAATAAAATAAACTAAAGAAGATCATTGGAGGCGTGAAAAAACTTGATTTTTACGTTTTGTAATTTTAAGATTTTTTGTGAGTATGTTTATTTGATTTATTTTTATTCTGTGGCTAAAAATCAATAAATATGAAGTGTAAATAAAAGAAATGACTAATGAAAATATCACATACTGAAGAAAGAACCATTTTAGAAGTTGAATTACGTCATAAAGCATACTGGTTTTCTTTCGTTTTTTTGTTATTACAGATATAACATCAAAAATGTAAACTAGCAGATTATATTTTTAAACAAAGATGGATAGTGGCTAGCAGTGGAATCCATGATGCGCGTTTCGTCCTACCTGAGACTCGTCAGATGAATAAACCTGCATCTCTGAGTTGTTGTACACTCTAAGACTCGAAAAAAGCTTGTGACGTAAGGCTATATCGAGTCGATTTACACAGGAAGCACATATGCTAATACGAGACTGATCAATTGCAGTCCTAAATAACAATGGGAAGATACAAGTAAAACAACACCTAGTGAATTTAGCAGATTATATGTCTGTTATTTCTTTATATGAAAGTCTTTGATTCACTGTTTGGCGTGATTAGAAGTTTTTGCTGTTAAACTGTTTGAAATTTCAATTACGAAACAGCTGCTTAATATTCTCTGGTTTAACAATAGAACTCGGAATAATTTCAACGTATGTCGAATTTTTTCTACAAATTTGTAACATGAGTAAATTTCAAGCATACCATTCTTCATGTTTGTTAAAAGTTGTATAACTATTTTAAGCTAGAAATTCACTTAGTATTGTTTACTTAAATCTTCTGATTGATGTTTAGGACTGCAACTGATCAATCGCTTATTAGTATATGTACATACTAAGAGTATTGCCTTGGTATTGTCTTCAGTCACAAGTATTATAAGCAAAGATTGATGGTGGCTAGCACAGGGATCCAGTTTAACGCTCGTTTCGTCATATTTGGGACACGTCAGCTGAATGTACCTGTATCTCAGAATGGATGTTCACTCTGGGACTCAAACACAGTATCGTTTGCTTCAAACTCCATCGTGTTATCCACTGACACTAGTTATGTATCATTGTGTAGACTAAAAATATTAAAAAAACCACTATTGTGATAATTTTGTTATTTTTATATAAGTGGTTGAAGATGATAAACACAATCAAATCATAAAATCTTTATACTTGCTTAACTTTTCTTTTCCATCTTTTCATTATTGTTAATAAATTCTGAGTTGAATAGACGAAATATTTACGTGAAAATCAATGTTTTTGTTTATTTGTATATTTTTACCTTTAACTGATGTCTGAGCGTATACACAATTTGAAAGTGATGACATTCGCGACAAACTGGATAAAAGGTTGTCAATTTATAAAGTTTATCGCATAAACAATAATGCTCAGTTATTGTTTAATTAATATAAGAAATTAAATCAAATGTCTACTAGTAAAAAATAGCAGTATTTTGCATTGTTCAAATAAGTTTAAATTACTTGACTAGTGAATAAAAAACAAACATTAGATTATGATATATTATAGGTATACTGAAAGTAAAACGGTCGCGTTATGTAAATACTTCAACAAATAATAACCATATATAACTTCAGTGGTTCAGTTTTTATGCAACAATACTTTTGGCATAAAAAGCAACAAACGAATATACATGCGTTTGTATATGAGGTAACATTATTCAAAGCTTGATAAAACAATATTAACACCAATATCTTTATAAAATAAACTTCATATAACGAATTATAAATATCCGGGTGCAAACAAATTGATGATGACGTTTTACAAAATGATATAGGAAGCCTAAACTTCCTCAGGTAATACAGAACAAAAATACTATTGCATATCATGTTCAAAGTGTTGAAATATTATTTTTAATTATTATTATTATTGTTAGTGGCTTTATTCAATATGATATTTTTGGTACAATATAGATTTCTCAGCACAAGGTATTCCAATAAGTTTCTTTTACAAAAAAAAACAACAAAAGAGAATAGAAAAAGGTGATAAAAAAGATCTGAAACTGTACAACTTTCCAAATTAGGGATATGTTTAAGAATATAGGTTGACTCTAACAACCTGTTCGTCACGGAGTATATTTACTAGGTAAGGTATTATAAAATTTTTATACTTTTGCTTACTTGCATGGATTTAAATGTAATTGCGTCTCGTTCTACCACAAGATACACAAGGAGAAAGATGTGAGTGAAAGGGATGGTCAGCATCTGATAAGATAACATTTGTCAAGAGTTTGCATGACTTTAGATGTCTATTCACAACCGTATTAATAATAACCTCAAAGATTCACCACACACCTTACTAACCACCCTCAGCACTCTCTGCAATTAACTCTAAATGAACTCTAAACAAAAGTATGGAAATAATTGTCTAAACGACAGATTTATAGGAAAGAAACAACCATAATTTTGAATTAATAATAATTAATTACTGATTCAAATAAAATAACATTTATAAAGCTTTTCATTTTTTACAAGTCATGATTAACTTTTAAACGAACTTTGTCAAACATTTAACCCTTAAAGACACATGTTTATTTATAAACTTATTTAAGGCCGAATATAGATTATAAGCAAAGATGGCTAATGGTTAGTAATGAGACCCAGTTTGGCTAGCGTTTTATTTTATTTGGGATTCCTCAGCTGAATGTATTTGCATTAGAAAAATAATATAAAATAAATTTGAATGTGGATTACTCATGTTATCGATAAGTAACTCATACATTCTGAACTAAATGTATCAGGAAATATTTACTTAAAATAACTATCAAAAACTTTACCACAGTGACACGTATCCTAGATATACAACAAAAGTCATGAATGGGTCTATTCTATCAAATCATTTATCTATAAGTTGGTAATGTCTTATATATCAGAATTTCGTAAAAACAAATGTATATCTAATGATGGAAAATGTATTTCTTATCAGAAATATTGCACTGTTTAAATGTAATAAATAGTTTATCTTTCAGTTTACTTCAACTCTTCTGCATACATATCTATATACATATATATTTGCGTACGTATCTACTCAAGAAGCAGGTTGTACTATATTCTGCTTTTAAATAAAGTATATGCTTTTTTAAATGTTAAAATCCGTCTCAGTTGATGTGTTAGTTACTATTTTTTTAAAAAGAAAAATGTGTTTAGTAACATTCAACTATTATCCGTGATAAGTTTTCTGGCATAAAACTAATATAATTTATGTTTAATAGATATTAGACATAATATTTTTCCTGGAAACATTTTTAAAAGTTCACTTTATGTCATTCTTTCACAGATAATGACAGTAACAAATTATTTGATAAACAGTTGATCAGTTACATAATCTAATAATCAATATAATAGTATCCAACGTTTAACATTTGATAACTTTAACAACAAAAAATTCTAATTCGTCGAAATGATTGCATTAGTTGTTAAAAAGAAAGTTACTACTGACAAAATAATGTTCACTTATAATAGTTAGTTAACGTAGATAGTCCGATTCCAAACCATTAAAATGATTGTATCTACCTGACAGCATGCTGTATTTGAAGCGATTACGAGTTCACCTAGTCTGAGAATGGAACAAAAACTGTTTGACCAAAGACCAATAAGCTAGCTATTCTGATGCATCCCGACCCCGCTAACTAGAGAGAAAAGTCCATGTTCAAAACGGGTAAATATATTCCGCAAGCAGTCAGAGGCATGAGCAATAATAACAGACACAAATTAAACATATATATATATATATATATATATATATATATATACAGCATAAAATTATCCTTGGGAATTGTTACAAAATAGCATACTAAAAGATACAACAAACCAATAGTGTTTAAAATTCTTTCATGTGGGAAATAGGACATGAAGGTGGAAATAGGCGCTTTTGGTGTGAAAACAAGAAATTCAAATTTTAAAAATAAAATTGCAAAAGTAAAGTATTTACTCTGTGAGTTCTGGGGATCTAACATCCCCAATACAGTAAGATATAAACGTTGGGTTTCCCATTCACGATAGTGTTGTGTATCCATATTTTTAATAAATATAGAATGTTTTTGTATGTTTACATGTACGTAGAACGAAATGATCAGCTAATGCCCCACACAAACCCTTACAATTAATAAGCTTATTTAATATAACAACACTCTAAAATACAAAAAACCTTTTGACAATCGTAATGCATTACTCGGCATAACACTAGATTAAAATAAGGAGTTGATGACGGAAAATTATTGAATGAAAACATTTAGCTTTTAGTGACATTCTTTGATTTGAATGAGAACAAATTAATTTTATTCTGTAATTTCCTATTAATGTCTATCTGAAATAAAAGTTAGGTAATGATGATGTTAAATATAACAATAGTGATATAATAAAAACACCTTGTATAGAATATATCACATTTATGAATGCATTTACATGAACAATCCGTTTTCTGTCAACATTCAGTGTTATATTCATTTTACCCTGTAGGAATAATTGCTCGTTTAGGTTACATTTTCATTGAGCCAATCAATCAATGATTTCATAATACTTAACAAAGCTGTTATAGTCTTATCTAGATAAAACAGGAATGGATAAATACATTTCAACAGATGAAGAAAACAAGGTTGTCATTCGAAGATAAAAACAGTACTCAAAGAATAAAATGAAATACGTGTTAAAATTGATCTTGACAATAAGTACATATAAAAAGAATAGAAAAGTGTAAATAAATGATCAAATGAAGTACATAATGAAGAACAGTTTATTTTTTATTACGTTATTCTAGTTATAGTGTTTAATTAATTATCATACGATATTGAACAATTTAATCTGTTTGGTAAATTGACAATTGTTTTTGTTTGTTTCAATCTAGAATCATTATTTATTATATATTATTGATGGGAAAAAGTGATTCTTAAGCAATATTGTTGGGATGGCTTCCGAGAAATATGACGGAGCCTCCAGAGGTTCTATAAGAGCCGAAGAGTTCCATCCAATCAGAATGCAATGGAGCATGCTACAATTAGTCAGTAGCAAAATATGCCTTTTTGTGGATTGGTTGAATTATAATGTTGATTTAACAAACTCTAATATCTATAAATACTCATGATTTTATGTACATTTTGATTCCTGCCCAACAATCACTTTCTCCAGTCTTCTTCTGTCTTCTCATTTGAGACTTGAAAGGGTTCTAGCATTCAGTTGCTCAAGTTATACGTGGTATGTTAAGATCTAAGCTTATATATATAACAGGAATAATAAAAAAACTGTTACTAGCAATATAGACTATCATTTTATCATTGAAAGAGTAAATTTAAAACAAAAGTAATGAAGATTGAAATGTCACTCATGAATCAAATATGCTTTATAATATGATCATGAGAGACTGATAAGTCCTGGGTTTGAATCCTGCGCGCGGGGTCGTGGATGCGCACTGCTGAAAAGTCCCATGATAGGACGAAACGGCCGTCCATTGCTTCCAGGTTTTCTACGGTTGTCTAGCTTCAATTGACTCATGATCTCAACTATTGAAAGAAATTTAAAGTTGTCCATGCTTTATTTCATATAATAAACTATAGAGAAAACTTGAATATTAATTGAAGGTGATTTCACTATAACTTGCCTTTGCAATATATATTGTGTAAAATATTCGCGGATTAAATGAATAGTTGTGTGAGAATTGAACTAAATACTTCAGTGAAGGAAACACTAACGTCTAAGCTATAGACCAGGATTTATGATATATCAATCCATTCGAATTACCGAAGTTTCGTGATCAGATTACTTGGACAGTTGTAAGTATACACTGTTGAGAAGTGCCAAGTTAGTGTGAACAAATGATTTATTTTCATTTCTACAAAGATATCAATATACGACGTAAACCTACTTAAAAAGATACATTTAATCAAAGAATTAGTTAAATTAGAATAATAAATTGAAAAAAATGTAAACCGATGATTGGCACTAAATCCATGTATCTTTTTCAAGTGATTAATCACAGATGAATTGAGATGTAGTCATCATCTTACTAAAGGTAAACTAGCATAATGAGCTATTTAAATGACTGAAAGATTACAATATGTGTAACTTGAATTCACTCTCAATTATTTTGACTTACACAATTAGTAAACATTAATGTCTATCTAAGGGACTAGAAACATAAACATATTTTTTAAAGTGTTAATTTTATAAGCAAAGATGGATGGTGACTAGCAGCGGAATTCAGGACACACTTTTCATCCTATTCGCACTCATCAGGTGGATGTATACGCATCCCAGAAGTGATATTCACTCCGGGAATCAAACTCATGAGTATTCGCTTCAAATGTTATCGCGTTGTCTTCTTAGATACTTAGTCTTAATAGCCACCAGCTTGTGAAATGGGATGAAGTTTTAATTCATTTTGTATTGTTTGCTTGAATCTTCCCATTTACGTTAAGAGGGTGTAATTGATCTGACTTTTAGTGGCATACGAGTTAATATTTCCAAAATCTCTGTATGTGTATTGGTTTCATTTTTTTGTTGAAGTTTAATGAATTGTCAAATAACCATAAACTATATAATCGATATTACTTATAATAATATGAATAATACTTATTCACTTAGCAACTAATACCATTTTTAATAACATACATGAAGGTTGGTGCTAGTATTTATAACATTTAGAAATAGATGTTTTTCGAAATCAATAGTTATAAAATTGTGATATTGTGTTATAGGCTACTTATGTTGAATGAATTACGTAGTATTTAACACCAATCAGAAGTGGAATGCTTATCAAAAGAAGATTGAATTGATGAAAACAGAAAGGGAATTGAATAAAAACAGAATTTGTGGAATCACGAAGGATGCATAGGACAACTGATGGAAGATGTACAAATGAAGTATTTAATGTATTGTTTTCATAATTTAGAATTTTGTGCTGCGAAATAAATTAATCTTCCCCACCTGAATGTTTGTTCACTACAGTATGGCAGGATAAAAAAAGCGGAATTACATTTTTAACTCATTATGATTTTTGTTCAGCATTACTTCCATTTTTTTAAATTCAGTATGATAATTACTCAGTACAATATATGTTTTATTCCTTTTGGTAATACTATGTTCAGTATATTGATGTTTTATTTCAATATGATGCTTATTCAAGATACGATATTCGTTGTATACAATGAATATATGCTATGCTCAGTATGATATACAGCATGCAATATGTTATAGTTCTTGGTATTTTTCATAAATGTGACTTTCTTATGATTAATATTTAAATAGGTATACAGAACTATGTATAAATGAGAGCACTTTTGACTAGGGTTGTCGTCGTTTTTTAGAGTGAATAAATCTTGTCTTGTACCATTAACCAAAACGTGGCACCAATGCTTGATGTCACCCTCTGTCTTTCCTTAAACTATGAGATTAAAATCGCTCCATATCTTTCTTTCTACGAACTAATTCTTTCTTCCTGTACTACATCCTTATATGCAATCTTTCTTTTATATATCACCACCATTGAAGTGACTACTCCTATGAATCCGGTGTTCATCTTGCTGTGCTTATGAATTGTGGCAACTTGAACCGATGCATACATGTGCGTGGTCCTACGTTGTTACTGACTGACTGTACCAGTTTTTTGCATTTTTGCTTCACGTTAAAGAAATTGTAGTAGTTCCTCGTTTTTATGTATAAGTTATAGACAATGAGTAAATAGTAATCCGTCTCAGTTTTCTAACTGTTCATAAATTTAGATACTTATATTGTTATTGCTAATCCTTCAGTTTCATTATTTAAGTAGTGCGAAGATTTTTATTAGACTTTATACAAGTTTTGGAAAATAATTATTAAGATAAATGCCCATGATATTGTTTTTGTAAATATGCAATATAGGTAACTACATACAATCTATTTAGCCTCGTAACTTACGTAAATTAATCAAAGAACCTTTATTGATATGATTGTTTTCTTTAGCTACTCATTTGTCACAGTTATTTGCCCCATGCAACAGTAGAAACTTCAATCTTATTTAGTCACCTATTTATTTTTCTAGAATTCTGCTTCTGTCATAACTGTATGGTGTCCTTGTTTTCTTTCAAATATTGCCTTCTGACATTTAACATACCCAACAAACGTCAAGCAAACAAATTCTTAGGATGATTTAGAGCAATCTTGATCATGTTACTTAGACTTAAGCAATCATACATCATTGTCATTATCATGTCTGAATATCCTAACTAAATGCATTTATTACTTGTCATGTCGTAATATTCATCTGTATATCACCTTTGGTTAATGTCATTATACTTTAATGTTTACATTATTGTTTACTCGATATAGCGGTATATCTGTTTAAAGTAATTTATATTAATATAAATCATTAAATTTTCATCAATGATTGATGTGTTTACTCATACTTACATTTAATCACATTGTGGTTGTTAAAATTTACTTGGTAGTTTAATGGTACACTAGGGGAACAAAAATACATAAAAATGCATAAAAATTGAATAAAAACAATTATAATAACTAATAGTTGCATAATTTTAAAATAGTAGCTTAGGAATTAATCATTCAATATTACAATAGAAATAACTGTAAACATAAAAGAATGTGAAAAGATAATTGACAGTATTTGTATGCGTTATATTCTCTGGAAGATGTAGAATCTTTCACATACCTGGGAAGCATCATCGATAAACAAGGAGGATTGGATGAGGACGTGAAGGTAAGGATTGGCAAAGGAAGGGCTTTATATTTAAAATTGAAGAATATATGGAACTTAAAACAACTAATATCAATGTCTTACTCTTCAATACGACCGTCAAAACAGTTCTAATGTACGGAGCTGAAACTTCAAGAACTACTACAATCATCATCAAGAAGGTACAAGTATTTATAAACAGTTGCAGACGCAAAATACTCAATATCCGTTGACCGAATATCATCAGTAACAGCCTGCTGTGGGAGAGAACAAATCAGTTTTCATCTGAAGAGGAAATTAGGAGAAGACGTTGGAAGTGGATAGAACACACATTATGGAAATTACCAAACTGCACCATGAGGCAAACGCTAACTTGGAATCCTGAAGGAAACTCAAAAGCGGAAGGCCGAGGAACACACTACGTCGTAAATTAAAAGGAGACATGAAAAGCATGAATAAAGACCGGAAAGAACTGTAGAGGATTGCCCAGTACAAGGTTGGATGGATAGTGGTGGTGGGCGACCTATGCTCCGAGGCTAATAGACATAAGTAAGTAAGTAAGTAAGTATATTCTCCCAACGGTAGAGACAGTAGAATTTTACTACTTAAAACTGTGTTTCATTCAAATTTCCATATAAAAATATTCATACTATCTAGATATGCTGTCCAAAATATTTCTATTTTCAGATAAGTCTATAGTTTGCTTATAGTTAGTTCTAAGCGTCCTCTAAAACTTAATTCAACAAATTTTAATTTCACTTGCTTACCCAGTCTTCTAGTCCCACTTTCAAGATTTACTTCCTTTAGTTTGTTTCATTACTTGTATGAACATCTAGCATCAAATTAACACATTTGTTCCATATATCATTATGAATTATTATTCATTGGTTGCATGCTAAACTTCGGCTGTGAAAGCTTTTTCGAGTTTTTATATATGTCAATTGGTAATTTAATTGAAATTCTCTTTTCTTTATATTTTAATTTACAGCTTTTGAAAATAATTATTTTCATTATATTGATAATGAAGATAAGAAACTATTGTTATAAAAGTTTATAAATGTGAAAAAATCGATTTCATTGGTACTTATTTCAGAGGAAAATATATATCAAATTACAAAGATCTTGTTTAATTAACAAATAGATTCACTTATAGCAAGATCTATACAGAAATATACATAAATTTCCCAGTTTTTTATTGTTGATCTAGAATTAAAATGTCTCATTAGTTATATTGTTTTAGAGAGTAATTTCAACTGAACTGTATTACTTCTGAATATGTTTTATTTTTTCTCCCTTTATATATAAGTAGTACAATTTATATGAATGGAAAAATCAATTTTGTACATTATTATAAGATACAATCAATTATATTCTTTCAAAAGTAAATCACCAGAAACTAAAAAAATAAAAATAAACGAATTAAATAGTCTGAATGTAATTAGTTAAAATCTTATTTAATGTTCAAAATTTATTTCGATTAGAGGATCACCATAAAACATCATTTAATAGCTTATAATGGACCCAGTGTCCATAAAAATCAATTCCTTTGAAACTTAGAATATTTATTGGTCTAACCTGCCTACATATTATATATATGAAGAATATTAGTTCTCTTTAACGTGCATTTCACAACTGTAGATAATATTAAACAATATAAGTGTATCTTGTTTCTAGTATTCAAAATTTAAGTGAATATCAATAATAATAAGATTCACAAGTTATCATATGGGCACCCTTGTTACTATATAATATAAATTTCGACGGTATTTGAAATGAGAAGGCAATATGAAGAGGCAACTACAATTTATTAGAAGATAACGAATAACACAAACCTATAAACACATCAAACGAATTTGAAGCAGAGAAGCAAATATGTATATGCGAGTCAAATCGTATAAGGGCACAGCAAAGCAAAATAAAAGCTATTAATAAGATTTGAGTACATTTATACATGGGGAGGAGAATGGATCATCCACTGATATTTAAGCAATCAACATTTTATCTACAGTCTGTAATGTAATCTAGTGATCATAACGGTACAAATAAATATGCAAATTGTTACTGTTCTAATAACATTGTCTGTTAAGTAAATGAATAAAATGACTTAACCAAAATTAACCATACTGCAAATTGGTTGTACGATAGTTGCCATAACATATATATTCGAAGATTATTAGACGTTACTGACATACATTTCATGACTGTAGATAATACCAAACATCACAAGTGTATCTTGATTCTAGTATTCAGAGTTATAGATTATCAAGTTACTTACTTACGCCTGTTACTCCCAATGGAACATAGGCCGCCAACCAGCATTCTACAACCCACTCTGTCATCGGCCTTCCTTTCCAGTTCTATTCAATTCTTGTTCATTTTCATCATGTCGATCTCAATTAATCGGCCTAATGTGTTCTTTGATATTCCGCCTCTCATTTGGCATTGAGGATTCCATGTGCGGAATTGCCTTGTGACTCAGTTGCGTGCTTAACTCAATGTCTGTCCTATCCACTTACAACGCTTCTTCCTCATTTCTTCCTACACTGGGATCTGCTTTGTTCTCTCCCACAGTAGGTTGTTGCTAATAGTGTCCGGCCAGCGGATCTGAAGTATTTTGCGTAGACAACTGTTAATAAACATCTGTATCTTTTGGACGACGGATTTCGTAGTTTTCCAGGTTTCCGCCCCATACAGTAGAACTGTCTTCACATTTGTATTGCGAATTTTGAACTTGGTGTTGGCTAACAGACAGTTGTTTTGAGTTCCATATGTTCTTCAATTGTAGATATCCTGCTATTGCTTTGCAGATCCGCGCATTCACATCTGTATCAGATCCACCGTGTTCATCAATGATGCTGCCAGGAATGTATAAAGGATTTTACATCTTCCAATTCTTCTCCATCAAGTGTGATTCGATCGTCGCATGCTGTGTTGTATGGGAGAATCTTGCTTTTCCCTTTGTGTTTGTTGAGACCTACTACTGCCTAGACTACAGCTACACTGGTCGTGTTCTCCTGCATTTGTTGCTGTGTGTGCGATAGAAGAGCCAGATCATCTGCGAAGTCTAAATCGTCCAGCTGCGTCCTAGTTTTTAACCGTATCCCATGCTTTTCCCCAGATTTTGACGACTTTACAATCCAGTCTATCACCAGGTGTGTAGTTTCTGTCATTATGTTAAGCCCAAATACCTCATTATTCTAACTTCCGCACAGCCCATTCTATTCATTCTATTTGAGTCACATTCTGACCTTGTTAATTATTTGCTTATCAATGTCTTGACTGTCTTTATATGAGCGCTTAGGCGTATGCACACTTCTTATCCCGTTACTCATCACATGTCTGTAATTTATTTTTGTGGGCTTATAAATATTGATTAACTCTTTGTTAAAAGGAGAGTTGGCTTACCAGCCATCTCCACCGTTCGTCAATTTTGCTTCGCTTTCTTCTCTTCGCGTCGTTCTCCCGTTCGTTTGTCTAATCAACAATTATACAAAATATATGCATTCAAAACTCCATTCTCGTTATTTGACTTATTTAATTCCGTTATTAACTAACGCGATTTAAGTCAATGATTATATACGAGAATAGACGATAGCAACTAATCATTACGATCAAATTGGAGTCAGATCGCGGGCCACTAAAATGGTGAGCCCGCCACCACAAGCGAACACAACAGGCTTCTAAAGGTGTAAGAGAAAGGGTGGGAGTAAGCATCCTTGCTTGACACCGGTCTTTACTTCGAACGACTTTGTCAACTGTCCTCCATGAACGATTTTGCAGTTTAATCTATCATAGAAACTCCGTATTATGTTGGCTATCTTCTGAGGCACGCCGTAGCGTCAAAGAAGCCTCCATAGTGTTGTCCTGTACACGCTGTCAAATGTTTTCTCGTAGTCAAGGGAGTTGATATAGAGTGATGAATTCCATTCAAATGATTGTTCCACAATGATCCGTAGTGTTATGACTTTTTCTGTACACAATCGATTCTTACGGAATCCATCCTGTTGGTCTCGAAGTTGGGCGTCTAAGGAGTCCTTCGTTCTGTTTTACAATACCCTGTTAAAGACTTCCTGGTATTGAGAGAAGTGTGATACCCCTGTAGTTATGACAGTTGCTGAGATCTTCTTTCTTTGGCATTATGACCAGAAGTCCTTCTTTCCAGTCTGTTGGTACTTGTTCTTCATCTCAAATTTTGCTTAAGAGAATGTGGAGTATCTTTTTAGTTACTGCTACATTTGCTTTCATTGCCTCTGCTGCTTCGCCGCTCTTAAATATTTTAGTAATTTCAATGGTTGAAATCATGAGTCCAGTGCTTCCACGTTTTCCATGATGGTCTAGCTTGAATTGACTCATAATCTCAACTATTGAATTTTTATTCTTCATGTATTTTACTAATTTTTTATAATGATAGTAACATAAAGAGTTTACGATATCTTTACAGAAAGTAATTATAGTAACATAAAAATAATTAAATTTTGAACAATAATAGACTTAGAATATTTCACTTTTTTTAATGGCATATAATAAAAATCTACTAATCTATAAACTAGTTTATTTAGACTATTTAAATAGGTAGAGTTATAGGACTTATTTGATACATTGTATAGTACAATCTTATTCATCGATGAAGCAATGCATTTTTGGTTAAATCTATGTCTGATAAAAAAATAAAAAGTTAAATGTTCAATGGAAAGTAGCTAATTAATGCTACGAATGTTAATTTTTTTAGTCAACTGAAAGTGTCTTGTTTGAGATCATGAATAGATTGATGTTAAATCACCATTGAAAACCTGGAAGCAGTGGACGGCCGTTTCATCTTAGCATGAGATTTCTCAGCAGTGCACATCCACGATCCTGCACACGGAATTCGAACCCAGGACCTTTGGTCTCGCGCGTAAATGCTTGACCTCTAAGCCACTGAGCCGACATTCAACGGTGTTAATGTCAAACTTCCATCGATCCATGAATGACTGAGCAACCATTCATCTGTCGTATGAGGTAGATAGATATCTCTATTCAACACGGATTGAACTTCACTGGTTACAATTTCTCACTAGAACTCCAGGAAATCATCTTGGATCCAGTCACTAACTTAGATTAACTCATGAATCCAACTGATAAAATTACTACAATCTCCATAGATCCTCATTCTGATGATTATTTAATTAACGTTTTTTAATATTCACTTGTTTGGTCGTGATGATGATTTTAGATCTATCATAAAATTCAAGTAAGAAGGAATATTTCCTTGTTTAACTTGTAAATTTTTTTTGGTATATTGGTAATAATAAACTATTTTATTCAACATAAAACTATTAACTTTAACAACTATGTGGAAAACAATTTTGAAAAGAGCAAGAACAAAGATTCTAGCAGAACAGCATGAATTCATTTTATTTCGTTTGGTTCTCGTCAGCTGCTTACAACCTGTGACATGTAAAAATCATAATTACATAATGGGTTCAAATTACTTAGATAAAAGGGTTTGGTTGAAAGTTATATTGAAGACACATTAGTATAATATAGCAAGTATGTAAATAAATCTAATAGACTGACTATTGTATATATATGCTTTGTGTAAAAGTATACTTAAGAACATTGATTTTGACAACAGTTCAAACAGCTAGAAACAGGCGATTACATAGTGATTAAACACTGATAAGAATAAAATGAATAGAGCTCAATTGATAAAATAAGATTACTAATTTGGAAGATAATTGAAATAAAAGCTTGATGATGTAATAAATGCAAAAAAAACGTTTTCAAAGAAAGTTTTAAGATGCAACGACATTATGAATTTTATCAGTTATCAGTGTATCCTATGAGTATCCATGAGTAATTGAAACAGAAAATACTCTAATAAATAACTGTTCAGATTGATAGTGAAATATTTTGCTATAAATAGAATATTAACAGTAAGCGTTATTATTTTTCCATAAATCATTAACATAAACTTTACAAAAAGAAGTAATAATACTCGAGGGAATAGAAATTAAAAACCTGGAACTGATCATTAGGGTATTTATTTAAGTTATTACACTAATATGATATGATAGTAACGCTTTGCATCAAGCTAAAACTAAAGAACTGTTATACGAATATTCGTCAAGGTTAGAACGAATAGTTTGACAGAAATTAGGCACCGAGTATAGAGAATTCATTATATGTGAAAATTATATTTGAAATAATCTCAACGGTTGAAATTTAAATAATTCCAACGTTTCGTCCAGCTAACTTGTCTGAACTTCTTCAGGGTAATAATCAAAATTGTCGTAATGATTTCAATTTTGTTACTGAAAACATTTACGAACCATATAAATCATTCTTCATAAGCATTATATATGTTATGTATTACTTATACTATAGCCAATGGGTACTATACATTGACGGACATAGTGTGTTGCGTGTTACTAATGTCGACAGATATTAGTAGTATGTATCATCAATCAAAAGTGAAATGCGTGGAGTCAGAAGGTTGAGAAAATCTAAGAGATGGAGAACGATAAAAGAGAATGATTGGTATGAAAACGAAGGGACAATCAAATTTGAGACGATTGTTTGATATTTTGCAAATGAAGTGTTTACTGTATTTGTTGTGTTAGACCATTCATTTATAACTTAGTGACTAAGATTTTCTGTTTAGATACCTGTGATCTATGAGTTCGGGCACTAGATGGGTCGACGGTGTACACGTTAAAAATTCACAAGCCGCGCTAAAACAGTTGCTCAGCCTTCCTAGACACCAGAAGTATATTAACTGACATTATCATTAGCGAATGTCAGTCTTCTGTATCATTATGTATGGTAATTAAATTTCACTTCCATTTAATGGTTTCGAATGCCAGGCTACATTAAGGTAATCTACGAATCTTCATTTTTAATAAATGGAAATATTATCTATAGATTTACTGAGTCATCGACTGAGGTTATCATTGCATCTACACCTTAACAGACCGTTAGTTTTCAAGAATTGTTTAACTTACGTCCTTTATTTATCTCAATAACGTCTGATAATCTACACAATAACCGTATGCTCAAAGCCTACTGAGTCCGAAAGCAAGACTTTTATTCCTTTAAGTTGACACGAAAGAATATGAAAAGTGAACAAGCATTTGCGCGCTTAACTTTATATTTGTTTCTTTCTTCGGTATTATTTATCAGACAGAATACAGTCTGATTTATTGAAATGTTGTTTGAAGAACTTTAAAGCCGGCGATTTCAAATGTAACGCTGACAGATAACGCGTTTAATGAATGTGATAAAACAAAATGAATATAATTTATATATCCTTTTGCTATATGAGACAAATGACGTATATTGTTTTGTCACAAGGTATTTGTTGACTTGAAATTGGATGTTATCAAACTTTCATATAACCTAAAGGAATGTTACTTTTTGATTAGTCTAGTTCCCATTATTGGTTGATTAGATAATGTCTACAGAATGTTAGTAGCAATGGTAAAATCTTTCATGAATACCATTTAAAACATTAGTATTAATAAATAATATATTTGTAACATCCTAATGAGTAGAAAAATTAGATTTTCTGACGTATCGTGACTAAGTGTAGGCGACTTCCTCAGGGTTTAAATAACCAAATTAAAATTAATCCAAGTTTAAATAGCACAACGGAACAACAATAATATTATGTGATCAATCAAAAAACAAGTCTGAACAAATCGATGTCATATCATTTCGGTCAAGGTGGTTCATAAGCGAATGTATATAAATGTGTGTTTGTGTGCATTGTTAAGGATGAAATATGTGTGACCTTTATGGTGAGAAACGATATAGGTTAATTTGTAGGATGCTAGTGTGAATTGTAAGTAATAGCAGACTACGTGGCTAGGATAGATAGTCCAAATAGGATGTATGATAAGGCCTATTTTTCTATTGAGAGCAGTAGGATGAAGCATTATATGGAACGCTCCAGCTACTCTGATTTCTTTGTAATTGGAAAACGTTTTTTGTAATATTTTGATATTTTTGAAATCGATTTGGTGGTAGTCGAAAATGGCGTGAACTGCTGTTGCTGAAGTTTATCCAGTTCTACGGGATTATTAGGTGGTTTCTCTGTGTACCTAATATGTTCCGCAAGATAACTCTCCAATATAGAAGGCATCAAAGTCGACACAACCTAACTTGTTGACTCAGTTTTGTGTTGACATGTAGAAGATATTTTCTTTTAAGTGAATTAAAGTATTCCGAAGTGTGTTCGTCGTTTTGTAATATACTTTAATTCTGTGTTGATTTAAGATTCTTTAGAGTTCTTCTGTTGTGCCATTGGGATATTACAAATATATTATTTATTTATACCAATCTACCCAATGCTTAATTTATTCGAAATTATCAAGTTAAACCTTGTTAACGATATCTTTATTTATTAGTAGTGAAGAACTCATTCTAATTTTCAGATCATTACCTGCTATGCATTGTTTAATCTGACTGGCATTTTTTAAGCAAGATTTTTTTCTGCGGATTAGGTTTCCAACCCCAAGGGACTCTTCACCAATGAGAATTCACCATCCCTTCTCGCGGGATTCGAACCTAGGACCTGTTAGTTTCTCACGCAAACACTTCACCTCTAGACCACTGAGATTGATAGGTCCCAGGTTCGAATCTCACGGGGCGAGACTATGAACGCGCGCTGTTGAGGGGTCTCATACTAGGATGAAACATTCGTTCAGCGCTTTTAGATTTTCCATAGTTGTCTAGCTTCAATTGACTCATGAATTCAACTATAAAAACACATTGAACTGATGAATTTTAAGTAACTTACATATTGCTCATTTCTGACTGATTACCAGGTTTTGTTTTTTTGTTCACTTTTTCAATGTTCAAACTATAAGTTAATCACATGAATGATGTAATGAATTATTTATTAGAAATCGTCTCAGTCAATTAATAAAAAAAAGATCTACATCGAAATACAACAAATAAAATTCACTAAAATCATGTTGTATACCATGACAAATGAAACACAAATAACAAAAGTGGAATAACGAAAAGAGCATACCTTCTCGTCTATGAATTATGTATACTTGTGGTTATTTCAAAAGGCAAACAACTAGATCATGGCTAATTGATTGACGCTTTAAATATGTTAGGTCACGATAAGCATAATGAATGGTAATTTTTGGTATCCATTTGTAGACCAATAATATGCGCATATTTTTATCGTATAATTGTTAAATAACTGAACTGTTCATATTCATGTACCTCTTATTATGAGCTTTACTTTGACCTACAAACCATTATTATATGATCTACCATTTTTGAATTACGCCCTGTCTATTAATTACTATCTCCCCCACTCACAGCCACATTTGGCTAATTTTGTACAAATGTTGTTTTATATTTTATGGTACGATGTGGTCTGTCTGGTTGGTATATAAACTCAGTATGTTTGAAATAAACGATTAATATCGCAGAGGCTGAAATTGGTGTTCTGAACTCAACAGGCAGGCCAAGGCAGGAAGAAGAACCGATAAGGACTCTAGACTGTCCGTACGGGTTTATGCGTCACTGGTCTGATTGATAATTTACTGCTCTGTAATTGGCGGTATCGTTACGTTATACATTAGCAGGTCGCACAGGTTACAAGTTATAACGAAATGTGAACAATTTCATTTTAAATAACCTCTCTTCCTCTGTAAAACATGTAGCTTTCAGGTTCTTTCTACGACGGCATATTTTATATGGATATCTGAGAAGTTCCATACTATAGAGAAACAAATTTTCAGTTCACTATAATATTACTTCATGACAAATAATCACTATAAGTATGAGGAGTAGTTAAAATAAAAAGTTCATTCATTTGTAGTAACTGAATCAAAGATTTATAGTTATGTTTTTAGCAAATGTACACTTGAAGATAATACATAGGATAATAAAATATTTTTTATGTAAATATATAATTATGATTCGTTGCTAGCAATCAACATTCTGCTTACAAAGGTTTTGATCCTCTACTGATTAATTAAAGGATCAAAATCTCTAATCTAAATGGAATTAATCATTTTTGAATTTTGTTAATATAAGCAGAAAATAAGAAAATTTTTTTGCAAAAATGATAACCATGGAAAGAATGTCAAATCATAAACAATGTTTACTTCTAAAAGATATTTCTTTATATATGCAACATTAATTTATCATTTAAAGATCAATTTTATTTGTACTTCATTTAATGGTTACATTTGATTATTTATATTCTATTTCATGCTTATTTAACATTAGTATCACAAGGAACTTATGTGGATATTATAGTAATTTCAATAGTTAAAATCATTAGTCAGTTGAAGCTAGACCACCATGGAAAACTTGAAAGCAGTGGACGGCCTTTTCGTTCTATTGTGAGACTCATCAGTAGTGTATATTCACTAGCCTGTTCGCAGGATTCGAACTGAAGATCTATCAGTTTCGCGTGTGAACGCTTCAACTCTAGACCACTGAACCGGCATCCATTAGCGTTGATGGGTAATTTCAACTAATCCACGAAATGGAATGACATATCCACCATTATCTTCAATAAGTTACTATCTCATAACAGTCCCAGTTGAACTCCATTAGTCATTGCTTCTCACTAGAACTCCATGAAATACCGTTTGAACCTAGTTAGACTGATATTTTAACGATCGCGGAACTCTTTGAAAAAATATATAATTCTTATAGTTTATTTGTTTGTTTGTTATTTTTTTTATTTACTTTACAAGGAAATGTTTTATTTTAATTACAATATGTTAATAAATGAATGAAAAACTATTTAATTTTATGCCAATACATTTATTTTTCTTAATTTTACAGGAAATTATAGTGAGAGGGAGAGAAAGAGAGATAGACAGAGAGAGGAAAAAAAAGAGAAAAACAGCTTTATCTTAGAATTATGTAATAATTAATGATAATGAATTTTTATTTTGTTTTATGAATGCAATAATATAAAATCGAAGTCATTTTTAGTTACATTTAATGTAATGCCGATCATTTAAACAGGAAATATGTTAATTGAGCAACCTGTTGTTGTTTAGTTTTTTTGTTGAGATTTATCATTTAGTCTTATTTTTCTTTTCTTTTCTTTTCTTTTTTTTGTTGATCAAAGTGAACACGTTTTAAGTGTAATAAAGAAAACATAGTAGTTTATGTTAAATTTAAGATAAAAATGAGAAATAGATTTTACATAATTTTCATTTTAAGGTATATATATTTATGTGTGAATTTAAGTTTTATATTGAATAATGAAATATTTTATTATTGCATCAAGCTGTATATGTTGGTGTTGATCTTAGTTACTGTTGATAATCGTGTTAGAATGTTAGTATTATTATTGTTATGTACCCATATGATAGGAAACAGCTGGACGATTTAGACTTCGCAGATGATCTGGCTCTTCTATCGCACACACAGCAACAAATGCAGGAGAACACGACCAGTGTAGCTGTAGTCTAGGCAGTAGTAGGTCTCAACAAACACAAAGGGAAAAGCAAGATTCTCCCATACAACACAGCATGCGACGATCGAATCACACTTGATGGAGAAGAATTGGAAGATGTAAAATCCTTTATACATTCCTGGCAGCATCATTGATGAACACGGTGGATCTGATACAGATGTGAATGCGCGGATCTGCAAAGCAATAGCAGGATATCTACAATTGAAGAACATATGGAACTCAAAACAACTGTCTGTTAGCCAACACCAAGTTCAAAATTCGCAATACAAATGTGAAGACAGTTCTACTGTATGGGGCGGAAACCTGGAAAACTACGAAATCCGTCGTCCAAAAGATACAGATGTTCATTAACAGTTGTCTACGCAAAATACTTCAGATCCGCTGGCCGGACACTATTAGCAACAACCTACTGTGGGAGAGAACAAAGCAGATCCCAGTGTAGGAAGAAATGAGGAAGAAGCGTTGTAAGTGGATAGGACAGACATTGAGTTAAGCACGCAACTGAGTCACAAGGCAATTCCGCACATGGAATCCTCAATGCCAAATGAGAGGCGGAATATCAAAGAACACATTAGGCCGATTAATTGAGATCGACATGATGAAAATGAACAAGAATTGAATAGAACTGGAAAGGAAGGCCGATGACAGAGTGGGTTGTAGAATGCTGGTTGGCGGCCTATGTTCCATTGGGAGTAACAGGCGTAAGTAAGTAAGTAATTCATAAAGATCCTCTCTGATATTGACAAAAAATTTAGTCCACTTTTTTTTTTAAAGTTCAGTATTGAATAAATTGAAAATAAGTATAAAGGTCAGTTGTGGACAAACTTTTTATTGAATAAGGAATTACACTGTCGTTCATAAAAACAGTTGTTGAAATATAGAATGATTCAGAAAATGAATAGTTGAATAGAATCGTTACCTTTTATTATCATTTTTATCAGATATACGTTTCGACCTGTCTATGAATACATCATCAGTGTTCATCCATAGATTACTAAACAGTCTCTTTCAAATATTATGTTGAAGATCATGATCGAGTAGTTACGATCAAAATAATTATATTTTTGTGTAAACTTTTTAAATTGTATCTTTGGTATGGTTACGTAAAAGAAATCATCAAACCATCCATTCAAGGTTTCTTATGTCACAAATAAACCAATATTTTTATTTACATAATCAATATCATTTACAATCAGTAAGCAAGAACTATGTTGTAATTTTTCACTAATTCTAAGAAAAATCCTGAACTAAACTTATTTGTTTCCACATCATGTAAGTGTATAACTAAACACTAATTTGAAAGTTCAATGACATTCAGCCATAATAATAAGGAAGGTTTAGAAACATATATTAATAACACACTACTTTATTAACATAGATGGATAGTGACTAACAGTGTCTAGCAGTTTGACACGCATTTCGTTCTGCTTGTGACTTCAAGCACTATCGAGGCAGTTCGCACAGGATTCACATATATTAACAAGAAACTGATCAATTACAGTCCTAAATAACAGTGGGAAGATACATGTAAAATAACATCAAGCGAATACACTACTTAATTATTTGAATTATGATCCTTACACTAAATGATAAGTGATAGTGTAGTGAATAAGAACACGGGTGGGGACAATCAAATGTATTAAACACAAAATTACAAGACATGTTAATAAAATCTATCGTATAGTAAATGTTTAATTTGCAAATTGTCCATAAATTGTCTCAAAATAACTCAGACTCCATTGTTCCTACATTTTCATAGAAATTGCATTATGTTCCTACTCTTTACTAGTCGATACTTTTGTTTCTCTGCTGCCAGACATTCTGTTCCTGACTAACGCCATATACTACTTATATTAATATAAGTAGCACACATCACAATAAATGATAAGTGATAGTGTTAGTTAATAATTAGCTTTACTACGTTTTTTGACAACAAAGGAACAACAAAAAGCACTAAATATCTTGTGATAATCGATATGTAATAAAATACTCGGTAATTGTAGTTAGTTAGAATTAAAAAAAGTTGATATTGAGCAAGAATTTGGTACCTGTCAGTATTTGATTTACTCAATAAACATACAATTATGCAAATTATGATATATTTCTGTGATAAATAAAAGTAATAAATAATCCCACACTATATAAACAAATCAAATCTCTTTTTATTTACTTATTATTGATATTATTACTGATATACTCATATCTATATGAAAGATATATATTTACATATGAATTTACACTAACTTTCTGGTTAATATTTTACAAGTATAGGTATCGTATTAAGGATGGACGATAATAAATTGATGATACTTTGATTATTGTCTTCAAAGTCAAATAAACACGAGATAAAACTGAAAATCAAGATTTGCTTTCTATTCATTGAATATAAATTAGGTTTCAATTAGAAATATTGTGATACATTTAATTTACATGTATCTGCCAAAGCAGTTAAATTGATAGAACAGAAAGAAGAGCCTACGTCCTATTCCAAGAACATATTCCGAAGGGTCTGAGAGCAAACGGACCAAAAGCATTCAGCAGCGCTATCGCAAGACATCTCCTTGAAACAGGACACGAAGTCGATATACTAAAGTCCTTCAAGGCGATCAACAAACAATCAAATTCCAACCTTTTGAAATTTGCCGAAGCCATAGCAATCAAACGTTTAAAACCAGATCTTTGTATATAAAAAGAAACAGTAATAAATCTTTCTTTGCCCTGGTAACATTACCCCTCTCCCTTTTATTTATTATGTCATTCCAACTCTTTCTGAACATTATAATTACATCATTCATAACTGACCAATTTCAATTCATATCTCTCTTTATTACTATGAATATATTTTTCAGTTACTTCATTACATAATTGTCTGATGTATTTTAATTCCATGAGTTCTAATCACTATTTCTATGTTATGGAACCTTCCCTCCCAAACTCTATGTATTCGAAACAGAAAATTTTATGACCTCATTAACTCTAACGGAATCTTTGCTGCATCATGTTACTAATATCCATCCTTCAACACCCTCTGATGTATAAGTATGTCAATATCTGTAATAACATTGAATTTCAAATATTTCAGGTTGTAAGCAGTTGATGAGAACCTAACCAAATAAAATGAATTCATATTATTCTGAACCAACCTTTGTTCTTGCTCTCTATTAAATAATGATATACTTCTTCCCATTTTTGGATTATACTTCTATTGATGAATGCTACCACTTAAGGAAATGTAAATGTATAATGTTTTTATAGTGCAATTCAGAGGATAAAAATCAAATACTTTAATCACTAAACCACCACTATTTACGTCAGTATATAATACAATAATTTTATCTTTAAGTTGATTAATACCATTTCTTTTATTCTGATATTAATAAACCAATTATTCAAGTGACTGAAAAATAGTCTCTTTTCCTTTTCATTTGTTGATTGTTAAAAAAAATTACTGTTTTCGTGATTTCTTTTTGTTTTTGTGGTTTACTTATTATTTCCATACTTCCCTTACTATACTATCCTTATTAATACTATCATCATTATGTTTTATTCTACTCCATTTTATTTCTGTCTCTTTACATTTCATCACTATATTTATAGATGAATAATTTTCAATTATCTCGGGAAAAAATGTTTTTTTTTTCTTGTTCTTTATATTCTTCAACTGTTTTGATTAAAAATGCCTTAAGAATGTAACTAGTATCGACATTGGCAAATAAAAACTTTATTTTCTTGAATTATATATATATGATTGTTGGTTGATTGGTTATTTAGTTCAACAAATGAAAAGTTGTTAAGTGGTATAGTGATCATAGAGTAGTTTTAATTTTATTCGTTTCTATAAAAATACACTGTCCCATTTGCTTTTTTTTAAAGTGTAAGTTGTTTCTTAATCTAAATTTTGTTGCATTTAGTTGTGTACGTTTTCAGTTATTGAAGCTTTTCAACTCACCAGAGAATTGTAATGAATATTTCGTACGATATATATATATATATATATATATATATATATATATATATATACATCAATAATGAAATATGTTAGATATGTCTGCAATCAATTGAAATAATACCCGAGTGTTATGTCTGGTCATATGTAATCATCTGTGTCTACAATGAGATGATAAGAAAATAATCATACAATTTACATAGAGATTTCGATTAACAATTATCTATGAAATATTTTAAGAAACTGTACATTCTGTCAACATAATACGACAATGAACTAAAGACATTAATTGATAGTTATAAAGTCAATGTCGCCATAAATGAAAATGAAGGAAAAATGGAATTTTCTTATCTACTCAAACGTTTTCTGTTTTTTTTCTTTTTGGTGATTGTCAATAATTTAAACATAAATGCTGAATATTTGTCATAACTTAACAATAACTTAACGATGAAATTGTTCATAGGATTAAAACCGAATCAAAATTTATTTTAAATTTAATCTTTTATGTAAATATGACAAGCAGTGAATAAGTTTCATAAAGTAGGTGGATTTATCCAATAAATAAATAAACTAAACGATCATATGTATTGAAAGCAGAAAATGATTATCTTTAAGCAATTCAGTTTCATCATTCACATATTCATATAACTTTTCTAAACTTAGTCATGGTGAGACTATAATTTATGAATGAATCAATCAGGTATAAAAAAATAGGTCTCTAATTTTATTTGTCTAAATAAAGTTCATGATGAAATCCTTAAATCTAATTCCTAACCTTAATCATCAACTGTAAATTATAATTATAATTTTTCATACTGGTTTATAATACTCATTTGGTTATAGTTATTAGGTGGACACTTTTAAGATCACTTCAGCGTTACCCAAAGGTCGTCCATAAATTATAGTCTCATCTCAATCATTTGAATCACTCAAATATTTTTATAGTTTATTCAAAAATTCAATATATTTTAGCATCACAATCCCTGCTACTATGATGAATTCATAATCGTCAACAACTATATTTTTAAAAAAATGACATATATATCTAAATATAAGCATATATTCAATATATAAGCAAAGATAAATGGTGACTAGAAGTAAAATCCAGTTAAACGCATGTTTCGTTCTACTTGAGACTCATCAGCCGAAACAAAATTATAAACAGAAAATTTATCAAATTGAATAACTATCGATAATGTAAACATTCATTAATATATTTTTAAAATAATTAATATTACAAATGAACTTTTCTGTTTCATAGTATTTTTAGCCTTATAATTCTTGTCTAAACTAATTATTATCACTGAATATAATTATGCATTAACATTAAATAGTTTATAAGACATTATCGATTTATAGCTAATGATATATTCAATAATTGTTTGTTTATTGATGGTTTATCGTTAAATAAATAATGAATAACTAGTTTATATAATGAATACTTTTCATTTAAAGTAACTGTGATTAATTAATTGAGATCTTTAACGTAAAATATAAAGTTTACTTAAGAAAATCACATAAATATCAGTTTATTAAAATGAACATTTAGATAATAGAAAAGTGCATTAGAAATGTCAAATATAATCCTATAAGTTTACATATATATATATATATATATATATATATATATATATATATATATATATATATAAGTAGTTCAACTGTCGCCAGTGTATTACTGGTAGAATATATTTTCACTATGGTAATTCTAAGTTTACAAGGCAACGAGAAAATAACAAATAAATACCTTGAGACAATTCATTTATATAAATATATATATTTGTATATTTATACATTTATTTACAAATTTAATTTTGATTCAGTTTCCTACCAATTTGTTTCATAATTATATTCCTTGATATCACTCTATTAGTGAACCAAAAAGAAAAAAAAATAAGAAAAAACACACAACAAAAACAAAACAACAACTGATAACAAAATTTATCCAAATCAATGCATAAAACCATCAATATAACATTTATTGATACCCGGTATAAGGGTGAAATTAAAAGTGTAGTTTTTTTCTTTTCTTCTTTTTAATTTTATGAATTAAAAAAATGTATTGAATTTGATAATAATTCATATTTGAAAGAAAGAAAGAAAGAAATCTATACATTAGAAGAATACAATATGGAATAAAAAAATGTAAAAATACATGAAATAAGTATAAATATGAAAAGGTAATAATCTTGTCTTTAACGATTTGCCAGTATCATCATTGAATGAATCATACAATTCTTTAGGTTCAGTTTTAATATCTAAAAATAATTTTAAAAAAACGGATAAAAATGAGTAAAAATTAATTATCAGTATAGAGGTTGTGAAAAATGCTAAGTTTTGATTGAGATCACTATACGATTGATGTTAGACCACCATTGAAAACCCGGAATCCGTGACCAGTGGAGCTAATCCGTATCAGGTAGAAACAAGTGTTCACCTCAGTACAATGGAATATGGTTGCGCAACTTCTTGGATTGATTGACATTAACACCATTGGATGCCGGCTCAGTGGTACAGTATGTTAAGCGTTTGCGCGCGAGACTGAAGGCCCTAGGTTCGAATCCCGCGAGCGGGATTGTGGATGCGCACTGCTGAGAAGTCCCACGATAGAACGAGACGGCCGTTCAGTGCTTCTAGGTTTTCAATAGTGGTCTAACATCAGTCGGTTCATGATCCAAACTTATAATTATTTGTAAAATTAAAATTTTATAAAAATCTACTTTATATAAATACATTTGATCAATCATTGGGTAGTGATCAGTGTCATATGTGTCGGATACTTTTTAGTGCAGATCAAATTTTATCGACCAAGTTGTAATGTGGCTACTAGTCTAGGTGACTTGATATTATGTGCATTATGTTGGGATAAGATGATGATTGGAGGTCGTTTACAGGAAACCGTGGATCTAGATTCCATGCTACTTGGCATTCGTCAGTAAGATTTACCTATATTATTCTTGAGGGAATTGATGCTCTCTGACGGATTTGATCCTGTGTCACCTTGATAAACAGTCACAGACGTTACCACTGAGCTATCCGGGACTCGAATGACTTTCTGTTTGATTCAGATGTATTTACAATTCTTTGATCATTGGGTGGTGATCAATGTCAGGTCAGTCGTGGTCCGGATAGCCTAGTAGTAATGTTTGTGACTGTAAAACTGCATGACACGGGATCTAATCCGTCAGGAAGCATCATTTCGCTTAACATTACAGGTACACCTTGCTAACGACTGTCAAACAGCATGAAATCTAGGTCTAAGGTTTCTCCAATAACCATCTTTTCTATTTTTTATATGATTAATATGAATTGTCGTTATTTCACTAAACTAAAATAGTTGATATGTATGATTGTTCTTTTCAATCTCCTGTGGTTCTCAAACTTAAATTTTTAAAAGTAACAGTATATAATGATATTAGTTTTTGTTGACATCGAAAGCAAGTGATACTTGAAGTTCGGTTGTTATAAATAAATAGATATAAGTCTTTGAAACTACTCAGTGATTTGGCTCTGTTAAAAGCAATCAAGATATATGCTTTATTTATTATAAGTTAGTTATGTATGATTATTCTCAGTTGAAAGATTTTAGAAGTAAAATAATTCGTTTAATCTTACCTTATTTTCGATGATATCTCATCAGACACATTTTTGTCTTGAAAAACACTAAAATTGTTAAATATTTAATTAATAATGAATAGAAATGAATCTTCATATACATACTTAAAGGTAAAAATTTCGATACAAATATAAAACATAAAATAACTAAGCATAATAAACTATATAACAAGAAATCACATACTTATTTTCTGTAAATCCAATGAACTCTCTTCTAATGATTCTAAATTAGTCCCAGGAACTTTACGACAAGTCCAAATGCCTGAATTATTTTTTGTTAATCGTCCAATTTTTAATCTACTCATTTGTGTTGTTCGATTAATCCATTTAGTTTGTATATCTAAGTATAATTCTTTTATTTTTAAATAATTGTCTAAATTTAAATGTTTTATATTAGTAAATAACCTACTTTCTAATTTCGGATATATTCTATTTCCATTATAATACCAATGAATAGATGATGTTGTAATTGGATGTTGAAATTGAACAAGACATGTTAAGTAATGATTTTGACCAGGATTATTAAAGATATGAACACCTAGATACCATTAACAAAAACAACAACGTAATAATAATAACGAAAGAAAAGATTGTGCGAGAATGGATGTATTGAATTTTCCTACTTTACTTTTCGCTTGACGTAATTGAAACACAGTGAAATATCTCTTGAGATAATAATAACATCCGTAACACTGATATAAATAAAATGCTGAATATAATGTTCAACCAAACGTTTTTAAGCCATTTACCTGAAAAATCTGCTAAATTTGTTGTAAGACTTGAATACTTGATTTCTGTGGAATGCAATCACCTTGTAAACAATATGAAACATATTGTCGACATGTTAAAAAGACTCCATTTCATAGGTTCATGGTAATCATTCTTTCTGAACATTATGGAAATCAGTTAAATAATTATAGGAATTTTAAGATTCATAATGACATGGGAATATTAATTAAATTTCTTATTAAAAAAGGTTAATCTGGACGATTTTCATTTTGAGCTGTAGATTGTTGAATGATAAACTGCACTAAGAAATCTTATATCTGAATATAATAGTGTTAATTTTCTGCATGGACTGAACCCATTGCTGTTTTCTTAGGGGGTATATGTATACACATAGTTCCCTTTATTATCTTAAGGAGAGCAAGGACGAAAATTGGTGCAGAATAATATGAATTTATTTTGTTTCGTTAGGTTTTCATCAGTTACTTACAACCTAAAATATTTGAAAATCAACGTGATTATCAAACAATCAAACTCCAACCTTTTGAAATTTGTCGAACCAATAGCAAATAAACGTCTAAAACCAGATCTCTGTATACAAAAATAGACAGTAATAAATCTTTCTTTGCGCTGGTAACATGACCCCCTTTTTTATTTTTTTTACTTTTATTTATTACGTCATTCATTATTTCAACTCTTTCTGAAGTTCAAATTACATCATTGTTATTTTTCTTTATTTCATAACTGGTTGATCTCAGTTCACATCTCACTTTACTACCATTAATCTATTTCCAGTTGATTAATTACACAATCTTCTAATGTTTGATAACTCCATGAGTTCCAGTCACTATTCCAATGTTCTGTAAGTCCCAATGCTTAACTTCATTTATACAAAACAAAAATTTTATGACCCTATTAACTTTATTGAAACGTTCGCTTCATCATGATGCACATATATTCATCTTTCATCACCCTCTTATATATTAGTATGTCAATATCTGTAATGCCGTGGATTTTCAAATATTTTAGGCTGTAAGCAGCTAATGAGAACCTAGTGAAATATAATGAATTCATATTATTCTGCACCAATCTTCGTTCTTGCTCTCTTTAAGATATATATGTAACTAAAAAAGTAGCTTTTTTGTGTGAGATTTGTTGATTACTAACAAGGTTTGAATAGGTTTAATTTTATTATAAATATAGCATATTTTAGTGCTTATTAAAACTATACTTTTAACAGCTTAAACATGATCCGTTCAATTATCTCCGTCTATCATAGACATAGTTTCTTATAACATTGAAATAATACTAGATTTTCTTTTGAAACCATAAATCAAAACGATAATTTATTTATGATTATTGTCTTTTTATTACTTTTAAAACGATAGCAGCTATGCTATAACCAATTTCGGTTATGGTTTATTTTGGTTAAGTCATTTTATTCATTTACTTAACAGACAATGTTATTAGAACAGTAACAATTTGCATATTTATTTGTACCGTTATGATCACTAGATTACATTACAGACTGTAGATAAAATGTTGATTGCTTAAATATCAGTGGATGATCCATTCTCCTCCCCATGTATAAATGTACTCAAATCTTATTAATAGCTTTTATTTTGCTTTGCTGTGCCCTTATGCTATTTGACTATAAATTTGCCTATGTAATTACTCGTATATACATATTTGCTTCCCTGCTTCAATTTCGTTTGATGTGCTTATAGGTTTGTGTTATTCGTTATCCTCTAATAAATTGTAGTTGCCTCTTCATATTGTTTTCTGATTTCAAACACCGTTGAAATTTATAAAATAACAATTACAAGGGTGATTGATTTATCGAAGTAAAATCACTACAAAACTTCCGATGAATAAAGTCAATTGTATTTTGCAACAACAAACACAAAAAATCGATCGACAACCATTTGTTTACCTACTGTTTATTTAAGTAAATGTATAAATTAGATCAACCTAATGAAGATTTTTAACGTTATAGTAATACACATTACATGATTGACTTTTAGTATATTTAATAAAATAAAAAAATAACTTTGGTAATACTTCAAGTAATATAAATTAAAGGAGGAGAAACTGGCATATAATATAAAGTATTCATTATTGTATAAAATAAGCATATTTAAAACTTTTAAAGTATAAAGTCTGGGTACAATATTGTTTTATTTTAATGTTCCAATTTAATTTTAAATTAATTTTATTCACAGAAAGGGTTTTGTGGAGATTTTACTTGTTTCAATAGTTGAAATCATGAGTCAATTGAAGCTAGACAACCATGGAAAACCTGGAAGCACTGGACAGCCGTTTCGCCTTAGCATGGGACTCCTCAAAAGTGAGCATCGACGATCCCGCCCCTCGAGATTCGAACACAGAATCTATCAGTTTCGCGTGCAAGCGCCTAACTATACTAGGACGAAACTGCCGTCCAGTGCTTCCAGGTTTTCTATGGTGGTCTAGCTTCAATTGACACATGATTTCAGCTAATTTTATTCATTTGAATTATAAGTTAATGAACGGATTATGTATGATAAAGTTATTTTCATAAATTTAATTTGATATCAATATAAAATTTGATATAAGGAAAATACGTAAATCTATGAACAAAGTTGCAGAATAGCTACGAATTAGTGGAGTGTAACTAAGGAATAGATCAAATCAAATTGATATTTTAATGATGGGTATGCCAGAATATTCAGATTCGATTACAAAAATTGATAGTTATGAGTATAATAATGTGAAAATTGTTGAGTTTTTAATAGGATTATATAGTAACACTATTGAAAACGTCGAAGTACTGAATAGCCGTTTTTTCTAGCATGGAATTTCTTAATAATGCGTATATATGATCCCATAGGCAAGATTCAAACCTAGGACCTTTGATCTCTTGTACAAACATTTAACCTTTAGACCACTGAGTTGGGATTCAACGGCTTTAATATACTTCCAAGTTTTCACTCAGTCAGTCAGTTACAACGTAGAACTAGGCACATGTGTGCATCGACCCAATTTGCCACATCTAATCAGCACAGCAAGATGAACACCGGATTCACAGGAGTAGTCACTTCAATGGTGGTGATATATAAAAGAAAGATTGCATATAAGGATGTAGTACAGAAAGAAAGAATTAGTTCGTAGAAAGAAAGATATGGAGCGATTTTAATCTCATAGTTTAAGGAAAGACAGAGGGTGACATCAAGCATTGGTGCCACGTTTTGGTTAATTTATCAGTAATGATCTAATATAGATCAACTCATAATCTTAAAAAATAGATAATTATTAAACAATACTGATTAATTTACTCTTTAGTAAAGATTTTATTTCTGTCTAAGAATAAACTAAACAAATTTATTTATAAAAAAACGTGTCCTTAATTTCAATCAAGAATAACAATTTTATATAAATCATATCAATCTGGATTCAGTTAACAATATCGAAATGATATAAATCACCTCTCTCTTTTTTTTATTTACCTTAATTCTGGACAAATCACAATAAATTTACTTATTCATCCATCAACTTATCATTATCATTATTATTCACTTCTACTAATATAATACTGAATGTTTATATTGCTATTCAATAAATCATTTAGATGATATTATAGGATAATTTAAAGAGCATTTTTGAATGAAATTAATATTGTTTTGTAAATTTATTTATTTAATATATTATTGTCAATCAAATATAAGAGTTTAAATATATACCTCTATCAATACTACTTATATAATCATTTAAATACTATATTGTTTTATAACTTCATAAATTATAATTTCATTTTATTATTATTAATAGTTTATAATTGAAAATTTTCAACTAAACAATTTTAGCCATCATCATATAATTTAACAATAATATTTATATATAACCCTATTCAATAGTACTTTTGAAGTGTTTTAAAGTTTTTATTATTTTTTCTTTGAAAAAATTTCTACTACTATTACTATTACTACCTAATTTCTTTTAGTTAGAATATTTAAATGTTACTTTTTCTATAGTTGACACAAGTAAACACCTATCTGTGATAATAATTTAAAGGAGTACATAACTTGTAGCCCTATAATTGTTGTCTAATGATTTATATGTCTATTATTGAAATATCTAATAGTTTCAAATAATGAATGATATCTTGGACTTTTAAAAATGAATACAAAATTCATTGTATTTGAGTTCTGTTTATTATTTTTTTCCATCATTTATCTTATTACTAAAGGTTATTAAAATCACTTGGTGTTGTTTTACTTGCATTTTTTCATTGTTATTTACGAATGCAATTGATCAGTCACATGTATGCGTATGTGCATCTTATACGGATTGTCTCAGTATTAACCTTAACTCTGGGATACACGTATATACAGCTGACGAGTGCTGGGTTCGAGTTCGGGAGTGTCATCATCTCTAAGATGCAGATAAATCCAGCTGACGAGTCCCAAATAGGACGAAACACACGTCAAACTGGATTCCACTAGTAGCCACTATCCATCTTTGTTTATATAGCTTGTGACTTAAGTCTGTTTCGAGTCAATCCGCACAGAATGCACATATGCCAACATGAGATTGATCAATTGCATTCTTAAATAACAATGGGAAGATACAAGTAAAACAACACCAAGTGAATTTAAACTTCACCCCAATGTACAAGTAGGTAGTGTAGAGGCTAATTTCCGTTATATCTGACTCCAATAAATATTATCCCGTTAACTGAGTATTTAATACAGGCTAAATCTCCTAGTAGATTTATGGATTTACTTGAGATTATTCAAAAGACTGAACATTAGTTAAAGAAATAGTTTATTGTTAAAAATTGGTGAAATCCGCAAGCGTACACGAAGCAAGCACACAGTGAAATCAAGAGTGTGTGCGTGTAAGAACGTTAATAATCCATATATATTTATGAGTGTTAATGAAATATGGATAAATTATTGATTGTTTATGTATTACAATCAATGGGAGAATAGATTAAAAATTGACATGTGCTCATTCAGACACACTGAAAATTACATGGTGGATCAAGTGTTTAAATTACAGTGAGCAGATAAATAATACAGTAATGAAATATGCTTACTACAATGGCTATCACGACTCCGTAGCTAAATGGATAACGTGGTGGAGTTTGAAGTGAACAGTACTGGGGTCGAGTCCCGAAGGGAACATCCACTCTGGGATGCAGGAATATCCAGCTGACGAGTCCCAAGTGAGACGAGACGCGTGTTAAACTAGATTCTACTGCTAGTCACTATCCATTTTTACCAGAGGTTGTTGCTTAGGCATTGTAGCTTTCAAATTTTGTTGGTATCATTTTGTGAAGGCTTTATGATAACTATTATTAAAACACCATTTTTAAATAGAAAACATATAAAGTTAAGTGATTTTCTATTTGTACCTGATAATTGTAAAAATGTTCAATAACACTTTTTTGTATCGCTATATTTACCTCCTAAGATAGACATGGATTGTATTAATATTACGATGTTCGTTTATAGTATGTTACATGGAACTTAAATCTTCATAAAAATCCGTGAAATAATCTGATTTCTAATACATCTTACGTTTGCCTCATTTAATTCACTATGTAATTCATATTGAAACAAGCATGGCATATCTTTAAAAATAAAAGTGAATAACAAGAAAAATTTCTATAAATTACTAAACTCTGCACTGAAAACTTTTTAAGCAATCATTATTGAAATGAAGCAAGGTGAACAAATTTCTCATAACAGTATGAATTTTATACAATTCAAAGCTTCTCATCAGCTAAGAACGTCCTGAATCTATAATGGTAACATTTTCATAACATCATGAACTGATCAATTATAGACAACCACTGGAAACTAGAAAGCATAGAACGGGCATTAAGTCCCAGTATGGAACTTCTCTGCAGTGCATACCCACAATCTTGTGCGTGATTGCTTAACCTTTAGATAAAAAACTGATATTCAAACGAGCTAATGTCTAACTTAAGTCATTCCTTCTGTTCATTCCACGTCTTAAGTGGAGGTCTAACTTAGATTGGCATATGATTTTAATGACATTTAAAAATCTTAATAACCCCATACTGGCAATACTAATATTGAAACACCATAAGAAGCAAGAAGAGGGAACAATATATTCACCATAACACATGAAATTTACTAATATTTATTTCAGAAGGGGTTTGTGTGGATACTATAGTTGAGATCATGAGACAATTGAATCTAGATCACGGCTGAAAACCTGTAATCACTTGATATTAATCACTGATATAAATTAACATATGCTCACTAGTGACTGACCTCAAGAGGTATTTCTTGGAGTTCTAGTGAGAAGCAGTGACCAATGGAGTTCAACCAGGTCTGTTGTGAGATAGTAACTTACTGGAGGCAATGCTGGATAGTGGCTCAATTGTTTGGATTGTTTGAAATTAAGCATTAACATTGCTGGATACCGGCTAAATGGTCTAGAGGCTAAGTATTCGCGCGCGACTGATACGTCCTGGGTTCGAGATCGTCGATGCGCACTTCTGCGGAATCCTGTACTAGAACGAAGCGGTCGTCCAATGCTTTCAAATTTTTCATCGTTGTCTAGCTTCAATTGACACACGATCTCAACTATTGAAATTAATATTTATATTTTGAAGATAAAGTCATATAAAGAAACGATGAGTGGATATATACTTTACATTTATAACGAAACTATAATCTGTTCATAATTTCCTTGAAAAGAATATCCAAAAAGTAACCTTTAAACATTCTTAAGTATTTTTGTAATTATTGTATTTAGCTTGCCAAGTGTCAAGTGGACATATTATAATGCAATAGTAGAAAACGACTGTAATAGATCATTTATTCAACATTCAACAGTGTGATAAAAAAATAGAAAATCAAAAGATGAGAAAAAAACAAATCAACTTCTTACTTTTCTGTTTACTTGATGTTCTCCATAATGTATTTTGTACTATTTCATCTTTGACATATTCATCATTTAATTTTGTCATATCCGGTTCATTCTTCTGAGCTAATTTTTTGTTGTTTTTGGTTAAAGATTCATATAGAGGCAATTGAACCGATCAGTTTGATTTTTAAATTTCATAGGTGAACAGAAATAAATTCGATTAACATTTGATGCATAAATTAAGAAAAATAAGGATAAACAATATAAATACATAAACTATGAAAAATTTTGTTGTTTCCAATGAGAATATCTTTTTTTTAAAAGTAACAAGATTTACTCAAATCGAATTGTCTATTGTATAAATTTAAGTACTTGCAAGTTACCAACTTATCTGATTCTTCATTCTTCTTCAAAAAGTCAGAACATAACTTAAACATTTCAGTTTTGATTAGGATCACGAACTGATTGATGTTACACTACTGTTAAAAATCTGACAGCACTGGACGACCGTTTCGTCTTAGTATGGTACTCCTCAGCAGCGCGCATTCACGATCCTTCTCGCAGGATTCGAAACCAGGACCTTCGGTTTCGTGCGTGAATACTTAACCTCTAAACCACTGAACCAGCATTCAATAGTGGTAATGTCTAACTTCATTCAATCTACAAAATTGCACGATCATCTTTGATTGTACTGAGGTAGATACTTATTTCTACCTGATATGAATTAACTTCATTGGTCATGACTTCTCACTAGAACTCTGAGAATTTTTTCACGAAGCTAGTCACTAGTGTGCATACTGCTGAGTAGTCCAACAACAGGATGAAAAGGCCGTCCAGTGCTTTCAAGTTTTCAATGGTGGTCAGTCATCAATCGGTTCATGATCTCCATCAAAAACCTAATAAGCTCTACATCTCCATACTAATAAATAAATATTTAGGTTAGTCGGAAAGCAAAACAGTATACATTAAAGAAAATGATTAAAATTGTTTAGCTAAGATTGATCTTTGTACATTTATTAAGATATTTGTAAAAAAATATAATGTAAAATTGTTAGATGTTACCATGAATTCATACTTATTTCTTAATTTTCAAATGATCCAGGATTTTGTTCACTGAAACATGAATGAAAACCTAGTGATATATAATAAGTTGACGTAATACATAATGCAAATGTAACTGCGAATCTACTTCTCAACTTAAAAAAAATTCTTCAGAAATAAGTAACATTCACAAATCTAACAGTTTTATCAATACCTTATTTTATCTTAGAGTTGTGTCTAACTTTATGTTACAGTAACCCTTTATAACCTATACTTTCATAGGATATTAACATTAAATGCTAGTAATTATTGACGGTACTCAATAGTCTTATTTAACAATCATTTTTTGAGACGTATTAGCTCATTTCATTATATTATGTGTTAATTTGATTGTGAATAATAAATAGTTCTAAAACACAGAAAGCTTTCTGCCGTAACAACATTTATGAGTTATTAATTGAGTCAGTAGCATATCATATAACTCAAAAATAATCAATGCTAACGAAATTAGTTTTAGTCTATCTTAATATAACTACGTATTTCAATGATTCAACCGATGAGTTCACAACTAAACTAGACGTGTATTATGTACAATGATACTAGTAATGTCACATAACATTCAGAATTCAATATATGTTTACCACCACGTTATTAGTTTTTATTAGGTTGTTTTATAATGATAACTGTCTCCATTTATAATATTAATAAAACGCTTTAATTCTTAAAATTTTGGTTATTTTATTTTTAAAGAAAAACTTGTTAAAGCTTCATTTACGTTTCCTTAAAATAACATCAATCTTATCTTGATTATCACAAGAATGTGAGTACGTAAGATATTTGTCTTTTGTTTACACTCTCTAACCTCAGTCTACTTGCACAATAAACTAACTTAGCAGCCATATATATTAGACGTAATATTATGATAGAATAAATTTTTTTCAAAAAAAAGTAGTTGATAGACATGATAACATACCAATAACTTTGAGGTAGAAAAATTTCTCTTTTATGGTGGCTAGATTAATTTGACAAATATATGTTCCACCGTCAGCTTCAGTAACATGAAAAATCATCAGTGTCCAAGACCCAGGATCGGTACGATCAATTTCATAACGAGGAAGTGATATTTCATTACCTACTGTCAGTGGCGTCGGCAAATCCTCTTTCCACCATGACATCTATAAAAATATTAACATTTTAATTAAATATCAGTTAGTGTTTAGTGGAGATAAACAATAAAAAAAGAGTTTAAAAATATGACGTTTACAGTTAGCAACTTTATGAGTTGTATATGTAAAATTTCATATTGAATTAGTTTAAACAAAATCCTATTTTATTTTATTTATGCTGCAACTCAATGTTCCTACGCCTTAAATTCATAGTTATCCATATAGAAAACATATAATCAACTTGAATGAATAGAATGATTAGGTAATAATCTATTCTTAGTATGTTAAATATTTAATATGAAAAGAAATTTAAAGATAAAAGACTAGAAGTCCTTTGTTTACAGTTGCTCGAGATGTCGTTTATAAGTAGAGTGTATCTAAACTCTTGAAAACACTGATATCAATATGACCCTCTATCACAGACATAGACATTACTGTTTAACTATTTTGGCTATGGTTGATCTCTCTAAATCTGAGATAATCATGTACATAAAGTAATTAGTAGAGTAGTAGACTAAATCTGATCAACACGAATGACTGTGAAAACACGATTTAATAGTCAGTCAGTGTAAAAGATTTGTTTTTGGGAAATCGGAGAAACTAAAGAATTAATTTTTTTTTAAAATTATTATTTACGAAATCAAATCAAAGATGGATATTCTAGAAAGCTCTCATTCTTGTATGACTCTAATACCCCTTGGCAACAGTATATTTTCTTAAGAAAACAAGAATCATTTGTTTACATTTTGTTTATGACATTATTTGTATTCATTCCATCGAACTGAATTTTGATAATTAACGAACTCAGTTTCAAATGAAATACTGCAATTTATTGCGTTACTTCGGTTCTAAAACCGTTTATATATATAATCGAACGCATTCTTCTCAATACACTGTACGTATATGTAATAAACGTAGTTATTTAGTTTAGAATATGGTGATGGTTTATTTATTTTTAGCATGAGTTTTGTATTTTTTTTAACAGATCGCTAATTTACAATAAGGAATTTTTTTATTAAGCAAATGTGAATGGTGGCTTGCAGTAGAATAAAGTTTGACTCACGTTTCGTCCTGTGTTGAACTCGTCAGCTGGATATACCTGCATCCCAGAGTTGATGCTCACTCCGGGTCTCGAACCCAGTAACGTCATGGAATGATACAAGCAAACAATACTAAGTGAATTCTTACACTAAGTTTATAAAATTACTTCAAATAATATTTCATCATTAAATAGTTCTTCAAACACAAACAGGTTTAACTATTTTTTGTTGTCAAATTGCACTTATTATCACTTGGATTTAAGAAAAAGTTAACTTGCTGAATAAATATGATTTTTTTTAAATTAACAAACTATGTACAGTTAATGAGGATCACAAACATTTTGACATTCGAACCACTTATTAGATTATTGAAAATATTACTAACATTTAACTAAATAAGTGATATTATTCTGATTGACATCTTTCCATTTCTAATCAAAATATGAAAGAGCAAAAACAAAGATTCTTGCTCTCTATAAGATAATAGAGGGAACTACGTGTACAAAACAACGGTCAATCAACACAAAAGTCACAATTTTCAATACAAATGTCAAGACAGTTCTACTGTATGGGACAGAAACTTGGAGAACTACGAAAGCCATCATTCGGGAGATACAAATGTTTATTAACAGTTGTCTACGCAAACTACTTCTGATCCGTTGGCCAGACTTTATCAGCAATAATCTACTGTGCGAGAGGATAAACCAGATCCTAACGGAGGCAGAAATCAGGAAAAAACGCTCAAAGTGGATAGGATACACAGTGAGGCAAGCCCTCACATGGAATCCTCAAGACCAAAGAACACATTACGCCAAGAAATGGAGACAGACATGAAAAGAATGAACAGAAGTTGGATAGAACTGGAAAGCAAAACCCATGACAGAATTCGTTGGAGAATCCTTGTCGGTGGCCTATGCTCCATTGGGAATAATAGGCATAAGTAAGTAAGTAAGTATGTGTACAATATATGAAAGAATAAATTTTGAAATAATTTAATAATAAAAATTAAAATTGCATTAGATAGAAAACCAAAATATACACTAGATCAAAGAACTTTATATGAACATAACTTTACTATTATTTCAGTTATTTATTCACTAGTTATTAATTAGTTAGGTTATATTCACTTTCTAGTTTATTTAATCCTATTGAAGTCTTACATCTATTTATATTTAGATTAAAACAACTTAATCCTCTATTCTACAGAGAGAAAAAAAACAAACAAAAATCTGGCTTATATATGTATAAATGTATTTAAGTTACTTTATAAAATATCTACTTATGTATAAATAAAAACACTTTGATTGTTTAATACAATCACTTGGTATGATATAACTGGTATTAGACAAAAGAAAAAAGAAAGGAAGAGAAGTTCCAGTTTATTTCACGTATTTCAGTTTAGTTTAACTAATCTATTAAAATTGCCTTTAATAACAATACAATAATCATTTTAATCATAATACAGAAGGAATTATTTTAGTAAATAAACGAAATAGAAATATCAATATGAAGTTGTGGAGATTGTTAACTTTTTGACTAAGACCACTATTGAAAATCTAGAAGCACTGGATAGCTGATTCGTTTTGTTGTGGGACTCTTCGGAAGTCCACATTCACGATCTCGTATTCGGGTTTCGGACGTAGGACCTTCAGGTTTCCATGTGAATACTTAACCTCTAAACCACTGAACCAGCATTCAATAGTGGTAATGTCTAACTTCATTCAATCTACAAAATTGCACGATCATCTTTGATTGTACTGAGGTAGATACTTATTTCTACCTGATATGAATTAACTTCATTGGTCATGACTTCTCACTAGAACTTCGAGAATTCTCTCACAATCCTAGTCACTAGTGAGTATATGGTAATTATTAGTATGGAATTTTGTAGTGTATTATATAATTTCTGTTATCCCATTTTATATGCAATGGTTTGATCCGTTCAAATTTAATATCATTTTGGAATTGATCAATTACAAATAATGATAAACACTGACTGACATGAGTTTAAACAGAATTTGATTTTGATTATGTTTTATAGATGATATCAGGATTATTTTTTTAGGATTCACTACAGTATTTAGTGTTTCAACTTATTTAGAATAGATTTTGTTTTTCATGAAACATTTTCAAATTATTTGAACACATCAATAAAAAATATTTCTTTCTTACAATCACTCAGTAAATTTTACTTTTAACCAGGCCTATATCATACAGTTTGAATCAAACAATGTATGATTGGTGAAGTGTTGTATATTATTTCAGCCAACTCCCAACGTTATATACAAATGAATAATCAATAATCTGACGAAGAATTTCATAAAAGACCAGTTGAACAATCATTACACAATATTTCTTTTTGTGATAGTAAATCAATGATGACAATGGTGGATGTGTCGCTCAATTCCGTGGATTAGTTGAAGTTAGATATTAACACCATTGGATGCCGGCTCATGGGTCTAGTGGTTAAGCATTCACGCGCACGAGACTAATAGGTCCTGGGTTCGAATCGCGCGAGGAGGAGTCGTGGATGTGCATTGTTGAGGAGTCCCACAATAGGACGAAATGGTCGTCCAGTGCTTCCAGGTTTTCCATGATTGTCTATCTCCAATTGACTCATGATCTCAACTGTTGATATATATGAGATGTTTATTAGTAAACTCAATTGGAATAGTAATGTTTATAATTAAAGCTGCTTCTTTTAAATGTAGAACAATTTAGAATCCATCTATATGAATTTTATATATCATAAGATATGAAATATTAGAAATATTTCTTTTTATAGAAAATATCATTTAATTATTCTTCATGAGCAACTAGTATTATGTCATGTGTATAGCTATTTGAATAATTAAGTTTATTTTGACTAAGATAAAGATATTATAATATTCGTCTGTACATGAGATGACCCAGTTTGACCTTAAGAAAAATAATAATATATGCAAGCAGAGCAGATGATCACATCCGTACCTTGTTGATGAATATAACAATAATATGTTTTTCACTTCATTTTACTTTTTTCTATTAAAAGGAATGTGTAGTGTTATTATAAATATGATAATATTTAAGTGTTATTATATAGAAGTGCTACTTATTCTAATTCATGACTTTATGTATATAGACTATTCTTTATACATTTATATTTGTATATATAACCATTATACTTATGTATATATGTATATACACTACAGAGATGTAATTAAGTTATGTTATAATATGTGAAGACTAATTATCTTATTAAATCAGGTCATTTCATACATATTATCATACTTCCTGTTTGATAATTATTTATCAGAATAATTCTATTAATTAAATTGTAAGAAAATAATTTCCTTAATATTTCTATAATAATATATTTCTTTGTTTTATGTAACACTTTTAAATTAATTTAATTTTAATAGTTGAATTCATGAGTCGAATGAAACCAGATCACCACCATTGAAAAACTCGAAGCACTGGACGGCCTTTTCATCCTAGTACGAGACTATTCAGCAAAGCGGATCTATGATACCGCCTCGCAAGATTCGAATCTAGGATATAGCGATCTCACGCGTGAAGACCTTTCCTTTAGATCACTGATCCAACAGTGTTATTGTCTAACTTCAACAAATCCACTAAACTGAGCCACGTTGAACATTGTCCTCAGTGAGTTACTGTCCCACAACAGACCCGATTGAACTCCACTGGTCACTGTTTCTCACTAGAACTCCAGGAAATAACTCTCGGAGACAGTCACTAGTGATCATATGGTGATTATAATCAGAGAGTGTTTTGTGGATATCTCTCGAGGCGGGATCGTGGATGCTCCCTGCTGAGCAGTTCCATACTGGGACGAAATTTCCGTTCAGTGGTTCCAGGTTTTCCTTGGTGGTTCAGCTTCAGTTGACTCATAAATTCAACTATTAAATTACTATGATACCCACAGAATCCCTCTCTGATTATAACTTACTCTTGTTTTAAAGATTTTATATGACGCCGAGTATAAAGAAGTCATTAAATGTGAAAACTATATTTCAAATAATCTCGACGATTATAATTCAAAATAATTCCAATGTTTCGTCCAGTAAACTTGTCCAGACTTCTTTAGGATAATAATCAAAATCATTAAAGAAATTTATAGCGAACGAGAACAGCCTGAACTGAAAGGATGGTATTCAACTAGCGACTAATTGACGAGTAATTAGACTCTTTCTTTATTCAACCTGTTTATTTCACTGGCATCGTTATTTTGACTGAAATTAATATGAGATATCTTTAACAAGACAATTATATATTTGTTCGCATTCATTTTGCATGCACATCAATGATTCAGAAACAATATTCAGTCTTTTTTTTCACATCGTGATCCTTCCATATGGTTCTCATTTAACCGACTTATATTATCCTATTTACTATAAATCAACTTCTAAATACGATTGGCTAAACAGTGTATAGATTTATCTTGATTTGGTTGTTAAAACACAGTATATTTCTTTGATGATCTTGATTTTGATTATTATCCTGAAGAAGTTCAAACAAGTTTGTTGGACTTATATTCAATCAAACTACTTCTAATGATCAATATATAAGATTTTACAATATCTTTGAATCTTACTTGAAGTTTAATACTTTGTGCTAACAAGATATTCAAACATAATTCAGTGGTTTTTAAAAAAAAATGGATAGTGGCTAGCAGTAGAATCTAGTTTGACGTGCGTTTCGTCCTATATTAGACTCGTCGATTGCATGTACCTGCTTCCCAGAGTTGGTGTTCACTTCGGAACTCGAACCCAGTATCGTTCGCTTCAAAGCTTGTGACTTAAGGCTATATCAAGTCAATCTACATAGAATGCACATATAACAACAAAAGTGGTCGATTAAAATCATAAATAACAATGGGAAGATACAAGTAAAACAACACCAAGTGAATTCAAACTTCACCACCTTGTACAAGCACGTGGCTATCAGGACTCACTAGCTCAGTGGGTAACGCGATGGTGTTGAAAGTGAACAGTGCTGGGTTCGAGTTCGGGAGTGTCATCATCTCTAAGATGCAGATAAATCCAGCTGACGAGTCCCAAATAGGACGAAACACACGTCAAACTGGATTCCACTAGTAGCCACTATCCATCTTTGTTTAAATAGCTTGTGACTTAAGTCTGTTTCGAGTCAATCTGCACAGGATGCACATATGCCAACATGAGATTGATCAATTGCATTCCTAAATAACAATGGGAAGATACAAGTAAAACAACACCAAGTGAATTTAAACTTCACCCCAATGTACAAGTAGGTAGTGTAGAGGCTAATTTCCGTTATATCTGACTCCAATAAATATTATCCCGTTAACTGAGTATTTAATACAGGCTAAATCTCCTAGTAGATTTATGGATCTACTCGAGATTATTCGAAAGTGACTTTAATTATTCATTTACGTTAGTCGATAAACCATATAAACTATATAAACTTTCATTTTAAAATTGAATATTATTTTTTCTTAGTTTTAAGATTGAAACCATCAATAAAATATTCATTTAAGCTTAAACAATTGTGAATAAGCTTCATTTGTACTAAATAGATAGAATAAGTAACAAATAATATCCTTTTTTTTCTTTTTAAAATATTGATTGCGTTTATTTATCAAACAGGTAAAAATGACTGGTTATGACATCTATGTACTATTGTTATTCGTCAAATTTTGAAATATCAATAAAATATACCATTTTTTTCATATCTAAAACAATCAGTATTGGGGTTGTGGAGATGATTAAGTTTTTGATTGAGATCATGAACCGATTGTTGTTAAACCACCATCCAGTGCTTCCAGGTTCCCAACGATGGTCTAACATAAATCGATTCATGATCTCAATCAAAAACTAAAACAATGTTTTCTGAAAAAACTAAATTAAACATTAATTTACTCTCTTTCACATTAAACAACTACCCAAAACGATATATAATTGTCATATACATAGATAATCAATTGTTTTAGCATCACTATAAAGTTGGATATTACTTATTCATTTAGTTACTAGATAAAATTTCAAACATTTATTTCTCAGGTTAGTTTTCTTTTCATTCATTATTGTATATCTTTTTTTGAAATATTCTAGACAAAAAATCACGTTGTGTAAGAGTGTTATTGATCCGTTGGTTGATATTGTTGGGCATTGTACAAATTTTCATATTCAAACCTCCTATTAGAGTTCCCATTATATTAAAACAATATGAATGAACAATAATCTTTTCAATTAGTTCTCATCAGGTTCTACAATTATCTCATATCCAAATTAATAATCCATAAAATTGGCCAGATTTAAGGCAGAATACACCATTTAAAATTGCAACATATGAATGAAAAATTGTTGTTTGTTATATAAAATCGAATCAAATCGTTAGTATCAGATGCCAGAGCTTTGCATCCAAAAGAAATATGTTTAGCCGCTTCTTTTACCCTAGCTAACTTCAAGGCCAACTAGTTAATTATCGGTTTTACAATATGGTGACGTAATTTGATTTATGTTCATTTTTATGTCCCAAACTTATTATTATTATACTTGCTAACCATTTTGCTGAGAAATTTATCCAGCATCCACCCTTATATATTATATCTGACCTCGTTCATATTATTCTACATATTACGTAATTTCTGATTTGTAATTACATTATTCCCTCTCTCTCTCTCTCTTCCACACACATACACACACCCCTTATTGACCATATTTAATCTGATCATCATTTAATCATTATAATTGATCTTTACTATTATAATATTTAAAAAAAAGAATTAAATTTTGTAGAAAAAAAGAAATGAACTTACAACAGTTGAAGAAAAATCAATATTTTTTACTTTACAAGGAATTATAGCTGTAGTATTTATCACTGAAGTTATATATACAGATTGATTTGGATCAAAATATGGTTCATCTATATCAGATTTATTCGATAATAATGAAGATGTTAATTTTTTTGTTAATCTAGAATGAGAATTATATGATTGTTTTAAATGATTTGTAAATATATTTGACAATGATTTTGTTTGTAATGTTAAATTCATTAATGATAAATTAGATTTATATGTACTAAAATATGGATTAGATTGATGATAGATTTTTTGTTTATCCATTTGTTTATTATGTTGTAATTGATTATTTTCAATTATGTAATCATTAGATTTTATTCTAAATGATTGTTTATTACTTATATTCATGTAATCATTCATTGTTTTTATAGAACGTTTTCTATTATTCATTATATATAATCTAGTTGGAATAGATTTATTACTAATATGTTTATTATTAATCACTTCTAACAGATATTGTTCTTCAGTTAGATATGAATTATTGTTATTATTATTAATATTAGTTAATTGTTTCTCAGATAATATAAATAGCATATAACATGTTATGATTGTTATGATATAAAGATTTACACCCGTTGAACAGATCGCCATCCATATACAATTATTCGAATAAATAATGTCATGAAGAATTGACTGAAGAATACAACCGTCTATATTTAGGTAAAATAATTATTGAAAAAAAAACTTTTTAGGGAAAATTATTAATAAACGGAATACATTCATTAAGATATTAATTAGGAAAGATTAGTTCAGCGAAGAGTTCTCTCTTAGGCGAATTCATTTTCAAAGCTTTACAATCGCATGTATATATATACTTATTTTCAAAGGATGATAATAATACTGATAATAAACGTCTGTTAGGCATGTTATTAATAATAATATTAATAACTCAAATGATGTAATTGTGCCAGTAGGCCGGTTTCTAATTTAGATTAAAAAAATGTCAGCGAATATATGATCCTTTACATCCAGTCACGTGATTCAATATGCAGAAACTTCTCATTATGACATCCGTAACTCCTTATCACTAGTGAAACAAACTTATTCTAAATCGTTTCTCTATATGAATTAATTTATCTGTGAATTTTCTAGACTCTGGAATAACCTACCACAATCTATCCGTACGACAAAATCACTCCCATTATTTATTCGCTGCATGGATGCATACCGCTCCTCTGAAAATGCATTGAATTTTCTAACACCTGTAAGTGTATCTCATTCCACAAGTGATATTATAGGAACTTTAAATGTTTAGCCATTTTTTATTAGTGCATTCCCTAAGTAAAACCACCTACTTTCTGTCACCGTCCCTAGCAACATCAACTAATTGGAATAATATCTAACATCAACATTAAATCACTGTCACATGACACATGCATTTTGGTAGACCTGATTGACATATTTTGGTAATTACTGCTTTGTTGTTTCGTGCTCTCTGTTTTTGTTTTAATTTCTCTAGTTGTAGATAATTATCATTAATTCGATCTAGCACGGGATATGACCTTAATTACACCGTTCATAAATCAACAGGCTGTCCATTTAAGAAAAATTAAAAGTCCCCGGCTAATGCATTGTGTCGCTGTAATGCATGTACTACCTAAACAATTACTGAACTAGTATACTTAAAACTTTCTTCTATCACATGTTTGTTCTCGACATCTAATGTTACTACTTATATCAAATTGATCATGTCTGTAAACTGGCATGAATTCTGTAATTATTATTTTCAGAATATATTATTATTATCTAGTGATGAACTCATCACAACACCATCTATTTTTCTATAGATTTCATCATTGAATTTGAAATGTACATTTTTGGTATATTTTAGTAGTAATTTTTCGTTTATAATAGGAATTTTCAGTGAATAATAATTCATTAAATAGTTATTATCATTATGACAATTAGTGGTAACTATAAGAAAAATATTTTATATTTAAGTAAAATGTGCAGACTTTAACCAATAGATAGATTTGTAGAATGAAATAAAGAATTCTTGCAAACAAAAGGTGTACTGATTTATAACTAGAATTTTTAATATGTCAATTCAATCATACATGATAGAAACTATGGAAGATGTGAAATCTTTCACGTACATGGGAGGCATCATCAATGAACAAGGAGAACCAGATGAAAACTTAGAGACGAGGATAAGCAAAGCATGGGCCTCATTCCTACAATTGAAGAACGCATAGAACTCAAAACATATGTCTGTCAACCAATATCAAAGTCACAATCCTCAATACAAACGTTAAGATAGTTCTACTGTATGGAGCTAAAACTTCAAGAACTACTACAATCATCATCAAGAAGGTACAAGTATTTATAAATAGTTGCAGACGCAAAATACTCAATATCCGTTGACCGAATACCATCAGTAACAGCCTACTGTGGGAGAGAACAAATCAGCTTTCAGCTGGAGAGGAAATTAGGAAAAGACGTTAGAAGTGAATAGGACATGCAATACGGAAATCACCAAACTGCACCATGAGGCAAACGCTAACTTGGAATCCTGAACGGTAGTAGAAAAGTGGAGAGCCAAAGAACACATTACGTCAAGAAATAGAATCAGATATGAAAAGTATGAATAGCGACTGGAAAGAAATGGAGGAGAACTGTTTAGGACAGTGTTGGATGAAGAGTGCTAGTGGGTGGCCTATGCTCCTCCACTAGGAGTAACAGGAGTAAGTATTTAAGTGATTTTTTAATATGTAAATAGCTACTAGTATTTTTCTGTCATCTGCATTACTTTCATTGATCTATGACTTTGATTACGGTTTTTATGGATAAATTAATTATCAGTAATATGAAAGATTAGACAATTGTGTGAAAACCTAAAAGAATCATTACAAATGATTAGTCCAACTCTACGGTTACATTAAATATTTATAAAGACTCAACATCAATGTACAATTTAATTTTTACATATCCCTTTTTTGTCGGCATAATTATATACATATATATGGATGACATGGAAAGACGATTTTTAATGTGTCATTATTTTGTCTTCCTATTAGAATTCATGGAAATTTGTTTACTTATCTCTTTAAATTTTAATTCGGCCTACACACAATGTGTTTCCACATATGTATTATATAATTAAGCTAATGTTCAGATTATGTTGTAGGATACAAATATTTTACAATAAATGTTATCTTTGTAAAGTAAAGTATAACAATCTTTGTCATACATTTTCCATTCAGGAAGTATAACACATTGTTTCGTATAAGAGTGATTCAGTTAACCCGAAATATATTAATTACTTATCAAAGACTTACGTTTCAATCAAATTCTGGTTGTTTGAGTAATATCACCATATTTATAAATTCGCTTTTTCTCTTAACAATTTAGATTACTTACTTAATGGACTGAATCAAAATTATTTTCGTAGTTTGTTGCCTAACTAACCTTTCAATAGTAAATAACTAAAAAAACTTAATGAAAACTAAGCCTATCGTTCGAAGTAAAGACCGGTGTCAGGCAAAGTTGCTTACTCTCACCTTTTCTCTTACACCTGGTGATAAACTGGATTGAAAAGACGTCAAAATCTGAGGGGAAGCATGGGATACGGTTAAAAACTAGGACGCAGCTGGACGACCTAGACTTTGCAGATGATCTGGGTTTTCTATAGCACACACAACAACAAATATAGGAAAAGAAAACCAGTGAAGCAGCAGCTACAGAAGTAGTAGTTCTCAACATACACAAAGGGAAAAGCAACAATCGAATCACACTTGATGGAGAAGAATTGGAAGATGTAAAATCCTTTACATATCTGGGCAGCATCATTGATGAACACGGTGGATCAGATGTAGAATTGAAGGAGCGGATTGTCAAAGCAATAGCAGGATATCTACAATTGAAGAACATCTGGAACTCAAAACAACTGTCTGTTAGCCAACACCAAGGTCGAAATTCTCAATACAAATGTGAAGACAGTTCTACTTGGAGAAATACGAAAGACATCATCCAGAAGATGCAAGTATTTATTAACAGTCGTCAACACAAAATACTTCGGATCCGTTGGCCAGACATTATAAATAATAAACAACTATGGGAGAGAGCAAACCAGATCCCAGTGGAGGAAGAAATCAGGTAGAGACGCTGGAAGTGAATAGAACAGACATTGAGGTAAGCGCCCAACTGCGTCACAAGGCAAGCCCTCACTTGGAATCCTTGAGGCGAAAGGAGAAGAGGAAGACCAAAATACACAATACGTCGAGAAATGAAGACAGACATGAAAAGCATGAACAAAAATTGGATAGAACTGGAAAGAGAGATCCAGTGCATAATGGGTTGGATAACGCTGGTCGGCGACGTATACTGCATTGGGAGTAACAAGCATAGGTATGTAATTAAGTAAGTAAGTAATCCGATCACATATTATCATATCTATACATATGCATATATATATATTATGTCAAATGATATATATAGCCAATTGTCCCCTGTATTTCATCTTAGCCTATTTTAATAAATATATATATATATATATATATATATATATATATATATATATTCACAGAATCTTTATTTAGATATATTGAAAAGATAATGTCAACCTACTTTTTTACTAATGAGAATACAATCATTTGTTTGTTTTTATAAAAAAGAAAACTATTATTGATAAAAATTAAATATTTTGTCACGTACTTATATTCTATTCTGTCGAATAGTTGAAGCATATCAGAAAATTTATCACGTTCTATATTATTCAAGTAGAAAAGTGTCAAAAAGAAAAATTGTAAAAAAAAAACAAGGATTGTTTCGCATGATTTATATAACTAATTTACTTTCAGATTTAATTTATAAAAATTAGATAAGAATACATTGAATAATTCACAATTTATAGAAATGTAGATAAGAAATGTATCTAATAGTTATTATATATTAGTAAAGCAAGAAAGCAAACAAACAAACACATAGTCTGATAATAGTTTTATAGTCAACTACGAACCAATGTTAAATTATAATATAAATTGTCAGAAAGAAATAATTAATTGAAATTAAGAGAAATATAATTTCAATAGTTGAGATCATGAGTCAATTGAAGTTAAACTACCATAGAAAACCTGAAGACACTGGGCGACTTTTTCGTCCTATTATAGGATTCCTCAGTAATGAACATCCACGAGCCCGCCAAGCAAGATTCCAGATTTTCCATGGTAGTCTAGCTTCAATTGACTCATAAGTTCATCTATTAAATTAATTTAATTTAGTTAAAGATGTCTACAACATAAAAGTTATCTCCTAAAATAATCATAATATATGAACTATACTATATCAATCTTAATAATTGAGATCATGAGTCAATTGAATCTAGACCACAATAGAAAACCTGGAAGCGCTGGACTGCTGTTTCGTTATATTGTGGGGCTCCTCAGCAGTGCACATAATTGTAGCATTGAGAAATAATTTGATAATGAGATAGTATTTATAAGAATATGTAATACTTGCTTTTATGAATATAACTCACTAATAGTATAGTTTGAAGAAGAAAAACAACAACAAGATATAATCAGAAAAAGTTTAACTACTGAAATATTTATTCCAGTATGTAATGTTGATGAAGATACTTCTATAAAGTTGGAATATTTGACATAATGTCGAGTAAATAATACTTTGAAAGTTTTATTCTGTTAATTATTTTTAATTTGGTTGTGTATTATCTTCAAATAATAGAAATTTCTGGAAATCTTGGTTTGTATCCCTCTCTTAACAAAATAATTTATATCTTCTCAATTTTCAAAAATCTGCGAATAAATATTAAAATCTCCTGACGTTTCGTGACTTAGTTTAAACTACTTTTTTCTGAGAATAAATAAACAAATCAAAATTAATCCAAGTTTAAACAGTACAACGGAACAGCAAGAATATTATATAATCAATTTTCTTGTTGTTCCGTTGTACTATTTAAACTTGGATTAATTTTGATTTCGTTATTTATTTTCTGAAGAAGTGGCTTACAATAAGTCACGAAATGTCAGAAATTCTAATTTTTCTACCCATCGGGATATTACAAATATATTCATTTATTTATTTATAATAATCTACCCAATGCTCAAACTATTCAAAATTATCAAGTCAAATCTTTGTAATGATACCTATAAGAACTAAAATCGTATAGCTTTATATATATATGAACACCACAGCTAGAATACTTATGAATTCAAGTTTTAAACTTAATAGAATGTAACATTAAATTGTTGTTTCGACCCTTATAAGACTTATGTTTCTTTCCGAAATGTAAATGCAAACTTAACAAAACATTCTTCAAGTATATTAGTAGTTAATTATATTTCTATATATTGATTTATTGAGTAAATCATTTGATTAGAAAGCATGACTTTCTAAAGAAAATTTTCATTTTTGGCTAGTTACTAATTAGAGTCAAATAAGATATTGTTCCGTAAATATAATTTGTAGAAGAATATAATTCATATTTGGAAAATTAAGACTTGTATTTAGATAGAACTTTTGACATTGTAAGTCTAATCTTAATCATAGAAACATGTACGTATTATGGATATAAAACATAAAATTAATGAGTTACCCGATAGATCCTAGTACCACTTATCATGTAATCAATGGATAGAATGTTGGCAGAATTTTATGTTATACAGAGGGAATATCCATTCCTTTTTTTAACGTCAACTTATATCAAATAAACTTCTAACTCAATTGTCATATGCCTGACAATTAATTTCTCGTTATCTTTCCTTTTCAGTATTTTTCTTCTACTTTTTTCTGAAAACTTTTGAAATTTTGACTTTTTTTTACAAGCTACAACTTTCACAAACTGTTATATCCCGATGAGAATAATGAATGGAAACTTTTGGCACCTATTTATGGAACAATACTATACGTACATTTTTATCCTATAATTGTTAAGTAACTAAACTAGGCATATTCGTGTTCCTCTTATTATAAGCTATATTTTAAACTATGAACTATTATTATATGATTTACCATTTTCGAGTTATGATATGTCGATCAATTACTACTTCCCACATTCACAGCCACTTTTGTCTAAATCTTGTACAAATGTTATTTTCTATTTTATGGTACGATGTGATCTATTTGGTTTGTATATAGGCTCAGTATGTTTGAAATAAATGATTCATATTTTAGAGGCTGATATTGGTGTTCTGGACTCAACCGATAAGGACTCTAGACTGCTCGTATTTGTTTTATGCGTTATTGATCCGATCGATAATTCACTGTTCTCTAATTGGTGGTATCATTACGTTATAAATTGATAGGGGCACAAACCCACAAGTTATAACAAAAATATACATCATTTTTCCAGCCGTCGTCAATTTAATCACAGTAACACCAATATTGATTTTAGTCGAGTTTGTTTTTCTAATCAATGATTTTCATCACTCGTCGTATTACCTTTACATTATTTAACAACATATTCAAACCTTTAATCATCTGAACACTCAATTAATTGGGTACATTACATACAATAGCTTGATCATAATCATTATTTTTACACTGATTTTAATAACTACTATTATTTTGGTAATTGCTATCAATTATATCCATAATGATCATACTGATTTTCATACATTTCTTGTACTGAATTACATCGCGATCTCTCTATCTTTTACTGCACTAATCTAAAAACTAGAGTTGTATGAATAAAAAAAGTACTTTTGTTTATATTTTTGTTACCAGAAAATCAAATGTGTATCCATGCTACACACAAAAAATAAAGTTGTAAAACATTTTATTTATTTAAAATAAATCAGTGTATATATGTGAAACATTTAGATCACATAAAATAAAATGAATTCATTATGTTTCACACAAAAATTGTGTTTTCATGCTTTACAAAAGTTTAATAAGAGAACAAATTTCATGAAGAAAAACGAAAGTGTATTGACCGTTTATCCCAACATCAATAATGACAGACTATATGAAAAACAGAAAAAAATATTTGTCCTCGTTTGTTTTTCTTTTTGTTTTTGATAAATCCTTGTAAAAACAAATCTTTAACTAAAAAAAACCTTTCAGAGATGTTTTTAAATAAGTAAGCAAAAAATCAGGTCAAGTCAATATTCAACATTCAATAGATATTATCCTCAAATTTGTTTTCTAAACAAAATTCAAAGAAGTCATTATTCACTTTATAAAAAAAACGAAAATGTTTATTATTTTGTGTGTTCATGAAAATGCTACCTAGTTACAGATTACACTAATAAACACGTTACTTATTATCATATAATTGTATTATTTCATCGTAGGAAAACAAAACGAGCTACATTAAAAAAATATCACTTGAACATGCTATGTTTCATGTTATCTTTATTAAACTTATATTAAATTATTTTATGTTGATTGATAATATTTTATCGCCTGAATTTCTTGCTATTATCGAAAGTTTCATTGATCTTTGCTTTTCTTAACAGAAAAAATACCCACTTTCATTTCGTTATTAAATTGATCAATAATAACCATAAGCAACATTACAACAACATTTACAAATAAATTAAATTTATTCCCGTTTCACTAACTATTAGTTATCTAATCTTATCGATTAAGTGGATAATGTTATGATCGTTTAATTTGAAAGCACTATGTTCAGATCTTAGTGGGATCATCAATATAGGTACAAGAACATCCAGCTAGCAAGTAACAATTATGATAAAACTCTCATCTTGGATTTTATTGCCTGTCAGTCAAACTTAAAAATACTTATGAGTTAATCACAGTATTTAGAAAATTTACTTAGAACCCATATTTATCAAAAAAGAATGCTTAATTGCAAATCAAAACATTACCAACGGGAAAATTTAAACAACATTTATAAATAAATCACATACATATATTCCTAATTTACTAGATCCTTTTTTCATTAATAAATATGTTTCAAGAAATCTTAGCCTTTCATAATATAGTTAGTCGTTTAAATTGTTATATATTATTGCTGAATTGTAACATCGTTTATTATAAGTTACTTGAGAAGATTCGGTTACTCAATGATTGAAAAAATTACCATCTCAACAATTAATAAGTAACATTTAGTTGAAAATAACAATATGAATTGATAAGTAACAGTAAATAACTTTACACTATCTACTATTTTTAGGTAACAATTCAAAAATAAAACGAGATTAATTATAGTAGCGTTCAAATAAATAATCCATAGATAGTACAAATTACTTTCTATCACTCATAGAATTGGTATATTTCTATCTATGGAAACATTATGCTATCTATTTAATTTAAGCATACAAAACTTGGATTCTATGTTTGATCAAAAATCAATGATTATAAAACTTATCGTAAAAATTATTGTATAAAGACATTTTTTCTCTGGTCTCATTAACTAGCCGAAAAAAAGAACTAATAAATATCAGGTGTTTTTCTGGATATTATAGTAATTTTAGTAGTTGAGATCATGAGTCAGTTGAAGCTAGAACACCATGGAAGACCTGAAAGAACTTGACGGTCGTTTCGTTGTGGTATGGGACTCCTTAGCAGTGCACATCCATGATCCCACCCCGCGAGATTCGAACCCAGGGACCTATCAGTCTCGCGCATGAATGCCTAACCAGTAAACCATTGAACCGGTATCTAACGATGTTAATGTCTACCTTCAACTAATCCACGACCATACACCATTGTCTTCAGTGAGTTGCTATCTCACAATAGACCTGGTTGAACTCCACTGGTCATTGCTTCTCATTAAAACTCCAGGAAATAACTCTTGAAGTCAGTCACTAATTAAAATCTGATGATTATCATCAAAGAGAGGTTTTGTGCAGATTGTAGCAATTTAATAGTTGAATTCATGAATTAAGTTAATCAAGGTAGACAAAAAATATTTTTCAATATCTCTAAATTGATTTCTTTTTTTCAAAGTCACTAAGCTAATAGTTTTATTGAGTAGATAAATGTTAAATTGAATAAATATTATGTCACGTATCGTTTTAATTTGACACTTTTCATTAAAAAGGTTTTGTTATATTGATTTTTTTTTGTTAGATGTATGGTATGAGTGAACTTGTTTATAATGAAAGTTTTGATGTGAAATAGACTATAATATATTTGATTATCATATTCAGTAATAATAATAATAATCAAAATATATTCAGTTCAGTAAATATAGTTTTCTGCATTCTATTTTTATTCATATGAATATTCATAATTTAAGCTTAAAACTGTGAATGTTAGAACTTGTATAAACCATGCGAGAGTTAAACAGAAGACGAATTATTGAGTTATTATATTACACCTCTTAGTATAGCATCAGTACAATTTCTTGAGTGTGTGGCGCATTTTGTTCTTCATAATCAGAGTACAGTAGTATTTCTACTGAATCTATTTTTTTCTGTCCAACTTAGGTCAAATAGGTTTCGCTGATTCTAAGTACTGCTAATTTGTATCTTCTCATTTATGTACCTATTTGACTGATCCTTCCGGTCTCTAATATTGACCGGACATTCCATTCACCTATATTAACTATTACTCCGGTTGTTAGAAGAGACATCGATCTCGTGACATCCGAAGAATCTTGGTTTTCATCATGAGGTGTCATAATTCTTCATTCAATTCGGAAGACAGAGTTTAAATGATTTCATTTGTTTAATCTGGTTAGAGTTTTTTTCAACAAGATATATTTCTATGGGACGAGGTTGCCTACTCCATGCCCAACCCTTCTCCTTTATCGGAGTTTGGGACCAGTAGTAATTCTAGAAAAGCTACAGATGGAAAAGAGCAAGGCTAAAGAACACACTAAGTTGGTAATCGGAAGCAGACATAGAAAGGATGAATACCAACTGGAACGAACTGAAAGGGTTTGTCTATCTCCTGATTCTTACATAATTACTATTCTACTGACCATTCATCAAAATATTCTGTTCTTTCTCTTTTTCATATATTATGCAACGTAGCGACTTCTTGATGTACGAATAATTACTTTGATTGTTATTAATCCTTTTTCTTTCAATTACTGAATGTTAATTTATTATCTAAATATCACTACGTAATTATTACGTAACGTATCAACTCGATGAGTATTATTTTATTATTGTAAATCATATATATGTTGGTGTAGAGCCGTGATGAAAAACTAATTGATTCGTTCCTTCTTTATTTACTAAATGTGAAAATAGGAATTTTAACTATATTGAAATTAGAATTTACATAAGTATTGAAAACTGTAGATATCTTGTACATATTCTTGTATAGAATATGATTGAAGTTGTTAGATTTTCTGATATTCTAAATAAGCAATATTTTAAAGTGACATTTAGTATCATCACTAATATGCGATAACTCTCCATTAGAAAATAGCTCCATCATAGTTTGTTATAACTCTTTAGAGTTTAGATGTTGTATGTTTATTGATTATATCTAATTTACATTTAAAGTATAACTAAACTTATAAAGGTAACGCTATAGTTAATTTTGATGTTGATAGTAGACAATCATTAAAAATAAAAGAGATTAATATTATGTAATAACAATAATGTTTCTTTTTAAATTAACAACAACTCATGAAACATTAAGCATGGATAATTAGTAATTTACAAAATATAACAAATAAATATAAACGATAAAAGGTGTTTATTATGAATAAAATGATTACCGTCTTATTATAATTGCTAAATGTAGTTTTTGCTATTTGAAAGTAATAATAATAATAATAATTATATATATATATATATATATATATATATATATATATATATGAGATAAATTATGTTCTTTAGCCGGTTACTTGTACTTATGATTAAATAGAATGCTTAATAGAAACTAAAGACAAATAGGAAGTAAATAACAGGTAACAAGGTATATTCACAACATAAAAAGCACTTTTTGAATACTAATCTTAACATGAGAGTATTTTTTAAAAGCTTTTTTATAAATAAATACATGGTAATAATAAGTAATATTTGTTTAACTGGAAATATATATATATATATAATCTCTGTCCTACGTGATATAATAATAAGAATTTAATGGTTGAATTCATGAGTCAATTAAAGATAGATCACCATAGAAAACCTGGAAGAACTGGATGGCTGTTCTGTTCTAGTATGGAACTTCATAACGGTGAATGTCCACGGTCCCGCCTTGAGAGATTTCGACCAAAGACCTATCAGTTTCGCTCACAAACACTTTGAATCTAGACCACTGATCTGGCATCCAGTGGTCTTGATGTCAAACTTCAACCAATTCACAATATTGTGCAACCGTCCACCATTGTCTTTAATGAGTAATCAATCAAACAAATAATAAACAATGACAATTTAACAGAAAAATATTTGCACTATAGTAACTACATAAGTAAAAGAGAGATTTTAAAAAAAGATTTTATACCTCTCGAAAGGCAATAAAAGTAAGCAATTATTGGCATATATTAGATACACAACACTAATTTTCCATTAAGGCTGAAAAAATAACACTGAATCATTTATATATAGACATTGCTTGTCTATAAGATCATGCCCATCATTTACGTTTTTTATTTAATTTATGAAAAATAATGGGATAGAAGCTGTTGGAGGAATTTGTGAAACTATAATTTATGGGTGACCGTTGAGCGACGCTAACGTGACCTTGAGTACGTCCAAATATCTAGGGCTCAATAGGGGTTATAAACCAGTGTGAAGAATTAGGATTAGGGTAAGGAATCAAATTGAGGGTTTTAGTCATCAGCTAATATTCCGAAAAGTTATTTAGCCAAATAGATGAAGAATTTCGCGCTGAAATTCAAGATCTAATATCATAAATCTGATTGATCTGCCCATAAATTGGTCTCGCCAATGAATTATTTTACGAATTTTTTAACATAAAGTCCTATTAAATATATTTTTTCGTAGACTGTTAATATCATTTCTTACATGTCGTTCTGTTTACTATCGTTAAGTCAACATTAAATAAGACCAAAACAGTTCAAATTAACAATTGAATATCTTTACTTTTGATATCTAACCCTATAATTTACATTTCTTCTCAACAAACTTTCTATCAATCATAATGAAACATTTATGAATTACTTGTGTCCCATATATATATATATATATATATATATATATATATATATATATATATAACTGTAAATATGCACAAAATATTGATCTCAACCGGAAATAGTTTTGGATCGCATTCTACTCTTGACCAAAACACTTTTTTTGTATATCCATTAATGTGATTGTTCAAAAGATATACAATTCTTCTTCTTCTTCTTCTTTTCTTCTCTCTCTCTCTCTCTCTCTCTATATATATATATATATATATATATATATATATATATATATATATATGAATCTGTTGTAAAATATACTTCCATTTTGAAGATATTCAATATGCAATTATATTAGTATTAACAGCTCAAAGAGAGTTTACACAGATGAACTAATGAAACACTTAAATTCATAGGAAAGAAATTGTAACGTTTTCCAAGTAACTATCTTTTTTTAAAGTATGTTAAGTACTTGAATCTTTAAAATGTATTTATATCAAACAAGTCGCTTACATTTATTTACTAAAAACTAAAATCAGAAATTCGAAAGAAAAGTCTACATTTACTCATCGTATACTAACAGTGTATAAAAATGTAAATACATTACACTATGTAGATATAATGAATTATATTTTTGTGCCAATCTACTATCCAATTATCTTTCATAATCCCATATTAAGACGAAACGGCCATCCAGTACTTCCAGGTTTTCCATGATGATCTAGCTTAAATTGACTTATAAATTCAACCATTAAATTATCTATAATAATTAAACATTTAACAACGTTAACAGAATGTTTAATATACAACTGTTTTTTTCATTTCTACAATGTCTATTCATTTTGTTCAATGAAAAAAAATAAAATAAACAAAACAAACAAACAACGTACTTGGTGACTTTTAACAAAAATTTAAATTGATCGCATATGTTTAGAAAAATTAATCTTAACCAATTTTTCACTGTGTGACTTGTTGTTGTTTCTTTTTCTTGTTTTTTTTTCTTTTTCATTATACTTAGCTCAATGAAAAGAAAAACAAACAAACAAACAAAATACTGTAGTTTTAAACCTATGCATGAAATATTTTGGCCTCCAATAACTGATTTAAATTAATTTTCTTAGTAAAAAAGCAAAAAGGAAAAAAGAAAGGAACAAAACGAAGAAATAGTCTGTAAAATTTATTCAGGCATTTCATTTTTTTTTTGACTAACATAATATGGCTCATTGAAATGTCTGTTGAATGAAAGTTATGTATTTGTGTTGAATAAACTTGATATATGTATACATTGTATTTAACTTGACTTTATTTGGTTAGTTTAATAATTAAGCAAAATCAAAATTAACTAATATAGTTTCATATAAAAACGAATACAAAAGTAGTTCATTGACTGAATGTTACTTAGATAATTAGCATTGATAGTTATCCTAATTGATAAATACACTTGAAGTTAAATGCGTGTTTGTGGATTAAAGTATAAGAAAGTAGACATGGTAGCAAATTAAAGAGCGTTGACGAAAATAAACTCATTCCAAGTACAATCTATTCTAAAGTATTTCAAAAGTATAGACTATATTTTTCATGTACAAAAGTTTTAATAATTTAACTCCTCTCATACTTAAACTATAGCCTTAAATCTCAATTTGACTTTGTTTATAAACTCAATACGTTTTCATGGAATAACTTTAATATTCATTCTATTTTGATTCATTTTGACGCCTTCACAATCAAGGACAACCTACTAGTATTAGTAGTCAACCATATATAATCAACAATAAAATTCTAATATCAGAAGGGGTTTTGTGGATATTAGAATAATTTCAATAGTTGAGATCATAAATCAGTTGAAGCTAGACCGCCATAGAAAACCTAGAAGCACTGAACGACCATTTCGTGCCATTATAGGACTCCTTAACAGTGCGCAACCAAGACCATGATCTCAACTATTGAAATTACTAAAAATCTTCACAAAACCCCTCGTGATATTAAAATTTTATTGTTCATTATATTTGGTTAACTACTAATACTATTATATTGTTCTTGGTACTGAAGGCATCAAAATGAATCAAAATAGGAGCGGGATCATGGATGCACACTGCTGAGGAGTACCGAAATAAAATGAAATGGCCGTCCAGTGCTTCCAGGTTTTCTATGATGATCTAGCTTCAACGGAATCATGATCTCAACCACTAAAACAAAATTTTACTCAATAAATTTCTCGTAATATCTGAAAAGAATGTCAGAACTCTCTTATTAATAAAATGAAGTATAAGTATTTATATATATATAGTAAAACACGAGAACAACCTAAACTCAAACACTTTTCTTAGTTTATATGTGTTACTCTACAAATGAATTTAACAATAAATACTCTACATAAGAAAAACTATAAAACATTTAGTATGAAACCAACAATACCATACTTATAACAAGTTTTAAAATAGAATCATATAGATAATTAAGTGTATGATATTAATCAATACATTGTATATTGAAAATCTTAATTCGTTCATTCATGAAGTAATTGATGCATTGTGCAGTGGTTTTAATTTTATTTACAACTCACCAATTGTCAGTTATAATCCTATACACGATTCATCAACCATGTTAAATAAAGTTCTGAATATTATATCGTAAAGCACTTCTCAGAACCATTTGTATATTAATTAGGGTATATTTAATGCCACCCTCAAATGCATTCATATGGTCCTAATTAATGGAATTGAACATTATTACCAATATTACTTATTTTTATTATTATCATACTGTAAAATTTGAGGTAAACAGACATTCTAACAATATAATACATATGCCCCGACGTGCGATGTTCTATGGTGTAGGAGTAGATTGTAAGAAAGTTAGGGGCGGCCAGACCAAAACATGGCACAAATCCATGAAGTCACTGACAAGTGGACTGTGCCATGTTGGTAGGTGTAGACTACCTGGTTGGGGACCGCGAGACGATAGCAATCGATGGTTAGAGATCTTGAATGACATGGCTCAAAATCATTTGTGTTCTCCCAGATTCTCATCTTCTGAATTCTTCATGTCCCTCTTTTTTCTCTTTTCAAATTTATTTCACTGGATAATACTCCTTGAATAACATCATCATACCCTAATGTTCCAGATTACTGCTTATACTTTTACTATCTCTACCACTATGAGATTTGAATCGACAATTGCATCTTTGTACTAATGTGATATGGTAACTCGAACTGATGTACGTACGTACGAAGTTCTACGTTGTTTCTGACTGACTGACTTACAGCGTATATTACAAAGACAAACACTTGGTAACTAATTACTGATAAAAAATGTAAAACATTTTTATGTTTTAATTTTGCCGATTATGAATACAAATATTTTTCTTCATATCAATGCTAATTTAAATAAAGTTTCAGGCTATATGTATTTCATAAACGTACTCATTAATGATTATTTTGTCTAAATGTAAATGACAAACTACAAACATGTAGGTTTAGTATAGTTTTATGTCCGTTACAATTCAATTTATTGTACACGTATTTCCCGTAAAATACCAGAAAAATAATTTATGAAGTCAATTTAGGGTTTTGGAAATTGTTAAGTTTTTGATTGGGACCGATGTTAGACCACCATTGAAAACCTGTAAGCACTGGACAGCAATTTCATCCTAGTATGGGACTCATCAATAACCCGGGATCCTGGATACTCACGTCGATCGATTCATGATCTCAATGAAGTGTATGAAGTTTTTTACGATATTTAGAGAATATTAATAAAACAGTATACCACTAACAGTAAACAAATATAAAAATGCAGAATATTAGGTACTTTTAATTCATACAATTAATATTACCTATATAATTAGCTAATAGTAAATTTATAAAGTATCCAGACTTTATTCAAGAGTGATTTAACGACAGACATGTGGATTTACAGCACTTTGTGCAAAACTATGTAATTCCTAGAATAACTCTATGTACCTTCAGTAACTTCTCTGTAATGAGTAACGTTTGTTGTATTCAAACGTATTTTTTTGCTATAAACTTATCATTAATTAAGCTATCTTGTTCAGTAAAATCTATTAAACAATATTACTAACAAATGTTCACATTTTAGAAGTTCTAAACAAGGAAACTAGTTTATAGTAGTGTAATTTCTACGGTACTACCTATGATCATTCCTATAATATTTTGCAACATTATACATCTAGTTTTACATAGTGTTATTCTTCAAAGAGTTATACTCATCAAAATCAAGGTGTTCAAGTATACGATACCAATATTTAGTTAATACTGATAAATTATTGGATAAAACTATCAGAATAAATATATAATCTTTGTACATATAATAATCCACTTTTAACAATGTTATGCATGTCAACGACTGTTTAATTTGATATGTGCTGGAATTTTAAAAAGCTAAATTATTTCATTTAAATATTCCTTTGTCATTACCATTCATTAAGTATCTCAGTTAGTAGGAGAAAGATTTCAGTCGATTCTACGGAGAAAAAAAAATATTATTATTTAGTTTCTGACAGTTCTTTCCCAGGCCCTTTCAATTTAATTTATATGAATATATGTAATTCATAAAAAGGTACTACGTGTGTGATATGTAAACATTAAAAAAACATACGGGATTTATCTCCGACTTTTAGTAAAAATATTTTTGAAAATAAAATTATATAGAAAAATGACACATTAAATACCAAAGTTCAAACAGATTATGACTTGTCATTCAATTGTTAATAATTAATAATCCCGAGAGCGGGATCATGAATGCGCACTGCTGAGTTCCACAATAGAACGGAACAACTGTCCAGTGCTTTCAAGTTTTCAATGGTGGTCTAACATCAATCAGTTCATGATCTCAATCAAAAACAAAATAATGTCCACAACTCTATACTGATATGTTTTAAAAGTTATACTATTTTACCAATCAGACAGATATCGGTAGTAAATACATACTTTTTAAAATATAAATTAGAATATATCTAACAAGTTCAATTAGTGGTTGACTTAAGCGTAGAAGTATACGAAAATTTATCATCTAACATGTTTTACTTTCTATTTAACATTTCTCAATAGTGTACAGATTAATATATAAACAAAGATGGATAATGGATAGCACTGGAATCCAGGACGCGCGATTCGTCCTAATTGGGACGCATTAGCTGGATATACCTGCATCTCAGAGTTGATGTTCCCTCTGGAACTCTAACTCAGTACCGTTCGCTTCAAACGCCATTGAGCTACAGAGCTCTGATAATCACTTGCTTGTGCAATAGGGTGAAGTTTAATTCACTTAATATTGTTTTTGCTTAAATCTTCCTATTGATGTTTAAGACTGAAATTGATCAGTTTCTTATTAGTATATGCACATACTATGTGTATTACCTCGTATTCTAAACAAAAATAAATGAAACATACATCCTAGACTCTACTACTAGCCATTATCCATCTTTGTTTAGAATCTTATATTTTCATTTTGTATTACTTAACAAACAAATAGATGAAAAAAATCAAATTTTTCGACAAAAGAGACAAAAAGAAAAATTTCATTTTATTTTTTAATATTATTTTTAATACAACTATCCTTTAATAAATGATAAATGAGAATTGAATGTAGATTTTATTAAAGAAGAAGAAGAAAAAGAAAAAGAAGAAGAAAAGAGAAAGGAAGAACGAAAAAAGAAAAAATATAAGAAAAGAACAATATACAAAAACAAAAATAAAATACAATTTACAGGATGTAATTTTATCTTTTAATTTAATGATGATAGTATTAATGTCATTCTATTTCATTTATTATTAACATTATTTATTAATGTCTAAACTACATTTTTACACAAAATATACATTTTTGTATAAAGATAAAATTCCAATTTTATTTTTAGATATAATACAAGTTATATATATATAAATTTCAATAAGTGATTAATGATTTTCAGTTCTCTCTCTCCCTCTCGCTCTCTTTGAACTGGCTACAGTTATGACATAATATATGTTAGACATAATGATAAAGAATGAAATAAGTATTAAAAAGGAGGGGGTTTGTTAAGATTGTAGTCATTTCAATAAATCTACTATACTAAACATTTTAACATAGTCTTGTTTGTTAATTCGAAAATAACAATGTAATTTACAAGCTGTTTTTTCTTTTTTTTTAAGAAAAAAAATGAATCCAAATTCTATTGTTTTGCTCTTCAATATTATTATTTTAACCGACTATTAATTATATATTTAGAAATTTTATAATGTCATTAGGAACTATTAAAAAAGAAAACTACACTTATAGAAATAATACTATTTCGGTTAATCTGTTATATTATTAAAATAACTTTTTAATGTTTAAAATATGGTTTTAGATCAAAGATGGATAATGGCTAGTAGTGGTATCCAGTTTGATGTGCATTTCGTCCTGTTTAGAACTCGTCAGGTGGGTTTATCTGCATCTCAGAGTCGATGCTCAACTTCAGGACTTGAATAAGTACCTGATAGCCACTTGATTGTGTTATGAGGTGAAATTTAAATTCACTTGATGTTATTTTATTTGTATCTTCTTATTTGAAGCAAATGGTACTGTGTTTGAGTCTTAGAGTGTACATCAATCCTGAGATGCAGATACATCTAACTGATGAGTCCCGAATAGTACGAAACGTACGTCAAACTGGATTCTTTTGTTGGCTACTATCCATCTTTGTTTAAAAATCTTGTGACTTTAATCGTGGCTATATCGAGTCAATTTGCACAGGATGCATATATGCAGTCCTAAAAAACAATGGGAATGATTTTTGATGTTATCGTGACAGTAATTGAATCCGACTTCATAGTTTGATTTTTTATGAAGTACAATTCACGACCTTTTTAACAAACTAATATGAATGCTGATTTATTTGCTCAGATATTTCTAAGCCCTACATACAAACGAACATGAAAATACTAAAACCTTTACAGTTAAATATTCCAGTGAAGTACAGAGAATACATATGCATACAGTTACATCATCTAAACCAAATGCTTAACGACTTAGTTTTCTTGTTCTTGTTTGTATGATAAAATCAAATACTGATCAATATGAACCTCATATTCAATAACAAGATCACCCTAATAAAGTTAACAATTATTACTCCTTTTACATATTTTGACTGTTTCAAATTATCAGAGGTTAGTCAACTCTGTTGTTTTTTCATATCAAAGAGAATAAAGTTTTCCATTTAACTTGCAGAAATAATTTGTCATTGTTTAAGTGGTTAGGGAAATGTTCAAACATTATCAGGTCAACTGTGACTTTTGCTTACATTGTGAATGATATGTATTTATGTATGATATATTAACTACATGAAAAGGAATAATAGCAAGTGGAAACAGCTGGAGAGGATTGTCCAGGGTAGGGTCGGATGGTGAGTGCTGGTGGGTGGCCTATGCTCTTCTACGAGAGGTAACAGATTTAAGTAAGTAAAAATAATATAGCTTATCAAGGCAATTGAAATTATAGTCGAAGTAATTTCAAAAGATTTCTAAATATCTTACTACTGTACCTTAAACTTCTTTAAGCCACTGTGTATCAAATAGAATGTGTAACAATTTTGAAGTATCCATACATTTTTCAACCTGTATTGTATACTTCAGTACCTATTACTAGCTTTTAAATGAATTGAATTGATATAAATCGAAACAAAACGTTTATATTCACCATTTCAGTCAAATGGTGCTAAACATACAGCTAATGACTTCATTGTATAACATTATGCCTAAAACTCCTCAGTATAATTAAAACACTAAACAAACTCGAGTATTACAGTTCTTAAACAAATTAGATCTTATAGTCTGATGTAAACACACAATCAATTCAACATAATCTCAGCTCAAAAACTTTACTCCATTACAAGAACTGGTTAGATAGCCGGAATCTACCTCATAATTCCATGATTTCTTAATCATTATTATTGGTAAGACAAAACCTTAAGAACAAAGAAAAACATGAAATTATCCGTTACACCGGTTTTCTACTATTGACTTTATCTATTAAGCTGATTTATTTTGAAACACTGACAAATTTCATTGCAGATATTTTGTTGACCAATAATATCAAACGATAATAAACAAACGTAAAATTAAATAAGTAAAACAAGTAATTTCGTTGGTAATATTCAATTGGGGTTTACAACAAGATTGATATTTTTCATTATAAATTATGTTATAATGAAATGTATTTTGATAAACCTCTACTTTTAGCTAACTGATAAACTTAGTTTTCATGTAAAATATCTTTTCATTAAATCTATTAACAAAGCTATTTTGTGAAATCCTTTTATTCATCAATTCATAAAACGGTATTGAAATTGAATGTTAAATAATTTCATTTTGTTTTTTCCTAATCTCTTAATTTAAAAGAATCCTTTTTTAATTTTATATTTGAATTCATGAGTCAGTTGAAGCTAGACCACCATGTGAAACCTGGAAGAACTAGACGGCCGTTTCGTCCTAGTACGGGACTGATCAGAAGTTCGCACCACGATCCCGTCTCTCGAGATCCGAACCTAGGACATATCAGTTTCGCGCATGAACGCTTCACTTCTAGACCACTGAGTCGGCATCTAACGGTGTTAATGACTAACTTCAACCAATCCACGAAATCGAGCCACCGTCCACTATTGTCTTCAGTAAGTTACCATCTCACAACAGACCCGGTTGAACTCCACTGGTCACTGGTTCTCACTAGAACTCCAGGATATACCTTTCAAAGCCAGTTGTTAGTTTAAAAACTTAAAATATAATCTATACATGTTGTCTATGAATTGTAAAACACTTCTGTTTATAACTTTATAATGAATTTATTTAAATGTTCCAATTTTTTTCAAACACGAAAAACATTCACGTAATTACATTAGAATTTATAAGCTTCTTCATATATCATAATTATTTCATTGAGTAATGATTTAGTTAAATATTTTACAGCAATTAGTCCCTTTTATAAATTTCGATAATGTAATAAGAAGACGGAGATTATCAGAACCGTTTGTTCTTACCTTAAACCTACCCTGGTAATATTGACTTATTATCTAGAGCGATTAGGTTTCAAATTGTGTTCACATTATTATTATTATTATCCTTATCTCCTCTCACCTCATTTCCAGTCTAGTTGACCTTTTATTTTTACATATAGATGTTCTTAACAAGTATATTACGTGTGATCAGATTGTTCGAAATGTATTGCTCTAATATATCACATAGTTCTGATAATCTCCGTTTTCTTATTACATTAAATATTTTACATTAAAGAATAAGTAGTAAATTATTAAAAAATCAATACAATTAGTTTATATATTAATTTACTTGTCTATTTTAAAGGATCTTTAATACAATATAATAAATTACTGATCTAATTATTTCCATGGTTATGTGATTGTTTATGAAAATCTGATAAAAATTGTTAAGTTGGATAAAAGTGATCGTGTTTAGTTTATTGATAATCAGCATATTATGCATTATTTAGTACCCATGTTCACTTAAACAATTAAGATGAATACAGTGATATGTTAAAAACATATCCAGTTATACGTTTTAATGAAGATGAGATTTCAAGCAATTAATCCCTTTGATAAATTTAGTTAACGTAATAATAAGATGATTATCAGAACTATAAGTCAATATTACCAGGGTAGGTTTAAGGTGAGAACAAAGTGTTTTTGAATACACAAAGGGGTTTGAATTTTCGTATGACTGAGGCTTCAATAAACTTTGGTATACGCTCTTTTACACTTTTATACAACACCATAAAAGTCGAGTTGGGATTAATCTTATGCCCTGTTTCGGTTATATGCTTAACAATAGATGATAATGGATGTCTATCCTCTACTCTTATTGGGTCACTTGATTGTATTTGTTAACAAGTATATGTGTGATCAGATTGTTCGAAATGTATTGTACTAATATATCACATAGTTCAGGTAATGTTCGTCTTCTTATTACATAATCGGGAGATAAGATTGTTATGTAAGAAAATAATTTTATTATGTTAATCTTCATTGGTAATGCTGTTGAACATTTGATATCGAAGACATTTAAGCATTTCCTATTTTACCTCAAAAAACTTCAGAAGAAATTAAGTTTGATTTTCAGCTTTTACAAACATTGACATTCAGAATTCACTTAACTACAAAAAATAGTCTAACAAGTGGGGTTTCGAACTTAAATGGAAACAAGTGGCATATATTTCATGACCTGAAACAGATTCATTCATGATTATCCACGGTGATATAAATTTATTGAAGTTTGTTGATCCATCATGATTATGAATACCCGATTCAATTATGTCTGCCTTTGAGAAACTAACAACGAAGTCGGACGAAAAATCAAAATAAAATCTCTAACAATATAGTTTCTTAGATCATAATAACATTGAAACTACTGCTTCACAAAATATTCAGAAATTAATCTGCTTTGAGATAATCATACCAATTTACATTCATGTTCATTACACAGTAGTGAACGATATTGCCACGTTTCTAAATAACACCATGTTGAGGTCTTCAGTTTATTAAAAGATTAACCGATAGAATAAATTGTCCCTATATCTACTACGACTGCTAGCTACTACTAAACAAACAAACACCTTTAAAATTTTATTTTGCTAGAACAAAAAGCTAAAACTTAATTCATTTACTGTAGATATTGTTTAGAAAATACTGATAATGTTTAATCTTTAATCTTGACGGAATAAAGTTTTAGTCATAGTGTTTCTTTTAAAAACCCGGCAAGCAGTTAGATTTAAAGGGATATTGAAATAATTATTGATTCGTTCCACAAGTACAAATCATTGTATAAGTCTTAATGACTTCAGAAGACTAGGTTAAATAAACAATCAGTGAAATCAACAATAACCAATAAAAGTTTATGTCACAATATGTTAGTTAACGAAATGGTCATCCAGTGCTTCCAACTTTTCCGTGATCGTCTAGCTTCAATTCACTCATGAATTGAACAATTAAATTACTATAATATCCACAGAACCCCTTTCTGTTCTGCAGGAACAATCATTAGTTCGCTAAAATGATTTCTTTAGATAAACATTTCGTAATTCGAATCAAAGTACATACATCTTGACGAATCAAATATGTATGGCCTAGAAATGCTATCGAAAACTTAATATTCAAGGTTTTAATAAATGAAACAAACTTCGTTTTATGCCTTTAAATATATAAACTGTTCTAATAAATGTAGCCTCATAATGAATGATTCTAAGTTCTGTTACGTCATTTTACAATAAATACTTTGATAAACCTCCAATATAAGAAAAGAGATGAAAATTTCATTTGACTGGAAAAAAAATCTATTTATTTCACATATTAGATCCAACCTTACTAACAACGTGGTGTGTGCTACTGATGTCGATAGATATAATGAGTACGTGTCATCAATAGGAAATGAAATACCTGGCAGCAGAAGATTAAGAAGATCGAAGAAAAGAGAACGAGAACGGTGAATGATTGCTGTAAAAATGAAGGAACAGTGAAGCTTGAGACAATTAATTGACATTTTGTAAATGAAGTATTTACTGTTTAGTCCTCAGATTTTACAAAGATATTCTGTAATTTTGTGTTAAATTACATTCAATTGTCTCTACTTATGTTCTCGTTCACTACATACAATAACATCATATTTAATAACACACGACAACAATTTAAAACCACATTTTCTTTAAATATCTGATCTGAATTATACCTGCTATTTTCTGTTATAATCAAAACTCCTACGATCAATTCACAGCTCCATTTTAACCTATTTAATTCAAACAAGACATACAGCCAACACGGAGCAATCTTTCGCAATAATATATCGTATTAACAGCAGACTTCCTAATTCCGTCAGACTGATAATCTTACAAACGGCCGAAACAATTTCTATTCGGATCAAAAAGAAATATGTCCAGCCGCTCCTTTTACCCTGACCAACTTCGGTGTTAATGTCTAACTTCAACCAATCCACAATATTGAGCGACACATCCACCATTATCTTCAGTGAGTTACTATTTCACAACAGACCCGGTTGAACTACCCTGGTCATTGCTTCTCACTAGAACTCCAGGATATACCTCTTGAAGCCAGTCACTAGTGAGCATATGTTGATTAATATCAGAAGGGGTTTTTTGTATATTATAGTAAATTCAATGGTTGAGATCATGTGTCATTAATACCGTTGGATGCCGGCTCAATGGTCTAGTGCTTAGGCGCACGCGCGCGAGACTGATAAGTCCTGGTTTCGAATCTCGCGGAGGGTGAGATCGTGAATGCGTACTGCTGAGGAGTCCCATTCTAGGCAGAAACGACCATTCAGTGCTTCCAGGTTTTCCATAGTAGACCAGCTTCAACTGACTCATGTTCTTAACCATTGAAATTACTATAATATCCAAAAAACCCCTTCTGATATTAAATAAATGAATCCCTGATTATAATGAAATCTCATTACTGATTTTATCGTTTGTTTGTTGTTATATTGTTTTTGTTTTGTTTTTCTCTTAAAAAAATTAATCTCTAAGTTACCATAACAAATTTATTACGTAATTATCTAATAAACTTTTCTATTATCATGTTTTAACCTAATAAATCCGATATATTTTTAAACCAAATAGTTGAACCAAAAATAAACATTTAAATGTATCGTTTCATAAAATATGATCCATTCTGTTACAATTTATTTAAATTTCGTAATTTTTGTTTTATAAAACAATTTTACATAATTTTAAATTTATTCTAACTGAATAAAACAAATTTAAGACAGTTTTCTTGTTTACAAAAATTTTTAAATAAATAAAACAATTTCAATTAAAGTACCGAAAATGTAACAATAAATCAAGTAGTTGAATTGATTTACATTAAGGAAAATGTATCTAAAAATAGTATACTTTTATTTATTTTATATCAGAAGGATTTTTGTGAAGATTTTAATAATTTCAATGGTTGAGATCATGAGTCAGTTGAAGCTAGTCTACTATGGAAAACCTGGAAGCACTGGACGACTGTTTCGTTCTATTGTGGGACTCATCAGTGGTGCACATCCACGACCTCGCCCCCAGCGAATTTTGAACCCAAGACCTACTGGTTTCGCGCGCGAGCACTTAACCACAAGACAACTGAGCTGGCCGGCATCCAACGGTGTTAATGTCTAACTTCAACTAATCCACGGAATTGAGTGACACATATCTGTATAATTGGTACGAGTATAGATGATTGTTTTTAAGAAAACATTTATTTTAAAATATAATTTAATTTCAATAGTTGAGATCATGAGTTAATTGAAGCTTGATCAACATGAAAAACATGGAGCTACTGGTTGACTATTTCGTCCTATTTTGAGACTCCTTATCAGTGCGTATCCACTACATAACCTTAGGAGATTCAAATCTAGGGCTTATTGGTTACGCGAGTGAATGCTTAAACTGTAGCCTAATATCTAACTTCAACTAATCCATGAAACTGAGTGACATATCCATCATTATCTTTAGTGAGTTATTATCTCACAACATAATGTATAACAAATAAATAGTTTATTAAAATTTTCATTGATTCAAATAACTGATTTATTTGTATAATAAAAATAGAAATAAATAAATAAAATGAAACATTCTGAATGGGAAGTATAATTACTTACTCCGATTTCCATATTCATATCTTAATTTGTATTGATGGATATTTACCTTATTTCATTTAAATAACTTTATATAAAACTTCATAAACCATTCAGATATAAATAATATAATATTAATTGGTTTTTTTATAATTAAAACTAACAAAAAATGGTTTAGTACTGATGTTTTAACTAACCCATGTAAATTGTTTTTCTAATAGTTAAAGATAAACAAAGAGTTATGGTAGTTTAACAAAATCTTTTTTGACATTAATGAACTTTCGATAGGTTGTATATAAAAACTGACAAATATCTACATACCTAGAAATATTTTGGTAAATAAATTATAAGAGAAAAAATGCAATAGTTGAATTCGTGAGTCAACTGAAGCTAGACTACTATAGGAAACCTCGAAACACTGGACCACCGTTTCATTCTAGTATAGGACTTTTCAGAAGTAGGCATCCACAATCCCGCTGACGGGATTCGAATCCAGGACCTGTCGGTTTCGCGATTGAATGCTTAAACTCTAGACCACTTAGCCAGCATCCAACGGTGTTAATGTCTGAGTCAACCAATTGACTCATGAATTCAACTATTAACTTACTAAAATCTCCAAAAAACCTTCTTTAAAGAAAAAAAATGTGTCAATTATACCTTTTGTAACGAATGGTTCCATTTTGTAAGTAGTAAACAAATTACAATAAATTTTCTCCTAGATATCCTAATAAAATGATTTTTGATAGTTTTTTTCAATATAGAACGGACTATATATAATTTATCTTGAAGAAATGAGGGAAGAAAATTGGTTTATTAATAATAACAACAATATATGTCATGTGAAACAACCTTAAATAGTCCTTTATTGTTCTAAAATAAAATATGGTTACTTCATTATAACCTGACAGTATCAGCTCTGTTTCATATAAAACACATAATGATTTGACATTAAAATCACTTTTTATCTTTCGTATTATCGATCAGTTTGATCATTGATATTAACTACCATATTGACTTCTTATACTGTGAATTATTTATTTACTATAAATTGACTAAAAATAAGTCAACGCCTTAAATTGTAATCATTTTTTGATTTTATATTATAATTAATAAACATAATTATGTGAATTATAGGAAGTTCAGTTAGAAAATGCAGGTCATTGTAGTTGACCTGTTACTTTAACATAATTTGAAATCCGTTAATGTACGTTAAACTGTTCAGTTTCTTTAACGATACACATCCTTTTGCAGTAGAAACAAACATAATAATAGTATTATGATATAAATGAATATCGTTAAGAAAGAAACAAATATATCATTCAACGAGTATTCAGATTTTTCAATTAAAGTAATTAATTTTGATGATATTATAAACGGTACGAATATAATAATATTTAATACATCCGGTTCTATGTATTTCAATTTATCTATTGACCAAATATTTAATATCGCTTTAATCAGTTGTAGATGAATGATTAGTTGATAAGTAAATTTCGATTTGTAATTTTACTTTTTTCTTTAAATCGAACAATATTAGTCTTTGTAACATTGTGTCAAGTACTTAATTACTCCTGTTACCCAACATGGAAGAGTGTAGGTCGCATACCAACATTCTCAATCCAACTCTGTCCGGGAAAATCCTTTCCAATTCTTTCCACTTCTTATTCATCCTTTTCATATCTGCTCATATTTTCCGACGTAATGTGTTAGCTGACATTCCACTTTCCCGTTTTCCTTCACTATTTTAATTTAACGACTGCCTCGTGATGCAGTTTGGTGATTTTCATGATGTATGTTCTATCCACTTCCAACGTCTTCTCTTAATTTCCTCAAAAGCTGAAAGTTGATTTGTTCTCTCCCACAGTACGCTGTTGCTCATAATATCCGGTCAACGGATACTGAGTATCTTGTGTAGACAACTATTTATAAATAATTGTACCTTATTGATGATGATTGTAATGGTTCTCCAAGTTTCAGCTCGTATAGTGGAACTGTCTTGACGTTCGTATTGAAAATTCTGACTTGGATTTTGGTTGACAGTTGTCTTGAGTTCCATATGTTTTTCAATTGTAGGAATGCTGCTCTTGTATTGCCAATCCGTTCCTCCTTGTTTATTGATTATGCTACCCAGATATGTAAGTGTTTTCACCTCTTCTAAAGATTTCCCACCAAATGTACCGTTCTTGACACTGTTTGATATAAGAACTTTTCCCACTTGTCTTCTATCTTCGAGCTTGTGACTTAGAGGGTTCAAGCGTTCGAGTGCTCAGATTTTACGCGGTATTGCAAAATTCCTAGCTTTAGATATAAATCAGACCTACTGCTACAGATGTTGTTGATATACTGGTTCGTTGGTGTGTATGGGATAGAAGAGCTAGATCATCTGAGAAGTCCATATCCTCAAATCGCATGCAAGCTGTCCATTGTATACCGTGCCTTCCCTGAGATATGAAAGTCTTCATAATCCAGTCAACTATCAGAAGAAAGAGAGAGATTAAGCAGTTTTGTTTGACACTGATCTTCACTTGAAATGAATCTGTCAGTTGTCCTCCATGTACCACTTTTCAGTATGGTCCGTTGTAACAAGTAGTAAGTATCTAATTGTGTTCGAAGTCATAAAAACTATTAATGTTAATATTTTTCTTGATCACTATTTATATAATAAGGATTTTAACTACAAGATTATTTTTGTTATTATTTATTTACACAAATAAACAAATAAAAAGTTGAGAATAAAAGTTAATTAAACAACGCTAAATATATTCCGTTTTTTTAATGATTCCACATTTATTTGACTGACAGTAACCAACTTACTGCAGGGTTGTGATAAAACGAGAAAGATACATCAGTTATTTATATCTATCTAAATTAGTTTGTATATTTCGTGCAATTAATTCATATATTAAAATATATAAATCTATAAATGAAAAATAATTTATTAGTCATCGATTATAATACTCAATTGTAGTTGATGTAAAACTAATAGATATGTGATACCTATACATTTTTTTGTATACAAATTATTGATTAATTATTGAAACATTCCAACATCGGGAATTTTTGACTTCGAAATGATCAAATCTTATTGATTGACAAATGTGAAAGTTTTGTAGCTACCTGAAGTTTGTACTGATAATGTCATTCAGAAGAACAATGAAAGTTCCACGACCAAATCATTCAGCTCAAAGAAATAAATTCCATTCGAATATAATAAAGTAAGTCGATGGTGATATTAAATAAAACTCATTGAAACAAAATGAAATCTGTATTTTTTTCTATGTATTTAAAGTTAAATGAAGTGATATATCATTATTCATAGAATAATTAATTAGATAAACATGTTTCTAATCAATTTTTTTTTTAAAAAGATAAGATCTACCAAATATGATTTCGTATACATAATTCGTTTCAAGCATTCTAATGAATTAACGTTTATAACCTGGAAAAGGTTTAGATACAAAAAGTTACTCTTGTATACCATATAGAAGATATTTAAATAAATAATAATGGACTAAGTTCATTAATCATATTTAAATGAAGATATTAATTGATACACTGGAATTCAATAAATGAGCAACATTAAATAACAACTAATTAGGGGAAAAAATAAACTTTGAATCAAATGTAAAATCGTTTCTTTTACTTTAGATTGTCAGCAATAAGCTTTCTATGTATATATATATATATATATATATATATATATATATATATATATAATTTCATTTATTTGACTGGGCTACATATTCCTGTTATAGAGATATTTTAACAAGTTATCAGTTTCCTTGTTTATTTTAACAGATCACCATATCAATTAATTCTATAATCTATTCAAGTGTGTTTGTAAAATATTTACGACCCTTCGCTGTACAATTTACAAAAACGTACAATCATAGACATCATGATAGATAGCAATATTATTTAGATGTCGAGTTTTGAAATGCTAATATGTAACTGGCAATCACTCAATATTTATCATCAAAATCGATCAAAAAAAGAAACGGAAACTCGCTGAAATATTGTGTTGAGAATTATATAGTATGCCAAAAATATAATGTTAAATAAAGCTAATAATAATAATAAACTTCTTATAATAATGTTATTTCAATAGTTAAGATCATGAGTCAATTGAAGCTAGACCACTATAGAAAACTTTTAAGCACTGGACAGCCGTTTCGTTCCAGTATGGGAACTCTCAGCAGTGCATATCCACGATCCCGCCTCGCGAGATTAGAACCCAGGGCCTATCAGTCTCGCGCGCGATCGCCTAACCACTAGATCACTGAGCTCGCATCCAATTCACGAAATTGAGCGATACATCCATTATGTTATTAGTCAATAACGAGTGAATTACATATATTATTCCTGTGTATTTAGCTAAAAATATAAACTAAATATTGAAAAATATAATAATGAACTATCTAATCATTTTCATTGATCAAATAGCAATATATTTGAATCAATTCTTCGATTCTTCTATCCTCATAGTTACATTTGACCAGTCACTAAGGAATTCAATGATTTATATATGGTAAATATCAGGCTATAACTATGTAGCAGTATACTAAGTTCTTATAGTAATTAATATTCCATAAAAATTGAATGAATTATCACAGAATCATTACAACACTCAATTACCTAAGTAATAATAAACAATTCACAATCAATTAAAAATGTCAACTTCTTATTCTTATTCATTCTATTTACAATAGTACTGAATGTATCGAACGATGTATTTTACGAAGAAAATTAAATGACGAATTTGTATATTGTCTTTCCTTTGACTAGAATATAATAGATTAAGTAAATAACTAAAAGCTTTTTAAAATAATTAAAGTTATTTCATTCGATAAAATCTAGTTAGTTTATATACGCCTATAATTATTACTAAGTGATCAAAAATTAACAGTTTAATACATCACTAATGTTTGACAATTAAAGAATATATGGAACTCAAAAAAATGTTTATCAACCAATACAAAGTTACAATCCTCAATACAAACGTTAAGATAGTTCTACTGTATGGAGCTGAAACTTCAAGAACTACTACAAATATCATCAAGAAAGTACAAGTATTCATAAACAGTTGTCTACGCAAAATACTCAATATGCATTGACTGGATATCATGAGCAACAGCGTACTGTGAGAGAGAACAATTCAACTTGAAGCTGAAGAGGAAATTAGGAAAGGACGATGGAAATAGATAGGATATACATTGTGGGAATCACGAGACTGCATCACGAGGAAATCGCTAACTTGTAATCCTGAACGGTAGCAGAAAAGTGGGATGCCAAATAACACATTGCGTCAAGAAATAGAGGTCGATATGAAAGGGATGAATAATGAGTGGAAAGAGCTGGGAAGGATTTCCCATGACAGTGTTAGATGGAGAGTGCTAGTTGGAGGCGTATGCTTTTTCACAAGGAGTAACAGTCGTAAGTAAGTAAGTAATTGTTTGATAATTTCTATATGCTTAGATGACAAAATACTATATGGAAAAAAAATTAATGAACATGTACACTTGAAAATATATCTTAAATGTTGATGAATCTTTAACGAATATATTAAATAAATTTTATGTCAAATGTTATTTAGCTTTTGTTATCAAGAATTATAATGGTTGAAATTTATACCAATAATCTTATGTTATATACATTAATTAAACGAAGGTTAATTATTAAACGATCATTTTCTACTTTGATGTGGTTGTATGAATACAGAGACAAAATGCTATATCAAACGTTTAACATATTATCTCTTATATAAACTGATTCAAAGAATTTATGATTGGTAATCGTAAACACTAAATTAAGATACTCACTAGCAGAGTTGATCAATTACCGATAGGTTTTTAAATTTGAATATAAAAACTAGTTTTAACCCATTTTCAGTGTGTTTATTTTCTACATTTCAACCTCATAGTATGTAACATACAGTTATGTTCCAATGAGAGACTAAATATTCCTAATAGCTTCTTATTTAAATAGATAGTATGTCAGACAGCATCAATCATTCGTAAAATACCTCGAAACAAATGTAATTGCTTATTTTTCTATGATATTAATTTCTCAATGTATAATTTACATTTCTTTATTACATTTTCATTTTCAGGAGTTTTGTGAAGATCTAAGTAATTTCAATACTTGAAATCATGAGTCAATTGAAGCTAGATCACCATAAAAATCATGCAAGCACTGAACAGCCGTTTCGTCCTAGTATGAGACTCCTCAGTAGTGCGCACCCACGACCCAGCCCCCGCGAAACTCGAACATAAGACTTATCAGTCTAGCAGATTTGTCGAAGTTAGACATTAACTCTGTCGTATGCTGGATTAGTGGTCTAATCGTTAAGAGACTAGTAGGTCCCGGGTTTGAGTCTCGCAAGGCGAGATCGTGGATACGCACTGCTGAGGAGTTTAATACTGGAACAAAACAGTCATCCAATGCTTCCAAGTTTTCCATACTGGTCTAGCTTTATTTGACTCATGATTTCAACTATTGTCATTTTCATTTTCTTGTAATAAATAAAGTGTAAGATTCAACATGTTGTTCCTAAAATATAACTTTAAATACAATAAATATTTAGTTAATATGACCATATAATTTGCAAATAAAAACTTGCCTAGTAATTTAATTTATAGAAATAAGCTAAAAGATCATTTTGTTGACTAACAACAAGTATAACTCTTCAATAGAATTATCGATTACTAACAAACTATAAACAATTAAATATAATTTCAAATGATCAGTAACTATGTGTATATAAATTAATTTAGTAAATGCTTATATTGGGTTCATTTTTCTAATCTATAGAATATTGATAATATTACTGTCAACTGAATATATTATCTACAATCAAATACCCATCAAATGTTAAATTCATTTCAAATAGTTCTATTTTGGTTCGTTTTTCTGTTGTTGTTGTTGTTGTTGTTGTTGTTGATGATGATGATGATGATGATGATGATGATGATGATGATGATGATGATGATGATGATGATGATGATGATGATGATGATAAGACAAACAAACTGGTTCAAACATCAATTACTGGTAAGAATAATTTAACAATTTCAGAAATTCTCGTATGAAGGTTAACCTTTAGATAAGATTTTAATAAGATCAATATAATTTTTACTTACGCCAATAAATACATTTGGAACAGGAGTACAAAATCCACATATTGCATTATTCCAAAACCACATGTCCATTTAATAATAATTGTAATAATGTTATCAATAAATTTATTATTGAAATTTCATGTTTTTCATGAAATACGGCATTACATTATTATTATTACTATTATTATTATTACAATAATACTTATCCATATTACATAAAATTTCCTTTAAGTAAAATCACTTTCGTCTCTTTAAATCAATTTTTTTAATATTTAAAATTTTTTGATAAATTTTTAGTCATTTTAAATAATATGATTGGATCAGACAAAATAACCAATCATAAATGAACAAAAATATAATTTGTGAAAAAAAATTTTTTTCATACTTAACAAATTTATTTATTGATTTAATAAAAATTATTTCTATTTTAAATTACAAGCACAGATGATTTTGATTGGTTGTTACATTAGAAATATTTAAATTTAAAATTATCTGGAGTTTATATTGAAATGTATTCAATATTTCAATCTTTTGTATGTTGTTGTCAATTGACTTACTTGCTTACTTTCGTACTTACTTACTTACGACTGTTACTCCTTGTGAAAAAGCATACGCCTCCAACTAGCACTCTCCATCTAACACTGTCATGGGAAATCCTTCCCAGCTCTTTCCACTCATTATTCATCCCTTTCATATCGACCTCTATTTCTTGACGCAATGTGTTATTTGGCATCCCACTTTTCTGCTACCGTTCAGGATTACAAGTTAGCGATTTCCTCGTGATGCAGTCTCGTGATTCCCACAATGTATATCCTATCTATTTCCATCGTCCTTTCCTAATTTCCTCTTCAGCTTCAAGTTGAATTGTTCTCTCTCACAGTACGCTGTTGCTCATGATATCCAGTCAATGCATATTGAGTATTTTGCGTAGACAACTGTTTATGAATACTTGTACTTTCTTGATGATATTTGTAGTAGTTCTTGAAGTTTCAGCTCCATACAGTAGAACTATCTTAACGTTTGTATTGAGGATTGTGACTTTGATATTGGTTGAAAGTTTTTGTGAGTGTCAGTTGATAATGTACTGATAATATTCAATAAGGAATCCTACTAGATTGTTTACTGGCGTTCATATAATAAGTATTAGTTCATAAATGTGTACTTATGTTTAATATATCTTACTTACCTTTGCTAATATAGAAAACTTAAAATCACATCAGAAATATTTTTCGGCATACTATTCATTTATAAATCACCAGTAAAGTCATAACATATATTGTGTATACAATTTAAAGTGTTTATTTTCTACGAACGTGATTTCGTAATGCATATTACTAAATTATAAAACTTGAGTGTAAAGATGATTACTGATTCTTGACGTTATCTTATCACTGCTTATATACTGTGGAACCATTGGCTGAATTATTCAAAAATTATATGTTTGTTACTCTTCAAAAACACCAAGTTGATCATTACGGTTTTGTACGTTAAGTAGCGTTCAGTATAGAATCAGAATAGAAGAAGACTAGATGAGGACAAATGAATATATAGTATAAATTCATGACTGTTAGACTCCGCTCTGTGATGAATTACAAAACGTCTGGCGTTCTACCAACGAACATTTCAAACGTAAGTGCTAATTAGATAACTAACAATCAGTTAGAATCTTGACCAGCCGATTTCAAATTTTATAACTACATTGAAGGTGATACCTTACCCATAAAACCCTAATAACATTTTCGTCGATCCAGAAAGCATTAATAACGTCTTTTGATCAATCAAAGCAATTCTAAAGGTAGTTTTACTCGCACGCTGATTTTCGCTGATGATAATTTAAAATTTTCTGGGCACTAAACCGTTCATTTATCATACATTAAGACTACTCAGTGATAAACATGTTAGTTATCATGATTTGTGCAATATCTCTAGGTTAATAAATTATTATTCAGTCATACACACTCGGCGACCTGTTTGAATATCTGGGTTACCTGTTCCTGCCATCTAGATAATTCAATAAGTTATCTGTTTCCTTGTTTGTTTTAACAGATCATTATGTCAAATAATTGTATTACCTATTCAGATGCGTTTGTGAAACTCGTAGGTCCCGATAAGCATAATGAATGGTAACTTTTGGGGTCCGTTTGTAGACCAATAATATGAGCATATTTTTATAATATAATTGTTAATTAACTAAACTATTCATATTCATATCCCTCTTATTATGAACTTTATTTTGACCTATGAACTATTATTATACGACTTACCATTCTCGAATTATGCCTTGTCTATTAATTACTACCTCCCTCATTCAGAGCCACATTTGGCTAATTTTGTACAAATGTTGTTCTATATTTTATGGTACAATGTGGTCTGTTTGGTTGGTATATAAACCCAGTATGCTTGAAATAAATGCTTCATATTGGAGAGGCTGAGATTGGTGTTTTCGACTTAACTGGATAGGCTATGTGGAAAACAGGACCAATCAGGACTCTAGACTGCTCTCACGGGTTTGACGCGTCATTGTTCTTTTTGATAATTCACTGCTTTCCAACTGGCGGTATTACTACGTTACACATTACCATGGCACTCAGGCCGCAAGTTATAACAGAAACGTTTACGACCTTTCGCTGTACAAGTTACAAAAATTTGTAACCGTAGACATCGTGATGCCTGGCGATGTGCACTGATAAGAATTAATATTATTCAGATGTCGACTTCCGAAATGCTTATATCTAATTGGCAATCATTCAGTATTTATCGTCAGGTTTGATCAAGAAATAAGAAACGGAAACTTGCTGAAATACTTTGAGCTGATAATTATATAATGTATCAAAAATATAATATTAAATAAGGCTAATAATAAAAATAAACTCAGTAAGCTCGAGATAATGCCAGAGACATTAACAGATATTAACAAAAAACGTTTGCCCTCACAACAGTACTGATACTACAGGTTATGGCTTTTCACAAGAGAATACGTGAATTCGTCTCAAACCCACTCACTAGTTAATACAATGTAATTATATACTTCATTTTTACAAAATGGCATGAAATTAAAAACCCTTGTTAATAAGATAACATCAAAACCTACTTCATTGTTGTTAGAATCCGATTACACAAAAAAGAAATAAAATTAGTAATTTCAAATCCCTGAGTTATGCTGTGCACACCTTCAAGTTATATATAATCCCGTGACGCTTCTTACTAAAAGAGGCAAGTCGTAACTTCGAATCCTGAAGGGAAGCGGAAAAGAAGGCCAAAGAACATATTACGTCGAGAAATAGAAGCAGATATGAAAAGGATAAATAACAACTGGAAAGAGCTATAAAGGATTTCCCATGATAGGATTGGATGGAGAATGCAGGTGGGTGGCCTTTGTTCCTCCACAAGGAGTAACAGTCGTAAGTAAGTAAGTTCTTACTAGTTTAGAGTTAATAAATTTCAAGAATAAGTTAAAAGTCTTTATCTGTTCAAAATTACTAGGCTTACATTCATTACAATTTTACAGGTAGCAATAAATGAATTTCAAATAATCGATCTACCGGAACCCAAATAAGTGACGTATTAGTTATATAAAGGTTAGTCTTCAACGACATCACGTGAAGAAAGAACTTTGGAAAAATTTAAAACGAAATCCAAATGTTTACTTCATGAATTAGTGAATTAATGATGTCATTCATGCTACAGCTAATGAAAGCTCTTGAAAATTAATTAAATGCACATAATAAAATGACTATAAGCTTTTACTTTAATGGTATATGGTATATCGTGGTCGTCATGAGCATTAACAGCCGTAAACCAACTCTTGTTTAGATCTAAAACATTATATGATGAGTAGTCTCAATTGTAGACATGTTCTTCAATTATTAGCAAGTTTTTAGTTAATAACTAGTTTGATATGAAAATTCATTTGATCTTATTCATCGAGGTAAATGTAAATATTTCTTGAACGCTACCAGTCGTTGAAAATCATAATGAACAAATAACTAATTCAACCTAAACATATTATTAAAACTAAAAATAGAAACAACAAACGATAGACGTTTTTTAATCACTTGCCAACAACAGAAATTAAGTTGTTACTTATAATCTAAATAGTAACGACTCAACCTCCCCCTTCAAAAGAAAGAAACAAAAAAATAGAATGAAAAATTTCTACACTCAAACACATTTGAAGCACTTTCATCTTAAATCTTACTGATACTTTACCTTACAACAAACTGTTAGTGATTTATGTCATTCAATCTATCAATATTAACTAAACTATATATATATATATATATATATATATATATATATATATATATATATATATATATATATATATATATATCACAAAATCACGTATTTCGCTACACTCCACAGTTTTATAATCGAGTATGTAGGAATAATTAGTGTTTATCTTTTACCTTATATGTTTATTTGTGACTGTTTCTTCAATTCACCTAGTCTTTTGTCTTATCATTAATTTACCCAATTCTGTAGTGTTTATATAAGTATGTCTGAATGAATAAATAAAGGAGTAAATCACAAAATAGTGTTCCATCTATTGTTTGTCATCTATACAGGAAAACGGGAAAAATAACTAAAAATGACTATAATACTGATAACACTGATATTTCTCCCACTAATTTATCAATTATTCTAATGAAATACAAACATCAAATCATAATGTAGTTGTATTAACGAAAGCAGAATAATCATTCAGATCATTCGATGACATATAAACTTTATATTAAAAAAAGGGATTGTTTTTATGAATAGTTAAATGAAGACTTAAACAATGCAAACAATGAATTATCTCATTTGTTTTCCAAAACGAAAGGATTAAAAATCTGATGTAAAGATATAGATAATAGAGGAACACTTTGAATTATTTTGTTAAACGATGTTTCACTTCCAATCCAATTAGGATCATGTTAGAAACTATAATTATTTAATGTAGTTCATTTGTTTGTTGATTTTTTTCAGCCCAATTTCGATGTAAATGTATTTTAGTTTTGCACGTTGTTATGTGATGTGTACTACTGATCTTGACAGGTATAAGTAGTATGTAACATCAGTCTAAAGTGAAATGCATGGAGGCAGAAGATTAAGAAGATCAAAGTAAAGAGAATGAGAACAAAGAATGATTGTTGTGAAAACGATGAAGTCTGAGGCAATTGATTGCCATTTACAGAAGGAATAGTCAAGTTTGACACAATTGACTGATATTTTGTTAATAAAGTATTTACTGTATAATTCTCAGATTTTATTAAGATATTCAAGTACATTCGATTGCTTCACTTGTGTTCTCGTTTATTACAGTGATAATTTAAAAAAAACTTTCAGTTGGTAAATGTGAAGGATTTAATGTACCCATAATAGTATTACTCATAACAAGATATTTACGTCACATTTTTTGTAAATTATATTCTAAATGCTGAAGAATGACATATTAACGGATCTGTCTAATTAATAGTCAGATTAAATACTCAACATATTAATTAGAAATTTGATTTTTATCTTTTAAATCTATTTTTTGCATGGTTATTATTTTCCTAAAATCCAAATATGTTGCATATTAAATACAAAAGACATACAGATTTACATGTCTTCCTAAAAATGTTTAAGTAAAACTATATGAAGCATAAATAATGATTCTATGGTCTATCTTTTCTGAATTTCATGGTTATCATTATATCACAGATAGGTACAAATATGTGATATATATATGATACATTTAGATTAATAATGAAACAGGTTCACTTTTGATTTATCCAAGTTAGTTTATAATAAATGTATTAATATTTGTTATGTCCTAGTGAAGATTAAATTACGGGTAACTTTTGACAACTACTACTTAGTTAATTACGCCTGTTGCTCCTTGTGAATGAGCATAGGCCTCCAACTAGCACTCTCCATCTAACACTGTCATGGGAAATCCTTCCCAGCTCTTTCCACTCATTATTCATCCCTTTCATATCGACCTCTATTTCTTGACGCAATGTGTTATTTGGCATCCCACTTTTCTGCTACCGTTCAGGATTACAAGTTAGCGATTTCCTCGTGATGCAGTCTCGTGATTCCCACAATGTATATCCTATCTATTTCCATCGTCCTTTCCTAATTTCCTCTTCAGCTTCAAGTTGAATTGTTCTCTCTCACAGTACGCTGTTGCTCATGATATCCAGTCAATGCATATTGAGTATTTTGCGTAGACAACTGTTTATGAATACTTGTACTTTCTTGATGATATTTGTAGTAGTTCTTGAAGTTTCAGCTCCATACAGTAGAACTATCTTAACGTTTGTATTGAGGATTGTGACTTTGATATTGGTTGATAAACATTTTTTTGAGTTCCATATGTTCTCCAATTGTAGGAATGTGGCCCTTGCTTTGCCAATCGTAGCATTTACGTTTGCATCTGATCTTCCTTGTTCACCGATGGTGCTTTCCAGATACGTAAAAAATTCTACATCTTTCAGAGTTTAGCTATCGAGTGTGATTGGTTTGGTGTTCTCCGTGTTGTATTTGAGGACCTTGGATTTCTCCTTGTGTACGTTGAGTCCTACTGATACCTGACAACGCTAGGCGGCCTGCTTGAATATATGGGCTATCTGTTCCTACCGTCTAGATATTTCAACAACTTATCTGTTTCCTTGTTTGTTTTAACACATCATTATGCCTATTAGTCTCATAACCTATTCGGCTGCGTTTGTGAAAAATTTACGACATTTCGCTGTACAAGTTACAAAAGAGCTCAATCAGAGACATCATGGTTACTGGCAGTATGCATCGAAAAGGATATACATTTATCAGATGTCGATTCCTGAACTGCTAACATCTAACTGGCGACCAATTGTTATTTATCGCAAAAACTGACCAAGAAATAAGAAAGGGAAATTTGTTGAAATACTTTGTTCTGAGAATTCTATATTGTACCAAAAATATAATATTGAATAAAGCCACTAATAATATTAATAATAATAATTAATGGACTAATATTATATATATTTATTCTTATTGTATAAATATTCAGTAATTAAATTATGTATATTTATATTCCTCTTGTTATAAGCTTTATTTTGATCTATAGATTATTATTATACGATTTAATGTTCTTACGTTATGTTCAGTTTATTAATTGCAATCTCCTATGTTCATAGCCACATTTTGGCTTGATCTTGTATAAATGTCATTTCCTATTTTGTGGTATGACGTAATCTGGTTGGTTTGTATGTTTAAAACAAACGCATAATGTGAGCTGTTATTGGCGTTCTGGACTCAGCTGGACGAACAAATGACCAATAAGTATGCTAGGCTACTCATTGGTTTGCCACAGTTATAAGATTGAATCAGTTGTATTCCGATTGACGAATAAATCATGTGATTATTAGCCGAACTTAAACACACAACAATATTAATAAACAATATCAACTAAATACACCATTTAGATAATTTACTTAACTTTCATTGTTAAATAATTATGATGGTATTTTTAAAAAAAATACAACGATGATGAATGTTAGTTCAACTTATCTTTTTCATTTCTATATGGTTGTATTAAATTTATGTTTAAAATATATCTCTGAAATGTTAAGATTTTTTATAAAGATTTCCATGAAATGATGAATATTCTATTTTTCTACAATTAAAAATAAAACAACATTTAGGCTGGTTATGAATTTGTTATTCTCTTCATCATTTTGTTTCATCGTAAACTCTCGTCAATTTAAGTAAGTCTGAAGTACTCTTGTATCAATAATAACAATAATAAATAATTAAATTATTCTATAATAAATAGAATAAGAAAAAAACTTCTATTAATAAATTTTATTATTGTAAAATATACTAATACCTGTTTCAATATTTTTCACCGGCTATCAAATGATTGATTTACATCATTTGTAAAAACCGCTAAATTGTAGACATTCATTGTAAATAATTGTAATTGTTTTTTGTATTTCTCGAATTAACTTTCTGCGGTAGATTCCACTTTACATACTTACATACAATATATACATATATGCATACATAATCCTTTGATATCATGACAACAAATGTTAGAAATAAGAATTTAGTATAATAATTTACCTTCAGTCCAAGCGGAAGCATATGACATCCATAGTAGAATATTTGATGTATATCAAAAAAATGTACAGGGATTTTTCTTTCTTCTTTCTCTTCTTTTTTTGTTTTGCATATTTCTGTACTGTATATTATTGTTTCAGTTTACTAACTTATCAAATATTTAAAAATTGTAATGTAAAATGAACATATAATTACATTGTATATTGTGTTAAGTATCAAACTTTTCATTAGTCCATCATCATAAATAGTTAAATATAATCCTCTTTTTTTAGTCAATTACAATTTATGCAAAATGTGAATAGAATATGATGTACAATATAAAGTTTTATACTTCCTACATTATAATCTAAAGTTAAAACGAATAATTTAGATTAAAAAAAAGAGAAACATAAGATTGACATAGACCAATTCATGAGAAAGTGAAATAAAGTCTACAAAAAAAAAACAAAGTATGAAATGTAACTTTAAACATTGTTGTTGACATTAATGAATAGTACTATATGGAATATCTGGTTCATATGAATGAAGGATGATGTTATCATTAGTAATAGTAAATATGATATGATATGATAACGGTGAAATCCACTCAATAGATATGATATGATTGGCATAGAATTGTGCAAATATATAAAACTTTTAATGCTAACTACTTTTGTAGTGAACAAGAAAACGAGTGTATAAGTATGTAAGTGTTTAAGTATGTCAATATCTGTAATAACGTTGAATTTCAAATATTTTAGGTTGTAAGCAGCTGATGAGAACATAACGAAATAAAATGAATTCATATTGTTCTACACGAACCTTTATTCTTGCTCTCTTTAGAATGTATTTGACATGGAATTACAGAGCATTTGACTAAAATTTGAGAACTATGTGGTAAATAGTTAATTTACAAAATATCAATCCATAGTCTCAAACTTGACTATTCCTTTTGCATATATCAATCCATTGTATCAGATATCATTGATCATGCATTTTCATACCAATTGCATTCCGTTGCTGTTCTTTCTTGGATACATTCTATGTCTGTCTACAGTTATATACTACTTATGTGAATATAAGTAACTCATACCAGACTTTAACTGAAGCAAGTGATATTTATCATTCATCATTCAAGATAGGCACGGTTTTTATGTAATGGAGTACATGAGCTGTTTTTTGTTTTGTTAAGTGTTTTGGATATATCTGTTTACTTAGTGCCCAGAAACTTTAAACGACAATATTTTTACAAGGAATTATGGACTAACCTTATTTAATAAACATTATAGAACGGAGTTAAGAAAATTAAAAAGACGTCAAAAACATAATTCAAAATGACCTTTAATAGACTTAAAAAAACAACCAGCAAACTCAATTTAATGAAATCAGTAAACAGAACCGACAATTTCATAGTTCCTTTCTTGTCTGTTGTGTGTAGAAATAATGATTTCATGTTAATTACGAAGTTCTGGTTTATATATATATATATATATATATATATATATATATATATATATAGTGTAATGTTCTGACTACTAGTTCTGTCATTGTGTCTCTTTTTTCAAAACATCAGATGAGATAGTGAACAAATGTCAAGAACAGTCATGGTGAAGATGAAAATACTTGTCTTGTTTCTCATTGTCTTCGGGTATCATTATCAAATACTGCAAGATATTACATAACTTCTCGAGATTTGATTCGCCTCCACATAAAAACCTTGGTTATAAACATTCAAAATGAACACTGTTTTCGGAGAAAAAAATTCAGAATAACATATATACTTCATTTATAAACGATTGATACAAAAGTACAAACGTCAACAAATTGATTTTATCGGAATCAATTAAGATTTAAACATAGAAGAAATAAGCTTTATTAATGATTCGTATACTAGTATATGGTATATTCAACAAAAACAAACCGGAACCTAAACAATCTGACTCTTATGTTTTGCGAGATATCCATAAATGTGTAACCTTATCATCATATTAAATGTTTGGGAAATGAGTTAAAATCACTTTCTTTTCAACAGTTTTTATAAAAAATATACGTGAAATGTATCAGTCACCTCCGTAATCTATTACAATAAAATGGCTCAACAATACTTTGACTGTAATCATATATGTACGATAATCTTCAGCAGTACATGAATAATTTAGTACTATGAAACGCTTAAGAATCAAAGATTATAATACTTTTAGTTTTTAGATGAATAACGTTGTGATAAAATAAATTTGTCTCTTAATACATAACTGAAAAAAATTTCGTTGAAAACAATCAATATGTTATATTTGCTGAACAATTGTAACAGTTAATGTGGAAATCTATTTATAAACATCATAACTTTATACATGTGTAGAAATAATCTTTCCGTATAAAGCCATGGAACAGTGTGAAATACAAAGCCTAAATATAAGTAAACTTAGTAAATATCTCCATCAGTTGTCATAACGGGTTCAGTTGTGAGATAGTAATTCATTAAAGACAATGATGGATGTGTCGCTCAATTTCGTGGATCAGTTGAAGTTAGACATCGTTAAACACTGTTAGATATCGGCTCAGTGGTCTGGTGGTTAAGCGCTCGTGAACGAGACTAAAACGTCCTGGTTTCGAATCCCGCGGGGAGGGCTCGTGGATGCGCACTGCCGAGGAGTCCTGTACTAGGACGAAACGGTCATCCAGTGCTTCTAGGTTTTCCATGGTGGTCTATCTGCAATTGACTTATGATCTCAACTATTGAAAGGGAAAAAAGACCTAGAAACATACTAATAAAAGGAATTATGGCCAAGGAAGGATGAGAGGTTGGACGAATCATTTCTGCATGCAAAGTTCAGGCTTGAGTTCATGGATTGCCAATGCCTCAGCAAAGCATAAAATATTGATTCGACATCCCTTCGATCCAATTTTTTTGACTCTGTAGATCACTTTAAAAGAAGAATTTTTCGGAGCGATGTATCCATAGCTTATTAAACGCACATGTATAGAACTAGTAATTGTTTTACATTTTCCTTTTAAAAACCAAGCCGGATAGTGTTCTGAGATGCGTTGGTAAAGTGATCGCTTTGTATATCCTATATAACGTGCCCCACATGAGCAAGTAAATTTATAGATACACAATGATATGGCCCAAAGCGGAAGTTTATCGGGTTTGAGAAAACAATTCGCAGCTTAAATGCGTAGAACGTTTTACTCAGTGATTTTAAAATCTATTTTTTTAAGATTTCAGCAGCCGTGTCTCCTTTAAATTTAATTTCATAAACAGGATTTTCTTTTGTATTATCGATGCTTTTTCATGATGAAGTCTAGATGTTAAGTTACGGTCGACGAATCTAGGTGGATAACCATTTCTAATGAGAGTCTATAGAAGTTGAAATAATTCCTTCTATAGACATAAATTCTCCATATAACTATATAGATTAAATAAATGATTTCGGAGAAAAAAAACCTTCTTCATTGAATTCTCTTTTTCTTATTCAATGAAACTATGGGCTATTTTAATCAAGTAATGATTTAATGCATTTTTGTCTAAACTGTTCATTTTACTTTCAATTTAGAGAAAATTATTATTCTTTCTGATATGTTTTCTTATTTCTTTTTCGATTCAAAAGTAACCTTATAATAGAGTATAGTAAGCTGAATATAATAAATAAAAAAATCAAAAGGTGTACAATTGATAATGTAAATTTTTCAGTTGAACATTCAATTCATAAGTAGTTAAATGAAAGTAGTATAATTACACTATTCCATACTTTATTAATTTGTAATGAATTCGAAAATTATTTAAAAAAAACTATCATGTATTTAATAGCTATTCTCACAGTTATTCTCATATAATACTACTTATCTAAACTTAGAAACAAACTTAATCCCTAGACTGAAACTCTAGGGCATAAATAGTATCATCTAATAACTTAATGAATACTTCCTGACTCTATGTAAAGTATGTCTATATAACTAATGACTTACATTTATTATCAAAACATAACTTAAATGAAAGATTTCAATAGAAAAAACAAAAATAAGAAGAATTGTCTTTGAGGTAATTTCATTTTCAATAGCTACAGTAGTAAATCGTTGTGAAATATACAACATGATAATAAGTATGTTTGCAAGTGAACATGTTTATGTGTTATATTCGTAAAAAATACACTATTAAAGAACATAATTCAATTTTTATTAGATTGATTGGAAAATACTAAAATTGTATAAATCAGGGATATAACTATAAGGTAACTGATATTGAATACAAATAAAACTTACTCAAATTTAATGGAATAATTAAAACAAGATTGCATGCGATTAGTTTCCTTTATGAATTTAAATAAAGCAAGAAAAAATGTTGATGCAGAATAGTATGAATTCGTAATATTTCGAGGTTTCTCGTCAGCTGCTTGCAACCAAATATGTATTAGAATTTTACATTGAGATAAGAAATACTATGGCACAATTGATATAAGTGAATGTAAATAATTGGAATGAATAAGGTTTGGACAGCATCAATGCAACTCCTTGTGTATGTGGGGAATTTTCTTCTTCATGTCCGGAGTATAACAGCAGCTCCCCTGAAGCTATTCGTTGTTGTCCAACTTGGGTCCAATGTATTTCACTGATCCCAAGCACCTCTAAATTGTATCTCCTCATTTCTGCAGCAATTTGGAAAACTCTCCCAGTCTCCCACATTGTGCGAGCATTCCATGTATCTAAATAAATGGTTGCTCTGGTTGTCAGAAGGGGCATTGGCCTCGTGACTTCCGAAGAAACTCGGCTTTCATCATGAGGCGTCATAATTCTTCTAAACGAAGACCTCCTGACTCCCAGGGCAGAGTTTAAATGGTTTGAATGATTTTTTCTGGTTAGCGTTTTTTTAGCGAGTTAGTTTTCTACGGGATGGGGTCGCTAACCACATGCCCAACCCTCCTCCTTTATCCGGGCTTGGGACCGGCAGTAGCCCCCCGAAAGGGACTCTAGGCGGAGTTTTATGTGTGATGTCGCGTGAACAACCAACTACTTTGACTAGCCGTTTCAATGCGTATAAATACGATCATTTGTTTTGAATGTCGTTTGTGGACAAGTCTAACCATTTTGGTCTGGTTGTTTTATTTCAGACTACGACATCACCTAGCAGTACTAGTTCTTTCAAGGTTGAATATATAGTTCACAAGTGGCCTCCAGATTTAGAGTTTCCCATCATTTTTTTATTAAAAAAATGCAGTAAATTGATACATTGTTAATTTAGGCAGTTGGATAATCATTTTATAGTCCTTACGCGTATTACCTTCCATTGAAATATCAAAGTAATAAACACATAAAACCGTTCGGCATAAAAAACACTTATTCTACATTGTTTATTCATTACAATGACAATAAGCGTATTTTTACGAACACCATCAGCAATAACATTTTTCGATTCTGAATCTACACGTATATTCAATTTGAATACACTGCTAATTGTTATGCATTACTACTTTTGCTGAAGCTGAATGTATATTTACTTCCTCTAGAATTTACTTCTTAGAAATGAAGATCTTCGATCTATTTTTTTTAAGCACAATCTTTTCAAACATTCCGAATGTTTCTTTTTGTCTTGAAAGAATTGATTCTCTCATATGTCCACCATTTGTAGCGATGTGTAAGAAAAAAGGTAAGCTTTCATATTTTTTTTATTAGAAAGCAGTAATTGGAAGCCTCAAACATGATTTCAAAGTCAGAAGTTTTATCGACCATACTCAATTATTTTCAGAAGTTTATCATCCAAACATACATTTTTTACCAAAATCACTCACGCTTGAGTTTGTATGCGCTTAAATTTACTAAAACCTTTAATTAATTTATTTAACAGAGAAAGTCATTTTGCCAGTTATAATATATGTTTATACTATTATTATCATAATTATCAGTAAAGGGTTGTGGAGATTATTAGGTTTTTGATTGAGATCATGAACTGATTGATGTTAGACCACAATTGAAAACCTGGAAGCACTGGACAGCCGCTTCGTCATATTGTGGGACCCCTCAGCAGTGCGCATTCACGATCACGCCCGCGGTATTTGGATCCAGAGCCTTCGGTCTAGCTCACGGACACTTAACCTCTGGACCACTGAGTCGGTACCCGACGGTGTTAATGTCTGACATTAAATAATCTACGAAATTGCACAACCATCTTTCATTGTACTGAGGTAGATACCTGTCTCTACCTGACACGGATTACCTCTACTGGTCACGGCTTCTCACTGAAACTCCGAGAATTCCCTTACAAAGCTAGTCACTAGTGAGCACTTGGTAATTATCAGTACAGGAGTTGTGGAGAATATTAAGTTTTTGATTGAGATCATAATGTTTGTATGATCGTTTTTGAGATTGTTGAACTTTAATTGAGATCATGAACCGATCAACGTTAGACCACCATTAAAAACATGAAAGTATGGTACTCCTCAGTAGCGCGTACCCACGATCCATCACACGAGACCGAAGGTATTAGATTTAAGTGCCTACAGGATTTCAGTGGTGGTCAAACACTGAGCTTTCACATTCTCTCCAAAATTAAATGAAGGCGAAATCTTAGAGTAACTTGTCTTTATTTACTATCTCAGGTAAAAAAAATTTTATCGATAAATTTCATTTTGTAGACTGTAATGATAAACAGGTTTACTGAAGTATAAGTTACCTCGAAATAAAACTAAATCAACATCCACGTTATTCAAAATAATGTAACCGATAAAAATATTAAACTATGTTGTTTTATTAAAACACTCCTTCTAAACGAATATTTGGTAAATTTAATTTAAAAAACGATCATTCTCAAAGTTGCGTATAGTTCAGTTATAAATTTAGCGATAAAATGAAGAAAAGGTAACCTAAACTCTTAAAGATGGATGGCATTTTAAAGTTATATGTTAATAAGCTTTATAAGCAAAGATGGATAGTGGCTAGCAGTGGAATCCAGGACTCGCGTTACGTCCTATTTGGTAATACATACATGGATCTAAATATAATCATAAACTGTTATCAGCGAATAATGTTCTGTAGTGTACTTTTTCTTTTATTGTATTGAATGATATATGTGAATATTGTACATAATACTTATATCCGGATAGATCATAATGTTATATTTATAGTGTAAGATAAAGATACTGGTTATTGCTCTTTATGAACATAATCAATATCTCTACAGAACATGAGTAGGTAGATATAAAATAAAAATAAAAAGTCATTTTAAAATGTTATTTGTTAGTATTAGAACGGGTTTTGTGGATAGCATAGTAATTTTAATAGTTGACATTATGAATCGATTGAAGCTAGACCACCATGGAAAATCTGGAAGCCCTGAGGTTCCACAATAGGACGAAATGACTGTCTAGTGCTTCTAGGTTTTCCATGGTGGTCTAGTTTCCATTGACTCATGATCTTATAGCAACTCACGTTCAATTGAGTTTGCCCTCATCTAATTCGTTTAAGCCTTTTTGTTAACCTAGAAAATGGACAAGGTTATCTGTACTTTAACAACTTATTCTATCTTTATTATTGTTATGCTTGTATGAATAAGCATGCTTGAACACTGTTGACTGCCCACGCATATATTCATCCCACTAACCTTATTATTATTCGTTTAATCGATTCGATAGTCCATTCATTTTTATATCTATATACATGTATATTTAACACTCTACACATTTTTCCACACATTCTCACACAATCACGGTTTGCTGGCTCATTCGCCTCTCTGCTCTGTGATTTGAGTTTCCTGCTAGTTAAACTGTAGTAGCTGCTTCTCTTTGCCTTCTGATTTCAACTACCGTTGGGGTTTATACGATAACGGTTACGAGGGTGATTGGTTAACGAAGTACAGCCACTACAATCTCAACGATTGAAGAGTACAAGTAATACTGCCTCTTATGACATCTAGTTCTGTTCTTTTTTAACTTGTTAACAATTTCGTTTGATGAATTTTAATATCGACTCTCGACTTGATTTTTTTAAGTAATTACATTATCCGAAATTCTAATTTGGAAAACATAAGATGAGGCCCCAATAAATAACTTCTAAGCAAAAAAAGAAAATATTCCTTCAATCACATCGATAGCAAATCTGCGTTATTATTATTGTCTTAAGTTGTGTACTGTTTTAATGACCATTACGTAAAACGTTGAGCTTTAAAATCTATCCCATCACATATGAAATGAATCTTTCATTTTTTTATTTTTTGAAAACTTTTTATTCATTTTATTTATTTATAACAGTTCCTCAACATACATTCATTCTTTGAATAAAAAGTACCAATAAATTAATCTAATTTATTCAGCTTTCACATTCTCAACAAAATTTAATGAAGGCGAAATAGTAGAGTAACTTGCCTTTATTCGATATCAAAGTTTCGTCAAGTGGCTCTCAGATGCCCTGTAACGACAGAGTGTGAGGAGAGTTCTCTCTCCATCTAGAAATGCTCACACACAACTACGCTCGTACAGTCACTGACAGGGAAGTCCTACTCACTGCCTTCTCGTGACAGAGATGTTGTTAACAATATCGAGACAACGAAAAACGAATGTTCAGCGATTTAACCAGGTTGATGGAAATGGATGACCCACCTAGGCGAGTTAGAAAACCATGATTCCAAACCAATGGTGCACATAGGCTCCAGGATCCTAAAGGAACAAATGGCGTATAAACCTAGTATTGGTCACCGGCTATCATGGAACTGCATCGCCTAGTCTCGCTCCACTGTCTTATGGACCAGCCCTTTAGGTCAAAGGTTCCGAGTGTGGTTTCTTAAGAAAACCACCTACTTCGGTTTAGGCACCCGGGCAGTATCACAGTCCATACACAAGTCAAATGACTTATATATAATGCATATGTGTTCAGTTCCCCTTTGTACCAATATTTATATATTTAAATAAAATAAATAATATTCATAAAGTAATTGTTTTTCAATATATTATTTAAATTAAATAAAGGTAAATAAATGTATACCTATTCAATTACCACAAAGATGTATATCAAACAAGATCACATTTTTTAGTTTTTTTCTTATATATATATATATATATATATATATATATATATATATATATATATATATATATATATATATATATATGATACCTAATCAAACATTATTTATCACCATATCCAGATAAATGAGTATCAATATTAAATGTATTTAAGTAAGATATCTATAAAGCTTAATATGAAACAAGGAATGAAAATTTAACATACCATTAACAACATAAATTTAGGAAATAAATAATCTAAAATTAAACTAATCAATTAGAAATAATATCAATAGTTGGTTATCTACAAACTTTATAACAAGATAACTGACAGGCTACAATGAAAATAGCAAAGAAAAATAATAAATAAAAGAAGTCAATATTAATAGAGAATAAATAATAAATTCTATTTTATAACTGATTTATCTAATCAAATTTATAATATTATATTACATTTTTGTGGCGCCCGTTGAGTTGTCTGCGGCGGCAGGCTCACCACTTTTGTGGCCCGTGATCTCACTCCGATTTGATCGTATGAATGTTTGTTATCGCCTATCCTCGTATATAATCATTGACTTAAGTCGCGGTAATTAATAACGGAATTAAATAAGTCAAATAACGAGAATGGACCTATGAATACATATATTTGTATACGAAGCGAACGGAACAGAGAAGAGAGAAACGACGCACAGTGAAGTTGGCGGGTGAGCCAACTCCCCTTTAACCAAACGTTAATCACTATTTATAAGCACACAAAAATAAGTTACAAACATGTGATGAGTAATGGGATAAGAAGTGTACACACACCTACGCGCTCATAGAAAAACAGTCACGGTTGATAAACGAATAATTAACAAGGTCAGAATGTGACTCAAGTAGAATGAATAGAATAGGCTGTCCGAATGTTAGAATAAGGTATTTGGGCTTAACATAGTAACAGACACTACAACATTATAAACTGAGATCAAAAGAAAAAAATTAATTTTAATACTTGAGATCATAATTAATTGAAACTAGACCACCAGGGGAAATTAAGAAGCACTGGATAACCGTTTTGTTCTATTGTGAAACATTTTAATAGTACGCATTTACGATTCCACCTCGTGGGATTCGAACCCAGGACTTGTCGGTTTCGTACACAAACGCTTAACCTCTAGACCACTGAGCCGGTGTTTATGTTTGAAATAGGATGAAATGGCCGTCCAGTGCTCCCAGGTTTTTTATGGTGGTCTAGTCTTAATTGAATCATGATCTCAACTATGGAAATTACTATAATATCCTAACAAAAATCCCTTGTGATTTAAAAAATTAAACTATTTAATCAGAGGATAATTGTATACACTATAACATTGATTATATTGAACTAAGTTGAACAAACTAAGACAACAAAAATGAAATCGTTTCTTTTGTAACAACTAAATGTATTGTTAGTTGTAAAAATGAATTTTAATAATTTTCAGACTTCAGCATTTGTTTGTATTTCCTCAGTAACTAAAATATTATCAATATGTTTACACATTTATTGTTTTAAACGTCTTTGTCACAACTGAAACGGAACGCATCGGCATTAAGAAAAAGTATTCATTGAACATTTAATAAACCTCTAATATATTTGTTGACCACTAAATAATATTGTATTTTGTCTAATACGTTTATATTTTAAAAAAGTATCTCGTTTCGACAAATGAAGAACAACATTTGTTAATTAACAGTTTGGATCAATATTCATTGAAGGATTGTCGTAAAACGTAAAACGTCAGAATATACAGTCTCATGAATAGCTATCAATTGTTAATTAGCGAAATTTCATATCATTAAATGACAATCATTACATCAGCTAATTTATACTGTCCAGGAAATGATGGATTTCAAATGCCCTGATACGACGAGGGTAAGGAGAGTCTGCTCTCCCTCTCTCTCTCTCTCTCGAAATGCTCACACACAACTACGCTCGTACAGTCACTGACAGGGAAGTCCTACTCACTGCCTTCTCGTGACAGAGATGTTGTTAACAATATCGAGACAACGAAAAACGAATGTTCAGCGATTTAACCAGGTTGATGGAAATGGATGACCCACCTAGGCGAGTTAGAAAACCATGATTCCAAACCAATGGTGCACATAGGCTCCAGGATCCTAAAGGAACAAATGGCGTATAAACCTAGTATTGGTCACCGGCTATCATGGAACTGCATCGCCTAGTCTCGCTCCACTGTCTTATGGACCAGCCCTTTAGGTCAAAGGTTCCGAGTGTGGTTTCTTAAGAAAACCACCTACTTCGGTTTAGGCACCCGGGCAGTATCACAGTCCATACACAAGTCAAATGACTTATATATAATGCATATGTGTTCAGTTCCCCTTTGTACCAATATTTATATGTTCAAATTAAATAATACAAATATCTCATGAATAATAGCACTTGTATAAACTGCAAATTGAATACCATCATCTCAATAGTATTATATAATATGCTTTTGAACTAATTCAAAATGTGTAGATTATTCTAAATCTTACAAGATGATGCATTTAAGAAACAGTAATTTCTGCTGCACAAAGAAGATTTAATATTCAGAATGTTGTAAATGAATAAATAATTGCATTGTATATAAATTAAATCAGAAGTAATAATAAATGTTAAATGATAGCTTCAGATATTTATTGTGTTAAATTAATAATTTTCAAAACAGTGAATTTAGTAATAAAAATATTTGTGAAACAATCATTCGATGACTTTGATTCAGTATTAATTATTGAATAATATCAGTGATATGATCTAAAACGCTAAAGAAATATGACTCAGTGATCAACATTTTGTAAATATCTCCTTCCTATCAGAGGTCAGTCGCGGCGCGAACATCTCATTGCTAACATCTGATACCTTGAAGCTGCATAACTTGAGATCAAATTCATCTTGAAGATCTAATTCCCTTAAGAGTACAGCTATATCCTCCTGGTGACTGCTCAATAACTCAAAACCTAAATCCGGGGTTCCTCAACAATTAACATCAAACACCTGAAATATATAAAATAATATGTATATTTACGCATTGATAACAATCATAATCGTTATCATTTTACTCTTTCACTCACCAAAAACTATCACATATTTAAATATTAAAATACTATAAAAGTATGGAAGATGTAAAAACCTTTACATATTTGGGCAGTATCATCGATGAACACGGTGGATCTGATGCAGATATGAAGGCACGGATTGGCAAAGCAAGAGCAGCATATTTACAACTGAAGAATATCTGGAACTCAAAACAATTGGCAACCAACACCAAAGTCAGAATTTTCAATACAAATGTGAAGACAGTTCTACTGTATGGCGCGGAAACCTGGAAAACTACGAAATCCATCGTCCAAAAGATACAGATGTTTATTAACAGTTGTCTACGCAAAATACTTCAGATCCGCTGGCCGGACACTATAAGCAACAACCTACTGTGGGAGAGAACAAATCAGATCCCATTGGAGGAAGAAATCAGGAAGAAGCGCTGGAAGTGGATAGGAAACACATTGAGGAAAGCACCAAACTGCGTCACAAGACAAGCCCTCACATGGAATCCTCAAGGTCGAAGGAGGAGAGGAAGACCAAAGAATACATTACGCCGAGAAATGGAGATAGATATGAGAAAAATGAACAAGAATTGGATGGAACTAGAAAAGAAGGCCCAGGACAGAGTGGGTTGGAGAATGCTGGTCGGCGGTCTATGCTCCATTAGAAGTAACAGGCGTAAATAAGTAAGTAATGGCTTCTGTAAGCAGCTGATGAGAAACCACATCGTTCTAACTCAATTGTTGTACAGTCTTTATTCAAGTTCATTAATTGAATGGATTGTATGAAATTTTTTAAAGTCTAATTAATGAGATAATTCTATTTATGTCATCGATTTCTATTATTATGGTATACAATTATAAATATAATAGAAATTTATCAACATTTCATCATAAATGAATATAACAACTATTAAATTAAGATCAAAATATTATTATTGAATTTTACAATATAAGATCACATTGAATATGATCCTTATTTGATATAGTCTCCTTTACATTGATATATTATTTTTGTCCAATATAATAACTAGTGCATTCCTTTTTTGTATTCATTCAATCTTCATCTTCACTAGTTCATTATATTCATCCATTAATCATTAAATTCCAGTAAAATCTATGCATAAATTAATAAATTTGATTAATGTGTTGTTGTAATACTCTTACAGAGTGAATAAAATCTTCATTTGTCTAATCAGTTTTTCTATTCTATTTTGATTCATATAAATCTTATTGTTGTCTTGTTCAAAGTTACTTCTCTGAAGTAGAAATCAAACAAACAAAAAACTAAATGTTAATACACTTCATCTTGCTACAAGCGAAATAATCATTCAATTTAAACTGAATATTTTATCAGATAGGGATTTTGTGGATAATATAGTAATTTGATAGTTGAATTCATAAAAAAATTCACAAAAACGTATCCCTCTCTGATTATAATCATCATATGCTCACTAGTGACGGTTTCCAAGAAGTATTTCCTGGAGATCTAGTGAGAAGCAGCAGTCAGTGGAGTTCAATCGGGTCTATTGTGAAATAGTAACTCATTGATGACAATGGTGAACAGCTCCGTTGAGTATTGGCTCAGTGGTTTAGATGTTAAATGCTCACGCGCAACACTGATAGGTCCTGGATTCTAATCTTTCGAGGCGATATCGTGGATGAGCACTGCTGAGAAGTCCCATATTAGTATTAAACGGCCGTTTAGTGCTCCGAGGTTTCCCATGGTTGTCTATCTTCAATTGGCTCATGATCTCAACTATTACTTTAAATCTTTTATGTATATAATAATCAAATCACTCATTTAGATCAGAAAATTAAAATAAATCTCAAATCAATAAAATGAATAACTACTACTGGATAAATATTCGAGTGATACCTAATTTTGACTGTTTATTAAGTTAATACTGATATGTACATTAAGATCATATATTTCTGTTTATTTTTACATGAATTTGAAAGAAAATTCACTGAAATATGCTACAGGCCCTCAAATAGTCATTTTCTAATCTTTTTGATAATATTCTGCTGAAGAGTTCCATACTAGGACGAAACGATCGTTCAATGCTTCCAGGTTTTCCATTGTGGTCTAGCTTTAATTGACTCATAAATTCAACCATCAAATATTCTATTAAATAATCCTATATTTTCAAGTTTATTTTGTTTATTCATAGTTGATTACAAAATTGTTGACATACCTATGAATTTTGTAATATTCTCTTAGTAACTTTAGATGATGGTGGCTAGTAGTGGAATTCAGGATGCGTGTTTTGTTCCATTTGAAACTCGTCGGCTGAATGTATCTGCATCTCAGAATTGATGTTCACTCAGGGACTCAAACCCAGTACAACTACTGAGTCATGATAGCTACTAGTTTTTGCAATACAATGAAGTTTAATTCATTTTTGTATTGGTTGATTGAATCTTCTCATTGATGTTGAAGAGTACAGTTGATCAGTATCTAAAAATGAATTATACTGACATAATGTTTTAACATTTATTTTTGTTGTACAAATAAGTTTTGAGTCAATCAATTGACTCAACCCTGAGTTACATCATTCACTTTAGCTTAAGGAATAAGATATGATCTTCATCAGTTAAATGTCACAATTAAAGTTAAATACATAAATCTTCTACTTGATAATTGAATTTCTTATCGATGTATATTATATAAGTGACATTCATCCTTATAAGCTTCAAAACAATCAAATAATCTATATTCTTACCAACCAACACACATTTCCTCTTTACAGATTGATCAAAGGTTATAGATAAACCCTTGTTAATATTAAACAATAACTGATTCAAATTACAATATAACAACTAATTATCTAATAATATAAATCTTTCATATCAAGTAAACAAAAGTTGCTATTCTATAATTATTCAACCGGAAAAAATGATTATTATCAATTCATTACCAGATTCCTTTCAATAAATAATCAATATAACCAAACAAAACAATTAACAATTTATCTATGCCACTTAACAGGTTATTGTTTGTTTTTATAACCCTTTTATTTTTCTAATTTCACAATTATGACATGATATCCAAAGATGAAGTTTAGTGGTTTGTTTTTAATTAAAGTTCTTGAATTCATCCGATTTAAACATTCAACAAATTGTTCTTCCTTTTCTCTCTTTCTTTCTCTCTCTCTCTCTCTTCTATCTCTTCAAATCTCTATTATTTAGACAAACAATTCAATCAAATTAAACTAATGACAATACAATAAAAATATTTATCTGTAATATATTATATAACTATTCGAGAACTGATTCACCTCCACATAAAAACCTTGGTTATAAACATTCAAAATGAACACTGTTTTCGGAGAAAAAAATTCAGAATAACATATATACTTCATTTATAAACGATTGATACAAAAGTACAAACGTCAACAAATTGATTTTATCGGAATCAATTAAGATTTAAACATAGAAGAAATAAGCTTTATTAATGATTCGTATACTAGTATATGGTATATTCAACAAAAACAAACCGGAACCTAAACAATCTGACTCTTATGTTTTGCGAGATATCCATAAATGTGTAACCTTATCATCATATTAAATGTTTAGGAGATGAGTTAAAATCACTTTGTGGAAATATAAATAAGTTATAATGAGACAAAACAAATGATAATAATGATTAGGTAAATGAAAGAAATTATAACAGAAGAAAGAAAGTAATAATAAAAATAGTGAAAGAAATAAAGAACTGAACAAAAAGAATGTCATTTCTTTGTTGTCTTTACTGTGTATGTTTGTTTTTAATGTTATTTACCTATGATTTCGTTTATTATTTTATACATTTTCTAATAATATTCTATTCTAATTAAGTGTGATTTACTTTAAGTATGCCATACAATGAAAGCTTTTATTTAGTAATAAATGAATTCTGAAAACAAAATCATTATTACTATTATTATTATTATTATTATTATTATTATTATTATTATTGATGATGATGATGATGATGATGATGATGATGAGATTGATGATGATGATGACGATGACGATGATGATGATCCATTGAATAAACGAATAATAAAGTAATCAGTAATTACTTTGCTTTTCTGTTGAAAACAATAAATGTAAACAAAAATCATTATTTGTATGTTATAGAAAATAAAGAATACTTTGTATTAAATTGAAACCTGTTTAATAACATAATTAGAAAATATCTTATAACTAGAATATTTAGCATTATTATCAAGTAGATAAAATATTTGATTTATATCGAAAGAATGACTTTTATTTACAGAATAAAATTCATGAGATTTAAGCTGGAAAAACAAAACGGATGATAAACCTTTGATTATTCGTGGTTTCATTCCTAATTAACTCATGATTTCAACTATTAAAATTACTATAATGTCCACAAAAATCCCTTCTAATACTAATCAACCTACGTTCATTAGTGATTGGCTTCAAGAGGTATTTCCTGAAGATCTAGTGAGAAGCAGTGACCAGTAGAGTTCAACTGAATCAGTTGAGAGATTGTAACTCAACTTCCTAAAGATTGTAACTCTAGTATGAGATCGTTTTCTATCGTAGGAAATCTATAAGTTTTGCTCACAATCGTAAACTGCCTGAAAATATTCGTTAACACTGATCCATACTCGATCGTCTAAAGATTTAACATTCCTATGAGATGTCTCAGGTTGGATTCCTTGTGACAAGATTGTGAATGGTCATAATCCCGTACTAGGATAAAATGCTCATCTAGTGGCTTCATGTTTTTAATAGTGATCTAACTGAAATCAATTCGTGATTTGAATTATGAATATATCTATACATATAAAATATGAATCGATCCTGTTATTCAATAAAATATAATCTCCCATTTCTTTAGGGAACTAAGACTACATTGATGAAAGTTAAACATTATAACGCATTAACTACTTAAAAATTAATAATCGGCGCGAATCTGCGTCAAAAAGAAAAAAAAGAAAATGCAAACAGCATAATGTTCTAAACATTAGAATAAATTTTGTCATATATTATGTATATTACTTATTTCCTTTTTAAAAATACTGATGTCGCTATTAATATCTATTAAATATTTCTGATTATTATTATTAACCATATAATTATTCGTCGTGGTATAAACATATTAATTATTAACTACACTAGAGAGATCCAAACCAAAAAATATATTACTCAGACCAATATTTTAAGTAATGTATAAATTATTTATTTTATTTCAAGGATTCAATAGTAATGTAAGATGAGTTTTTTCAACAACAACAAACAAAAAACAATTATTACATCAATTTTTCATCAAATAAATAATAATTTTATTTAGGTTTTATGGTTTGTGGCCATTGATATTCATTATGTGAATATACTCATATGTCAAGTTTTTTTTAGTCATTTAGTATTTTTGTCTACAAACTATTCAGTGGATTATATTCATGTTATCTAAATTTTAAAGTCAATTAAGATTAAATTTTAAAAGTTGAGTTGGTGAGTCAACCTAAGCACAGCAGATGAGTTCCATACAAGGATGAAACTGTCATTCAATACTTTCAGGTTTACAATGATGGTGGTCTAGCTTAGATCGACTCATGAATTCAAATGTTAAAATTACAATGATCTTCACAAATCTCCACGCTAAAATGAAATTATTTACCAGTTTTTTGTTGATATTTAATTTGAATGAATAAACCGAATGAAAATAAACAAGTATCAGTGGGGGTTTTGTGGAGTTTGTAGTAATTTTAATAGTTGAAATCATAAGTCAATTGAAGCTAGGCAACCATGAAAAACATGAAAGCACCGGACGACCGTTTCGTCCTAGTATGGGAGTTCTCAGCACTGCTTATCCACGACCCCACCTCTCGAGATACGAACCCAAGACCTATCAGTGTTGCGCATGAGCATTTAACCTCTAGACCATTGAACCAACATCCAATGGTATTTAACGATGTCTAACTTCAACTAATCCACGAAATTGAGTGACACATCCACCATTGTCATCAGTGAGTTACTATCTTACAATAGACCCGGCTGAACTCCACTGGTCACTGATTCTCACTAGAACTCAATAAAACAATATTATATATATATATATATATATATATATATATATATATATATATATATATATATATTATTACTGGTTAATTAAATATAAACCTTAGAGTTTAATAACATTGAATCCAAGTTATTTAAGATGCAATAAGCAGTTCTTTTTGTTAAAACTATCTGGTTATAACAACGACCAATTGTCTGGTTTGCCAAAAATATTCGTGCTTTTATCAAAAGGTGGTGTTAACAGCTGAACAGGGACTAATAATTTCTCATCTATGGATAATACACCAACTTTTTTATATCAGTTTACTCCATTCACTTCAAAACCATTTAAATAAAACTATCTGATGATCTACCTGTGTTATTGTTTTTAGAATTTTTGTTAAATATTAGTAAACAAAAGAAATTCATTAGCATTTCTGTTTACATAGTTAGTGAAGTTTCAGTTTCTTTTTTAAAATGTAACATAACTATCATATATAAGATCATATTTAATTTATTCACAAACCGATCAACATTGATTAGTAATAAATATAACAAGATTAAACTGACTGCACTTTTAAGATCGATTTGTGGATTTGATCAACTACTTTCAAAATTAACAGTCTAAAACGAACTGTCATAGTAACAAGGCTGAAAGATTAGAAAATCAACGATATCCAATTTCCAAAATCATGAATAAAACTATTATTATTGCTGAATGAAACACAACATTGAGTGTTATTTATTATTTAAATAATAAAAACCAAAAATGTACTTTGAACTATATCTTTGGGTAACAATAGTGATGTAACTTATATGAAAAGTTGTAGAAATTTAATTCAATAGTTTGACAGACAGGATAAATAGCGACTGGAAATAACTGAAAAGGATTGTCCAAGACAGTGTTAAATGGAGAATGCTGGTGAGCGGCCTATACTCCTACACAAGGTGTAACAGGCGTAAATAAGTAAATAAATTTGACAGAGTGTGTGACCCATGAATGCAAAAGACAGTATATACAAAAACAATATATTTAAAATAATTTTAATGATTGAAATTCAAATAACGATAACTTTTTACCCGGTAAACTGGTCTTTGTTTCCTCAGGGAAATAATCAAAAATTACATCATTAAAAAACATGTATGGTCTAAATCACTCAAAAAGATTGTTCAATCATGTTCAACTGTTTATTATGGGTTTAGTAAGGTTAATGTGACATTTCAAATGAAAACTGTTCACAACGTGAAGCGCTCATCAGTATGTGTGTATCTGGATGTTAATATCATCGGGAAGGATTGTCAAAAATAATGTCCCTCATTACGACTAAAGATAAGTTATTCATTTTGGTGCTTATGAGTGAAATAATATAGTTAAAGTATGTTTAGATTCCCATTTCTCGTACAGTTGATTGTGATACGGGGTTACTTAATGGAAAAATAATTGTTCATTTTTCTTTGGATCATGCTTTGGTTAGTATGGACGGGATGGACGTTAACTTTCAATATTTATATATGAATCGAAAGTTGTCAATAAGTAGTTAACAGTGTTCCTTCTTTTTTATCCGGTTCTGATCTGTTTATATATTTAGAGATTCAGTTATTAGTTTTTCTTCGTGGACAAGAAAACCTCTCTGAGGAATTTTTATTCATCTAAAGTTTATCTTTTGTCCTATTTTTAATGAACGCAATGTAATTCCTGATCCACTCTTAAGCTTTGGGAATTATTCTGAGGACTTAAGACCATGTTTCGAACAATTTTTGTTCCTTCACACTGATATTCAGCTGCTTACATGTTTCACTCGCACACGATGTATTGCGCTCATGACTCTTTATTTCAAAGACAATATTTATCTAACATATATTTCCTATCCATATATATTTCTTGATCTAATTTATATGATAAAACATTCTATTATTCATATAATCGTATTAATAATATTCAGTATAATTAATGAAACAACGAATTTGTTAATAAGCAATGATACTTGTAAACTATATTTGAGTTGTAGCCATCTACAGAACTCTGCAACAATGTGCTAGTGGATGAGTTTCATACTTATTTAGTCTTCTAACTAAATCATCCATATCAATTTCATCTCTCTGTATACGTTTACTTGGACAGGCACTGAGTAGTAATATCATATAATCATATTAAGCTTTTTAAGCTAATACCACTGCATAAATTAAGAAAGAACTACAAAACCATTGAGAAGCATAAATTATCAGATATCTGTTCAGCTTTAATACAAAGTGCTTTATTCAAATGCATAAATCTGTAACTTTTTTTAAAACAGAACGGAATATCTTACGCTTCTGTGACAATGTCAAGTTGGATCCCAATCGTTTACATTAATAACTTACAACTCATTTCGTGATATTGAATAACAATCATCCTAAGACGTAGCTCATATCCAACACCCTGGATTTCCCTTTTTCCATTAATTTTATGCCATAATGAAAATTAACTTCATATGCAGTTACTATCCAGAGTGATTAAATTTTATAATACCTTATATTTTATGTTAGGTATTTAACATTTATAATCTAATTGAATTAAGTTTAAATTTTAGTTATTTTTAAACAATCCAACTCATTCGTTCTCTTACGTAACTTATGTCCATACTCAAGTTATATATATATATATATATATATATCTTTAAACCAATAAATTAATTATAATTATTCTTTACAACTACAATCATATTACAACAAGTCATGATATAGAACAAATGATAACATTAAAACGTCAGTCAATTTACGGCTTCATTTAAATACTTTCCTTGGTCACCTAAAGTGAAATGATTTATAATATGTATGATTTTCATTTCCGCGTCATTTATTTTTTAGGTTCTTTTTTAGTCATTAATATGATTGAATAAATGATAATGTTAAAAATATGTAGTTATCTTTTAAGTACTACTTTTAACTACTAATAAAAAAGGAGAAAAAAAAACAAACAATTTTGTTGCTACGACATATTCAGTTGACAAGTTTCTGTTTAGATTAAAAATAACAAAATAATTTTTTTTCATATTTTCAATAGATCATTCAATCAATGAATTAGTGATTTTAAGCAATTAGTCCCTTTGATAAATTTCGACAATATAATAAGATGACGAAGATTATCAGAACTATGTAAAATATTAGATCAATACATTTCGAACAATCGCTCAATTTCGTGGATTAGTTGAAGTTAGACATTAACACCGTTGGATGCCGGCTCAGTGGTCTAGTGGTTAAGTGCTCGCACGCGAAACCAGTAGGTCCTGGGTTCGAATCTCGCAGGGGGCGAAGTCGTGGATGCGCACTGCTGAGGAGTCCCATAATAGGACGAAACGGCCGTCCAGTGCTTCCAGGTTTTCCATGGTGGTATAGCTTCAACTGACTCATGATCTTAATCATTGAAACTTGTTAAAAACATTTATATATAAAAAATAAAAGGTCAACTAGACTGGAAATGGGGGTAAGAGGAAACAAGGATGATAATAATAAGAGTAATAATAATAATGTGAACACAATTTGAAACCTAGTCACTTTGGTTAATAAGTCGATTCAAACCCCCTTTATGTATTCAAAAACAGTTTGTTCTCACCTTAAACCTACCCTGATAATCGTGGATTAGTTGAAGTTAGATATTAACACTGTTGGATGCCGGCTGGCTCAATGATCTAATGGTTAAGCGCCCGCACGCAAGACTGATAGGTCCTGGGTTCGGATTTTGCGGGGGGCGGGATCAAGGATGCGCACTGCTGAGGAGTCCCATACTAGGACGAAACGACCGTCCAGTATTTCTAGGTTTTCCATGGTGATCTGGCTTCAATTGACTCATGATTTCAAGTAGTGAAATCTTCACCTTCTTATTACATTATCGGAATTAGTGATTATTTGATTTCAAAAAAACGACGAACATTCATAATTCATAACAGTGAAGATTCACTACTAATTAATCTAAAATCTTAGTGAAGTATTTGATTGCTTGTACGAAAGAGAAAAAAATTTTTTAATGAGACAGAAACTGTAACATGTTTATAAAAATTACAAAATCAAAACAAACCATGTTTTTCAACGTGTTTCTGTCCTAATAAATGAGTATTATCCTTGAAGTTTGAAACCTGATGTACAATTACATTAATTTTCTATATGATTTTATAATTTTTAGGATATTTGTAATTTATTTCATAATTTACATTGTACATTGACCTCAGCTAGTCTACCACTGAAAACATATAAGAATTGGACAGCTGTTTCATCCTAGTGTTTAACTTCAACAGTAACCATCCGCGATCCTGAAGTCAGAAATCGAATCCAGGTCCTTCACTCTCGCACAAGCATGTTTAGACTCTAAACTACCGAGCTTCAATCGATCTATGTATAACTGAAAATTAACTGTAAAAGATTACCAATATATACAATGAATTAAAAGAATAAATGTACAAAATGAAATACAAGCATGGTTTTGATTTGAAATAAATAATTGCCTTTCCCCAAATCATATTTATGAGGAAAATCATTATTTGTCTTTCTGATGACACACGTCGCTAAGCTTCTGCTGACACTATAAATATATATATGAATTGTGGCTTACATCGAAATCCAGGGCGCCCGTTTCGTCCCATTCGAGACTCATCAGATGGATGTACCTGCATCTCAGAACTAATGTTCACTCCGAGACTCGAACCCAGTACTGTTCGCTTCAAACGCCATTACGTTATCCATTTAGCTACCGACTCTTGATAGCCACTTTGCCTGTGCAATGGGGTGAAGTGTAAATTCACTTGGTGCTGTTTTATTTGTATCTTCTCATTGTTACTTAGGACTACGATTGACCAGTGTTTTGTTGGTATATGTGCATCCTGTGAGAATTGCCTCGATATAGCCTTAACTCTGAGACGCAGGTACATCCAGCTTACGGGTCCCAAATAAGACTAAACGCGCGTCAAACTGAATTCCACTGGTAGCCACTATCCATCTTCGCTTTAAAAGCTTGTGACTTAAGACTATATAGAGGCAATCCGCATAGAATGCACATATGCCAACAAGATACTAATCAATTTCAGTTCTAAATAACAATGTGTAGATACAACTAAAACAACACCACGTGAATTTATCCTAGAATAACATTTGTAAACATTTGTATCTATTATTGAACTAGTTAAATAGCATTACTGCTAGGATTAATTCTAATTACAAACAAAACATATGATGACTACTACAATTTATGAACGAACCAATAAGATTTAAGATCGTGGGTCATGGATTTCAGCGCAAAATTCATTTATCAATTCTACTTAATAACATTTTAACATTATAGCTGATTCTATTTCGTGATAAAAACTCTAACTCTTATTTCTAACCTTAACGTTCAACTGTAAATCTTAATCCTAATTCCTCATATTAATTTACAACCTTCAATTAACCCCGTGGACACACAAAAACAATTAAACACTTCACAAAGGTCATGCATAAAGTATAGTTTCATCAAACTTTCTTATTTATTTTAATAATTGTCAAAGAGAAATCTACTCCAAAGATTAACATATTATTTTCATCTTGGATATTGGTTGATTTCAAATCATCATTATATCAGAATGAATTCTTTACACTCAAGGAAGAATAGCTGTGTTTTGTTTTGTTTTGTTTTTCATTTTTCTTCTATATTTAATCAAGAATGTTTAATGGAAATAGATCAGAGATCAAATATCTAAATATATCATATATGAGGAACTTATTTATGAAATGATCATCAGTATTCTTCGACATGTTTCATAAATGATATCATCATAAAGAAGACTTTCTTTGCCTAATATCATTTATTCTTTATTAAAAGACATAAAATGGATTAATTTAATTATTTGGTGAAATTTGTTAATTAATTCGGTTTCAAAAAAATATTCAAAAAGCTTTAAAACAAACTTCTTTTAAGAAAAAAAGAAAAAAAGAAAACTACGAGATCAACTTTTGCAATGTACTTAACTTCACCTTTTTCTGTTTGAAATAAACACGTCATTGTTTAATTAATCAAACACTTCTTATTATTACGGAATTGATGATTATTTCTATTTTTATTTTCCCATAATTGTGACCTATTTCATATTAGAAAATTTTAATCTAAGCTTTGCTATTATTATTATTATAACTAGTAGAATGAATGACGATTCAGGTACGGTAAACCAAATATTCGTTAATACAAAATTACATAGTGATTATATAAAATGTGAAAACCATACATCAAATACATTATCTGTCTATTTTTCTTGAGTTGTCCTTTACATACTTCATTATTCTTTTAATCCTGTTGTTATTCTGACTACTGTCCCCTTTCTTTCATCTTTTTATTTCAATCTTTTGCTGGTAATCATTTCACTTGCATTTTCTGATACATACTACTTATACCTGTTCGTATAACTAGCTCACAGAACATTAGTACACTTATCATCACACTAACAATTTGTATATCTTATGTATCATGTCTCACTATAGGATTTATTTTATCAATATCATTAACCCATAAACTGCCTTGAGTGGATTATTACCTTCATATATATCCAAACAAATATTACTGTTAATTAGAGTAAGGCCTAATGAGGATCTAATTAAAATCAGTATTGTTCACTTATGTGTTTTTTGTAATTTTTGTATATATGATATCATAACTTCTTAAATAATCAACATAACATTGTTTCTATTGTGATGTTCCAAAATATTTCTTAAGAATAATATTCTTTAAATTGATATGAATAAACAGATGAGAGTATAATTTATGGACAACATTTGAGCCACGTCAAGATGACCCTGAAAGTGTTCACTTAATAATCAGGATCTAATGAGGTCTATAAACCAGTGTGAGGAATTATAATTATGATTTACAGTTGATGATTAAGGTTTGGAATTAGATTTAATGTTCTCATCACAAACTGACATCAGCTAAAATGTCGATAGCCGAATGAATGAGTTTTGTGCCAAACTCCAAGACCTTTTATCTTAAATGTGATTGGTTTTTCCATAAATTATAGTTTCTCCGAATATGGTAATAAATGAACAAGCTTCATTATTGAAAAACGATGAAAACGTTTTGATAACAGAACATGAGTAGTACCACAAAAAAATAATATGATTACTTTTTTATAAATACTGCGTTTTGATTCGCTCATTTTCTAGTTGATTTCATGATTTTCTTTTAATCATAACACTGCATTCGAAGTGAAATATTTCAAAGTGGTTTACGTTAACATTTGAAATTACAATGCCATCTTTCTTATACTGCTTTACCTACACTTGAGTCTGTGTACGTTTAACGTTGTTAAACCCCTCAATTAACTTACTTAAAAGATAGTATCATTCGAACAACAACATCTTGTATAATTTGTGTTATTATCCTTTATGTATGAACATTCATACTTGGTCACGAGGCCCAGCTTACACACATAGTCCCTCTCACAAGCTTGATTACTAGTTGCTTAAATCGCTCGATGACTCATTTTCTTTCCTATACGTGTTCATGTATCTTGATAAGTCTTTCGGCTATTTATTCGACTCCTAATCCGTCTACTTGTTCTACTCTGTATTTGATCGCTCGCAATCACTCACATTTACATTTCTGCTCAGATTCATTTTGTGTTGTACTTGAGGCATAGCGATTTGCTCTTTACAATAATAAACTGCAGTCAACGTTTCATTTTGACTTCTGAAATTCATACACTATTTGGAGTTATCTAATAACCGTTATTAGAAGGAGCGATATATGAAGCATTAAGAATAATACACTACAGACGTTATTTTTATTGGTTTCACCTATATATTTATGTATTTATCTTTACTTACTTACGCCTGTTACTCCTAATGGAGCATAGGCTGCCGACCAGCATAATAATTTTATTCTGGTTAGCGTTCTTTAGCGAGTTAGTTTTCTACGGGATGGGGCCACAAACCCCATGCCCAACCCTCCTGCTTCATCCGGGCTTGGGACCGGCAGTAGCCCTCCGGAGGGACTCCAAGCGGAGTTATGTATTTATCTTTACTGAATCATAATTTGTTAGGAGGTTGATGCAGTCTCTTAAAATTGATTTAAGTAGTTAAAATTTTTCTTTGTTGTTTCTTCCTCAAAATAATAGTATTATCATGTTTTTCTTACCAATTTTTTTATCTCTGCAACTGACATATTCTTAAGTTGTTTATTTCAAATCACAAATAGGTAAATTAACTCACGAAACACTTCAGTAATCTCTAACTGGAAAGAATATCGTAAGTGTTGCCTTTTATATCATTCTAAGTTATAAATCAACACAACTGCTACATCTTATAGTATTGTTACTACCAATAGCTGCATTCTGAAGAAATGAGTCTTATATTATATTTTTTCTAATTATTTCTTGTTCATAGATCCCAAAATCATGTGTACGATTTATATTAAGAGTAAGTCTCCGAGAATATCTTTATTTAGAATGAACTGATGACTATTTAGTGGCCCGATATCTGACTAATTGAATCGAATGAATGTTATAGCAAGACATATGTCGGCTATCCTCGCATATAGTTATCAACTTAATCCAGGTTAGTGAATAACGGAACCAAATAAGTCAAATACGAGAACGGATTTTTGAATGCGTATATTTTTTTACACTCATTGATTTGAACAGACAATCAGAGGAATGAAGCGAAGAGAAGAACGCGAAATGGCGTATGAGCCAACTCGATTTAACTAAGTGTTAATCGATATTTATAGCCGAACAAAAATAAGCTACAGATATGTGATGAGTAGGATAAGAAGTGCACACACATACGCTCATATAAAAAGTCAGGGTTGATAAGTGAATAACTAACGAGGGAAAACGTAACTCAAGAAGTATAAATAAATCGGCCTGTTCAGAAGCTAGAATAAGTTATGTTGGCTTAACATAGTAACCAACACTACAATTGCAATCCATTTAAAGTACTCAGTTTTGTATCCCAGTATTCTTAAATAAGGAAGTTTCCGACGTATATCTAACCCAATGTACGCTAAAATGATTGCTTTTTTACTTTTTAACATGTTTTACCACTTATGCTACTTTCATAGTCTCATTCAGCTGTTTTTTATTGCATTTACTAATTCAATTTCCACTTCCTATGACTATTCATTTAAGTAATTAATGGCTGTGTCAATCATAAACTTCTTTCTGTTTATGCTTGAGACTACAGCAACTTTTCTGTTTTAAGGACGACATTATACGTAACTAGCATTTGTTTTGCAGACATGTGTTTAAGTTTGTAGCCAAAACTAATATGCTTTGGATATTAGTCAATTTGACAACTGTCATTACGGTAATTTCTTAAAAGCCTACAGTTTCCACAACGAGAAATGAAGTTATAACAACAGATTATTTTGAGTAATTCTCAAATCGTAAGACTGGCAAGCATACAATCAAAGAGACGATTTGATGAGAGTAGTTTAACAAGCAAATATATAAGGGTATGCGAGTGAGTTATCTAAAAATTTACGAAACTACCTGGTTAATAATTAAGAGAAATAAATGCGTAGGCTGTCACATGCAATCAATGGTACTTATCCATTTATGTATCCATGATGATATTATGTATAAAAATCAAAAGTACTGTGCTCTAAAGTAATATTATCTGTCTGTCAAATAGGTTAATTGAAAGACATATTAAATTTCAACATATGAGACTCTGAGAGAATAAGGTCACCATACATCTTTCACAATTCTGTTTGAATTCTAGATGCCTTATCTCAAAATGAGAAAAACATGTTACTGGTTTCTATAAGTTTATTTCTGCATAATTCAATGCAGAAAAATCATATATTCTTGTAATCTGTTTCGTAGTTTTCATGATGTTGTTATCCTATTTCCAATTTGTAATGTAAGACATGTACACTGATTAAAAAATCTTTTTACATAAAGCATTTACACAGCTTATTTTGAACAGTATACATCGGCGTGACTATAATTTATAGACGAAACAATCACATTTAAGATAAAAGGTCTTGGAGTTTGGCACAAAACTCATTCATTCGGCTATCGACATTTTAGCTGATGTCAGTTTGTGATGAGAACATTAAATCTAATTCCAAACCTTAATCATCAACTGTAAATCATAATTATAATTCCTCACACTGGTTTATAGACCTCATTAGATCCTGATTATTAAGTGAACACTTTCAGGGTCATCTTGACGTGGCTCAAATGTTGTCCATAAATTATAGTCCCACCCATATTACTTAAATGCCATTGAAATTCTAACTAAATAAACATAGATGGGCAAGTATTTCAAACAATCAGATTAATATCATTTCATAACTTGCTACTTTCTTCAAATAATTAATGTTGACTCTTCTGTTACTACTTTGGATAAGTTCAATAAAAATAAAACTGTTTATTCATGTTATAAGAATATGATGTAATATAAATTATTGAGATTTATACTCTAAGGTAATTCAAATACATATTTTCACGAGTATTATTTCTTTGTATTTTGGACAGTATTAAATTAAATATCTCTATCTGGCTTTTACTATTCAAATAATAATGATCTATGTTTTTAATCCATTCATTAGAGATTTCAGTAATCTCACTGCTCTTATTAAAGCTTCATTTCTTGACATTATATTCTAATGGTAAATAATTCTTTTTATCAACCTCTTTAATTATTGATATTTTATTATATTAAACCTTTATATTACCGCCAGTGACAGTAAGATATTAAAATATCCGCTTTTAATTTAGAATTCTTTTATTTATTGACTATTCTTGTATATAAACAATAGAATTTTATAATTATTTATTAATCTTAACCTTAGAATTAAAAAAAAAAAAAACTTTTAAGAAAATTCAAATTTTACAAAGAAAACAGATCACTACTTAGTTTATTAGTTTGCAATTACATCTACATTAATTTATGTTTATTTTATAGGGTTATATATGCTACTTTGCTTAATAATTAGTCGCTTTTGTAAATTTTGATAGAACAATTAGAAGATGGAGTTAATTTGAAAAATATGATGTAATTTGTGTCATACATTTGGTACAATCTGGTCACATATATAATTGTCAAGGCATGTTTATATTGAAAATGATAGTTCAAGTATATAAAAAAACATATAATCACTAGTGACTGGTTCTAAAAGGTATTTTCTGGAGTTTCAGTGAGAATCAGTGACCAGTGGAGTTCAGCCGGGTCTGTTGTGAGATAATAACTCACTGAAGACATTGGTAGATGTGTAACTCAATTTCGCGGATTAGTTGAAGTCAGACATCGTTAAACACCATTGGATGTTGGTTCAATGGTCTAGAGGTTAAATGTTCATGCGCAACACTGATAGGTCCTGGGTTCATATCTTGCGATGTGGGGTCGTGGATACGCATTGCTGAGAAGTCCCATACTAGGACGAAACGGCCATCCATTACCTCGAGGTTTTCCATGGTGGTCTATCTTCAATTGACTCATGATCTTAACCATTAAAAAAAAGATAACAAAGGGGAGAGAAACACTTTTACATCATACAAAAGAGTAAGAAATTGTCACGTTTTGCTAGGCTTACGGATTGCCAAGATAAATACAAAGATACAACAAATTGTTTTTGTACATATATTTTAAAATTCTTTTTACTGGTTACAATGTATACTTGTCATTCTTATTCATTGATGTCCTAATATACATACGCCAGAACTCATGTAAACAGAGTAAATAGACTTAAATTTTATTTAGCTAGTATATTGTATCGTGAATTCATAGATAAACTATCTGAATGATGAATAAAATTTATTGAATAGAAAATAACAAATAATTTCTGTTAATTGTAAACAAGATAATTTCCATAGTAAATTTCTATTTAGTTTCTTTTTCTATGTTAACAACGTTGATTTCTATTCACTTACATGAACATATATATACTTATTAGTCTCAACTATAATGTATATATGTATACGTTGTTGGTTGACTTAATAATCATTTAGATATTATGAAATATACTTCATTAATTACCTTCATTATATATAGATATATACACAAAATCTTCTGTCATTATATACAACAGGAAACAACCGAAATTAGGGGAACATTAAATGAAATTAATTAATTAATGTAATTGTAATATTTCAAAGAGTAGAAAATTTAAATTTTTTAACGTTTCGTGACTCAATGTAAGCTATTTCTTCAAAGAACAAATAACCAAATCCAAATTTAAATAGTACAATGGAACAACACAAGAATATTATGTGAGTGAAATAATTAATATATAAATGTTAAATTGAAATAAAATAATATTGATAGTTTAGCTTTAATATTATTATATTACTTAAAAGCTATCTGATCATTTACCTATTTATAAGCTACTTAGGAAAATATTTACTAATCGTTTTTTAGAAATACTTAAACCTAGTGATGAATAATAACTGATTTACTTACAATGTGGTGATCTCACAATTAATGGTTTTTTTAATGTATGAAGTAATGAATGAAATCATATATTTTAATCATCGAATTAATTTGATAACTTAGTACTTACCAGAAAATCTGAACAACATTTGAATAGCGAGAATTTAGTCAATCTCAGCTTTTAATATTATAACCAGAAGATGTATAGATGGATTATAATTTATGGACAACCTTTGAGTTACGCCAAGATGACCCTGAAAGTGTCCACTTAATAACCAGGACTAAATGAGGGTTATATATTAATGTGAGGCATAAGGATTAGGATTTACAGTTGAATGTTAGGGTTAGGAACTACATATAATGTTTTCATCACGAACTGATATCAACTATAATGTCAAAATAATATTTAGTCAAATAGATGAATGAATCTTGTACCTAACTCCAAGACCTTTTATCCCAAATGTGGTTGATTCGTCTATAAATTATAGTCTTGCCGTTTTTACTTAGATTTTATGGGTTATTTAAGTAATGTCAGTTTTTTCTTTTCCAAAACTTTAAAAATACTGGAAATGATTATCTTAATTAAAGACATCAAATGTTATCTCATCTATATTTTGTGTACCAGTAAATTGTCCCCGCTTAGCGCAATAAATACACAATAGATGAGGTGAGCTTATACAAATGTTCAGAAAACCTGCAGTATTTCATGTTAAACCATAGTTTTAGTTCAAATAGTTCTTTATATTTTTTTTAGTTTGTAGGTTGTGGAACTTAAATTTCAAATAAAACAAAATTTCCCTATCATCCCAAATTGTATTTAATTAATTAAACTGTTTAAGGTGGCTGTAGTTGACAAATTAAATTACAATGTTTATTGTTAATAACTGATTGTGTACAAAAATGTTGTCAAATGTCGGAGTACAATTAACCAACCATAAATAACTGATCCACTTGAAGATCACAATTAGTCTTTAAATGTTAATTAACCAAAAGCATTACCATTAATGTGAATTCATTGTTACAAGTTACAGCATATTTATATAAAAGTATTTCTAATAACAGGAAAGGATAAAACCTATGGATTTATGTTCAGTAGTATTCTCCAATATTTTACCCTCACCCTTTATTTCGAGAAATATTACATTTAGATTTACTTTTGCTAATTAAATCAACTTGTTTAAAGCTAATAGTATCTTTATAAGGAAAAAAAGAAGGTACCCGGTACTTTGGACTACTTCAAAAGTTTATAGTATAATCAAATACAGAGCTGATTTAATTGTTTACAAATGATAAAATATATTCATTTCACATTTAAATATTTTCAATGCAAAACATTATGATTTCATTTTTAGGTTTTTTCTTCTCATTTCTGTTGTTACGCTTTCATTGTATTAAGATAGTTCAAACAAATGTTGGTTAGTAATTCATAGTTTATCTATTCAATCGTTGATCAATTCAAATTTAACCAATATATTTTCCCAATAGGCACTGCTTTTCTTCTCTATGTATTGTTTGTATATAATGTTAAGCATAAAAATATTAGAATGGAGATTTATGGAGATTTTAATATTTTCAAAGTTGAATTCACGAGTCGATCTAAAGTAGACCATCATTGAAAACCTGGAAGACGTTTCGTCATGTGCTCATTAATGACTAGCTTCAAGATGGATTTCTTGAAGTTCTAGTTAAAAGACGTGACAAATGGAGTTCAACCTGTGTCGGGTATGAGACAGTTAACCATTTCAGGCAAAATATGGAAGGGCTAAGCAAGATCATGCATTGATTGAAATTAGATATTAACATCGTTAGTTGCCGGATCGACAATCTCTACGTTAAGCATTCACATGCAAGATCAAAGGTCCTGAGTTGAGGTCTCTTATACGGGATGGGGAATGCGCACTGCTGAGGTGTCCAATACTAGAACGAAACGGATGTCCAGTGCTTCCAGGTTTTCAATGATAGTTTAGCTTAGAATGACTCTTGAATTCAACTTTGAAAATAACAATATAATTTTTTTTATTAAAAGATAAATTCTTCTATATTATTACCTGAGTAGTATGATAAATTTTTGAAATCAACAAATTAGAGTTATCAACAATTGGAAGTGATAAACAATATTACCTAAGTAAAGCAATATTTTCGTCTTGTTTATACATAATTATTAATTAAGGAATTATGAAAATCTTTGATATTATTATACAGTTTGATATTACAATGTGTTTTGTAATACTCAATTCCAGTTAATAGTATGTTGTAATAATTAGCTTTAAAGTATGCTACAGAAAAAGAGGCTACACAATCTCGCATGGATTTTATCATCTAATGGATGTATAAAATAAAATATCTATGCATCAACAAATTTTATTGATATCCATTAGTTCTACAGTATATATTCCCTACTGATTTTCGTTACTCAGGAAATTTAATCCCAAGTTCAATTTGAGACTTTGATAGTCTTGTATATTATACATACCTATATGTATGTAAGTTGTGATGCAAAATTTTAATTTTATAAGGCTTCTTGTTGAATTGATCTTTCTAATATTACACTAAAAGTTTAAATCTACAAAGAAATGAAATCTTTGAAATTATTCAACGTTGCACCGTCAAAATGCTCAGAATTATATATTGACATGGCATAATAAACTATAAACTTATTGCATTTCATCTTGAAACTTTCAGAAAGATTAAAACATTAGAATAGTTTCTCCACTTATAATTTATAATAACAAATAATATTTACGATAATTCATTTAACTCTCTGCTCTTTTCACTACAAATTTGATAGACAGGGAAGTTCCATTGTAGTAAACGAAGACATAAGTAGGGACAAACTAATGTATTTTAATACATTACAGAATATTTTGATGAAATTTGAGAACCATAAAGTAACACTTTATTTGCTAAATATCCATCAGTTGTCACAGATTTTGTTGTTCCTTTGTTTCTATACCAATCATTCTCTAATCTCATCCTTTTTTCTTCGATCTTTTGTACGTCCTGCAGCCAGGAATTCCACTTTCGATTAGCGATGTATACTACTTATGTCTGTCAACATCAATAGCGCACACCACACCATAACTCATCAAACAAATAAAAATAGTATAGTAAAGAAGTTGGGGAATCAGTCATTAATCTTATCAGAGAGTAACACTTATTGTAGGAATAACATTAAACTCGATGATAAGGTAATATACACTAACAATAGTGTAAATTTTGAATTAGAATCAGATTTAAATCCATGAATTAATGAGTGCAGTTCAAGTAACAAATAGTTCAATGAATTACAAAAATGTTGATAATAGTATTATAGTGAACGAGAACTCACGTGGAGGCAATCAATTTATTGTTTAATACAAGATTACAGAGTTCTTTCGTAAAATGTGAAAACCATACGTTTAATAATTCATTTGCAAAACTTCCATCAATTATCTTGTCGTTCATTCTTATTACAATTGCTCTTTGATTCAGTACTATTTGATTCGATTTCCCCAACCTTCTGCTATCAGACATTCCACTACGGATTGATGATATATACTACTTATTTCTGTCTATATAAGTAGTATACATCACAGTTTGAGTATATTGAGAAAGCAGTAATGGGAAATGACCAAAATAAACAAACGAAATTTATAATAAATAAATTGACGAAATACTTTCGAACCAAATATTCTTTTAACACTCTCCCTTATATTCCTATTATGTAATAACTTATCTCTTGATTTACAAAACAAGAAAACAATCTTTTTTAAAAACATTATAAAGTCATTATTATTTTTCATAAAGTATGTTCTCAACTAATTTATTAATTAATAAACTTTATTGTACTTCCACAACATTACATTAAGTGCTTAAAACTCCAAAAGAAACTAACTGAAATCTGATAACGTTTCAATCAACACCCATAATCATTGAACTAAATTTATTCTAGAAAAATAAAGAAACTAAACATAATATGGAATTCATTAAGCTATTCTTCTTTATAGTATCACTTCACAATTAAATCATTACAGTAAATAAATGAAAAAATAGAAATATCTTACTGTTAAGTAAGAATTGAAACTTATTTTCAACAACAAAAAAAAGAAAAGAAAAACCATTTTCTAGAAAGATGGTTGATCCATTTTTCTTCTCTTTTTTCAATCGAATAAATTTTATACATTAACTTTATTTCTAGTATTTTATTGCAAAAAAATTTAATTTTTTGTTTTTTCCCGTAATTTTAGTCTGTGAATTTTTATATGTACCAAATTAAATGGATTTTCTTTTTCTAGAAAGAAATTCGGAAAGGCATAAAGAGCAATACATATAAGATGAATTGTAACTGAATAAAATGTACAATTATATATGATCAGAAGGGGTTTTGTGGAGATTTTTGAAATTTCAATAGTTGAAATCATAAGTCAACTGAAGCTAGACCACCACCATGGAAAACCTGGAAGCACTGGACTGTCGTTTCTTCCCAGTATGGGACTCCTCAACAGTGCGCATCCACGAGATCCGAACCCAGGACCTATCAGCCTCGCACGCGAGCGCTTAACCATTAAACCACTGAGCCGGCATCCAACGGTGTTAATATCTAACTTCAACCAATCCACGAAATTCCTGGAGTTCTAGTGAGAAGCGGTGACCATTGGAGTTAAACCATGCCTGTTGTGAGATGTCAACTCACTGAAGACAATGGTGTACGGTGGTGCAATTTCGTGGATTAGTTGAAGTTAGACATTAACACCGTTGGATTCCGGCTCAGTGGTTTAGCGGTTTAGCGCTCGCGCGCGAGACTGATAGGTCCTGGGTTTGGATCTCGTGGATGCACACTGCTGAGGAGTCCCATACTGGGAAGAAACGACTGTCCAGTGCTTCCATGGTGATCTAGATTCAATGGACTTATGATTTCAACTATTAAAACTAAATATGAATTGAGAAGAGATGTTGTTAATGAGTAAGTCATAAAGGAATGTTTATATTTGTATACTTGTTAGATATAAGACCTGAACTTATACAATACATGTGCTACTTAAATAATTACTGAAGTAGTACGCTTAAAACTTTTATATCACATGTTTGTTCTCTACATCTAATGTTACTATTTATATCAAATTGATCATGCCTGTAAACTGGCGTGAATTATGTATTTAGTATTTTCAGAATATATATATTATAAACAACTTTCATCCTACTATAAGTACTGAAAAACCAGAAATATATTAAAAATATAAATGGTGTTTCGCTTTAACATTAAGAGTAACGTAAAAGTCAAGAGTTTTGTTTTGTATGGTTACAAGTGATCAATAAATTCTGGAGATATATATAAAATATATCAAAATTCTGAACAACATACGTGATATCCTGATGAGAATAATGAATGGTAACTGCTGGAATCTATTTCCGAACTAATACATACATATACTTTTATTGGATAATTTTTAAGTAACTAAACTATTCATTTGCGTGTTCCTCTTATTATAAGCTTTATTTTGACTTATGAACCATTGTTAGACGATTTATCATTCTTGAGTTATACCCAGTCTATTAATTGCTATCTCCCACATTCACAGCCAAATTTGGCTAAATCCTGTACAAATATTATTTTATATTTTATTATACGATGTGGTCTGTTTGGTTTGTATATAAACCCAGTATGTTTGAAATGCATGATTCATATCGCAGAGGCTGATATTGGTGTTCTGGACTCAATAAGCAGGGCTAGGCAGGATTAAGGACCAATAAAGTCTCTGAACTGCTCGTACGGCCTTACGCGTCATTGTTCCTTTTGATAATTCACTGTTCTCTGATTGGCGGTATCATTACGTTATATATTAATGGAGTAAAAGGCCACAAGTTACAACAACATATAAGCCTTGCTAATATGACAATGAAAAACATATTATATTGGATTCAAACATTTACTGTAATTTAATTAGAGTTGTGATTGGATAGACCTATTCTGAAAATTTCATACAACTTGAATATTAGCATCGTAGTTCATAGTAAAATTCAAATCTTGGATAAACATCCCATGGCACACAAATGATAACTGATTACCTAAACATTAGATATTTAAGGGAAAATTTTCACCTTGTATATTTTTGTAGTTCAATTTAAGTATTCAACAAATAATGTTTTAATGCATTCTAAGTTTTCGAGACTTACCACAATGTCATCTTAGTGTTAACCTAATAACAGTAATGGTAACTACCCAAATCAAAAGAAATCTAAGCTTGGATTTAATACTAAAACATCAGAATACATAGAAAATAGAACATAAAATCTTTGTCAATCAACCGTTTACTTTATACAACTATGTAACTAAAATTAAAATTTCTTCACAGTCAAACTAATACTTACAACCTTAACTTGTATGTATTTGTTAGGATATTTGTATTCTTCTAACAAAAAAGCTTTATGAAATTCACCATTTATAAGTACATAAATAGTAAGGAAAGACTATTGTATTTTAGTTGATTGACAATATTAACTTAAATCTGATGTGGTATGAGTAGTTTCCATAAGATTCTACAATAATTGCTGTCACTAAAATTTAATTATTTATGATTTGTTTAACATTATTCATCATAATGTTTATATAATGATTATTCACTTGTCTAAGTTTGACTTGAAACTTTTTTTAACAATTTAACAACATAAATAACCAAAAATTTAGTCCCTTACAAATATTTGTTTGGTAAATATTTGTTTTATTGTAATAGTCTACTTGCTTTAGGTAAGTACCTTTCAAAGTAACAATTAATGTATACCGTATGGTATGGAGTTGATACAATGATCAAGAATTAGATTTGATAGTTATTCCTTAGTTGATTGAATAGTGAGTACCTTATAATCTAACTTTCTCTAATCGTCTATAAAAATTTGTGATGTTTAATTGATGTTAATATTTTGTATATAATCATGTCACTTTATTACACAAAAAACTTATTCTTCTGACTAGTAATCTCATCTTAGATTTCAAATCATTCTCGATGGGTTACGTCAATAATTTGGTCTTGATTATCATTTGCTCACATAGTTTCATTGCATATCATCTATCGGTCAGCATTCTTCCCATCCATTTTAACGACTGAAACTTCGTTAACTGAAACCATTGAGATCTTTCTCTGTAATAAAAATACAATTTCCTTTAAAGTAAGAAGTTTAAATTGCTGAGCATACGTCAGTTTATTTATTTTTGATAAACCAAGTTTTTCTAAGGACCATATTAAAAATCTTTAAATAATCAACCAATCAGAAAATGAAACCTGAGACAAAAAAGAATTCAAGTATTCTACTCACTGTTCAGTGGGTTTCTACCTTGACGAACAGCCAACTAGCCCTATACAATATGAGAATTTCGGAATCTAAATAACTAATTGAAACTTGTTTGGCTACATTAATCAATACTGAAATTTCCCTACATTGTTTAAACGTTGTTAATCACACTTCTTACAACTAATATTCTTTCATTTTCACATAGCTTCTATTTCTTATCGTCCCAAAATTTTATTTATACAACAAGTGATTGTCCACAGAAATACTGAAATCTTTCACCAAGTTGATAGTTTGCAAATCAAAGTTGTGTGAAGTTGAATTTAGTAAAGGGCATAGCCATAACTGGATGTTAAGCAGTCGAAGGTAATCTTCAGGACACCCTTGATTAAAATTTTGAGCCAGTTAGTACTCACAAGCAAGGCGTACCTGGAATCTTGGCAGAAGTTAGTCAGTCAGTTGCTATTCAGTAATCAGTTCTACAGGAGATCATTAGCTTCCACAATAGCTCAGTCAGAACGTCTACCACTTTTAACCAGGGGACGCTGATTTAAATCCCAAATGGTCATCGATTCCCACAAGGTCGCTGATATGCCATCCAGATGAGTCCCAGCTATCACAAAACCTGGATCCAGGGATTTCCACAGGCTTCTTCTTGACATATAACCTCAGGCCCTAGAGTGTATCACATTAAATCACTTAGACTGAAGGTCACATTTCAATCTGATGGATAGCATTCGACCAAAACAAAGAACTAAAGGAAACTTGACATTGGTTACAACTCACTAAACGGCCATTGTAGATAACCATAACTGTCATTATTATTCTTTCGACATACTATTTCAAGTATATTATCAGTTCGCTAAAATGATTTGTTTAGATAAGCATTTCTTTATTCGAATCAAAGTACATACATCTTGACGAATCAAATATGTATGGCCTAGAAATGCTATTGAAAACTTAATATTCAAGGTTTTAATAAATGAAACAAACTTCGTTTTATGCCTTTAAATATATAAACTGTTCTAATAAATGTAGCCTCATAATGAATGATTCTAAGTTCTGTTACGTCATTTTACAATAAATACTTTGATAAACCTCCAATATAAGAAAAGAGATGAAAATTTCATTGGACTGGAAAAAAATTCTATTTATTTCACATATTAGATTTAACCTTACTAACAATGTGGCGTGTGCTACTGATGTCGATAGATATAATGAGTACGTGTCATCAATCGGAAATGAAATACCTGGCAGCAGAAGGTCAAGAAGATCAAAGGGCGAGACCATAATTTATGGATGAACCAATCAGATTGAGGACTAGAGGTCCTAGACTTTGGCGCGAAATTCATTCACCAATTTGAGTAAATAGATTCTTGGCATTATAGCTGATGTCAGTTCGTGATGAAAATCCTAAATCTAATTCCCAACCTTAACCATCAACTGTAAATCATAATCCTTATACTTCAAACTGCTTTGTAACCCTCATTTAGCCCTAGTAAGTAGGTAGACACTCACAAGGTAACTTAAGCGTCTCTCAAAGCTCATCCATAAATTATAATCTCACCGATCGAAGAAAAGAGAACGAGAACAGTGAATGATTGCTGTGAAAATGAAAGAAAAGTTGAGTCTGAGACTATTGATTGACATTTGCAAAAGTAACAGTCAAGTTTGAGACAACTAATTTATTGTTGCAAATGAAATATTTAAGGTATGGTCCTCAGATATTACTAAAATGTTCTGCAATTTTGTGTTCAAATACATTCAGTTATCCTCACGTGTGTTTACATTCACTACAATACGTCTATTTAATGATATAGATAGAATTGGTCGTAGCAACATTCCTACTTTCATTGACAGCATACTACTTTACATAAACAAACGATTATTTGAGCAAAAATGGATAGTGGATAGCAGTCGAATCCAGTTTGATGCTCGTTTCGTCCTATTCAGAACTCATCAGCTGAATGTAACTGAAATTCAGAGTTGATGTTCACTCTGGAACTCCAACCCAGTACCGTTCGCTCCAAACGCAATCACGTTATCCACTAACTACTGAATCCTGATAGATACCTGCATGTGCAATGTTGTGAAGTATAAATTCACCTGGTGTTATTTTACTTGAATCTTCCCATTGTTATTTAGGACTGTAATTGATCATTCTCATGTTGGCATATGTGCATCCTGTGCGGATTGTCTCGATATAGCTTTAAGTCACAAGCTTTTCAAATAAAAATGGATAGTGGCTACCAGTGGAATCCAGTTTGACGCTCGTTTCGTCCTATTTGGGACTCGTCAGACGGTTGCACATATGCTAACATGAGACGGATCAATTGCAGTCCTAAATAACAATGGAAAGTTACAAGTAAAACAATTTAAATTATTATTTGTCTACAATAGTTTAAAAATAGTTAATGGCTCGATTTCATTCATCTAGTGTTTACATCAATTCTCTCTCTTATATATGTTACTGCAAAACTTAATTTAGAAGTTGATCAGTCATTGATTTCTTTAATTCCATCAGATATCTTTTGTTTGTTTTTAGAAGACTAAATGGTACTACTTTTATAATATACTTTCTTTTAGTTACCTTTGACAAATATCTAACTATCATTTATGCTAAAATAATAAAATGAAAACATACATTGATACTTAAACTGATAAATATAAATTGGCGATGTCAATTGATCGGTCTTTCTTTCATAATACCTATTCATTATTTATCTTACTTCTTTAGATATTCAACAAAGAAAGACTTCATTAATTTATAATATTTTATAATCATATTACCTATAATTTTATTGGTAATAATAGAATATGTAATAGGTACATAGATATACCAAATCCTATCCAATAATACATTTGAAATAGTTCAGAGTGAAAGTTAAAAGTGAATTTCTTTTCTTTCTTTTAAAATATTACATAATAAAGAATTAGATATTAATATTGATTAGATTATACTGTAGTGTCGGTTATTATGTTAAGCCTATATACTTTACTCTAGCTTTTGGATGGGTCAATTTATTCATTTTACTTGAGTCACATTCTGACCTTGTTAATTATTCACTTATCAACCGTGACTGTTTTTATATGAACGTATATGTGTGTACATCTTATCCTACTTACCATATATCTGTAGCTTATTTTTGTGTGACTATAAATGTTGATTCACGTTTGACTAAACGAATTTGGCTCACATGGCTTCTTTATAGCGCGTCGTTTCGCTATCTCTTTTTCATTTCCTTCGCTACGTCTCTCTGATTATCTATTCCGATCAACAACTGTACAAAATATATGTATTAGGAAATTCATTCTCGTATTTGACTTATTGAATTCAATTATTTACTAACGTGATCTAAGTCCATAATTATATGCGAGGAGTGACGATATGTATATCTCAATAAAAATCAGAAACAATCAAACTGGAGTCAGATCCCAAGTCAATAAAGTGGTGAGGCCATCGACAACATCGTCCGATCTAAATAACGACAAAATAAAGGGACTTACTAAAATACTTACAAGAGTTACACTTGATTTGAGGATTTTACTGTTACTTTTATAAAAAATAAAGGGACATGACTTTATTAGTTTATATTTCTAACTAACAATCAAGCAATCTTCCTCCAAATTATGCTCAGATTTTTTTCACTTGGCTTTACACTACAATACTACTCACTCAAAACTATAGTAGACCAGATCATGCACTTTATACTACCACAAATCGTTTGAACACTTTATTTCATTAAATTATTTATTTAAGTGATTACTGATTATAAATTGTATTATTTCTTAGCTTTATTTTACTATTTTCTTCTGTAATTTCCCCATTCAAATGACCGGTAAAATATTCTTGTTTACTTTGTTTTAACTCTAAATAATTGACTGATGTCAACAAAATATCCTAGATATATGTTCTTTGCCATCTACCAACGAAGAAAAAACATATTCATGTCAAAAAAAACCGATCATCGATTACAGTATTTAATTCTGCTCTACGAGCAATCAATTTGAGTTTTAATAACAGCAATAGAATGTTTTATTATTGTTCTGAATGATTCAAGTTTTAAGTCTTTGATATTATAAAAGATTCTTCAAAGTTCTATTTATTCCATTTTAATAAAAGAGGACAAGTGCTACTTATGAATCTATAGCTGTTCGCTTGTCTCTGATTTTTATTAATATATTAGAGAAGCGCTGCACCAATCCAATCACAGTTGACGGAGAAGCTTTGGAAGATGTAAAAACCTTTACATATTTGGGCAGTATAATCGATGAACACGGTGGATCTGATGCAGATGTGAAGGCACGGATTGGCAAAGCAAGAGCAGCATATTTACAACTGAAGAATATCTGGAACTCAAAACAATTGGCAACCAACACCAAAGTCAGAATTTTCAATACAAATGTGAAGACAGTTCTACTGTATGGGGCGGAAACCTGGAAAATTACGAAATCCATCGTCCAAAAGATACAGGTGTTTATTAACAGTTGTCTACGCAAAATACTTCGGATCCGTTGGCCGGACACTATTAGCAACAACCTACTGTGGGAGAGAACAAATCAGATCCCATTGGAGGAAGAAATTAGAAGAAGCGCTGGAAGTGGATAGGACACACATTGAGGAAAGCACCCAGCTGCGTCACGAGACAAGCCCTCACATGGAATCCTCAAGGCCGAAGTAGGAGAGGAAGACCAAAGAATACATTACGCCAAGAAATGGAGATAGATACGAGAAAAATGAACAAGAATTGGATGGAACTAGAAAAGAAGGCCCAGGACAGAGTGGGTTGGAGAATGCTGGTCGGCGGCCTATGCTCCATTGGGAGTAACAGGCGTAAATAAATAATAATAATAATATTAGAGAAGCGCTAGTATACTTAAAAGCAGAAGTCATCAAGTGATCCAGATATCCATAATCTAGCTTTCTCAACCTCTGACTACCGATATTATTTCACTAACTATGAAAATACTTTTGAAATAACAATACCTACAGATTTTATCCTAAAATTCATCTAAAATAAACATAACACACTTTACACAAAATAGATTTATATTTCAATATTTCACTAATTTGTCCATCAAAAAGTATGATAGGCTTAAAATTAATTAATAAGAAGAAAATGTAAATAGAATTCATGATTTCAAACATGAACAAAATTGTTACATTATGAGTTGAATAAACAACTTTTTTCAACATTGAGTTTGATTAAAAGTAAATATAGATAGTGGCTAGCAGTCGAATCCAGTTTGATGCTCGTTTCGTCCTATTCAGAACTCATCAGCTGGATGTAACTGAAATTCAGAGTTGATGTTCACTCTGGAACTCCAACCCAGTACCGTTCGCTCCAAACGCAATCACGTTATCCACTAACTACTGAATCCTGATAGATACCTGCATGTGCAATGTTGTGAAGTATAAATTCACCTGGTGTTATTTTACTTGAATCTTCCCATTGTTATTTAGGACTGTAATTGATCATTCTCATGTTGGCATATGTGCATCCTGTGCGGATTGTCTCGATATAGCTTTAAGTCACAAGCTTTTCAAATAAAAATGGATAGTGGCTACCAGTGGAATCCAGTTTGACGCTCGTTTCATCAAATTTGCGACTCGTCATCTGGATGTGCCGGTATTTTAGAGTTAATGTTCACTCTGAGACTATCATGTTAGTAGATGTTATAAGAAAATTCTAAACTTATAGACATTACATAATCAAAAAAATAGGTTATTCATAGTCTAAGAATAAAAATATTAATGTATACTTAATTATAATGTTGAAAAAAGTTTTTTTGATTCATTTAAATGTATTCAAGTGTAAACTTTATGAAGCATAAAGTGGGATTTGTTGAAGCATAACTTTAAAACACCTTTTTTTCCAATGTTCATTTATGTTTACTTAATTTAGAATCATTAACTAATCATATCTCTTTTAATTGTTTTATTTTAGAAAACATGTTATATACAAATGTTGAATATTATTTCTTTTTTAATATCATATAAGTAATATGATAAATAATAGTAGTTACCAAGTAATAAAAGCTAATATAATGTACAATATCAAATATTGAATGGGTCAGTGTTATCAAATAGTATTTGTTTTGTTGATTTAAATTTTAATGTTATCCAATAAGTATTTGAAACTGATTAATTAAAATTCTATGTATCAGAAGGGGTTTTGTAGATATTATAGTAATTTCAATGGTTGAGATCATGAGTCAACTGAATCTAAATCACCATAGGAAACCTGAAAGCACTGGACGGTTGTTTCGTCCTATTGTGGGACTCTCCAGCAGTGCGCATCCACTACCCCATCCCATGACATTGGAACCCAGAACCTGTCAGTCTCACGTGCAAACACTTAACCTCTAGACCACTGAGCCAGAAGTGAACGGTGTTAATGTCTAACTTCAACTAATCCATGAAATTGAGTGACACATCCACCATTGTGTTCAGTGAGTTATTATTTCACAACTGATTCGGATGAACTCCATTGGTCACTGCTTCTCACTAGAACTCTATGAACTACCTCTGTATACCAGTCACTAGTGAGCATATGTTCTATGTATGCTTAAGAATAACTATTTTCTTTCCTTCAATAAATAGTGTTTCATAATTCACTAATTTGAAAATAGCTTTTACAATAATCGAGCGTTATATAAAAGGATTAGCAACAATTTCAACAATTTGACATGATCTATAGTATTACTCAGTCATTTATCTAACGTAATAAAATTACACTGAACCATCTAAATGTAGAGACAAGAGAGACTGAATAAAAGAACTGTTCGTCAAAAAAGTCCCGACAGCTTGGCATTTTAATCCTATTATTATTATGACTATTAATGGCTTTATTCAATATTATATTTTTGGCATAATTTAGAATTCTCAACATAATATATTTGAACAAATTTCCTATTCTTATATCTGAATCGATCCTGACTATAAATTTTGAGCGATTGCCAGTTAGATGTTAGCATTTAATTTGATGATTAATCTTCTTATTATTGATAGCTCATTTTTAAAAACTCACAAAAAATAGACAGGTTACATATCTAGAACGAGTGGTATTATTTTCAAAAACCATAATTAATAAATTTCATTTATCACATTACTATAAGAATATTTTGATGAATTCATCACCTCAAATACAGATCGTTTGCTGTAGTGATTGAGAACACAAGTGGGGACAGTTGAATCGAATGTACTTGATTATAAAATTACAGAACATCTTAGTAAAATCTGAGAACCATACAGTAAATACTTCATTTGCAAAATGTCAATTAATTGTCTCAGACTTTATTGTTCTTTCATTTTCATACCAATCGTTTATTGTTCTCGTTCTCTTTTCTTCGATCTTCCTAACCTTGTGCTGCCAGACATTTCACTTTCGATTTATGACACGTGCTACTTATATCAATTGACATCAGTAGTACATACCACATTGTTAATTTAAAATATCAAGATTACAGGTACACCCTGCTGACGAGTGCCAAGTAGAACAAAACCTACGTCTAGAGTTCCCTGTCGACCACCTCCAACCCCCGTGTTATCTCGAAATTCATCTCATTAAATTATGAAAATAAGGTCATACAAATAGCTGTGGTTTTATGTCACAAGATTGAACTCCTTCGATGATAATATCAGGTGTTTGATTTAATATATACTCAAACAGTCATAAGTACCTATAAGTGTAGTCAATACAGTGTTACACAATTGTTTAGAAGTTTGTAGACATTGTTTGATTTGAAAACAAATAAGTAAAATACCATAGGAAACCAAAAAACATCAGATTACTGTTTTTTACTAATGTAAGACATTTCACAAAATTGAAACCAATTTGATAACGAACTCGGAACTTACAGGCTTTGAGATGAACCTGTTACAATTAAGCTACTCAACTGTCATAATAATGGTAAGTGCTTCCAATTTTAACCAATTAATGATAGCGTGAATCTAATAATCAAATATCATCTATACGTTTAAACAAACATGTTAATCTTTACGTATAGCTTCATATTCCATTCAAAATACATCATTATTATTTATCCGTAAAAATTAATCAAACTCTCAAGATACATGAGTATAAATATCTATGGATAAAGGATACGGGCTTAAAACACTCAAAGTATCAAATATTCCATGCATTCACGTTAAAAAAATATGCAACTTACTCATATTTCTCAGTTTTCTATCCTTTTTTTCTCATTCTCTCCTTTTACTTAGCTTCTCACTATTCTGCAAAAACAAAAATAATAAAACGTTCATCCTCAAGATAAATATTACGTAAAAAACCCATAATATGAGCAAATATATTAAATTATGTTTTACTTTCTAGATGTAGACAAATCAGTAAAGATACAATTTCTCACGAGGTTTCTTTTCTTTTCTCTTTTTGATTCTACTCCTTAACTATTAATTAGTTTGATTTTTAGTCACATTGGAACTGACAAACAAAAAAAAAATTAATAACGACTAAAGAGTTAAATACCTGAAGTTTATACTGATGATATAATTCAGAAGAATGATGAAAACTTCACGATCAAATCATCCAGCTCAGAGAGCAAAACTCCATCAACAGTTAAGTATCATTATTTTATATTGAAAATAAAAATATTTTCAGTTTTCAATTTAGTTTCATTCAATTCACTTAAATAATACTGAATTTTAAAAATTAAAAAAACGAAGTATCAAAACAAAACTATTCATTGTTAGAATGATAGAATTCAGCTTTATTTTCTTCATATAAACCTGTTGTATTTTAAATCAAACTTTTATATTAAATGGTTGTAAAGGTTAGGTTGTATTAAATGGAAACTATATAAAGTGTAAATGTGTGAAGAAACTATTACTGAAAAGAACAGACAATAATTTTGATGCATATGTGGGGCCCATTATTTAGATGTCAATTAGATAGCATGAATGATTGGTGTCGAAGGGCTCACCACTTTAGTGGCCCGGGAGCTGACTCCAAATAGATAATAATGAATGTTTTTTATTGAAATATATATGTCGCCTATCCTCGTATATAATCATCGACTTAAATCGCGTTAGTTAATAACGGAATTAAATAAGTCAAATAACGAGAATGGACCTATGAATACATATATTTTTTATATGAAGCGAATGGAATAGAGAGAAGAGAAACGACGCACAGTGGAGATGGTGGGTAAGCCAATTCCCCTTTGACCAAACGTTAATCAATATTTATAAACACACAAAAATAAGTTACAAACATGTGATGAGTAGTGGAATAAAAAGTGTACACACACCTACGCGCTCATATAAAAACAGTCACGGTTGATAAACGAATAATTAACAAGGTCAAAATGTGACTCAAGTAAAATGAATAGATTGGGTTTTCCGAAGCTAGAATAAGATTTATGGGCTTAACATGATAAACTCCGCCTGGAGTTCCTTTCGAGGGGCTACTACCGGTCCCAAGCCCGGGTAAATGAGGAGGGTTGGGCATGGGGTTAGCGTCCCCATCCCGTAGAAAACTAACTCGCTAAAAAAACGCCAACCAGAAAAAATAACACAAACCATTTAAACTCTGCCCTGGGAGTTAGAGGTAATATGACGCTTCATGGTGAAAGCCGAGTTCCTTCGGAAGCCACGAGGCCGATGCCCCTTCTAACAACCAGAGCAACAATTTTTATAGGTACATGGAACGTCCGGACAATGTGGGAGACCGGGAAGACCAGTCAAATAGCAACGGAAATGAGGAGATACAACTTGGCAGTACTGGGAATCAGCGAAGCCCATTGGACCCAAGCTGGACAACAAAGGCTAAATACGGGAGAGGTGCTGCTATACTCCGGTCACGAAGAGGAAAATACTCCACACACTCAGGGAGTTGCTCTAATGCTGTCCAAAGTAGCACGAAATGCACTTGTAGGATGGGAATCTCACGGATCCAGAATCATCAAAGCATCATTCGAAAAAAAAGAAGGAGGGGATCACAATGAACATTATTCAATGTTATGCACCCACCAATGATAGCAACGACGACGTTAAAGATCAATTCTATGAGAGGCTGCAATCAATCATAGAGAAGTGCTCAAGAAATAACATCACCATTCTGATGGGAGATCTAAACGTCAAAGTCGGAATAGACAACACCGGATATGAAGACATCATGGGACTGCATGGACTGGGAGAGAGAAACGAAAACGGGGAAAGATTTGTAAATCTGTGTGCATTCAACAAATTTGTCATAGGCGGCACAATATTTCCACACAAACATATACACAAAGCTACATGGATCTCACCGGACCACACCACAGAGAATCAGATAGATCATATTTGCATCAATAAAAAGTTCCGAAGGACAATGGAAGATGTGAAAACCAGGAGAGGAGCGGACATAGATTCAGATCACCACCTGGTTGTGGCCAATTTAAAACTGAAGCTAAAGAAGAACTGGACAACTGGACAAACAGCGCTGCAAAGGTTCAATACAGCCTTCCTTCGAGATACCGACAAACTCAATGAATTCAAGATAGCTCTCAACAACAGATTCCAAGCCTTACAGAATCTACTGAAGGAAGAAAAAACTACTATGGAGGATAGCTGGAAAGGTATCAAAGAAGCATTAACTTCAACGTGTCAAGAGGTTCTTGGCCCCAAGAAGCATCATCACAAGGAATGGATCTCTATAGAAACACTGGACAGGATCAAAGAAAGCAAGAACAAGAAGACAGTAATTAACAATAGTCGAACACGAGCAGAGAAAGTCCAAGCACAAGCTGAATATACAGAAGCAAACAAGCAAGTGAAGAAGAGCATTAGAGCCGACAAGCAGAAATACGTGGAAGAACTAGCGACGACGGTGGAAAAAGCTGAAAGAGAAGGAAATATGAAACAGCTTTTTGATACAACGAAGAAACTAGAAGGGAAATATAGTAAACCAGAGAGACCAGTGAAAGACAAAGAAGGAAGACCGATCACTGAGATTCAGCAACAGCGGAACAGATGGGCAGGGTACTTCGAGGAACTCCTGAACAGGCCGGCTCCAATGAATCCACTGGATATCCTATAGATGTCAATCCACCAACGACGGAAGAAATCAGAATGACCAAAAGACAAATCAAGAACGGGAAAGCAGCAGGACCCGACAATATACCAGCTGAAGCACTGAAGTCATACATCGAAGTAACGACAAGCATGCTTCATCTTTTATTCAAGAAGATTTGGGAGGAGGAACAAGTGCTGATGGACTAAAAAGAAGGACACCTCATCAAGATTTCAAAGAAAGGAGATCTGAGCAAGTGTGAAAATTACAGAGGCATTACACTACTGTCAGTACCAGGAAAAGTCTTTAACAGAGTGTTACTGAACCGGATGAAAGATGAAGTAGATGACGAACTTCGAGATCAACAAGCTGGATTCCGTAGAGACCGGTCGTGGACAGACCAAATTGCGACACTACGGATAATCGTCGAACAATCAATTAAATGGAACTCATCATTGTACATCAACTTCATTGATTATGAGAAGGCATTTGACAGTGTAGATAGGAGAACGTTATGGAAAATTCTTCGGCACTACGGAGTTCCTGAGAAGATTGTCAACATTATCCGGAACTCATACGATAGACTACAGTGCAAAGTAGTGCATGGAGGACAGCTGACTGAGGCATTCCAAGTAAGGACCGGAGTAAGACAAGGCTGTCAACTCTCTTCCTTCCTCCTTCTTCTGGTGGCCGACTGGATTATGATGACCTCTACATCTGAGGGAAAACACGGTATACGATGGACAGCTCAGAACCAATTAGACGATTTAGACTTCGCAGATGACCTAGCCCTCCTATCATATACACACGAACAAATGCAGACAAAGACAGCCAGCATAGCAGCAGTCTCTGCATCAGTAGGCCTCAACATACACAAAGGGAAAACCAAGGTCCTCAAACACAGCACGGAGAACAGCAATCCAATCACTCTTGATGGCGAAACTCTGGAAGAGGTGGAGTCCTTCACATACCTGGGAAGCATCGTCGATAAACAAGGAGGTTCAGATGCAGACGTCAAGGCGAAGATTGGCAAAGCTAGAGCGGCATTCCTTCAATTAAAAAACATATGAAACTCAAAACAACTTTCAACCAATATCAAAGTCAGAATCTTCAATACGAACGTCAAGGCAGTTCTACTGTACGGAGCTGAAACTTGGAGAACCACAACAACCACCATCAAGAAGGTACAGGTATTTATCAATAGCTGTCTACGCAAGATACTCAACATCCATTGGCCGGATACCATCAGCAACAGCCTTTTGTGGGAGAGAACCAACCGAGCTTCGAGCTGAAGTGGAGAGTAGGAAAAGACGATGGAAATGGATAGGACATACATTGAGGAAATCATCAAACTGCATTACGAGGCAAGCCCCAACTTGGAATCCTGAAGGGAAGCGGAAAAGAGGAAGGTCAAAGAACACTTTACGTCGGGAAATAAAAGCAGATATGAAAAGGATGAATAAGAACTGGAAAGAGCTGGAAAGGATTGCCCAGGACAGGGTTGGATGGAGAATGCTGGTGAGCGGCCTATGCTCCTTCACGAAGAGTAACAGGCGTAAGTAAGTAAGTAAGCTTAACATGATAACCGACATTACATATATCTAGTAAATCATAATGCTTTTCAATTATTTCTAAGTGTACCATGTTATTATCTATTGCTAATGAAATATGTATTATAGGTGAAACTATAATTTATGGACGATGACATTTGAGCGACGCTAAAGTGGCCTTGAAAATATCCACCTACGGAATAGAGCCAAATGAGGGTTTTAAACCTGTGTGAAGGATAAGGATTGTGATTTAAAGTTGATGGTTAGGGATAGAGATTAGATTTTGAGTTTTTATCACGAACTGACATCAGTTAAAAATGTCAAGAAACTATTTAGCCAAACGGATTAAAGTATTTTGCGGCGAAATCTAAGACCTGTTATCGTAAATCTGATTGGTTCGTTCATAATTATATTTTCGCTGTTTTGTATTTGTCATAACTATGAAACAGTTATGCAAATACTACTAGTTTGAAGTAAAACCGTTTTTTTTGTTGATAAACTAACAATTTCCAGAATATTTTTTAATAATTCAATGAGTTTTGTTTTCGATTTATTTACGGAGATCGAATATTTCGTTTGTCTAATAAATACATTCAACTGACGCAATCTTAGCTATTAAAATTACGATAATATCGACAAAAACCCCTTCTGTTATTAATCAACATATAATCAATAGTGACTGGCATACAGAGGTAGTTCATAGAGTTCTAGTGAGAAGCAGTGACCAATGGAGTTCATCCGAATCAGTTGTGAAATAATAACTCACTGAACACAATGGTGGATGTGTCACTCAATTTCATGGATTAGTTGAAGTTAGACATTAACACCGTTCACTTCTGGCTCAGTGGTCTAGAGGTTAAGTGTTTGCACGTGAGACTGACAGGTTCTGGGTTCCAATGTCATGGGATGGGGTAGTGGATGCGCACTGCTGGAGAGTCCCACAATAGGACGAAACAACCGTCCAGTGCTTTCAGGTTTCCTATGGTGGTTTAGCTTCAGTTAACTCATGATCCTAACCATTAACATTAGTAAATACATGTTTAATTGATCATTATCAATTCAAAAAAATTTATGGCTAACATAGTTTAAAAGCAATTAGTCTCTTTTATAAATTTTGATAGAGCAATTAGAAGACGGAATTGATCTTAAAAAAAGTGATGTAAGTCTTGTAAAACTCAAGTTTTACCTTTTGAGATGCAATTTTGCACTTCAGATAAGTAAGTTTATCTAACCGTTTAATGCAAGTATGAGAGAGTTTTCCTTTCAATTATTTAAAATAATTAGTTCCTTTTATAAATTTCGATAGAGCGATAAAAAGATGAAATTGATCTGAAAAATGTAATGCAAGTCATTGAAATTTTGTTTAACATTCAACATTAAATAATCTTTCATTCAAAAAATGATTTTACTAGTCAAGGTCAATATCATAAGATTATTGAAAATATTGTTTTACTTTCTGAATATAATTTTCTATCATAAATCACAGTTTCGATTATTCTCCAAAACACTAAATTAAATAAATACCTGAACTCCAAATCAATGATACTCACCAGGGATACTGAATAAAAAGCTATCTATGTATTACAAGTGAATCGTAGTTAAAATTACATGCAACTTATTGCCAAATTTGTAAATTCTAGAATATATATTATGTGTAAGACAAAGAATACCTACTATTGAAACATTTCAAATTATGTTGAAACAGTTGCTCAATACTTTAATTTTGCAATAATTCTAAAGTTAATATCAATAAGTGAAATTTAATTTATTACGCATTGTAAACTGAATAAATAAACTACTGATTATTGTAAACTACTACTTTCTTTATACGTGAAAATTGTATCTGAAATAATCTCAGCGATTGAAATTTAAATAATTCCAACGTTTCGTCCAGCTATCTTGTCTGAACTTTCAATCGCTGAGATTATTTCAAATGTAATTTTCACATATAATGACTTCTCTATACTCGGAGCCCGATTTCTGTCAAACTATTCGTTCTAATCTTGACGAATATTCGTATACTGCTTTCTTTATTTAAAGATAATTTACTTGTTCTATTTATTAATCATTCAATATTCACTCAAATATTTCCTTGAAAAAGCTTGGACCAGATTGCCAGGAGAAACGTTGGATTTACTTCAAAATTCATTCACTGAAATTTTACTAATACATTCTTCCTTTTTAATGTCTCACATTAACTCGGCGCCCAAATACTGTGAAACTATTCGATCATATTTAATAATTGATTTATCCTAGTAACGAAAACTACGTACATAAAATGAACTATTTTTATCATATATCTCTAACCTGTATGATGATAAGAGAAGCTCGAAATTATTAAAATTGTTATGTAATTATTTAATAAATTATAATCTTTATTAGTTATAAAGAATTTAACAGCCATATTTGGATAATAGCTAAGTATTCTGATACTTTTAGTAATATATTCATCAAAAATATAGGATTTCAATGAGAATCCATCCATGATTGCATGTGATTACTGGTAATAGTTTAATTTATAGCCCACAAATGCCCTGGTATGATCGAGGTTAGGGAGAGTCCGCCAACCCTCTTGAAGCACTCTCATGTGACCACATATATGTATCCATTTATAGGGAAGTCCTAATCACTGTCTTCTTGCACCGAGGTGTTGTTCACGAAATTCGGAGGAATAAAAGTGAATGCCTGTCAGATTGTTGGGCACGGAGGATCCACTTAGAGGAGTTACAAAACTCTGATCCCAATCCAGGATCCTAAGGGAAGAGATTGCATATGAACCTATTGCTGGTCACTAGCTATCATGATACTACATCTCCTGACGTTGCTCCACTGCCTTGTGGGTTAGACCTTTAGGTCAAAGGTTCCGGGTGTGGCCACCCGCTTTGGTTTGTGCGCCCGAGCAATATTCTAGCACACATAGAAATCAAATTCTGATTACAACTGGAAAAATTATTCTCGCTCCAATTTACATTCAGACAAATCACATCCACAATCATTTGATAACATTCGTTGGTATTATGCTACGTCACTTATCTACTCTCTTTTATTCTCATCTTTTGCATTCTATTATTTTTCAACTTATACAGCAGCTCACCAATGGTGGAAAACCTGTCCTATCTATACGATCTCGACTCACTGATTGGTCGAATACGAATACTGAAATTGTCTTTCTGAACCACGTGTATTATTCAAATTGGCGTCCTTCAACGCTCTCACACTAATGAAGATCGGACAAGAGATGGGGTTGGTTATGTCATTAGAAAGTCTCAACATCGATATCTGTTGTCTATCCGAGACCCTTATTCAAAACTCTAATGAAATACTACGAGTTCACTCTCCATCTGCCACTTCGGAAAGTTTGTTTCATGTGCGTTTATGCGGGGACCTTGTAGCAGCTTCGTCTGGTTTCGCCGGCGTTGATGTCTCACTGAGCACTAGAGCTGAGGCAATACTAATTGACCAAATCCCCATTAACGGTCGGTTATGCGCTGTTAGATTAAAAAGCTCTATCAAAGTACGAAAGAATTGGTGTGAAAAACGGTCTTTACGTTATCTTCGACTACGCTTCGACAGATTGTAGCCCGGATGCGACCAGGAATGAGTTTTACCATCAGTTAACAGTTCTTCTACAGAAAGGGCGTTTGATGGATATTGCATTGCTGACCGGAAATTCTATTTCTCGCTAGTTTTTTTCTCAAAACTCCTTCCAAATAAGAAGGCACCTTTAACTAAGTATTCAAATATGGGAACTCACTTTTTACATTCCCTATGTATAGTGCAGATCACGTAGATTTAACATTTTTTGATTGAGATCAGTCCTAAATTTTCTAACTAATAGCATATAAGGAAGTCATTCGTAATCAATAAAGTAGTAGGTATTCATCTTATATCTAGTCAAAATTAGTGGTCTTTGGTTTTAGGCTACATTTTTATCATCTCTAATGAATGACAAGCAACATGATTAATGAAAACTTTTTCCTACTGAATCTTTACGTGATCTACGTGTGATACTTAAATAATGGTTGGAATAAAAAAATAGCAAACTGTTATATGTTGGGACCGCCGATTAGAGGGCAGTGAATTATCGATTGGACCAAGGACGCGTAAAACACGTGAGAGCAGTCTAGAGTTCTGATTCGTCCTGCTTTCGGCCTAGCCCAACCAGTTAAGTCCAGAACGCCAATCTCAGCATCTTCAATATGAATCATTATATTTCAAACATACTGAGTTTATATACCAAACAAACAAACCACAACGTAGCATAATATAGAAAATAACATTCACAAATGGATCCTAAAATTACCATTTATTATTCTTGTCGGGACATAACACAAACAAAAGGCACCACAAGAAAAACACTAAATGTTTCCAAAACAAACTAACTTTTCCATCAAATGTATTCTTAAGTTACTGGTAAAAAGTTCGAGAAAACTGTTATCTAGGTAACAAAGAGGATATTAATCTTTTCTGTGAACAGTTATTTTAGTAAAAAGTCTGACTATATTGCTTAGCTAAAATAATTGACTCGCTTGAACAAACCATTCAAATCAATATGATTCTGTTAAATAAATATTGCTTTACTAATTATAAATCAATTGCCACTTATTTTGTGTTCTATCAAAATTTGTAATTGTTTTATCAATTTAGTTTAATATGTGTCTAGCTAAGAATTTGTTAAAACACCCTTTCCTTCACACTATCTTGCTCGTTTACTCTTACTTTCTTCTTGCTTCTTTAATGTAGTGGTTCTTTTGAGTACTAAAAATAATGAAATATATTTATAAAAGGAGTATGACAAAGTTAAAAAACTGTTATTAGAAATTTATTTCAAGTGTTCATATTCATTTGAAGTAGTTACTACTTACTTCTTATTGTGTTCAAGCTAACTAAAGGTATCTGAATAACACTTTCATACATTAAGTTTAATACAGATATATTCACAAACTGCATTTGTATATACGTACAAATAAGCATATATATATATATATATATATATATATATATATATATATATATATATATATATATATATATATATATATATAATTATAGACTGAGAGAGAGTAATGGTATAAATCATTCATACAGAATAGTAGTCCATTCATTGTCTAATGATTGACGTAAACTGAGTTTTTTATATCTGGCTTACTTAGTTACTTGATTCATAATCACTCTATAAGTACCTTTTATCAATAAATTTATCTACAAGAAAATTCATTTACTATGGAGTTACTTTCATTTTATTTCTTTTTTTAACAATTAACATACAAAATCATACATACGAAAAAATATTTTAAGTCCCATAGTTATCAATAAAAATATCCTTTAATATTTGAATTCATTAGTCAATTGTAGCTAGATCACCATGGAAAACTTGGAAGCACTAAACGGCCATTTCGTCCTAGTATAGAACTACTCATAAGTGCACATCCAAGAACCCGCCCTGTGAGATTCGAACCCAGAACCTATCGGCCCTTATAAATTTTAAAATAGTTTATAACGCTTTATTGAACTTTAAAATTTGCCAGAATTACACATCTTTACGAATATTTTTGGAACTAAGTGTTTGATATTCATGTTTTGTAATAAGTATGATAATCTTGCTCAATTCAATGATAAATATATTTTTTTGTAAGAAGTAAAGAAAAGTATAGAAAAGAAGATCTTATCACCTATCTACTTTGTATGTAGTAAGGAAAATTTCAGTACAAAATATACAGTGATTTAAGAGAATCATTCGATTCTTAGGATAAGTTAATGAATATTAAAAATTTTCAATGTTTTCATTCAATTATATAACTGACATATATTTCAGAAAAATAAGATGTATTCCTGGAAGCTAAATCCTTCTTTGAACTGTTAGTCTCGTAGTCATTATTTTCTAGATTAAAATGGTTCGTATCCTTATGAAGTCTCAATCAAAATAATCCTAACCGTAAATATTAAATATTTTCCCATAAATTTAACCATTAGGTTGGAAACGTTCCGAGATACAAACATTTACTACTGTTTTTTCATGATTAGACCTATACTAACTAATAGAAGATTTATCAAACTTTTATGAAAGACCTTAATTACTAACTCCAAATACAAAATTTTCACCTGTTCAAAATCTAGCAATGAGAACATCAGATAAACTGGTCATATCACGGTCTACCAAGAGACAGTAAATAGTCACAATCACATTAGATCAAATAAAAGTTAACATTTTGATCAACCTGTGGTGTATGCTGCTTATGCTGATAAATAAAAGTAGTATATAACAACACTTGAAAGTGGAATGTTTGCCTGAAGAAGGTCGAAATAAAGAGAAGATTATTTCTACCAACACAGTAATAATTCAGTTGAATCTATAATATATAATTGTTCATTGGACATTTATTATTCTTTAAGATATAAACTTGAATTTATCAAGTAATAAATGTACTTTTAAAGTTTTAAATATTTCACCTTTGGATTAAAATTAACAAAAAAGAAATATAAAAAAATGGCATCACAAAAATAGAACTGAGAATAAATAACAAATAAGGTTACGTACTGATCAAGGGGTGATGCAACTTTTTCTATCCTCCTATAGACATACATTTTCCATATAACTATGTATACGAAAAAAATACAATAAAATGAAGATAGAAAATTATTATCACTTATTTCTAGACTAAACAATATAAGATAACTATCATACTAACCAATTATATATCTTCACTTCTTATTATGTAATGGTTTTAATGTTTTTGTGGTGATTATTGTAATTCTCAGAAGGGATTTTGTGGAGATTTTAGAAATTTCAATAGTTGAAATCATGAGTCAATTGAAGCTAGATCACCATGGAAAACCTCGAGGCACTGGACGGCCGTTTCGTCCTAGTATGGGATTCCTCAGCAGTGCCCATCCACGATCCCGCCCCCCGAGAGGTTCGAACCCAGGACCTATCAGTCTTGCGTGCGAGCGTTTAACCATTAGACCACTGAGAAACTTCTATTTCCAATGTTTAACTATTGATATGACTTTTGTTATCGTACTTTATTATTCTTATTGCTACCAGTATACCTTTCTTCCAACTATTAATTTGTACATTTACCTATTATGTGTGGTGACTTATTATATTTCATCGTGATTATTGACTTAAATTACTTTGATTGGTTTTAAATTTTCGTATAAATATTCATGTATATTAGAGTAAAGCCTGACAACAATCTAATTGAAAACAATTGTTCACTTACATGTATTGTTTTAATTTTCAAAATGGGAATCGTTAATATTCTTTTAAGAAGTTTATCACATTTTTTGTATGATATGAAATGTTTACAATGACAAGTGAATATATTGTAAGCATCTAATTATTATCAATAGAATCTAAATGTATACAAAACTGTTAACAGAATAAAATAATGCAAATTTTGGTTGAGGTATCCGTCCATTTTTAATTAAACCATTAATTACTAGAAAATAACTATTTTTGTTCTGAAACTCATTAATTATACAATATCTTTCACTTAAGACATTCATTCTTAATGATTAGAACTTATTTATATTATTTATTTGAACACATAAATATTGGTACAAAGGGGCACTGGATACATATGCACCACATAAGTCACTTGATTTGTGAGTGGGCTGTGATACTGCCCGGATGCTCAGACTAAAGCAGATTGTTTAATTAGAGGACCACACCCGGAGCCTTTGACCTAAAGGTCTGATCCACAAGACAGTGGAGCGATGTTAGGAGATGTAGTCCCATGATATCCGGTGACCAGCAAAAGGTTTATATGCCATTTGTTCCCTCAGGACCACCGAGTAAGTAATGTAGTTGTTAGGAAACGGGTACTAGATAAGGATGGCAAATCAATTGATGAAGTAGTGAAACTTAATCAGTTCAGGTGGCTGGGACATGTGTTACGCATGACTGACTGCCACGACGTGCAATGTTTCATGGTGTAGGAGTAGGTTGGAAGAAAGCTAGGAGCGGCCAGACCAAAACATGGCACAAATCCATGAAGTCACTGACAAGTGGACTGAGTCATGTTGGTAGGTGTAGACTACCTGGTTGGGGACCGCGAGACGATAGCAACCGATGGTTAGAGACCTTGAATGACATGGCTCAAAATCGTTTGCAATGGTGCAGGTGCATCCACTGTCTGTGTTCTCTCAAACTCTAATCTTCTGAATTCTTCATGTCCTTTATTTTCTTTCTCAATTTATTCCACTGGACTATACTCCTTTAATAACATCATCAAACCCTGATGTTCCTGATTACTACTTATACTTTCACAACCTCTACCACAACGGGATTTGAAAAGATAACTAAATCTCTGTGTTAATGTGGTATGGCAACTCGACCTGATGTACGTACGCACGAAATTCCATGTTGTTACCGACTGACTAACTTGTTACCTCAGGATCCTGGAGCCCATGTGCATGATTGGTTTGGAATCAGGGTTTTCCAACTCCCCCAGGTGGACTCCCTGTGCCTACCGACCCGGTTAAAGCGTCGGACATTCGATTTTTGTCCTCAAAATTTCATAAAAAACACACCATGTGCAAGAAGGCAGTATGTATGACCTCCCAGACAGTGGCTGTATACGCGTGGTCATGTGAGACCATTTCGAGAGGGAGAGCTGACTCTCCCAACCCTCATCCGCTTCAGTGCATATGGGAGCCTATTTTAGGCACTTCATTCGACTAATGATTACTTGTGATATGGCACTATCAGTTATTTTACAAGTTAGTAATGACTCTTCGATCTTAGAATTACGTTCAAGCACAATACTGATTGATGTAGACGACACTACAATGTTTATTACCGAACAATAACCATCTTTACAATCTTTTTATTTGGTTGTGCTTGTAAAATTCTATCAATCATGTTGTAATGTAGTCATGAATAAAAGTAACTCAATGCCATTACACTTTATTTCAGAGTTAGATGACTGAAAGTGAAAGGCACAAAGCTATGGATCAAGGTTTTTTGTTTGTCAAAAATCCTTGGAAGAGCATTCCTGCATTCTTATAGAAATTAGTCTGTTGAATCCAATGCAAGTTAGTAAACAGAAAATGATTCGAATAGCTGTAAGGTGATGTATTTAAATGTGATGTTAAGTAACAAAGGTCTGAATGTCAAGAACAATATCGGTTCCCTCACAATCACAAAAACACCTTATCAATGAATGCCAACTAGCACGAAACTTAAGTTCAGGGATTTCAGTCGATTATCTCTAAACAACTAAGACAAAAACTTATTATAAAGGATTTTTTCAAGAACTTACGTCATTTACTATTATGTACGATATATCCAACTGGAAGTACAAAAATTTAAAATCTTAACCAAAGAAAATTTACTCTAGTGTCATGAAAGAAGTAGAGAGATTATTGAACAAAATGGTTAATTTAAAAATATATTTAGCATAAACTAAAACGACAGTCGAGTGATCCATTACTTGTTTTTCTTCCTCTAATTCTACTCCATATGCTTCCATCTTCAAGGATGATAAATACTGAATTATTTCCATAAAAAATTTTCGAGAAAAAAACAATTGCATATTACCATAAAGTGTAGCGGTTTCATAGGTATTAATAATAGGAATATGACTATGGGGAAAGAAAGAAATTCGCATTACTATTTCTTAATGAAAAAATGGATTTAGTATAATTTCTTCAATATAACTATCAGTTTGAAACTAATCAGTCTGTTGAATCATTACACCCTCCTTCATCTTCTTCCTATTGTAACATATGACACGATTCTTATAATGATATTGCTCATTAGATTAAAACAATTAGCAATTATTTTTTGAATATTATATTTTTTTTGTATTAAATCGTAGGTAGTTCTAATTCGAAAAGTATTACTTGATATTATCCATCTTGTCATAAAAATATCAACCAATAATTATTCTAAATTAATCTATTTATTAAAATTTATTCTTCTAAAAAGATCATTTTTCAGCTGTAAAGATAGAAAGTTAAGTCATTAGCCAGTATTCTGACATCTTACCTCTGTGGTGCATTCTACTTATATTGACAGAAACAAGTAGTATGTAACATCAATCAGAAGTAGAAAGCCTGTCAAACGAGTGTTGAAAAGATTGAACTGGAGAAAACAGAAAGGGAAACCGAAAGTAATTGAGAGGTGAAAGAATCATGATTGCTGTAAGTCACAATCGACGAAGGATTTGCAAATGAAGTATTTAATGTATGGTTTTTATACTTTACCAAAGAACTCTGTAATATTGTGATAGATAAATTAGTTATCCTCACCAAGCCTTCATTCATTACACTCTACCAGCATTGGAATTCAAACGACTGTTAACCACGTGTACAAAAGATGTCCAGTTTCAGTTCAAAAATGACATATACTGACAAACTAATGGTGTAACAATCGTAAGTCTATTCAGTCCTGTCCTAACAGATATTTTCATGGCTAATCCCGAAAGAACCAAGATCAAAGGAGTGACTGATGAGATGTTGTATTATTCAAGGTATACTAATGACACCTTTGTCGTATGTGATAATCAATAACATGCAAAAAATCTGATGAAACCTTTCAACGAAGCCCATAAAAGTATCCAGCTTACAATGGAGCAAGAAAATGAAAACAAGTTTCATTTTCTTGATTTCACAATAAAAAAGAAGGAAAGATTGCACAGTCCGGTTGTATATTTATAGGAAAGATACATGGAATGAGATTTATCTCAATTTCAATAGCTCTTGTCCACTCAGTTACATATAAGCACTTCTTAAAACACTGTTTCATAGAACAAGAAGAATATTTACTGCCGATACACTAGAAGAACCAATGAATGTGAAAAGGCATTTACAGAACGATGGATACCCACTGAAATTTATTGAAATATGCAAAACGTGAAGATAAAAATCCCGAAAAACTACAGTTGACAAAAGACCTATTTTTTATTCAACTTAAATCCAAAGGTGACGATGTAACCGGGTCAATCAACATGAGACTAAAAACTAGAGTGACAAGAACTCATTCTGCAGCTAAACTGATTGTCTTGTTCAAAATAACATTTTCTTCAAAACAATCAAAGATCGGTATGTATCCCTTTTATGATACCACCAACTGTTGTGTATACAAATTCACATGTATCTGCAAAAGCAGTTACATTGGTAGAATAGAAAGGAGAGCCTATGTCCGATTCAAAGGATATATTACAAAAAGTCCAAGTGGGCTAAAAGCTCTCAATAGTGCCATCTCCAGACATCTTAACGCAGGGCATCAAGTGGATACACTCCAGTCTTCTGAAATTTGCCGGTGCTATATATACCAAACGCCTAAAACTAGATCTATGTGTCCAAAAACAAACGATAATAAATCTTACTTTGCCCTGGAAACATTACATTCTTTTTATTGCATCATTCATTTCGACTTTCTCAAGTTTTGATTAAATCATTGTCATTTTTCTTTAATTCATAACTGACTGATTTCAACTTATATCTTTCCTGATTAATATTAATTTGTTTTCAATTACTTCATTACACAATCATCTAATGTTCTAACCACCAGTCGAATGTTCTGGGACTTTCCCTTCCAGACTTTATTTATTTCTCTGAAGCAAACAATTTCTAACGACCTTATTAACTCCATTGGAATCTTCACTACATCATGATACACATATTCATCTCTAACCACCATCATATATTTATAAGTATGTCAATATCTGTAATACCTTTGATTTCAAATACTATAGGTTGTAAGCAGCTGATGTGAACCTAAAGGAATAAAAACGAATTCATGTTATTCTGCACCAATCTTCGTTTTTGCTCTCTTTAGGATAATAGAGGGAACTACGTGTATGAAATCTTCATTATTCTTGGCAATGTTTTGTATTATAATGATTCAATCTTATCTTAAAGGTATGCTTCAGTTAGTTAGGGTACTATTCTGTAACTTGGATAGACAATGGAAACTCGAAGTGAATCTTATTCAATGTTGTTATTTGAACTCTCTAAAAGTCTCTTACAATTAATTCTGTTGATCATCTTTTTTAAATTAAGAACAACAAGCGTTAGGATATTAAACGAATTCAGTTGGTCTAGTGTGATTTGACAGATTTGTTTTACATGATGAGTTTTGCAAGGGAGGAATAAATAAGACAGTAGTGGTAAAATTACTATCAAGTGTATGAAAACTAATATAAAGTCTTTTTATAACCAAAAGGAAGAGTGAAAGAAAAGGATAAAACTTTCCAGTCATTCCTCAAAGAAAAGATCGTAGATATCTTTTAGCATTTTGTTTTCAATTTATTACGTCTACTCTCATTACAAACGCGAGGATGATATTTGAATCCCGTATTCCAAATGTATTTTGATACATGTTTGGTGTGAAGGTATAGAAGTGTTTTCATTCAATTTCTGGAAAGCATTACCAAATTACTATAAACCCATGAGGTTTTTAGCAGATTCTGCTTGATAGTTATCTGTGGTTTTCAAGTCATGACTCACAGTGACTGAAGATGTATTCCATCGATTGTGTAATAAAGTTTATCATTGTAGTAATAATCAGTATTCATTAAAATATTGTACTGTTATCCATTGAATAATCCAAAATTGGTATACCTCAGTGTAACACTATTGATTTGAAACCACCTCAAAAATGAATAGAGTAACATATTGGTCTCAAGTACATAAATATTTTCCAATATATTAAATTGATAAGATCTTAAATTAGTTTGGTCGACTGATGGAAATGTTACTTTGTTGTTATTCGTTTAGATGTGTTTAAATTAGTCTAATACATAAATGATACTTTTTCTCATTTATACATAGACATTTTTAGAGGATCTACTAAAATCTGTTTGCGGTAAGTATTGTATTTCAGTTTATCTTTTTACGAAAATCAATAACTTATCAGTGTCAACAAGTAGAGTCTTTTCAAGAGAAAACCATGACCCGTGATTGGGAGCCAGCGCTCAGACTATAACCAAGGATTTACAGCCAAAGTTAAAACGCTTGTTTTACAGCTAAAAAGATATGAATTATTCGGTTGTATAGCATATGGTTACTAGTTTTAAACTAGATATATAATGTGAAGACTGCTTTTCTTCTTAAAGCTAGCAAAAACATGTATCAAATACCTCCATTTAAAGTACTTAGATATATGATGAATTGAAATATCTTCCATACTTTTACCAATTCTTCCTATTTTATTCTATAAATTCTTTCACAAAAAAATGAGTAGTTTTTGTCTGTTAAGAAACACGTTATATATTATCCAAACAATCACTAATTGAATAAGTATGGTTGATGAATCATTCTATCATTCCCCTTATTCTTCGAAGACATTGACACATTTTCCGTTTCCTAAAATGTTTAAATTTCCGGCAATGTAGATTGTTTAAAATTTTATTTATTTATTTATTTTTATTTGAACACATAAATATTGGTACAAGGGGGGCACCAAATATATATGCGCCACACAAAACAATGATAATTTGAAGAGAAGGAGAAAAAAAAAGTAATGAACGTGGGGAATTATAAAAAAAAGGGAGAGAGAGAGAACAATGGTTGGGGAAACGGAAAGGTACAATCAGAAGAGATCTTTCAGTTAAGGAAGATACAACCACTTTTTATGAAGAAAGTAAAAGAAGGTTACAGCACGATCGCCACTGGCTTCTATTCTGAGCCATATCTAATAACGTCTCTAGCCACTGCGTTACACCGTCTTTCGGACCCCAACCAGGGAGTCGTGAAGGACCAACAGAAGCTATCCCTTTGCAGCTTTCTTTCATACCACGACACCATGTCATACACTGACCACCTCTCCGCTTTTTCCAACCAGTCCCAGAGTCGGCAAATAATGCACGATGAGGAATTCTCTGGGACGACATTTGTAAAACATGTCCAAGCCACCGAAGTCGGTGTTTCAAGATGGTGACACCAATTTCATTATCGTCTCTGTGACCGAACACTCGATGCCGAACCTCTGCATTACTGACATGGTGTTGCCACTGGATGCCAGCAATCCTTCGGAGACAACGATGATCGAACACAGAGAGTCGTCTAACATCCTCAACTCGGAGAGGCCAGGTTTCACAAGCATAGAGCAAAACTGCTCTCACCGTCGCGTTGTATATCCGACCTTTTACAGCCAGACTAACATCACGAAGGCGCCAAAGATGGCCCAGATTGGCATAAGCCGCTCTGGCTTTCACTATACGAGCATTGATCTCATCACTCACACCACCACCAGCACTTATGCAGCTACTTAGATACACGAACTTCGTGACTACTTCTATCTGTTCACTACCCAGGGTGAGTGTAGGATTAGGATCCTGCCAGTCTTGTAGAAGAACTTTGCACTTCGAAGGTGCAAAGCACATACCATACCTACGGACACTGATTGCCAACTGATTAAGTGCGGATTGCATGGCTTGGGCATTCTCGCACAGTAAGACAACATCATCCGCATACTCAAGGTCAAGAAGTCTTTCTCCAGGCAACAGATCCACACCACCATTACTTACATCCGTCAGAGCTGTTTCCAGAATGTCATCGATGGCAAAGTTGAAGAGGAATGGTGAGATTGGGCAACCCTGCCTAACCCCACTGCTTGAATGGAACAATGGAGAAAGGTGGTTGTATGCCCTCACTCTGCCTGAGGTGTTTGTGTATAAAGCTTTTAGGATGTTAATAAACTTCTCAGGCACACCCTTCTTCAATAGACAATCCCAGAGAACAGTTCTGTCCAACGAATCGAAGGCAGCCCTGATATCAAGAAACACTACGATTGTTGGCCTTTGATAAGTATGGCGGTGTTCTAACACTTGGCGGAGGGTGAAGATATGATCAATACATCCTCGACCAGAACGAAACCCAGCCTGCTCCTCGCGAGTCAATCCTTCTCGGGTCCTGAACAACCTACGAAGTATGACGGAAGCCAATAGCTTGGACGCAATCGGAAGTAGACTTATCCCCCGATAGTTGTTACAGGAACAACGTGAACCCTTTTTAAAGATAGGGACAACTATCGACTCATTCCATGACGTTGGTACACTCTCTAGTTCCCAGATCTTTGTAAACAACGTCGTCAGTCCCTTAGTCAAAAAGTCACCACCATCTTTAAAAAGAGCCGGAGGTAAGTCGTCTGGGCCCGGTGATTTGTAACGTTTCAAGAGTTGGAGTTCCTTGCGGACTTCCGCCTCATTTGGTGGATCAGTCGTCACCGGCCATGGAGGGCAGGACAGTCTGACCGATGTTGCCGGAGCAGCAGACCAGTTGAACTGCTCTTCAAAGAATTCTGCCCATCGTCCAAGACGTCGATGGATGTTAGTGATTGGCGTTCCGTCATCCTCGCAGATTGTTTCGCTCACACCAAACTTCTTGCTGCCAGTGGCTCGGATGAGTTGGAAGAGCTTCCGGTAATTACCAGATGCAGCTGCTGCTTCCAACTCACTGGCACGCTCCGACCACCAGGCTTCTCGGTCCTTACGCAAGCTTTGCCCGATTTCATTACGTAACATCCTTCGTCTGTGGTCAAACTCACGGTCACCCGGAGTAGACCGACGGGCTTCAATCAGTTGTAAGGAACCAGAAGAAACCCAGTGCTTGTAAGCGGGATGTATCGCAAACGCACAACAGACTGTACCTGCCATTTTCATGGCGTCATGCAATTGCAACCAATGCTCATCTATACTTTTCGGTGGAATGGTAGCTAGCCTAGAAGCTAGCTCGGTTCGGTACTTACTAGCAACAGAAGTTGCAGCCAGCTTGCTAACATCAATCCTTTGGTGGCGGTCACTTCGTTGTCCACTGAAAAGTAAGGTAAGATTGGCGCAGACCAGAGCATGATCAGATCCCAGATAGGTACTCCAAAAGGAGCGGCAGTCTTGTACACAACCGCGCCAGCGGTAGCTGATCGCGATGTGATCAATCTGAGTCCAGGCTTGAGATGCAGAAGGAGGACGCCAGGTGGCACATCGGCGATGACTGTGCCGAAAGTTAGTGCTAGCCAGAAACAGGTTGTGGTCTGTGCATAGTTGCAGTAGACGTTCCCCGTTATCTGTCCTGCGACCAACGAGTCCCCATCGGCCACCTAAACGACTCTCTTCTGTGCCTAGACGCCCGACCTGAGCATTCAAGTCTCCAGCTAGTACTACAATATCTGTCGAACGCGCTTTCTGGAGAAGAACAGTTAGCTGGTGGTAGAACTCGTCCTTGATTGCATCCGGGCTGCAATCTGTCGGGGCATAGGCGGAGATGACGAGGAGACATCGTTTCTCACGCCGATTTCTTCTCACTTTGATGGAACTTTCTAATCTAACAGCACATAACCGACTGTTAATGGGGATCCAGTCGACTAGTGCTGCCTCAGCTCTTGCGCTTAGTGCGACACCAACGCCAGCAAGACCAGACGAAGATGCCACAGGGTCCCCGGATAAACGCACATAAAACAAGCTTTTTGAAGTGACAGATGGAGAGCGAACTTGTAGTACTTCACCAGAGTCTTGAATACGGGTCTCGGATAGACAACACACATCAATATTAAGACTTTCCAAAGACATAGCCAGCCCTATCTGTTGTCCGACCTGCATAAGTGTGCGAACGTTGAAGGCATCCAGTTTGAATGGTGCACGTGGTTTCAGAAAAACTGCTTCAGTACTCATATTCTGTAGTAACATACAATTTTCAAACCAGGCAGTGACTCGAGAACGTTTAGATAAAGCTGAGTTTTCACCATAGGCGAGCTGTTGTCTGAGTCGAAACGGATACAATAAGTAGAAATAGGAGATAGTGAATAAATGACGTAGTAAATAATAATAATAATAATAATAATAATAATAATAATACCAGTCATTTCAATGTTAGTCGGAGAGAAACGAATATTTTCTATAAGCAGATAGTTCATCATAGTTTTAGTGTGTGGGCTGAGATACTGCCCGGGCGCCCAGACCGAAGCAGGTAGATTGTTTAAAAACTAATGGAAACTAACTGTATACACTATCTCTAATCATATAACTACTTGCAACAACAGACAAAAGAATCATTCGTGATAATTAGTCTAACTTAGTAAAGTTCAGTTGATATTGTTTTACTTGAATCTTCCCATTGATGTTTAGGACTGCAATTGATCAGTCTCTTATTGGCATATGTGCATACTGTGCGTATTGCCTCGATATTGCCTTAATTTACAAGCATTATAAGCAGAGATGGATAGTGGCTAGCAGTGGAATCCAGGACGCGCGTTTCGTCCTATTTGGGACTCGTCAGCTGGATGTACCTGCATCTCAGAGTTGATGTTCACTCTAGGACTCGAACCCAGTACCGTCCGCTTCAAACGCCATCGCGTTATCCACTCAACTACTGAGTCCTGATAGCCACTTGCTTGTGTGATGGGTTGAATTTTAATTCACTTGATATTGTTTTACTTGAATCTTCCCATTGATGTTTAGGACGGCAGATTGTATTCCTGGACTATGACATAAAAAAGCTAAAGTGCCACTGAAATAATCTTTTATAGAAATTAGAAACATTATTTGGTTTGTTAGTCTATTCAATAGAATAAAATCTTTACTCTTAATTTAAGTAATCTTACAATTAGTGGTTAAGCGCTCGCACGAGAGACTGATAGGTTCTGGGTTCGAATCTCGCGAGGCGAGATCATGGATGTGCACTAATGAGGAGTCCCACAATATGATGAAACGGTCGTCTAGTGCTTCCAGGTTATCCATGGTGGTCTAGCTTCATATGACTTATGATCTCAACCATTGAAATTACTATAATATCTACAAAAACCCCTTCTGACATTAATCAACATATGTTCATTGGTGACTAGCTTCATGAGGTATTTCCTGGAGTTCTAGTGAGGAGCCGTGACCAGTGGAGTTCAATCAGGCCTGTTGTAAGACAATGACTCACTGAACATAATGGTGGATGTATCACTCAATTTCGTGGATTAGTTGAAGTTAAACATTAACACCGTTGACTGCAGGCTCAGTAGTCTAGTGGTTAAGCGCTCGCGTGCGAGAATGTTGTGAGATATTGTGGGGCCCGTTATTTTCGTATTATCGTTGATCCAGACAAACGAACGGGGAAACGATGCGAAGAGAAGAAAGCGAAGCAAAAATGACGCGCGGTGGAGATCGCTGATAAGCCAACTCCCCTTTTAGTCAAGCGTTAATCAATATTTATCGTTACACAAAACTAAGTTACAAACATGTGATGAGTAGTGAGATAAGAAGTGTACACACAACTACGCGCTCATATAAAAACAATCAAGATTGATAAGTGAATAATTAACAAGGTCAGAATGTGACTCAAGTAAAATGAATAGATTGGGCTGTCCGAAAGCTAGAATAAGGTATTTGGGCTTAACATAACAACAGACTCTACAATATCAACTCACTAAAGACATGGGCGTATGGTGGCGCAACTTCTTGGATTAGTTGAAGTTAGACATTGACATCCGTTGGATGCCGGTCGGCTCAGCGGTCCAATGGTAAGGCGCTCGCGCGCGATACTGATAGGTCCTGGGTTCGAATCTCGCGGGGGCGGGATCGTGGATGCGCACTGCTGAGAAATCCCACGCTAGGACGAAACGGCCATCCAGTGCCTCGAGATTTTCCATGGTGATCTAGCTTCAATTGACTCACGATTTCAATCAGTGAAATTATTTAAATCTCAATAAAACTACAAATTATCTATTAGGATATAATTTGAAAATCTCATAAAATCTATATGGTTTATTTATGAAATTTAACAATGATTTAATACTTTCAAATGATAAACAACTTTTTTACCTTAAGTTTACCAATTACTTAACATTTGACATTATTTTCGATCTGTAACATTGGCTTTGTTCAAACTATACAATGAATGATGTGAAGTTTATCTAATATAATACTGGTAAAAACGAATAATAATATTTTAATCCTATTTAAAATCAATTTATCATGAATGAAGGATTTTTAAGTTTTCCTTTACTTCAAAACTTCAAATCAAATACTTCACTTGAATTAAGTCATAAATTGAACAAGATACTTCAACTGATAACCTTTGGAATTAGACAGTTTTGTTTAAAGATATTAGTTGAAAAACAAAATATAGTTTACAGATAATAAACTTTAAATTCAGCAGTTTAAAAATCCCCATAGAATATTCAAAAATAAAAAATATTTAAGCGAACAATTGTTTTCAATAACTTCATCATCAGTCTCTACAGTTATACGTCCATAATTATAATATTTAACAAAGGCTAAAATAAGGCATGTATTAATGAGATTTATAATGTTATGTGTTAAAAATGGCGGATGTTTACATATGTTACGACATATATACTTCAAGGAGCTAGATTACGGTTGCTCTACATAGCCGAAGTCATCTGGATCAACTCCAGAAAAGGTATATCCAGCCTCTATGTTTACCTTAGCCCACGACTGGATCACCGGATACCTAAACTGAATATTATAAACATCTTACTCCTTTTTTTATTACCTCCATCTTAATCTTCACACCCATCATTCTCAATTCACTTATATTTTCTTTTGTCGTAATTACCTTGATAACACTCCCCTTATTACGTAATATATTCACACGACAATATTATTATTATTAATATCTCAATTGACAAGATGAAATTCTCCTACTATGCATTTTATTCACACAATTTTGTCTTAAATTTTTTTGCATTTGCATTTTTGCTATAATACTATTCTACTTATTGCGAATGGACACTTTATTCCAAATCATTCTGACCATTATTAAATGACCTTTCTAATCAGCAAATAACGCAATTTTAAAGTATATATGTCGTAACAGATGCAAACGTTCACCGTTTTTAACACATTAAATTGTCAAATTCATTAATACATGCCTTATTTTAGCCTTTGTAAAATATTATAATTATGGACGTATAACTGTAGTGGCCGATGATGAAGTTATTGAAAATTGTTCGCTCAAATATCTTTTTAAGCTTTGGATTATAAAAATCCATCTGTTGTTATTTATTTTATTTGATTAAAATTCTGTTTAATTATTTATTTATATCAGAAGGGGTTTGTGTGGATATTATAGTAATTTTAATAGTTGAGATCATAAGTCAATTGAAGCTAGAACACCATGAAAAACCTGGAAGCACTGGACGGCTGTTTCATCCTATTGTGGAACTCCTTAGCAGTGCGCATCCATGATCTCGCCTCGTGAGATCCGAACTATCCACAAAAACCCCTTCTGACATTAATCAACATATGTTCATTGGTGACTAGCTTCATGAGGTATTTCCTGGAGTTCTAGTGAGGAGCCGTGACCAGTGGAGTTCAATCAGGCCTGTTGTAAGACAATGACTCACTGAACATAATGGTGGATGTATCACTCAATTTCGTGGATTAGTTGAAGTTAAACATTAACACTGTTGGCTGCAGGCTCAGTGGTCTAGAAGTTAAGTGTTTGCACGCAAGCCCGATTGTTCCTGGGTTCGAGTCTCGCGAGGCGGGATCGTGTATGTGCACTAATGAGGAGTCCCATACTAGGACGAAACGACCGTCTAGTGCTTCCAGATTTTCCATAGTGGTCTAGCTTCAGTTGACTCATGATCTCAACTATTAAAATACTCATTTACAATTTTATTTGTGTTGAATAACAAGTGCCATTTTTAATTTGATATTTTGTAAAGTATTTGAAAGCCTATCCTATTAACTTCTACTTTTTTTATTACTAGATTGTCTTAATCTTACATTTGTGTTATTAAGGACTGTTGTCGATTACTTTCATAAATAAATGTAACTGCATTCTATGTGCTAACTAAGTTATCAGCTCAACTGTTCTATTTGCTTTTTCTTTTACAGATTCTATTATACATTGCTCCTTACACTTTTCCCAGTGCAAAACGTATCTTCAAATTAGATGTAAACCTACTAAAAGCTAAAAACTAGAGCTTCTCCAATTATTTAGTTAATTATCTGAGAATATAAAGATCTTAGCTAAAGTATTTATCTTTGAAATACTAATTATTTGTAACTGACGAGACCCAAAACCAACAAAATCTTATGTTCATCTAAGCTATTTTACTGATGTAATTCTAATTATTTATTAAATAAATAATATTCGCTTGTAATTTGAGATGTATTTTGTCCTCAAATTAATTGACTTCTTCATTAATTAATCAAAAAGCCCAAATTGCTTGTTTTCTTTAATTTACTAAGTACATGTTCGATATCATAATAATATCATATTTCAAGTTTGACCGTATAAAGTTAGATGAACAAAAAAAATATCGAAAAACTTTGATTGAAAATAACTGAAATATTAATTCACTACTTATAAATACCATTTCAAGATGAATCTATTTTTGTTTAATCAAAATATACAATCAATGAACTATGAACTAATGTTTAAACTGCTTGGTATTTATTATTAAAGATTAAAGTAAGGTATATATTACTGATTCTCAGTAATTTATTAAACTCCACGTTATTGATAAAATAACTACTCAAAATGTTCATATCTGAAAATTAATTGACGTAAATTTGTGAATATAAAATTCACTGACAAAGTACCATATCATTAAATATTACTTTAAAAAAATCTGTCAAAATTAATGGACATCATAAATTATAAATTAGGGTAACATTAGTTGAATCCGTCAAAAATCTTTTTTTTCAACAGAGAAGTTAGTGTAATAATGATTGACATTAAATATTGCCTATAGGTGAAATAAAACTATTCAACATTTTCACATAAAACTAAACTTCTATGAATAACAATTCATGGTATTTATGTCTAAATAATTTACAGCAGATACATCATACCTTAGACAACTTATGTCACAAAGTTAAGTGACTGACAATATTAAATCACCCAATTAAATATAAACTATTATTGTGTACAATTCCAGAATACAGTTGCTGTTATTCAATTACGGATCGAAGTATATGATTCTATCATTCAAAAATCAGATCCCAGCCCAAATATCATACTAGTGATAGAGTTAATCTCAAAAAATAAAAATGCAAGGAACATGCGTATTAGCCAGGGTTACAGATACATCTTAATAAGTCCCAACAAGTATTAAACCAAGCATATGGTTTCTAGTTATTTGTCCATACGCTCCTAATATCTTACACATCAAAAGTAAGTTGGTACTTGGCAGGATATTCATCATTTTTGGTGAACTTAAAATGTTAAGAATAAACACTCCAATCAGTAGGAACATATTATATTCATCGACTGCTCCAAGTAAGCTGATGAATATCTGTTTATTACTCCTATCTAAATTGAGTTATTGTACCATTTAGAAAATATTTTCGTTTCATTCTATGTGCAGTTTGTGGCAGGCAAGTAAGGATAACTTTTAAGAAATTACACCACCTATTAGTAAGGATTATATCAAAATCCTTTCAGAGAAAAAAACGAAATATTACTACGTAAAAAAAATATGAACGGGAAATCCAAAATGTTAAAGCTGGATTATTTAATATGAAACCATGATGTAAAGGATGTTCCATCTCATTACATGGTGAGATCAAAACAGACTTAGCGAAGAATATCACATCAAGATATTTTCAGATAAATATTTGTGATTCGATCTACATAGTCGTTATCACATTTATTAGGGAAATCAATGGCTTGACACTTATCTGTAGTAATGCCCTGGTACGGCCAAGAGTGGTGCGAGTCCGCTCTCCCTCTCGAAATGCTCTCACATGGCCACGCGTATATAGTCTCTGCCAGGGAAGTCCTACTCACTGCCTTCTCGACCCCGGGGATGTTGTTTACAAAAATGAAAGGATGAAAAGCGAATGTCCGGCGCTTTAACCGGATCCCAAATCAATGGTGCACATGGGCCCCAGTATCCTGATGGAACAAATGGCGTATGAACCAATCGTTGGTCACCGGCTACCATGGGAATGCATCTCCTTACGATGCTCCACTGCCTTGTGGATCAGATCTTCAGGTCGAAGGCTCGTGGTGTGGCCCCCTAGGAAAACCAACTGCTTCGGTTTGGGCACCCGGGCAGTATCACAGCTCTCACACGTATCCAATGAGATCTGTGTGGCGCATATGTATTCGGTGCCTCCTTGTACCGATATCTATGTGTTAAAATAAATAAATAAATAATAATATCTGTAGTAATTATCCTACCATTCTTGTTGTTATACGATTATCTTCTAAAATTCTTTATTAAGCGATTATTTCGTTTTTTTATACGCAATGTAGCTAGTCTGTCACTTCATATACATTGAAGTATATTTCCGCTTTCAAACACAAACAGTTTTTCCAGTACCATATGTCTAATATATGTGTAATAATGAAAGATCAATTTTAGCATGTTTACACATCTAAAATTTTCACATCAGTTAAAATAGAAGTATTTAATCGTATGAACATTTCTTACAATTCTTTCAAATTTATTGCCATTTTTTGGTTTTGATAATAGTGATATCAATAAACTAGGTGTATCAGTCACGAATAATTGATATTATTTTTCCCAGTTTTATAAGAAACTGAAGAGAATACACAAAATATATGAATTTATAGTAATATGCTACGATTTTGGTGCCCCTACTACTTAAATTTATCAAAGAGAAATATGATATGGGTTTTCCCAACAAATATTTAAGGTAATCCTAATAATAATACATACAGCTATGAATTCGATTTTCATCTTATTCATTATTATGATCGAAGTTATACACCTAGCAATTACAGTAACTTGATTTACACGAATTCTATCAATTAAAATTAACCCTGATCACTAAATTAAATGACTTGACATTACAATACATTTTGTTTAAGATTAAGTGGTTGGAGGATATAGATAGGAAGCCTTGCACATAGATTGTGTTGGTTGAAAGTTATTAATAAAATGTGACTGCACTCTTCAGGGAACTGATGCACTTCCACGGTTTCGATATCATAACACCTAGTTCTGTAGTCAGAAGTGGTATCACTCAGCTGATAGTTCTGATTTTCAACATAAAAAGAAAGCATAGGACATGAAAGTATCTTGTATACCAAATCATAAATCCGTACAAAACTGAGAACTGCTTGAAAAGTATGTGATTGTAACAACAAACAATCGGAATAACTTTTATTACTGATAAATTTTGGATAAAATTATACAAGACTGTCATATTCATTTCGATTTATACAATAACACAACAAGGAGTATGTTACATATATTTACTTCGTTTTAAACAGAAAAATGTATAATTTTAATACATACAAGGCAAAATTTCACCCAGAAAAATTTTCTTATCACTACCAACAGATAAAAGTATTGGTTCTGTAGGATGAAATGCAGTCTCGTTTACCGATGCTGTGTGACCAGGAAGTTTATACACTAACTGGCGTGTGTTTACATCCCAAACATGAACATAACGATCACCACTGCCGCTAGTTATACGACGATTATCAATTGACCATGCACATCGAAGAAGATTCTTTTCGAATGTATGCTGATGACCCGTAAAAATCTGAAGGAAGCAACAAAAATAGGCTCAGCTATATACACATGTACATACATGTATGATTTTCTTGAATATATTTAGTCGATTTCTTACTTAATTTACAGATATTCATGCAAATGAGAGTTAAGTGGAATATATTACTATGCGACTCATTTCACAGCCGTGTAAGTGATCATTAAATGATAATAACAATAAAACATAAGATCAAGTAGGTTCTGTTAATCTACACTCCTTGTATGAAGTCCAATGTTGTCCGATGAGTGTCGAAAATAAAACGAGATGAGTAAAGCTGGAACTGTTGACACCACAATTGATGATTTGATAACCAAACTATTGGACTGAAGCTCTAAAGATGAAGTAGTTACGTACATAATGATTGTGCGAACAATAATGTAAAAATATGATAGCCGGAACAAATAATATCCTAATATCTAAAAACCATATATGTAATGAGAACCATTTTGAGTGAAAAAGCACAATTTACCATACGATATATGTCAAAACTAGATAAAAACTATAAAAAATTTCTGGTAAACATGAATTTAACTCTCCATGGTACTATTGAAAACTAATGAGGCAAGACCTGCATCTAATTGACCTGAACACTAAACTTTCACAAATATGATTTATAAAAAATAAACTGCCCCACCTGATTTGGCTCGATTACCTGGATAATAACTTTAGCCATCAAACAGTAAATGTGCTGTGCTTAATTAGTAGGATTGTATTATTAAATCATATGTCGTACCGAGTGAGATTTTTAACCTTAAAAATCTGACATTTTACGACGGCATTGCGTCACCTATGATGAAACGGAGTAAAGTTGGAAATCATAAATACGTGGTTGAAATAATAATTCATCACCTGAGTGTTTTTTCACGACATGTGATTTAATATTCCTCTATTAGATACGGTAACTATTCATGACAATAATATACACGATTAATTGGACATAGAAACTGATCGCCGTAACCAGATAATCAGCTGAACATATTAAGCTATAATTAATTTTCAGTAAAACGTCTTTTATCATATAATCATGAAAGATTGATGTTATAACTGTTATTATCACAATTTTAAAACTAACCTTTGTGCACCGATCTGCTGGAGCAAATGGACGAACATCCCACATACGTAATGTGTTGTCCATGGAGTTAGAAAGTAAAAACGACCCATCTGGACTTACTGACAAACCAGTAACTGTGTCCGTATGTCCATTAAGTAGCATGCCAGCTTCCAATTTTCGTAAATCCCAACCTTTAACAACATTGTCTATGCCCCCAGAAAATATCATTTCAGCAGTATCACTAAAAGTAACTGAAAGAACCTAATGAAATATATAAAAAGGTTTAAATAAGACTGATCAATCAAAAGTATACTAATATATGTAAAACGTATTCAATTCAAACCATAGAAAACAATGATATTCTGTTTATTTAATATTACATGATCTAAGTAATTAAAACAAGCTTCATAGAGTATAGAAATTACAAGAAATATAATGTTAGCAGGACTTTTAATTTCTTTGTATGGATTGCCTATATTGAACTGATCGATACCAGCAAGGATAACAACTACTTCATAATAATCCTCAATAATCCAGTTTTCTTTATGAGATAATTGCCGGATTAACAACCAGTGATGGAATCCAAGACTCAAAGTTCATTCTGTAAGCAACTCTTCACATGAATACACGTGAATCTTAATAAGTATTGATATTTTTTTAATAAGACGACATAAAATCATTCGGTGCGACAGACAAATTAACTACAGTAAAAAAGTAGGATAAAATAGATCGAATGCGCTAAAACTACAAAAATAATGATTTTTAATTTTAATGCACATAACTTCAAATTAGAACATTGTCGTATACAGTGATCTTAAAACTAAGTAGTTTTAAAATAATTTGTGCATTGAATTTGTCACAAATTGATTCCAATTAAGACCCCACAGAAGTACTGAATATTTGTTTTATCTTAGCATGAAACTCCTCGGTAGTGCCCATCAACAATCCAACAAGTGGTTGAACTCATGATTTTCAAGCCTTGAACCAAACACGCTTAATCACCATCAGAAACACTAGGTCGACGTCTAATTGTCTTAAATATAGAAATCTCAATCATTTTAGACTGTTGAAAATATAGCCAAGTCGTTCATTTTGGCGATGCTATGAAAATCTACTCTTTATAAATAATTTATAAAAACTAATAGGCTCTAGAAATCTCAATACTCTACGAGGTAAATTGGACTTTATAAAACAAAAATAGTACCAAATGAACTGTGGTTAACAGCCATTTTGCAAAACTATAGAGTGAAAATAAAACACATATGTATTTCTAGTACAGTAAACATTAGAATACTATAGTTGGTGATTGAAATAAGATTTAAGTGTCTAGTTAACAGTTGGATCTATTCAATTAATTAGTGAAGTATATCAATGATTATTTAAGAATATCTTGCGTTTTCAAGTGATTAGCACTAAGATTTTCTTATAAACTGTAAAGAATATTCCCAAATAAGCACTTTGCCCACAAAGTTCCTTCAAGATACTTTAACGAATAATCTAGCGGTATTTATATTTTGATTAAGATCATGAACCGGCCAGTGTTAGACCACCATTGAAAACCTGGAAACACTGGATGACCGTTTCTGTCTAGTATGTGACATCATATAAGCATAGAGTAAAAGTTACTATATGAAACACCAGAGTCAAAACTTCGTGGTAGTTATAATGAAGACATTAAACTAGATATTAAGCTCAACGATAACATAATTTATTGGACTAGAATTTGAGACAATAATAACTCGATTTGTAATCAAACATTTTTAAAGTTACCTGACCTGATATGTGTTTTGAAATGTTTGTACACAGGATTTTTGTCGCCGATCCCACAGACGAATTGTCCCATCATCCGAACCGGAACACACATGTTGAGGACCACGTCTGGCAACTGCACATGAATTAACAATGTTTTCATGACCTCTGAATTTTTTAATGCGTTGGGCACTTTCAGTATCCCATAAGGCGATAGATTTATCTGAACTGGCAGTATATATAACCGAATCATCTGAAGAAAGCACTAAATCCAAAATAGCACCCCCATGACCTGAGAAAAGGTAGAGAAAAAATGAAAACTGATTGAACTGTACTAGAACATACAATAGAAGATAAGGTTATGTAAAGAGAAAGACACCATACATACTGATAAATCAATATTTTTTGACAACTAGGTCGAAGTGACAAACAGATGAAAGCTATAAGGTTTATTTGGAAAGTATCTGATAAAATATGATTTTGTTTCTAAATAATTTCATCTGATCAGTATAAATAGTTCTTCCTCCGAAACCCCCTGGTACGATCGAGGGTAGGAAGAGTCCTCTCTCGAAATGCTCACAATATAGCTACTCATACATAGCCAATGACAGGGAGGCCCTAATCACTGTTGTTTACGAAATGCAGAGGAAGAAAAGTGAATGTCTGACACCCAAAACAGACTGATGGGCACAGAGGACCCACCTAGGGGGAGTTGGAAAACCCTGGTCTCAATCCAATAGTACACACACGCTCCAGGATCCTGAGGGAACAAGTGGCATACAAACCTATTGTTGGTCACCAGTTATCATGGGACTACATCTCCTAACGTTGCTCCACGGCCTTGTGGGTTACATGTTTAGATTAAAGGCCCGGAGAGTGGCTCCCCAAGAAAACCACCTGCTTCGGTTGGGGAACCCGGACACCACCTCAGCTTGCACAAAAATTCAATTATACATGTGGCGCGTAAACATTTTGGTGACCCTTTGTAGTTGTGTTTGTGTTAGAATAATAATAATAATAATAATAATAATAATAATAATAATAAAGGTGATGAAAAAGAAAAGTTTGATTTCTAAAACTTCGGGAATACTCACCATGCATAAACAATTATAGAAATAGGGAGCTCTAATATTTGCCTTGACAATTACATCTCGCTGCCCCAATCGAGTGACGTAACTTGAACCAGTAATATAAGTTCACGATTCTACCTTGCATATGATTAACTAGTTTTCAAAGAATTTTATTACAATAACTTCTCACCAACAGGTTACGTGTCTAACTGATTACTATGAGTTTAGTGTCATATAATCATATATTTTAGTCAAATTCTTCAACTTAACTGCTATATCAAACTCTTAGATACTGAACAAGTAAAATCTTTACTGTGAAAATGGTTTAAGATTAAAATTAAGTAACTCTGGGCTGTACGACCATTATTGAGGAGTTTATGCAACTTACTGGTGTTCCGGATCCCTGTAAGAGGAGTGAGCTTCATGACTTACAGGTTAAAAATCGAGTAGTTACACTAATAAACTCTAGTTTCATGTTGTCTACAATGTGGCAAAATTTAGTTATTATCTGTTAGGGATGTGCGATCCTCAAATGCAACTTATGAGAATGTAAATCGTTATCGATTAAGATGAACTTTCTTTACATTAAATTATTCAGTGCGAATTCCGCTAATGAACTTTTAATACATTTTACTATGTTATATGTTTACTGACAAATACTGACATATAATCGACTAACTTCAATGTATTTTCAACTATACTGAGATCATCAACAAAGCTTCCACTACTGAAATAGTCCTTTTGCTCTAGTTAGTGGGTTAGAGAAGAAGAAAATAGTAGTCTTATTCGCTACACTGAAATCAAAGTTGTGAAATATTAGCATAGTGAACGAACTGATTATCCATAAGCACCTTCAAAACTTTCTTACAATTAGAATTTACTTTTTGAGTAGTTCAGTAATGACTTAATTGTTTCATCATATCTTCAAATATACATAAAAAAACTATTGCAACGGTCTTTAAAGTAAATAAGCGAAAACGCAAATCATCATGTCACCCTAATCATTTTAAGAAATATGATAGCTATAAGAACCAATCCCACGTATACTATGAAAACTCTGTTAAACAGGCCTCTATAAACCAATACAGAGCCTGGTACGATTGTATCAGCTCGTTCACATACCACATTACCACTGAAAGAAATCGACAAGTAGTCGAAATAACAGTAGTATCAATTATTATGAAGATCAAACATTGGGGAATATGGTTTGAAGAGAAAGGCTAGTGAACTCGAAGGATAAAAAGTATGAAATAATATTGAAGTGCTGACATTCATAATATACTGGTAGCAATAATATACTAACGAACAGTCCGTTTCTTAATGAGAAATATAACTTCCCTGATTCTTGTCTAGATTAAACAGTAACGTTTAGACCATTACTATGATATAACGATAACTGAAACGTGATTAGTCCTCTGATGTACGAGACAAAAAAATCAAATAATTAGCGACTTGATATCTTTCGATCTCTTTACTGATATTTTTACTATCTTGCTATTATGTATGTGTGTTATATATGTGTAGTATTATTATTACTATTAAATGGTAGTAGTAGTAGTAGTAGCAGTGTAGAGTGTGCTACTTATGCTGACAAATATAAGTAGTATGTAGCCGTAATCGAAAGTGGAGTGCCTGGAAGTAGAAGATTGAAGTGAAGAGAACAGAAATGAAATAGAAAAACAATCGAAATAACAACAGAATTAGAAGAATAATGGAGTAGGCAAAGGGTAATGCAAAAAAGACGTACAAATTATGTATTTAATATATGGTTTTCATATTTTACAAAAGCACTGTAATTTTGCATAAAGAATAAATTTGTTTTCCTCATCTGAGTTCTCGTTCATAACAGCATTAGTAACTTTTATCAGATTTCTAAATTACCAGAAATCAATAAAACTTCACATTTCCTAAAGAACATTCATAGATAAGCAACAACGGACAGCATATTTAACAACGTTTCTTATTACCGCTTTTATAAGACTGAACCAACCCAATGTTTACAAGTAGAAGTGATTTTTCCTGGTATATACAGATAAAATCTCACTAAGATCCAACTTTTAACTTTATAGCTATGGATTCAAGAAATGCTTTAAATACGTGGGTGTGAAAAGTGAGATTATTTAACCCTTTTAAATGACTGTGACGTGCAGTAAGTCAATCAGCTACAACGTAGGGCCAGGCATCGGCTCAAGTTGCCACACCTCATTAGCACAAGATGAACACCGAATTCATAGAAGTTACTCTACTGGTAGTAATATATAAAAGAAAGATTGTGTATAAGGATATAGTACAGGCAGAAAGAGTTAGTTGGTAGAAAGAATGACATAAAGTAACTTTAATTTCTCAGTTTAAGGAAGACAAAGAGTAGAGATACCTACGCCATTGTGATCGATTCTGGCCCATGTCACACACAGTCTCCAACCATTGGTTACGACAGTCACGCGGACCCCAACCAACTAGACTGCATCTACTAACATGACTCAGACCAGAAGTTAATGACTTCAAGCACTGATGCCACGTTTTGGTTTGGCCGCCATTAATTTTCTTCCAACCGTCTCCAACACTAGTCAGCATTGCGCGTCGTGGTGATCGGTGTTCAGGCATATGTGACACACAGCCCAACCATCTTAGTCGATGAAGAATTACAACATCATCGACTGACTTACCATCAATAGGGAATGATGGTGACATGAAGATTAACGCACATAACTACATTAGGTTAGATCATTTTATATTCATTTTTGTCAGAAAAATGTAACATACCCATCATCGTTGCAATATTTTCGCATTCACCATACGTCTCCCATAATAGTATCCGGCGATCGAATCCAGCGCTTGCGAGAAACGATCCATCAGAAGAAAATTTGCCACAATACACTTCACTTTCATGACCATTTAAAAGCATATTAGGTGACAGTAAATTTGAGGTACGAGGAATGCTTCCTGCCTGTCCTGCTGGTATTATCTGCGAATTTAACTTGTGCATCCCGTTGCCAAATGGGGTGATTCCCAAACTTGAACCATCTTTTCGAGGTTTCTTACTAGGCAAAGGAACCATCGACATTGAGGTTACTCCAGCCAATGGTCTTTTGAAGTCCATTCTGACCGCTTATAAGCCTGTAAAAAATGTATTACGGAAGTAGTGTTGAATAAAAACGAAAATATCAAGCAGCAACCTAAATAACAGCTTTCCAACATTGTAACTAAAATCTGCAATACACAAACAATCTGATGTAATTCGTAGTAACTACTAGCCTTGAAATGGATCATAGGTCAAAATAAAGTTCATAATAAGAGGGATATGAATATGAATAGTTTAGTTAATTAATAATTATACTATAAAAATATGCGCATAGTATTGGTCCACAAATGGGTCCCAAAAACTACCACTCATTATTCTTATTGGGACATAACAATTTCCAATCACAGAGAAAAAGAATTTCTGGGATAAAAGGCGAAGGAGTGGTAATGAAGGTATTAAGTAGTTTGTACAGAAGCTGATGAGATGAAAAATGAGGACTATCGAGTGACAATAATTTCAAAGCCTAGAGGAAGGTAAACAATGAATCCATAGTAGCAACTTCGAGAAACGACATCAAAAGTTTGCAACGAGTGAACATAATACTTTCATGAAACCCAAATAAGCCTACACCTCCCGATATAACCCAAACCATAGAATTATGTCACAACTTGGTCTGGCAGCCCTTAGCTATCTTCCAAACTACTCTTATTTTACTTACCAAAGCACATGGACGGTGAGTGAAGATAAATAACCCATGTGCTGATAGCGTAGACTAGCAAAAATCCCAAGCCTCATCAATCGATCTATCATCTTTAATTAGTACTCAATGTCAAACCATAGCATGACTTATCCGAACACGATGTGGTCAAGACCTTCAGATACTTTATTCCCTGTGACCAAACTAAACACTGGCGAAGGTCGACGCTGAAACAATATTTTGATTTTACACTCAGAAACATTCTTCAGTTGTCGCTCAAGAGATTCAGCAAGTTACAGTTTTCCAGTGTCCTTACCAAACAGAATTCTAAGTTGATGATTGAATTTCTAGATTAGATTTTAATCTATAAAATGTTTGACGTTGTTATCGCTACAAATATATCTACGACAAAACTAAAGAAATTGGCTAAAACATAATGAATAATTTAAACGACAGGTAAGCAAAAGCCTTGACATGACCAGTAATGCTTTATTTTATCTTGGTTTTTTTTTATTTTCTCTTATCATGTTAATTTAAAGACTGACACCTTACATTGATTTACTTCTATGCAGACTTCTACTTTATTGTCTGTATATTACCAGAAAATTTTCTCAAGGAGTAAATGCTGATACTACTCGATTGACTTGATTCAGTGATCCTATGGGTCAAGAAACATGTTCAACCTAGAATGCTGGATAATATGTCCGCATTTCGTAAACTGAGAGGTTCCAACAATACACTGGACTAGAACTGAGAACCTATGGATTCCTCAAATTTTCTAAGTCGACATTAAACGGTTAAAAAGGTAAAGGGAATTTATTCCCTTGTAGATAGTTCCAAACGATGTCACTCACGACCTGGGAGTGTTTATAGTGAAACTAATATTCCAATAGGTGACGAAATCAACTCATCTTGTTCTAAACTATTTTACCTCGATAAACACTTCAGCGACTTGAAATATTATTTGAAAACAAACATTGGTACAAAGGGGCACCGAATACATATGCGTCACACAAGTCACTTAATTTGTATGGGAGCTATGGTAATGCCCGAGTTCCCAAACCGAAGCAGGTGGTTTTCTTGGGGAGCCACTCTCCGGGCCTTTAATCTAAACATGTAACCCACAAGGCCGTGGAGCAACGTTAGGAGATGTAGTCCCATGATAACTGGTGACCAACAATAGGTTTGTATGCCACTTGTTCCCTCAGGATCCTGGAGCGTGTGTGTACTATTGGATTGAGACCAGGGTTTTCCAACTCCCCCTAGGTGGGTCCTCTGTGCCCATCAGTCTGTTTTGGGTGTCAGACATTCACTTTTCTTCCTCTGCATTTCGTAAACAACAGTGATTAGGGCCTCCCTGTCATTGGCTATGTATGAGTAGCTATATTGTGAGCATTTCGAGAGAGGACTCCTCCTACCCTCGGCAGTACCATTGCATTTAGGGCGAAATAAGTGGTAAATTTGAGTCAGCCCTTGAAACATTTGATTCGGCCACTATTCTTAAGGGAGCGATCTTTTAGCTTTACGTGATTCATTGGTACAAAACTTCCGGTTAAAAGAATTTTTAGTGCCTTAGTAAAGAAACTGGATCTCGCTAAAATACTAATCACACACCGATATTTGTCTATAATCCAACAAGATTACATTTTACAAAACGTATTTTTTGACTGTGAAATTTTAGAAGGTATCTACGCCACCACGTGTACCAACATAGGTGGAAAGATCCTGAGTTTAACACCAAAATGATGCAAACAATCCCAACTACTTAACCGACTATATAGTCCACAAGACAGTCTTAAGATTTACTTTCTACAACAAACCCCCTGATGAAAACAAAGGTATGGACGAAGTTATTTAAAGATAGAAAATCAATAGATATCGCCTACATCAGTCAGTCAGTCAGCTGCAACGTAGGACCAGGCACGTATATGCATCGGTCCAAGTTGCCATACCGCATTAGCACAACAAGATGAACACCGGATTCATAGAAGTAGTTAATTCAGTGGTGGTAATATATAGAAGAAAGAGTGTGTATAAGGATATAGTACAGGAAGATAGAATTAGTTCGTAGAAAGAAAGATTTGAAGTGATTTTAATCTCTTAGTTTAAAGGAAGACAGAGAGTGTATACACCGACGCCATTGTGATCGATTCTGAGCCATGTCACCAAGAGTCTCCAACCATTGGTTACGATAGTCACGCGGACCCCAACCAGGCAGTCTGAATCTCCCAACATGGCTCAGCCCAGAAGTTAGTGACTTCAAGCACTGATGCCACGTTTTGGTTTGGCCGCCCCTAACTTTCTTCCAATTATCCCCTGCACTAGTCAGCATTGCGCGTCGTGGTAATCGGTGTTCAGGCATACGCAACACGTGGCCCAACCATCTCAGTCGATGAAGATTCATAACCTCATCAACTGATTTACCATCATTCCCTAATACCCTACGTTTAACCTCACTATTACTTACCCGGTGATCCCAGCAGATACCCGCAATGTTTCTAAGGCACCTGTGATCAAATACCAGTAACTTACGAATATCTTCCACTCTTAAAGGCCATGTTTCGCAGCCGTATAGAAGGACGGAACGAACTGCCGCGCAGTATACTCGTCCCTTAATTGATAGACGGATATCTCGCCTTCGCCATAGATGACGTAAGTTGGCAAAGGCCAAGCGAGCTTTTCGAATCCGTGCTGAGATTTCGTCAGACACCAACCCATTAGGGCTGATCAGACTTCCAAGATAAGTGAAGTTGTCAATGCGTTCGACTACTTCACCCCCTATCCTTAGTTCAGGTGTTGATGCAGACCAGTCCTGAAGCAACAACTTGCATTTAGAGGGAGAAAAGCGCATCCCAAACATTCTAGCATTGTTGCTCAGTGCTACCAAAAGACTCTGCATTTCATCAGTGTCTTCACCAAACAGGACTATGTCATCTGCGTATTCTAAGTCAATAAGTGGACCTCCTGGTAGGAGATCAATACCCGAGAAGTCAGTCGATGAGAGCGTTATTTCCATCAGTAGATCTATGATGAAGTTAAACAAAAAAGGAGAAAGTGGACAGCCTTGACGGACGCCACTTGAGGTTGCAAAAGCAGATGACAGTTCGCCATAAGCTCTGACTCGACTAGTAGTGTTCGAGTAAAGAGCCTTCACAAGGTTTATGTACTTCTGAGGTACGCCTTTCAATGACAGACACTGCCACAGAACCTCTCGGTCAACAGAGTCAAACGCTGCTTTTAAATCAAGGAATACCACCATTGTCGGACGCCGATAAGTATGCCTGTGTTCTAGAACCTGACGAATGGTGAATATGTGGTCGATGCAACCACGACCAGGTCTGAAGCCAGCCTGATTTTCACGTGTTTGCAGTTCACGAGTCTTAGTTAGGCGTCCGAAAATTATCGAAGCTAGTATTTTAGATACTATATTAGTCAAACTAATCCCTCTGTGGTTGTCACAGGATGATTTTGACCCTTTCTTAAATATTGGGACGATAAGTGATTGTGACCAGTTAGATGGGATAACGTCTAACTCCCAGATTTTAGCTAAAATATTAGTCAACCTTATCGCTAAAACTAGACCACCATCCTTAAAGACCTCTGGGGCCAATCCATCTGGACCAGCTGCCCTTCCTCGTTTCAGATTAGCTATAGCCTTTTGAACTTCAGCAAGAGTTGGGGGACCTACTTCAATGTTCCATTCACACTGTCTGGGAATAGAGGGTAGTTGTAGAGTAGCTGAAGGCCAGCTAAACTGCTCCTTAAAGTGTTCCGCCCATCGTTCTAAGCGTCTGGACTGGGAGCAGATGAGAGTGTCGTCTTTTTCCGAAATGGTCTGACTTACACTTGATTTATTAATTCCAGTTTCTTTTATTAGTCTGTAGAGTTGTCTTGTGTTCCCTATAGCCGCCGCCTTTTCCATCTCTTTTGCTTTCGTTGCCCACCAATGCTCACGATCATTCCTTAGACTTTTGCTTAATCTAGATTTGATTTCTTTACGCTCTTCATCGTATTCAAAACCTGATGGGATGAGTTTGCGAGAATCTATCAGTGCAATAGACCTTGACGAAATCCATTGGTTTTTTGTAACCATTTGGTTTAAATCACTGGTAGATGTCACTGCTGTTTCCACAGCTGCTTGTATAACTTTCCAAGCAACATCTGGGTCAGTCTCGTTTTCAGAACTACCTAAGTGTGACCTCAGTTGTTCCTGGAACCTACTTTTGGCTTTCTCATTACTCAATTCGGTTCTAATGAGTCTTTTTTTGTGTGGCTCTTTTGCGTCCAGTGAGGCGCAAGCAGATGCGTGCTCGTACTAGGGCATGATCAGAGTCCAAGCAGGTACCCCAGAATGAGCGACAATCTTCTATTGACCCTCTCCAACGATGACTGATGGCAATATGGTCTATTTGAGTCCATCGTTGGTTTGGTGCAGGGGGTCGCCATGTTAGACGATGTCTCTCCTTATGCTTAAAATTTGTGTTTGCTAAAAATAAACGATTGTCTGAGCACAGTTGCAGCAGACGATCACCATTATCTGTTCGCTGTGCCGGAATACTAAAATACCCACCTAAACGTCTTTCTGTTTCGTTTAAGCTACCTACCTGGGCATTAAAGTCACCTCCTACGAGTACTATGTCTGAACGTTTAGCTTTCTGAAGAAGTTCAGACAGCTTTCTGTAAAATTCATCTTTCACTTCATCGGAACTGCAGTCAGTGGGAGCGTAGGCAGAAACGACGAAAAGGCAACGACGTGTGTCCCTATCCTTCCGAGTTCTTACGGAGCCGTTTAGCCGAACAGCGCATAGACGACTGTTAACGGGGATCCACTCTAATAGCGCTTGTTCCGCCCTCATGCTAAGCGCTATGCCTATACCTGCAAGTCCACGAGAACTAGCCATCGGGTCGCCAGATACACGGAGGGTGTATCTCGTTGGCTCTCCGTTTTGCCGAGGTGAGGTCAAGTGAATGACCACACTAGGATCCTGTATGCGTGTTTCGGAGACACAGCATACATCAATCGTAAGAGATTCTAAGGTTTTAGCCAAGGAAGCCTGCTGACCGATTTGGCATAGTGTGCGTACGTTGAAGGCTCCAATGTATAGTTTGGAGCGAGGTTTCAGTAGACCTGGGACAGTGTTTTGAGCACTAGAATCGTTGGCTGTGGTGACACTTGAGGAGGAAGCTAAAAGAGGAAGTTTAGTGTATAAAGTCGATGTAGGAGGAATAATAGGAATTGAAGAGGGAGGTTGACTATGAATACAGTGGTCTTGAGTGCTGTTAGAGGTATGAGGGCGGTTATCACTTCCCGGTTGCCCACACCGTGGAAGGGTTCTTCTGGAGGTACCTGAAAAGGAAATTGGATTAGAGTTGGTCATAGTGACCTGAGAGCGTGACCGCAGTGCCCAAGGGACAGCTGCTTGAGGTCGGTCACACACGACCTTTTTATGAGTGATTTTTGTGTTAGCTCCGTACTTGTTGAGTCCTTACCGCCGGAGACGGATATCCGTGGGATAAGGCGAGGTGTGCATTTTTAGGGTCGACCTTTTCTAACCCCACCCCTCCTTGTGGGAAGGCAGCATCGCTGTCATGCTGGTTGTCTGAAGGAAACACCTTACTGCTGTCACACCTCTGTACAGTCAGCAGTACGACTTCGCCTTCGGACCTTGGTTTTGTTGCTTTTAGTCTTACCGCTCTTCAACCGACCTGTCTGGCATGGTAGGACCTTGAGGAACGGTTGTTCCAGCCAGTATAGCTCAGTTGCTTCATCACGATAGGCAAGCCCGACCACCACGTCAAGGTAGCAACAACGGTCAGGATATCGCCTACATGGACTTAAAACTCCACCTGTAGCTCTCCTAGAGTTACTGCCGGTCCCAAGCCCGGGTAAAAGAGGAGGGTTGGGCATGGGGTTAGCGTCCCCATCCCGTAGAAAACTAACTCGCTAAAAAAACGCCAACCAGAAAAAATAACACAAACCATTTAAACTCTGCCCTGGGAGTTAGAGGTAATATGACGCTTCATGGTGAAAGCCGAGTTCCTTCGGAAGCCACGAGGCCGATGCCCCTTCTAACAACCAGAGCAACAATTTTTATAGGTACATGGAACGTCCGGACAATGTGGGAGACCGGGAAGACCAATCAAATAGCAACGGAAATGAGGAGATACAACTTGGCAGTACTGGGAATCAGCGAAGCCCATTGGACCCAAGCTGGACAACAAAGGCTAAATACGGGAGAGGTGCTGCTATACTCCGGTCACGAAGAGGAAAATACTCCACACACTCAGGGAGTTGCTCTAATGCTGTCCAAAGTAGCACGAAATGCACTTGTAGGATGGGAATCTCACGGATCCAGAATCATCAAAGCATCATTCGAAAAAAAAGAAGGAGGGGATCACAATGAACATTATTCAATGTTATGCACCCACCAATGATAGCAACGACGACGTTAAAGATCAATTCTATGAGAGGCTGCAATCAATCATAGAGAAGTGCTCAAGAAATAACATCACCATTCTGATGGGAGATCTAAACGTCAAAGTCGGAATAGACAACACCGGATATGAAGACATCATGGGACTGCATGGACTGGGAGAGAGAAACGAAAACGGGGAAAGATTTGTAAATCTGTGTGCATTCAACAAATTTGTCATAGGCGGCACAATATTTCCACACAAACATATACACAAAGCTACATGGATCTCACCGGACCACACCACAGAGAATCAGATAGATCATATTTGCATCAATAAAAAGTTCCGAAGGACAATGGAAGATGTGAAAACCAGGAGAGGAGCGGACATAGATTCAGATCACCACCTGGTTGTGGCCAATTTAAAACTGAAGCTAAAGAAGAACTGGACAACTGGACAAACAGCGCTGCAAAGGTTCAATACAGCCTTCCTTCGAGATACCGACAAACTCAATGAATTCAAGATAGCTCTCAACAACAGATTCCAAGCCTTACAGAATCTACTGAAGGAAGAAAAACTACTATGGAGGATAGCTGGAAAGGTATCAAAGAAGCATTAACTTCAACGTGTCAAGAGGTTCTTGGCCCCAAGAAGCATCATCACAAGGAATGGATCTCTATAGAAACACTGGACAGGATCAAAGAAAGCAAGAACAAGAAGACAGTAATTAACAATAGTCGAACACGAGCAGAGAAAGTCCAAGCACAAGCTGAATATACAGAAGCAAACAAGCAAGTGAAGAAGAGCATTAGAGCCGACAAGCAGAAATACGTGGAAGAACTAGCGACGACGGTGGAAAAAGCTGAAAGAGAAGGAAATATGAAACAGCTTTTTGATACAACGAAGAAACTAGAAGGGAAATATAGTAAACCAGAGAGACCAGTGAAAGACAAAGAAGGAAGACCGATCACTGAGATTCAGCAACAGCGGAACAGATGGGCAGGGTACTTCGAGGAACTCCTGAACAGGCCGGCTCCAATGAATCCACTGGATATCCTATAGATGTCAATCCACCAACGACGGAAGAAATCAGAATGACCAAAAGACAAATCAAGAACGGGAAAGCAGCAGGACCCGACAATATACCAGCTGAAGCACTGAAGTCATACATCGAAGTAACGACAAGCATGCTTCATCTTTTATTCAAGAAGATTTGGGAGGAGGAACAAGTGCTGATGGACTAAAAAGAAGGACATCTCATCAAGATTTCAAAGAAAGGAGATCTGAGCAAGTGTGAAAATTACAGAGGCATTACACTACTGTCAGTACCAGGAAAAGTCTTTAACAGAGTGTTACTGAACCGGATGAAAGATGAAGTAGATGACGAACTTCGAGATCAACAAGCTGGATTCCGTAGAGACCGGTCGTGGACAGACCAAATTGCGACACTACGGATAATCGTCGAACAATCAATTAAATGGAACTCATCATTGTACATCAACTTCATTGATTATGAGAAGGCATTTGACAGTGTAGATAGGAGAACGTTATGGAAAATTCTTCGGCACTACGGAGTTCCTGAGAAGACTGTCAATATTATCTGGAACTCATACGACGGACTACAGTGCAAAGTAGTGCATGCAGGATAGCTGACTGAGGCATTCCAAGTAAGGACCGGAGTAAGACAAGGCTGTCAACTCTCTTCCTTCCTCCTTCTTCTGGTGGCCGACTGGATTATGATGACCTCTACATCTGAGGGAAAACACGGTATACAATGGACAGCTCAGAACCAATTAGACGATTTAGACTTCGCAGATGACCTAGCCCTCCTATCATATACACACGAACAAATGCAGACAAAGACAGCCAGCATAGCAGCAGTCTCTGCATCAGTAGGCCTCAAAATACACAAAGGGAAAACCAAGGTCCTCAAACACAGCACGGAGAACAGCAATCCAATCACTCTTGATGGCGAAACTCTGGAAGAGGTGGAGTCCTTCACATACCTGGGAAGCATCGTTGATAAACAAGGAGGCTCAGATGCAGACGTAGAAACGAGGATTGGTAAAGCTAGAGCGGCATTCCTTCAATTAAAAAACATATGGAACTCAAAACAACTTTCAACCAATATCAAAGTCAGAATCTTCAATACGAACGTCAAGGCAGTTCTACTGTACGGAGCTGAAACTTGGAGAACCACAACAACCGCCATCAAGAAGGTACAAGTATTTATCAATAGCTGTCTACGCAAGATACTCAACATCCATTGGTCGGATACCATCAGCAATAGCCTTTTGTGGGAGAGAACCAACCGAGCTTCGAGCTGAAGTGGAGAGTAGGAAAAGACGATGGAAATGGATAAGACATACATTGAGGAAATCATCAAACTGCATTACGAGGCAAGCCCCAACTTGGAATCCTGAGGGAAAGCGGAAAAAAGGAAGGCCAAAGAACACATTACGTCGGGAAATAGAAGCGGATATGAAAGGGATGAATAAGAGCTGGAAAGAGCTGGAAAGGATGGCCCAGGACAGGGTTGGATGGAGAATGCTGGTGAGCGGCCTATGCTCCTTCACGAGGAGTAACAGGCGAATATATATATATATATATATATATATATATATATATATATAGAGAGAGAGAGAGAGAGAGAGAGAGAGAGAGAATTTGAGGAGCTTTCAATTGGATCATCAACCTGGTGCTATAGACCAACAATTATTTATATCTATCAACAATAATAGTGTGTATTATCGACAGGAATACTCTTAAGCCTGATATAAGGTGGTGGCATGTCGGTGGTTCTAAGTTAACATAAGCAGTTACACTCACGTTTGTTACATTTTCACAGTACCTAATAGTTTTAAACTCATAAACGACAGCACGATTTCCCACATTATTAAAAAGCAAGTACTATGTAGGATTAACCTTTATCGGTATAAAATATAAATTATGCTTAGAACGTGGCCACATTCCGCTTACCTATCCTGATTACTGTAGCGCAACTACCAAAAACATCGTTCAACATCTTTGCGACTAAATGACCTAAGTCAAATGATTTTGATTAAAAACATCTACCAAAGAGGATCTAGTAACGTTTAACAGAGGTATTTTTAAGATAAAGACCAAGTGTGCAAGTTAACAATTAAGGAAACACACGTGAGCTACTTGGAATGAACGGTGATATTTTCACTACACTCTGATTGATTATTTTCTATTGGCCTGTATTGTTAAAAAACCCTTAAAGTAACTTTTTTCGTTCCGGTATAGGGTTGTGGAGATCAATGAGTAGATAAGACAAGCCAACTATTTAAAACGGACAGAGTCAATCTTGCTGTTTTAACCATTCATTATGCATCAAGACTACTGTTTTCGCTTCGATTGAATTTATATCAGTTAAAGTAATCGCGAAGAGTATTTTTTAGGAAGAAATTTATCATTTGTATATTTTAGTATATTGGTTGTTTTGTATTTGGTTACACTCTTCATTCTGGCAATTTACAGTTTTTCACACTTTTTGGTCGTCAGTTTTTTTGTCTCTGGGTATTGTTTATGTCTAGTTTCCCTTTGAAAACCTCTGGTTCATGGCTGGACGGGGCGATTGCCAAAGCACAGGTGGTCGATACCCTGTGGAAAGTGATATGCAGTATCGTTGAGTGAAAAGGATGGTATCACGAAGTTTGCACAAATCTAACGCTTGAGGCCTTCAAACGGTCTGGTAGAAATAATTGCGTGTAGTTGTGTCAGTAGTGTTACTCGGACACAAACAGCTTGCTATCTGAAGTCCTTGTGATGGTGAATGCTGCTAAAAGGGGTATTAGCAAGCGTAATCAGGACACATCAAGTGGTAGTCGTTCGGTCGATAGACAAATTGGTGAGGTCTCTCAAATGAGCTCGGTTGACTTACACAGACCAAAGGAGGAAGGACGGCCCGTAGAGAGTTCTGATAGAAATAAAAGCCCACGAAAGGAAGTTCCTTCTGTCACCAACCCTTCAAATGACAGTGCGCAGGAAGCGTCTAGAAAACCTTTTCAATTGATCTTAAAAGTTTAACATATGTAAGAGCCGATGGAATCAAGGAGCGTAAAGGAGAAGGAGTAGCTCTATCCGATTCACCGTCATTGGTAACGTAACCCATGAAAGTGGGACATGTGAATCGGTTAGCTGCCGCTTGAGGCAAAAAAGACAAGGACTGCTAATTGGTTTGGTCTACCGCAGTCCAAAGTATGAGGTGAATGAATTCTTGCTAGATGGTTACAACTCCTGGTCATCAAATGGTCGATGTTTAATCTCAGGTGACATCAGTTTACCAACGGTAGACCGGAAAAATCTGAGAACTGAACTGTTGGAAAATCCTTCCAAACAGAAACTTGTTGATGTGGTTATCACACACAAAATGTGAAATAAGAAACGAGGTGCGACTCGGACTCTGAACCATTGCTATTAGATCACATGTTGAGCTATTATGAAGATAATGCCACAAACCATCAAATGCCACCTCTAGCTAAAAGTGGTCATGCAGCTCTAGCTTTTGATTTTCACATGTTTGTCAATAGAGAACATGTATCTGCCCAAGCCACATTAAAAGTCTGGAAGGCAAATATCAAATTATCGGAAAGCTCGAAATATTCATGCATCGATTCTCTGAGAGTCTTGAAGGCTGTACGAAGAATAACTTGTTGAAGAGTCTATAGAATACTCTAAACGCTCATATTCGTGCATAAACCAAAGGACTAAGAGAAGAGGAAATATTCCAGCATTATGGGGTGACAGTAGTATTGCATCATCAGTAGAGGATAGTTGTGGTAAAGCTCAGGTAGTCGCAAATTAGTTTGTCAGTGTATATGCCGTAGAGATGCCCTCCCCATCGGTCCATACAAACCCCCACACACACACACACACACGTACTGTACATCGTGACCACCAAGGAACTCGATGTCTTTGGTCCCCAAAATGAGCTTGATATGGGCAAATCCATGAGAACAGACAAAATACATCTTAGATTACTGAGGGGATCAGCGAAATTTGTTGTGAACCCCCTAGGCATAGCTCTCGATATATCTGTGATCCAAGGTCGATTACTAAATGACTGGAAGAACACCACAGTAATTTCTGTCACCAAAACAGGTATGAGACACAAACTTAAGAACTACTGACCCATAAGCCTAACTAGCGTGATTGCTAAAATCTTGGAAAAGATTGTTCGTAAGAATTTTTCAAGTATTTCGACGAAAACCGGATTCTTTCCAAGAAGTAGCATGGTCTTAGAACATATTTTTCATGTAATCTTAACTTGCTAGTGGCCCGTGAAAGTTGGTACGTTCTCAAAGACCAAAATTTACCTATAGCTATAGCCTACGATGACTTTGGAAAGACTTTTGACAAAGTTCCTCACTGTTGTATAAGTGAAGAAATACCAGGATTAGGGGCAATTTATTAATGTGGATAAAGAACCCTCTAGTTGCGTGTCAACAGAGAGTACGGGTAAAATCAAAGATGCATAACTGAAATAAATGTAAATAAAGCAAGAACAAATATTGATGCAGAATAGCATGAATTCATAATATTTCGAGGTTTCTCGTCAGCTGCATACAATCAAATATGTATTAGAATTTCACATTGAGATAAGAAATAGTGTGAAACAATTGACATAAATGAATGTAAATAATTGGAATGACTAAGGTTTACAATAACAACAACAGGTCATAGATTAACTAGTGTTAGAATTAAGGAAACAATTAAAGATGGATGATGTAATAGTTGAGTGGAGTTCATAAATTGTGTGATAATTCTAGAGGTAGTGAAGGACACATGAAATAAAACTGTGATGAGATAGGTTACGTAATAATTGAATGGAATTCGAAAAGCTAACATAATTTGAGGGTATTAGTGGGCGGAAATGTGTGAATGAAAGGTTGTTTCAAGAATTCTGTAATGGGGGAGGAATATAACACAAAATAACTATTTTAAAATAAATAAATAAAACAACCCAAGTAACCAAAAATTAAAAAATAAGAAAATGGATTATTAGGGTAATAATAAGTTCATTAGTGTACTTTCTAAACACATGAATCCGGTTAAAGTTTTTTTATCGCGACCGCTTTAGCGAACCGGAGAGCAGTCGTACTTCTTTGTCTGTTGATAATTTTAAAAGCGTGCGGAATGCCGATGTTATGCCCGGTGTCAAGTAAATGCCGTGCTATTGCACTGTTGAGAGCCCTAGTCCCTCGCAGCCCTAAGTTCTTTGAAACATGCTCAGAAATGCGAAAATGAACTTTTTTCTCAGTTCTTTCAATGTATGTACTTTGGCATGTACATGTGAATCGGCGAATTCAGTTGGAGCTACTGAGAAAGGAGGACCTGTTGATTTTGGTTTGTCTGAGTGAGCAAACTGCCGTCAGTTCCGCTGCTGGGTAGGTCACTTTCAAAGCGGAATTTAATTTTTGATTCATTATTCCGGCAATTTTGTCTCCTTTAAACCGTAAGTATAAGAAGAAATGTATGATAGAGTAGAAAAGAAATAATCGGTTTTCTTGCATCCTGATGATGTCAAGATATGAAGAGCGATGAAAAATAAAGGTAATAGTTTAGAGTTTCAAAATGACCTAAAGAAATTATCTGAATGGTCTGGAACTCAACAGTTGCCTAACAAAGCTCACACATACATTAGGATGTTTGCTGTTCAACAAGGTACAAATAAATACATGGTGAGTAACATTGAGCAACCTGTTGTTCAGACTCATAATTGCGTACAAGCGGCTAGCCTCTGTCTAAAACAAAACAGTGAACTGCTGGGAAAGCGTTATATTCCTAACCCCCTGCAACAATATAAGTTTCTCAACTACCCTCAAAAACAAGGAGAGATATCGCATCGGCTAATGTGGAAAATTACGCAAGCTCTCAGGCCCAGTACCTGGTTAGCGAGCTATGACGCGTTTTGCTTTAGTCCAGCTCTCACATTAGCAATTGCCAACACGGATTGGAATAGTCCAAGGCGGCATAAGACAATCATATTTAATACCGCAAACGACAGACCTACCGGGAAAAAACGAGGCCTTCCTGAGCCTCAGTTTAATTGGACAAGCCATTGTCAATAAATTGTTGGCCATGTAGATCGACACGTTTTCTTCAGTCACAAATTCGATTGTGCCAAATCATAATACTCATGTAATATAAAGCAGCCTGTCAGTAAACAAATAAACTCATTATATGAATCGACAGAAATAAACTTCTGGGAAATTTAGTTTACCTTTGCCATAAGGATAAAACAATTTACCTCATTTGCTCAAACACTGTCACCTCCAATAATCACAGACTCTTAAGAAATAGTTACAAAAACTCCAGAACCGTTGTGAAGCAAATCCAATCCCTTACCGAAAAATAATGGAGTCAGTATCAGTAAACCTGAAACACTACGCTGAGATGAAAAGTGTTTACTGAGGGATTTTCCGTGCATTTAGCACTTGATTACTGGCCGATGCTACAACAATAGGGCTGATCTTGGTTTTAAATCGATTGCCCAAAGAACCAAACCTTATGCATTCCCAGTGTTAGGAATGGAGAGTCAGGAACTGGTCACCGAACTTATTCCTAGATGCAGGAAACTTATTAATCCTATTTATTTATGTACAGTCCCTCAGAAAGTAACATAATCTATCAAAAAATGGGTTTGGCCTGTGTTTTCCAGTTGCTTTGTCAGCAGTGAGCTATCCCTGCTTTTAACTTTGACTGAACGCATCCGATGAAGATGATCTTTCACATCCATACAAAGATCAGATGGAATGTGTTTCGATAGCAATAAGTAACAATCTACCTAGAGACAGACAGAGGGCCAATAAATACATATGACATTTCCAAATTTATGACAGTTCATAGAGAATCCGATAAGAAGTGATTTTTTAATTATTCATCTGTCTAAATGAATTAAAGCGGTATTTGCAAAACAGAAGAATGAGGTTTCTTTAAACAAGATGATAAGAAATATTGTGACGAAACACCATCACGGTGACCTCAACCCAACAGTACACACACGCTCCAGGATCCTGAGGGAACAAGTGGCATACAAACCTATTGTTGGTCACCAGTTATCATGGGACTACATCTCCTAACGTTGCTCCACGGCCTTGTGGGTTACATGTTTAGATTAAAGGCCCGGAGAGTGGCTCCCCAAGAAAACCACCTGCTTCGGTTTGGGAACTCGGGCATTACCATAGCTCCCATACAAATTAAGTGACTTGTGTGACGCATATGTATTCGGTGCCCCTTTGTACCAATGTTTGTTTTCAAATAATATTTCAAGTCGCTGAAGTGTTTATCGAGGTAAAATAGTTTAGAACAAGATGAGTTGATTTCGTCACCTATTGGAATATTAGTTTCACTATAAACACTCCCAGGTCGTGAGTGACATCGTTTGGAACTATCTACAAGGGAATAAATTCCCTTTACCTTTTTAACCGTTTAATGTCGACTTAGAAAATTTGAGGAATCCATAGGTTCTCAGTTCTAGTCCAGTGTATTGTTGGAACCTCTCAGTTTACGAAATGCGGACATATTATCCAGCATTCTAGGTTGAACATGTTTCTTGACCCATAGGATCACTGAATCAAGTCAATCGAGTAGTATCAGCATTTACTCCTTGAGAAAATTTTCTGGTAATATACAGACAATAAAGTAGAAGTCTGCATAGAAGTAAATCAATGTAAGGTGTCAGTCTTTAAATTAACATGATAAGAGAAAATAAAAAAAACCAAGATAAAATAAAGCATTACTGGTCATGTCAAGGCTTTTGCTTACCTGTCGTTTAAATTATTCATTATGTTTTAGCCAATTTCTTTAGTTTTGTCGTAGATATATTTGTAGCGATAACAACGTCAAACATTTTATAGATTAAAATCTAATCTAGAAATTCAATCATCAACTTAGAATTCTGTTTGGTAAGGACACTGGAAAACTGTAACTTGCTGAATCTCTTGAGCGACAACTGAAGAATGTTTCTGAGTGTAAAATCAAAATATTGTTTCAGCGTCGACCTTCGCCAGTGTTTAGTTTGGTCACAGGGAATAAAGTATCTGAAGGTCTTGACCACATCGTGTTCGGATAAGTCATGCTATGGTTTGACATTGAGTACTAATTAAAGATGATAGATCGATTGATGAGGCTTGGGATTTTTGCTAGTCTACGCTATCAGCACATGGGTTATTTATCTTCACTCACCGTCCATGTGCTTTGGTAAGTAAAATAAGAGTAGTTTGGAAGATAGCTAAGGGCTGCCAGACCAAGTTGTGACATAATTCTATGGTTTGGGTTATATCGGGAGGTGTAGGCTTATTTGGGTTTCATGAAAGTATTATGTTCACTCGTTGCAAACTTTTGATGTCGTTTCTCGAAGTTGCTACTATGGATTCATTGTTTACCTTCCTCTAGGCTTTGAAATTATTGTCACTCGATAGTCCTCATTTTTCATCTCATCAGCTTCTGTACAAACTACTTAATACCTTCATTACCACTCCTTCGCCTTTTATCCCAGAAATTCTTTTTCTCTGTGATTGGAAATTGTTATGTCCCAATAAGAATAATGAGTGGTAGTTTTTGGGACCCATTTGTGGACCAATACTATGCGCATATTTTTATAGTATAATTATTAATTAACTAAACTATTCATATTCATATCCCTCTTATTATGAACTTTATTTTGACCTAGGAACTATTATTATACGACTTACTATTCTGGAATTTTGCCTTGTCTATTAATTACAACCTCCCTCATTCACAGCCAAATTTAGCTGATTGTACAAATGTTGTTTCGTATTTTAAGGTACAATGTGGTCTGTCTGGTTGGTATATAAACCCACTATGCTTGAAATAAATGATTCATATTGCAGAGGCTGAGATTGGTGTTCTGGACTTAACTGGTCGGGTTAGGCGGGAAGCAGGACCAATCAGGACTCTAGACTGCTCTCACGGGTTTGACGCGTCATTGTTCCTTTTGATAATTCACTGCTCTCTGATTGGCGGTATCGTTACGTTATACATTAACAGGACACACAGGTCACAAGTTTTAACAGAAATGTAACAACCTAAATCCAAAGCACTGCGTTTGTTCATTTCCAGAAGTAGGCTGATTCAATGGTTGAAGGTCGGATATTGAATCGAAGCACTTAGGAGTGCAATTTTCGAATGATTGCTGATGATACAACTTATAGTGAAATGGAGAAACGGATTTAAATTTATTCCGCATCGCTTGTAATTTGAAAATTTTCCTATACCAAAATTTAACTTTAAGTTTGGGATTGTGGAGATTGTTTTATTTTGTTGAAATCATGAACCGACCCAAGTTATACCACTACCAAAAACCAGGAAGCACCGAATGGCCGTCTCGTCCTGGCATGGGAATCCTCAGTAGTACTCATCCACGGTTCCACATGCGGGATTCGAACCCCAGGACCTTCGGTCTCGAGCAATGATCAAACCAATGGTAGTCTAACATCGATCGGTTCATGGTTTCAATGAAATTAAACAATCTACACAATCTCAAACTGAAAATTATCATATGCTCCCTAGTGACTAGCTTTGAGAGGTAATTCACAGAGTTCTAGTAAGAAGCCGTGACCACTGGAGCTCAACCTTATCAAGAGTGAGGCAGTTACGCATTGCAGGCAATGGAAGATAGTCATGCAATATCGTGGATGGATTGAGGTTAAACATTAACACTGTCGGATGCCAACTCAGTGGTCTAGAGATTAAGCGTTCGTACGAAACCGAGAGCTGTGGGTTCGAATCTTGCGTGTGGGGCGATGGGTGCGCACTTCTGATGAAACCCAGGCAAGGACGAAACGGCCATCCAGTACCTCAAGGTTTTTAATGGTTGTCTAACCTAGATCGGTTCATGATTTCAACACTAAATGTAAAATGACTCGATATAGGGGATATTAGGTACACGGTTATATATCTGGGTTCAAGCCGCGGTACACATTTGAGGGTTGATATTACTAGGCTCCACAAAACAAATGGAGTGGACCTAAGTTCGAACTAGTAATCTAATGGTTATAATTCTGGTGCTTTAACCACTAAACTGATGACAGGGTTGAGGAGTGATGTTTCCCTTAATACATGGTGCTTCTATATTTGTGGATGGAGAGGTGTTGCCCATTCTAAGGATGTGGGTTAATTGGGTCTTGAAAGTTAGATATCATTATTAGAGGTGAATTTTAAATACTTGAGTTTAAGAGTGAACCCCAACAAGATGTTAGTGTTAAACATTTGTTTCCTTTGATCCATTTCAAGGCTAGTAGTTACTACGAATTACATCAGATTGTTTGTGTATTGCAGATTTTAGTTACAATGTTGGAAAGCTGTTATTTAGGTTGCTGCTTGATATTTTCGTTTTTATTCAACACTACTTCCGTAATACATTTTTTACAGGCTTATAAGCGGTCAGAATGGACTTCAAAAGACCATTGGCTGGAGTAACCTCAATGTCGATGGTTCCTTTGCCTAGTAAGAAACCTCGAAAAGATGGTTCAAGTTTGGGAATCACCCCATTTGGCAACGGGATGCACAAGTTAAGTTACAGGTGTTACGAATGATGACACATACAAATTATCTTTTAGTTGTCTTTCAAGTTTGTCTACTGAAATCGAAGTAGGTATTCCAAGATTTCCAATGTTCTTATCTATGTATTGGTTTTCTATTTATAGAAGCTATTAAACAAGCTAAAATTTTATCTGCTTTTGAATTATTTGACGAACACAAATGACTAAAATATTATCATTAACCTACTTCCTGAGTAATTCTTCAGTAATAAACTGCACTTAAGAGGACTTTTAACAAGGGTGGAACACGAAAGAGCTTTATTGCAGTTAGAAATATTCTAATTAATGAGCTAGCCAAAAATCGATGTATTTTAAATTTTCACTGATTGAAATCAAGCTCAGTCACCGCCCCTTGATTAATACATGCTGTTTTAATTCCTTGCGACGAACTTCCGGGCTTCCGGAATAATCCTCTTTCAAAGTTTGAAATATTTATACCAGCAATCAATTGATATCGATGTTGAGTTCCCGATTGTTCTACAAAATTGAATTTCGCGGCTTTTTTCTGTAGTTCAAGTTTAAATTCTATAACTTTCTGATCATTTGTCACACCAGTTTGTGAGACTTCGCCCTCTCTGCATTCAGAGCTGACTGCACATGACTAAATAGCAATTCCTTGGGAGATTCATACGATAATGAAATTGGTTGCTCTGGAAAAGCATGATCCTTCAGGAGGTGGTAAGTATTTTTCCTGATGAATGTCAGATAGTAAGCCTCGAATTTTTAATTTCAGTCAGGCAGCAAGTTTCAAACCGCTTTATCTAATTTTCAAAGTCGTCCCCGTTTGAATCATTATACCACTGTCCAAGATTCTGAAGATTCCACAGGTATTTGACAACTCTTTGACCAGTAACACCTTCTAATACGAAGCGCACCCACCAAGTGAAATCAAAAGACAGAAATGAGGAGGTTCGAAGACATCTTTGATAAGCTATTAATATATCGAGGATCGTTTACACTAATCTGGCTAGCGATTGCAGTAGATGTTGGGCACGGCGTTCCAACACGTGACCTGGTGCGGATGCTTGACCTAGCGCCTTCAGCTAGATGAGTCCATTAAAACTAATGTGGTCAGCATCCAATGTCGAAGACTTACAGAGCTATTTGATTTTGGGGAATTATTTACCGCTACAGATCACTCCCCCCCTAGTGGGGTAGTGATGACCCTAAGACGTGGCCAGTCAGAAGTTCAAACCCAACGAATTTTTCGTTGGTAAACATTCTCCTGATAGCTTGCTAGGTTTAGCAGCGCCTGGTCGTCTTTCCTTACTATAATAGACCATGATGTACAATATAGTAAAAAAAAGTACAATGCAGATTTTCGTTTCTCGCAACTTCATCGTTCTTTTCATCGTCTTTTCCAGCCGTCATGGAAAAGAAAAGAAAAATATGTAAGTGCATGTCGGAATACACTCGTACCCGCGTGGAAACACAAAACGGGCGAAGAAAAAGGAAAACAAACTCATGCTCACGTAATAGCGTAAACAAGGATTTTTATAATATGGTTACTTTTTGTTTTTTTCTTTTTTGAAATAAAAAACAAAAATATATAAGCATACTATATTTGGGTTTCTTCAAATTATATATAGTACAAGGGAAAATCGAGAGGATATAAAATGTTAACTTGTGTCTTACGTGCAGTAATCGTTCAAATGTTCTGGAAATTTTACTCTTCTTCCAGAACGCGTTGTTTTAAGTTTACGTTCTGATACCGCGGAAGTTTCATCGTGTGTGTTGGCTGTCGATTGAGGTATTGTAAATGCAGGAGTCGTGTCATGAGATTTTACTGAAGGAAAACCGACTTGAATAGGATTTCCTTCTAAATATGCTGCTTTGAGGCGATCGATGCCGATGCTATCATTGGTTCCGTTCTTATCGACTATATGGTACTTGAGTTCGTGTTGAACATCTTTGAAGGGTCCTCCATATGCTGATTCGAAAGGTCGTCGATGTGAGTCTCGACGCACGAAAACGTGTGTACTATATCGTAAGTCAGGTTGAACGAAAACATCAGTTGATTGTGGTCGAGTGGGAACAGGTTTAACTGAACGCATTGCGTTTGTAAGCCTGTTCGCGTAGGAGGTTAGATCCATGTCTATCGAAGAGGATGAAGGATCCACGAACTCTCCTGGAAGTCGAAGGGTCGTACCATAAACGAGTTGAGACTCAGTGTATCCAATGTCAGATTTCACTGCATTGCGTATGCCTAGTAAGACGAGTGGAAGAGCGTCAGTCCATTGAGAAATGTTTGAGGCTGATAGTGACGCTTTTAGTTGTCGGTGAAAACGTTCTACTAAACCGTTTGCTTGTGGGTGGTAGGCCGTCGTTCGAAAGCGAGTGATTCCTAGTTTCATGGTCAGACAACGGGAAAGTTCAGATTCGAACTGATGTCCACAATCTGTAGTGATGGTTGAAGGGCAGACGAAGTTTGCTACCCATCATTCGAATAAGGCGCAGGCCACTGATTTAGCAGTAATGTCTTTGATGGGCACTGCTTCTGGCCATCGAGTATAACGGTCTACGCAGGTCGAAAGACAAGAATATTCATTTGAATCTGACCACATTAGTTTTAATGGACTCATCTGGCTGATGGCTCTCGGTCATGCTTCCAATGTCGAAAACTTACAGAGCTATTTGTTTTGGGGATCTATTTGCCGCTACAATTCGCTTCATACGCGACGTCAATATGATAATTTGAAGTATTCGGATAAATGCGCAATCTGAGAACTTTCGAAATGGTGCATTTCAAGACAGATAAGATTAGATTAAAACTAATGAACGTGCCATATTTGGAATTCATAGTGAGCGGGCAATCGAGTACAAAGGAATCGTCAGTTAGTTATGAAATTATCTGCCGTGAACTATAGTGATGATACTGTAGCGGGGTGTCGAGTTGAGCTTGACGTTATCCGTTATGTCAAATATATATTATATGTTAAAAATTAATATGAAAATATATGACAGACGTGGATAGATAAGCGATAGGCTCACCAAAATCGACTTCTTTGGAAGGTTTGGTTGCGATTGCCAAGTGGTCGTAGATGTAGGTTCACCAGTTGTAGAAGATTTGACCGAAGTTGAGGCGTGTTCCAAAATTTGGCTCACCAAATGTAGCGTGGTGTCGAGTTGAGCTTGACTATGAACACCGCTACCAGACTACGTGCCAATAGACCAATAAGATCCCCGTAGGCCAATATCAGAAGACAGATGATGGTAGTAGTCGTAATATATTTGTTGGCGATCTCGTGGTATCGAAAGAATACCGAGATCGTGCCAAAGGAGTACAGATGCGATCGGCAAGAAAAGATACGTGCGTAGTGGAAAACCGCGTAGAAGCAATGGAATACAATGGAAGACCAAAATGGCTGTTATTAGCACAGTTAAACAAACGAGCACAACAAAACAATCACTGGTACAATTGGTTGTAATAATAATTGTTTTCATTGAACCAATCGCGTTCTGTAGACAAAAGTAGGTCACTACAATCCCCTCTGTTGAATCTTTTAAAACAACGACCCATGATAACTTTAGCCCTGTAGGTACTAGTGGAGATTATTCTACACGTTACTAGTCTATCATTTCTATTGTTAACTAAATTATTTTGCCTCTTAGTTTCTAGAAGGAACATGTATCATACCTCCCTGCATCCGTGAGTACACTTAAGTTACCAAAAGCTGATCACGTCAAGCCAAACCAATAGTCAAAACTCAATAAATGAACATATTTGTAGCTAAAAACTCTATACGTTAACTAATGTTTCAACAAACTTTAATAACTACTGCATAACACTATGATGTAGCTTTCAAGTATTTATTAATGATGAATGTAACAAATAAAACTTGGCTTCTTTTACTTGACAAGTAGTTAATTCAAATGCGAATTACCTTACTCTTTACTTTGTTTAATCCAAGTAAAATTATGTGATTTCGAACTGTGCCAACTACGGTATTTTCTCCTGTATGGCTTCCAACTGTGGTACTCCGCGGGATCATGATCTCAGCAGATTGATTATAAAAGTATGGGAATTCTTTGCGAGTGCTGCAACCGGTTTATGCCAATTATATAAAGGTATAATCTGAATTCTTAGTCAATAATACTTTGTAGGCAAGATTGATCACTGTGCTGATTTTCAAAATTTACTGGATACGCTGTCTTCTATTGAAAGGTTCTATAGAGGTTTGTCTTCCACTATTTTGTGCGTACCAGGCTATGTTTTGGTAAAGAGTTGGCTGTGTAAGTGTTGCATCGATCACGTGGTTTTTGAGCATTTAACTGAATAAAAATTCCGGCTTCTAAGCTTATTGTATCTGGCGTCTAAAACAAATTGTCCCTTGAGTGTGTTGATAAATACGTTCAATAAAGTAGGAATATAATGTCTCTTCTATCTTCATCAAACAACAACATGTTATGGAATAATTATCATCAACACACCAGTTATCTCATAAGGTTCTCATCGTTAGGCTGCTTAAGAACTAACGATGTCGTCACGATCTACTGTCTTCGTGACAATCAAATTTCTTTATGTCATCACATCCCAAAATTATATATCTGAGGAACGTTTCACACTACGACGGTAGTTTTAGTACCATAAAGAATAAGTACGCAATGCTCGTTGTTGTGTTTGCAAACTCTTTCTAAGCTCATAGTGTGACTTTGTGGTTTCAGTCCGTTTGACTTTTTATGATTGCAAACTATTTTGATCACCATGAACGCTTCACAATTTATATTTCTCAGTGGTGTTTTGTGCGTTGTATCTTACAAATATATACGCTGCCTTATGATGTTTCATTTCTTGCTGATTGTCGATAACCACTTCAGTCGCACTCACCATGCTTTAATTCTCATATGCAAAGTATATAAACTTCCATTATTATTTCTGTGTTGTATTTGTAGTCCGTCTCAAAAATATCATGTCAGAAAAAAACCTAGTGGAAACTTAAGGGGAGTTCCTTCAGACGTATTCTGTTCATCTCAAAGATTCAATGCAAAATCCCCACTCCCTGGAATTAGTTGCAAAGTTGGCTTCTGATTTTAGATTTCTATTAACTACGAATGCCCCATAAATCATATTGCTTCCTGTCATTAGATCTATGACTACAGAAAAAAACCATGGATGCATCAAAACAAGCAAATGAATAAGATTTTAGAGGACAAAATGAGTCATAACGTGATAAGCCTATAAAATACACTAGTTAAGTTGATTGAAGCGTATTGTTCTCATCCTCTATCCAGTGATTGCAGAGCAATGGCTTGGTCTTCAAGGGGTTCGACGTTCAGCTACTACGTCCTCAGGTTGTAACCCCCATCTGTCTACCTCGATTTTGGCAACCGGAGGGCATTATCACCCTGCAAACTTAAAGCGCGGCTCCTACCCATGTCCTTGGTCGATGATTTTACCCGATGATCGGTACATATTTCTACTAAATTTAGTATTTTCTAACTAATGAATCCATGTAAACTAAGTCTAAAGTTGAGCCGCGGCAACTAGTGCTCCCTATTCCTTTCTTAAATCATGACTAAAAGCGAGTATAAATCGTAAAAAGCGGTACTTGTTTACGATTTAATTTCATACGAGGGAGTTTCAATCCTTGCCTTTAAAGTTTATGCATAAGTCGTTTTATGTGGGGTCATCACTTGACTAATAACCACAATATTGATGCCTCATCTTCAACTTTTTTGTAGTTGTCAGTTATTTTGTTTAATGTTCTGACCCAAGTAATCATTTCCTACTGTAAAACATTGTTCTGATACTAATTGAATTTAAAATAGCCTAAATAACGTATCCACCAAGTTAATAACGCTATTTTGTAGCCCAAACTAAAGTACTACGCTCATGTGATTTTGAGAAGATGGAAAGACTTTTAGCTCAAGTGGATGATTTTGATGGAGTTTTGTTCTCTAAGCTGAATGGTTTAGTCGTGGTGCTCTCATCATTATTCTGAACGACATCGTTGGCACAAACTTCAGGTAGGAGTGAAGTGTTCGAATTTCTCCACATATAACTCACAGTTTGTCCTATAGACTTCGATGTTGATTGGTTATTGTTGACCTTTAACTTGTCATTGTTTACTTCTTTATTTTGGTTTTATCTCCCACTTATTTGATTCTCGGTCTTATATTTGTTCATAATTTTTCTGACTAGTTGGTAATTTGGATCGATTTCAATGTGTTTGTTGATTGCTTATTGACCTGAGTAACAAGCTTCCAAAAGTTATGTGGTGTTTTTAGAATTACTTCTATCCTAGATGTCGACATTTTTCCAGTCGAGTGTGTACACATTCATTGGTATAAGCGAGGATATGTCGTTGCGTTTATCCGCTAATTGATGCTCATACAGTCAAAGATGAAGAGGATGTCCACTTTATCCGACGTAATGTTTTTCGTAGTTGGAACAATTTATTTTGTCGACGATGTTCGGCTTTTCTTTTGTCATTTCGTCCTTTGGTTTGCATAGGATTGATGGAAGTGATTTTGTTGGTTCGCGTGCTGCACCTATTCCAAAAGGCTTCAGCAATCTCGTAGTTTCTGACATGCCTTTTATATATGGTAGTATGTTCTGTTTATTGGTTTCTGTGCTCGATTTTGTTCCTGCTGATGTGTTTGATTGGTATTTTTCATGCTTATAGGGTAGCCGTTCTTTTGAAGGATGATCTTCAGGTATTTTTCTTCATTTTTAGGCGCTGCAATTGGGTTGCAGTGTGTCCTCGCTCTCTTGAACGTAGTTTGTACACATTTGATTTTGTGAGCTCTTGAGTTGTTGCTACTGTAATTGAGAATTCGATCTGTGTGGGTCGGATTCCCATATACCTAAGCCTCCAGTTTTCCAGAAGTTTGTGCTGATGATGTTGTTTGGAATAACGATGAAAGCTCCACAACGAAATAATCCAGCTCAGAGATTAAAACTCAATCAAAGCCCAAAACTAAAGTAGTATAAACCTGGGACTTACCCAATGTTAAAATCTTTAGAGCTGATTCGACTCCTTAAACAATTACTAGTTATTTTCATGAAGCTCTTATTGCATTTATTCCGGACAATTTCATACCCTTAGTCACACTATTAACTATTAATCTAATATAGACTCGCACGTGGTTAATAGGTTACTCATTAATGTTTCTAATATCTAAATTCCATGTGAAAAGCTTGTGATTTCATTTATTTAAGACCATTATAGTTTTCCATTACAACGCATGTAAAACAATGACTTTATACTAACCGTTCATTAATGCTTCTCTTATTATCGAATGTAATATGTTTGAACTTCACAATCTTTCACTACTTTAGGATCTGAGAATTCTGTAGAAGCTGCATTAAGCTATGGAAAAATTGTCGGTTCTCAATATCTACGCCTTCATTTGAGAGATTTAGCTTATGAGAATATTCAAACTACTACAGGGGACAATGGAGTTGAGGTTTATGTGCCTTTGGAATCATTATTACTTGGGAGCACTGAAACACTTGATTGTTCCAGGAAACTTCAAAGAAAGCGTCCACGCCATTGTGTTTATTGTCCTCGTTTATCTAAGCGAATTGCTTTGGACCATTGCGGTCACAAGCGTTGTCGTAATAGATGCTCCAAAAACAAACGAACATTCTTTCCTGTTTTGAACACAGTCTTAGATGATTCACATTTGTATGGCGTCATTGATGGTCTCAATGGAAATGAATCTATCAGACACAACGATGAAGTAGTAAAGTCGATAGTGCCTAGTTCGTTATCGGCATCAGAAGGTACACAGCATTACATTTCTTGATTATTATCAATATTATCACTTCTGTTTACTATGTTATCACAGTTATAATTTTTCCCTTTTACGTCTAAAACTTGACGTTTCTTAGTTTTATGTTGTCAAATGTTAACTGTCTACTCATTCTAAATTAAGTGTAGCCTGATTGAGTTGTGATATCAATTTATTAGGTGTGAACCGTATAGGCTTTCTAGTCGGTATTCATGAGACAGTTGTAACTAATAATTGAAGAAGAGATCATATAAATCTCACAAAAGTGAAGATATATTTACTTCTTAAACATCCTTCTGGTCTATACGCTTATTATTTTCTCAAACCTCTACTTCTGTCAGTACCACTATTTTTACTATGTCGGTATAATAAATAGTCTGTCAGTTTAAATGCATCTTTTCGTCCTAATCTACCCTTTATTAATTAAAAGCATTCAAAAACAGTTGTTCAAGAAACTGATTTCTATGGGTGTTTTATTAGTTGCGCTGTTACTCTTCAGATTTAATAATTAGCTTTCAGTGTCCTAGATTTAAGTGAAATTTTATGATCTTTTATTTATTGAGTATACTAATGAAACCACTAACCCTTTTTAGCTAATACGATTGTTACAATGACCGTTTTATATTGTTCTTAATTAAATTCTACAGTATTATGCGAATAAAACATATGTATTTCAGAGTTGCCCATTACCAAGTACTTTTCAATCTTTTAGTCTATGAACTCATACCTTTTAACGTAGGTTACTGGAAACACTTTATTCATATGTTTGTCAATCCACTTCACACTGAAATCATATTTTTCGTAGCATTAATACAATAGATCTATTTAAATAAATGACATGGGCACAATGTTTGAAAAACTTCCTTGTAGCATAAATTATTATGACGCGGCAAAAATTAGTCGTGATAGTCAGGAGAGTGCGTAACTTACAAAAATGATATTGGTTAATTGTTCACAACATCTAGTCATATTTATTTTTGTGTTATTATTTTATGTGTAAACACGTTATTTTAGTAGATTGAGTAAACCTATTCTGGTAGTTGGTGGTCTCATATTTGATATCAATTCATTTGGAGGGAGTGAGCCAATAATCGGGTTCGGTAACAATCACTCGGACACATCGCATCATAATATATTATCAATCGATTGACACGTATTCATTAATCTAACAATCCTCAAACGTTTTCAATTAGAAATCTCAAAATCGTAATCTATAACAATTTCAAGCTTATGAAGTAGAAAATAATAGAAATGTACGTGTACAGATAGAAGTAGTCGAGAAGTTCGTGTATCTAGGTAGCTGCATAAGTGCTGAAGGTGGCGTGAGTGATGAGATCAATGCACGTATAGTGAAAGCCAGAGCGGCTTATGCCAATCTGGGCCATCTTTGGCGCCTTCGTGATGTTAGTCTGGTTGTAAAATGTCGGATCTACAACGCATCGGTGAGAGCAATTTCGCTCTATGCTGGGAAACCTCGCCTCTCGGAGTTGATGTTAAACGATTCTCTGTGTCTGACCATCGTTGTCTCCGTAGGATTGCTGACATCCAGTGGCAACACCATGTCAGTAATGCAGAGGTTCGGCATCGTGTGCTCGGGCACAGAGACAATAATCCAATTGGTGTCACCATCTTGAAATGTCGACTTCGGTGGCTAGGACATGTTCTACAAACTTCGTCTCAGGGAAGTCCACGTCGTGCATTATTTACCGACGCTGGGACTGGTTAGAAAAAACAGAGAGGTGGTCAGTGTATGACGTGGTGTCGTGGTATGAAAGAAAGCTGCAAAGGGTTTGCTTGTGTTGGTCTTTCTCGACTCCCTCGCTGGGGTCCGAGAGACGTTATGAAATGTGGCTCAGAATAGAAGCCAGTGGCGATCCTTTTGTAACCTTCTTTTGCTTTCTTCATAAAAAGTGGTTTTATCTTCCTTAACTGAAAGATTTCTCCTAGTTGTACCTTTCCGTTTCCCCTATTATTATTATTATTATTATTATTATTATTATTATTATTATTATTATTATTATTATTATTATTATTATTATTACACTACCTTACACTAATCTATTCGTTATTGTTCTTTTTTTACGCTCTCTACCTTCTTTTTTTCCCCTCAAATTCTCATTGTTTTATGTGGCGCATATATATTTGGTGCCCTCTTGTACCAATATTTATGTGTTCAAATAAATAAATACATGGTAACGCTAGACTAAACTTATCATTATAAAGAATTTAAATTATTCCTTTCACGTCTTATGAATGAATGATTTTAAAACTGCTATTCTAATGACATGTAAAGCTGTACAAAAAAGGCAAATTAATTAACTATCAAATGTAGCCGCTTTTAATCTAAAAAAATTTATAGATTTCATGTTCAGTATATCAGCCAGTTTATAGTATTTAATTGGGAATCAGTAAAATCTGTGACTATCCTTAAACTGTTTGTTTTTTCAACATATTTCTTGTGCAACTTAGTTTGTGTATTTAGTTAATATATCACTGTCGGATTTATTGAGCAAGTTCGTGAATAACACATATTCTCTCATTCCGTTCGGCCCTAAATTTTTTAGACCGTTTAAGAGCTAATGGTTCGACAGTAGGATCCACGAGTGTAACACGCATATACTTCTTGAACATAAATTTATTATCCCTGTTTAGATGGAATTATAAAGCACGTTTATAATCATGTTTAAGGGTTTCTGTTGTGCATGCATGTAATAGTGTCATATGGAAGATAACGCACTCCAGGTCATAACAATCATCTATGCAGTCGGCAACTTCTATTTCGGACGGTGTTCTTAACATATTTTTCTCTTTTTGCCCAATTACATTGACTTAACCCCTTGGCTGATGTTATACATGTTCAATAATGTCTAGTGATTATTCTTGAATCTAATTACTTTTCAATAATTAGGCATGTAATTTTCATCTGTTATTAAAAATCCATCAATTGTTTGATTGTTCTTCCAATTCGTTTTCGGTTGTTATAACTGTTTCCTAAATAGATAAATTCCTTTTTATTCAAACAAACAGCTATAAAATTTCGGATGATCTACCCACTTCTACCATGTTTTAGAATCAACATACTATTTGGAAAGACATCATCAGGATACGAAATTATTTGTTTACCATATAAATGGTCGTTCCACAGAGTAGTAGAAGTTTGTTTACGTTGTCAACAGACCAGCTCGACAATTTGAAAAAACCTGAAAGTATTAGTTAAGTTAACCACTAAAGACAATGGAGCGTGGTCGCGCAATATCGTGAATCGACTGAAGTTGGGCTTGTATGCCACTGAATACCGGCTCGGTGGTCTAGAGGTTAAGCGTTCGTATGCAAGACCAAAAGTCCTGGATTTCAACCCTCTATAGTGGTCGGTTCAAGTGTTATCAAAATGTGTGCCTAATACGTCTAGGTGCATCATCTTTTCTCCCAATAATATAAAGAAACAGGATTCTAGGAAACATCTTTAAAGGTAACCACGTTCGAAGCTGAATCTAAACCAATGAATACGCAATTGGTAGAACTTTTTATTAAGTAAACACTGAACAAATTATATCTATCTTAAAACGATAATCGACTGCTTCACTTTTAAATTTATTAATATTATTGAACAATAGGTTTTAATAGTGTAAAGGGAGAAGTTATGATAAGTTTACCATTATTGCAGAAGCAGATATGAACAGTAAATCTAAATCACAGTTGTTTTAATGTTATTCCTCCTGAGGAGTCCAATAGTAGGGTGAAACAACTATTTACTGCTCCCAAATTTACAGTAGTTGTCTAACTTAGATCGGTTCATGATATCAATAAAATTCAACAATCTCCACAACCCTATACTGATTTTAAAATAGCTCACTTTATCCAATGTAACTTGTCCTGATGAATGTGTTACCGTCAATGCTATATATACTGCTTCATACCGTATAGTTTGAACTCATAAATTAACTTGAATATTTTTCACTTTAAACGTTCTGAATCTTAATTTCAGTAATTACTAATTAGTTTATCTTGGACTTTTTTAATCGTATCCACCATGTACCTAGAACTGTTACCACCTTACCTACTCTTTTTCGGTAGTTATTTTTCGGCTACTTATAAGATTGCGCAACTATCAAGAATATTAAGCAAATTTGTCACGTTCACCCTATAGGTTGTATTCATAATTATTTGTGAGTTTTGTTACTTCAATCACTAATTACTCACAACTCAATACACATCAAAAACAGATTGATTTATCCATTACAAACTTCTTGTTTATACAAGATAAAAAAATTTTTATTGGTCGAGTAGAAACGTAAAACTTTCTCAGTTTCCTCTAATGAAATAGATTCTTAATAAATGGTCTTTTCGCATCATAGTATCTCAATGATCAGATTAAATGATTTTATCCCGTTTTTTTTTGCTGAACTAGTTCATGGATTTACTTAATCGTAACCAAGTTTTAAAGTTTTAATTCCATGATGTAATGTTCTTAAACTGTTTAGTCGTATTCATAGTTAATTGTACATGTGGAAGTCTATTATCAAGTTAAAGAGTGCAGCGTCATTATACAAAATTATTTAAGATAATCAATTAGAATTTCAACGAGTGGAATGTTATAAAAATATTTAAATAAACGAGAAGAAAGACGTAATCTAGTTTGTTGTTTAAAAAAAAGTTTTTTTACTAACTAAATTGGTATTGTTTTAGAATCCATAATACTTAGTACTCAATGATACTATAAAGTAGTGAGATGCTATTTTTTTGAGTTTTACGTTGTTTTTCTCTCAATAGATCGGAATAATGAGTTTTCTGTATTTTTAAATGATTGTTTATAATTTATGCTTTTTGTAATTCAACCGTGTTTATTTTGTGTTAAAACTAAAGATTTACGTGTCTGTTGTTAGCGAAAGTGTAACATCTAATAATTACATGTATGATTAACTGGAACTTTTCACAACAATAATGTTTGAAAAAAGAGTTTATGTTATTGTTTGATGCAGTTACCTCATTACCATGACTCGATAATAACTTGAAAATTTCAGTATGACATACGATATTCTTAACAACGCTGCATCAAAATGTTCTACACTTTTTTATTATATTTCTGTTAGTTATGAATTTCAGTTTTGTAATATAATAATTTTGACCGAGTTAACCTGCTGTGTTGACGTAGTTCTGCCAAATCCTGTCGGTATTACAACTAAGTTATCTACAAAGCCCAGTACATCATCATAAACATGATTGTCAAGTCCTATCGATCATTGTTATTACTTTTACTACTAACTAAGCTATCCGGTAATATAAAATAACTCAATTAATTTTAAACAAGGTTATTGTGTTACCTTTTCATTCATAGCTTTCATTCCCCCTATCAGTTCATTTGTCAATCATTCAAGCATTTCACAATTAGCTTGTGATGGATTAACTCAGAGAAGAAAGCGTCATCATCGCATACTACCTTGTTATCAAGTAGCGAATAACCGTGTCTGTAATTCTACTGATTATCATGATGAATCAATCAGTCGGGATCCATTCAATGTCTTCCAGGATGCTGTACAGATCATAAGTACGTTTATCATGTATCGTTTTTTTAGAATATAGATGTACATGAATTTTCGAATTAAATTTAGTGACCTGTAGCGTTCAAAGGAACCCCGTCTGGGGCTAATGCCAGTCAAAAGGCCAATTGAAGTAGGAGAGTTGGGTACGGGGTTAGCAACCCCACTACAGAATCGTTAATTAGGAAAATCCGAGTGAATACTGCTATGACGAGAATAATCTTCAGACTAAAGTGTTGGTACGCTTCATGGTGATAGCACCAAGAACGACCGTCTAGGAGTTTATGTGTCTTTATTAAACACAATTGGCCAATATTAGAACGCAATTACTGATTTATGCTTATAAGGTCAATGTTTAATTGTCTCAGGATGTACTTGACTTGTTTTCCAGTATCCACATTTATGCTGATGACCAGCTTTTACCAGAATGTCACTTGCCTTTTTTTCTGTTTGCATCTGTTCGGATTTGTATATCTTTCATATTTCAACTTTTTGTTAACTTCCCCATTCTACGTACTACTGGATTATAACGATATCTATACCTTCATTTTTTCATTAGATCTTCTTGATCCGCTCTCCAAATTTTCAGTGACCAGTAGCACTGGGAACTCACAAAACTCGTTCAAGCGTCCTCGTATTGAAAGTTCTACTTCTTCCAAGGATGACTCGAACAATATATTACTATGATATCAGCTACACTGTACATTATATCAGTTAGATCTCGTGTTATTTGATCTACGTAAAATGTTTTCATAGTTTTTCCCCAAAATCTTCGTACCTCCTGAACTTTATTGAATAATTCGACTTCCATATGTTCCTAAAGCTGTTTATGATTTTCTCTTCTTCCTTAACTGGCTGACATGCACGCATTTGTGAAATATTATTGGTATCTCCCTTTGTATCTAAGTGGTACATTTCATCCTATGTTGTATTTCTCTAGAGTAATATAACTAGAACCCTAAATTACTACTGTACTTTCTAGTTTTAAAAAAATTTGTGATCTATCCATTAGACCTTTTCTGGTTACCATTTACCCGTCACTCATCAGTTATTTTAAAAATAAAAGTTGAGCACAAATCATTTCATTTACTTGGTTTGTCCTGCCAACAGTTTTTTTATGGTTATTTCAAATGACCTCTATCGTCAATAAACATGAAAGAACTGGGATATAAGGGCGTCATTATTTAACATACGCAATGTTTGTAGCATTATGAGTTTGATGTAGAGTTCTGTGACATTTCCGTTGTGTAATCTACGGTTAGTGTATTAAGTTTATCAAATGGTGATTTGATAAGTCAGTCTTTAACCATAATGGTCTGTTCGGATTCCAAAGTGTTGGGTTTTCAAGATTTACTGACTTACCAGAGTACCTATTCTTGGTATACTTTCGGAGATTAAGTGAAGTGACGTACTATTCACATTTTAATATGGTTGTTCGTAATAAGTTCACACACTTTAATTTTAAAGACTGATAGGTTGATCACACTGAAAAAGTTTTGACAAACCCGTTTACTTGTATTGAGTATCACTAAATCGGGTGTTATCACAATGGGCAAGATAATTTTACCTTCACAAATATGATTTAGATTTTTAAACAAGGTGTATATGTCTTCTAATGTATCTAGTAAATTTGTTTAAAGCGTAAAAGAGCGAGGTACAAAGTGCTAACAAAAGTTAGCAATATAACTTTAAGAGTTCCTATTTGCTATTTTTAGCGAGCTGTCGTGTCTGTAGTTGTGTATCCTATGAGTTCATCCCTTATTATGTCACTAACATGATCAATTATAAGTTAACGTTTAACAATTCTGATTGGGATATTGAATCTTACATTGGTACTAAACCAAACTTATCACCAAAAAGCTACCATTTGTGGGCTAAGATCAAGTAAATTCATCATTTATATGAGTTGTCTAACTTGGCATGTTGTTGCAAGACAGCGTGTTATACTTGAATGTTCTCATTGAGCTGCAACATGTAAAAATGCTACCGACCAACTTAATGTTTTATTCTCTCAGCAGTTGTTATATTCGATGTTTAAAACTAGATGATGCACATTATTACTAACTGGTCACGAGTCTTATTCGATTTGAAAATGTGTTGTCTTCCTCGACATGTTGCTTTGCGTATCAAAATGTATATGTTTGAGAAATCTAATTGTCTAGTATGTTTGCTCATTATGGTTGCAGTTTTTCTATTCATTCACAAATTAAGATAACAAAGCGATAATCTGGTGTCTTAATTCATATGGGATAAGAGATCAATGACTTCTATGACTTTGACGTGGCATTACGTCAAGTAATCAGTGGCATAACTCTAATGGATGCAGACTGCTAATCGAGTGAGTTGATTTGGCTCATTATATCAACTGTAGTCTAATATCTTCATGGCTATGAATGATGTAACATATCCAGCAACACTCAGTGCTTCCTCCCAAAATGAGTATGTTTTGATAGCTAGTTTTAGTGACTTCTCGTAGCTTTTTTCTGAACTTATTCCAATATGCGATGTGGTCAGGATAATAATATGGAGTACATCTATTCGGATGGGCCTTAAGATCCTCAAATTGTTCAAATTTCAGGTCACCTAACATTCTAGAGACAGATTTTGCCACGAAAAGTATAATTGGCAGACAGGCATTTGACACCATGTTGGTCTGTTACAGTTCCTTCTTATTGGTATGAATAACTGATTTTCAGGAAAATGATCACTATAACTAAACTTATCTATGGTACTAGGTCAATAGACCTCATGGAATACTGTTGACTAACCACGATAAAAATCTCTAATCCATATGTTTTTGCATCGATGTCACGTCATTTTTAACCGAATCTCAATTGTGGCAGTCATAGTATCCTGATTAGTCAGAATCATTGGAGAAGGAGTATGGTCTTGCCGACAGAATAATATATTTGATATAGGAACTACAGGGTTTTAAGGAAATATTAGCTGTCTTCATTTGCATTGAGACGGGTTAATAATTCTAAGGGTTTGACTTCCAGTATCATCTGGCATCTCCGTTTTAGAGGGCACTCGACTGTTTGGAGATAGATTTGTGAAAATGTCTTCGCTCTGTAGACAAGCAACTGTGCATACAATATTGCTAATACTTTGCAGTTACGCTTACGTCCCATGTCTAGCACACGTCAAGTCTTCATGTGTTAAATTTCTATATGAAAATTTTCCTATTAGATCAGACAAATAAGATTTGATCCGTAAGTGATTCCGACAATTCTAGATCGATCTTATACTCCCTGGTCATTATTTGTGGGCAAATAATGTAGTTGCAAACGCCTTGTCTCGAATAAATTCCTTGAACAGTTCCCAAGGAATCGACCTTTTAAAACTCGCCCAACTTCAAAAAGAAGACAGTGATCTTCAGCACGAGTTGGCCTCAACAACACTTAAACTGCGCATTAAACAGATGGGAACAGGTAACGAAACCTTACTTTGTGACACATCTACAGGTAGGGATCGCCCAATCGTGCCGAAACAATATCGACGCAACGTCTTCGATACGTTGCACAGAATTTCTCATCCAGGTGTTCGTGCAACCATCAAGCTTATAGCAGAACGGTTTTGCTGGCCTGGTATGAATAAAGACGTAAGGGAGTGGGCACGCTCCTGTGTAAGCTGCCAGAAATCTAAGGTTATTAGGCATAACAAATGTCCCTTAGGCTCGTTTAAAACTCCCGATGCTCGCTTCGACCATGTTCATTTGGATTTGGTAGGACCTTTACCAGATTCAAATGGATATTCTTATCTTTTAACATGCGTAGACCGTACAACTCGATGGCCAGAAGCAGTGCCCATCAAAGACATTACTGCTAAATCAGTGGCCTGCGCCTTATTCGAATGATGGGTAGCAAACTTCGTCTGCCCTTCAACCATCACTACAGATTGTGGACATCAGTTCGAATCTGAACTTTCCCGTTGTCTGACCATGAAACTAGGAATCACTCGCTTTCGAACGACGGCCTACCACCCACAAGCAAACGGTTTAGTAGAACGTTTTCACCGACAACTAAAAGCGTCACTATCAGCCTCAAACATTTCTCAATGGACTGACGCTCTTCCACTCGTCTTACTAGGCATACGCAATGCAGTGAAATCTGACATTGGATACACTGAGTCTCAACTCGTTTATGGTACGACCCTTCGACTTCCAGGAGAGTTCGTGGATCCTTCATCCTCTTCGATAGACATGGATCTAACCTCCTACGCGAACAGGCTTACAAACGCAATGCGTTCAGTTAAACCTGTTCCCACTCGACCACAATCAACTGATGTTTTCGTTCAACCTGACTTACGATATAGTACACACGTTTTCGTGCGTCGAGACTCACATCGACGACCTTTCGAATCAGCATATGGAGGACCCTTCAAAGATGTTCAACACGAACTCAAGTACCATATAGTCGATAAGAACGGAACCAATGATAGCATCGGCATCGATCGCCTCAAAGCAGCATATTTAGAAGGAAATCCTATTCAAGTCGGTTTTCCTTCAGTAAAATCTCATGACACGACTCCTGCATTTACAATACCTCAATCGACAGCCAACACACACGATGAAACTTCCGCGGTATCAGAACGTAAACTTAAAACAACGCGTTCTGGAAGAAGAGTAAAATTTCCAGAACATTTGAACGATTACTGCACGTAAGACACAAGTTAACATTTTATATCCTCTCGATTTTCCCTTGTACTATATATAATTTGAAGAAACCCAAATATAGTATGCTTATATATTTTTGTTTTTTATTTCAAAAAAGAAAAAAACAAAAAGTAACCATATTATAAAAATCCTTGTTTACGCTATTACGTGAGCATGAGTTTGTTTTCCTTTTTCTTCGCCCGTTTTGTGTTTCCACGCGGGTACGAGTGTATTCCGACATGCACTTACATATTTTTCTTTTCTTTTCCATGACGGCTGGAAAAGACGATGAAAAGAACGATGAAGTTGCGAGAAACGAAAATCTGCATTGTACTTTTTTTTACTATATTGTACATCATGGTCTATTATAGTAAGGAAAGACGACCAGGCGCTGCTAAACCTAGCAAGCTATCAGGAGAATGTTTACCAACGAAAAATTCGTTGGGTTTGAACTTCTGACTGGCCACGTCTTAGGGTCATCACTACCCCACTAGGGGGGGAGTGATCTGTAGCGGTAAATAATTCCCCAAAATCAAATAGCTCTGTAAGTCTTCGACATTGGATGCTGACCACATTAGTTTTAATGGACTCATCTAGCTGAAGGCGCTAGGTCAAGCATCCGCACCAGGTCACGTGTTGGAACGCCGTGCCCAACATCTACTGCAATCGCTAGCCAGATTAGTGTAAACGATCCTCGATATATTAATAGCTTATCAAAGATGTCTTCGAACCTCCTCATTTCTGTCTTTTGATTTCACTTGGTGGGTGCGCTTCGTATTAGAAGGTGTTACTGGTCAAAGAGTTGTCAAATACCTGTGGCATCTTCAGAATCTTGGACAGTGGTATAATGATTCAAACGGGGACGACTTTGAAAATTAGATAAAGCGGTTTGAAACTTGCTGCCTGACTGAAATTAAAAATTCGAGGCTTACTATCTGACATTCATCAGGAAAAATACTTACCACCTCCTGAAGGATCATGCTTTTCCAGAGCAACCAATTTCATTATCGTATGAATCTCCCAAGGAATTACTATTTAGTCATGTGCAGTCAGCTCTGAATGCAGAGAGGGCGAAGTCTCACAAACTGGTGTGACAAATGATCAGAAAGTTATAGAATTTAAACTTGAACTACAGAAAAAAGCCGCGAAATTCAATTTTGTAGAACAATCGGGAACTCAACATCGATATCAATTGATTGCTGGTATAAATATTTCAAACTTTGAAAGAGGATTATTCCGGAAGCCCGGAAGTTCGTCGCAAGGAATTAAAACAGCATGTATTAATCAAGGGGCGGTGACTGAGCTTGATTTCAATCAGTGAAAATTTAAAATACATCGATTTTTGGCTAGCTCATTAATTAGAATATTTCTAACTGCAATAAAGCTCTTTCGTGTTCCACCCTTGTTAAAAGTCCTCTTAAGTGCAGTTTATTACTGAAGAATTACTCAGGAAGTAGGTTAATGATAATATTTTAGTCATTTGTGTTCGTCAAATAATTCAAAAGCAGATAAAATTTTAGCTTGTTTAATAGCTTCTATAAATAGAAAACCAATACATAGATAAGAACATTGGAAATCTTGGAATACCTACTTCGATTTCAGTAGACAAACTTGAAAGACAACTAAAAGATAATTTGTATGTGTCATCATTCGTAACACCTGTAATTTAACTTGTGCATCCCGTTGCCAAATGGGGTGATTCCCAAACTTGAACCATCTTTTCGAGGTTTCTTACTAGGCAAAGGAACCATCGACATTGAGGTTACTCCAGCCAATGGTCTTTTGAAGTCCATTCTGACCGCTTATAAGCCTGTAAAAAATGTATTACGGAAGTAGTGTTGAATAAAAACGAAAATATCAAGCAGCAACCTAAATAACAGCTTTCCAACATTGTAACTAAAATCTGCAATACACAAACAATCTGATGTAATTCGTAGTAACTACTAGCCTTGAAATGGATCAAAGGAAACAAATGTTTAACACTAACATCTTGTTGGGGTTCACTCTTAAACTCAAGTATTTAAAATTCACCTCTAATAATGATATCTAACTTTCAAGACCCAATTAACCCACATCCTTAGAATGGGCAACACCTCTCCATCCACAAATATAGAAGCACCATGTATTAAGGGAAACATCACTCCTCAACCCTGTCATCAGTTTAGTGGTTAAAGCACCAGAATTATAACCATTAGATTACTAGTTCGAACTTAGGTCCACTCCATTTGTTTTGTGGAGCCTAGTAATAAATTATGAAATGACATAATCTGTGGTTACATGAACACACAGACGACTCTGGGCGATACATTAAGTTTACATGGTTGCGTTGCGGATAAATTCACCCATTAAAAGCAATGGAAATTCCACTATCTTCTTGGTAAAAACATTTCCGGTCTTTTTTTACAGTCTCTCTTTTTGGAGTTTTCAAGATTCGGGCACACACGTTGTTGGTAAAAGTGGCGAATGTCCTGAAATTTATGAATATGTGTGTAAAAAATGATCTAGCAATTTCAACAGGTAAAAAATGTTTCTCTTACTTTTTAAGGCATGCAGCATGTAAAGAAAAAAATCTTCGTCGAACCTCAAGTTGATGACGTTGCTACATGAATCAACGAGACATTTCTTATATTTGCTTTCATCTTTATCTTCACTAGTCATCAAATAATATGTCATTAATCCATACGAACGGTCGATCTAATGAAATTAAACAGGGCTGATGTGAACTAACCTGGTTCCGAACAAAACTCACTCGTTAGATTCAACGGTCGTTTGAAGGGTCGCTGAAGACTTAAGAAGTTATTGCTCGTCGTGGGTCGCTATGAGGTCTATGATACTCCTCCGGGTACTAACGTCCTGGATAATAAATCGAAGGTATGCAGTAATAGCTGGTCAGGAAACAAAAACTATTAGCAAATCAAAAAATTCAAACCTTATGGTAATTTTTTTTGGTAACATGCAGGCCCTGTGATTTGAAGTGATTTACGGTGATAATGACTTCCGCGTCTAGTAGCATATGGACATCAGTACATTCAAGCAGGAACCTAGGCGTATTACCGATAATAGAAGAAATAGAAATTGATAAACCTTACCAAAATACTATTCTTAGTCCTTAAGATTACATCAAGCTTCTCCACGAAGGACTCCCGAGAAGTCGCTTGGACTAAGTCATCCGGCGGCAAATTTCACCATTTGACAACTCTTAAGGAGTAAAAGTTGTGTCAACAGTCCATTTTTTTGTGTAGTGTCTTGAGTTTCTGGGTGATGCCCGTTAGATTTGTGTTTGAGCTAAACTTAAGTAGATGATTAAGGGGATGTCCAGAAGTGTTATTAGAAGGTCACCTCTAAGAGAGCTGTACTGCGATGGGTAAAGTTTAAGTGACTGGAGACGCTCCTCATGCCGACTATTTTCCGGGTATATCGTTGAACTCCTTTATTCCTGACTTCTAGTTTGCCCGTTGGCAATTCTTCGGTCATAAATTTGTTACGGACAAAACGGATGTCACTTACTGAATAACTGCGATGTTTTTAATACATAAGTATTACTTACAAATAGGCGAATGTATTTTCTAGCCAATTATCAACTTTTGAAAATATTGCGTAACGCAGTCGACAACTAGAATACAAAGCAAAAATATCAGTCACTTACAATCAAGCAATCAAAAATCACCCGAAATTTTTGATAGAATACCCTTTCCAGGCTTAACGGAAATGTACAACGAAATGTCACACAGCATATGAAAAACCGTCATGTAACCCAAACTTAGGATCCTAATCTATGTACTGATAAAACAAAGCTGAAGGCTCATATGAGTCTTTTTATAATACTTATTATGAATATCTGTACTCCTCTCCAATGAGTCAATATCAGATGTTGACACTAATTATACAGGTCATGGGTTCTGAGAGTTGATAATCCAGTGGTGAAACTTGGATGTCAGGAAGATTTTGTACTATCTTAGCTTCTAGACTTACCGGGTATATTCTTTGAGTTGTCCTAATCCACTACAAAGATCTGAAGTCTCAATGAGTAGGCTATGAACAGTCAAATTTCTTTACTGCTACCTAACTTGGACGACACAAATAACTTAACTGCAAGAAATAAAAAATTTCGGAATGAAGCACAAAAACGGTAACGAGTAAACTGGGAAGCCATTCGTTTTACACGGACTAATATCAAAAATATTGGATATTGAGCAGGCGCAGGCGGAATTTTGACCGTGTCTCGAAATGGCGGCATCTAAGGGTGCCAACACCTACAACCGTCAGAACTGGGAAGACTCAGTAAGTATACCACAGTGTAATACCTGCACGCTATGTAAAGTGCGTTTTAAAGTTTAGGAGGTTTTGACAACAAATTTCCTAGTCTCCAAAAAATTCGTGTAAGTTACTTGTAAGATATTGTGTATAGTTAGGTTTATACATTAACGCAGAATATGTTCTTCCTAACAATAAACTCGGAAAACACTAGGGTAGTGTTTTTCGGATGTGTCAATGTGCGATTATCACATATTTAGTCATTCAAAAAATACTTCAATTGTATTTTAAAATCCTGTCTTCGGTCAAATGTTTTAGGAAATTTATTATAATCGTCGACAGCAAAAGACTGCTTACAACTGTATATAGATTCAATAATCAAATTTGTTTGCTAAATACTGTTCATCTGATCTCTTGTCAACTTTGCTCCACATCCCAGTTATGGCTCCTTCAGTCATTATAAATCAACAACACAGTCAAGTAAATATCAGTCACTTAAGTTTTAGGTTCTACTCCCTTGAAAGTGATATCGTTTGCAAGGACTATTGGTCTTGTTGTTTTGTTAATATTGCTTTACTTAGATAACCTGACATTCTTGAGGAAGTTTGGGAAACATTCCTCATTACGAGATTACATTGTCTCTCTGAAACATCTGTTATCCGGACGTTGAACAGGATTTTGAATTTCAAACAAAATATTCATGATGCTCAGTTCAATAGAACTTAAGTATGGCTACTTCAACATATTACACTCGTTTGGCCAGTTGATTCTGCTTATCATAAAGTGGGGTTAGCATTCAGTTTAGCCTTTACTTTAGACGTTACACCATTCTAACCACAGTAGACTAATACACCATAGACACGTAATCAGCCAGTAACACTTCACATTTCGCTATAATATGCTGACACATTTCAGAGCTGTTTGTTAGGACAAAGACCTTTACATTTCATTTTCACTTGACAATAGGAATCTGGTTTTTTCTTGAGGTATAATAATAACCTACACTAACAACGGCAGTTAGGTGTCTAATATCTCTTCCAAGTATTTTTCAACCGTCAAAGCCTATACAATCTAGAATTAAAAATAACGGGTTCATACACTCTATTTTAATTGTTAAACTGCGCATATTGCATGCATTAATCACCTAAGTGTCATTATACACTTTATGTGTTAAGACATAATCTGGATAACTTGAACGTATTTGAGTTATTCCTCAAACATCTTATTGATTCCGTTGTCCAACGTACTACGTTTACTTTTCATGTTGTTTAACAGGTCTTATGAAAAAAAATAACTCGGTATGATGATAACCCTGTTTAGTCAAGTACACTCATGATAAATTTGGGCAGAAGTGGTACTAACAGGAACCGCTAGAATGCTTTCTGACTTCAGTTTGAATCGTACTCCAGTCCCACATGTTCTCACAAGACGTTCAGAATATAGATATTCATTCAAGTGGGAAATCCATCTTTTGAAAATCAGATCCAAGTCACATCCATGCGTTAGCATGTTTAGTAAATTTATGAGGGCACGTAGTTTTGTCTTGTACCATTGAGAGTGACTGGTTTAGATTAAAGTTCAACGACCAAGAGTACATAGTAAAAATCCGTCCGTAGATTTATGTAGTTTCTTGGCGCACCCTACAATGATAGATTCTACAAGACTTAATTGATGTAGCTTAATCTGACCGCGTTAAGAGATATAACTTCGGGGTTAAAGCATTTGGCTTCCATTCTGCGTCTCTTGTTTTCGGTAGCAAAGTAAAATCATTATCTTTATTGTTTCAAAAGTAAGAATGGGTACTTGACAAAAGAGTCCTACTGTGGTGAACAAAACACCAGTGGGGGACAATCAAGTGTATTTGACAACAAATTACAGAACTAGTTATTAAAATCTAACAACCATAAATTAAATGCTCAATTTGCAAATTGTTCATCCATTGTCTCAAACCACTCAGAATTCCTTTGTTCTTGCATTTTCATACAAATTGCATTCTTTCTTCATTCTTTGTTGTTCGATCTTCTCGTTGCTCTGCTGCCAGACATTCTGTTCACGACTCACGTCATATACTACTCATGTCTACATAAGTAGCACACCACACTACTACCCTCATTATTATTAAAAGTATAATTACAAGTGCGTTCCAGTTTATCCATCTCCCAAATCCTCTTACAAAGTAAATAATTGGTTGGTGCTTTGTTAGATTGCTAGATTTGTAGATTAATAACGTAGATGGTCTGTGTCACATGATTGGGGACTGGTGTGTGACGAAATCTCAGCACGGATACTGAAGGCTCGACTAGCTTTTGCCAACTTGCGTCATTTGTGGCGTAGGCGAGATATCCGTCTATTAACCAAAGGACGTGTTTACTGCGCATCAGTTCGTTCCGTCCTACTTTATGGCAGTGAAACATGGCCAGTAAGAGCACAGGATATTCTTAGGTTACTAGTATTTATTTATTATTTATTTATTTATTTGAACACATAAATATTGGTACAGAGGGGCACCAAATATATATGCGCCACACAAAACAATGATAATTTGAAGAGAAGGAGAAAAGAGAAAAAAAAAAGTAATGAACGTGGGGAATTATAAAAAAAAGGGAGAGAGAGAGAGAACAATGGTGGGGGAAACGGAAAGGTACAATCAGAAGAGATCTTTCAGTTAAGGAAGATATAAACACTTTTTATGAAGAAAGTAAGAGGTTACAGCACGATCGCCACTGGCTTCTATTCTTAGCCATATCTGATAACGTCTCTAGCCACTGCGTTACACCGTCTCTCGGACCCCAACCAGGGAGTCGTGAAGGACCAACAGAAGCTAGCCCTTTGAAGCTTTCTTTCATACCACGACACCATGTCATACACTGACCACCTCTCCGCTTTTTCCAACCAGTCCCAGAGTCGGCAAATAATGCACGACGTGGAATTCTCTGGGACGACATTTGTAAAACATGTCCAAGCCACCGAAGTCGGTGTTTCAAGATGGTGACACCAATTTCATTATCGTCTCTGTGACCGAACACTCGATGCCGAACCTCTGCATTACTGACATGGTGTTGCCACTGGATGCCAGCAATCCTTCGGAGACAACGATGATCGAACACAGAGAGTCGTCTAACATCCTCAACTCGGAGAGGCCAGGTTTCACAAGCATAGAGCAAAACTGCTCTCACCGTCGCGTTGTATATCCGACCTTTTACAGCCAGACTAACATCACGAAGGCGCCAAAGATGGCCCAGATTGGCATAAGCCGCTCTGGCTTTCACTATACGAGCATTGATCTCATCACTCACACCACCACCAGCACTTATGCAGCTACTTAGATACACGAACTTCGTGACTACTTCTATCTGTTCACTACCCAGGGTGAGTGTAGGATTAGGATCCTGCCAGTCTTGTAGAAGAACTTTGCACTTCGAAGGTGCAAAGCACATACCATACCTACGGACACTGATTGCCAACTGATTAAGTGCGGATTGCATGGCTTGGGCATTCTCGCACAGTAAGACAACATCATCCGCATACTCAAGGTCAAGAAGTCTTTCTCCAGGCAACAGATCCACACCACCATTACTTACATCCGTCAGAGCTGTTTCCAGAATGTCATCGATGGCAAAGAGCCGGAGGTAAGTCGTCTGGGCCCGGTGATTTGTAACGTTTCAAGAGTTGGAGTTCCTTGCGGACTTCCGCCTCATTTGGTGGACCAGTCGTCACCGGCCATGGAGGGCAGGACAGTCTGACCGATGTTGCCGGAGCAGCAGACCAGTTGAACTGCCCTTCAAAGAATTCTGCCCATCGTCCAAGACGTCGATGGATGTTAGTGATTGGCGTTCCGTCATCCTCGCAGATTGTTTCGCTCACACCAAACTTCTTGCTGCCAGTGGCTCGGATGAGTTGGAAGAGCTTCCGGTAATTACCAGATGCAGCTGCTGCTTCCAACTCACTGGCACGCTCCGACCACCAGGCTTCTCGGTCCTTACGCAAGCTTTGCCCGATTTCATTACGTAACATCCTTCGTCTGTGGTCAAACTCACGGTCACCCGGAGTAGACCGACGGGCTTCAATCAGTTGTAAGGAACCAGAAGAAACCCAGTGCTTGTAAGCGGGATGTATCGCAAACGCACAACAGACTGTACCTGCCATTTTCATGGCGTCATGCAATTGCAACCAATGCTCATCTATACTTTTCGGTGGAATGGTAGCTAGCCTAGAAGCTAGCTCGGTTCGGTACTTACTAGCAACAGAAGTTGCAGCCAGCTTGCTAACATCAATCCTTTGGTGGCGGTCACTTCGTTGTCCACTGAAAAGTAAGGTAAGATTGGCGCAGACCAGAGCATGATCAGATCCCAGATAGGTACTCCAAAAGGAGCGGCAGTCTTGTACACAACCGCGCCAGCGGTAGCTGATCGCGATGTGATCAATCTGAGTCCAGGCTTGAGATGCAGAAGGAGGACGCCAGGTGGCACATCGGCGATGACTGTGCCGAAAGTTAGTGCTAGCCAGAAACAGGTTGTGGTCTGTGCATAGTTGCAGTAGACGTTCCCCGTTATCTGTCCTGCGACCAACGAGTCCCCATCGGCCACCTAAACGACCCTCTTCTGTGCCTAGACGCCCGACCTGAGCATTCAAGTCTCCAGCTAGTACTACAATATCTGTCGAACGCGCTTTCTGGAGAAGAACAGTTAGCTGGTGGTAGAACTCGTCCTTGATTGCATCCGGGCTGCAATCTGTCGGGGCATAGGCGGAGATGACGAGGAGACATCGTTTCTCACGCCGATTTCTTCTCACTTTGATGGAACTTTCTAATCTAACAGCACATAACCGACTGTTAATGGGGATCCAGTCGACTAGTGCTGCCTCAGCTCTTGCGCTTAGTGCGACACCAACGCCAGCAAGACCAGACGAAGATGCCACAGGGTCCCCGGATAAACGCACATAAAACAAGCTTTTTGAAGTGACAGATGGAGAGCGAACTTGTAGTACTTCACCAGAGTCTTGAATACGGGTCTCGGATAGACAACACACATCAATATTAAGACTTTCCAAAGACATAGCCAGTCCTATCTGTTGTCCGACCTGCATAAGTGTGCGAACGTTGAAGGTAGCCAGTTTGAATGGTGCACGCGGTTTCAGAAAAACTGCTTCAGTACTCATGTTCGGTAGTAACATACAATTTTCAACCAGGCAGTGACTCGGGAACGTTTAGATAAAGCTGAATTTTCACCATAGGCGAGCTGCTGTCTAGGTCGAAACGCATATATAAAGTAGGAATAAGAGAGGGTGAATAAATGACGTGGTAGAGTAATAATAATAATAATAATAACAATAATAATAGTACGAGTTATTTCAGTGTTAATCAGATAGAAAGGAATATTTTCCATAAGCAAATTGTTCATCATAGTTTTAGTGAGTGGGCTGAAATACTGCCCGGGTGCCCAGACCGAAGCAGGTGGTTTTCTTAGGGGGCCACACTCCGAGCCTTTGACCTAAAGGTCTAGTCCACAAGGCAGTGGAGCATCGTGAGGAGATGCAGTCCCATGGAAGCCGGTGACCAAAAGTTGGTTCATACGCCATTTGTTCCCGCAGGATACTGGAGCCCATGTGCACCATAGAATTGGGATCCGGTTATAGCGCCGGACATTCGCTTTTCGTCCTCTCATTTTCGTAAACAACAGTAATGCCACGAGAAGGCAGTGAGTAGGACTTCCCTGGCAGAGGCTGTATACGCGTGGCCATGTGAGAGTATTTCGAGAGGGAGGGCGAACCCTCCCCGCTCTTGGCCATACCAGGGCATTTGGGGGCTTACTAGTATTTGATCATAGGTGTCTTCGAAACATTGCTCGTATATCCTGGGACCACCGAGTAAGTAATGTAGTTGTTAGGAAACGGGTACTAGGTAAGGATGGCAAATCAATTGATGAAGTAGTGAAACTTAATCAGTTCAGGTGGCTGGGACATGTGTTACGCATGACCGACTGCCCCGACGTGCTATGTTTTATGGTGTAGGAGTAGGTTGGAAGAAAGCTAGGGGCGGCCAGACCAAAACATGGCACAAATCCATGAAGTCACTGACAAGTGGACTGAGTCATGTTGGTAGGTATAGACTATCTGGTTGGGGACCGCGAGATGATAGCAACCGATGGTTAGAGATCGTGAATAACATTGCTCAAAATCGTTTGCAATGTTGCAGGTGCATCCACTCTCTGTGTTCTCTCAAACTCGAATCTTCTGAATTCTTCATGTCTTTTATTTTCTTTTCAAATCTAATCCACTGGATTATACTCCTTAAATAACATCATCAAACCCTAATGTTCCCGATTACTACTTATACTTTCACTACCTCTACCACTACGCGATTCGAATCGATAACTGAATTTCTGTGTTAATGTGGTATGGCAACTCGAATTGATGTACGTACGTACGAAGTTCCACGTTGTTACTGACTTACTGACCGATTTAGACGCGAGTGGTGTAAACATTTAGCTAAGGTCGAAGTCACACCTCACGATTAGTACCTAACGGTTTACTCTTTCGTCGTATCCAGGTCCTGTCTACTTTGGTGACCATACAACACAAACGAAGTTATTACAGAAATATATTAGTAAGAGTAGGTTCAAGGAACAAAGTGCGACCACTGCTTCATGGATCAGTCCATGGCGTGCATGTTGGTTGCCCTTGACGAGAATCAGTGAACTGTTCGACATCCAGTGACCCGACTATCGGATGATTTGGCTAGGACCCAATGGTACTACAGATTTTATCGAGTTCACTATTCCCGAGCTACAGTGAAACATCAAAGATCTATAAGAACGAAAACCCCATAAACCATGTTAATCACACTGATTTTAATGTAAGTGTATCAAGAGAATTTATAGTTTTTTTTAATGAATAGTCAACCGCTTCGTGTATTTTTCCAGTTTGTCATATATATTTTGCTCCCTTATCATCTCGCTTATATCAACAACCACTCATTTATTTTATCTATTGTTTAGTCATTTCCCATTCTCTGTGAGACATGCTTAGGACCAAGTCCCTTCGTTCGAATGATGAAAGAGAAATATGGCAAGGAGTGTAAAATTTGTGATCGCCCTTTCACTGTATTTCGTTGGTGTCCTGGTCCCAAAGCCAGATTCAAAAAGACTGAAGTCTGTCAGAGTTGTGCAAAGATCAAAAATGTTTGCCAGACCTGTTTGTTCGACCTCGAATATGGTCTTCCTGTTGAAGTCCGTGATAAAGCACTTCGTTTATCACAACAATTGCCAAAAAATGATGTTAATCGAGAATATTTCCACCAGCAAATTGAACAGAACCTTGAAGTGGAAGGTGATATAACAGCTCCATATGGAGGAAATCAGCTAATTGGAAAAGCTATTTCAAACACAGCATCGGCAAGCAGTTCTAGTGGTGGTGGGGGCACAGATTTACTTTTAAAGTTAGCCCGTACTGCACCGTATTATCGTAGGAATCGCCCACACATATGCTCTTTTTGGGTGAAGGGTGAATGTAGGAGAGGAGAAGAATGTCCATATAGGCATGAAAAGCCTACTGATCCTGATGATCCTCTTTCTGACCAGAATCTAAGAGACCGTTACTACGGTCACGATGATCCAGTGGCTGCCAAATTGCTGTCGAAATATGACACGATGCCTAAACTTATTCCTCCTGAGGATCGTACAATAACCACGCTATACATTGGGGGTATTCCTGATGGAATGACGGAAAAAGACCTTCGCAATCATTTTTACCAGTTTGGAGAGCTACGTTCTGTTAATCTCCATGCCAAACAACATTGTGCTTTCATACAGTTCGCAACTAGAGGTGCTGCTGAGCGTGCAGCTGAGCGGACTTATGACCGATTAATTTTGGGTGGTCATAGACTAACAGTCAATTGGGGGAAATCACCAGCAGCTTTGGCGGCTGCCAACTCTCATTCATCAACCGAAACTGGTGATATAAGTCTACCTCCTGTTCCTGGCCTGCCTTTACCACCTGTTTTGCCGCCTACCAACTTACTAAATAAAGCTATGACTATCGGTCTTAGCGGGAATTTCTTTATGACACCTCCACCACCACCACCTCCCCCACCGCCTCCTACTACCAAGTCACTAATAGGTTCCAATTCCGATCATGTGTCCAGTAGTAGGATGCCACTTATTCCACCTCCAATTCAACTTGCACCACCAGTTGCTGAGCCACCACCTCCTGGAGGTAAGTAACAATGTTTAATTAGTTAAACAAAGGGTATCCTAGATTCCGTTATTTAGTTTCTGCTACATAGCCTGATGTATGACTCACCAAGTGAACTGCTTTTTTGTTAGTTTGATAGATTTCCCAAATTTTGAATCAAACTGTGAACTATGATACGATCAATGATGATGAAAGCGATGAACTGCAATTATGGTATCTTTCAGTTTACCAGTTAGTCTAATTAGACGAGTTCGAGCAACCTTCTGTTTGTGACATAAATGCAAGCTTTGATTGTTTGATTCTATTTCCGAACCGATTGACGTTCTAATTGACAATTTTTAAAATTTCAAGCTAGCCAAATATATACTCAAGACATACACAGAATTAATACATTCGAAGGGTTTATAAATTAGCTGGCTAAACTGTAAGTTTACTTCCATCTCTATTTACTCCCGTTACCACTCGTGAAGAAGCATATGTCGCCCAACAACATTCTCCATCAAACTATCATGGGCAATTCTTTCCAGTTACTTATCATCCTTTCCATGTAGTTTCATCCTCTTTGAGTTTATCTTGTAGGGCTTGGAACCTGTTATCGAGAGCTATCTTGAATTCGTTGAGTTTATCAGCATCTCGAAGGAAGACTGTATTGAACTTTTTTAATGTTTCTCCAGTTGTCCAGTGTTTCTTTAGCATCAGTTTCATCTTGGCAAACACCAGGTGGTGATCTGAAGCATTGTCAGCTCGTCTCTGTGTTCCTACGTCTTCTATGGCTCTTCTGGAAATTCCAGTGACCCAAATATGGTCGGTCTGGTTCTCTGTAGTGTGATCCGGTGAGACTCATTTAGCCTTGTGTGTGGGGGGGCTGTATAATGTAGTGAACGAGAAAACAAGTGGAGACTACCAAATGTATTTCAACACAAAATTACAGGATCTAGTGAAATCTGAGAACCATACCATAAATACTTGATTTGCAAAATATCAATCACTTGTCTCAAACTTGACTGTTCCTTCTGCAAATGTCAATCAATCGTCCCAGACTTGATTATTCGTTCGATTCCACAGCAACCATTCTTTGTTCTCTTTTCTTTGATCTTCTCAATCTTCTGCATCCAGGCATTTCACTTCCGATTGGTCACATACTACTTATATTTGTCGAGATCAGTAGCAAACCACAATAGTACTGCTCATAATGATTTTGTCAAGTGCACATAAATATGCAAATCTCTCATCATTCCCGTTTCTTTTCTTCCAGTCAGTTCATGTCATCCCATGATATCTTCATATCCGGTGCTCTTTATCCCAACTTTGACGAGATGGTCAGGTTCTTTGTTGGGCACTTCTCTACGATCAACTGCAGCCTCTCGTCAAACGGGTCTTTATCGCCCTCGTTGCTATCATTGGTGGGCCCGCAGCACTGGATAGCATTCATTGTGTTCCCTTTCTTCTTTGTCTTGAAGGATGCTTTGACGGTCCTGGATCCATAAAATTCCCGTCCTATAAGTAATTCTAATGCTTCTCTGGACAGAATCAGTGCAACCGCTTGTATGTACAAAGGATTTTCTACATGACTAGAGTATAACAGTATCTCTCCCGAATCTAATCTTTCCTGTCCAGCTTGGGTTCAATGGGTTTCACTCATTCTGAGCACCATCAAGTTTCACTGGTCCTCCCAGTCTCTCATATTGTCCATGAATTCCATCTACCTATATTAATTGTTGTTGGAAGTGTTATCGGCCTTGCGACTTCTAATGAGTCTCGGATTTAACCATGAGGTGTTATCATTCTTCTCAATGAAGATCCTTTAACTTCCAGGACAGGGTTTGAATGGTTTAAATTGTTTTTTTCTGGTTGGGTTTTTTAGCAAGGTTGCTGATCCCATGCACAACCCTCCTCCTTTATCCGGGTTTGTAACAGGTAGTGACCCTAGAAGGGCTGCAGACGTACCTAAGTTGGGTGTTTACTGATGTAATTTTCAAACAGTCTTTGCTTGATTTTCTATGCTTCAAAGGTATTTTCCAATCCACTGTCACTAAATATTTGCTCAACTTAACTGTTTTCCTGTTGAATGTATGATAGTCGGATCTATGTAACTGTTTGTAACCACAAAACGCCACTCTTCATAGTCTCTGGAACAAATAATTTTTGTAAATCTATCTTAGTTTCTCTCGAAATAATACCTAATATCTGGTTGCTTTTTTGATGAAATTTAAAGCTCATCGTTGTAATGTTCTGACATTTTTTTCTTTACCAAAACAAAATTCTTCCTTTGGCAAATTGCGAAACGATAGTTTACAGATAATCTGTATCTTCTCCTAAGTGAAAACTAGCAGTTGAATAAATTGTTTCAAACTTCCAGACAGAAAATCAGTATTTATTGCATTTAGCTTTTAGAATGGAAAGAGGTCAATCCACACAAAATAAACGATATAAAATAATGAACTTTCGTAGATCCTTTAGAATTTGTGTGTATATCAGCTGAGTACTTGTGATAGTGTAAAATGTTCAGTTCATTAGTGTACTGCCAGACATTTCAAGTAACTGTATGCGACATTGCAAATATGTTTCGTACTCGCCAATCAGTCTAAAGCATATCAGTCACTGCTTGTATGTGAACGATTGTCCGGACACCTAACGGTGGTAATGATAGATATATTTACCCAAAAATCAACATTTCATCTAGACTGTACTATGTATGACACCATTATTAGTAACCCAAATTCTAGATTTCATACATGTGTATGGGGTGTTATGTAATGAACCTCGATGTTACGTATTTCTCACTAAACCATTACCTATCATTTGCGATTTCGTGATTATTTTATTGGGTTTCCATGTGTAGTATAATGATCGGTATATTTAATGTTTCTCGTTTTGTCTACAATCATGAGTTTTCAGATAGAAGCGTTGCGAGAAATTCCTTTTTCTACTCATTTAACTTGTGAAAATTCTAATAAATACTCAAAATGTTATTGATAGTCTCTCAGTCAGTCAGCTGCAACGTAGGACCTGGAACATATATGCGTCGGTCCAAGTTTCCATACCGCATTAGCACAACAAGATTAACACCGGATTCATAGAAGTGGTTAATTCAGTGATGGTAATATATAAAAGAAAGATTGCATATAAGGATATAGTACAGGAAGAAAGAATTAGTTCCTAGAAAGAAAGATTTGAAGTGATTTTAATCTCTTAGTTTAAAGGAAGACAGAGAGTGTATACACCTACGCCATTGTGATCGATTCTGAGCCATGTCACAAAGAGTCTCCAACCATTGGTTACGATAGTCACGCGGACCCCAACCAGGCAGTTTAAATCTACCAACATGGCTCAGACCAGAAGTAGGTGACTTCAAGCACTGATGCCACGTTTTGGTTTGGCCGCCCCTAACTTTCTTCCAATCATCCCTAACACCAGTGAGCATTGCACGCCGTGGTAATCGGTGTTCAGGCATACGCAGCACGTGGCCCAACCATCTCAGTCGATGAAGATTCATAACCTCATCAACTGATTTACCATCATTTCCTAATACCCTGCGCCTAACCTCACTATTGCTTACCCGGTGATCCCAGCAGATGCGAGCAATATTTCTAAGGCACCTGTGGTCAAATACTAGTAACTTACGCGTATCTTCTACTCTTAAAGGCCATGTTTCGCAGCCGTAGAGTAGAACGGAACGAACTGCCGCGCAGTATACTCGTCCCTTAATTGACAGACGGATATCTCGCCTTTGCCATAGATGACGTAAGTTGGCAAAAGCCAAACGAGCTTTTCGAATCCGTGCTGAGATTTCGTCAGACACCAACCCATTAGAGCTGATCAGACTTCCAAGATAAGTGAAGTTGTCAACGCCTTCGACTACTTCACTCCCTATCCTTAGTTTAGGTGTTGACGCAGACCAGTCCTGAAGCAACAACTTGCATTTGGAGGGAGAGAAGCGCATCCCAAACATTCTGGCATTGTTGCTCAGTGCTACCAAAAGACTGCATTTCATCAGCATCTTCACCAAACAGGACTATGTCATCTGCATATTCTAAGTCAATAAGTGGACCTCCTGGTAGGAGATCAATACCTGAGAATTCAGTCGATGAGAGCGTTATTCCCATCAATAGATCTATGATGAAGCTACACAAAAATGGAGAAAGTGGACAGCCTTAACGGACGCCACTTGAGGTTGCGAAAGCAGATGACAGTTCGCCATAAGTTCTCACTCGACTAGTAGTGTTCGAGTAAAGAGCCTTCACAAGGTTTATGTACTTCTGAGGTACGCCTTTGAATGACAGACACTGCCACAGAACCTCTCGGTCAACAGAGTCAAATGCTGAAGAGTTGTCTGAAGTTACCTATAGCCGCCGCCTTTTCCATCTCTTTTGGTTTCGTTGCCCACCACTGCTCACGATCGTTCCTTAGACTTTTGCTTTTGTTCATCATCGTTTTCAGAGCCCGATGGGATGAGTTTACGCGAATCCATCAGTGCAATAGACCTTAAAGAAATCCATTGGTTCTTTGTAACCCTTTGGTTTAAATCACTAATAGATGTCACTGCTGTTTCCACAGCTGCTTGTATATCTTTCCAAGCAACATCTGAGTCAGCCTCGTTTTCAGAACTACCTAAGTGTGACCTCAGTTGTTCCTGGAATCTACTTTCGGCTTTCTCATCACTCAATTCAATTCTAATAGGCCTTCCTCATAGGGCTTTTTTGCGTCCAGTGAGGCGCAAGCAGATGCGTGCTCGTATTTGGGCATGGTCGGAATTTAAGCAGGTACTCCAGAATGAGCGACAATCTTCTATTGATCCTCTTCAACGATGACTGATGGCAATATGGTCTATTTGAGTCCATTGTTGATTTAGTGCAGAGGGTCGCCATGTTAGACGATGTCTCTCCTTATGCTTAAAATTTGTTTTTGCTAAAAATAAACGATTGTCTGAGCACAGTTGCAGCAGACGATCACCATTATCTGTTCTGTGCCGGAATACTAACATACCCACCTAAATGTCTTTCTGTTTCGTTTAAGCTACCTACCTGGGCATTAAAGTCGCGTGCTACGAGTACTATGTCTGAACGTTTAGCTTTCTGAAGAAGTTCAGAGAGTTTTCTGTAAAATTCATCTTTCACTTCATCCGAACTGCAGTCAGTGGGAGCGTAGGCAGAAACGACGAAAAGGCAACGACGTGTTTCCCTATCCTTCCGAGTTCTTACGGAGCCGTTTAGCCGAACAGCGCATAGACGACTATCAACGGGGATCCACTCTAATAGCGCTTGTTCCGCCCTCATGCTTAGTGCTATGCCTACACCTGCAAGTCCACGAGAACTAGCTATCGGGTCGCCAGATACACGGAGGGTGTATCTCGTCGGCTCTCCATTTTGCCGAGGTGAGGTCAAGTGAATGACCATACTAGGATCCTGTATGCGTGTTTCAGAGACACAGCATAAATCAATCGTACGAGATTCTAAGGATTTAGCCAAGGAGGTCTGCAGACCGATTTGACATAGTGTGCGTACGTTGAAGGCTCCAATATGTATTTTGGAGCGAGGTTTCAGTAGACCTGGGACAGTGTTTTGCGCACTAGAATCGTTGGCTATGGTGACACTTGAGGAGGAAACCAAAGTTTAGGTTTGAAAGTCGATGTAAGAGGAATGATAGGAATTGAAGAGGGAGGTTGATTACGAATACAGTGGTCTTGACTGCTGTTAGAGGTATGAGGGTGGTTATCACTTCCCGGTTGCCCATACCGTGGAAGGGTTCTTCTGGAGGTACCTGAAAATGAAATTGGGTTAGAGGTGGTCTTAGTGACCTGAGAGCATGACCGTAGTACCCAAGGGACAACTGCTTGAGGTCGGTCACACACGACCTTTTAATGAGTAGTTTTGTGCTAGCTCCGTACTTGTTGAGACCTTACCGCCGGAGACGGATATCCGTAGGATAAGGCGAGGTGTGCATTTTTAGGTTTGACCTTTTCTAACCCCGCCCTATTTTGTGGGAAGGCAGCATCACTGTCATGCTGGTTATCTGAAGGAAACATCTTACTGCTGTCACAGCTCTGTACAGTCGGCAGTACGACTTCGCCTTGGGACCTTGGGTTTGTTGCTTTTAGTCATACCGCTCTTCAACCGACCTGTCTGGCATGGTAGGACCTTAAGGAACGGTTGTTCCAGCCAGTATAGCTCAGGCAAGCACGACCACCACGTCAAGGTAGCGACAACGGTCAGGTATTGATAGTTTCTGCTATTTATGTTCATCAGTAGAAGTTTACGATAAACTATGAGTGATCTATTTTCATCGCACTTTATATTTGATCCAGAGCAAATCCCTATAGTTTCTCTAAAGGACAAACAAAGATAAAAACATAACAATCACCGTGGTGGTTCTGCTTTTATTTTGAGGAATTTAGCTTTGGTATGAGTTGATGACTTTTATATAGTGTATGAGTATAATAAATAGTTAGTTAAAAGGTGTATAAAACACGAAAACGTACTACAACATTCGTACAGGTTGTTAATGGGTATTCCAGAAGTTTAAAAAACCCTGTTTGTTCTGTTCACAAGTCTATGGTCTATAAGATAACATTAAGATAACTACAATACCATAAACTCCCTATCATTTAATCTCTTCTAACATAAATTCTTTATAATTTATTGTCTTCTATGTTCTCAGTGTACCGTAGTTATTGTGTGAACTACAAAAATCGGATTCATCTTTGTGTAATGTTTGAAATAAATTTCTTTAATTAACTGCATGGTTTTATTATTGTTATTTCTAGAATTGTTCTTACGAGGTCCACCGCCTCCACCTTTGCCTCATTTCACCGTTCGTCCTACAAGCTTATTACGAAACCCTCCACCGCCAGCACCTCCTACCCTACGCGATTCAAGCTCATCGTCTTTGTTGCCTATGCCTCCCCCTCCGCCACCACCGCCGCCCCCACCTCCTCCTCTTAAGTCACAACTCAGCACAGCAACATCTTCAACATTGAATGAATCAAAGTCTAGTAAAAACACACCAGCTGATGATGATCCATTGGGTATTCATTATCCAAGCCAAAATCCTCAACGTTTGGGTAGTGTACCACACACTGAACAACATGATTGAAAATGTATACTTTTTGCTGAATATAAATCATCTGTCTTTTATAACCACTCAAAGTCTTATTTTATATATTGTATTGGGATTAATGATCACTTTTTAGTATGTGATCTGAATTGCTTCGTCAGGTTTGCGGGTAAAAATACATTTGTCTGTACTACATAAACTTTTTCAAGTAGATTTTTGTCTTAACTTTTTTAATTAACTCGAAAACTAACCTTATGAGTAGTCGGCGCCTATCTGTGTTTTTTTATGGGGGCTTGTTATAATAATCAAATCCTTTAATCGAAGTAAAGTAGGTTAATTTTCAGGCGTATAAACGTATTGCGGAACCCCAACTACCTTAGCGGTTTAGTCATTCTTCAATGTCTGTCATATCCGTCATATATTCGTGACTGGTTGAGTATAAACTTCATTGATGTAATTTAAGATTGCGTATAACAAACATTGGACCCTATATAAAATAAGTTTCACAAAGTTGAATATTATTTATCTATTTAAACACAAACATTCTCACAAAAGGGTACCAATATGTATATGCGTTACACAAAGTAGTTATCATCAAATTTGTGTGTGGGGTGGGGTCACTACCCGAGGTTTTGAACAATAGCTCTCATACACAAGGCAATAGAGCAACGTCGAGTTGGATTTCCATTATGGTCGGTGTCCAAAAATAGGTTAGTACGCCATTCGTTTCCTCTGGAACCCGTGCATACATTGGTCCGAAATCAAGGCTTCCTGACTCCCACGGATGGATCCTTCATACCCGTGGTGGTAGTATATATATTCCTGGTCATCCTATGAAGCTAGAATTTTACATTTAACGGCAGCAAAATAACGAAGTTGTTTATTTTAAAAACTTATCTTCCCGTAATATTAGATCTGATATTACGGCTGCTTTTTTCTACTGGGATTAATAACAAACTGCAACCCCACTCAAGTCATCAATGACAGTCTTTGAAATCATTTGCTTGTGAAAAACATTTTTTAAAAATGTGAATTAGTAGGTACTGATGGTTTGTCTACATTATAATTAATGGCTTACGGTAGTTCATAATTTCTTAATCAAAGTACCACCTAGTCATTTACCACTGTAGTTTTCATAGTTGTAGATTGTTCTCAGTACCACAAACTAGTTTGTATAAGAGAAAACTTAAAGCGAACAAGAACAAAGATTGGTGTAGAATAATATGAATTCGTTTTATTTCGTCAGGTTCTCATCAGCTGCATGCAACCTAAAATATTTAAAATTCAACGTTATTACAGATATTGACATACTTTTACATAAGAGGATGATTAAGAATGAATAATTGTATCATGGTGTAGCGAAGATTCCGATAGAGTTAATGAGATCATAAAATTTTGTCTCGAATAAATATCTGTAATAACGTTGAATTTTAGGTTGTATGCAGCTGATGGGAACCTAACGAAATAAAATGAATTCATATTATTCTACACCAATCTTTGTTCTTGCTCGCTTTAAGATAATAGAGGGAACTATGTGTATAAAAGAAAACTGTTGACAATTATTTTAAATCTACAAATTTAATTTTTCTGACAGATTATAACACATTTCATTGTGTTTTAGAATGGCGTACTTTTTCTGGGTGGGAACTGTTGTTATTAGGCCCGCTTTTTATCACGTAATTTATTCGCCTATCAAAATACTTGTTCGCTCTTGTACTGTACTATACCAGTGACGTTCGTCTGGTCTGATCAACCTAGAGTCCTATTGGTCCGTTCCTCGCCTAGCCCGTCCAGTTGAGTCCGGAATGCTAATAACATCCTCCACTATGCGAATCATTTTTGATATACTGGGTTTATATATCAACCAAACAGACTGCAACGCACCATAAAATAGGAAATAACATTTATACACAATAAAGCCAAAAAGTGGCTGTGAACGTGGGTGACAGTGATCAATAAACTGAGTATAACTTAAAAACAGTAAATCGTACAATAATAATCTATGGGTCAAAACGAAACTTAGAATAAGGGGGATGTAGATGTACATAATACAATTACTGAATAGTTATATCATAAGAAAATAGATAATTTTAGTCTATTAATAGGTCGCAGAAGTTACTCGTAATTTAATCTTCGCTAGGATATAACAGGAACTATAATTTATAAGTGTTTAGTTATTCTTGAATAGTTTTTAAGGTATATCTTACATACAGAATTACTAATTATGTTAGGATAAATCGTTGTAGAGAACCACTACGCTGACCTATAATTTATTACTCTCGAATATTAATGCGTAAATCACATTCAGATTTTCGGTTGTTCGTTTGCTTGATGCAGATCAGTAGTTAAACGAAACTGTAACTTATAGAAAGACAGAATACTCTACATTTTATGTACATCACCCGAGGTTATATGAAAGTTTTCATTTTCCAACAATAACTCAGCGTATCTATTAAACCAGTTTGAAGGTCGTGAGCGTGTCTGTGCTTTTCGTCTAATTCTACCCACTTTTATAGTTAATAGCAAAACTTAGTCGAAGTTCATCGGCTAGATAATAGTGAAGCTCTTCAGAAAGTTTGTTCTGATTACAAAACAATGCTTCATTTCAGTCTAATTTTCAAAAGCATTTCTCCTGTTAGTTTATAAATCGAAGACGATACCCATAGTCATAAGTGCTGGAGATGAAAGCTTTTAATTCATAAACCTACTTGAACAGACCGAAAAGTAAACTTTTCGAAAGGAAGTAGGCTTGTGATTCAATTGTCACATTTACAAAGTTAAGCTGAAGGTGTTTGAAAGTAACGACGTGAAGAGCAAGTTTTGGTGATAATTTTAATGATATGCGCTTTCTGTAATTTGGCTGAAGTCAGTCGATGCGGATTTCAAGAGGTTCCCAGCTTTCTTTACGCTATCAATTCATGTCAAAGGATTTCAACTTGGCAAAGTAAGAGAGTTTGTTAATTGATGATTACATTTTCTTAACATTTCTCAAAACATGCATCCGTGAAATTGCTAATATATTGTTGATGGGAGCTAATACATGTAAGATGTACATTAACTTAGCAGATCTTCAACAGGAACTGCTGATAGTGTGATGAGTTAGCTGCTTAACGTGTTATATCACGTTTTTTATTCGAACTTGCTACTATCAGATTGTAATTCATTTGTCGATAGCTACGAGGAAAGAAATCAGATTACTATACTTCGACTTTGTATAAATCTAAATATGATTGTCTTAAACAAAATTATTCTACAAGGATGAACAATGTGATCAGGTCAAGACTTCTAATTCAGAGACATTCCTTTAACTAAAGAGAATGTTCTTCTCGTTAACATATGTATGGTGTGTTACTTGTGTTTAGACTTATTTTGTATTTTTCTTCACCCATAAGTAGCAACAAAAAAGACTAGGACGTTTTTTTCTCAACCTTGGTTCTTAAAGTATTGAACATGTGTAAGTATTGAAAAAAACGTGTCGTAATTCATCTTAAGGAAGATAAATGTTAATTGGGCTCGACATGATATAGTGTGGGAGTACACAGAGAACCTAATCTTATCATGCAAAGAGACAGATGGTTAAATCAATTATCAAGTACTTTACATATTCTAAGCTTAATATTTTGTATCATCACGAGTTTAAAATAATTACTTACCTCCTTACGCCTGCTACTGCTCGTGGAGGAGTATAGGTCGCCCAACAGCATTCTTCACTCAACTCTGTTTGGCAATATCCCTTACATTTGCTACTCGTACCTTTCATGTCTGATTACACTTCTCGACGCAGTTTGTTCTTTGGCTTTCCTCGTTTCCGTTTCCCTTCAGGATTTCAAGTTAGCGATTTACTCGTGATGCAGTTTGGTGATTTCCACAATAGATATCCATCATACCGATGGAGAACAATGGACTAGTACGTTCAAAATGAATTCGACTTCAGGTGTGTAGCAAGTTGAAAAAATTTGTTGCAACATACGTGTTTAAGATAATTTCTTGACTACCTGTAGTTTATAAGTAGTATATTTTAACGCGCCGAAATTCGGGAATGGAGGAAATGAAGTTACTGAAGGGTATATCGTCCAAGTAATAAGTATATTTAACAAAACATTCATTCTAGCTGTATTTTTGCAACGTTCGAAAAAGTGTCAGGAAGTAAATAAATATTGAAAACTGTGGTGGCTTCGATTAATCTATGATTTCCTTCTAAAAACATGTCTCCTAAGTACATATGTGGTAATCATTGAATAATCCTGGTAAATGTTTAATTTTTATTTTCTTTAACATATATTTTACTAAAACTCAAAACATACTAAACGTTCATCACAAGGAAAGCTCTTAAAAAATCTAATTCTCTCTAGAATTATATCTTACGTGAAATATATTAATTTCAAGTTTGTAGTATTGTAAATACAACACGGAGAACATCAAACCAATCACACTTGATGGCGAAGCTCTGCATAATGTGGAATCCTTCACGTACCTGGGAAGCATCGCCGATGTACAAGGAGGATCAGATGCAGACGTAAGTGTAAGGATTGGCAAAGCAAGAGCATCAATCTTCAATTAAAGAACATGTGGTACTCAAAACAACTGTCAACCAAAATCCAAGTCAGAATTTTCAATACGAACGTCAAGACAGTTCCACTGTACGGAGCTGAAACGTGAAGAACTACCTCAGCCATCATCAAAAGGACACAGTTATTTATGCAAAATACTCAATATGCGTTGACCTGATACCATCAGCAACAGCCTACTGTGGAAGAGAACAAATCAACTTCCGGCTGAAGAGGAAATTAGGAAAAGACGTTAAAAGTGGATAGGATATCTATTGTGGAAATCACCAAACTGCATCACGAGTAAATCGCTAACTTGAAATCCTGAAGGGAAACGGAAACGAGGAAAGCCAAAGAACAAACTGCGTCGAGAAGTGTAATCAGACATGAAAGGTACGAGTAGCAAATGTAAGGGATATTGCCAAACAGAGTTGAGTGAAGAATGCTGTTGGGCGACCTATACTCCTCCACGAGGAGTAACAGGTAAAATCAAGTAAGTGTCTATAGATCTAAAACAATATTTGATTTCAATTAGTCGAGATCAATGGAACAGTAAATCCAAGATTGTAATGACGTTTCTCTTATTCAAGACAGACACTAAATCAAAATAAAATTTTGAACAATTATCGAATTAACTAAAAATGATTTTAAAGTTTTTACATACATATATGTAAGTAAATTACGATATCTACCTAAGAATTTTATGCTTATTTTTTTAAATATGTACTAATGTAAAAACGTCCATATTTCTAGATGAAAAGGATTAGAATGGTTTTATTTTAGCACAGTTTGATGGTAGAAATATTACAATAATGTATACAGTTATTACTATAATTTATTGAACATAATATTACTCACTAATTTCATAATTTTCGTATCCATCCACTAAACATTTCAGTAACGGGGGTTATAATATGAAGCAATAAACTCAAATTTAATATTCAAAGCAAGTTAATCTATTGTTCATGATTTATTTACATCTGATCAATCGAATTTAATACTTTCATCTTTTATACAATTCTGTGTGTTACTTCTTATTAGAATTTATGTAATAGCTAGTCTAATATTATTCTAATCTTTTTGATATTCATTTACTTATAATTAGTTTTATTAGTCCAATAAAACTTAGCATCAGTATTATGCATAACCAGTTAAGTTCTATTCATTATAAATGTATGTTATTAAAATAAAAACTCTTAACACTGTGATATGAATTTATAGACCAGTTTTTCATTTGGAATAAGACGTTACTATTACCAATCTATATGGGTCTTTTTCAATGATATTAATTAACTGAAATAAAATGGTACAGAATAAAGATTCACTAAAAGGAAATAAATGTTCATGTGTTTTCAAATATATAAGATGATTATGACAACAGTAATGTAAACTAATTCGTGTCCAGCCAGAAGTTACTTTGTGTACTAGAGATTAATACAGGATAGAGTAAGAAGATCTGAATAAAGCAAAGAACAGAATATAAGGTGAGTCAACAACCCGGTAGGCATACAAAGTGTACTTACAAATGACCTGATACGGCCGAGGGCTTGGAGAGTCAGCTCTTCCTCTCGAAATGCTCCCACATAGACACGCGTATACGGTCACTGACAAGGAGTCCTACCAACTACCTCCTCACGGCCGAGTTGTTGTTTACGAAAATTAAGAGGACAAAACTGAATGTCCGACGCTTAAACCGGGTGGCGGACACAGAAGGTCTACCTAGGAAAGTTAGAAAACCTTGATTCCAAATAAATGGTGCACACAGACTCCAGGATCATAAAAGAACAAATGGTGTATGAACCAATTGTTAGTCACCGGCTACCACGGGACTTCATCTCCCGACGTTGCTCCACTGCCTTGTGAGTCAGACCTTTTGGTCACCTAAGGAAACCACCTACTTTGATTTGGGCACCTGGGTAGTATCACAGCCCTCGCACAAATCAATGGTAACTACTACTGACCAAATTGTTACTGTGTGACGCATATGTATTTGGTGCCCACTTGTACCACTATTTATGTGTTCAAATAAATGAATAAATAAACATTGAATAAAGAAAATAATAAACAGTAATCAACGGTAACACAAGACTCAGATTAAGACGATCTGGAAACCGAAACTAGAAGCATATAATCTGAAACTTTTAACACCCTACAAATGATCATAATTGAAGAAAAGACATTTTATCATGTTGATTTGAATAAATAGGTGATATTTCAAACTAGTTACTTCCATAATATTCTGTCAATATTAACATTAAGAATAAAATGTCAGTGATAAAAATATAATTACAAAGAACAAAATTTATTGTAATAATAAAAATGGAAACGAATCCAAAGAAATTGAACTTCATTCAACTAGAAACGGTAAATTCGTAATAAACAGACCATGTGAATAACAAAATGTAGAAAATTTTAATGCTAAGTAAATTAGGCAAATAAAGCGTACAAACATTGTTATTATTTAATGAATTTATAAACTAAGCTACTAAGTTACTAATTATGAGTAGAGTGTGTACCACTTTGATTTGGCCTAGCCTTATTGCCTATTTTTACTTTTTGATTTCCTTAAATTGTGTGATAAACTTATTAAAACTGGTCGAAAAATCCATCATTTTACTAAACTTAGGATAATTTAATCACTCCATTCACTCACTATGGTCCTTTGTTCTTTTTTGTTCTAGAAATATAAAATGATCACGCGGAGGCTACACTGTGATGATGTAGAGACGATAAAATCTGAAAAGCCCAGATTTTCAGGATTTCCAAGGATTAATTTATTAATGATAATGTTATGTAGATTGCGAATTTAATATTCGTCAATAAAGAATTAGAATTCTGGTAAAACTGAAGAATTGATTACTACTGTTTTTAATCTTTAGTATTCTTAGCTAAAAATGACGAACGACAGTATGTTAAATGTTATTTCTGTATGAATCCCATAATTAATTGGTACATAGAAATATAAATCAGTAATTCTATAAGCAGCATTTTTCTTTATACAAATTCGATTGTTTTAGTATTGACATCTCATATAATAAACCTGCATATCGATAATTAATATATTGTCTCTTGTTTTAACTGTATATTTGATTTTTGTGCAACACATTTGCATACTGCTTCACTTTTATTTCCTATGTCATACTGTCTGTAGAAAAACTAATGTCTTGTGAAAATAACTGTATCGAATATATGTGTATCTGTTGATCGTAGCTCACTTAATAAGAAATGCTATGGTAGGACAGCAGCCGAACATATGATCTCAAAAGCTGAATTTAAGTTTGTTTTAGTGCTAATCGCACTATTTGTATGGTTAACAAATTTGTTTTGGCTTCTGTGAGTTTTGTACCATACCATAAATACTCATTGAGTGCCTTTAAACTAATTAGATGTTTATTCGATTTCAGAAATACTTTATTTTTAAATATTCTCTAAGGATTTCTACGATTATTTTTGTCAGTAATTACTTCCAGTTCTATATATCATCATAGAATTCCCTGTAGTATAAAGATTTCAAATTATTTCAAACTATCCAAGTTCTTATTTATGGTTGATTTTGTGAGTAATGGTTATCAGCTTACAAAAAACAGTAAACTTTACAAATTATTCAGTCGTATCACACCAACATATAAAGTATTTCAATAGTTGAGGTCATAAGTCAATTGAAGCTAGACCACCATGGAAAAGCTGGATGTAACGCTCAATTTCGTGGATTAGTTGAAGTTAGACATTAACACCGTTGGATGTCTACTCAGTAGTCTAGTGGCAAAGTGCGCGCGCGGGGGACCAGTAGGTCTTAGGTTCGAATCTCGCAGGGGGCGGGACCGTGGATGAGCACTGCTAAGGAGTCCCATACTAGGATGAAATGGCCGTCCAATGCTTCCAGGTTTTCTGTGGTAGTCTACCTTTAATTGACTCATGATCTCAACTATTGAAATTACTACAATATTCATAAAACTCCTTCTGATATAAAGTATTAACCGGTTATTGACTATAAAATATCGCTTCAAATTATCAGACTTTCTATATTCTACAATGAGTTCATATATATTGAAATGGTATTCTAATATTATGAGCATAATAATACAATTTTTAAATATAACATTTCAAGGTCACATTGTTGTCCTTTGCAACAATTAGAATAAACTAAATCAGTTATTTTATAATAGTTATTCATAAAAATAATATTTTTTTATTTTTTACGCTCATTTTTGTTCTCCTTTAGTTATTACTAACAAATACTTAATCATTAAAAAAAGAATAATTTTTATTAGAATAATACAATGTATTTCAATTAATTGTTTATTATTATTACACCCCCCCACAAAAAAAGAAATCTAATCAATGAATGTACTTGTTTATGCATTACTAATTATAAAGTAATAAGAAAAATATATTTTAAAAAAGCTGTTTAATTAACTTACTATTCTGTCTTACATTTAGCTGGTTTCCTATATTTATACTATTTGCACTTGATTAATTCTTTATTTTTTAATAATAGATATAAAAAGAATGATTGTTTTCAGTGTTTGTTTTATTTTATTCCTCATTTTATAATCAATATTTTAATGATTATTTAATATCAGAAGGGGTTTTTGTGGATATTATAGTAATTTCAATAGTTGAAATCATGAGTCAATTGAAGCTAGACCAGTATGGAAAACCTGGAATCATTGGACGATCGTTTCGTCCTATTGTGAGACTCCTCAGAAGTGCGCACCCACGATCCTGCCCCTCACATGATTCGGACCCAGGACCTATTGGTTTGGCGCTTAACCACCAGACCACTGAGCCGGCATCCAACGGTGTTAATGTCTAACTTCAACTAATCCATGAAATTGCACCACCTTCCACTATTGTCATCAGTGAGTTACTATCTCGTAACAGACCCGGTTGAACTCCACTTATCACTGCTTCTCAGTAGAACTCCAGGAATTACCTCGTGAAGCCAGTCACTATTGAGCATATGCTTTTGTGTGATAGTAACTCACTGAAGACAATGGTGGATGGGTCACTCAGTTTCGTGGATTAGTTGAAGTTAGATATTAACACCGTTGGATGCCGGTTGGCTCCATGGTCTAGAGGTTAAGCGTTTGCACACAAGACCTGTCAATCTTGGGTTCGAGTCTCATGGATGAGATCATGGATGAGCACCGCTGAGGAGTCCTGTACTAGGACGAAACAGCCGTACAGTGCTTCCGGGCTTTTCATGGTTGTTTATCTTTAGTTGACTCATTTTGATGGGGTTTTGTTCTCTAAGTTGGATAGTTTGGTCGTGGAGCTTTCATCGTTCTTCTGAACGACATCATTTTCTTCACCAGCTCAATCAACTCATGTTCTAAACTATTGAAATTATTTAATAAATAATATTTAAAACATAATTGTTTATTTATTTAAATGGAATGAATTCTATCCTACCTGATCAAATTACCTTTTTATTGTAAAACATATATATTTTTTAAAATTGATTTATATAGTATATATTGGAAATATTCATTAAATATTTACTTTTAAATATAAAATAACTCTTAAAGTTGTTTAAATACATTTTTACATAATATAACATAATAACGCCTTTATAATAAAAAAATCGATAAATTCACTATTGTAAATACGTTTATCAAGAAAATTTAAATAAAGGTCAATAAAAAATGAATATATTTTATATTTATTAGCTACTTATTAGTAATGTTTAATTATATATATATATATGATATAGAAATGAGTTTGTACTCAGTGTGACCACATTTTATATGAAACATTTTGCTATGTGACTAATTTAACTTTTATGAATGCTTTTTTGCATTTTTAATAAACTATTGTAAAAGTATACCTCTAAATTCCATGGTATGGCCGAAAGTAAGGAAAGCCAGTTCTTTCTCTCTTTTGAAATGCTCTCATATGGCCACGTGCATACAATCACTGCCAAGGAAGTCCTACTCACTGCCTTCTCGCGGCCGAATTGTTGTTTACGAACTTCGCAGGACAGAAGGTGAATGTCCGGTACTTTAGTCGGGTCGGTGGATATGGAGGATCTACCCAGGGAAGTTGAAAAACCTTGATTTCAAATCAATGGTTCACACATGCTCCAGGATTTTGAAGGAACAAATGGCGTATGAACCAATCGTTGATCACCGGCTACCATGAAGCTGCATCTCCTTACGTCGTTCCACTGCTTTGTGAATTAGACCTTCAGGACAAAGGCTTCGGGTGTGGCCCCATAAGAAAACCAACTGCTCCGGTTCGGGCACACAGGTAGAATCTCAGCCTACACACGTACCGAATGATCTATGTGGCTCATATACGTTTGGTGCCTCTTTGTACCAATGTTTATGTGTTTGAATAAATAATAAGTGTAAACGTATAAGAAGACAAGATATCAGTACATCTATTGATCTATACAGTATTATTAGTAAAATTCGTTCAAGTATTATATCTGAAACAGTTACACTTTCGTAAAAGTAAGCATTCTCTTGAGTTAAATATACTACATCAGTTTGGACAGATAGAAATTGAACGCGATCACACATTCCATTTAAAATGGATATTGAAGTTTATTATTTGTTTGTTTTATAATTGAGAAAGAAAACAGCTTCAAGATCAAAGCACCTCTTGAAATATGTTTAATCATTTCAAAACTTTATAAATTTCTAATAAATATATGTTTTTGTCGTATTCTAATTAGTAGAAAATTTATTTCTAATGTTCCGTGATATTGTTTTACAGAGTTTCATACTCATAATATCAATGATAAAGAAGTCACCGTTTCTCATCATTCTCAACCAATAAACACTTTCCTTAAACATAATTTCTACTCATTAGGATGTCACAAAATTATGTCTATTAATAACTTACTATTCAATATTCATTTTATTAAAAATTATAAAGTTCAATCTTGGTATTTATCATTTTCTGTTCTATTTATTTCTAGAGCTATTTGATAGCTCATTACTCTGGTACACATCATTAAAACTTTCCTTAAAACAGTTCTTGTCTATCATTTATTAATTCGTAGATTAAATCTGTTGGATTTCTTTATTGATTTTCAAATAAGTTCATTTCACATTACTTCAACTTTTGTATTGTAACAACTGACATATTAGATTATCTATCGGTCTAATTATCATTACTTACTTACTTACTTACGCCTGTTACTCCTAATGGAACATTGGCCACCGACCAGCATTCTACAACCCACTCTGTCTTGGGCCTTCTTTTCATATTCCATTCAATTCTTGTTCATTTTTCTCATGTCTATCTCCATTTCCCGGCGTAATGTGTTCTTTGGTCTTCCTCTCCTCCTTCGGCCTTGAAGATTCCACGTGAGTGCTTGTCTTGTGCTTTCCTCAGTGTGTGTCCTATCCACTTCCAGCGCTTTTTTCTGATTTCTTCCTCCGCTGGAATCTAGTTTGTTCTCTCCCATAGTAGGCTGTTGCTCATAGTGTCCGGCCAACGGATCCGAAGTATTTTGCGTAGACAACTGTTAATAAACACCTGTATTTTCTGGATGATGGCTTTCGTAGTTCTCCAGGTTTCCACCCCGTACAATAAACCTGTCTTGACATTTGTATTGAAAATCCTGACTTTGGTTTTGGTTGCCTATTGTTTTGAGTTCCAGATGTTCTTCAGTTGTAGATATACTGCTCTTGTTTTGCCGATCTGTACCTTCATATCTGCATCAGATCCACCGCGTTCATCGATAATGCTGCCCAAATATGTAAAGGTTTGTACATCTCCCAAAGCTTCTCCGTCAATTGTGATTCGATTGGTGCATGCTGTATTGCACCGGACCATCTTGCTTTTCCTCTAGTGTATATTGAGACCTATTGCTGCTGAGGCTTCTGCTACACTAGTCGTCTTCTCGTGCATTTGTTGTTGCGTTTGCGATAGAAGAGCCAGATCATCTGCAAAGTCTAGATCTTCCAACTACATTCCAGCTGTCAACTATATCCCGTGCTTCTCTTCAGATGTTGATGTCTTCATGATCCAGTCGATCACCAGGAGAAAGAGAAAGGATGAGAGTAAGCAACCTTGCCTGACACCGGTCTTTACTTCGAATGACTTTTTCAACTGTCCTCCATGAACGATTTTGCAGTTTAATCCATCGTAGGAATTCCGTATGATATTGACTATCTTCTGAGGCACGCCGTAGTGTCGAAGAAGCTACCATAGGGTTGTTCTGTCCACGCTATTAAATGGTTTTTCGTAGTCAATGAAGTTGATATAGAGTGATGAATTCCATTCAATTGATTGTTCCACAATGATCCGTAGAGTTGCGATTTGGTCTGTGCACCATCTATCCTTACGGAATCCTAACTGTTGGTCTCGAAGTTGTGCGTCTACGGAGTCCTTCATCTTGTTTAACAATACCCTGTTGAAGACTTTTCCTGGTATTGAGAGAAGGGTGATGCCCCTGTAGTTATGACAGTTGCTGAGATCGTCTTTCTTTGGTAATTTGACCAGAAGTCCTTCTTTCCATTCTGCTGGTACTTGCCCCTCATTTCAAATCTTATTGAAGATAATGTGGAGTGTCCTTGCAATTGCTGCTACGTTGGATTTCAGTGACTCTGCTGGAATGTTGTCTGGTCCTGCTGCCTTGCGACTCTTAATTTGTCTGATGGCCATGCTGATCTCTTCCATTGTTCGTGGGCAAAAACCGATTGAGATGTCCGTGGATGCTACTTCGATATTGGGTGGGTTCAGTGGGGCTGGTCGATTCAAGAGTTCTTTGAAGTGTTCTACCCACCTGTTTCGTTGTTCTTCAATGTTGGTGATTATCTTTCCTTCCTTGCTTTTCACTGGTCGTTCTGGTTTATGGTGATTTCCAGAGAATTTTTTGTTGTGTCATACAGTTGTCTCATATTGCCTTCTCTTGCAGCCTTTCCGCCGTCATTGCTAAATCTTCCACATATTTACGTTTGTCGGTCCTGATGCTCCTCTTCACTTGCTTTACATATTTGGTGGTCATTTTTATTTTGTGTAAGACGATAATTGTAGATATTGTGTATATGTAATTGAACAGCTTGAAAAGGTGTAATATTTCTACATAATATTTGACTGTATAAAAATCATCGTGAGACTATAATTTATGGACGACCTTTGAGCGACGCTAAAAAAAACCTTGAGAATATCCACGTACATACTACAGCCAAGTCAGGGTTATGAACCAGTGTGAGGAATTAGGATTAATATTTACAGTCGGTAGTTAAGGTTAGGAATTAGATTTAGGGTTCTCATCACGAATTGACACCACCTACAATGCCAAAACCCTATTTTGCCAAATAGACAAATTAAATTTGCATCAAAATTCAATACCTATTTTCGTAAATCCGATTGGTTCGTCCATAAATAATAGTTTTGCCAAAATCATTTTATAAAAAAAATTTTCGTGAATGAATAATTAGTGCCTATGTAACAGCCATTTTTATTTCACAAACGTCATTTAGAGTAAACTGATTGATATTTTTAAAAAAAAAACAATATCTCCGCTTTTACTTTCAATATGCATCCAGTTTTAAAAAACTTCTTGGATGAAAAAAATCGCGTTACATTTTCATCTATCATTCATCTCTTCCTGTGTTAAACTAAATCCATAGGACTAGTATTCACTTCTGAATCATTTTATTGGTTTATCAAAATAAAAAATAGAATTTAGTTCGGATGTGAACTGCGAAACAGGAAGCCTTAACAAACTACGGAATCTATTTTTCGGGAACCAGATAGGAATTGAGAATAAATCGTGTAGTGTTCCAATTGACTTGTCTTCTCTTACTTACATGCTTGTCAGCCAATCAGGAGATAGAATAGTTTTCACCTCTCTAGACCAAGCAATTGGTCTCACTTCGAACTTACGCATACTAGCCTCAAGGTTAATCCATTCAGTCTATCACATCAAGGTCTTAATCTAGATAAGTTATCCTCTGTACAAAAGTGGGTAGACAAATCAAGAATGTAACAAGTTCGGTATTCAAACGGAATGTTCTAAAAGGTTTAAACAATTTAAAATTTATATATATATATATATATATATATATATATATTAGTTTTCTGTTATATGACACCGCATTTGAAGTGCCTACAAATCAATAAACTATGTTTTCTGTGTATACGGAAGTAAATGACATGCTAATAAATTATTCAAACAAAATAAAATCTATTTTAATTTAAATTTGTACAGTTTTATTCATTATCTCTACACCACTTCACTTTGTTCACATGTTATTTGTTGTATATTTAAAAATTAAGAATAAAATCAAATGACAATAAATTGATAAAATAATTAAAACTAATATAATTTCATGACTAGATATTTAAAATTAACTTGAACGACTAAAAGTTACAAAGGTCATTCAAATATCAACTAAAAACCATTGATTAGATTTGATTGATGAACTACTTATATTTAATTTTTATATAATTTAACGATTATGATAAAAAAAAATAATAATAATTTAAACTGACTTATTCATTTTGTACAGTAAATAAATTAGTAACTTCAGAGAATTGGTCAATTTAAAATTATAATCATCATTTATTGAGAACCAAGAGACTATTTGTAACTGTTTTGTCTTGATTTTTATTTTACTCTTCTGTAATGACTAAAATCGGTTTCATTCAATATTTCCAATTGGTGTTATACAGTTAGATTAATTGGTTAGAATTATCGAAATCCACTATATTAGTAATAACAAACATTCGTAAAAGGAAATGTAGAATCTTTCAGTCCCTCTTACTTTCTATGTGGCTTTAATGTGTGTTATTTTCATATCAAATCAGAAGTGAATATTGAATAGTACAATATAAACTACTTATGTATTTATAAGTCGTTCGTCCCTCAGTTAATCGCCTTTAAAGAGATTGTGAAGTACGTGATTGTTTGACCTTTTCTACAAAATTCTAAACAACTATGATATATTTTATTAGGTGAGATAATGAGTCAATTGAAGCTACACCACCATGGAAAATCTGGAAGCACTTGACGGTCGTTTCGTCCTAGTATGGGGCTCTTCACCAGTGCGCATTCACGATCCCGCCTCGCAAGATTCGAACCGAGGACCTATCAGTCTTCCACAATGGGACGAAACGAACGTTAAGTACTTCCAGGTTTTCCATGGTAGTCTAGCTTCAATTGACTCATTATCTCAACTATTAAAATTGCTATAATATCCACAAAACCCATTCTGAAACTATAATACAGTTGAAATTATTTGTGTTCGTTTAAACTGTAAGTAATGCTAAATATTTGAAAGAGTAATTAAAAATAAACATCTGAATGTTGTACAAAATGAAGTCTGTATACTGTTTCCTGTCGTAACAGTATAATATCAGTAGATTAACCGAGACGATCCCACAATTACACGTAATCATGTTTAATGTTTGACTTCTACTACACAAATATTATAACTATTTGAAGCGTGTGGTAAAACAAACCTATGAATTAGTGAACGAAATTCTTTACTTAAATCACGTAATACATAGGGGAACAGTAACAATGTAAATGTACAAAGTTATGTCAGATAATTGTACCCAGTCTATCTTAGTCAATGTAAAGCTTGTGTGTGTACCTATCCACGTTGCCGCACAAATTCCGTAAAATAACTGGACTTATGGTACATAGTGGTCTCTACGTTTAAATAAGAGGTTAGGCATGAATTATGTATAAAATCCCACTTGATTTGAAGTGTCATTAGAGATTCTTATTTTCCTGTTGTTGATGTTGGGGAATACAGCTGATCAGTTTCTGTTGCCATACGTACATCTTCAGCGAATGTCACAATATTGCCTTTCATTTAAAATTTTCAGTGTTTTTGTACTGCGCCTACCATCAGGACTAAAGACACGCGTTCCTTCCCGACTCGGATTCGTCTGCTGGATGTACCTACATCAGAGTATCTATGTTTACACCGCGACTCGAACCCAGTACCTATTGCTTAAATTACCAATGCGTCTGTGTGAACATCAAAACTAGGGCACAGACATATCTAGTAGATGAGTCACAAAGAGAAAATTCATGTCTTGAATTCCACTACCAATAATAATCCGAATATAACAAAAAACATGTAAAGTACGTCAGGAGGCCAAATTAACACCATAACACTTTATCATCTACGTTATGATGAGATAATGGTCTTGAAGGATTGAAACGAAGTGATAAAAAAATTAAAATAAGCTCTAAAAAGTGAACAGGCTGAGTGGGAAACTTCAGCTACAAAAGGGCAATAAAGTGTACACTAGTAAAATATATACTCAATAAATAATGAGTTTTCGTTGAATGATTCATGGAGGATTGTTTCGATAGTCAGCTACACAAACCTTCAAAAATTTTTCAGGTCACTTATTCATGCGGATATTTTGCAAGCTCTAGCAGTAGTAACTACCACACACTAAGTAAATCGGAGACGAAGGACAAGACATTCACATCAAACAACCATAACTCGTTACATGCTATAGTTTAAATTCCATCCAGCCCTAACTTCCAAGGCAATCAGCTCTGTTCTAAGACTGTTCACTAACTACTGCAATCTAATAAGGTGAAAGCAGAAAATGTATTGCTCAGTGAATAATCTGAACTCTTATTCTGACGCTCATGTAGTCGAGTGACTTTCTATTTATCAGAATAAAAGTTTGAGTGCTTGTTTTATCACTACCCACTCCAGACAACAATCAAGCCAGGGTACGTGAAGACTGGCAAAATGTATATCATCGGAAGTTCATAACCTTATTGACTAACTTTAATTTCACTTGTACGCCAAGCTACAATCATTGTCACTTGAAGGTAATGCAACCTCTTTTTACAACGTAAAATGAGACACTTCTGTAAGCCATGTTGCAATCATAAAAGCTTATTTCATATGGCGGTCTTGATTTATAGTAACATTCGATAAGCTCAAAACCTATATAAATATCCCCAAATACGTCTTCAATATCCTAAGAGGATGTTTCATAGCTAGAATAGGTCTTTTTGAGTGTAACATAACTGAGGTAGTTTTAAACAACGTTAGAATTAGACAAGCGCATACATGAAAAATGCACACGGTAATACTGGTTGCAATTTTGACCTTTCTAGAAGTAAAACGGACATCTTTCTCCGGATGACTAGAAAGTAATCATGATCTCGAAGGCAAACTAACCACATAAATAAATTGCCAAGGACACAGATACCGATCACTTTACAGTCAATGATGGCCTTACTACCTTAGTTTGCAGCTGTTTTACTTTATAGACTACACCAAAAATGTATGACGGGGACCATAATTGCTATTTTATAAAGCTTATATCTACTTAAAAAATCAGTGGGGAATATTTTTACTTTACAAGGTAGTTTACATAAATGTTCCTGTATAATTTAATTCGAGCGTTCCCCGAAATGTCAGAAGAGCTATCAGTATTTTAAATGCGCCATCACTAAGTGATTAAGATGTGAATTTATATTAAATCTAACCAGATACCAACTCAGAGGACTAAACATAACGACGGAGTGAAGCAGTATTTCCGGTTTCTCAAAATTTATTTACAGCGTGGATCGAGTCTCAAATTAGGCCAACAATTGGTCTCAATACCCAATACATGAGATAATTGTATACTAGATGAACCATAAGTACACTTCATATTCAATAAGATAAGATTGATAACAATGACATACTTTGTTGACCAAACTGGGTCAAACTGTATACCTGACAAGAACGTTACAGTTCGAAAAGTGCTAATGCCGAACACAAGAATCATATTACAAAATAATGGACATTATGAAACAAAAAGAAAGATGAAGCTGACGACCGAATCTTGATTCTAGTATCTGACAATTATTAAATCCCAAGTGATACAATACACTAGTAAATATGGAACTTGAGTAATATGGTTTGTATAAGGATAATGGAATGAAAGAATAAAAATAGGATAACAGCAAAGTAGGCACTTGTAGAAATCACAGGGGATATGTACACTTCGTATGTATGGAGATCTCATTGTTTCACCGTCTTGCGCCCTCTCCTTGAGGGTCGAACTTCATGCCAATCGCCATCAGATTCTAAAACAACCGACTTATAAGTCGGAATTTGTGGGACAGTTGGCATTTTTTTTGACGCCTTCAGAAGTACAGGATCGACACCATTTTCTGCACTCGCAAACTGACACTTTTCACCATTTTCGCTTTTCGTTGTGATGACCTCTGAGATAATTGTTTTAGGTTCTTTAATTGTTTCCTTATATTTTGGACGCTGATCTGAATTCTTTTTTCCTTTTTTAATAGTAACCCAATTGTCGTCTTTTTCGTCGTTTCCAGGATCGTCCTACAGCATTATTTAACAACACAACATTATTACCTTTGCAAGATTTTGGAAAATGGGTGACACTTCAACGGTTGTACCCACAGGAATACGTGATTTTTGAGTATTCACAATAGTTGTGTTGCGTGGTGGGACCACAGGTTTTTTAATTTCTGCATGATCACCATCCTAAAATTGAAGTTACATTATTAACCGAAAATACCGATGATGATGTCCTACCATCAGAAGATTTAGTCTTGCTTTTCTTGACGCGTGTTTTAGACTTTTTCGTGTTGATTATGACTGCCTCTTTCCCGAGGCTTCTTCGTAACAAGTAGAAAGAAGTAGATGTCACGAGAAGAGCAGTTATAGCATATTTTATAAAGGATATCTGAACATCCGTGAAATACGAATATAACTCAGCAACCATACTGTTCACACCGTTTAGCATCGTAAATGCTACCATGTGACGTTAAGCTTAAGTTACGCGCTGATTCAAATAGTTCGAATGGTTTTCAATCTTCAGTAATAAGTATAGTTGGTTGATGAACCTGTGTTAATCCTAACAGATTGCTTTCCAGTGGAAGTCCAGTTTCTCCTTGTAAATATTCACTAATGGGGCTGATACCACTTGTTCGGGCAAGGCGTTTCAATCATTTACTACTCGATGAGAAAAACGGAACCCCACTTTAAGTTTATTAGATCGCGGTTTATGAACCTTCTTGCTATGACCTCCGCGATTATTGGTGCTGGGGGGAGCAAAAAGATAAGACATATTAACACCCAATTCATAATTAAAGATACGAAATGCCAGTATAAGGTCACATCGAATCCTACGATAAGACAAGTGGAAGAAGTTTTGGCGTTTTAAACGCTCATCGTAAGAAAGTTTAGAAAGACCTTTCACCAATTTTGTTTCCACACGCTGAACACGCTCAAGTGAGTTAGTATCCTTTACCAGACATGGGCTAGCTGCTTGGATACATTACTCTGTAGTGACCTATTTTTTTTTTGTCAATAGAACGCGATTGGTTCAGTGAAAACAATTATTATTCTAACCAGTTGTACCAGTGACTGTTTTACTATGATCGTTTGTTTAACCATGGTAATGACAGCCATTACACTTACTCTCCCGTTGACTATGAACTTGTACGAATTCGGTTACGCTCAGTAACCACGCTTGTACTCCTTTGGCACGATCTCGGTATTCTTACGATACCACGAGATCGCCAACAAATACATCTCGACTACAGCCATCATCTGCCTTCTGATATTGGCCTACGGGGATTTTATTGGTTAGTTGGCACGTAGTCTTGTAGCGGTGTTCGTAGTCAAGCTCAACTCGACACCACGATACGATTAGTGAACCAAATTTGGGAACACGTCTCAACCTCGGTCAGATCTTCCAAAGAAGGCGATTCGGTGAGTCTATTGTTTATCTATCCTCCTTTGTCGTATATTTTCATATTAATTTTTAATATATAATATACTCGACATGACGGATAACGATAAGAATAGTATTAATATGATAGACTCCGATGTACGCGTACCGAATCCTCTGCACTTTTTATTCGCGTGACAATAAATTCTACGCCTTATTCGAGAAATTCCCCAGAATAACTAAACCACTCGAAGAGATTTAATCGGTGACCAATCGTGTGGTACACCACATAGTCACCCGCCGACCACCAGTCACGGCAAGATCACGCCGACTGGCATCGGACAAATTAGCCTTCGCTAAACGTGAGTTTGACAATTTACTATCTATTGGTATTATTCGTCCTTCTCACAGTCCCTGTGTCTCTCCTTTACACATGGTGCGCAAAAAGGATGGGGTTAGTTGGAGACCATGCGGCGACTACCGAGCATTAAACGTAGTTACGCGCTTTGATAGCTACCCCATCCCCCACATACACGACATCACGGCATCGCTCAAGGGCACGACTATCTTTTCTAAAATCGATCTGGTACGAGCATATCACCAGATCCCAGTCGCTCTTGAAGACATCGAAAAAACTGCTATCACGACTCCTTTCGGTCTGTTTGAGTTCCTACGAATGCCATTTGGATTACGGAATGCTGCTCAAACTTTCCAAAGGTTTATCGATAGCATAGTACGAGACTTGGATTTTGTTCAAGTCTATATTGATGACCTGCTGATCGCATCATCAAACGTAGATGAACATTATCAACACCTTACGCTATTATTCCAACGTCTTTCGGATAATGGAATAGTAGTCAACCCAGAGAAATGTGAATTGGGTAAATCAGAAATAATATTTCTGGGTCAAATCATCAGACAAGAGGGTATTCTGCCTTGCGAGGACAAAGTTCGAGCAATCAAGGAGTACAATATGCCGTCTTCAATCAAGGAACTGAAGGCTTTTCTCGGTTTGGTCAACTTCTACCGACGTTTCATCCCTCACGTGGCAGAACGGTTACGACCATTAACCGATTTACTACGCGGTAATCCACGCAAATTAGAATTGAACGATACCGCACGTACTGCATTCTCAGAGATCAAAACGGCTCTCGCTGAAGTTACACTTCTCGCTCATCCTGACCCATCAGCCACGCTTAGTATAGCAGTTGATGCATCAGATTTTGCCATAGAAGCCGTTATGCAACAGAATATCTCCGGTAGTTGGCAACCGCTTGAATTTTTTCTCACGATCCTGTCTGTACAGAAGCACCACAATCTTCGTCCCTTCAGTGTCAGGAAGTACTCCTAGCTACTATTTCAGTTACTATCCTATGTGATATTTCTACCGGTCTTCCTCGACCCATCGCACCCTCTACCTATCACCGTCTCTTCTTCGATGCACTTCATGGATTGTCTCATCCAGGTATCGCAGCCACATTACGTCTCATCGCTGCACGACACGTCTGGCCGTCCATGAATAAAGATGTTCGTATGTGGGTAAAGCAATGCGTACAGTGCCAACGATCAAAAGTGCACAGGCACGAAATTCATGTTGCTCAGGAGCTAACAGATTGTGTGAATCAATGTGGCTTAGCAACCTAACCCGAATTATCTTTTCAAGTAACTTAACGACAATGCGAGCTAGACTGACAGGCCGGTAGTTAGATACGATCTGTCTCTGACCATCCTTAAATATGGGACTGAAAATAGCATCTTTCCAATCCCTAGGGAGTTGAGCGAGTGAAAGGGACATGTTGAAGTGTGTCGCGAGCGGTTTTGAAATAATGTCCGCAAGAGATGACAACAGCCGTGGATGTAAACCGCCAGGGCCCGGCATCTTACAAGGTTTGAGGTTAATTGTCAGCGGAAGAACAGTTTCCTCGGTCACCTATACAGATTCAATGACTGGTATCTCAGTGTGATTGGGACAAGTATTTGTTACAATAAACTTAGAGTAGACTTCGCTAAAATAGTTAGAAAAATTCTTAGCTTTGGCCCGATCTGATTCAGCTAGTGAATCTGAATTATTGTGTAACAATAACGGGAGAATACCATCACTACGTTTCATTTGCCGTTTAACATACGAAAACAATCGTTTCGGACAAGTATGGCTATCATATACCAACTGTCGTTCGTAAGTAGTACGGGATTTGGCTATGGTTTTCGTACAAAAACTCCGGAAATTTTGGTACTCACGCTTAAATGATGCATGACCTGTCAACAAGAATAAGTTCCAGAAGTGTTTCTTACGCTTTAACAGCTTTCGGGTTTCCTTGTTAATCCATGGAGAGCAATGCGATAGCTTGCGTGCTGACCATGGGATAAACGGCGACGTTACGGACTCGAATGTAGCCTTTAACACTTAATTCGTTTAGTATGACTTGGCCATGCAGGCGTGCTCACTATATGTAACTTTTTCCCTTTTTCATGAAAAATATATCTTTATAAATCCAGCCCACATTCGTTCTTCAGATGTGCTAACCGTCATATTGCTAACTGTCATAGTAGGACGATTTAATATAGAATATGATGTCACTTCCATTTAAGGTCTGATATATTAGATAGTGAGTTCACAATTTTGACAAGTTTCATTATTCCAGTAGCATAGATAATTACACTTATAGCGAATAAGCGAATAATGTCACCAGTGTCTTGGATTGTTTTGTGGACAACCGCGTATACAGCGCCTATGCTAGAATACACACGTTTTCTGAGAGTCTGCAGAATTATGGTCTACTTCGTTATTAGTACTGCTCTAATAACAGACCTAATCCCAAGATTGTAGGTTTGTCATTATGCAGCTGCTTAATCCATAAGATCTTATGTAAAAGTCACATCATTGTCTAGACTGGCTCATCGTATTGTAAAAGTCATCAATATATGATGAAGAACACACGGGCTGGAGATAGAACATTATATTTAAGTGACGAGCCACATAAGAATGACCAGGACTGAAAGGCCGAGGCATGTCATTCAATTCATTGATTTTCGAGTGAATGTTTACGCGTTTACCATTATTGACCTCTCAGTGTAACATGTTGAAAATCTAATTTCCCAGTTATCTCATATTCATCTTTGAGTATTGTGGTTAGGACCAATACCACCATAAGTCTAACAGCCTTGGTGTTATGAAGGTGTTGATTTTCATCATATCGTCGATGGTGTCGCTGCATGTCCTACTGGAGATGCCAAAGGTAGTTGGAGTTCGACAAAGCTTTAACCGGTAACACCTTCTAATATGAAGCGTACCCATCATGTAAAATCAAAAGACAGAAATGATGAGGCTCGTAGATAAATTTGATAGGTTGCCAATATATCGGGGATCGACTGATCTAATCTGGCTAGCGATTGCAAGGGATGCTAGAAATGACGTTGTCACTTTTGATCTAGTGCGAATGCATGACCGAGCGCCTTCAGCTAGATGAGCCCATTAAAACTAATGTGGTCGGCATCCAATGTCAAAGACTCACAGAGTTATTTATTTTGGGGATTTATTTACCACTACACCACCAATACTAATAAAGTATGAGATCCCCTTCTTCAACTTACTGCACGTATTTGCTTGTGTTTCCGATTCGGTACCATCCTACTGCAGAGTTTTCGAATATTTTTCCACAGATTTGTCAAAAGAATGGTGTTGCTCAGAAAATTGTTAGCACACATTTTTCGCGTGCCAAATGCCCACTTGGGATTTGTGGTGGATCTCAGTAAAAGTTTATTCAAAATATCGCTATACGAACAGCTACTAATGATATACTGAAAAATCTTAACACAATGAAATGACGTATTTGTTTATGAGTAAAGTGAAATGGTAACAATTCGAACATACAAAAATGGTATAATAAGTAACAAATGATCACGATTGTTATGAAATAAATGTTACGTGTGAACTCTTTTTCAGACAGCAATCACAAATAATTTCACTTGATTAACGAATGTTTCTCTGCACGTGATGGTATCAACTGTGTGATGAGAAAGTTTAAATCCAACAGTATCATTCGATAGTAACCCGAGCCTAAACCCCGTGTTGTACAGTGACTTAAAAGAACGTTATAACCCTATTATAATCTTCAGTCGAAAGCTTTGGCCAGTAAAGTAAAGGAACAACTGACAGAGATAACGTCAAGTTTTATGAAGGCATTAGCATGTATTAGTTCAACCACAGCTGTGCTCGATTTTACAACTAGAACAGAAAACAATAGACATTTAATATAAATGTGACTATTTGTAAAGTTTCACAAATATCATTGAATATACATGTCACTATAGACCTGACTTACTTTGTTGTAGGCAGTTGTTGTGAGATCAGTGCATGCATAGTGAAATCAACATTTGCATTTGTCACACTGCATACCACTAAGACAAGCACAATGGCATCTAGGTTGCGTACGTGTGATTTTAGTTACCACAGTGATTTTTAGGTTATCAATCAAATTCTAAGACTTTCATGACGATGGAAAAATATTATGCTCAAAACGAGTGAAATGGAAACAAACGGGTAATATAAAAGTTAGGATTTACTAAAACTAGCCTCTTGATGAGAAAAAACGTAAAAAAGCTGAACGGTTAAGACAAAACTATACCTAATTATCAACATGAACAAGGCTCGGAGCGAAAAGTAGTCTACTGAACTTTAAGCATAGGAAACACTCTTGCATTCACAAGTGGCACTTTTTTACGTTTAGACGCAGCAAAACTTTGAGATGCAAACCTTCACTCTTATGTGAGCATAAGGTTAAAAACAGAAAAAAATATTATGAGAAGCAATATAATTTTACATCAATTTTAATATATTAGGTGGTTTGTCCATTCAAAGTTGTTTGAATCGTCAGTAAGTGTTTATTTGAAAATGAACTTTTTAATTGGTAAGTTTAAGTAATGTAGGAGTTCCGACCTTGCGCCTGTCAACCAGTCAGAATGAAGCGGAGTTTAATATATACACTATCATAATCCATGATGCTGACTTACGTGAAAGACGTCGTTTTCTACGACAAAAGCTCCATCATGCTGTAGATGTGTAAAGTGTATTGTAGTCATTCATGATAGTACATAAGTTACAACTTAACAAAAGTCATACCTCCAATTAGTTCTACGATAGAAGGTATTACAAATTATTTGCAATTGAATGACTAAATAAACGAAAACATGACCGTAATTACTGATCATTATGTCGACGTAGAGTTTGTCCCCACACATCTGTTGTCTTGTTGGTTTCAGTATCAGAGGGTCGTTATTATTGCAAAGCAATTTTTTATGTAATATGCTGATTTCCGAAATAGCTTTGTTCTCATTCAACCCTTTGTAAAGTTGTTCATCTTACGTTAAGAATAGTTTACCTAATGAAACTAGATAATCATATAAGAATATCGTAGTCCGTGTATGTTCTTATAACTGTATACTTCTCTCCCTATACGTTTTTGAACTTTCATTACCCTTCCTTTAGTTTAGATAAGCTCAGAGACTAGGTTTAGTGGTCACTTTTGAATCCTAGGAATTTATTTAGCCAAATGGATGAAAGACTTTCGTACTAAAATTTGAGATCTGTTATCTTATATCTGATTGGTCCGTCCACAAATTATAGTCTCGCCGTTTTATTTGTTATAGCCGCTTAACTATCATGTTTTGTACAAAATTCCTTGTGAACCCATAGTACGTTAGCGTTAAGCACTCAAGTTGGCACCGTAAGCTTAAAATCTCTAAAACGCTTCTGATTGGCTTGTCCACAAATTAGAGTCTCGCTAAATGCGTCAATACTTTCTAAAATTTAGTGAAGATAATGACAAAACGCGTCGAAATGTCTTTGTTGCTCGGCTGAGAGTAGTGAGACGGCCCCAAATGTTTCTCTGTAGGGAAAATGTCTCGAAATTTACATCGACTGGTCCAGATTTCGCCTGATTTTCCGACTATGTGCATGCAAAGTTATTCGCTGTTAGCGTTTTAGAAAGAGACAACTTCCAACGCAATTCACAAGATTTAGAATTACGATACATGTGTTAAAAGACCGTGTTTACTGAAACTTTAGTCAGATTTCATAAAAATATTCACACCACAGAGGTACTAATAACATCCACGACGTAAGCTACAAGTTTGATTGTCGTAAATTATAATCTGAAAAAGATAGAAAAGCTACCAATAAGTTTATTACCAGGAGATAACGACATCGTGTAAGCCTTTCTCACGTATGTTTAAATGGTACCGTGCACCTAAACAATGGAAGAGAAAGGCTGTCGTAGAAAATTTTCACATGCATTATCTTTCCTTCTGTGATAATGCATATTGAGCTTATCCTTCATGTCATGGAAATAACTGATTCGTAATGTTAATGAGCCTTGTGATTAAGAATTACAGTAGAAGTATTGCTTTGTGTGCTCGTTTAAAATTCGCACCTTTGAAGAGCTATTTTGATTTGTGCCAATTATTGTAAAGTAGCTGACTACTTCAGGTTTCATAACGTGACAGTATGTGTCATATGAACGTTTTTGAATCATCACTCACCACTCTTGTCATCACTGCCATATTAAATTTTTGATAATTATTAAGTGGAAAAGTCAGCATACAAACTAATCCTCCATATCTTGTTGGAGATATTTGTCCAACGCTCCTAATTTTTCTTAAGTTAACAGCGAATCGTAAAGTTGGTAGTCTCATGTCAAACTTAGGGATAATTATCAAGTGCATCTCGTTCTTAGTGTGACAAGCTAGAGAAAATTACCAGTCAAATCGGACACGGCTAAGGTTAGGTTATGGGAAACTGCACGTACTTTTGCAGATCTAGAACGCTGACGTAATTCTCAAATAAAAGCTACTCAATTCCAATGCTACTACTGTCAGGCGTTGACCCTGAAGTATAAGACCGGTTTAATCTTGATTGGATTTATTTATATCTTTACAATAATAATATTGTGAATCGTTTGACTGCTTGTGAAACCTGGCCACTCCGAGTTGAAGATGTTAGACGACTCTCTGTGTTTGATCATCGTTGTCTCCGAAGGATTGCTGACATCCAGTGGCAACACCATGTTAGTAATGCAGAGGTTCGGCATCGTGTGTTCTGACGCAAAGACGATAATCCTATTCGTGTCACTATCTTGAAACACCGACTTCGGTGGCTTGGACATGTTCTACGAATGTCGTCCCAGAGAATTCCACGTCGTGCATTATTTACCGACTCTGGGACTGTTTGGAAAAAGCGGAGAGGTGGTCAGTGTATGACATGGTGTCGTGGTATGAAAGAAAGCTGCAAAGATTTGACTTGTGTTGGTCCTTCATGACTTTCTGGCTGGGGTTCGAGAGATAGTGCGACACAGTGGCTAGAAAAGTTACCAGATATGGCTCAGAATAGAAGCCAGTGGCGATCCTTCTGTAACCTTCTTTTACGTTCTCCATAAAAAGTGGTTGTATCTTCCTTAACTAAAAGAATTTTTTTGGTTGTACCTTTCCGTTTTCCCCATTATTATTATTATTTTTATTTTTATTACACTACCCTACACTAATCTGGTTGTTATTGTTCTTTTTTTTCTTTTGCGCTCCTTTCCTTCTTTTTGTTCTCTTCCCATTCTCATTGTTTTGTGTGGCGCATATATATTTGGTACCCTCTTTTAGCAATATTTATGTGTTCAAATAAATAAATAAGTTATAAGTATAACAGGTTTCATTTGAAATAAGGAAAGTGGGTGCATTTTGAAGTGCGAATACTGTATGCGACTGTATCCAGTATGGATTCCCGCAAAATCCGAGTCAACGGAGTTGTGCAGGAAATCTTGTTCCCGCTTTACTAATCTCAAGTCCCTAACATTCGTTAGAGAATGAAAAGTTGACGCAGGTATATACGTACCAACGAAAGGATAACTACTTTTTTACGAATATTTGAACCAATAATTTGATAGGAATTGGGTACCGAGTTTGTGAAAGACAGTTATTACATTGTTTACACAGTTATTGGAGATGCATGTACAGCAGACATCACCGATAGAAACTCGTATGTGCTCATGACTAACTGAAAAGCACATAAATATACCTATCCTTATTACTGCAGCAACAGGAATGATAGCTCAATAGGCCTGATAGTTCCTTTCAGTTGTTTTATCCTTGCCATAATTGCATCCTGATAAATATTACTATCAGTTTATCTAGTTTTCAGCAATAAGGATAATGCATCGGTTTACGTGTGTGTTAGTCCTTGCAGTATGTTTTCCATTTATTATCCAGTTTCTCCTCCAAAGTGTTACTCGAGGTTCTGTTCTGAATCTTCTAGTCGTTAACCACTCAGTAGGAATAGCTAAACCCCGACCCGAGTTTATTCGATCGTAGTTGTGAAACTTTTTTTTAGTGGCCACGCAGATGTTTAGTCCCATAAAGATCAAGAAGATAAAACATGTTTGCACCCAACTCGTTATTCAAGACAAAAAATCCTAATGTCACAACTCATCCCCCAAATGCTCTGGTATGGTCAAGAGTGAGGAGAGTCCACTTTCCCCCTCGAAATGCTCTCACGTGACCACGCGTATACAGCCACCGACAGGAGAGTCCTACTCACTGCCTTTCCGCGCCGGCGGTGTTCACGAAATTGAGAGGACGGAAAACGAATATCCGAAGCTTAAAGCGGGTCGGTAGACCCTCCACGTCCACTTAGGGGAGTTGAAAAACCCTGGTCCCAAACCAATGGCGCACATGGGCTCCAGGATCCTAAGGAAACAAACGGCGTATAAACCGACTGTTGGTCACTGGCAACCATGGGACTGCATCTTCTTACGTTGCCCCACTGCCTTATGGATTAGACCTTTAGGTCAAAGGTTCGGGGAGTGGCTCCTTAAGAATACCACCAACTTCGGCTTGGGCACTTGAGTGGTATCACAGCCCACTCACAAATCAAGTGACTTATGTGGTGCATATGTATTCGGTGCCATTTTGTACCAATATTTATGTGTTCAAATGAAACAAAAACTACTAAATAAAGGAAACGAATCCAAGTGTTTCAGTTACCTCTCATTCGACAAGTCAGGAAGCCTTTGTACCGACTTGGTATCTACTCTGGACATTAAAGGGCACAATAAAATTAGTCATGAACCAATCCCTTGGTTACAGTAACCTAGATGAGATCTTGCGTGGGTAAGATATACCATTCGAAACATTTCATCACCAAGGCATTTTGAGGCTTCACGAATTAACCATAACACATAATTCGTTGCATAACTGGTTTGCTGTTTTTATTTAATTATCAGATGATTATAGGAGATATTACTTTTTTTTACAAATTCAAACATTTAGCGGTCAATCCTAGTTTGATAGATCAGCCACAACTAATACGTTAATCAATGTAATCGTTGAACTGAATCACCATTCTTTGGAATTTCTCGAGGTAACTCATCAAGGTTTTTCCTTATACCTAGTGATAAAATAAGGGTGATATCCAACTCAGGAACTTTTAAGTGATCCAGTGGTTAATAATGCAATAAATCAGGTAATATGTTGTTTGCTACTACTGACATTACGTTTCAACGAAGTTCATGTGGACCATCGAACTTGGTTTGGTATTTTGTAGCAGTCGTAAACAGATTTCTTTCTAAACGGCTGGACTTTTCAATTTTCGAAAAGTACTCAACCTAAACTACAGAACTGTTTTACGCTAAAAAGATGTACTTCCAAAACTTCACTGATAGAATGTCTGAGAGATGACTTCCTAAATAATGAGGATATTATTCATAATTTCTGCTTAGTACATCTATAGATCAGCTATCTGTATGTCTGAGATGTAACCCGGATTTTATTGCTCTATGATCCAACGTATATCGTATTTGACCTTTGATTATTAGATGTAACTGCAGTACAGTTTCTGGTCTAAACGGATCATAGCAGCTCTTAGATATCCGGTTATCAGACAACTTGAAACTATTCAGTATCTCCAGATCATCCCGGTCATACTCCTTGTTATTTTCAACTAGTGTTTTTCTTATTTATCTTATTAAATCTCATAACCCTTCTAAAGTTAATACCTTTATTTTTCAGGTGGTGGCACTGGATTAATAGGTCGATCACTTGTTTCATCACTTCGATCAACTGGACATAATGTACAAGTTATCACACGCAGACCAAAGGAAAGAAATGATTTGAGCTGGGTAGTCTCCTTTTTTAAAATATGAAGGGCTTACGTATTAGGATTCTGTCAAGAAGAATGGTTTACCAAGAGATGTAGATGTTATTGTAAACCTGAGCGGTCGAAACATTGGTGAAGTTAACCCGCTATTTTTTATCAAACAGTCAGCTAACTTCACTTACACTCAAATTTATTTTCATGAATCGCAGGAATTATGATAAATATATTGACGAAGTTTTTTCCAGTCGTTTAGACACAACCAAGCTTCTTGTTGATTTATCAAAATCTGCCCCAATAAAGGCATTCATAAATGCATCAGCGATTGGTAAGTTCAATAAGCCATAAACTCAACTTCTGTTTTGCGTATACAACACAATGTTATATTTACAGTGATCATCAGCTTCTAGTAATTCTATTAAACTTGTTAAGAGTAATTATAAGGAAGACTGTGTAACTATGTGAACAAACGGTAAGTAGCATAGAGCGTCTACTAGGATTCTCCAATTAACTCTGTTCTGGGCTGTCCTTTCCAGCTGTTCCCAACTGTTATTCTTCCTTCTGGTGTCTGCACATAAATCCCGGCACAATCTTTTCTTTGATCTGCCTCCTTTCCTTTTGCCCTCAGGATTCCAAGTTATGGCCTGTTTTGTGTTACAGTATTAAGCAATAAATACACCAAGAGAAAATCAAGTGCGCTGTAATATACATTCACCATTAAGACTTACAAAACTGGCAGTATTCAGCATATCAAGGTAATCTCTCAGCGAATGAATAGCTCTCTACAAATTATTGTTTTGCACATTTTGTAATTATTATGAATACAAACGAACATACATCTTTGCTCATGCCGTTATTGATTTTCACTATGAGTTTAAAAATTGCCATATGACAATTTACAAATGTGCGATTATTCACACCCTAACTACTCACTTTTGTAAAACTTGAACTAATTAGTTTGCTTACTTTGGAAACAATAAGCTCCCGAATACGACATTTAATGATGGTCACATAGTGTTTTGAGTGAGTTGTAAGACAAATATATTAGTTGGTAAGTTCCAAATCACATAATGGTTTTGTGTAATAATCAATGGTCGAGTTCAGTAAGTGACGAAGTTTGGAATAGACTGTAAGTCCAACACTAAACAATTTTTGTGGCTCTTAATATCGTTTATCAATGTCAGCTAACATCAAATTATTGTCATAAAAAGTAAAGGAAAGAATCTTGATGAGTGATGATTTTGTTTTCATTATCCAAAACTTTCCAACCAGCACCGTTCTATACAAGGGAATCTGTACATAATACATATTTCGAGACAACAGTCAAGGCACTTTTGTCAGTCAGTCAGTCAGCTGCAACGTAGGACCAGGCACGTATATGCATCGGTCCAAGTTGCCATACCGCATTAGCACAACAAGATGAACACCGGATTCATAGAAGTAGTTAATTCAGTGGTGGTAATATATAGAAGAAAGAGTGTGCATATAAGGAGATAGTACAGGAAGAAAGAATTAGTTCGTAGAAAGAAAGATTTGAAGTGATTTTAATCTCTTAATTTAAAGGAAGACAGAGAGTGTATACACCTACGCCATTGTGATCGATTCTGAGCCATGTCACAAAGAGTCTCCAACCATTGGTTACGATAGTCACGCGGACCCCAACCAGGCAGTCTGCATCTACCAACATGGCTCAGACTAGAAGTTAGTGACTTCAAGCACTGATGCCACGTTTTGGTTTGGACGCCCCTAACTTCCTTCCAATTATCCCTAACACCGGTTAGCATCGCACGTCGTGGTAATCGGTGTTCAGGCATACGCAGCACATGGCCCAACCATCTCAGTCGATGAAGATTCATAACTTCATCAACTGATTTACCATCATTTCCTAATACCCTGCGTCTAACCTCACTATTGCTTACTCGGTGATCCCAGCAGATGCGAGCAATATTTCTAAGGCACCTGTGGTCAAATTCTTGTAGCTTACGAGTATCTTCTACTCTTAATGGCCACGTTTCACAGCCTTATAGTAGAACGGAACGAACTGCCGCGCAGTATACTCGACCCTTAATTGATAGACGGATATCTCGTCTTCGCCATAGGTGACGTAAGTTGGCGAAAGCCAAACGAGCTTTTCGAATCCGTGCTGGGATTTCGTCAGACACCAACCCATTAGAGCTGATCAGACTTCCAAGATAAGTGAAGTTGTCGACGCGTTCGACTACTTCACCTCCTATCCTTAGTTCAGGTGTTGACGCAGACTAGTCCTGAAGCAACAACTTGCATTTGGAGGGAGAGAAGCGCATCCCAAACATTCTGGCATTGTTGTTCAGTGCTACCAAAAGACTCTGCATTTCATCAGTGTCTTCACCAAACAGGACTATGTCATCTGCGTATTCTAAGTCAATAAGTGGACCTCCTGGTAGGAGATCAATACCTGAGAATCCAGTCGATGAGAGCGTTATTTCCATCAATAGATCTATGATGAAGTTGAACAAAAATGGAGAAAGTGGACAGCCTTAACGGACGCCACTTGAGGTTGCGAAAGCAGATGACAGTTCGCCATAAGTTCTCACTCGACTAGTAGTGTTCGAGTAAAGAGCTTTCACAAGGTTTATGTACTTCTGAGGTACGCCTTTGAACGACAGACACTGCCACAGAACTTCTCGGTCAACAGAGTCAAACGCTGCTTTTAAATCAAGGAAGATCACTATTGTCGGACGCCGATAAGTATGCCTGTGTTCTAGAACCTGACGAATGGTGAATATGTGGTCGATGCAGCCACGACCAGGTCTAAAGCCAGCCTGATTTTCACGTGTTTGCAGCTCACGAGTCTTAGTTAGGCGTCCGAAAATTATCGAAGCTAGTATTTTAGATATTATATTAGTTAAACTAATACCTCTGTAGTTGTCACAGGATGATTTTGACCCTTTCTTAAATATTGGGACGATAAATGATTGTGACCAGTTAGATGGGATAACGTCTAACTCTTAGATTTTAGCTAAAATATTAGTCAACCTAATCGCTAAAACTAGACCACCATCCTTAAAGACCTCTGGGGCCAATCCATCTGGACCAGCTGCCCTTCCTCGTTTCAGATTAGCTATAGCCTTTCGAACTTCAGCTAGAGTTGGGGGACCTACTTCAATGTTCCATTCATACTGTCTGGGAATAGAGGGTAGTTGTAGAGTAGCTGAAGGCCAACTGAACTGCTCCTTAAAATGTTCCGCCCATCGTTCTAAACGTCTGGACTGGGAGCAGATGAGTGTCGTCTTTTTCCGAAATAGTCTGACTTACACTTGATTTATTAATTCCAGTTTCTTTTATTAGTCTGTAGAGTTGTCTTGTGTTCCCTATAGCAGCCGCCTTTTCTATCTCTTTTGCTTTCGTTGCCCACCACTGCTCACGATCGTTCCTTAGACTTTTGCTTAACCTAGATCTGATTTGTTTACGCTCTTCATCGTGTTCAGAGCCTGATGGGATGAGTTTACGAGAATCTATCAGTGCAATAGACCTTGAAGAAATCCATTGGTTCTTTGTAACCCTGTGGTTTGAATCACTAGTAGATGTCACTGCTGTTTCCACAGCTGCTTGTATGTCTTTCCAATCAACATCTGGGTCAGCCTCGTTTTCAGAACTACCTAAGTGTGACCTCAGTTGTTCCTGGAACCTACTTTTAGTTTTCTCATTACTCAATTCGGTTTTAATGAGTCTTTTTTGTGTGGCTTTTTTGCGTCCAGTGAGGTGCAAGCAGATGCGTTCTCGTATTAGGGCATGGTCGGAATTTAAGCAGGTACTCCAGAATGAGCGACAATCTTCTATTGATCCTCTTCAACGATGACTGATGGCAATATGGTCTATTTGAGTCCATCGTTGGTTTGGTGCAGGGGGTCGCCATGTTAGACGATGTCTCTCCTTATGCTTAAAATTTGTGTTTGCTAAAAATAAACGATTGTCTGAGCACAGTTGCAGCAGACGATCACCATTATCTGTCCTCTGTGCCGGAATACTAACATACGCACCTAAATGTCTTTCTGTTTCGTTTAAGCTACCTACCTGGGCATTAAAGTCGCGTGCTACGAGTACTATGTCTGAACGTTTAGCTTTCTGAAGAAGTTCAGAGAGTTTTCTGTAAAATTCATCTTTCACTTCATCCGAACTTCAGTCAGTGGGAGCGTAGGCAGAAACGACGAAAAGGCAACGACGTGTTTCCCTATCCTTCCGAGTTCTTACGGAGCCGTTTAGCCGAACAGCGCATAGACGACTATTAACGGGGATCCACTCTAATAGCGCTTGTTCCACCCTCATGCTTAGTGCTATGCCTACACCTGCCAGTACACGAGAACTAGCCATCGGGTCGCCAGATACACGAAGGGTGTATCTCGTCGGCACTCCGTTTCGCCGAGGTCAGGTCAAGTGAATGACCATACTAGGATCCTGTATGCGTGTTTCGGAGACACAGCATACATCAATCGTACGAGATTCTAAGGTTTTAGCCAAGGAAGCCTGCTGACCGATTTGGCATAGTGTGCGTACGTTGAAGGCTCCAATGTGTAGTTTGGAGCGAGGTTTCAGTATACCTGGGACAGTGTTTTGCGCACTAGAATCGTTGGCTGTGGTGACACTTGAGGAGGAAGCCGAAAGAGGGAGTTTAGATTTGAAAGTCGATGTAAGAGGAATAATAGGAACTGAAAAGGTAGGTTGATTATGAATACAGTGGTCTTGAGTGCTGTTAGAGGTATGAGGGCGGTTATCACTTCCCGGTTGCCCACACCGTGGAAGGGTTCTTCTGGAGGTACCTGAAAATGAAATTGGGTTAGAGGTGGTCATAGTGACCCGAGAGCGTGACCGCAGTGCCCAAGGGATAGCTGCTTGAGGTCGGTCACACACGACGTTTTTATGAGTAATTTTCGTGTTAGCTCCGTACTTGTTGAGACCTTACCGCTGGAGACGGATATCCGTGGGATAAGGCGAGGTGTACATTTTTAGGGTTGACCTTTTCTAACCCCACCCCTCCTTGTGGGAAGGCAGCATCGCTGTCATGCTGGTTGTCTGGAGGAAACACCTTACTGTTGTCACACCTCTGTACAGTCAGCAGTACGACTTCGCCTTCGGACCTAGGTTTTGTTGCTTTTAGTCTCACCGCTCTTCAACCGACCTGTCTGGCATGGTAGGACTTTGAGGAACGGTTGTTCCTCAGTTGCTTCATCACGATAGGCAAGCCCGACCACCACGTCAAGGTAGCAACAACGGTCAGGAGGCACTTTTGTAGAAGCAATTACATAAGCGTTTAGGTAAGAATTATATATAAGACTTCTGCCTTCCTCTGAAAATTTCACAATTACTAATTAGTTGAGAAATGACTGGATTAGTTTCGCGCTTAACGTAAGGAGCTGATTCTTATAGTTGATTTTCAATTCAAGCGATTTTAAAGTTTCTTTCAGGTTATAACCGCAATGTATTTTACATCCCTAGGTGATAACATTGTACTTCATTGCGTGGTATTGATATTGGCTCCTTAAAATAACTTACTATAATCTTAATATCCATGGTATTTCTGAACGGTTTCTAAAATGATGAACGAGTGAAATTATCTTTCAAAGCATCACTGAAGAGTCTGCTCTAACCGGTGTTAAGCGTCTATCACATTGATTCATAGACCTCAATTTTACCATCAATACGTCGTCTTCCACATACCCGATATCGATGTTCTTTGTTAAAAACAAATGTTAGTTGAAACCAGGTTTCATTGATGATTTTTAAATAAATTGATGATCTATAATTACCTTTATTTCCTCAACAGATATATCCTACCTAATTTGAAAAGTGTTAGGCATTTTATTCTCCATCTTTTATTTGTTCGACTTATGCGTTATCCTCTTTGTAGTTATAATTCTTACTGAACTTCCTTCAAATAAATAGGAAAACATTCTTAAATAGAATAGTAATATTAACACTTTTTGAGAACTAATCACTGTTCATATACGAGCATCCTATGAACTTTTTAGTTCTAACCATCCTGATAGTTTGTTCACGCACAATATTCCACTGTGGTACATTTGTGTTTATTTCTTTTGTATTTTTGGTAGGTTTCTACCCTCCTGATCCGCAAATCATATATGATGAATCTGCTCCATTCAAAGACTGTGGTTTTATCACAAATCTTGTTCAGCGATGGGAAGATGCAGCTCAAATACCCTCTAGACCCGATATTCGTCAAATTCAACTGCGAATAGGTGAGTTTTAAAGTTCCTTATTACTTCTTGCCTAATCTGACAAATGTTGCTTGCTAGTCCAGAAGTTTGTATGAAGGCTAGAAGTAGTCAAACTAAGATGTGATATCAGTTCATGAAGTCATTGACTGTTGGGTTAAGCCATTTCGATAGACCTAATCTACCTGGTTGGGGCCCGCGTGATAACTGCGATCAGTAGTTGGAGACGGAGTAATGTGGTTTACAATCAATCACGCTGGCGTAGCTGCATTCACGCTTTATGTTCCTTTCGATTTTGATTTTCAGTATCCCTTTATTACACATTTCTCCACCCTTTTAAATGTTTTTATATCATATTTCCTAAGATTTAGTCTTTCTTTTTATCGTTGCCGATCGACTATTCTGATTTCTTTTGTTATTTTAATCCTGTCGTGCTAATAAAGTAGCGACAGCACATCTATGCCAGGTTTTTTCCTGATGTCTGTCGATCCATCAATTTCTACACTTTTAAATAAACAAAATTCTCAGCCGACTCAATCTTCCCTCTTCTTTATAGCTGGGGAAACATAGTTTGTTTTCTCACTAAGTGTTTTAGTGCTCATGGAGAGTTAGTTCTTAATATATGACCAACTCTCCCAGAGTTGGTCAGTTTAGCATTCGTTTACATAAGTTGTCAGGTTTCATAACTGTCTATTTCATATTTTCTTTGCTAAATCGTAGGGACATTGTTTTTTTCTAACCCGCTTCTGTGAGGCTATTACCTAACAACACTTTTTAAACGGAAAACATCGTTGTCTTTCATAGGAGTCCACGAAGTACATTGACAAATGTCTTACTCCATTTTATAAATTTGTGAATGATTGACCGCCATGGTTTATCACAATAGATTACTCCAAGTTACACATTCTCTGTTCACTGAGTAGGTGGTTACTTCATGGAATTCATCAAACGGTAGCATTTAAAAACATTTCGGTGTTAACATTGCTCTGATGTACCGCGATTCAGGTAAACGTTAGTGGTCTGAGGGGTAGTTGCCCAATTGTTTATTAGGTTTATCTGAAAACATGGTCGCTTTCTTATCATTTAGCTCGTGGCCGATTTTCCTGATTACCATTATTGTTTACTATCTTCATGTGATCTATCATCAGGAAATGAAATTAACACTAATGATTTTCGCTCATATCTTTTTATTGTTGTTAAATATAGGCTAAATTTGTCATAAAAAAGCCGATTATGCTAAGTATGTAGTTTAGGCAAGTCAATGGTTTTAAATATTCAAGTTCCGTCTCCGCCATCTATGGATTGCTTCACACACTACGATAACTGCAATTAGTGGTTCGAGGAGCTAGGTGATATGACTGAGAGTTCCTCACATTGGTGTGGATGTACTCACTCCCTATTTTCTCCTAGATCTTAAGTTTCAATGTTATCCCGTACTTTTGATCCCTCAAATCCATTCCTTTTTTTTTGAGATATTCCCTAATATTTAGTCCTTTACATTATCATTAATATTACTACTATCTCGACGCCTTAGCCATTTGTCTCAGACTCTGTGTTAATTGTGACTAGCTAACTACGTTATAGAAGACTGGTTTTTTTAAAATTGGATGATTCGGGAAATCTAGACCGCTAGTTTAGATGTGATTCAAAAATTAATAAAACTAAATGTTACTAGATTAGCTATTTCAAATTACGAGTAGGTTCTAATGTTATGTAACGACCATTTGCTGACAAAGAAATAATGACTAAGGATCGCATCAAAGCAAAAATAGTGCTTGCAGGACTTATTTCGCTTGTATATATCTTAGTTACGATTCACATATCTGTCGAATCAGGATCTGGACGCTAACTATGGCCGAAAAAAACTATATTTCATCATTGATGCTTTATGTGTTTCTAAAACGTAAATTTATATAATCAGTAAATGTCGTCTGAAAAAAACGAGGGTAATGCACACAGCGATGGGGAGTCCAACAATTTCTAATTTTTAGAAATAACCATACTTATGAGGAGAGTACAATTTTGATGATTGGTGGTAGTAAAGTAGATACAGACCACTCAGATAAAACTGATTCAAAATGGCTTGATGTTTACAGTGAGATTTGTCTGATTCCTCTTTACGTGAATAACTAACAACACATGAAAGTAAATAACTGGGACGAGAATGCTTCATAAAATTAGGTTCGGTTTTAACTATTTTAACTGATCCACTAAGCGATACCGGTATGATTGTCTTGCGAAGTGTAAATCCAACCGTCTTGAGGTTACAAATAAATCCTTCTCGCCAATGCCCATCTCTCTAGATTCATTCTTTTTGGTAATTCTTAATTAGTAATTTTACTGACCACCATTCTTACTCATTACATGAAGTATTTTCCTAAGTTTTCATTTCTTTCCTCCGCTTTAGGTGTAGTTCTTAGCCAAGACTCAAGTTTCATTCGTTCTTTTCACCGCATTTATCTCCTGGGGTTTTGTAATCCGATTGGTACTGGTCGTCAATGGATATCTTGGATTCATTTAGATGATATGGTTAGAATAATTGAATACGTTGCTGACCCTAAACGAGTTTTTTCAAGCGGACCTGTCAATTGTACATCACCTAAATTTGTTCAACAGGTTACTTTTGCTAAAGCCATGTCTGAGTCACTTGGTGCTCCGAATAATATTCTTTCTAATGTTCCAGTCCCATCGTTTCTTTTTACTTATCTTCTTGGTCGTGATCGTGCTTCCTTAGCTTTAGATGGTCAGCGTGTGATTCCTAAGAAGCTCCTTAATGCAGGGTTCCAGTTCACTTACCCTGATTTAGCAGATGCTTTGGAAAATATCTTCGGTCGTCGACCACGTTCATAAAAGTCACGTATTAAGTTTTTATTGAACGAAGTTATCTTTTAATAAAATATAACTAACCATGTTTTTCTCTTGTTATCTGTTCAACCGTGATAGTTAAATCTATTTGCACCTAAGTACCTTTCTAGTATCTCACATATTCATGTATTATTTTTCCAACGCTAAAATCGTGACTCTTCCTACATGGGAACTTTGTGATATGTAGCGGTTTCACTATTCACCTGTAAATTCGAAGTATTTCAATTTTTAGGAGCTAGTTTTTGCTACTTGGTGTATAACTAAGCAATACAATTCTTTATATTCTGCAAATTTTGCTTTTCTTGCTCGGTTATAACTTGTAATGATCGTCTAACCTGTGTGTCGGTCGATAACACTAATCAAATCTATCATAGGAAGTGTTTTTCTATACGTCGTCAACAAGAAATCATGTGATTGCTGAATACGGCAACGGTCATATTGAATATCACGATTTTTAGTGTCTAAAAGTAGCCATAAGAATATCAGTACCGTATCAATAATCATATATAGCGGAGGACAGGTAGATGTTTTGAATTATTAAATTTTTAATGGTATACAAAACAAATTTACCTAGTTTGATATTAGTTGAACATTACAGTAGGATGTGAAGTCAAGCATATTGTGATTTAGAAATGCATGTACTATGCACCTAATATTTTGAAATGGTTCCGCGGACTTCCATTTCAGGGCATAAGTCAATTAAGATTTTAGGCACATTAATTTGATACCCTTACGACAGTATTTTAAACGGAGGTTTATAAATATATGAGTTGGTATGTAGTCCATAGTTGGTTGTCGAACGTCCAATTCTTGATTTTACTGGTTGCCAACAGGGGGGATTTACGGTCGGGATCTCGCAGTTAGTGTTAAAGTAGCTATATTGACCACAGCATTGATTTTACTCAAAATAATACTTCAAAATCCCAAGCTCAGAATTCTAACCTGAACTCATGCAAAGAATATTATCTTCAATAAGCATCGTACTAAAATAAATCAATGTTATACTGAACAGAATATCCCACTGGAAATAACATAAATATAACATTGTGTAACCATTATATTGAATTAGGAGTGGAAGTTGTGCTGAAGAAAAATCACAATGAGTTAAGGACGTAGTTTTGTTATTTGATCCCATTATGATCGTCGAGGTATACGCCATTTTATCCTTCAAATCAGTTTAATTCTTTCGGTCTGTAATCGTGTATAAAATTCCGGTGGCCTATCGTACTTCACATCTCAGCCAACTTTAAATTACTGAAAGAATATTTGGTAGTGTGGTGATGAATGCGCAGAATGAAGTCGCTGTATTTTGAAAAGTCAGAGATACTAGTACGTAGTAATCGTCATGTAGTACTTTTATCGACCCCCTCAAAGGAAGTTTGCAAATACTAGTGATGTGTGTTCAGAGCTAATTAAGGTTTGTCACTTGTTTTTACAAAAAGTTTGATCGTAATGAACATAGTAAACCAGATTAGTAATGTGCATATATTCTTTTTGCTGGGGATCTTACTGTTAGTGAGAAAAACTTTGAGGAGTAATTACAAGGCGAGGAAAAACGCTTAGATAATTATACTTTAGTTTAAGTTGACGTCGGTTTTACGTCACATAAGTAATGGAAATGATTTGACAAATACAGTATTAACAATTTTATGTTGAGACTGGTCAAGAAAATGAAATTAGATATATTGATAAGTGGTTTTCTGCATGTTTTTCATTTCTACCTTCCAAAAACCCGAAATTCCAATACTTCACTGCTATTCCGCAGTATTAAAGTTAAACAGTCATTTTATGAATATGTAGTGGTAAATAAATCCCTAAAATAAATAGCATCCGCACCAGATCACGAGTGGGTACGACACATCCTCTACAGCTGTCAGCCAGTGTAAACCAAACGCTTCCTGACATATCGATAGCCTTTCAAATATATCTTCGGGACACTTTGTTTCTGACTTCTGATCGGATCGGATTGGTATCCTTCGGTTATAGATGTGTCAAACTCCGAATAGCTGTGGCATCTTCAAATACTTAACCACCTAATCCTAAATTCAATGTCATGCATCCAAGTTTGGACACGTTCTATATCCTCAGTCCTGATCGCCTCGCGACCATTGGACTATGTGGGTATTTGTTCTGGAAATCTACTACATCTCGTACTACACTCAATACTATCACTATATAGCAGTAAATAAATCCCCAAAATAAATAACTCTGTAAGTCTTCGACATTGGATGCCGACCACATTAGTTTTAATGGGCTCATCTAGCTGAAGGCGCTCGGTCATGCATTCGCACTAGATCAAAAGTGACAACGTCATTTCTAGCATCCCTTGCAATCGCTAGCCAGATTAGATCAGTCGATCCCCGATATATTGGCAACCTATCAAATATATCTACGAGCCTCCTCATTTCTGTCTTTTGATTTTACATGATGGGTACGCTTCATATTAGAAGGTGTTACTGGTTAAAGCGTTGTCAATCCATCTTAGTGGAGTCTCAATACAAGCGATTACTGTTTGGAAATTCAAATTTTGAAGCATTTGATGATCATATAGAAAAGGTAGGAATTTTTTATATGGCCATAAAGGATATTTCAAATGATAAGATCGCTATTTGTTTCCTGATGTAGCGGTAAATAATTCCCCAAAATCAAATAGCTCTGTAAGTTTTCGACATTGGATGCTGACCACAGTTTTAGTGGACTCATCTAGCTGAAGGCGCTCGGTCAAGCATCCGCACTAGATCAACATCTGCCTCAATCGCTAGCCAGATTAGTGCAAACGATCCTCGATATATTGATAGCTTATCAAATATATCTTCGATCTCCTCACTTCTGTCTTTTGATTTTACTTGGTGGGTGCGCTTCGTATTAGAAGGTGTTACTGGTTAAAGCGATGTCAAACTCCGAATACCTGTGGCATCTTCATTGGTGAGCCCGACGTGATCTGGTAGACCATATTGTAAACTGTGAGTCTGTTCCTTTTTGTGATTTTATATATCATTGTCTTATTTTAATTTCTTTTTTTACATTGTGATATTTTTTCCCGTGTTTTTGGGTTCATATATATATTTGCCACTCGTTCACTTTTCGTACTTGGTATATTACTATGACTGAACAGACCCCTAAAGTATTTAAGTTAAAGACTGTGTCCCTACCCTCTTTCCAACTTATGCCTTTCTGGCCAGACAACATCGAAGCCTGGTTTTGTTATGCAGAAGCCGACTTCTTCGAGCACGGTGTGAACGATGCGCGTGCACAATTCCTCGCAGTAGTCAAGGCACTACCGCGCGAATTCAACAGGTACGTAACACCTAGTATGTTTACTAGTGATGTTTCTGATCCATACCAAACCCTGAAACATGCCATCCTTAAACGGGGAGATCTAACCGATCGACAAAGGTTAGACCAACTCCTTAACAACATCGACCTGCAACACGGTTCTGCCACAGACATGTTGCAAAAAATGCGAGAAATCATTGGCCAAAGAACCTTCGATGACGGCCTATTCAAACAACGTTTCTTATCCAAACTTCCTCAACAGGTGCAAGCTGTTTTGGTCTCGTTCCAAAACAACGCCGTAGACGAGCTAGCTGCATCTGCCGACCGCATTCTCGAAATCACTAGGTCTTCTAACGCCAAGGTTTTTTCAGTCAAAGAAAAGCCTCAAACGACCCAGAATGACATAACCCAGTTATGTCATACACTTACGCGCTATCTCAAACTCTGTAACGACCGTAAACGATCACTTACTCCGCGGAGAAGCACATCACGTAGGCGATCTGTATCTAGAACTCGAGAGACGGATAATCCTGATTGGTGCTGGTACCATAACCAGTACGGAAAGTCTGCCAGAAATTGCAGAAAACCCTGCAATTTTCCCAACGCGAAATCCGTCGACGCTAAGAACGTTTCGGGAAACTTCCAAGCCGGCACGCGTTAACGGCGACCGTAGCCGGCGAACATAGCCGTCTTTTATATGTCACTGATGTGATAACGAGAGTTCGCTACCTCGTAGATACTGGCGCAGAGGTTAGCGTTCTCCCAGCGAATTCCAACGACCGGCTACACGAGCCCGTTTTAAATCTACAGGCGGCAAACGGAAAGCCTATCGCTACGTATGGCCAAAGGTATGTTTATCTTAACGTGGGTTTACGCAAACCCATTCACTGGATTTTTGTTGTTGCAGATGTTTCTATGCCAATCATTGGTATGGACCTTCTACAACACCACAACTTAATTATTGATACGCGCAAACGGAGGTTAGTGGACCGAAACACTAATTTATCTGTTTGCCTGACTTCTTTTTCTGGTTGCAGGTTATCTCCAGTCACCATTAAGCACACTATAGACCCTTTAGTGGCCTGTTGTGTTAGCTTGTGGTGGCTGGATCACCATTTTAGTGGCCCGTGATCTGACTCCAATTTGATCGTAATGATAGGTTGCTATCGTCTATCCTCGTATATAATCATTGACTTAAATCGCGTTAGTTAATAACGGAATTAAGTAAGTCAAATAACGAGAATGGAGTTTTGAATGCATATATTTCGTATAATTGTTGATTAGACAAACGAACGGGAGAACGACGCGAAGAGAAGAAAGCGAATCAAAATTGACGAGCGGTGGAGATGGCTGGTAAGCCAATTCTCCCTTTAACAAAGAGTTAATCAATATTTATAAGCCCACAAAAATAAATTACAGACATGTGATGAGTAACGGGATAAGAAGTGTGCATACGCCTACGCGCTCATACAAAGACAGTCAAGACATTGATAAGCGAATAATTAACAAGGTCAGAATGTGACTCAAATAGAACGAATAGAATGAGCTGTCCGAAAGTTAGAATAATAAGGTATTTGGGTTTAACATAATGACAGACACTACAACCCCTTCTACCAACCACTACTCGATAAATATTCTGGCATTTATCAATCGCAACCGAAATTGCCGTGTGTAACCAGCAATGTTACACATCACATCACGACTACAGGACCACCTGTATTCTCGAAAGCACGCCGACTGGCCCCCGAAAAGTTAAGGTTGGCGAAAAACGAATTCGACCATATGATAAACTTAGGAATCATACGACCGTCAAATAGCCCATGGGCATCTCCGTTGCACATGGTCCCTAAAAAGGACAGAAACGATTGGCGTCCAACTGGTGACTATCGGAGATTGAATGCAAATCCATTCCCGATCGTTACCCGTTGCCCCACATTCACGATTTGACAGCTACCTTGAAAGGTGCAACTGTGTTTTCAAAAATTGACTTGGTAAAAGCTTATAACCAAATTCCTATGGCCACTGAAGACATCCCAAAAACCGCTATTAAAACGCCCTTCGGACTCTATGAATTTCGGTCTGAGAAACGCGGCACAGACTTTCCAAAGGTTCATAGATGAATTTTTTCGAGGTCTCAACTTCGTACATGCATACGTTGATGACTGTCTAATAGCAAGTCCGGACAAAGAATCACATCTCCAGCATCTGGACCTTGTTTTCGACCGACTACAAAATCATGGCATTACCGTAAACATTCAGAAATGCCAAATCGGAACCGAATCCTTAGACTTTTTAGGACACACTATAGATGCGCATGGCATTCGACCCCTTAGAACAAAAGTGGCGGCCATTCTGAATTACCCAGAACCGACCACCATCAAGCAATTGCGCACGTTTAACGGTCTGGTAAGTTTTTATAGACGATTCATACCGAAATGCGCGTTACTTATGAAACCCCTTACCGACCAACTTCGTGGAAATGAGAAATCCATTAATCTAGATGACACTACCCGAAAAGCATTCTCCACGGTTAAGGAACATATCGCCCGAGCAGCAATGCTTGCTCATCAGGACCCTAAAGCGCCCATTAGCATCTCAGTAGACGCATCCGACTCAGCAATCGGAGCAGTCTTACAACAATGGGTTAACCACTCCTGGCAACCTTTGGCATTTTTCTCTAGACGGTTGTTAGACACTGAATCGAGGTACAGCACATTCGGTAGGGAACTCCTAGCTATGTATTGTGCTGTTCGGTATTTTCAACACTATATCGAAGGCCGTGAATTTACCATTTTTACCGACCATAAACCACTTACTTTCTCTTTAAGCTCTTCTTCGGACAAGTACTCACCTTGTGAGTCTCGACAACTGGACTACATTTCGCAGTTTACTTCAGATATTCGACACATTTCTGGAGCAAACAATGTAGTTGCAGACGCCTTGTATCGTATAAATTCCTTGAACAGTTCCCAAGGAATCGACCTTTTAAAACTCGCCCAACTTCAAAAAGAAGACAGTGATCTTCAGCACGAGTTGGCCTCAACAACACTTAAACTGCGCATTAAACAGATGGGAACAGGTAACGAAACCTTACTTTGTGACACATCTACAGGTAGGGATCGCCCAATCGTGCCGAAACAATATCGACGCAACGTCTTCGATACGTTGCACATAATTTCTCATCCAGGTGTTCGTGCAACCATCAAGCCGTTGTCTGACCATGAAACTAGGAATCACTCGCTTTCGAACGACGGCCTACCACCCACAAGCAAACGGTTTAGTAGAACGTTTTCACCGACAACTAAAAGCGTCACTATCAGCCTCAAACATTTCTCAGTGAACTGACGCTCTTCCACTCGTCTTACTAGGCAAATATAGTATGCTTATATATTTTTGTTTTTTATTTCAAAAAAGAAAAAAACAAAAAGTAACCATATTATAAAAATCCTTGTTTACGCTATTACGTGAGCATGAGTTTGTTTCACTTTTTCTTCGCCCGTTTTGTGTTTTCACGCGGGTACGAGTGTATTCCGACATGCACTTACATATTTTTCTTTTCTTTTCCATGACGGCTGGAAAAGACGATGAAAAGAACGATGAAGTTGCGAGAAACGAAAATCTGCATTGTACTTTTTTTTACTATATTGTACATCATGGTCTATTATAGTAAGGAAAGACGACCAGACGCTGCTAAACCTAGCAAGCTATCAGAAGAGTGTTTACCAACGAAAAACTCGTTGGGTTTAAACTTCTGGCTGGCCACGTCTTAAGGTCATCACTACCCCACTAGGGGGGGAGTGATCTGTAGCGGTAAATAATTCCCCAAAATCAAATAGCTCTGTAAGTTTTCGACATTGGTTGCTGACCACATTTTTAGTGGACTCATCTAGCTGAAGGCGCTCGGTCAAGCATCCGCACCAGATCACGTGTGGGAACGCCGTGCTCAACATCTGCCTCAATCGCTAGCCGGATTAGAGCAAACGATCCTCGATATATTGAAAGCTTATCAAATATATCTTCGATCTCCTCACTTCTGTCTTTTGATTTTACTTGGTGGGTGCGCTTCGTATTAGAAGGTGTTACTGGTTAAAGCGATGTCAAACTCAGAATACCTGTGGCATCTTCACTGACGTTTATCAGTAAGGTTGCCTACAGCTTGATGAAAATCCCAATTCTTCCAAATAACTCTTTCAGTCCCATATGGAATTCTCAAATAATTTTTGTCAATCCTCATAAAATGCGCAAATTTTTAGTGTCAAAAAGGTGAAATTTCACAAAGTGGTCCGTTGCAACGACTAGGAGGTTGGAGGTTCAATTGTCAAAGTTTAAAACAAGACTCTGGTTGCAATTTGGGAGACCATCTCCATTTATAGTTGCTGTATGGGACGCTAGATTCCAAGAAACCACTTGGCCAATTTCTCATTTTTGTAGTTTTATTTCGGGAATTTGAATTTCTTGTTTTCCCTCCAAAGCACCCATTTCCACCATATTATATTTCCCACTCCTCATGACCTTGAATGCGAATTTGTGACTGTTCCCAATGAAATTTTTATTCTGTTTACATACTTTTGAATTGTGCTTCTGGCTGCTTATGGAATAGACTCTCACGCTCCTGAACGTAGACGTCTCCTTCTAATTAGCAGTTTGGGACGTATTGAAATATTTAGCACTTCGTATTTTGTGGCGCTGAGTTTTTGTTCCTTTAGTCAATTTAGGTGATCGCGTAATGACTTCAGACATAGCAGTTGCATAATCATCTACATGCTGATATCGAGATCTCAGGATTTGAAACAGGATCGATAAAAACTTCATTGGCCACATCTTGGTGACTTACTACTGATATATCGGATGACCGGACAGTTAATTTATGGTATCAATACGTAGTACTGACTATACTATGTCTTTTGGCCCAGTGATTGCTGGCTTTCGTAAGTTAGAGTCAGTTGATTACACATTTCCTACTCATCCTTATGTCAAAAATGCGCCATATGTAGGCGTTTCTGAATAGTAAACATGATGTTGGGGAAATAACTTTAGCTCACTCATGTCTGTAGGGCAGAGCATGTTGTTAAAATACGACCTCTTATGTTCGATTTGGACGTCACGATGCAGTGATATTGATGATAATTTTTTATGCTGAACATCTCTTTGACTCGTTTGCAACCTTGAATCGGTTTTACTTCCTACCGAGAAATCCTATTTCAAAAGCAACTAGACAATTACGCTTAAGAGGTTTCCACTGGTGACCTAAAAAAAATTATAACAATAAAAATGAGCTACAATAATTATGACAGAAAGTCCAGTTGATTTTCAAACAATGTTTTCAAGCTAAATTTTAAACGTAAACAATCCCAAACTTCCAGGTGTTTTAAATCACTTCCGTTCGTACAACCCACTATTCAATCAAAAGCATACGTTGGCTTGTCTTCGTTATCTTGATGAAATACATTTTTTTAAAAAACTGACCAAATAAAAGTAAGTCTTAGTAGTCATATCCTAGTTGTCTCATCACAAATGAATCAATCCCACTAGTCATGAACACTGTCCGTCCTGCTTCTCCTTCTATTTCTCCTCTCCTTTTCAGCACCCTCGTGGTGTGCCACCGAACATATATGTGAAACATATAACTTCGTGTTGCGCCATCAATAATACCTCCGTAATTTATCCGTGGTCACTATCAAAAAGAACAGAATAATACACTAAAAGTTGTTGTTTTGAATGAGTGCCCTAAACTTTAATTCCATTCATACTCAACCTCCAACTGCTTGTCGCGTAATAAAACCCACGAAACACGCCATCTCTCATATTGAAAATTAGAGTCTTGTTTACATTGTTATTCTAATGTAGGAAAATTTATTCTCTGTTCACATAATTTATGTGTCTCATAACATATCATCCTTATTGAGTAGAATGTTAAAGTAAGACCTGTAGCATATTTAACAAATTGAGCTTGTCTGTAAACAGGCATCCCACGTGCAACATATTGTTATCTGATAATATATATTATTATTACGCTAGAGTTAAGGCCCATTTATTTCCCTCTGAGGGGTCTGAACATATCTCTTCTATGTAACTTTTATGCTTTGCTCTCACTAAATCAAATTGTAGTGTCGGTTGCTATGTAAGCCCACATAGCTTATTATGGCTTCCGGCCAGGCCAGTCACATTCTTACCTTGTGTGATTGTTTGAAGCATCTGAATTATAGTGCGAACCAGGAATCTCAGAAGTAACGCAGTCTAACTTGACTGTTTTTATATAAGAGTATGTGTATGCATTCCCTATCTAACTCACCACATATCTGCAACATATTTTGATCTTACTATAAATATCGCCTTACGCTTGATTAGATTGGCTCACTCTCCTTCTCTATTGTGCGTCATTTTGTTTTGCTCCGCCTTCCGATCAACGATTGTACGAAATATAAGTATTCGAAAATTTATTCTCGTATTTGATTTATTGGATTCTGTTATTCACTAACGCAATTGAAGTCGACAAATTTATACGAGAATTGGTTACATCAATATTTCAATAACAATCATTCAAACGATCAGAATAGAATCAGGTATTTCTCCACTAATGAGTCAAATCTGCGTTATGGCAGTAAAGTTTAATTCTTTGGCAAACCACCTCCAGTATACCTGAAGCGAATATTTCGCTCATCTCCTTCCATTAGAATTTTTTTTACTTGATATCATTTTACTAAACTCTTGAATGTTTCGTCTCGGCAGAAAGTTTTGTCTGTGTTGCCGCCTCTAGATCATTCTCGTCATCCGTAGTAACAACCAGAGGCTGATTCTTGATAATAAGTCCATATCTTGCAACGAAATTTTAGAGACACTCATCATATATATAAATGAGTATAAATAATAACAGGCAGTAAAAGTTTTAGTTATTAACGTTTCTGAACAATTTACTGTCTTTTGATACTCTTTCAACTTTAATTAACATCCTCCCCGGTTCTAACTTCGACTTTATTTCCCTTTTGTGGACCCACTCCACTTTCTTACAAATTACGATTGCTTTTTTTTAATACTGTATTCCTATACTTGAAGAGTGTAATCATATTTCATTCTAGTAACATCAGCTAGTACGAGTATTATCAATTAATTTGCTGTACCTTTGTGTAACGACCGAAATGCCAGTGTTTGAATTGAACGCACAACTGATAAACCAGAATTTATTCGATTAGACCAGGCTACGTTCTCCTGTATAGCGTACAAATGATTTTTCAGTTACTCGCATTAGATCATATCAGAACATAAACTCTGTGCTCATTTTAAACAGTTATATCTTAAGAAAGAGAAAAATTTATAAGAAAAACACAAAATGTCTCAAACGGTACAGCCTTTGCTATACAGTCAAGGGTTTCTCCAACACAAATAAAGAAACAGTTAATAAAAAAATTCAATACATGAGAATCAATGATAATATTCCTAACAAGGTGGGATCAGATATTTATTTTCAGTGATTTCAGTAATTTTTTAAGCAAACGGTCAAAGGTAAATAGTCACACACTGAAGCACGCTTTGACCTTGAGCTTCGTGAAGTACGACCCTATTATCAATAGTCCGGCAAGATGCAGCAAATTATCAGGTAACAAAAGGTAAGTCTTTACTCGAAGTCATGTAATAAGAACTCAGACGAGGAAGATCGAAGTGAAAAAAGTGTGGTGAAATGAGATCTGAATAAAGGTTGAAAAACACGACGGGGAGAAGAAACAAGTAAATGACAATACTGTCTAACAAAATGCGTTTTTTCCGTAAGGCTTTGTTTCATCACAAACCGTTTAGCATTGTTTTCAGCGACGCGTTCTCAGAGCGTCCTACTCCTAAAGCCACCTTAAGGTACGCATCTTTCAAAGTCGTAACTCTTATCAAGCACTCTTTGTATGAACTTTATAAAAACCATGAACTTCCCTAACAGTAGCATTGCACTAAAAACTTGTCAGTTTTACAAGTCAAACATACAGATCCAAAGGAAGAGCGGAAACATAATGGAATTTGTATAGAAACTCTTAAACAATGAAATGTCAGACAATCAATTGATGTTTGCAACAGGAACAGTCCAGTTTGATATGATGGATTGATATTTTACAAATTAACAATTCACTATATGGTTGTTAGATTTTATTAACAGGTGCTGTAATTTAATGTCAAATACGTTCAATTGTCCCCATTGGTGTTTCGTTCACTACAGTACTAGTAGTAATGATAAAAATAAGCAAAAATATTTTTTAATACTCAAAGTTGGTCAGACTTTAGGAAAGTAGTGTTTCAGAGTATCTCAAAGTTTAGACTGGGTCATTTAATCAAATCTGATCAATACATATTATGTGATGAATAAAACTGGAATGTTTAGAGCTATTTGTCGAGTGTTTTAATATTCTTCTAATGCTGTGACGAACCTGTTTTGTTATATGAATTGGAGCCATCAATTCAAGTATTTGTATTTAAACTAAATATGTAATACTTTAACCTTGCACATGGTCGACCTCGATCCACCTGGGGGTCAAACCTAGAATCCTCAGAGGTCAGGACCAGCAGAATTTAATCAGATCATTTGATTAGAATCCATTGATCAATATCTCCAAATTCAGTCAGTTTACGATAGTCTTCAACAACCATCCAGTAGCAGTAGCGATATATATTTCATTCCTATTCATCTTGAATTCTATTAGCCGTAGCTCTTAGTGTTTCAATGGCTGTCTAACTGAAGTAAGTTCGTGTTGTAAACTATATGCAAACTGAAAAAACTCCACAAACATTTCATCAGAATAAGAAATAGTATTATATTTCATTTATGTAAATAATAATGAATAAACAAATTTCGAACCACTTAAAACTATTTATAACTAACCATCATACTGAGAATGCATAAACATGTCTGAACGTTACTGTTTTAGGCAGAATTACATGATTTCATGACTGCATTAAGAATGATCCTTCAAATATTTCAATAACAATAGCATATCGTGTTATGTTATTTTGTTAATGAACTTAATCGAGGAACGTTGCAGAATATAGGTTTTAATGGAAAAATTCCAATAATATGTCAGCCATTTCTTCTAATTCAATCTTATTAAAAACAAGAGTATTTTTAGTGTCGGTAGCTATGTAACCTCACATAACTTATTCTAGCTTCCGGATAAGCCAATCTATTCATCCTTCTTAAGTCGCGTTTTAACTCACTTACTTACTTACTTACGCCTGTTACTCCTCGTGAAGGAGCATAGGCCGCTCACCAGCATTCCCCATCCAACCCTGTCCTGGGCAATCCTTTCCAGCTCTTTCCATTTGTTATTCATCCTTTTCATATCTGATTCTATTTCCTGACTTAATGTATTCTTTGACCTTCCTCTTTTCCGCTTTCCCTCAGGATTCCAAGTTAGAGCTTGCCTTGTGATGCAGTTTGATGATTTCCATAATGCATGTCCTATCCATTTCCATCGTCTTTTCCTAATTTCCTCTTCAGCTGGAAGCTGGTTGGTTCTCTCCCACAGAAGGCTGTTGCTGATGTTATCCGGCCAATGGATGTTGAGTATCTTGCGTAGACAGCTATTGATAAATACATGTACCTTCTTGATGGTGGTTTTTGTAGTTGTCCACGTTTCAGCTCCGTACAGTAGAACTAACTGCCTTGACGTTGGCACTGAAGATTCTGACTTTGATATTGGTTGAAAGCTGTTTTGAGTTCCATATGTTCTTCAACTGTAGGAATGCGGCCCTTGCTTTGCCAATCCTCGCTTTTACGTCTGCATCTGAACCTCCTCGTTCACCGATGATGCTTCCCAGGTATGTGAAGGATTCCACATCTTTCAGCGTTTCGCCATCAAGAGTGATTGGATTGCTGTTCTCCGTGCTGTGTTTGAGGACCTTGGTTTTCCCTTTGTGTATGTTGAGGCCTACTGATGCAGAGACTACTGCTACGCTTGCTGTCTTTATCTGCATTTGTTCGTATGTATGCGGTATGAGGGCTAGGTCATCTGCGGAGCTCAAATCGCCTCATTGGTTCTGAGCTGTCCATTGTATTCCGTGTTTCCCCTCAGATATCGAGGTCTTCATATTGACAATCTTCTCAGGAACTCCGTAGTGCCGAAGAATTTTCCATAACGTTCTCCTATCTACACTGTCATCAATGAAGTTGATGTACAGTGATGAGTTCCACTCAATTGATTGTTCGACGATTATCCGTAGTGTCGCAATTTGGTCTGTGCACGACCGGTCTCTACGGAATCCAGCTTGTTGATCTCGAAGTTCGGCGTCTACTGTTTCTTTCATCCGGTTCAGTAACACTTTGTTAAAGACTTTCCTGGTACTGACAGTAGTGTAATGCCTCTGTAGTTTTCACACTTGCTCAGGTCTCCTTTATTTGGAATCTTGATGAGGTGTCCTTCTTTCCAGTCCATCGGCACTTGTTCCTCCTCCCAAATCTTCCTGAATAGAAGATGAAGCATGTTCGTAGTTACTTCGATGTCTGACTTCAGTGCTTCAGCTGGTAAATTGTCGGGTCCTGCTGCCTTTCCGCTCTTGATTTATCTTTTGGCCATTCTGTTTTCTTCCGTCGTTGGTGGATTGACATCTATAGGAAGATCTGTGTGTGCTGCTTCGATTTCCCGTGGATTCATTGGAGCCTGCCTATTCAGGAGTTCCTCGAAGTACTCTGCCCATCTGTTCCGCTGTTGCTGAATCTCAGTGATCGGTCTTCCTTCTTTGTCTTTCACTGGTCTCTCTGGTTTACTATATTTCCCTTCTAGTCTCTTCGTTGTATCGTAAAGCTGTTTCATATTTCCTTCTCTTTCAGCTTTTTCCACCGTCGTCGCTAGTTCTTCCACGTATTTCTGCTTGTCGGCTCTAATGCTCTTCTTCACTTGCTTGTTTACTTTTATGTATTCAGCTTGTGCTTGGACTTACTCTGCTCGTGTTCGACTATTGTTAATTACTGTCTTCTTGTTCTTCCTTTCTTTGATCCTGTCCAGTGTTTCTATAGAGATCCATTCCTTGTGATGATGCTTCTTGGGGCCAAGAACCTCTTGACACGTTGAAGTTAATGCTTCTTTGATACCTTTCCAGCTATCCTCCAGAGTAGTTTTTTCTTCCTTCAGTAGATTCTGTAAGGCTTGGAATCTGTTGTTGAGAGCTATCTTGAATTCATTGAGTTTGTCGGTATCTCGAAGGAAGGCTGTATTGAACCTTTGCAGCGCTGTTTGTCCAGTTGTCCAGTTCTTCTTTAGCTTCAGTTTTAAATTGGCCACAACCAGGTGGGGATCTGAATCTATGTCCGCTCCTCTCCTGGTTCTCACATCTTCCATTGTCCTTCGGAACTTTTTATTGATGCAAATATGATCTATCTGATTCTCTGTGATGTGGTCCCGCGAGATCCATGTAGCTTTGTGTATATGTTTGTGTGGAAATATTGTGCCGCCTATGACAAATTTGTTGAATGCACACAGATTTACAAATCTTTCCCCGTTTTCGTTTCTCTCTCCCAGTCCATGCAGTCCCATGATATCTTCATATCCGGTGTTGTCTATTCCGACTTTGACGTTTAGATCTCCCATCAGAATGGTGATGTTATTTCTTGAGCACTTCTCTATGATTGATTGCAGCCTCTCATAGAATTGATCTTTAACGTCGTCGTTGCTATCATTGGTGGGTGCATAACATTGACAAGTGTTCATTGTGATCCCTTCATTCTTTGTTTTGAATGATGCTTTGATGATTCTGGATCTGTGAGATTCCCATCCTACAAGTGCATTTCGTGCTACTTTGGACAGCATTAGAGCAACTCCCTGAGTGTGTGGAGTATTTTCCTCTTCGTGACCGGAGTATAGCAGCACCTCTCCCGTATTTAGCCTTTGTTGTCCAGCTTGGGTCCAATGGGTTTCTCTGATTCCCAGTACTGCCAAGTTGTATCTCCTCATTTCCGTTGCTATTTGACTGGTCTTCCCGGTCTCCCACATCGTCCGGACGTTCCATGTACCTATAAAAATTGTTGCTCTGGTTGTTAGAAGGGGCATCGGCCTCGTGGCTTCCGAAGGAACTCGGCTTTCACCATGAAGCGTCATATTACCTCTAACTCCCAGGGCAGAGTTTAAATGGTTTGTGTTATTTTTTCTGGTTGGCGTTTTTTTAGCGAGTTAGTTTTCTACGGGATGGGGTCGCTCACTCCATACGCAACCCTCCTTCTTTACCCGAGCTTGGGACCGGCAGTAAATCTGGAAGCTCTACAGGCGAAATTTGGTATTGATATACTGAAAGATAATTCAAAAGGGCGGCAGAATCTGGTCGGGAAATACATGTAATAATTTTAAAATGTCTGGTTTAATGCCCAATACGATTAAAATGAAAATTAAGGCAAAAATTATTTGAGCTAAACAAAGTGGGATTATATTAAAAACGTGACTCAGCCTAGGGATATTTTATTAAGTCGCCGTAAGATGAGTGTTAATAGATTAACTTATAGGTAGTACATATTTTGTGTTAAGGAATATTAAAAAAACAATCAATATTGTAGAAATGTCAATATTAGTATTATATTTGGTTTGGATTAATAACTCAAATAATGTTTGTGCCAGTAAGCTGTCCATATGCGTTGATTTCCAATTGCATCTGTATTAGTAGGTTAACCGAAAGAACAAAAGTGTTACCGTAGAAAAGAAGAATTCCGAGTAGTGTTCTAGTTAGTTTGATACGATATTTAGTTACGGGGAGATTTTCTCGACCTCCTTTTCACTTGACCATGATAGAATTTAGTGGTACTCATAATACATATAAATGGTTATCAAAAAACGTTTTTCAATACGTGAAAAGCGATAATTATGTGAACTTTGGGCAGATATATAAGAGCAATTCGTTAAACATGAGTGAATCCGGAAGAGACATTCTCTAGATTCAATGTTTTGATTTGCCATAGACTATTTATTTATATCTATACCCAGCGGCTGATGGTGCAAACAAGTTATTTGCAAGTATGCGGTTTAGCATGAGGCGAAATACGATTTGATTGAGAGGTAGTGAAATATGTTGTCGGTGATGGAGTGCCGAAAGATGTATTCAGCTAAATAAGCCTTCACAAGGTAATTAACGGTGAGTGATGCTCATGTGATTATCAGGAAGGACATAAGTTGTAACCAAGGGGAGTACATTCCCAACTCATGTCTATGATAATGGCCTGACCCTTAGTCAGTTTTGGGGTAAGTTCAACATTGATGTTTTCGGTTTGCATGAGATTCGCTCAACTGCTTATACTGATGAGTTGCATGTATGATTATGTCGCTAAATCTGACAAGGTTTTGAGATATTTACTGAATGAGCAACTGATAGAGAAACATACTGAAAATCATCTGTAATGGATGAAGATACCGAGAAAACAACACTATTTAATGATAATTACAAGTCAATTTGGTGACCGATTTTCTTAATAGATTCATCAATTTTATCAATTATATCACGTGATTGTCAAGATATGACAACGCTTTATGACGATATCCTGAGACCATTATGCTTAACTAGCTATAGTGTTGATTGAGGATTAGCAAGTGAAAAATAGGTACTGTTTCTTTGGGTGATTCAAAATTATCAGAAATACGTAGCGTTAACGGATCCGAGCTGCCTTTTTATATTACTAATAGTAATCTCAAAGTATTCGTGTACATAATGTTAATTTTAATGATAGGCTCCGGAGATTTAATTTCAAATATTTGTTTGTCGAACAAATACCTGAGAGTTTAGTGATCATACTAGTGCAGTTGATAGTACCTTAATTTGTAAATTGATTATCTAAACTATGTTCGTATTTTAGGCTGCTAATATGATAAACCATATACGTATTGTAAATACGACTATGATAAATTTTTCGATACACATTAAAGGCGATTGAGATGATTTTTAGATTTAAAAGACATAGAGATTTAATGCAACGCATGTACTGGCCAGGTTAAGATGCATGTTGTTGAGGTATATGGCAAATTAAAAATAATAAACACGGCCAAAACGAAAAATATTTTTTTAAGTTGGGACGACTTATGGAATTTCAGTTAGGAGTATGACGAGTTATAAATCTTACATAAGACGTTGTTCCAGTTAACCTAGTGATATTTGTAAATGTGTGACAAAGGTAATTATAAGTATGAAATTCTTTTAAACAAAACACTTTTTCCTCATAATATGTTGCCGTATAGTGCCATTAAATATTTCTTATACCAAAAACATTTTAGGGCAGTTTGTTTGAACTTTATACGACTGATCGGTAAAAATATATACATGTCTATACCAGCAATATTGTTAGACTCGCCTGGATCGTTTTTGAGAATTAGATTGTCCAGTAGACGACATATGTAACGCCTTTCGTGAGGAGTAGTAATGATCTAAAAGCATCCAGAATAAAACATGTAGTATGGCAATTAATTCCAGGATGCTTGGTGCCACTGACGTTATTGTCACTCGCACGAATAAGAACAATTGAATGAATTCAGATAATTATTTGGTTGCCATTGAACGAGCCATCTAAAATGATTTTATGATTGCAGAAAACTTATAGCTGAAACTCACCGTATGTTTTTGTAGCAGTGTCAACCTTGTTCCTTGGCAATCGAACTCAAGAATTGAAAATTAGGCAGGCAGTCGTCAGAAGAAAAAAAATATGACACGATAGTGCATAGTTTAAGACAGGATGAGGAGTTAAGTGAAGAAACAATATGTAGAATTAGATCCAGATAACTGTTAAGTCCTTGATTGGATTGTTAGTCAATGTATATTGTGGTTATTAACATGTCATATTTGCTAGAGCTTGATGTTGAAACAAGTTTATTTCACTGAAGCATGTAAATGCCATTAAAGTTTGTTAACGAACCATCAAAGTTAATTAGTTAATATAGATGACCAGTTTTTACTGTCGATTGAGCTAGTAAGTTATGAGTAATAATCAATATAACGCTACGATAATACATATCAGCATTAATCAGAGGACTATTATTTTAATGGGTTTACATAGGTAAATATCGATCGAGAAAGCTGAAGTGGAAACACGGATGAAGAATAAGAGGTTGTGTTTCTTCAGTCTGGCTTACCAATGTAGAATTATGGTCTATGATATTAGCACTGCTCCAATAAGAGACCTAATCCTAAAATTATAGATTTGTCATGATATAACTGCATAATCTGTAAAGATCTTACGTGGAAGTCACATCATCGTCTACACCAACTCACTGAATTGTAACAATTACCAGGATGATGGAGAGCAAGCTTAGGCTAGAGATAGAACAATATATTTAATATGAATAAAAGATATAAGGTAGCATTCAGTATGGACCACGCCTGCATGGCCGAGCCATGTAATCCGATCAACTCCAATTCGTTCAATTCATTGTTCCCGCATTTCTCATCGTTGGGTTTCTCTCCACGTTAAATATTGAATATCTATTTTCCGAGTAATCTCGTGTTCAGCTTTGAGGATTTTGTGGTTATGATTCAATGCCACTACACATGTGCGGGAATGTAACACTTTGTTATCTATTCAACAACCCTACCTCTGAAACATTTTTTTCTGCATACCAATGTTGTATATCATTGGTCATACCCATAATAATAGCATGTACGCTCTCTGACAGAAATATATGTTATTTATTTAGTTATCTATTAAAGGCTGTTCATTTAAGAGGGCCTTATAACTTTATAATCTGATCGAATCATGCGTTCCTAGATTGCTCTACCCCAACAAGTCAGTATGTGTACGTTATCGTGCTCGATTCCGAAAACATTTTCAAAATTCACATTCAACTACTACAAAAGTGAACCCATCACCACTCTCTCGGATGGCCTGCTCATTGTGCGGCTAGTGCATTGCTAGTTGAAGCCATTCAAAGTATTACAAAATAATCAGGAAAATGAGAAAAAACTGATTTGTGATGAGAAATCAAATCGAAGTAGTTATATAAGTTATCGCAACTCGACATTTTCCAGCTTATATGCAAGCGATGCCACGGAGTCTGATTATTTATAATTGTATTCCCCCCGTCAGTACCGGTATGGGGCTTCATTCGATATTTTTGAGACAGTGTAGCTCAATGTCCTCTTTAGTACTAGGTAGATATCCCTAACTCCTATCAGCAATCCACTGCTACGTCTGAAGCCGTCAGTCCATTGTCCTTCAATACAGAACCTATGTTTGTAGTTAATATTATGTATTTTGACGTCATTAAGTGAAGCGTGTACGTTCAAATCTTCATCCCCAGTAGATGAGTTTACGCTTACTTCGCGCTCAGTGGTCACTGCTTAAAAGAGACATCATATGTTTCTATTTTAATAAGCTGCTATTGATGTAGAACACACCTCTGTATATACGAGTAACCAGGTCAAAGAATTCCATACCAACTGATGTAGTTCAAGCAACTGACACAGAGCTTAACAACACTGATTTCCGAAACACTTTTAATAACGGGAATCTAAAAGCCACTTAGACCGGAAGTCGCAAATAAAGGGGTGCGAATGTACACATGGATTATAGCCTATGTATCGACGTCTATGCAATCTAAGCGGACTAGTCGCCGTAGGAAATGTTCAGCAAGGCGTACTCACACTTGACCGGTGTGAGTTCTTGGCCGAGAACCCTCAGTTTGTTATGTTCATTAGAACTAAAGGAGTAAAAATGGATGTTGAAAACACAAACTATTCGTTTTGGAGATACTTATTTCCCTCTTCGAATCACTCTTATCTCAATAATATAGTAAGGACCTTGAGACGCAGATGATTATAAGTTCAAACATAAAGAGCTTGTCGTTGGTAAACACTCTTATGGTGACTTGTCACACACAGTAACACATGGCCCTCCTTTCCTTCTCTAAGAAGTCATGGAGTGAGTATTGAAAATGCATTAGAATGACTAGTTCGGTTCTTTGAAGCCGCATATAGTTTTCCATCTTTTTCAGTCGTCTTGAAAAAGGAATGAAAAGCGTAAGTGCATGTCGAACACACGTCTGCTTATGCAAGCAAACAAATCATCCGGAAAATAAGCACAAATATTTACGTATATATATACGATTTCGAAAGACGCTACATACATGTTAAGGTCATGTTTTCGCAGATACATATATGTAGTCGTAGTTTGTTAAGTAGATATGTACATGGAAATGTAAAAGCCAGACCTCTCTGTAAATTTGGTTTTAGTCGCAATAAATATTTAAAATGCTACCAATAAGTTGCAAGACACGGAAGATATAAGAAAGTGTTTAAAACAACAGTGATTTAGGCGTGCTAGTGACCCGGTGGTTTTTCAAGAGTATGCTGTTTCGAACCAGTTATCAGATGTCAGAGAAGTTTCATTTACTGTCGGAGGTTGCATCATAATTTCAGGGACTGTGTCTTTCGGTTCGCTCGTGAGTAAACCATCAGAAAGAACAATGCCATTATGTGAGTGGCTTCCAGCCGCCTTGTTTTAATTTTACCTTTTGTTCCATTTTTATCGTTGGTATATGACCTGGTTTGCGATGCATATCTTCATAGGGTCCTTCATATGCAGGGTGAAGGGGTTAGTTTTATGAATCATGACGTAAATGAAATGCGTATAATGTGGTAGGGCTTGGTGAACAAACACACTGGCTGATTATTTTTGGACGGAAGTGGACTTGGTCTCAGAACGTTTGTGTGCGGGTTCACGTAGGAGTTGAAATCATATGTGTGGTCAAATTGTTGTGCCATAGACACGCTTTGATGTAGTGCATCCAAAGTTGGCTTTAATTGCATTCTAAATTCGGAGAAATCAAATGGAAGATCGTTTGTTCATTGTAATAGGATTTGAGCTAAGAGTACGGCTTTCAAATATCTGTAAAGTCGTCCTATCAGATGACCTGTTTGTGGGTGGTAGACGATTTTACGGGTTCGTGCGATGACCAAGAATGCAGGAATGGATTGAGGACTCCAGATTCAGACTGGCGTCCATAGTCTGCAATAGTGATCAATGACAACCAGATTTTGCTACTCATCTTTCGACAAAGGCCCAACACATTGTTCCTGTAATAGTAATAACGGTAGGTATGACTACCGTATGAAATGGTTCACACACATTGAGTTGGGACTATCCATTATTGAGCGTTTTTAGTTTCGTGTACACCAAAACTCTGCTCACCATACGGTCGACAAGCCCCTAAATCTCAAAATAAAATACTAAAAAGCTAGATGAATGGTCACAAATCATTGTTTAAAATCATGAATCGCTTATGATGCAATCAAAATACAATAACTCGACAAATACTTATTAGGAGGTCTGTATATCGCAGTTTTTGACATAAGGATGAGTAGGAAATGTGTAATCAACTGACTCTGACTTACGAAAGCCAGCAATCACTGGGCCAAAAGATATAGTGTAGTCAGTACTACGTAATAACATTATAAAGTAGCTATTCGGTCATCAGATATATCAGTAGTAAGTCACTAAGATGTGGCTAACGAAGTGTGTATTGGTTCTGTTACAGCTCGCGAACTTTGAGGGTTATAGCCTTTTTAAACGTGGTTGTATTTTGTTTTCGTATTAGTTCTTCCCCCTACTTAATGATATTTATTAGCAAAAAGTACTTTATTCCTGACAGCGTTTCTACTAATTGAAATTATGCTCAGGCTATTTAAAAAACTTACAGTATCTCTTGATGTCTATAGCGCCTGCAAAAGATCTAAATCCGTCGCTAAAGTGAATAACGTGGGGCATTATAAACACACTGAACAGTCCGTATTGTACTGTGACCTTCGCACGACTACACTAGACGTGCAAAATGTAGTTCAGTATGACATGTCATTATCTGGCATCTTGCTTATAGACATAAATTAGTGTATCCAAAAACAGTTTGAATCGACATCACTTAGTATTTCTTGCAGTCCACCCAAAAGCGTCACATGTGTTGGGGAGATGTAGATTGGAATAAAGCATGTAACGTGCATGATTGTGTTGGTGCACGTTGATCGTCTGTTTCCTATCTAATTAACGCTAGTCGATACTTGGAGAAGACTCTAGAATCTTTTCATGCAAAAACTGTGAATATACAAACGTTTTTCTCATTGTGCTTCTTACTTCCATCTACCCTTGTTAATTGGAATATAATTTATTGCCTGCTCAACCGTGTTCAGATTTGGGGACTAGTCAAGTGAATTGGTGTCCAAGAATACGAAGCAAACTATTCAAGACCTATTACCGTACAAATATCCAATAAATGTTCCGGAAAATCCTGATCTCGAAATTATAAAAAATACTGAAAAAGTAATCGACCATACATCATCTAAAGTATTGAAAAGACCACAGTGTATGCAGAATGTCATTATACCTGATAGTATGAACTTAAAGTTCGTTAAAAATACTCCACTACAAGAGTGTGAATTGTCGCAATCTTGGTGTGTCACAAGTAGATTATATAAATTACAGACTAAAGCTTCCTGTCCCATTCTCCTTCAGTTTGGAAGTATCAAAAAGGCTATTCACCTTAATAATTAGTCGTTACTGAGGCGTATTCCAACATTTAAAAAGATTAGAATCATCCATGACAGTACAATTATTCAAAATCGAATCTTCAATGAACTACAAATCAATGGACCCAACCCATGTACTAGAAACAGATACAACGTTGGTCACTGCCAAAACCCTAAAACACCATTCCCTATCTCTTTCAAAAACGAAGGCACGTCGCAAGAACAAGACTGCACATAAAGCAGCTGTATCCATTCATTCTAAGCCCAAACATTTAACTTCCTACCCAGTAATCCTATTACAAGCAAACTAGACAATCCGATAAAATAAAAATAAAAAAAAACGAAGCCTACTCAAGACCCTATAAAATCTAAAAAAGGCTCCAATAGCCTCGACAAAAAAAAAGGTTAACAGTCATTTGTGTATCATAACACTGCTTTTAGCACTATATTTTATAACTACATATTCTCATACTCTCAGTTTCTTTCTGAACCACCTCCATTTGTCAGTTGATTATCCACTCATACCTTGTCTGCAGTTATTTCCTTTAACCTATTAGGATGCTCCTGCTTACTAAATACTTTAATGAAAGAGAATCAGACTGAGTAGTCATACCTTAACCATTTCTTCATGAACATTGTTTTCTTTGCTTATCGTCCATTTTTTTGTTTTCTTGCACCATTTTTCAGCCCCCTTGAGATACGGAACGGGTGACCCCGTCCTGCATCATCCTTAAAAACTCGAATATTCCAAAGGGATATAAGATTGCGATTTCTAGAAGCCCTCAACTGCACATGAATCTATTATCGACCGTCAGTTGCACGTCGCAACGCAACTTTCATGAAGCGCGCTAACTGTGATACTGACTAAAACCATTCTACATTCATATCTTATAAATTTTAGACCCAGCTGAGTAATTTACTACAGTTGGAATTTGTATCATTTGTAACAATTTGATCTTGCCTGTAAACTGGCATGCCTCATGTAGCAAAATGCCATTTGAGAATAAAATATTTTTACTATCATTATTACTTCCAAATCCCAATCCATTTATCCCTCTATAATGCCCCGGCATTGCCTTGACGGCACCGATAAAACCCCAGAAGCCGAAAAATAATCCTCCCAGAAACTGCTCTGAGGATTATAGTCATCCAGTCACCGCAATACAAAATAATACTAAACCCTCTGTAGAAACTCACAAGTATTCCAGCGCTCTTAACTCACAATATGCGCCTGTCCACAGCGATAGAATGTCGTGCAGCAAACATAATGGACTGGCAGTTCCCATTCATCCTAACGTCACACTACATACGACTAAAACCATAAATACACATGACACCAGTAAGTTTTAGAGTGTGAACCTTGCAAGCTCTAGGAACCAGTACAAAATCATAGGCAACATGAATACCTCTCTTGACAGCAATCTCAGGCGATTCCTCATTTCCAACCTGAAAGACACAACCTCCCCAACTACCCATAACGAGACTAAAATTGCTCACTGGAAACATAGAAGCCATACCGTTGGCCTACTTGAAAACCCACCTAGTGATTCTAGATACTATCAAAGTCAAGCTACCTTACAGAAATCTTTGATCCCCTAATTTGGACTGAATACCTGTGGCATCATTACGCTTATAAATAAATTTAGATGTTTGAAATGAAATCGCTGAAAAGGAAATTTCCAGCCCTTGATCTTATTAGCACTTTGATTTTTTAATTCTCATCATACTTAGCCTGTTCAGTGATTTTGTAGTCTAATTTTCACTTTTCCGCCCTATAATTACTCATCAATTTCACAGACACATTTATATCCATTTTGAATTCCTACTATTATTTTAATGTAAATGCTTGTATTAATTAGCTGGACATGAGGATTATTCTCTTTCAATTTTTGAAGCGTTATGTATCTAGCTGATTATTATATTTGAAAATTGACTCGCCACCGTCTAATTAGTATAGACTTTCTACTCATTTGTAAAACATCTCTATTCACCTACACTCTTGATGGAAAAGAAATATTTCGTTGCTCAATCTACCTTTTAATTTATGTGAACTACACTTATCCAATAAACTAGTACAAAACGAACTGTATACGGCATACATTGATTAATTTTCTCTCCAACCGCGTAAGCCAGTATTTGTAAAATTTATAAGTTAGATTTATCTTCAAACTGGAAGCAGTGAACAGCTCTTGTTGTTCACAATGATCCTTGATATTTCAAACTTAGACAAAGCAATCATTAAAAGCTACAAAAATAGCTAGCTGAAGGTCGAAACCAGTGTTTTATTATGTGAATAGTGGAAGCGGTTGATCCAAGTATTTTGGTTTGACCTGTTTCGTGCTAATGTTTTATGGGAAGTAGTATTAGTTGTATCACAGAGATAGATATGGCTAATAAACTATTACCTGCTGCTGTCATAGCTTCTCGCTCGAAACATTCTGCTACAGTAAGTTATGTTGCCACATGTTATCGCCTCACCACGTGGTGAGGCACTATATATAACAAAATCATGTAATAAGTTTCCCTTTGCAGTTGACGCGAAACATCCACAGTTCATCCATGTTTTAACGATTCTATTTATAAGGTTAGAAAGTCGTCTAAAAGACCTGGGTCGAACTTCCTTATTCGAGTTTTGTCTCAACCAATGATTCGAGTATAGTGGTTTCTGTAACTTTTGCCTTTCCTCCTCAATCCACATTTTGGTTACAAAATTTTACAGTAAGTGGCCTTGCAGTGCGCTCTTTGATCGAATTCCGGACACCCTCTAGTTTAATTTGTTTGGTGGGTTGTTGCATTCACTCTTGAATCGCATTAACCTGAAACTCGCGTATAGCAGTGCAGTTCCGCAAATTGAGAAATCAGTGGACCTAAACACTTCACTCCTAACTATTACGTCACTTCATACCATTTTCATACAATTTTCACCTATAAGGTGGAAGATAAAGTAATGCAATAGGACAAGATGTGTTCAGAAGCCACTCACGATGTACAGAATAGTTTTTGAATGACAGGAGCTCATAATCTAACATAACTTGAATGATTTTGCTTCAGGTACAAATTACAAGGCCGTACGCCCTTTAGTAGCTGACTACAATGAGTTCCAAGGTTTTATCAAAAATAAGAATTGTTTAATGATGGGAACTGAAAAAGTTATTGTGCTGTATAAGCAGTAAATAATTAGGTTTTACGGGTACAGTGAAGGAACGGTAGCAAAAACATAACTGAAATGCGAAGTTTCTCATCACATATGATCTCTTCCCTACTGTACTTTGCATCGAATTCCATTTATCACACGTATTGACTTATTTATTTTTCAGTTGATTTTCTTACATGGATTGGGTGATACAGGGTAAGTTTTCCTAATTTGAAAGGGTTGATTCGATAAGGCATGGTTGGTCAGATTCTCTAAAGGAATATGTTCCGGACTACTTCAAGATTATATGCCCTCATGCGTAAATTCATAATGTTTGATTTGTATATTTCGTACAGGAATTCAATACCAGTTACACTCAATGGAGGGATGTGCATGCCAGCATGGTTTGTTGTGGTTTGTTTTTTGATTATTTGATGACAAGGTATGACATATATGCTCTAAGTGAAAACGCTAAACAAGATGAAGCAGGAATAAAAGAGGCATCGCTCGAATGTATATTTCATTTATTTTTGCTCTTATTATATTTTAAATAAAGTAGGAAAATTCGTTGATGCAGAAATAAAAGCCGGAATCCCCATCGAGAATATAGTTATCGGAGGTTTTTCACAAGGTGGCTCAGTAGCCCTCTATAATGCACTAACGAACACTTTACGGTATGGTGGGGTTGTTGCTCTCAGTTGTTGGCTTCCACTCCATACAAAATTTATGTCCTCACCTACAGTATGTTTTTTTACTAATTATTATTGCTTAGCTTTTGACTATGCCCAAGGATGTCCCAGTTTTTCAGTGTCATGGATTGGAAGATTATACAATTCCTTTTGCCATGGGAAAGTTAACTCATGAGCTTTTGAAAACTTTCCAGTTATCTAAATGTGAACTCAACTGTTATCCTCAATTATCTCACTCGTCATGTGAAAAGGTAAACTGGTAGTAATGATTATTTTTACCGAATTGCATTTCAGGAAATGGGAGATCTCCGAACATTCTTGTCAAAAAACGTACCTGGTACACAGTAAATTTGTGTGTGTTAGGTGTTACTCATTCGTCGTTGCCTGGAGTTAAAAAAATGATATGTTTTTGAAGAATGAGTTCCAGTTCTGAATTTTCCTCCTTCACTTCCAATGTACTATTTCCTGGCACATGTTTGATATGTGTTTTATGACCCCATTACATGGGTCTCTCATACTCTTAATGTTTACAGCTTTGTTTTAAAAGTACCGTTACTAGGGGTTGTTTATGTATGTCTTAAATACTTCCTTTAATTCAGTAAAATATAACTTTTAATGCTAAGTTTTTTAGTAGCTATTGCTTATTTACGTGTCTACGAGTCCTGTATTTTTCGATCGTAACGATGTGTTGTTCTATAAGTTTGTAACATTCATACCTTGTGATCCAGTCAGGTTGTTGCATTTGTTAGTTGTGCATTTTTGGGCTGGTCATGTTTTGAATGGAGTGTGTCCAACATTAGGGGGTTCCTATTTAAGTTCCACTCATACTACGTATATCTGGTGTGTCAAGATTTCATTTATTTTATTTGCCAGTCCGAACTCTCCACAGAGGTGAAAGGTAGCAGCCAGGTTTCGAGCATTGAAATCGTAAACAGTAACTGAGGTTTTATCTAAGCGAATCAAGATGTTCTTATCGTATTTGCTGATATCTATGTAGTGGGTTTCTCATTGATATATACTGACCACCGACTGCCGTAAATTATTGACTTTAACATTGATTCCTTATCATGTCTTACCAACAAATAGCTTCAAAATGATTCCCAAAAAGTAACTTCAAACTGAGGTGCTCCAACTGTCATAAAGACATAAATAATAAGTTACCCACTTAGTTTTTAGATTTCGGTTATATCTCATATGTCTTTGTTTCTCTTACAGTCCTGTGAATAAATTTTTCATTAGTGCAAAAGGTATATTTCGTGTGTCCAGGGATAATAAGCCTTTTTGCTGTCATTAGTGTACTAAACTCTGAAACCAAAATACTCTAAATTTAAAATAAAATTTTTCAATATCACTACGACTGTAAATTCATTAAAATTTGATACACAGTGGTAAATAAAAAAGGATACTTCTTTGATATTTACGCATGCATTCAGTTATCAAGTCAGTCATTAACTTCATAACCTAGTCTTACGAACACCCCTAGTATTTCTCAATCCCTAGCTATTGTATTTATCATTAGCGACTAATTAGTAGCAGGTTAAACAGAAATTATCATTCTAGCTAGTTATAGGTAAAAATCTATGTACATAAAAATTTCCGATGTGACCACTTTGAAGTTGTACTTAGTTTTCGTGCACTGATTTGTTAGTAAATAGTTATGAGGAATTTCAAATACAAATTACTGATCAACGACGGATTTAATTACTAGGTTTTCAGGAACTTGTATCATATTACATCTATTAATGTAACGTAAACGTTCAGACAATCACATTGTAGAACCTGTACATATGTACATCGGTTCAAGCCCAGTTAGTACAAAGAGATGTAGTTGTTAGGTCAAGTCCCAGAATAGTAGAGGTACTAACAGTATCAACGGTAATAGGAAAGACTAGTCATAAAAGATAAGACTGATGAACTATTAATTAGCGGAATAAAAACACGAGAAAATGTTATAAGAAATTTAGTCCCAGCATTTAAAAGAAAGAAAGGACACACCTGCGCCTTTGCAAACGATTTTGAGTCATGAGATACAAAGTGTTTAGCCATCAGTTGCGATAATAATTCGGACACCAACAAGGTAATCTGTACCTATTAACATGTCAGCTGTCAGTCGACTCATGGACTGATGCCATGTTCTGATTTGGCCACTCCTAGATTTCTTCCAGTCTACTTCCTCACCAAAAAGGACCCATCGAGGTAGGCAGTAGTTGGGCTCAGGTAACACATGTCCTAACCACCTCACTTGATGACGATTACCCACCTCATCAATCGATTTATCGTATTTGCTTAGTACTCTATTCCTTATCCAGACATTGCTCACTCCATCTTGTCAAAATAAACGAGCGGTGCTTCGTAAACCTATCATCGAATACCAGTAGCCTACTAATCTCTATTAATGACCATGCTTCACATCCGTAAAGTAGGACGGAGCAAACTGCTGCTCAGTAAACTCGTCCTTTGGTTGAAAGATATATCGCTTACACCACAAGTGATGCAAGCCAGTCAAACCTACCGAATCCGTGTCGAGATTTCGCCAGACACTAGACCATCACTACTGATGAGACCTTCATGATAAGTAAAGCAGTCGGTGTGTTCAATTACTTCACTTCTTATCATTAATTCATGCGATGACACAATCCAATCTTAAAGTAACACCTTACATTTGGAGGAAGAGAACCGCGTCCCCAAATTGCTTAAGTGATGTGAAGACTGCATTTTATCAGCGTCTTCAGCAAACAGAACTATATCATCTAAGTCAGTAAGTGTCCTGGTAGAAAATCACTCCCTGAAAAGTCAGACGATAAAAGTGTTATCTCCAAAATCATGTCTATGAAATGGGGAAAGCGGACAACCCTGAGGCACACCACTTGAAGTAATCAATCCCAGCAACAGTTCGCCATAAATTGTGACTCAACCAGTAGTATTCGGATAGAGGGCTTGTACATTGTTGGTGTGCTTCGTCGGTACGTCTTTCAATATCAGACACTGCCACAGAACCTCTTGATCAACGGAGTAATAGACTCCCCTAAGATCAAGAAATACAACTATAGTCGGATGTCGAAGAGTGTCTGCTACAGAGTTTGCAAAGGGTAAGTATTTGGTCCAAGTTTGAAGTCGGCCTGGTTTCCTCAGGTTCGCACTTCATAAGCTCTAGTTAGATATGGAAGTATTATTGAGGCTAATATTTCAGACACTATATTAGTTAAACTGATCCCTTTGTGGTTGTCACAAGAGGATTTTATCATTTGTTGTTAACTAAGATGATCAGCGATTGATACCAGTCAGATGGTTCACGTGCAGTTCTCGGATTTTAGCTAAGATTTCAGTTAATCTAATTGCTAGTACTGAACCACTATTCTTAAAAATCCCATGGGTTTGTCCATCAGACACTGCTTCCCTCCCTCGCTTAGGTTAACTTACAAACTTTTCAACTTCACTAAGATTTGAAGGACTTATATCAGTACACCATTCAGGTTGCTTGAAGATAGTGGGTAACTGGAGGCTAGTTGATTTGTTCACTAGTGTTCAGTCAGTCGATTCAATCTGGAGTAAGAGTGAATAAAAGTTTGATCTTTTTCCGCGAGTTTCATTGACGACCGAATACTTAATATCCGTCTCCTCGATAAGTCTGAACAGTTGTCACCTATCGCTACTGCTTTTTCTATCTCATCTATCCCATCACTGATAACGATCATTATATAGGCTTTTTGTTAGGCTACGTTTAAGCTGCCTCCACCCCTCACCGTATTCGAACCGACTGGATGAGTTTCCGACCGTTGTAGTTACCATGACGTGGTGGTCGGGTTTACCCATCGTGACGAACCAATCGAGTTATACTGGCTAGAACAATCGTTCCTTAAGGTCCTACCATGCCAGACAGGTCCGTTGAAGAACGGTGGGACTAAAAGCAACAAACCCAAGGTCCGAAGGTGAAGTCGTACTGCTGACTGTACAGAGGTGTGACAGCAGTAAGGTGTTTCCTTCAGATAACCAGCATAACAGCGATGCTGCCTTCCCACAAGGAGGGGAGGGGTTAGTAAAGGTCGACCCTGAAAATGCACACTCCTTCTCCGGCGGTGAGGTCTCAACAAGTACGGAGCTAACACAAAACTACTCATCAAAAGGTCGTGTGTGACCGACCTCATGCAGTTGTCCCTTGGGTACTGCGGTCACGCTCTCAGGTCACTAAGACCACCTCTAATCCAATTTCCTTTTCAGGTACCTCCAGAAGAACCCTTCCACGGTATGGGCAACCGGGAAGTGATAACCACCCTCATACCTCTAACAGCAGTCAAGACCACTGTATTCGTAATCAACCTCCCTCTTCAATTCCTATTATTCCTCCTACACCGACTTTCAAACCTAAACTTTGGTTTCCTACTCAAGTTTCACCATAGCCAACGATTCTAGTGCGCAAAACACTGTCTCAGGTCTGCTGAAATAGATAGTTATCTGAGCATAGCTGCAACATACGGTCGCCATCATATGTTCTCTGATCCACTTGAGTGCCTCTCAATTGGGTTTAGTTTACCTACTTGAGCATTAAAATCACCTGCCACTGTTACTACATCAGAGAGTATCCTTTTGAAGGAAGTGGGATAGCTTCCGATAAAATTCATCTTTAACTTCGTCGGAGCTGTAATCAGTGGGGGCGTAAACAGACAACGTAAAGGGAACGACTTGTGTTCCGATATTTTCGAGTTATTACTGTCCCGTTTAATTGAAAAGCGAACAAGCGAGTGTCTTTTGAAATCTAGTCTAGGAGAGCTTGTTGTGCTTCAGAACATTATGCTATACCTACAACAAAGAGGCCGAGGAAAAATACTCTGAGGGTGAATCGTGCCGGATCTTCATATTAACAAGGTGAGGTCAAATGAATGATCATACTTGGATCTTGTATGTGCGCTTGAAAGACAGTATATATATATATATATATATATCGAAGGCGCAAGATTCTAGAGTCCAAGCTAAAGAAGCTTGATATCCTATCCTACAAAAAGTTTGGACAGTCAAAGTTCCGACATGTAGATTAGAGCGTGGTTTCAGGCGACCAGTAATAACATTTCGTGAACTCAACATTGTTGGCTCGTGGTGATAGAGATATACAAGAACGGTTAGTCATGGGGATGGAAGAAAAGTTAAAAGGTGAGTAAGGGGTTTGATCGTCAACAAGATAATCCCGTATGCTGATAAAGATATAAGGACAGTTGTCACTTACCAGTCGCCGACACCGCAGAAGGATATTTCTTCTTGAGGGACCTGAAGAAGGAGCTGAATCAGTGCAGCCCTAGCGAGCTGGGAGTGTGATCACACAGCCCAACGGACAACTGCTTGATTCCGACCGCTCACGGCCTTCTTATGGGACGTTTTCGATGTGTTATCTCCTCACTTCCGAACGCCTTGCCGCCAGAGACGGTAATCTCGGGGAGGGGGGGAAGGTGAGGTGTGATACTTTGAGAATCGACCTTTTCTAACCACTTCTTTCTGTTGCGAGGAGGAAGCATCACTGCAGATGCTGGTTGTCTGAGGGAAACATCTTACTGCTGTTTTATACCTCTCTACAATCAGTAGTACGACTTTCCCTTCGTGCCTTAAATTATTGCTTCCAGTGTTACAGTTTTCCAACCTATCTGGGTGACGTGGTAGGACTTGAAGGAACATGTGTCCCAGCCAATATAGGTCAGTTAAATCATCGCAATAGGCAAGCTTGACACCCACGTCGAGGTAGCAGGTACGATCAGGTCATAACCAAATAGAAATTGAGTCTGAAATGATCATACTTGTACAGTGTTTTAACCGTCAAATGACTGCTAGGCTATTTAAAGTACGATAGTTTGTTATAATGAGTATCGGAAATAATGCACAACGGAAAGTAGTTGCCATAACAATTACACGCTTAAGTCTTCACTGGTTGGAAACAATTTCACTCATCAACATTTGGGAATATATGTGAATTTATAGATCATTAGTTTCCAGCTTGTAATTCCGTTTACATAGACTTCCACATTTTAGTTAACTATTCATTAGATATACGATTTATGTGTATTTATTGGTAGTCTAATGAATCCACGTTTCAGGGAGATCTTTATGCTTTTCAAGGCCAAGAAACTGATCTAGTTTTGTATTGAATTCCATTGAACGTTTGGAGACTGGAAGAAATTGAATTGGCATAGATTTAGCCAACCATGGTATTAGGTGACAAGCATTCATATAATTGGCCAACTTTTGTTGGTTTTTCTTTTGTTCGTTTATCAGAAATCGTGGATTATAAGCTGTTTTCAAGACAAAAAATACACAGAATTAGATAAAATTCAGTACACTTCTAAAGAGATAAATACCTACAGCTACTAAGGTGTTGACTATTTCAGTATTTCTTGAACTGTTAAAAGTTTTATCCATAAGGTTGTATACCTAGTCTTAGTAATTAAATGATTGAATAAGTTGTTACATTACTATTCGTTCTCCGTTCTACTCTCATGCATTATGTAACATCGGAATCAAATCAACACAACAACGTTATTCATCTAGTAGATTACTCTCATTTTTACCTCAAGGTGAGCATTAGAATTGTGTCAAGGGGCTAAAATGTCTCACTTCAGATTGATTAAAATAGCCTAGTTTCATTGTAGAAAGGTTTGGAAGCTGCATAATGGTAATGAGTCATTCTTTCCTTGTTTAATATACTTTTCATATTATATTTTCGTTCGTTAATATATTTTAGTATTAGTCTATCATATGTGAATATAATGTTTCAGAAAACTGGTTCTTGTACAACTTTTCATTTTCTATTACTTTTAAACGGGAAGCTGTCAATTAATACTCAGTCATTCTGATTAGTTAAATTTTCGAATACCTGATCAATATTTGATAAGGTACATAAACAAGTTATTTTACTGGCTATCTTACCACCCAATTCTTTGTATCAATGTGAAATGATTTAACTAAACCTTTTCTATCCTTATCTATGGCTTTTAAGTCAGTGATTTGGTAGTACAGGTTTTCGAATTGCGTTTGTGTATCACTCTCTTGTTGATATTGTTATTCTGAATGAGTTTTAAATTCACGACACGGTATTTCATTATAAACCTTGTTTCACTTTATGTTTGACAAACATATGTTTCTCAACAGATTGAAGAAACTCACTGTTAAGAATATAATTGTAACCACATAATTTTTCTCGTATGCAATCTCATTAATACTCACGAAGCAATTCGATTTTGTTTTTTAATTATTTTCATCATTTATGGTTATTATTATTTTCGGCTCTATTTCAAAAAAGGAATTTCTTTTTATATCCACTAACTAAAGTGTGTCAGACATTGGCCCCTAATTATATCACTTCTTGTAATTCAAGGCTATTTGCACTTGATGAAAAACTTTTAAATATAATGAATTTATTTTATTGTGGAAATACCGTTTTTGTTAATGAAGTTGTGACTAAGTTTTAAACTTCGTGATGTTATGCATTCTTCGTTTAAAGATGTACCTTTGCTTAGAACATATCTTCATCAAATCTGATGACTAATAGCTTTAATGAATATTACTACTAACAAAATTAACTCTTTCAATCGATCATTTTTTAGCATGTCTTACAATTCAATATTCATTAATATTTTAATATTTCATTGTTTACCTTTTAAATGTAATCCCATATAGATCAATGCTGATCGTTTAATTGTAATGAATGGAAACTTTGGCCTTTCTTGACTCATAGAAGATAATGCCCTACGAAGGGCTACAGCTAATGTTTGCTCAAGAAAACCAGGCAATGGTAATGATTTCACTGTTATAGGGTTTGCAACTGGTGGCAATTTGTGGGGAAGTTGTAGATTAGCAAAAAGAACAGGTTTTCTGTATAAATAAAAATTATTTAAAAAAATGAATATTTCCAACGATATTTTGCAGCATGAAAAAATTGTTAGTCTTTGAGATAGTTGATGTCAGTAGATGAGCATAACTATTGACTACCCAAGGGATATCGAATACTGACTGATAATTAAGATCATACACTTAAACCTATAACAGATTCCTCATTCAACATGAACACTTACCGTTTGATCGATTTTGCTTGTTTCCCAAAGTAAACAAACAAATACAGTATGAAAAACGGTTATATCGAATAGTGTTTATATAAATGAAAGTTAATCCTAAGCAGAAGCAGAATGTTTTCTATAGTGCGAACTTACAAATGGTGGGCCACTCGTGTAACTTAGCCGCTATAGCAACTCACATTCAATTGAGTTTGCTCTCACCTAATTCGGTTAAGCCCTTTTATTAACTTATTAAACGGACAAAGTCACCTGCACTATAATAACTTATTGTATCCCTATTACTGTTGCGAATGTATGTACCTTTATTATTGTTATCCTTGTATGAATATGTATGCTCGGCAAACCTTACTGCCTACTCATTTATTCACGCTACTAGCTTTACTATTAACCGCTTAATTGACTCGATGATTCATTAATTTCACTATGTATATATATGTCCATGTTATTCATATTCATTACTCGCTCGCTCGTTCATTCACTCGCTCGATCGCTCGCTCTTGCCCTTGCTCTCTCTCGCCCCCAAATGCCTTGGTACGGCCGAGAGTAGGGAGACTCCGCTCTCCCTCTCGAAATGCTCTCACATGGCCATGCGTATATAGCCTCTGCCAGGGAAGTCCTACTCACTGCCTTCTCGTGGCGGGGGTGTTGTTTACGAAAATGAGAGGACGAAAAGCGAATGTCTGGCGCTTTAACCGGACCCAAAACCAATGGTTTCACATGGGCTCCAGTATCCTGCGGGAACAAATGGCGTATGAACCAATCGTTGGTCACCGGCTACCATGGGACTGCATCTCCTCACGATGCTCCACTGCCTTGTGGGTCAGACGTCCAGGTCGAAGGCTCGGGGTGTGGCCTCCTAAGAAAACCACCTGCTTCGGTTTGGGCACCTGGGAAGTATCACAGCCCTCACACGAATCAATTGAGATTTGTGTGGCGCATATGTATTTGGTGCCTCCCTGTACCTATACTTATGTGTTAAAATAAATAAATAAATAAATAAATTGCTCTCTCTCACTCGCTCGCTTGCCTGTTTGCCTTTCGGCACAACTATTTCATGCTTGCTTAACGCATCTGTAATTTTGGATATCTGTGTGTGGTCCCTTAAATAAACGTAATTAACGCTTCGTATTCGCCTTCTGATTAATATACCGTTGGAGCATTATTTGGTGACGGTCACCGAGACGAACTGTATACGGAGTTTAAGGAATATATCGAACACCGACCACCACAGAATTGGTGATCCCAACGTGCGAGCAAGAATCAATCTTCGACGACGTAATCCAACTCCGAGAATCCAACGCACTTTATTTCAATTCGAGCTAGCATTTGGATTATAATCATTACTGTGGATTTATTATGTCACCATTTTAATTATACGTACATTATCACACAAACATTATTGAACATAACGATAATATTCATAATAAACAACGATATTTTCCAAACAATTGATATTTTGGTGCAATTTAGTAAGTCCGTTCCTTGTAATTAATTGTACCATTTTGTATTATCATTGTTTTTATCGATTTACAGTATATACGTATAATTTTTGATCTTTATAATCATGTCTTTAAATAACGACACAATAGACCTTCCACAAATTTCGTCCGTGAGGTCCATGAATGTTACTATTCCTCCTTTTAAGATCACAGATCCTGAACTCTGGTTTATTAGACTCGAACATTACTTTGTTGCTAATCGTGTTCATTTACAGCGAGATAAATTCGGCCATGCGAGCTCACTACTTCCGGATGAAGTAGCCGACAATTTACGAGAGTTTTTAACTAAGCCAGACATCGAAAAGCCATACGACGCACTTAAACAGGCTGTGATTAAAGCCGTCTCATTAAGTGACCGACAAGCCGTCGAGCAGCTTCTCAGTCAAGTGCAGATTGGAGATAGGACTTCGTCGCAGCTAAAAAATTATATGAAAAGCATAATTGGAGACAGAAAAATAGATAAAAACATATTTTATCAGTTATGGCTACGACGACTCCCACCGAACGTTCAGCAGATCCTCGCGGTTGAGGACAGCGATGTCGACATAGACAACATTGCTAATATAGCCGATAGGATTTACGAGAGAATGAAACAAACGAGTCCGCAAAGACATAATACCACAGTAGATGAACGAATCGACGCATTACAAAAGGAGATTAACGTTTTATGCCACAAGCTGATGAAACTAAATCAGAGCGACATACAAAGAAAATGGTCGCGAAGTAGGTCGAGAGATAGAAGTCGATCATGTTCTAGGAGACGCTCAGCTCCTACAATATGTTGGTACCATCAAACTTTTGGCGACAAAGCTTGAAACTGTCGACCACCATGTAAATTCAAACGATCACACCGATTGTCGGTAAACGCCGCGACAACTAGAACAGCTCCTAGAAACAGTCGTTTATTTTACGTTCAGGACAGAGTAACAGGTGCTCAGTTCTTAGTGGACACTGGAGCAGAAGTAAGCGTTGTGCCTCCAGTGAGTAACGAAACGCGAAATATTAATACAGCGCTAACGCTTAAGGCTCCCAAATAAATCCGATATAAAAACATATGGCAAGCGTAAAGTAACCTTGAATTTTGGTCGTAGCACTTCATTCCGCTGGGAATTCGTCATCGCAGATGTATCCGTACCTATAATTGGTATTGATTTCTTAAAGAATTTCGACTTACTAGTGGATTCCCGACGAAACCGGCTCGTGAACGGAGACCATTCAGTAGTGATAAAAGGAGTGACAACCGATTACGTATCCATGAATTTAGTAGTCTCAAAAGACAAAAGCGAGCCATATAGAGCGCTTCTAAATGAGTTCACTGATTTGACGAGAGCATCATACGATAACAGAGATCTTAAACACACTGTACAACACCATATTATAACGAAAGGTCCACCGACCAACGCAAGACCACGGAGGCTAGACCCAAATAGGTTGAAGATTGCGAAACGAGAGTTCGAAAAATTGATGAAGCTTGGTATCGTAAGACCGTCTAATAGTCCCTGGGCATCCCCGTTGCATATGGTTCCCAAGAAAAACGGAGAAATCAGGCCATGCGGAGACTATAGAGCCCTTAATAAACAAACTATAGCAGACAGATATCCGGTACCGCATATCCACGACATTACTACCAATATGGGAGGTGCCACGATATTTTCAAAAATTGATCTTGTTCGGGCTTATTACCATATTCCCGTGGCGGCAGAAGATATACCTAAAACGGCTGTAACTACTCCATTTGGGTTATTTGAGTTTTTGCGAATGCCCTTCGGATTAACTAACGCAGCCCAAACTTTCCAGAGATTCATCGATCAGGTTGTCAGGGGTTTGACAGGAGTGTATGCATATATCGATGATATACTAGTAGCTAGCGCTACCGTGGAGGAACATCTACAACATCTACGACAGTTGTTTATGAAACTTCAAGAACACGGCGTCACTATTAATGTGGATAAGTGTGAATTCGGAAAGGAATCATTGCAATTCCTAGGTCATATGATAAATTCACATGGTATCATGCCAGTTCCAACAGAAGTTGCTGCTATTCGTAATTATCCGTTACCTGAGTCACAAAAAAAATTACGACGATTCTTGGGGCTAATAAACTATTATAGACGATTTATTCCAAACTGCGCAACAATATTACAACCATTGACGGACGCTTTGCGAGGACGTACTCGGACATTTCGTCTTTCAGCAGATGCTATACAAGCTTTTGAGGACGCTAAGCGAGCACTAGACGAGAAGATGATGTTAGTACGACGAAAGAACGAAGCACAATTAGCCGTCATGACGGATGCATCGAACATAGCAGTAGGAGCCGTATTGCAGCAGTTAGTGAACGGTACATGGGAACCACTTTCATTTTTCTCTAAGAGATTAAACCCTACCCAAACGAGATATAGTACGTTTGGAAGAGAACTATTAGCGATTTATTTAGCAATAAAACATTTCCGACATATGATTGAGGGTACCATTTTCACAGTATATACCGAGCATTAAACGCCAAACAGGATAACTACTCGCCGAGGGAAATTCGACAATTAGAATTTATTTCCCAATTTACGTCTGACATACAGTATATCAAAGGCGATAATAACGAGGTGGCAGACGCGTTATCCAGAACGATGGTAAACGCTCTCATCCAATCAGAAATCGATTATCACAAATTAGCAGCATTACAAAACATCGACGTCGAGTTAAACAGACTAAAGTCTGCAAATACAACCTCGTTAGTACTCGAAGAAACTCCAATAAGAAAAGTAAGTATCATGTGTGATATCTCTACGGGTCAACCACGACCATTTATTCCAAAGCCATTAAGACGAAACATGCATAATATTTCGCATCCCGGAATAAAGGCCACCATTAAACTAATCAGCGAGCGTTTCGTATGGCCAAGTATGAACCGGGATATTCGTAACTGGACGCAAGCGTGTATAAAATGCCAGAAAGTTAAGATAAATCGCCACACCAGTTCCGCAGTAGGTCAATTTCGCCACCCCGACAGTAGATTCGAACACATACATGTCGATATCGTGGGACCGCTGCCAATCTCAAATGGCTTTAATTACATTTTCACTTGTATTGATCGATTCACTCGATGGCCTGTAGCAGTGCCTATAAAAGACATTGCAGCAGAAACTATAGCGAAAACCCTAGTAGATCATTGGATTTCACATTACGGCGTGCCTACTAAGATTACAACCGATAGAGGAGTTCAATTCGAGAGCCGCCTCTTCCAACAACTCACAGAGCTCCTCGGAATCAAGCGAATTCGCACAACATCCTACCATCCGATGTCAAATGGTATGGTAGAGAGATTACATCGGCAACTTAAAGCCTCACTCACAGCTGTCATTAACAATAATGATTGGGCCAGCAAACTTCCATTGGTCATGTTGAGTTTAAGATCAACAATTAAGCAAGATATAGGATGCTGCCCAGCAGAATTGGTTTATGGAACTACTTTACGTCTACCAGGAGAAATTTTCACCTCAGGTAAAAGTGTTCCAAATGACATAGCCAACTATGTACAACGTCTAAAGCAACATATGGGTGATCTGAGGATAACGCTTCCGAGGCAACAGCAACATCGTGTCTACATGCCAAAACGACTGACCGATAGTACCCATGTGTTTATCAGAAGGGATAATGTGCAGCGTCCCTTACAATCGGCCTACGATGGTCCATTCAAGGTGATTAAAAGGAATGATAAAACTATTACGATAGAAAAAGCTGGAAAAACGGATGTAATTAGCATCGACAGAGTCAAACCAGCTTTCATCGAAACCGACGATCAGCCAATATATACAGGTACTGCGAAAACTGTCGAACCACCGAAGCATGAGTCCCAATCATCAACGACATCGACCAACACAAACGAAGAAAATCCAGTAACGACGAGATATGGCCGAAGAGTGAGATGGCCGCAACGATACATAGCTACGATTTTGAATTAATAATTTCTTTCACCTCTTCGAATGTAAATTTAATCTTCATTTTCTATGTACAAATCGAAAATTTTAGTTTATCTATTATTATATTTAACATAATTTATGTATTCTTTCGATCTTCCGTTATGATCTTATTTGGCCTCACGGACATATACAAACTCAAACTTACACATATTTTTAATAACACATACGATAGTTCTATCATATATCTTAATTTCGTAAATTTCGATATTTCCCATCTTGTTAAATTTGACATTTTTTTTCGCAAACACAGACACTTTTGTATCTTTGTTTGCTGGGAGGAACTATTATAGCAACTCACATTCAATTGAGTTTGCTCTCACCTAATTCGGTTAAGCCCTTTTATTAACTTATTAAACGGACAAAGTCACCTGCACTATAATAACTTATTGTATCCCTATTACTGTTGCGAATGTATGTACCTTTATTATTGTTATCCTTGTATGAATATGTATGCTCGGCAAACCTTACTGCCTACTCATTTATTCACGCTACTAGCTTTACTATTAACCGCTTAATTGACTCGATGATTCATTAATTTCACTATGTATATATATGTCCATGTTATTCATATTCATTACTCGCTCGATCGCTCGCTCTTGCCCTTGCTCTCTCTCACTCGCTCGCTTGCCTGTTTGCCTTTCGGCACAACTATTTCATGCTTGCTTAACGCATCTGTAATTTTGGATATCTGTGTGTGGTCCCTTAAATAAACGTAATTAACGCTTCGTATTCGCCTTCTGATTAATATACCGTTGGAGCATTATTTGGTGACGGTCACCGAGACGAACTGTATACGGAGTTTAAGGAATATATCGAACACCGACCACCACACCTCATATATGTTTTAAAGGCAAATAATTTTCAAGATCAAAACGCTTAAACCAAAAAAGCTTAACTATTTGGACAACATTACTCAGATTTTTGTTAATTACTATTAAATTTGATCAAAACAAAAAAAGTTATTTGTAAATTCACGGTAGACTTGTTTGAAATCGGTCACAGTAGTGCATTCACATTAATTATTTATCTTTGGATTTTGAGCTTAGGACCACTCCATATTTGGGATTCGTTGATTTTACTCAGTCAGTTCATCGGAACTATGCCTCTTACATTTAGTTTAAACTTGAACTGACACTTATTTCTCACCCCTCTGTTCATTCTAGGAAGTATTTAGTTCATCTTATTAAATGGTAGTTCTGACGTACAAAGAGGTCAATGGTAACTTTTTTTCAGCTCACATCTCCCCACTAAACTTTGCTGGTTGATTATTCTCGCTTTTAGTTTGCTGATTTTTGTTACCGTATGGTCATAGTTGTCAATATATAAAAAGTTCTGTCACAATCCTAACTTCGAATATCAATCTTTTCACTGAATTTTTAACTTCTATCTCTTCTACTGCTTGGCGTACTACGTATTATTCGTCCGATCTGTCTAGTTCGCGTACATCCTGTCTCGTATCTGAAGAATTCGCCAATTATTTGTAATTCGGAATCACCACAGGCTATCTTAAAATATAACCATTTCTCATTTCGCTAACTTTTACATTTATTGAGTTGATTTGAGGTGTAGTAAAATGGATTAACACAAATTCGTTTTAGACCCTACTTTGTCTTTAACTAGTTGACTATGTTTTCACCAATTTTAATTGAACAGTATCATTAAATATGCACAATATCCCATTAATTAATTTTCTCTTCAATCGTCCATAAAACAGTAAAACTTCATAACAAAATCGAGAAGCTAAGTTTTATGAGTGTACCACACCTGTAAAATATCTGGCTTCAGACAATCAAGAGATATCTGTTTTAAAAATGATTTTAATTTTAGACCAATTTTGATGTTATTTTTTCAAGATTATCTGTTTGATATTTGTGTAAGCTTCATTTCATTTACATTAAGATTTACAACAGTTTTGTTTGGGTGTTTTTTCCTTTCATGAAAAGAAACAATTTCCGGGCTTGTTTTCTTCCTGGAACTGACTGATATTTTAAATTGTCGAATTTTCACCGAACTTATAGCTCTAATCAGTCAGTTCACAACCTAGCAAAATTTGATTACTTATGCACATATGATATGTGTTTCAATGGATTATGGTTTGAACTGAGCATCACTAACTAGGATTTTTCGCAGTCTTTTATAAGCCACTATAGCTATACTGAAGTGACTATCTGTGCTCTATGACTCAATTACTAACCTTATTTTTGCTGCAGAGTAATTAATGTCGAGGTTAGATATAGAGTACTAGGCGAATATGAAAAATCGATTGATGATGTGGGTAATCGTCATCAAGTGAGGTGGTTAGGACATGTGTTACCTGAGCCCAACTACTGCCTACCTCGATGGGTCCTTTTTGGTGAGGAAGTAGACTGGAAGAAATCTAGGAGTGGCCAAATCAGAACATGGCATCAGTCCATGAGTCGACTGACAACTGACATGTTAATAGGTACAGATTACCTTGTTGGTGTCCGAATTATTATCGCAACTGATGGCTAAACACTTTGTATCTCATGACTCAAAATCGTTTGCAAAGGCGCAGGTGCATCAACTCCTTGTCTTCCTTTTATTCAAACAATACCTGGTGAAATTAGTAATTGTACATCATTCCATAACATATTCGATAATTATTAGGCCAGTTTTCAACAGTAACTGTACGACTTTTATGAAATCTTGAAATCATATAATTTAAGTATGAAATGAAAAGTTATAAAATAATTTCAACCGCCTTTCTCTTGTTACGCTTACCTGAGGAAATTCAATAGACAATTATTTGAACAGAATGCATATATTTTGTGATCGTAATTAGCCAAGTATTCCGGTAATCCTAATTTTAAACCTTCATAACGCAATTTACTATCATAAAAGCAAACCGGACAATAGCCATTTAAAGCTAATTGTTTAGGGAATGAATCATGTATTTGCTTTAATTTATCCCCTTTCAATCGTATTGGTATTAGTTCATTTTCTGGTAATGCATTTATATTATTCGGTGAAACATATCTTGTTGGATTTGCTAGAAATGCTTGTAGTTCACTTGATCCAGCCATACGATAATAACGTCCTTCGTATTCAGCGGTAAAACGCATTGATGTATGGATATAAATTAAATTATTCAATTCATTACTATTATTATTATCATCAATGGAAGTGGCAACATCACTGTTGATATCATTGTTTTGATTATTCATGTTGGTATATTCATTTTCTTTACTACTGTAATAACCATTATTATGTAACATTTTCTGCAAATTATGTTTTGTTGAATTGATAAAATGTGGTTTGTTTATTTGATTGTCGTTGATATTTAACTGAACAATGAATCGTTGTTTAGGTTCATCAATTGTATCTTCTAACTCTTGCCTTTCCCTCAATGCCACAGGACAATATTGACGGAATTCACTGGTTAATTTATCATATTCACACTGTTCAATTCCTAATTCAGCTATAGAGGCAGCTTTATCTAAGTCGTTAATATTCATTTGTTTAGAAAAAGCAGTGAAAAAAACAAAATGAATTCCAGTAAATGAAGTCTCAGAGTGTATTGTCAACAAGATAATCCCGTATACTGATAAAGATATAAGGACAGTTGTCACTTACCAGTCGCCGACACCGCAGAAGGATATTTCTTCTTGAGGGACCTGAAGAAGGAGCTGAATCAGTGCAGCCCTAGCGAGCTGGGAGTGTGATCACACAGCCCAACGGACAACTGCTTGATTCCGACCGCTCACGGCCTTCTTATGGGACGTTTTCGATGTGTTATCTCCTCACTTCCGAACGCCTTGCCGCCAGAGACGGTAATCTCGGGGAGGGGGGGAAGGTGAGGTGTGATACTTTGAGAATCGACCTTTTCTAACCACTTCTTTCTGTTGCGAGGAGGAAGCATCACTGCAGATGCTGGTTGTCTGAGGGAAACATCTTACTGCTGTTTTATACCTCTCTACAATCAGTAGTACGACTTTCCCTTCGTGCCTTAAATTATTGCTTCCAGTGTTACAGTTTTCCAACCTATCTGGGTGACGTGGTAGGACTTGAAGGAACATGTGTCCCAGCCAATATAGGTCAGTTAAATCATCGCAATAGGCAAGCTTGACACCCACGTCGAGGTAGCAGGTACGGTCTGGCGAAGGACTATTGTTTTCATTTCATGAAAATGATAGGTTGGTACTATGTTGTACTGTGTATCATGCAACATGTAAAATGGAGAGATTAAGATATAACTTACGAGCAGTTATTCTTTCCATATATTCTTCAATATGTCTCATCCTATGCTTAATTAAATAAATCACTTTACGCCATAATAACCAGCGATTTTGAACAGCTTCTAATTCAACTAGAATTCCGTTACGAGATAAATACCATTCTTTAAGTTGTAATATGATGTTATCATAAGCTGCTAAACGAATAACTAACTCTTGTGCAATATCCACTTCTGGTTCAGGCAATTTGAATCCTTCTTCACTTCTTTCTGGTTCATTATCTGAATAGTGTTCTTCTACAGTCCCATTTGTCGTCATATGTTTTTCATCAAAGGTAAGAAATGAAAGACTTGATTTGGACAGTTTTACTTGATTTGTGATTGATGATTGTGTAATTCCTCGTACAATTAATTCTTCTCTAAATCAGTGATATCAAATTATTATTAATTATGTTAACAAATCCAATTGATATTGTTAATACTGTCGTACTCCGAACAGCCTTTCCCAGAATAATAATAATAGATACTACTGATATTTTATGTGTTGTAACATCCTTTAAATCCTATGCCGTTTTGAAATCTTCGTTAATATTAACACATTTAACACCAAAACCTCACAAAGAAAGATAAATTCATCAAGTTGTTTTCATTTTACGGATTTTCCTAAAACTAGAACGATACTGAATAAGAAATATCCAGTCATCAATCTCATCTTTTTATGAGAGATAAACTGCTCATTTTTCTTCTAAACTATATAATTTGTTTATTATATGCTTCTAGAGCAATCAATTTAAAAAACCCGGAAAAGTAATCACTATATAATCTCTAATGAAAAATCCCCAGTAATTCTAGTATGAATCCATACCATGTAGAGTCAAACAAATAACTTGTAAACTAGAAACCCAACAAAGATATGACTTGGGAACGTGATTCATCAGAAATTAGCTGAAAGTTTAAACAACTCTATTTTATCTAAGTTATCCAATGTTATCGTGTTTATCACAAGACCTGGAGATCTTTTTTTCAATTTCGTGCCAAGCCACTGAATACACCCTGCTGTGGATTCTCATAGGAGGATAAAATATCTATCCGAGACATTTTAATTACCAACTCTTATCCAATTGTTTTTAGTAAGACATGAAAATTACTGTCAAAATTCAAATAATTTAGTTTTACAGAAATAAAGAAATATGCAATGTTATAATTGTTTGATTTAAAATATGTAGTTCGAACTTACCACTTATCTAGTTAAAAAATGAAACCTTGTGAATGTATGCAACGAGCGGTTATTTTAAGGGCACTTGCTAATCAGTTAGTACCTTTCATAGTTTATGAGGCCGGTATTTTTCAGCACATATAAAAACGTTTTTCATACCAACTAGATATTAATTAACAAATTTACTGAACACCAAACATCAATTAGATGTTTCGTTTTGGCCTATATACTCTATTATTCTGTCATTATGCAATACTGATTTGAAATCAGAATGACAACAGTGAATATCAATAAACCCACGGTAGTTTTTGTGTTTTATGATTTAATTTTTTTTCACGCCATTTTATAAAATTGATTTACGATCAACATGCCAAGTGATTATGATCTTCATTTGTACCCCAGGACTATATTTCATTGGCCGATATTATCAAATTTATTATCTAATGATATGGATTTTCGAATAGTTATATAAGGCAAAGTTATCTTTGAAAACTATTGAATAGTGAGATCATTTATGACAACTATTGTCGGTTGAAATATAGTCTTGAGGTACAAATGAAGATCATAGTCACTTAGCATGTTGATCGTAAATCATATCTCTAAACACGTTATGGTTACATACTCATAAAATGATATGGAATGTAATAAGACCGTTTCTTTTTACTTTGGTCTGTCTTTTTATTGGTCGGTTATTGGACTGGTATTTACCGTGAGAAATACCACCCTCATCAAGAAACTTTTAAAATATCTAGCATAATTCTACATATAATAACCGTTTGTACGGATTTTGTTAAAAACTCGATTAAATATTAGTTATTAAAATTTAGACCAACATTGGAAATTTTTCAAATGAAAGTGTTATGTATGTTTATTACATTACTTTTTGAGAAAACTTGAATATTAGGATTTTCATTATGATTTTAAACTTAACTGATATGCTCTAGATTATAAATGAAATCAATATCGTACTCCTTAATGTTAGAAACTATATATAGATAGTTAAGCACAGATATAATCATCTTTATACATAAAGCTGTTTCTCTATTTTATTTCAGGAATAAAATATTTTCCAGTAAGCGGAATAAAGTCCGGTATTGATTTATAAGTACTAATAAGAGACCGCATTATATCATAACTATAATACCTCATGCATTACTTTTATCATGGGGCCACCGAGTAAGTAACTCAGTTGTTAGGAAACGGGTATCAGGTAAGGATGGAAAATCAATTGATGAAGTAGTGAAACTTCATCAGTTGAGATGGCTGGAACCCGTGTTACGTATGCCCAACCTCTGGCTGCCCCGACGTGCGATGTTTTATGGTGTAAGAGTAGGTTGGAAGAAAGCTAGGGGCGGCCAGATCGAAATATGACATAAATCCATGAAGTTATTGACAAATGGACTGAACCGTGTTGGTAGATGTAGACTACCTGATTCGGGACCGTGAGATGATAGCAACCGATGGTTAGAGACCCTGAATGACATGGCTCAAAATCGTTTATGTTCTCCCAAATTCTAATATTCCGAATTCTTCATGTCCCTCCTTTTTTCCTCTTTCCAAATTTATTTCACTGGATTATACTCCTTGAATAACATCTTCAAACCCTAATGTTCCCTATTATTGCTTATACTTTTACTACTTCTACCACTATAGGATTTTAATCGGCAATTGTATCCCTGTGCTAATATGGTATGGCAACTCGAACTGATATACGTACGTACGAAGTTCTATAATGTTGCTGACTGACTGATAGCCAAAATACAAGAATAAAATATAAAATTATTTCTCATATATATATATATATATATATATATATATATATATATATATATATATATATATATATATATTGATTTTATCATTAGTTTATAATTAATATTTATTAATAGTGTAAATGAACTAGTAAAACATACTTTTGTTTTTCATTTTTTACAATTAATTCAATAACAAGATTTGGTCGAACTCCCAAAACCGATAATAATTCACCTTGTTCTCTAGTTAATGGATAATTTTCTAAAATATATCTGAATTGTAAGTAGTGAATAAAATATAATTTATACATGATTAATATCTAGTGTAATAATGAATAATTATTAAATAAAAAAATATTAGAATATTAGATTCCCATTGTGAAAATTAGAACACATATAAGCGAACAATTGTTTTCAATTAGATCGTCATCAGGCTTTACTCTAATATACAGTAATATTTATACGAAAATGTTAAACCAATCAAGGCAATTCGGGTCAGTAATTACAATGAAATAGAATAAGTCATCACATATAATAGATAAAAGTACAAGTTGATAGTAGGAAGACAGGTGTACTGATAGTAGTAAAAATAATAAAATACGATAACAAGTCTTATCGATAGTTAAACATTGGAAAGGAGTGCATAGAAACCAACTTGCATCCAAAATTGTATTGGAAATCTTTACGTCGCTCTCGAGTTCAACCAAATGGAAGGACTCTCAAACGTTACGCCCTTAATCAAATTGATTCTCTAAACTCATACATTGCCGAGATGATAAAAAAATGTCAACGAGATAATTTACGCAGTAGATCTCCCTGATAAATTAAGAGTGCAATATATGGAATATGTTGAGATGGTGGTTAACTCAAGAAAAGAAAAGAAAAGGATGAAACTTATGAAAAATCTAGACAAACAGATTCCAGAAATGAAATTTCCGTCCAATCCAGGTCAGTATGTACACAATTTTCCTAGTGTTTTGCTGGATAAAACTGAGTTAGGAGCGTGATCATTAGGCCCTAAGTTTTGTGACTTTATGAAAACAGTCAATAAAATGGACGTTGAAATTCAATTTGAAAATCTGTATGATCAAACGGCAGAACTAGTAACTTCATCAAAAGATAATGTCGAAAGATTTAAATCAACACTAGTCGACTGTTGCTTTAAATACTAAAATCATGGACATAATATGAAAGGGATTTTGACGAAAAAACATTTAGAAGCTTTAAGAAAACTTAAAACTAATGACAATTTATTAATCACGAAACCGGACAAAGGACATAGGATAGTACTCATAGATAAAAATAACTATATAAACAAAATGAAAGCCATTTTAAATGATAAAAGCAAATTTCAGAAACTGGTTGTGAAGAACGACATAGTAGACAAGATTGAAAAACAACTTATTATCACCACATAGACGATACTTTCATAGTGTTAGAAAAAGAGCATGATAAATACAATTTACTAAATACATTTAATAACGTTCATCCATTTATTAATTTTACATCAGAAGATGAACAGAACAATAACATATCATTTCTAGATGTCCAACTAACTAGACGAGCAGATGGAACTTTATAAAGAGGGTTACACAGAAAGTCGGCAACAGGACAATACACCCATTTCTACAGTGCAGTTCCAATCAGATACAAAAGGAACTTGATAAAGATCTTGACCAATCGTGCCAGAAGGACTTGCTCGGAAGACACCATTGAAGAAGAATTGGTTAAAATTCGGAACATACTTAGTACGAATGGGTACTTTTTGAAATTCATTGACAAACACATGATGGAGATGAAGATACCCACGGTCCCTAAGAAAGTACTATACATAAATGATACTACTGAAGAGATCGTGACTCAGAAACTAAGAAGAGCTGTACAAAAATCATTTAATGCAGCCAAACTTAATGCTATCTTCTACAACTGCCCCAAAATAAGAACGACCAATAAAGACAGACTGCCTGAATTCGCCAAATCTATGTGTATCTATCGGTTCAACTGCTCCTGTGGAGCCAGTTATATGGGGCGTACAATTCGGAAAGTTCGTCACCGTATTACAGAACATCATCCGTCGTGGTTAAATAAAGGACAGGTAAAAGTGATTAAAAGTTCTATTCTCGCTCATTTGGTTGACACAGGTCACCAAGTTGAATTGAATAAAGCTTTTACTGTTATCTACCATATCCCATCAACTTTACCACATGGTTTACGAGTGCGCCTTTTGCACATTGCGGAAGCCATCGCAATCCATGTTCACAAACCTGATCTTTGCATTCAAAAGAAATTTGTTCAACCACTTTCGCTGCCTTGGCCATCGGTATAACATTCCCTTCAACAGAACTATTTTTCATACTTCTCACATTCGGGTTTTTTAATTTTGTTTTTGTTGTTTGTTTTTAAACTTTATAATTTCTCAACATTCATCTCTTGATTATTACGTAACTACTAGTCTATTGACCATCTATTACAAATTTTGTTCCTTCTCTTTTCCTATATTATGCAACATAGCTACTTCTTGATTTAATAATTACTTTGAATATTAATAATCGTCTTTCGTCCAAACTACTCGATGTTAATTTAAATGTCATTGTGTAATTATTACGTAACGTATCCACTCAATGAGAATTATATCATTTTGTAAATCATATATATATTAGTGTAGAGCCGTGATGAAAAACTAATTGAAAAGAAATTTTTTCGCTCACTTCGTTCCTTCTGTATTTACCAAATGTCCAAATGGGAATTTTCACTACATTGGAGATAGTAGGTCAAACATGGGTAAATGGAATAGTCATCACAAAGCATTAAAATCATTACGTAATAGGAAGTGTGTAAATAATTAGATAGTGAAGAATACAAACGGAAAGAAGCGGATAATTACAAACAAATAATGGATGTTCAATAGTTGAACTCATGAATCAATTGAAGCTAGACCACCATGGAAAACCTGGAAGCACTGGACGGCCGTTTCGTACTAGTACGGGACTCCTTAGAAGTGCGCATCCACGATCCCACCCTCCGCGGGATTCAAACCCAGGACCTATTAGTCTCGAGCGCGAGCGCTTAACCATCAAACCACTGAGCCAGCCGGCATCCAACAGTGTTAATGTTTAACTTCAACCAACCCGCGGAATTGCGCCACCGTACACCATTGTCTTCAGTGAGCTGATATCTCACAACAGACCTGGTTGAACTCCACCGGTCACGGCTTCTCACTAGAATTCCAGGAGTATCTCTTGAAGTCAGTCACTAGAACGAAACGGCCGTCCAAGTTTTCCATGGTGGTCTAGCTTCAATTGATTCATGATTTCAACTATAGAAATTACCAATTCTCCACAAAACCCCTTCTAGAAATAATGGATGTGTAAATAAGGATAATGATAGAATAAAAATAATAAAGAAAAATAAAAAAATAGAAATAAAAATTAATCGTTAGTTAAGTTATAACTGGCCATGGAAGGGATGGGGGAGTTATTAATTTCTTCTGTACACATAAATTGTGGTTATATGTACGGATTCCCATGGCTTCAGCTATATGTAGGAGGCGGGAGCGAACTCCGTTGGGAAATGATGGAGGTATACGATAGATCACTCGAAATGATTTTGATTTATCTACAGCATGACCACTATCAATAACATGTGCCAGGATATAACTGCCAGATAATTAAACCATAGAAATATATGGTAAATTTTAATAAACCAATCAAACAGAATTAAATTGTATGAGTTATTTAATTTCATTTGTATGCAGTGACTTATTAGATTGAACTCAAATTAATCTATCATATATTTTTAAAAGTATAAAATATAGAAATTATTAACATGAAGTCAATACTTTGAAAGGTTTACAACATAGAGAGAACGATATTGTATGAGTCTACAATCATCTAAACTCAATTTTCTTGTAAAAGAATTATCTACTCGCCATTCTATTATCTTATAAAAAAGATAAAAGTTAAAGTAGCTTTTATCCGAAGTTATGTCACCAGCCACTTAATTGAAAAATTGCAGTCCATCAGCCTATAACTTCAAAGTTTTTCCATTTAAAAAAGATATTTTCTGCCCTAAAATGTTTAAAAAGAATTTTTCTTACCACAACTCTGTAGGCAGAAATGATAGTCTCTAATACCACTTTTGCTTTAACACCGTGTTAATTTCATTACTATCAAACCTTCTTTAAACCTAGTTGATAAAACTGACGGTTTTCTAAAATCTATTTCGATTCAGTAATGTATGAATTTACTTCACAATTCACTTTGATTATTGCTATTCTCCAATGCGCTTCTTCCCCTCTAAATGCAAGTTGTTGCTTCAGGACTGGTCTGCGTCAACACCTGAACTAAGCATAGGGGGTGAAGTAGTCGAACGCGTTGACAACTTCACATATCTTGAAAGTCTGATCAGCTCTAATGGGTTGGTGTCTGACGAAATCCCAGCACGGATTCGAAAAGCTCGTTTGGCTTTCGCCAACTTACGTCACCTATGGCGAAGACGAGATATCCGTCTATCAATTAAGGGTCGAGTATACTGCGCGGCAGTTCGTTCCGTTCTACTATAAGGCTGTGAAACGTGGCCATTAAGAGTAGAAGATACTCGTAAGCTACAAGAATTTGACCACAGGTGCCTTAGAAATATTGCTCGCATCTGCTGGGATCACCGGGTAAGCAATAGTGAGGTTAGACGCAGGGTATTAGGAAATGATGGTAAATCAGTTGATGAAGTTATGAATCTTCATCGACTGAGATGGTTGGGCCATGTGCTGCGTATGCCTGAACACCGATTATCACGACGTGCGATGCTAACCGGTGTTAGGGATAATTGGAAGGAAGTTAGGGGCGGCCAAACCAAAACGTGGCATCAGTGCTTGAAGTCACTAACTTCTGGTCTCAGTCATGTTGGTGGATGCAGACTACTTGGTTGGGGTCTGCGTGACTATCGTAACCAATGGTTGGAGATTCTTGGTGACATGCATCACAATGGCGTCGGTGTATACACCCTCTGTCTTGCTTTAAACTAAGAGATTAAAGTCGCTTCATATCTTTCTTTCTACGAACTAATTCTTTCTTCCTGTACTATCTCCTTATACACACTCTTTCTTCTATATATTACCACCACTGAATTAACTACTTCTATGAATCCGGTGTTCATCTTGTTGTGCTAATGCGGTATGGCAACTTGGACCGATGCATATATGTGCCTGGTCCTACGTTGTAGCTGACTGAATGATTCTCCGAAGCTGATCAAACGTCACGATAGTCATGTGAAATATGTTGATGAAACTTCATGTTATTAGCCTCTATATTGAGTAGAAGGTGTTGACTGAAGGATTTCTTGTGTTCTTCTATAAGTACTCACTACTAAACTTATTTTTACAATGTGTTCAAGTATGTAGTTTAAGTATAAAATAATCCGTTTACAATATATAATTCACCTTTCCCTAAAAAAAACACTGAAACTAGTGTATGAAAATATTTCTAAGTTTATATTAGTAAGGAAATGTATTATTCTTGATGTAATTTTTATTTACATTAAAAATTAACTTACCCACGTGTGAAATAAAGACCATTCATTAATAATGTTTGAATAGCTTGAGCTGTTAGTTCATCTGAAATACATTCACCTCGATTAAATTGTTCTCTGATTCTAATAGCTAATGATGTATGCATATGACTTGGATCATTTAATATCCAACGTATTGAATCACCAGCATTAATTACAGGTATATTATATTCTTTAGCTAAACGTTGAGCAACTAAATGAAATTTATATTTCATAAAATAACGTAAATGCATATTATGAAAATTTGTTTTAATTAACTTAAATCATGATTTGCATAAATTTTAAATAAAACCAATCTTCATAGTTCATTTTAATTTTAATAGTTGAAATCATGAGTCAATTGAAGCCAGACCACCATGGAAAACCTGGAAGCATTGGACGGCCGTTTCGTCTCAGTATGGAACTCCTCAGCAGTGCGCATCCACGCCCCCGTGGGATTCAAACACAGGAACTGTTACTCTCGCGCGCAAGCACTTAACCATTAGACCACTGAGCCGGCATCTAACGGTGTTAATGTCTAACTTCAACCAATCCACGAAATTGTCATTTAGTTGAAGCTAAAAACTATACTATTTGATTGATTGGTTTTAGTATTGTAGAAAATATGACAAGTTTAAGTTGGTAGCTTTTCTTGTAAAATAATATAGTTTACAGCTCTCAATGACATTTACTAGACAATTATTATGAACCAAAAAGGACTGGACAGCTGTTTTTTCTTAATACGGAACTCAGAAGTTCCCATCTACGATTAAGTCTTATTGCAGAACTTGAAGGCTCTAAGTTCGATCTGCGGTGTGGTCATGGATAGTAAGTATTGATGAGTCTTATACTAGGATGAAAAAGCTGTTCATGCTTCATGGTTTCCAGTGATTATTTAAGTTCACTTTGTGATTTGTATCATAAAATCCAACAATCTTGATAGATTCATTACACTAATAAAATTAATATCTATTCATTTTCCTGTCTATAAAACCACTTTAACTATTCGCTCTAGACATTAAAAATCAGTATATTTTGAATATACATCTTAACAAACACAATTCTTTCATATCATTTTAGGAGGAGTTTGAGTTATTATGTTATTGGTATTTCGAACTGAAACATAATCAGTCTTTGTTGCCGTATGTAAATACTGGGTTGATTCCCTCGATATATCTACTATAATAAATGTTATATTGAATAGAAGGATTATCTCTAGCACTTTAATCATAGATGGGCGGTTCGTCCTAATTATAACTCGTCAGCCTTATGATATATGCATCCTAGATTCCACTACTAGTTACCATTCATCTTTTCTATATACTTCTTTCAGTAATTTCCTCATGAAATTGTACCACTTAAATATTTAAGGTCAACATTATTTAGGTTATTCACTTATCAGTCTTCATGTATATTATGACTATATAAGGCCAAGAAGGTCATAGTTTAAAACTGATCGATATTGAGAAATCACTTTTTAAACTGACTTGATATTATGGTATGAACTACATATATCCACATTAGTAGTGTATAACGATAGACCGGATTAGAATGTATTTCAATAAAAAATCGAGAAGGAAAGAACGGGAACGGAAAACAAATGGTATAAAAATGTAGAAACAATGAATTCTAAGACGATGAACTGATATTTACAAAAGAAATAGTCAAGTTTGAGGCAATGGATTGATATTTTGCAAATTTAATATTTACTGTGTGATTCTCATATTTTAGTAAGATATTCTGTAATTTTGTGTTCAATTATATTCGATTAGTTCCCACTTATGCACTTATTCGCTACAATACCACTTAAAAAGTCTAGAAAATTTATTTCAGAAAATTTGATTTTATGTGGAATTCTTGATGGGAAAAATTTAAAAAACTAATTTTTACAGATTCACTTGGTGTTGTTTTGCTTGTATCTTTTCATTGTCATGAATTCCACTATTAACCACAATCCATCTTTAAGCTTCACAGAATTTCTTTTTAGAATTTTAGCATGATAACTAAGTAGATAATTTAATAAATAATTAACAATTTTTTTATCAAAAATGTGCTATGTCCCGACAAGAATAATAAATGGTAATTTTGGGATCCGTTTGTGGACCAATACTACACGTATATTTTTATCTTATAATTGTTAAATAACTAAACTATTCATATTCATGTTCCCGTTATTATAAGCTTTACTTTGATCTATGAACCATTATTATACATTTTACCATTCTTGAATTATGCCCTGTTTATTAGTCACTGCCTCCCACATTCACAGCCACATTTGACCAAATTTTATACAAAAGTTATTTTCTATTTTATGCTACGTTGTGATCTGTTTGATTGGTATATAAACTCAGTATGTTTGAACTATAACGATTCATATCGCAGAGGCTGAGATTGGCGTTTCGGACTTAACTGGCTGGGCTAGACGGAAAGCAGGACCAATCAGAACTCTAGGCCGCTCGCACGTGTTTTACGCGTCCTTGATCCGATCGGTAACTCACTGCCCTCTACTCGGCGGCCCTCAATATATAACAAAATGATAATATCAAATTAATATTGCATATTATACAAAACGTTTCAATTTAGAAAAAGAGGTTTCTTTAAATTGTTTAAAGATTTGTCATATTCAAGATTGACTTTAACTATACAACCATTCAGACCACAGAACACATGGTAGTTGCTTCATCTTAGTATAGGACTCCCTTGCCGTACACATTTAATACCTTGGAACATATTTCTAATGTGTACTATCTACAATATTAAACAATCTTGACAAAAATCTACTTTTAATAATAATCATGTGTTCACAAGCTACTAATTTTTGGGAAGATTTCTGAGATCTTATTACGAACTCATAGGCAGTTGGGTTCAGTATTGTCTGGAATGGACAAACATTAGCGTTGGCGGCGGATGATGACTACAATATGTCGCGAAATAAGTGAAGTTTAAAATTATAACCATTGTATTTCAATTCAGTGATCTAAAGATAAGGCACTTGCCACGTGACCTTATGAGATCATGAGTCCCCACTGCTAATGAGTTCTGTTCTACGACGAAACAGTCAATCAATAATCCCTAATTTTCAATGACTACTTGTCTATAATCAATCCACTACGTAAACTGCTTTTAAATTGTAAAATGTTAATTAATTTTTTTTCCATTTGTTTTTATTGAAAATATAAAAAGCAAGTAATCTGGTTTTGCTCATTTTTAGTCCCAAATGTAAGATATTAAATACATGAATATTTAAATGATTGAAAATGTATAAAAGTGTACTTTTAACATAAAAACTGCCATAAATTTTATCACTAATTCAGTTGTTAGATAATATAGTTGTAGAAATACAAATCTGCATAGGAATATGAAGTTCTAATTGTTTATAAACAAGTTAGTTTAACAAAAGAAATAAGTTATTTGTTATATAATAGCTACACATTTAATATAAATAGTATAACTGCCTAAACTAATTTTCATTTTAATTGCACTTCATATACTCCTATTGTTTAATAATACATTTAACAAATTTCTGAAAACAATTATTCAAAACTGAGGTTAGTGTATGCCGAATTGTTTGGTTTCTAATGACCACTACACTTTAGGTAGTGAATATATCTTCTTAGTTATATTCATTGAGGATTCAAGGATCAGTTGAGTGATCGAATGGTCAGTTTAGTCATTTCAATTATCCGCATCATTTTATCATTTTGGTAGTGCTATCATTATAGTGATCACAAAGGAATAGCCTGTAAATGAAAAACCTTACTGATACTATATTTGAGCGCGTATTAAGAATTTTTAGATGAAATGTTCAATTAAAAAAACAGTTTTCAAAATGCTCTGTCTATGTTAAATTGAATTTATCTAACCGATACCTACTTCTATTTTGTTTAGATACAAAAAAATTGGCCACACTTTGGGTTGTTTGTAAAAGTTATTCATTATAAAATGACTTGAAAGCGATAAGTAATTCTAGTGCCCGACTCCACAAAAGTTGACATCCACGTCCCCATGCATGAAGTAGAGCCGTGAACTTTCATGTATTGTGGCGAGCATGAGACCTTCTAGTCAAAAAGATTTAGTTATTAACAATTTCAATAAGTGGTTCAACATTTAATACCTCACTACAGTCACAATAAAATGTTTATCTACTGTATGAACAAACAATACTCAATGCCAAATGTTTACTTAAATAACTTTTAACAATTGAAACAGTGCCAATTCTTTTTCTGATAGTTATCATACCAAAGTATTGTTTAACATAAGTATTTCCAGTTTATGACGGATATAATGAAATAATGTAAAATAATCATTAGTTGGTGTATGATCTTTAACTTTGTCATAGATTAGTTAATTTCCATCTAATAAAATAGCTTCGTTATACTATTTAAGTTGTATACTTTAAAATAAATTATTAATTTACATTCTTGAACAAAGTAGTTAATCAGTTTGTTAGTTGTTTTTTCTTCTAAAATTTACTTAATTTGGATTTTGAAATTAAATTAGCAAATAGAAACAAAACAAAACAAACTTCTATTAGTGTCAAATAAAAACTGAAGTTGAATTTGAATTTTCCAACATTGTTCAACCATCAATATTACAAGATTTTTCAATTTGATTGTTTTTAAAAAAAACCCTACAAATTTTATTATTTCTGAAAAGTGTTAAAATTACAGGAAACAGAAATTGTTTATTTACTGATTTCGTAAAAATGAGTTAAACATAATGAAGTATTATACAATGTTTTTGGAATCATAGCTTCAACCTGTTTAAATGATTGAATGAGGAAATATTAGTTATTATACATCAACATACATTATAAATGACTTGATATTATCCCTAATATATTTAAACCGGCAATAATAATATGATATGCTGATTTACGAGTTAATAATGAATGAAAATAAAGTTACTGGACATTTCTTTCACAAGAATACTTATTCTTATTCGTATTGAGTGGAAAAAATTAATGAAGGGATTCATAACACATGTGTAATTTCTTATGATACGATACTCTATATAAAAGACATAGGGTATGAAATATAATTATAACTCATATACTTTATGCAATATTCTAGACTTCTATATTTTTGAAACATGGAAATAAACTTATTACAAGTGAATCCCTTCCTAACAGAAATCGTTTCACTCATTAAGTCTAAAGTTTACATTTCCAAGGCTAAAAAACGTACTATCTCATTTGAAGTATTATTGCTATGATCATATTTTTTTTTGGAGTGGGGACCATAACAAATATTTGCAAAAAAAGACTGTGATACAGATTTTTAGATGTTGTTATATTACAGAATAACATCAGTTGAGAAACGACTGAAATCGACAAAATATAAGTGAAGTGATTGTGTTGTGTTAAACAAAATGGAAAAATTATTTCCTTTTGTAATAATAGTGAATTGTAAATGTAATTTTGTTTTTCAGAAAAAAAAACACATGGATATAAAGATTTAATGCAAGTGAAAATATAGTTTTATGTAATAGTAAAACTGTACTAAAATCTATACTTAGACATATTAATCTGAAAAGTTCATTTTGTTTACATTAATTAGTAACCAGATTTTGAGTACGGCTCATTAGTGCTTATTCGACAGCTTACTGTATGAAAGCGGTTTATATATGTTTCACAAATGAAATGTCATAATGAACAAAGATGAAAGACATGCTGAATCCTATTAATGATCGATTCTCTAAAAAAATGTTATATGATCGAAATTAAATGATAATATCATCATTTTTCCGCCCAACTGTAATTGGAAATCTAAACTATTGAATTTTTAAAAGTACCACACTCATAGCGAAACTCAAGAATGGTTTTAAACTGGATACCATACATAGTCATGGGTACGCACAAATGCTGAACCTCAAACTAAAGTGGTACAATTGTCCGTTGATTGTTATTTTTCAACAATTCCCCAATTGATGTCAGTATATGACGAAAACTATTAAATATTTTTTACAGCCTCGAGGCTGTTTTAAATGTTAAACCATCTATTTATAATTTGACACAAGTAAATTTATTTCAAGTTACTTTAATAAAAGAACTATTCATCTGTCATTTTCATATTGACCTCCAGGCATAACTTACTACATGGTTTATAAAGTAGAACTATTCGTTTAATTTCACAAGTGGAAAACGTTTGGGCATTTATAAATTGTAACCTAATTTTGGACTCTCTCTAATAGAATAATCAATTGCAATTCTAACTAAATGAAGAAAATGTATGCAAGAATTTAAAACAGTTGGTTTTAAAAACACTTATTAGAGGTGAAATGTAAATCAGACAACTCATATCTAATGGTGATGAATATATGCAGTTAATATGTTAAAATGTACTTGGGAATAGTCTGTTTACAAGACAAAGTTATACGCCTTAGCTTCGGTCAAAATTCATGAGCCAAAACCTGTTTTCTGTGTACTTGGAGAATAGGCTTTGTGTCCATTTATATTCATTAGTTGACGTGCTAATGTGATGCAGAGTGAATGAACCATATTTAGCATTAACAATCCATATCTAAACTAGAACGTATTTAAGCTTAGTTTTTCAATGATATAAGGAAAGTAAATATGACTTTACTGCTTCAATGCCTAACTGATTGTGATCTCTCAACTAACCTAGATGCTGATTTTCAGGTTTCTAATGCTTACTTACTTACGCCTGTTACTCCTTGTGGAAGAGCATAGGCCGCCCACCAGCATTCTCCATCCAACCCTGTCCTGTGCAATCCTTTCCAGCTCTTTCCAGTTCTTATTCATCCCTTTCATATCCGCTTCTATTTCCCGACGTAATGTGTTCTTCGGCCTTCCTCTTTTCCGCTTTCCCTCAGGATTCCAAGTTAGCGCTTGTCTCGTAATGCAGTTTGATGATTTCCTCAATGTATGTCCTATCCATTTCCATCGTCTTTTCCTAATTTTCTCTTCAGCTGGAAGCTGGTAGGTTCTATCCCACAGTAGGCTGTTGCTGATGTTATCCGGCCAATGGACAGCTATTGATAAATACTTGTACCTTCTTGATGGTGGTTTTTGTAGTTGTCCACGTTTCAGCTCCGTACAGTAGAACTGCCTTGACGTTGCTAATGCAGTTCATCCAAATCTTCTAGCATTTCTTAGTTTCCAAGTTTTTGAAACAAAAGTCTGTTTCTCTATCGGTAATATAAAACTGGAATGTTGCAATAAAACATATCATATATTTGACCTTAAAATATTGTTTCCGTCGTTATTTTTACTTCCCATACCATACAATTGGGAATGTTATCATTTTGTCAAAACATTTTCCAATTTCCCCTAATTTTTTTATACATTAATTTGACTCTAGTTTTTTGACTAATACGACCTAATTATCCTACTCAATTCACATTATATATGTCTCTAATGTCACATATTTAGTAAACTAAATTATATTGAAGTTATGAAACATCGTCTTGTGGTCGTTTTTGCTAAGTAATCTAGTATCATGATTACATGAAATGAAACAGTATCTAAATTTACCGCTTCCTGACGAAATCGTTGAATTTCGTGGTTTTCATGAAGTTTTACCCAGTTGCATATCAGAGAAGAAAATGAATGTAACTCACATGTCCTTTAAATATCTCAGAAACTTTCAAATTGGTTAACTATATTTACATAAAAAACGTCTATTCCATTACATTGTTAATAAATCTTGAGAAAATACCAGTTTAACTACTTGTTATAACTGAGGACACAACTGATTACTTGCTAATCAATAACTGAACAAAGATTACTACTATGTAAGGAACAAAGCGAGACTGTAGATGAAGATTTTATTATGAACCTATAATAAGTTCATAGTTGATCCAACCACTTATCAGAAGTATATTTATCAAAACACCGTACTTATCATTTACTTTTCTGGTCAGTATACGATTATGATCATACTGAACTAAACAGTAATTTTTAAGCAAAGATAGATAGTGGCTAACAATGGAATTCAGGACGCGCGTTTCGTCCTATTTGGAACCCGTCAGCTGGATGTACCTCCATCGCAGAGTTTATATTCATTCCGGGATTCTTAAAAGCTTGTGACTTAAGGCTATATCGAAGCAATCCGCACATATGCCCACATGAGACTGATCAATTTCAGTCCTAAATAACAGTAGGAATATATAAGTAAAACAATATCGAGTGAATTTAAACAGTGATTGACGTAAATTAATTCATAACTAGAAACTTATATACAATCTACAATATTAAAAGATTTAAGTGCATTAACTAAATATATAAATAAATTACTAGATCTCTTATTACTCCTTCCCAACAATTATAAATATATCTATAGAAAGAAAATTATTTTTTAAACTAGTTCAGAGCAGCATGGAAAATCTGGAAGCACTGGACGGCCGTTTCGTCCTATTGTGGGACTCCTCAGTAGTGCGCATCCACGATCTCGCCCCCTGCGAGCTCTTAACCACTAGACTACTGAGCCGATATCCAACGGTGTTAATGTCTAACTTCAACTAACCCACGAAATTGAGCGGCACATCCATCATTGTCATCAATGAGTTACTATCTTACAACAGACCTGGTTGGACTCCACCGGTCACTGCTTCGCACTAGAACTCCACGATATACCTCTTGATCTCAACCATTGAAATTACTATAATATCTACTAATGATTTAGGACTATCCTGTACTTATTGCTCTTGAATACTAATTCATAGATAAGCTCCGTAACAATTCGAAATGGCTGTATACTGGTGGTTTTCACTGTTGTCCAATTCTCGCCACCACTATTCCATCTAGAGATTGCCTCTGTTAATCTACGTGTTGACTTTGTTGGGTCCGCGGTTTTCCTGCTTAAACTCGACAATCGGGAACCGCTACAAATCCTACGACGCAATGTAGAAAAAGAAATACTTATCCAATGAAGATTTAGTGCCGCCCAAAAAATAACGTCCCTAAACATGTTCCAAAATCACATCGCCATTAGACGAAAATACAATCATTTATATAACAATTTTGACACGTTAATCTCACATTTTGAGGAAAATACATAGAGTTACTATGAAAACACACTGAATGTGGTTCACATAAACAGATCAAGGAAATATAATCGTCACGCTGAAAGTTCACACTTGTCATAATAAAAGAGTTTGTACCGAAATAATCCTAGAAATATTGATCTTAAAACGCCACGTTGATTGAAGTTCATATGTGCAACCATATTAGAAATTCATAATTAATTGACAAAAAATTATTGATCTCTACAATGTCATCATATCTCGTCATATCGGAAATAATTTATTTATTTTTACTCAGAATAACAAAAATAAGTCAAACAAAATTACGTTCCCTGATTAACTCTATTTTGAAAGCGTAAGATAATTAAAGAGACTATGAAATAGAATTCAGACAATATAAATTAATGGGTAAAAGGTGTGAAGGTTTAAAATATATTTATTAATGAACTAGAATAGTTTGGTCTTTTTAATTACTATAAACCCATTTCGTGGTGAACTTTATATAGTGAGGACGTATCCTACACATAGAATATTAACTGACTGGTTGATCGATACATCATCTCACAGAATGAACCTGTAGCTAGTTGTTCAAAATCAAATTCATCTAATAACATTCTCAAAATTAAAAAAAATTCTAAACTGATCTTAGGTAAACTGACATTGAAAACTTAAGAGCACTGGACATATGTTTCATCCTCGCATAATACTACTCAGCAGTGCCCATTCATGATCTCATCAGCGAGAATCAATCTCAGGACCTATGACCTCACATGTAAACACTTAACCTTAAAACTTTTGTTTATAAAACTATTTTTTTTTTGCAAATTTCTATTACTTTAAATCATTAAATGAATACAAAAAGAAACAATTTCACAATACGAATATATATATATATATATATATATATATATATATATATATATATATAAGTAATTAGCTCATATCAAGTACACTCCTAGCCTCATTTTCTCTAAATGGAACTAGAAAAGAAGGCCCAGGACAGAGTGGGTTGTAGAATGCTGGTCGGCGGCCTATGCTCCATTGGGAGTAACAGGCGTAAGTAAGTAAGTAAGTAAGTAACTCTTTTCATAGGTTGGGGTTTCTCTGTTAATTTTATTCTACTTTCTTTCATAAAAACTACTTTTCTGTAGAATAAATAAAACTTATTGTCATTTTATCATGAAAACTGTTTTCATTTAATTAAATTTCTTATTTGTAAATGAAAATCTAATCAAACATTAAATTGTTGTTTACTTGTATCTTCCCCATTATTATTTAGGATTGTAATTGATCATTTTCTTGCTGACATATATGTATCCTATATGGACTGCTTCGATATCGCCTTAATTCACAAGCTTTATAAACAAAGATGAATAGTAGCTAGTAGTGGAATTCAGTTTGACGCGCGTTTCGTCGTATTTGGGACTCATCACCTGGACGTGCCTGCATCTCAGAGTTGATGTCCACTTTGAGACTCAAATCCGGTACCGCATAGCATGCACATATGGTCAATAGCAGTCCTAAATAACAATGGGAAGATACAAGCAAACATCGCCAAGTGAATTTAAAACTTCACCTTAGTGCACATGCAGGTGGCTATCAAGAATCAGTAGTTAAGTGGATAACGCGATGATGTTTAAAGCGAACAGCACTGGGTTCGAGTTCCCAGAGTGAACATCAATTCCGATATGCAGGCATATCCAGCTGATGAGTCCGAAATAAGACGAAACGCGCATTCTGGATTTCACTGCTAATCAAACATTATTCTGAACAGATAAATAAAATCCTTGATATGTTTTTTTATCATTTCTTTATTACATACGGACGACAGATAACATTTTGTATAAATTTAAGTTGAAAGAATAAATTCAGTTTATTGATTGTTTTTCAGGACAGAATAATAATATGTATTAAGCAGATAACTCCGCCTGTAGTTGTTCTATGGCTACTGCCGGTTTCAAGCCGGGGTAAAGAATAAGGGTTGTGTATGGGGTCATCAACTCTATTGCGTAGAAAAAACCTTGCTAAAAAACGCTAACCGGAATTAAGTAGTTAACAGAAAAGATAACTATTGAGAAATAAAGAATCAATAAATACTAACTAATTAATTAGAAACAACATTAATTTTTATTAATGTTTTATTGAAAGTGTAAACTTACTAGTTGTCTTGCCGCTTTTCGGAGGTCCTATAATATGTAATCTTAATGGTACTCTAAATGGTGGATCTGTATATTTCTGTGTATACTTCAAAGGATTCTTCATAAATAATCCACGAGCATTAGAATTCATAAACCAATAGATATGTTGTTTATAAGTTGCAGCACATGTTTTAGCTTTAACTAAGGGTAATGTTTCACCAATAATCCCAGGTAATTTACTCAAATATTTCGGATTACCAACTTTTATATTAGGCATTGGAATAGGTGGAAGCCATGCATTTTGAAAGTATAATGTAACTGGACACCATCGACCGTATGAGCTTGGAAAATAATGGCCATTAACTAACAAACGTTCGGCAATTTTTGGTGTAACTGGATAGACACGTTCAAATAATGAGTTTCGGTTCTCTAATAAACTATGTAAGCGCTAAAGAATGAAATACCGACATAAATATGGCTTTGTATAAGTTATCAATGAATGTCTATTATTTTAAATTAAATACTATTTATTTAGTCATAATTAATGTATGATGTAGCTCCAGTTCCGACAATTCTAAACGACATAATGAGAGTAAATTAAAAAATCAAAGTCGAAATAACAATACTAATGTCAATGATGAGCCATAGTTAAAGAACATATTCTGAGAGAAAGAATAATTTTGAGAAAGTAAAATCTAGAGAATAAAAGAAAGTGAACAAAATTACTTTATTGTGATCGATTTTAAGTTTTATTATCTAAGGTCTTTAAATATAGTTCATAAACATTGACTGATAAATATGTATCCTTTCAGAGTGCTTATTTCTAAAGTCAGTAACTTTGTAAAATAATAACAACTTCGCCAAGTAACATTTCGCCCCTTTGATAACAAAGATCAAATATTTGGATAATAGGTGGGTAGATAGGTATGGGTAACATGTCATATATAACTTATACAGTTTCGGTTCACAATTTAATCGACCAATTCACCGTTTCTGCTTACTATCTAACAACTATCAAGAACAATAATCACTATGTGGGTCAATTAAAAGTTAGAAATATCTCGAAGGTATTTGAGATCAAATATTAACAAACTGCATATGTCTTTGGTTTCAAGCAATAATATTTTACAGCCGTAGAGTATTAGTGATACATTGTACAGTGCGCATAGTATTTAATATCCAAAAAGACACTTAGCTTGTACTACGTAAGGAAGGGGTTGATAAAACCCTGCTAATTAACTTATTTTCCTGTTGATTTCAGTTTGTCATTAAATCAATAATGCTAATAGGACTAAAGTTGGTGGAAGTGCTCAACAAAATAAACTGTTTAACTCAATGGAGTGAAATAGGGATTCATGAAGATCGGTTCATAAGCAGTATTTAGATTTTGAAAGTAAAGAAAGACATTCAAAAACTTTTGTCCGTTTGAAACAATTTATTAAAAAAAATTTGTATTTTGTCAACGTCTTTACTAAGTAGAACGTTATTCAGTCCAAGCTTCAAGTCGACAAAAGGATCTTCCAACAGGAAATTAATTTTCGGAAGCTCCAATGATGAAATGTTACTCATATCAATGACAGAATATTATAAGAATGTTTAGGTTAGTATTTATCATAGATATTATTCAAACCAAACAGTTCGGATGATAGTTCACAATAAACCTTTAAGTATTCGAAAATGGACCCCAAATACTGAATGCCACTACTTTTTAATTGATAAAGGGTGCACCATTGTAATTATAGATACAATCGATTATGATTGGATTTATCAAATATATTCAAGTCTAAAATAACAGATTAATGGTATTATTAGGGGTCTCACCCATACTTGCTTTAACTCAATCAACACTGGAAGTATAAATTTATGTACTTGTATACAGTATTTCTGTTATTCAAAATTGATGGAAATCATTGCGGTACTAGAAAACGTTAAAGATTGAGATTAACTGAACTTAAAGATCTACTTCAGACACCATATTTTTAGTTCAGCAATATAATATACAAACAAACGAAGGAAACATCTGTACGTGAACTGATTATAGAAGCAGGGATGAAAAGACTAGATTTTTTCTCTCTTAATAGACACAGAGTCACAAATGCGGACCCAAATGTCAAGCTGTCCTTAGTAAGAAAAACAGGATAAAACATAATGAGTGAAACAATGAACTATTATTATGAACCAATACAATACAACCAGACGACTAAGTTTATCGAAAGTTGTAGTGTCAGTTGATATGTGACCCCACAATAGTTTATTCTAGCTTCCGGACAGGTCAATTTATTCATCATTTTGGAGTCACATTTTGACCTTGTTAATTATTCGCTTATGAACCTTAACCGCTTTTATGTAATTGTATGTGTGTGCATTTCTCATCTCATTACATGTTTGTAATTTATTTTTATAACTATAAAGATCGATTCACGCTTGACTGATTTGAATTGGCTCAGTCCCTCCATTGTGCGTCATTTCGTTTTGCTTCACTTTCCGATCAACGATTGTATGAAATATATACATTCTAACTTAGTTCTCGTATTTGACTTATTTAATTCCGTTATTCACCGACGCGATTTAGGTGGACGATTATAGGTGATAATTCACGATATGTATATTTCAATAGCAACCATTCCTACGATCCAAATGAAGTCAGATCTCGAGCCACCAAAAAGTCAATCTAAAATGATAAAATTGTCGATTAAAGTAACAATAACCCAGTGATCAATAAATTCAGCTGTCTACTAACTATATTCAAAATAGAAAATATATAGATGCCCTCGTGTTAACGTTCGTATTGAAGATTCTGACTTTGATTATTGGTTTACAGTTGTTCTCTGTGTTATATTTCAAGGTCTTACTTTTCCTTTGTGTATGTTGAGGCCTGATGCTGCGCAAGCTGCTGGTACACTGGTTGTCTTGACCGGCATTTGCTGATGCTTATGGGATAGAAGAGTCAGGTCATCTGTGAATTTCAAACCATTTAGTCGCATACAACCCGTCCATTTTATTCTGTGCTTCCCCTCAGATGTCGAGGTCTTCATAATCCAGTCAACCACTGGGAGAAAGAGAAAGGGGGTGTAGGCAACATTGTCTGACATCAGTGCTTGCTTAGAAAGCGTCTGCCAGCTTTCCTTCATGCACGACTTTGTACTGTGGTCCATCGTATAGATTCTGTATGACATTGACGATCTCTTTAGGTACACCATAGTGTCGGAGAAGGGTCCATAAGATTCTCTTATCCACACCACTAAACGCCTTCTCACAGTCAATGTAGTTGATTTATAGTGATGAATCCCATTCAATTGATTACTCAACGATGATCTGTAGTGTTGCGATTTGGTCTGTGCACGACCGATTCTTACGGAATCCTGTCTGTTGATATAGAAGTTGGGCGTATACTGAATATTTCATTCACTTCAGCAGCACTCCATTGAAAACATTTCCTAGTACTGACAGTACTGTGATGACTCTATAGTTCTTGCATTTGCTCAGATATTTCTCTAGTATCTTGGTGAAGTATCTATCTTTCCAGTCTGTTTTTTCTTCCAAATCTTCCTAAATGGAACGTGGAGCATGTTTGCAGTTACTTTTATGTCTGGCTTCAGTGCATCAGCTGATATGTTGTCAGGTCCTGCTGCTTTCGCGCTCTTGATTTGTCTGACAGCCATCCTGATTTCTTCGATCGTTAATGAAGTGACATCTATAGGAAGGGCTGTATGTACTGCTTCGATCTCTGGTCGATTCAATGGAGCTGGTTTATTTAGGAGTTCCTCGAAGTATTCCAACCATCTGTTCCTCTGTCCTTGAATTTCAGTGATTAGTTTGTCTTCTTTGTCCCTGACTGGTTTCTCTGGTTTACCATATTTCCCCGCTAGTTTCTTCGTTGTGTCATATAGTTGTTTTATAATTCGTTCTCTTGCAGAGTTTTCCACTGCCGTTACTAGGCCTTCTACGCATTTATGGTTGTCAGCTCTAATGCTGTTTTTCACTAGTTTGTATGCAGCTTGCGCCTTGACTTTCTCTGCTCTTGTTCGACTGTTGTTAATTGCTGTCTTCTTGTTCTTCTTTTCTTGAATCTCGTCTATGGTTTTCGGTAGCGATCTATTTTGTATGATGCCTCCAGACAAGTTGCAGTTAGTGCCTCTTTGATCCCTTTTCAATTGTCATCCATAGTAGTTTCTTATACTCATGCTACTCAATAATCAATGTACACATTGAAAAACGCCTAATCAATTGTCCAGTAAAAAAATAATGGACATCTATAGTCTCAGTGATTAGATCAAGGAAAAAGAAAATTAAACTAAATCTAACGCAGAAAACTAATTGGATCTACCTTGACAAAATGGTGTGTATGGATTAACATATCAAGTTTAGAGAATTAAACACTCCCCAAATGAAGTTCGTGACATTATTTGTAGATGATTTACTCGGATAATAAAGGCAGAACTTTCAAAAAGCTTAGTCAAACATAACATTATTAGAAACGATTTGAATTATCCCGTTACCGATAATCATGACTGAATTTTAATTTGCTTTTGTTGGTGTTTGTGTATTTTGTACGGGTTGTCTTGATACACCTATTTTTCATATTTTTACCCAAGATTATTAGCAAAGGGATAATTCAAAGAGGTTCAGGTAGATGTTTTTGGCGGCGCTGCATTTTCTCAGATAGATAAATTGGTTAATTTAAAAACCTTCTCTGTCATTCAAAACAACATTATGACATCTGTTTAATGGAGTAAGAGAAAACATAAAATAAAACTATGTAATGTTTTACCCACTTTAACAATTCGATAACGAGCCCATGTAATTTTACCACCAGCATTAATTTCATACTTTGGTATAGATAAATCATCAATTTGTTCAGATATTTCTGTAAAAACATCATTCGAATCATTAAATGTTTCAGTGATCTCTTCTGTTAATCGTTCTACAACATCGGCTTCAGTCTCTTCTTCCTCATCACCCATTTCCTCTTCATCATCCTTGATGAAATTAAAAGTATTAAAAAGCAATGATAACCCATGAATAAATAATCCTACTTTTAATTCATTTTTTTAGTGTTTGTTTGAATGTTATTAATGTTTAGGATTGCGATTGACCAGTCTCTTATTGATATATGTCCACACTGTCTGGATTGCCTTGAGTTACAAGCATCATCGAAAAGATGGATGGTGGGTAGCAGTAGAATCCAGAATGGGCGTTTACTTTGATTTGGGACTCGTCATCCTGATGTACCTACATCTCAGAGTTGCTGTTCACTCTGCGACTCAAACTCAGTACTGTTCGCTTCAAACGCCATCATGTTGTCTACTTATTTACTGAGTCCAAAATTGGACGAAACACGCGTTCTGGATTTAACTGTTCTCCACTATTCTTAATCCTACTTTCGTTTATTGATAAGTGATAATAAGAAATTCATTTTTCTATCATCGAAACTGTTATTGGATAGATGTTCAGTTTTCATGTTTTGAGAGGGGAGCTGATATAGCATCAGATCATCACTTGCTGGTCGCCAAGATGAAATTGAAACTCAGGAGGCACTGGACAACAAGACGGACAATATCACAAAAGTTTAATACGGCTATTCTTCGGGATAATGACGAATTCAACAAATTCAAGATAACCCTCAGCAATATGTTCCAGGCCTTTCATGATCTACTCAATGGAGAAGGAACTACTATGGAGAGCAGCTGGAAAGAGATAAAAGAGACAATCGCTTCAACATGTCATGAGGTTCTGGGCCACAAGAAGCACCATCACAAGGAATGGATCACTGTTTATACTCTGGATAAGATTCAAGAAAGGAGGAACAAGAAGGCAGAAATCAATACCAGTCGAACAAGGGCAGAAAAAGTCAAGGCACAGGCTGAATACACAGAAGTAAACAAGCAAGTGAAGAGGAACATCAGAACCGAAAAACGTAAATATGTGGAAGATTTAACAGTGACGGCGGAAAACGCTGTAAGAGAAGGAAACATGAGACAATTGTATGACACAACAAAGAAACTCTCTGGAAATCACCGTAAACCAGAACGACCAGTGAAAAGCAAGGAAGGCAAGATAATCACCAACATTGAAGAACAACGAAACAGATGGGTAGAACACTTCAAAGAACTCTTGAATCGACCAGCCCCACTGAACCCACCCAACATCGAAGCAGCACTCACGGACCTCCCAATCGATGTTGGCCCACCAACAATCGAAGAAATCAGCATGGCTATCAGACAAATCAAGTGTGGCAAAGCAGCAGGACCAGACAACATTCCAGCAGAGTCACTGAAATCAAACGCAGCAGTAACTGCAAGGACACTCCACATTCTCTTCAATAAGATTTGAAATGAGAAGCAAGTACCAGCAGAATGGAAAGAAGGACTTCTGGTCAAATTACCAAAGATAGACGATCTCAGCAACTGTCATAACTACAGGGGCATCACCCTTCTCTCAATACCAGGAAAAATTGAGTGGAATTCATCACTCTACAGCAACTTCATTGGCTACGAAAAAGCATTTGATAGCGTGGATAGAACAACACTATGGAAGCTTCTTCGACACTACGGCGTGCCTGAAAAGATAGTCAATATCGTATGGAATTCCTATGATGGATTAAACTGCAAAATCTTTCATGGAGGACAGTTGACAAAGTCGTTCGAAGTAAAGACCGGTGTCAGGCAAGTTTGCTTACTCTCATCGTTTCTCTTTCTCCTGGTGATCGACTGGATCATGAAGACATAATCTGAAGAGAAGCACGGGATATAGTTGACAGCTGGAATGTAGTTGGAAGATCTAGACTTCGCAGATGATCTGGCTCTTCTATCGCAAACGCAACAACAAATGCACGAGAAGACGACTAGTGTAGCAGAAGCCTCAGCAGCAATAGGTCTCAATATACACTAGAGGAAAAGCAAGATGGTCCAGTGCAATACAGCATGCACCAATCGAATCAAAATTGACGGAGAAGATCTGGAAGATGTACAAACCTTTACATATTTGGGCAGCATTATCAATGAACGCAGTGGATCTGATGCAGATATGAAGGTACAGATCGGCAAAACAAGAGCAGTATATCTACAACTGAAGAACATCTGGAACTCAAAACAATAGGCAACCAACACCAAAGTCAGGATTTTCAATACAAATGTCAAGACAGGTTTATTGTACGGGGTGGAAACCTGGAGAACTACGAAAGCCATCATCCAGAAAATACAGGTGTTTATTAACAGTTGTCTACGCAAAATACTTCGGATCCGTTGACCGGACACTATGAGCAACAGCCTACTATGGGAGAGAACAAACTAGATTCCAGTGGAGGAAGAAACCAGAAAAAAGCGCTGGACGTGGATAGGACACACATTGAGGAAAGCACAAGACAAGCACTCACGTGGAATCTTCAAGGCCGAAGGAGGAGAGGAAGACCAAAGAACACATTACGCCGGGAAATGGAGATAGACATGAGAAAAATGAACAAGAATTGGATGGAACTAGAAAAGAAGGCCCAAGACAGAGTGGGTTGTCGAATGCTGGTCGGCGGCCTATGCTCCATTGGGAGTAACAGGCGTAAGTAAGTAAGTAGGCAAGTAATTAAGTAAGTAAGTAAGTTCGTGTTTTGCACAATTTTCCAGTTGATGTTAATTTTAGATGAAAACTACTATCCAATCCTTTATAGAATTACTTCGTGTTATAAACATTGTATTTTAATAGATTAAAATCATAAAATGCTTCGTTTTTGGTTTTTTTTTCAATTTTGGCGATTTGTACTCTTATTCACAGAATGTCACATCCAATTTAGTAAAAAATGTCTTAAGCAAAATGCTTTAAAACTGTACTACTCAAGTTTATTTATGTGATTATTTACTACCCATTTATTTCATTCATCACAAATCTAATCGATGTAGCGATGGAAGTCTTAACATCCACAGATTTGTGATAACTCAAGGATAATTAGTGGAGAATATTTTAGGCTACCAGTTAGTTGCTTCAACAACGAATTCCAATTTCAGTTTACTTATTTTTATCAATTTCTTTGCATAGTTTTATAGTGGCTGTTATGGCCTGACGAAGATTATGTTACGAGTACCTTCTGAAACCCATTGACGGACTAATATTACCTATATATTCTTATGGTATAATTATTCAGTAACTGGATCATATATATCTATATTCCCCTTATTATAAGCTTCATTCTGACCTAAAAATTATTATTGTACGATTTATTGTTCCCATGTTATACTCAGTTTATTAATTGCTGTCTCCCGCGTTTACAGCCACTTTTTGGTTTATTTGTGTACCTATGTTATTTTCTATTTTATGGTACGTTGTGGTTTGTCTGGTTGATATACAAACCGAGTATGTCTGAAATAAATGAATTGATTTTATTTTATCCGATTCGTTTCATATTACAGGAATTGGTATTGTGTTCTAGACTCAAGCGGACGGGTTAGAAGGACATAGGACCCAATAAGGACGCTAGACTGCTCAGACCGGTTGAACGTCATTGGTTTTGTCATAGTGCGAAGATTTGTATAATTCGTATTCTGATTGGTGGATAAGTCACCTGATCGAAAGGCGGACATAAAATCATAACAGTGGCCAGTATTATGTGTTTAAAGAAGACAGTCAGTTGCGATCAGTAACAGACGATTCAACAATCTTAACAGACAGTTTTATAATCTAATCGATTCATTTATGTTTACACTCAGAACACTGATTTTAACCCTCTCAAATTATTGTGCTCATTTCACCAATAGTTCGGAAGTTTAACATTTCCTATATATATCGGTTTTCAGTGTCCATGTTTCATGTGCGGATGGTCACAGACAGGGTTGACGAATAATATACTTGCTCCTAGTATGTTAATGAACAGCGGAATGGATTACATTCGTACCAAGACTTGGCTTATACACGTTTTTTATAAGCCAAATGCTATATCATTAACGTCAAGTAAAATAAATAATTAACCGTTTCACTTATAAAAAACTTATGCTAATAAAGAAACATTTCACATAAATTCGTGACGTAGTAATGTAAAGACTAAAGACTTGATTTCAGTTCAGATGTCACGGGTTCGAAACCTGTTGCATCTTTGGTTTGTATAGCCACATAAACACTGTAGTTTAGAGCTGGGTGCATAAACCTGTACTTCGTAAATGAGAAACAATAAGAGAAAAAGTATGAAGGTTCAAAGTATATAAGAAGCAATGACATCATAACAAAACAGAAATATCTAATTAATGGATTTGTTTCGCTTTACATATTTAAAGGAAGCAAGAACGACGGTTAGTTCACTGTATTTCGTTGCTTTCTCTTCCGCCAAATACAAGCTAATAAACTTCATTGTTCCCAACTATTACCATAATGTTAGATTAAAAATATCCAATAAAATGCGATATATTGTACAGTTTGATTTCGAACACATTAATCAATAATCATGAACTGATCTAACCAAGGCCACCATTTTAAACCTATAAGCACTGTACTGCCGTTTCATCCTGGTATAAGATTTCTCACCAGAGCGCATTCAAGATCCCTCACATTCGGATTCACGTGTGAATATTAAACCTCTAAACCGCCTAGCTAGCATCTAACGATGCTAGTTTTTAACCTCAATCATTTAAAAATCACTCAACGAGTGAACAGGTTTCCTGATTTTAAAAAAGGATTATTATTGAATAATGGTAATATTTGTAATGATGAACTTACAGCAAATTCTTCTGCCAGCATTTCATCAATATCAACTTCATCCTCCAGTTCTTCATCTTCTTCAACATCCGGATCATCAGAAGTTTGTTTCATCTATTAAAAAATTGAAGAAACTCAAGAAAACTTATCTAAAACTCGTTCAATAGAAAAAAGTAACTCAATTGTAATATGCACTTCATCCGTAGTTGATTAACATCATAATTATCGTATTTAAGAGTTCACAATAGTCATTGGAAAAGTTATGAAATAAAAAAATATGAAATACAAAGCATTTTTTAAAATACTCAGTTGAAAATTGAAATAACGCTTGTTTTTCCCCCCTAAACTAATGTAACATTAAATTGTTTGTAACAAACAATGAACTATTTATCTGAGTGCACAATTTACCCATTTTATACTAGCTACCTAGCCAGCTCTATTCTACCAGGGATCAACATAACCCAAATCAAGAACGAGTGACCCGTCCGACTAGGACCTGTACTGTTGACAATGGACCATCAACTAAATACAAGAAGGATATATACGTATATATGACATCAAATACCCTTCAAACTATTTACTAGTCTCTCAAGGAAAACAACCAATCCCTATTTCCTCTCATCCACCCGACAAAAGTAATGTTTCTGTAGAAAATATGGTCAGTAATCATCAAAATGTGACTTACGCAGAATATTGTTCTATAGGAAGACAGGAAGTCAGTGATGAATATGTTACATTGTGAATCAACTACAGTTTATGAATACATATTCAAAATAAACTACTTTACAGAGGTTTCTCAATGAACAGGAATTATTATGGAAATTTTAAAAATCTTCATATTATTGTTGTGTGGCTTATTTATATCCACACAAGTAGTATATGACGGTGGTCAGGCATAGAATGTATTTCAGTAGAAGACCGATGAGGAAAGAACGGAAACGAAACTCAATTGGTATGAAAATGCATGAACAACGAAATCTGAGACAATGGATTGATGTTTGCAACAGGAACAGTTAAGTTTGATATGATGGATTGATATTTTGCAAATTGACGATTTAATATACGGTTCTCAGATTTTATTGAGATACTCTGTAATCATGTGGTCAGATACATCCCATTGTCCACACTGGTGTTTTGTTCACTGCATTTGATGTCGCTCCCAACCAGGAGAGGTGGAGGGTGCTGTTGTGCGGATGCCATTGCGGGCATTCCCCCCTTTACTTAAGTCTTATATTCCCATTGTTTTGATTCGTAAATGCTCATCATAGTACCTTATTTATTTTACACCTTTATGACCTTTAATTATTATAACAAAAACACTTTAATCTGGGAGAAGACAAATACTGGATACACCTGCGCCATTCTAAATGATTTTGAGCCATATCGCCCTATCTCTAATCATTGGTGACGATAATCATGCGTACACCAAACAGGTAGTTTACACTTGTCCGATTAGCAGTGTCTTCATAGACTGATGCCATGTTTTGATTTGGTTGCCTTCAGCTTTCTTCTAGATTACTATTACACCAGACATCTCACATCGAAGTAGACGGTGGTTGGGTATGCGTATCACATTTACCAGACGTCTCAATCGATGAAAATTTACTGTTAACAAGTAATGTAAGTTTATTCAACACGTTAACCAGTTATCTGTACAGTTCATTAGAACTGATTATGTTTACACATGTACATAACATATTTACAATTTTGCAAGACTATTAGGAAGACAGTATACATTGTAAAAACAGTGAAACTAGTGATATTACAATGTCAACCAAATACCTAACAAGATAAAATGAATTCTTGAAATTTAACCAGATTCTTTCAAAAAATCAAATCATTGATTGGAAGAAAAACAGTTATGAGAAACCCAGATGAAGTTATAATATTCTAAATGGACTTATTCTTATACACCAGTGGTATATATATATATATATATATATATATATATATATATATATATATATATTTACCACAGGATTAATCGTATTAAGAACGAATTCACATGTAAATGAGTTCATAACATGTAATTAGAGATCTTACTCTTGCATTTTCTCTCTTCTCTTCTAATTCCTTAAGTATTTCCGATCGTCTTTTGTCCAAGGCCAATTTCTGTAAAAATAAAATAAGGGGAAATAGTTTTAAAGGAATCTAAAAAACGACAGATCAATAAAGAGGACATATAAGTTTCTTATAGGACACTGGTCATGAAACTGATCATTATGGAGTAATAGTTTTGAGTCATTTATGTGCAAGGTATTGAGTTACTTATGTGATAGCAATTAATTGATAAATTATTGTAATACATACTACTTATGTTGACAGATATAAGTAGTACGTAGCAGTAATCGAAAGTTGGATGTCTACCAGTAGAAGATTGAATTAAAGAAAACAGTAAGGGAAATAGAGAGTAATCGAAATAACAATAAAATTGTAAGAATCATAAAGCACGTACAGGGCGAGTGAAGGAAGATATGCAAATAATGTATTTAATGTAAGGTTATCATATTTTACGAACCCACTCTATAAACATTAAATTGGTTATACCCATTTGAGGTCTGAATCACTACAGTATATCCCCAAATGTTTAAAAGTAACTAAAGATTTATACCATCTTTTCTTCATAAGATTTTTAAAGTTCAAGTGATATACTTACGTATAATTATAACAGTTAAAATTGATATTTAGTCTCTGGAATATTCCCATCATATTAGAAACACAAATATATGAACAAAGAATAATTTTTCACAATTAATTCTCTTCATGTTCTGCAACTGTATATATATATATATATATATATATATATATATATATATATATATATATATATATATATATATATATATATATATATATATATCCGAAATATTAATCCAAAAGGTGATCAGATTTAAGGCAAAATATATCCATATGAATTCAGAATTTTTTTAATAAACATAAATTTGTTAGTGTCAAGATGACGAACATACAATGTCAACTTGAACAAGTTTTTATTTTAAATGATATTGTAGGATATAAGTAATATGGTTTGAGAGAGATAATTGAAACGATATAATATATTAAACGATGTATTTACCTTAAACTTGACCTACTTTTGGATTATAATTTTGAATATATAATTGTAGAATTTGAAGAGAATATATTCTTCGTTCATAGTATTTGTTGATATTTAGTCTAATTACTGGGACATAAGGTAATAATTCATTATTCTGTTTTGATTTCAAGTGGTAATAAACTTGTTATTTTGTATTAAATGTCATGAAATGAATATTATTCATCCGTGCAACTATTCCCAAACTGTGATTAATTCGAAGTTCATTTGGATGTCACGTCATTCATCAGATATATATCCAACAAAGTATTCAAATGAATATTGTTCATATGGGAAATCGATCATAAATTTGTACCTAATTCTATACTTATTTATGCATATTATGGAGTATATCCTAGATTTTCACTTATATCTGGTCAGAGAATGTAACAGGTGATAGTAGTTTAACAATTTGGAAGTAACATATTCATTGGTCGAAGACGATATTCAGAAAACAAACCAGTCTAAATATGAAGATGAAATAGGTCAAACTAATAGTTTGTAACAAGATTTGTTATCAAAGTAAACAAGCGGTAACAGTCCAAACCAGAGGATAACATACAGTTTCAAACAATAATGACACAGAATTTATTAAATTGACTAGATTAGATAGTTTATATTTGTTTAGAAAGCACTAATTTCTCATACTAACCTTTTTGGCAGTTTTCCATTCCATCAATTTAGCTGCGTTTTCAGCTTTTTTTGCCATCAATTTACGCCATATCTCTAGTCTAGGTGGTAATAATCTGGAGACAACTTCATCAGCTTCAGCGGTTAAAAATATTGCATAATCAAAAAAATAGTTTGATGTTACTAAAAACTGCAGGTCCTCTACACTTTGAGGAAAACCATCCAGTATGAAACCAGTCGATTTATATGGTTCTTGTTTCCAAAACTTTCCAAGTAACCATTCTAATGTATCATTAGGTATTGATGTAGAATTTAATAGATATTCATAAACATTTGTTTCATGTTCATCTAACAAAAGCGATTTATCTGACTCATCTGTTATTTCTGTTAAATTTGGCTTTTGTATTACATCCTCTGATGCTTCTCTTTTCTCATCATTTTCATTTACTGACTCTTCAAGTCTTTTATAATCAAGAGAAAAAGAATAAATAGAGCAATATAAATTATAAACCGAAAGACAATGTATATTTGTTTTATATTAAAGTGTGTGGTGTTAAAAGAGTATAGTCTCTTGATTTCATGAGAACATGTTCACTAATTCTATTATGATACATCTACTATGTTTATCATTTTCCTAAACCGAATTGAATATAATTAATTGTTCATTTGATGATTATTATCTTTATCAATATCTATCATGATCAAGATATTTACTTGATAAATGAAATAAAATAGAGAAAACATTTTAGATTCATTTATTTATTAGAAGTGTTGGTGAGATCCAGAAAACTCCTCGAAAATAGCCAAGAAAGGCTCTGAAAACATTGGGAAGCATCTTATCCAATCGGCGTTCACTAGAAGTTTTGCCAGAAACATCTAGAAATTGGAAAATCACATTTTAAGTTTCTGATTAGATTATTACTACACTGCTACTATGTTTAGTAGCATTCTAAAATTTTCGATAAAACCCCAGGACATCTAAAATACTAAAAAACCCATATTTTGTGTACATAAATGAGCCTTTGGAGAAGAGTGCTTCATGTATATTTTGCGCGTTTGATCTCGTGTTAAAGTCGCTGTGTAATTCTAGCTTGGGGGTTACTAGAAGAGCTTTGGAACCGAATATAGCGTTCACTTAGCAAGAATTATCAAAAGTAAGAATAATATTTTAAAGAAACTTGAAAGACTCTTAAAAAAAGAATTCTCGGTTGTGAATTTTTCAACTTGTAATGTTATCATAAACTTAAGTAAAACGATATTCAACATGAATGTAAGCAGGCATATAAGAATTTGTTATTAAAATCAATTTTTACAAAATTCCATGTAAGTACTAATAAATACTACTCATATAAATGTATAAGGATAGGAAATTTATAACAACCGTATATATTCTATAACTTACGGAGGTAATACAATATCCGGTATAGGTTCTTGATCTGCATACTGTTTACCAATCCTCTTACCAAGTTTTGGAAATGTTATCTCTTGTAATAAACTTAAGAAATCAATATGTACTAGATTTAAATTCAATGCTATTTGACGACTGTGCAAAGACTTCCCTGTACCAGTTGGTCCAAGTATTAAGATTCTTGGCGGTGGAGGCTAGTGTTTTTTAGAAAGCGAACATTTATACAAATTCTCTCTATCATTTTAAAATTAACACATATGTTATCATAAACTAAATGGATCATTGAAGAAAAAAATAGTTTACTAGTTTTTTTCAGAATTTCTAATGGTTTAGAAGTAAAAGCATCAAGATGTAAATGTTACATTGCTAAAAAAATCTCGTGAACAGCTGACACTTAGTTTTTTTAGCTGACTCTTTATTATATTTTGCAATAATCAAACAGGAATCAAAAAAATATTTTACATTCCATTTATTTATTAACTAACAAGTTATTATTAACTTAATTCCACAAATTGATATTACCCTTCTAATGAGTATGTTGGAAATGGAATGACCGATTTGATTCTGAAGTGCAGTGTGTACACACAGTGTGTACATACTTTAACTAGAGCAACACAATATGGTTGATAGGTGATGTGAAACTAATTATATTTTTGAAAGTATATATTTTTTCGAGTCCGATTATTTCACCTCATAATTTATTATTTATTGTAATATGAACAATTTGGCTTTCAAACTTATTTGTTTCTTTCATTGAACTGTGAATCTCTAACCAATTACTAACCTTTTTATATCCTTAACTCCATCTGTAGTTCTTCTAGACTTACTTCCGGTCCCAAGCCTGGGGAATGGAAGACGGTTAGGCATGAAGTCAGCAACCTCATCCCGTAAAAAACAACTTTGCTAAAAAGCACTCCTGTCTTTTTAAACGAATTGTTGAAATAGTGAAAATAATTTTTTTTGTTAATGGCTGATACTTATCAGTGTTTGGGAAACAAAAAGTTACATTTAAAGAAATTTTCTCAACGACACTTCAATGATCATCTACTATGCTAATGAAAAAATTTAATTGTAACTGTGGTTTTTTCACTCAAATTAATCTTGACAATCAGAAACGAGTTTAAATTTACAGGTTAAAGTTCATAAAAATTGATGATTATGTCAGTTAGACAGCTGAATTGAACTAAACAGTTTTGGCGTATTTATCCCCCCAAAAAATTGGGATCTGATTAGCATCTGCTTACATGGCTTTTGTCGGAAGTAGTAACTTAGGGGTTGAACTACTTTTCTTTAAGCAAATAGCTCACATTTCCAACTTTTATTTCATTTAATTTCATTTAAGCAATAAACTTTTCAAAAATTATGTACTGGGTATACGAGTTACATTATTTATCGATTTTATGAATAACATCATCAAAAGACAGAAACCAAAAAAATGTTAACCTTTCTATCAATTAAAAATCGATATAAAAAAATAGAATCTGAGCATGTAAATGAAATCACAACATAATATAACGATTTATCAAACTGGCCAAATATGTATTATATTGGTTAATATTCAATGACTGATTATTGTAATTAATCTAAAATATAAGAAAGTCAGTGAATAAATGAAGAAATCAATACAAACCCCTATGAACATAGTAGTTAGTGAAGATTATTATCTGATCTAAATCCATTTTCTAGAATTTACAAATATGTGATAATAATAATAATAATAATAAAAATACTAAAATTCAATGAAGAAAAATTCGAAAATGTTATATCAACATTTATTGAAATATCCTAACTGTTTATCACAAATTGACTTTTATTAATAAAGCCTGGAAGCAATCGATGGCCGTTTCGTCATAGTGTGGGACTTTACAGCAGTGCGAATCCACAATCCAGCTCTCGGGATTCGAACACAGAACCTCCGGTTTTTCACGCAAACGCTCAACATCCAGACCACTGAATAGGCATCCAACAGTGTTAATGTCTGACCTTAATCAATCCACGAAATAGCGTGACCATCTTCCATTTTCTGAGGTAGATATCTGTCTCGATCTGACACGGATTAGACCCCATTGGTCACGGTTTCTCATCAGAACTCCGAGAATTCCCTCATGAAACTAGCCACTAGTGAGCGCATGATAATTATCAGTATGTGGTTGTGGAGATTGTTAAGTTTTCGATTGAGATCATGAATCGACCAACCAATACTGATTATATTATAAAACAAACCACTGAATTCTGTTAAAAGATAAAACGCTAACTTAATAATAAAAAAATGAATATTTTTTATATGGTTATTCTTACGGATGAAATCGTTTTTCTTAAATACAAATTAAGTCCATCCGTCAAATATATTTGTTGATTAACGTGGTTGCTCCATGATCTGTAATTTATTGTGATGTATGCTACTTATGTTTGTCGATCTAACTAGTATTTAACACCAGTCGAGAGTGAAATGCCTGCAAGCAGAAAGTTGAGAAGATTGAAATGAACAGAAGAAAGATGGGAACTGAAGACAACCAAGACAACAACAGAAATGAAGGATTGATGAAGCTTGTAAGAGACAATTCAAAGATGTGCAAATGATGTATTTGATGCATGATTTTCACATTTTTATTAAACCATTGTGTGATTGTGCATTAAACAATTAATTGGTTTTCCCCACCGGAATATCTCATTCATTCCATTATTACAAAGTAAAATAAAAGCTTGTTAGTTAACAAATATCTACAATGAAGGATGTGTTTTAATTTGTATATTTAGTAAGCTATAAAAAACATATTTAAACTATAGTCATAGTGATATCATTTACAAAACCTAATTCGAGGTATTTTTGTCAGTCATCATGAATGATTTGGCAATAGTAGTGAAAAATTAACTTGGTGTTGTTTTACTTGTATCATCCCATTGATACTTATGACTGCAATTGATCAGTTTCATGTTGGCATATGTGCATGCAGTGCGGATTGCTTTGATATAGCCTTAAGTCACAAGCTTTTTTAGCAAACATGGATAGTGGTTAGCAGTGGAATCCGGGACTCGATGCAAGCACATCCAACTGATGAGTCCCAATTGGGATGAAACGCGCGTCCTGGATTCCACTGGTAGCCACTATTCATCTTTGCTTAAAATGTAGTGAAAAATGTTTTAAACACATTCAATATTCTACAAAGAGATAAACGGTAGACTAAACAAAACAAATTTTCGGATTATACAATATTTCTTTTATAAAACTAACCTTTAATAATCCATTTGAACCATTTAATATTACATTTGCATTTTCCATAAACTTTGATCTGGCCTCTTCATTAGAAAAGTAATAAACTAAATTTTGATGAACAGCTACAATTTCTGGATCACCAGCACGCAATACACCATATTCACATAATGTTACTGGACAAAAATAACTTGTTAAGCCTAATTTTTTCTGTAAATTTCTACTTGAATCTGATTCCTAAAACACCAATGTAGATGAGATTTTTTAAAATTTAACTTTAAAAAAGAGAAAACAGTTATTTCGTGTATATAAATATAATATGAAGATAACTTTCACCATAAACCGATATCTACTAGAGAACATTTGATAATTCTAAAAGTTTCATATTGAGACAACTCAAAAATGTGCATCGTTAGGTAACAAAATTTTGAACCTTATGACCCAACGATGAGTGTAATAACTTGAAACCACTGATTCAGACAGTAAAACTCCATATTTTCCAACCTCGATTATTTACAAGAAATGAACTACTGGAAATATCATCCATTGTTTGAAAGCATCTTATTGACTAAAACTACTGGAGAATCTGGCTTCTTTAGTATTTAAGGATGTGAGCAAACACTGATTATTAACCAAGATTTCAGACGAAACGTTTGTCCGTTGCTTTCTGGTTTTCAACAATGTTTTTGAGTTTATCATTGTTAGAAAAGCGGTCACCATAATGGACGTATTTTCGTATTAAACTAGAAGCAGAGGACAGCTGGCTGCTTTTAGCATTTTCAATATATTATGAAGTACACTGAGACTAACAAGTGTCTAATGCTCGAGTTAAATTTACGGATATTGTGTTTTTTAGTAAAATAGTAGCCTGTACCAAATAAGATGATTGAATCCTAAAATAACTGTGTCAATCTATCACTTATCATGAATGAGGCCTGAATCGGTTGGACGAAATATGGTTGTGTTGTATGCTGCTTATGTTGACAGACATAAGTAGTAGGTAACATCAATCGTAAGTAGAATGTCTGACAGAAGAACATTGGAAAGATTTAATTGAAGAGAGCGGAAAGGTAAGCAAAAAGTAGTTTTATTAACAACACAATTGAAAGAATCATGAAACACTTGCAGTACAACTGAAGGAAGATGTGCAACTGATGTATTTAATGTATGGTTATCATATTTTATAAAACCACTCTGTAGTGTTACTTTAAGAATAAATTTCTTTACCCTATCTCTGTTCTTTGTCTACCAGAGAATGGCAAAATAATCCTTCTTTTGTTATCAGAGATGTTCATGTAATGAAAATACTTAGCGATCAAGCCATTTCAACCGAATCGTGGTTAAAATAAAGGAGAAACTCACAAGTATGTTCAAAAGTAATCCTAAACTTGTAGAAGATGTTCAATAATTCAATGAATCGTGTGACCTAATTGTGCAGAAAAACTATTTCTTAAATATATTCTCTTTTCATAATGATGATATCATCACCGATACTATTTATTTATTAATAGGATTGCACATATAACTCAAATAAGTATATTTGCAAATAAATAAATATTAACACATTAAAATATTATTTAAATTCTTTCAGTTACTTCTTCTTCACCCTCTTCCTCTTCTTCTAGTTCTTCACCTCCTTCCTTTTGTTCATTCTCTTCTTCGCCTTCTTCTATACCTTCCTCATCTATACTAAATTCCTCATCAATTTCCTCTTCAAATGCACCAGCATCTTCTTCTTCCTCTTCATCTAAATCCTCCTGTGTCTTTGCTATCGGTTCTGTTTTAAATTGTTCTAATTCAAGTTAATCATGGTAAAAAAATAAAATAATAACTAACCTAGTGATTCATTGATATTCAAGATAATGAAAGAAAGTAAATTTGTTGATCTATATGAACGACAGTATCATAGTACCATAGTTTAAGACTGGAATTTCTATTTTCTACAAATTTTATATATCACTTGCAAGAAAAAAGATTATTTTCAGTCAAGGCTATTTTGAAGAATCAACTCACTATTCAATATCAATTTAAAACTAGATTCAACTTGAAGATTGGTATGATATATGAACATAGTCAATTTAAATTATAAGCGGAGGATATCGATTTTTTTTCATATTATTCTTGTCTCCTCTTACTCGTCATTTCTAGTCGAGTTGACCTTTTATTTTTATATATAAACGTTCATAACAAGTATATTACATGTGATCAGATTGTTCGAAATATGTCGCGCTTATTTATCATCACATAGTTCTGATAATCTTCGTCTTCTTATTACACGATCGAAATTTGTCAACTGGAATAATTGCTTTGAAATTTGTTTTACCATTTTATCAGAAGTGGTTTTGTGAAGATTTTAGTAATTTGAATAGTTGAAATAATGAGTCATCTGAAGCTAGACCACCATGGAAAACCTGGAAGCACTGGACGGTCGTTTCACCTAGCATGGGACTCCTCGGCAGTGAGCATCCATGGTCCCGCCTTCCGTGAGATTCGAACCCAGAACCTATCAGTCTGGTACGCGAGCAATTAACCATCAAACCACTGAGCTGGCCGTCGTCCAAAGGTTAATGTCTAACTTCAATTGACCCATGATTTCAACGATTGAAATTACTAAAATCTCCACAAAACCCCTTCTGATAATAATCATCTGCTCACTAGTGACTGACTTCAAGGGGCATTCCCTGGAGTTCTAGTGAGAAGCCGTGACCAGTGGAGTTCAACCAGGTCTCTTGTGAGATATCAGCTCACTGAAGACAATGGTGTACGGTGGCGCAATTCCGCGGGTTGGTTGAAGTTAAACATTAACACCGTTGGATGCCGGCTGGCTCAGTGGTTTAATGGTTAAGCGTTCGCGCTCGAGATTGATAGGTCCTGGGTTTGAATCCCGCGGAGGGTGGGATCGTGGATGCGCACTTCTGAGGAGTCCCATGCTAGGCGAAACGACCGTCCAGTGCTTCCAGGTTTTCCATGGTGGTCTAGCTTCAATTGACTCTTGATTTTTATCATTTTAACCAAAATTAAGTTGTCTAGAAATTACTATTCTTAGTTTTTGTATTAAAACAAATGTTTATTTATCCTTTTTGTTATGTATTTTCTTTAGTTTTTTAACATTTTAGCACTATTGCTTTTATTTCAAATAAAATTTTGTACGTATTCATGATAACTGTGATGTAACAGAATCAATGAATTCTTTAAAATGAACAGTTAAGTTTTGCCTATGAAGTCATTTACTTGATGTTGATTATGTGATTTATACATCCGATCTTGTTGAAATTCTTCCATATATATAAATGTACATTAGCCGATATTTAAGAAATTCATAAATATACGTAACAAATATAACTTATCAAAAACTAAATGAACATACATATAGATATATGTAAGTTTACTTGTTCTATAAGTATACTTCTTAAGTTATTCTCTACTCAAAAAATACAAAACAATAAGATAATATAAGACATTTATTATCTTGATATGGTGGAGAAAATTTGTAGCTCAGGTGGAGTTTTGTTCTCTGAGCACAAACTTTTACCTGAAGTTTGTGCTGATGTCGTTCACAAGAACGATGAAAGCTCCACGACCAAACCATCCGGCTCAGAGAACAAAACTCCAGCAAAAACATTTATAATCATCAAGAGTGCTATTGACCTATAATATTGATTTCTTTTTTCAATCCTTTTATAATATTTAATTGTATTTTAAGTAAAGATAATCATGTTAGTTATATCTGTTGGTTATAGGCTGTCAAATGTATGATATGGTATATTTATGTTTATTAATTGGTACTGAGTATTATTCAGTTTGATGTGAACAGATCTAACAATTATAAACAAAGATGGATAGTGGCTAGCAGTAGAATCCAGGACACACGTTTCGTCCTATTTGAAATCCGTCAGTTGGATATACCTGTATTTCAGAGTTTACGTACACTCTGGGACTTGAACTTAATACTGTTCTCTTCAAACGCAGTCGTGTTATCCACTTAGCTACTGAGTTCTGACAGCCACTTGCTTGTGCTAGCCATTATGCTTATAATGTTTGTGAATTAAGGTTATATCGAGGCAATACAAACAGGATGCATATATGCCAATTAGAGATTGATCAATTTCAATCTTAGACATCAATGAGAAAATTTAAGTAAACGATACTAAGTGAATTTAGATCTAACAATTAATCAATGTAAATTATATGAAAATTCAATGTATTTAAATATTCATTTTTGATTTATTGTGAATACTAAATGGATTCTCATCTATTATTTTTACGCTTTTAATTACATCATCAGATTCACAATTTCCAGTAACAAGGAGTAATTTATTATTTACTATTTATTTATTTATTTTAACACATACGTATTGGTCAAGGAGGCACCAAATACATATGCGCAACACAAATCTCAATTGATTTGTGTGAGGGCTGTGATACTGCACGGGTGCCCAAACTGAAGCAGCCTTCGACCTGAACGTCTGACCCACACGGCAGTGGAGCATCATAAGGAGATGCAGTCCCATGGTAGCCGGTGACCAACGATTGGTTCATACGCCATTTGTTCCCGCAGGATACTGGAGCCCATGTGCACCATTGATTTGGGATCCAGCTAAAGCTCCGGAAATTCGCTTTTCGTCCTCTCATTTTCGTAAACAACACTCCCGCCGCGAGAAGGCAGTGAGTAGGACTTCCCTGGCAGAGGCTATATACGCGTGGCCATGTGAGAGCATTTCGAGAAGGAGAGCGGACTCTCCCCACTCTCGGCCGTACCAGGGCATTTGGGGGCACTAATTTATCCACAGATACAAAAATGTCATATGAAGAAAAAAATTTTTGTCATTACCCCACCCCTTATTAAAGTAAATACAAAAAGTTAGGTAACACCAGTTAGTTATTTTGTTTCAATCGAATATCGTTTATTATGATATTTAACAAAGCATCTTTGCTACATCATGTTCATCCGTCATCACCCTCTGATTTATGTCAATATCTGTAATAACGTTGAATTTCAAATATTTTAGGTTGTAAGCAGCTAATGAGAACCTAACGAAATGAAATGAATTCATATTATTCTGCACCAACCTTTGTTCTTGCTCTCTTTAAAATAATAAAGGGAACTATGTGTATGAAAGCTTAATTAATTAGTTAAACAACTGATCGAATTGTTATTAGAAATAAAGAAACTTATTCATAAGATAAAACTGATATCAACGATTACTTTTAATATTCGTTTATGAATTTAAACCGTTTACAAAGAAAATATCGATATTTAACTCTTTTACATTTTATCTATTAATCTAAGAAATTTAGTTTATAAGTAATTTGATCCTAGTGCATTTACAGATCAATTTGAAAAAAACCAAAAGAATATTTGCTTTCAGAAGTTTTTTTTGTAAAATTATGTAAGAAATAGCTTTTCAAACTAAATCTACACTACTTATGATCAATTTAGCTAATATAATGAGAGTATTTCCATATATCTTTTTATAAAAACTGTCTTATTAGTGAGTTTGATGTAACTTGCTCTTCATATTAAACAAATAATAATTGGGAAAACTCTGAGCAGAGATGGATGGTGTCTAGAATTAGCGTTTCATCCTACTTAAAAATCGTCAGTTGAACGCGCTTACATCCCGGAGTTCATGTTCATTCCAGGACTTACTGGTAATACCGATGTAATCTGCATAAAATGCAAATATGCCAAATAGGGACTGATCAATTGCAGTCCTAAACACCAATGAATAAATCCAAAAATAAAGTAAAATTAATATCGGATACAGTTTTGTTTCCTGAACAAAATATAATCAGACATCTTCATAAAATAAACTTACTAACTAGACGATTTAAAACTTCATCTCTCATTTGATCTATTGTCTTATCAGTTATATTCAATTCCATAACATCAACAGGAGCACCTAACGGTTGAGTTGTTCGCTTTAACAAATCAAAACTTTCTGTCCATAATTTTTCTGCCTCTTTAAGTCTCAATAGGGCAGCTTGACCATGACTTCCACTTAGAAGAATGGTTTCCTCGGATATTTTAGGTTGTTCACTTTCAAGATCTTGAGTAATTATACTCTCAGTATTCTCAGTTAGATCAACTGATTCTATGTCTGAAATGTTTTTTTTACAGGAATAAAAGATTAAAAACATTTTATTTTGCATGAAGTAATAGGAAAGTAATGTATGATAATGATTGTCAATTGCTTAACATCCAGCATACTAAAGTCCAAGTGATTTGTAAAAATTATCTTGTTAAATTAACGACTGTTTAAAATAATTATGAATGGTAAATATTAAAATCAAACCTAAGAAACTGTTACATAGTAAATAGAATTCCCAACCACAATCTAATTGATATGCTGTCAATGATAAGTCTTGTTAATTTGAACACTTTATTCGGTTCCTAAGCTATTCTGGTAACCCGCAAGCTAGAACTACGCAGCGACCTGAACACGAGAGAAAAAGGCGCAAAATAAGCGAAAGCACTTTACTCCAAAGGTTCGTTTTTGTACAGAAAAAACGGGTATTTATAGATTATTAGGATTTGTCAAATCAACATTATATTTTGGCCAATCCGCTAAGAGACATATTATGCTACTGACCAATAGTAGCATACCACGTTAATATTCTTGAAAGCTGTCTCATGCTCTGATTGTCTGGGACTCTTCGGCTCCTTTAAGGCCTCTAAAGGCTCCGTTGTAGTTCTCGGAAGCCGACTTAACAGTCAAGAAAACAGTACCAGCCAAATTTATTAAGATACATTCTGATCTCATTTCCTGTTTTCAGTGATAATATATATTTCCCATTTTCTTAGACAAATGGTAAGTAAATTCGAACATTCATACAATCATTTACTTTAAAATCTAAAATAATTTCGGCTCCCTTATTTAAGACAGAATGGTGTGTTGATATATTAGACTGATAAAAATATATGTTTCATTCATTGTAAATAATGAAGCAAGAAAGTATTAGTTACAATAAGTATTCAATTCCGATGTAATGTAATTCATCTTACGGCGTCATTAACATAGAGTGTTTCATTAAAATCATTTGATCCTTTTAAAATTTAATTATCATATTTTTATCCGGGAAAATAAATTACTTGAGAGAGTTAGTATTCAATAAGATTTCATTGTGTTATATATGTGGAATTTTACAAATGAGTACCCTATTGTTACTGAAATATCAGACTCAGAGATATAAAGAATAGAAAATGAATAATCAATCACGAAACCTAGGCTACTCAATGTTGCATACCTACTATCTTTAGCCACGCAACAATTCTAAACTTTTCATAAATTAGTAGTTAATATATTTATTGTCACTGCATGACTGATTACTGATATATACTGGTAACAAATTTTACCCTGAAATCAAATCAGCTAGGGAAATATTAAAAATCATGAGGCATTAAACAAATGTTTCATCGTAGTCTAAGATTCTTTAGTATTGAACGAATTTTGAAAGTGTGACGATAATCACTAAATGGGAGTGAGTTTCACATAAGATAAGCTGAAAATGTAAGTTATTACATTTCAGTTTGGTGACTTATCACATCTATTTTACTGTTGAACGTGATGGTTTATGGGTTTGATCCAGTATGAAATCTTGAGTTCACAATAGTTTAAAAAAATCAATAGTTACTGTGGAACTGTTACAAATAAATTAATAACTACAAAATATTTTACAAACCACTGAATTCTTCTAATTTTAGTTGAATCCATCGTCGAAGTAAGTACTCTGAATTTATACTTGTATCTTGTAAGTAAACAATTAAATCAGGCAGCAATTCTGGAGCATTCTCCGTGAAACTTCTCCAAACATCTGGACGTACAGGAAGACCATCAATAATCCACTGACCGTGACTAAAGAATATATGCCATATGAATATGTTATATAAATATAGCTTATCTAAAAATAACGTAAGGTTAATCAGCTAGAAAAAAATTAAAAATTGTATCGTAATCAGATGATTCATACAAAGTTGAAGTGCATTGTCAACAATAGTAACACTAGAGTTTGTGTTTATATTTAAGAAGCTCCTCAACGGGGATTTCAATTCTTGCGTATCATGCTACCACTTAGAACACTCAGCTTGGCACATAAATGTCTTTACTTTCATATATGTTTCAAATAAATATCAGTCACTTACTTTAACAGAGAAACTGAAGAACCGTTAATTTTTAAAACAATAATACTAGTCAGTGGAAGTACAAGAAAACACTAAGGATTAGCCTTTTACATTTTATAGTCAGGAACGACACTAACGAAAACTGTCACATATAATAAGATCTGATGTTAGAAAAGAAAAACCTCGAAAATCAGTGGTTCTTAATTTCATTTGTAACATAAACAAAAGAATAGTTTCAAAGATCAAGATAAATGTGTGACCTCATTGCTGCATTATTCAAATAAATATCGTTCAGCATGAATTATAATTACTAAAATCATTATTATGAAGAGAGGAATGAAGACGAAATGACAAATAAGCTATTTTTCGAAACGTCGTCTCACTAAATTTGGAGCGTGTAAATTATTAGAAGCTAGATTTGTCTGCTTAATTCTGAAAAGCATAAGTTTTCGCTAAATTTATAAATGACTGCTATATTCTCTTTGATTTCTAAATCACTGTTATTTAAAGGTGATCCTTGTATCCCAATTTTTCTATTCTAATGTCACTGTTTAGATTTAACTGTCTTCTTCCCAATCTTTGCACATAATGGTTCTCCTAGTCATGTACTTACTGAAACACCTTTTCAATTTAGCTGAATCAAGAATAAATCAGACAAACAGTTTCATTCAAGCCATCTTCTTTTTGACTTACGATTTTATCGGTCATAGGTCAATGATAAAATAGTTTCTCTTTCTTTGTGCCCTCGGGGCCGTTCATTCACAATTAAAACTAAGGAGCTGCAAGTTTCGAGGTTGTTCTATGTGATCTACCACATTAAGGTCGTAAACGGGTAGAAAACAACTCTATTCCCTTTGATATTATGCCTAAACTAGTAGGCAGGCAAAACAAGGTGATGACACCTAGTTCAAGAGAACGTAATAAAGACATACAGAACTCTCTAGTATTCATAGAATGACTTAAGAATACAAAGTGTGAATAAAGCTTTGGAACTAAAACTATTGATTACAGTAAGCAATATTGAACATTAATGAGTAACTTAAAGTTGCCCCATATAATAACATTATAGAAAAGTCAAAATACTAGTAGATTCAAGAAGAGTGCAACAAACTAGATCGGTTCATGATTTCAAAGAAATTTAGCAATCTCGACAACCACTAACTGATAATCATAATGAGCTCACTAGTGACTAACTTCGAAAGTAAAGTTCGGGAATTATAGTGAGAAGCCGTGTAGGGTGACAGGCAGTTACTCACCGAAGACGCTATAAGATGGTTACGCAATATGGTTAATTGGTTAAAGTTAAACATTAGCACCTTTATGTGTAAGGCCAGAGGTCTAGACGTCCGATTCCTGTGTTCGGGATCGTGGACACACATTGCTGAGTAGTTTCATGCTAGAACGAAACAGCCGTCGAGTAATTACAGATTTTCAATAGTGGTCTAACATTGATCGATTTGTGATTTCATTTAAACATATTTTAAATATTAACAATTTAAAAGAGAATCTGTTCTTAACACTAAAAACGATTTAAAGTAATTAAGTTGTACTTACTATGGACCACCTGGATTATCATTACGTAATTTAGTTTCAGCTTCATCAACTGCGGCACGAACAGCATTTATGTAAAAATCTACTTCGATTTCAAATGACTCCCGTTTAATACTCTGAAGAGCTTCTGCAACACGCCTTTTAACTTCTGGATGATCTTTAACGACTGGTTGAAGTAAATCTATGAAATGTTTTATTTAAAAAATAACTGTTAGGTTGTTACCATATTTTTATTTTTGTTCATGATGAAGAAAAAATGCATTAATCCGAAGTCTGTTTTACAGTGACAATCTGTTAACCTATTCAATGAAGACGAAAATTCTATCGACAATCGCTTTGAATTTTCTAAGATTTGACTTAATGTTATTTGGAGCTTCTAGATTAACGGAAAATACTTATTGAGAATTAAGGTAATAGAGAGAAAAAGAAAATGGTTTGAAAAGAATCTCTTTGATGAACATTAAATGGTTTAAAGCATAAAAAATTAATCGAGAATCTTATAGAAAGTAGATATGAATTAATAATTATGGAAATTTCCTTAAAAAAGCTTAAACTAGATCGCTAGGCAAAACGTTGAATTGACCTCAAATTCTTTCACTGAGATTTTACAAATACATTCCTCTTTTTCAATTATGGAAATCGCTCAAATAAAATGATAATATCAACCTGAGAATAAATTGTAACCAAAATGATATGGAAATAGGTATTAGATTGTGATGAATTCACGTAACTAGAAATTGTTATCTTGGTAAGAAAAGACAATAGATGAGTGTATGTAAGGATACCAGTTATGCATAGAAGGTGGAAATACTCTGCTTTGAAATGTATTTATTTACCTTTTACATGTTTTTCAATGAAGAGTCTGCCCAGTTTTGAAAAGATGCTTTATTATTCATATCGATAGATTCCTGTTTCTTTTTAACCATACTGAATAGTGTGATTTAATCCTATTTAAAATAACACTCATCGAATGACCAATATATTATATTCTTAAGAACTAAGTTAGCCGGTGAACGAACACTGATGTTGTCATATAGGTAAACTTATCCTCTAGACATTTAGTAATGTGAAGTCTGCTGGAGAACATTAGTGTCAGTGGAGGTGTAAAAGAATTTCCTTTATCGAGCTTGGTATCTCATACATTAAGCAACTCATAATCATATTTCGTTTAATTCATTAAGATACTAGTGTAAAGGACATATAAAACAAGTCATGTAGTAATATTTGGTTATCCTATATCTGACTCCAATTAGATCGTGTAAATGATTTTTACCGAAATATACATATCGTCAATCCTCGTATATTATTACTAACTTATTAGTCGATAACAGAATTAAATATGTCAAATACGAGAATGAAGTTTTGGATGAGTGTATTTTGTACACTCGACATCTGAGGGGAAACACGGAATACAATGGACAGCTCAGAACCAATGAGGCGATTTGAGCTCCGCAGATGACCTAGCCCTCATACCGCATACATACGAACAAATGCAGATAAAGACAGCAAGCGTAGCAGTAGTCTCTGCATCAGTAGGCCTCAACATACACAAAGGGAAAACCAAGGTCCTCAAACACAGCACGGAGAACAGCAATCCAATCACTCTTGATGGCGAAACGCTGAAAGATGTGGAATCCTTCACATATTTGGGAAGCATCATCGGTGAACGAGGAGGTTCAGATGCAGACGTAAAAGCGAGGATTGGCAAAGCAAGGGCCGCATTCCTACAGTTGAAGAACATATGGAACTCAAAACAGCTTTCAACCAATATCAAAGTCAGAATCTTCAGTGCCAACGTCAAGGCAGTTAGTTCTACTGTACGGAGCTGAAACGTGGACAACTACAAAAACCACCATCAAGAAGGTACATGTATTTATCAATAGCTGTCTACGCAAGATACTCAACATCCATTGGCCGGATAACATCAGCAACAGCCTACTGTGGGAGAGAATAAACCAGCCTCCTGCTGAAGAAGAAATTAGAAAAAAAACGATGGAAATGGATAGGACATGCATTACGGAAATCATCAAACTGCATCACAAGGCAAGCTCTAACTTGGAATCCTGAAGGGAAGCGGAAAAGAGGAAGGTCAAAGAATACATTACGTCAGGAAATAGAATCAGATATGAAAAGGATGAATAACAAATGGAAAGAGCTGGAAAGGATTGCCCAGGACAGGGTTGGATGGGGAATGCTGGTGAGCGGCCTATGCTCCTTCACGAGGAGTAACAGGCGTAAGTAAGTAAGTAAGTTAAAACGTGACTTAAGAAGGATGAATAGATTGGCTTATCCGGAAGCTAGAATAAGTTATGTGAGGTTACATAGCTACCGACACTAAAAATACTCTTGTTTTTAATAAGATTGAATTAGAAGAAATGGCTGACATATTATTGGAATTTTTTCCATTAAAACCTATATTCTGCAACGTTCCTCGATTAAGTTCATTAACAAAATAACATAACACGATATGCTATTGTTATTGAAATATTTGAAGGATCATTCTTAATGCAGTCATGAAATCATGTAATTCTGCCTAAAACAGTAACGTTCAGACATGTTTATGCATTCTCAGTATGATGGTTAGTTATAAATAGTTTTAAGTGGTTCGAAATTTGTTTATTCATTATTATTTACATAAATGAAATATAATACTATTTCTTATTCTGATGAAATGTTTGTGGAGTTTTTTCAGTTTGCATATAGTTTACAACACGAACTTACTTCAGTTAGACAGCCATTGAAACACTAAGAGCTACGGCTAATAGAATTCAAGATGAATAGGAATGAAATATATATCACTACTGCTACTGGATGGTTGTTGAAGACTATCGTAAACTGACTGAATTTGGAGATATTGATCAATGGATTCTAATCAAATGATCTGATTAAATTCTGCTGGTCCTGACCTCTGAGGATTCTAGGTTTGACCCCCAGGTGGATCGAGGTCGACCATGTGCAAGGTTAAAGTATTACATATTTAGTTTAAATACAAATACTTGAATTGATGGCTCCAATTCATATAACAAAACAGGTTCGTCACAGCATTAGAAGAATATTAAAACACTCGACAAATAGCTCTAAACATTCCAGTTTTATTCATCACATAATATGTATTGATCAGATTTGATTAAATGACCCAGTCTAAACTTTGAGATACTCTGAAACACTACTTTCCTAAAGTCTGACCAACTTTGAGTATTAAAAAATATTTTTGCTTATTTTTATCATTACTACTAGTACTGTAGTGAACGAAACACCAATGGGGACAATTGAACGTATTTGACATTAAATTACAGCACCTGTTAATAAAATCTAACAACCATATAGTGAATTGTTAATTTGTAAAATATCAATCCATCATATCAAACTGGACTGTTCCTGTTGCAAACATCAATTGATTGTCTGACATTTCATTGTTTAAGAGTTTCTATACAAATTCCATTATGTTTCCGCTCTTTCTTTCTTGATCTGCCCCCATCTTCTGCTGCCAGACATAACTTTTTAACTCCCGTCATATACTACTTATTTCTGCATAAGTAGCACACAGTACAACAGTTATGAGTATTATGACGGTATTTTACCCAACTTTTAGCACTAACTTTTGTGGCTTTCTGTTAAGAGTTTATTAGTTACTAATAATGCTATATCTTTATTCGAACAGCACTGGCTATTTTGAATTAAAATCTATTTTAATATATTTTCAATGAAAACAAAATTAGTATGTATTCTGGCAAATATACTGTCAATATCATGTATAAAATGAAAATCGTGTAGCCGGTTATTATCTAGGTTGTTTTACTTTACATGATGAATTGTTTACCTGACTAACGGATTCCAACAATTCATGCAGTGAAGGGAGCATCTCTGAAGGTATTGCATAATGGTCTCATAAAACCCTAAAACGACTGAGATTGTAAGTATCAAACATGAAGGGTGATTCATTGATCTAAACAAATGGAGCACACAAGGAATACTAAAAATCCAGGGCTACAATGGCTTTGTGGTCATGGGTGTCGAAATGCTAAGGAGTCTCATTTTGGAACAAAACATCTATCTGATGCTACTTAGTTATAAATGATTGTCTAGCTACAGTCAATTTATAACGTAAACTATTTTCAAATAGTAACCAAGAAACTCTCAACCAAATCACAACCATTTGCTTACTAATGGCTATCTTCAACAAGAATTCCTAAAGGTCTAATAAAAAGGGGAATCTATAAAGTATAAACATTTACTTATATTTTTACAAACTCCGCATGGAGCCCCTCTGGAGCTCGGATAAAAGAGGAGGGTTGTGCATGGGGTTAGCAACCCCATCCCGTAGAAAACTAACTTGCTAAAAAACGTTAATCAAAAAAAATCATTCAGACCACTTAAACTCTGCCCTGGGATTCAAAAGGTATTCATTTAGAAGAGTTATGCCTCATGGTGAAAGCCGAGTTTCTTCGGAAGTCACGAGGCCGATGCCCCTTCTGACAACTAGAGCAAGCATTTATTTAGGTACATGGAATGCTCGTACAATGTGGGAGACTGGGAGAGTCTTCCAAATTGCTGCAGAAACGAGGAGATACAACCTAGAGGTTCTTGGGATCAGTGAAACACATTGGACGCAAGTTGGACAACAACGACTAGCTTCAAAGGAGCTTCTGTTATACTTCGGCCATGAAGAAGAAAATGCCCCACATACACAAGGACTTACATTGATGTTATCAAAACTAGCACAATATGCGCTTACATGATGGAAATCTCATGGACCAAGGATAATCAATGCCTCCTTCAAAACAAAGAAAAAGAGCATTTCAGTGAGCGTCATCCAATGCTATGCGCCTACCAACGACTACAATAAAGATGTCAATCTTCGAGAAGTGCCCAACAAAGGATTTGACCATTCTGATGGGAGACCTAAATGTCAAGATGTGAATGAACAACATCGGATATGAAGAGATCATGGGACGACACGGACTGGGAGAAAGGAACGAAAATGGTGAAAGATTTGCAAACCTATGTGCCTTCAATAAACTGGTTATTTTGTAAAAATCAGTCACTTACATTGTGGAATGTCAGACGATAGTGATTGCTCTTTTTTCTCATCCAATTCACTTGTCTCTATATGAAGAAACAAATTTTATGGAAGTAAATAAAGTAATTCACGCATACAAGTCAATTAATTTATAAATAATATAATGATTATGTAGAATGTTATAAACTTTTAACTACAGAAAGCAAACTGTCTACTCCATTAGATTTGATCACTTCATTTCTACAAATCACTTTAGTCTAATAAAATTGAGACAAAATTCTTTTCTTTGAGCAATCAGATCATCATTTGTTTTTTTTGTTTTTCAGTAAACTTAATTGTAGGCTAGTGATAACGGTTTCGTACTATGGAATGCATAAATTTAGTTATACTTTTATTCTTTTTGTTTAAACTACTATTCAAATGTTATGCTAATCATGTATCATTTGTATCATTGTCAAAACGCTGAAAAGTTTGCACTAAACAAAATAATTCACTTTTCATTTGTTCATAAAATTAACAATAATTGTCAATTAAGTATGTTATTGATAGCTTTAAAGTTTTCACCATCTTATTATTTAATAATCCGATTCATTAGTTGATTCAAGCTAGATCACTATAGAAAACCTATCAGCACTGAACGGTCGTTTCGTCCTAGTATGAAACTCCTCAGCAATGTGCGTCCAAGATTCCACACCCGGGATTATTATTAAATAATATTAAAATAAGATTTATATATATAATTTTTCCATTTGCTCACTTTCTCCTTCTTGTGAATCCTTATCATCTTTAGCGATTTGTTCTTCTGTTTCACTTGTCACTATTTGTTCAGTTATTTCATTTGTATCCTCAGTCACTTTTTCTATGGAAAACAAAAATTGTTCAGTTTTAAATGGTTAATATATTTCTGTTAAAGAGATAATAAAAGATTTTCAAGTTCATCACAAATTCATAAATTTACCAAAATAATCTTTTAATAATACAAATTCTTTTAATGAAAACCAATGAATGTAATCATACTGTTGAATTGACATTTTTGTATTAATACAAGAAAGGGTCACCATTAAATTTGAATTTTTGCCATTTTTCTTCTGTATGCACAACTAAGACCTACATTGGTATTTCTTGTTAAGTAGTGTAGACTATATGATTTTAAACTTCATACTAATAGAGTAAATTCATGCAGTAACTGAATATCAGTAGAATTTAAATAATGTTTCAAATGTTCCTTGGTTTATTGGATGCGATTATTTGCGGAAATCGATGGTTGGTTGTAAAGGAAACCAGGATGTGTGTTTTAACCCATTTGGGACTCGTCATCTGAATTTATCTGCATTCCAATGTTGATGTTCACTCCAGAATTCGAACCCAGTTCCATTCGCTACTAACGCCATCGCATTATTCATTAGATACTGAGTACATTTAGTCACTAACTTGTGCAATGGAACCAATAGGAGACTGATAACTCTTGACTGCAGGAACATCCACCTGACGAGTCCCACTTAGGACAAAACTTTCATCCTGTATTCCACAGATAGCCATCATCCATCTTTCCTTATGATGCTTTCAACTTATGGTAATATCGAGGCAATCTGCATAGGATGAACATATGCAAGAAAGAGACTGGTCAATCGCAATCCTAAACATCAATGAAAAGATTCAAGCCACCAATACAAACGAATTTTTCAGTGAGATATTCAAAACCAGTGATTGCAATCATCAATAATACTGTGTTAATTAAATATTTTTGCTATACAGCTTGTTGCGTCTCAAATGATTAAACTTCATTTTATTCCACATTCCTAATTTTCTCTTTTTCACACAACTTGATGTAGTTAATTTTGTTGTATTACTTTCGTTTGCTTTGCTATTGCAAGCATATACATTTAAAATGATGATAAGTCCCCTGTAACGCGACTTAAATTACTTTACACCAAACTAATCATTTGTAAAAAAGACTCCGTAGTCTTCTTATTAAGTGAATGCCTATTCCTTTTGAAACATCTGTCATTCCAAATTGTCTATGACATGGTAGCTCCGCCAATCTTTAGGTACTTCCGCTCTTCTCACATTGCTTACTAAAGACGACTGTACTTACCAGACTGATGACTGTTAAAATGTGTGCTCCTATGAGATTACTGCACTGCCTAAATCTACCGAGAATACCTCAATAGGATATCCAGAATCCAGGGAAAGGTTTAGAAAATTAACAAATTATATGCTACACTATGACTGGATGTTTACTAATTCTGTTCCTAAATTTATCAAGCTTCCGGAAGTTTCTGTATATCAAAGATTATCGGTATATTTTTACAAATTGTTTTCTGTACGTAACTTAACCCTGAAGTTAAGCTTTTTTCTTACTTCGCCCCCTTTTCACACTGTTCCGGGATCAAGTGTGGCATAATTACAAGAATCCAGAAATAGTTCAAGAAGTCATCATCATGTATACAGGCAGCAGATTTATAACTAAAATACTATCAACAATGCTTAAATATTTCCCCGCATCAAATGTTTCATATTATTAAGATCATTTTGACATGCTTTTTATGAATCACTTTTTTGCAAATTAAGGTGGTGCATTCCTTTTGTACTAAACCTGACCATGCTTGTAAATTTTTTTTTTGTAATTTTTTTAAAAATACTTATGCCTAGCAATTTTATCGTTGCTATAATCTTCATTCTTACCTGAGTTTAATGACTGAATTTCTAACTGTTGTTTTTCCGTTATTTCTTTGACTACAATCGCTTCAGTTTTCTCTTGAATTTCTCTCAATTTTTCACATACTCTTGTATTATATTCTTCTTGAAGCATTCCAGCTATATCAATAATTTTTGCTCTATATGATTCAGCTAATATATGAATCAGTTCTGTTTTACCAGATGCTTTAGGACCAAGTACAACAACACGAAATGGTGGTCTTGGTTGAGGTGGTAATAAATAAGGTCTTGGATTTTGCATAAATGATGTAAAATTGTCAATATTTGCTAAACAAAATATTTGTCCAAGATAGCTAGATCGGAAAGTATTCAGATGAAAGAAAATTTGAAAATATGATAATATTGAAGGTGTTTTAAGAGATTAACAACTATAATGTCATATATAATTATAAGTACTACAAATCTAATCATTGACAACAGTAAGATTGATCTAATTTTATTAAATACATTCAATAAAACGTTTTTTCTAATCAAAATGTTGTATTGGAAACTTTGCCAAAGAAATATATCAAAATTAAATGGCTACAATTAATGCGATGAGAATGTTTTGGCTTTTAAGTAAATAAGTGGTGAGCTATTTAAAATCTGATATAAACGTTAATATTTCTTTTAAAAGAATAAACATTCATTATTCTCTATGGCCAAACACATAATTGAAACAGGTTATAAGATTGATCCTAACTTGGCTTTTATGGTACTGTACAAAAGTATAAAAGGATGTATACTAAGGTTTATTGAAGCCTTAGCTATACAAAAATTCAAATACCCTTTGTGTATTAAAAAACATTGGGTTATTTTAATTATTCAAAAACTGTTTGTTCTCACCTTAAACCTACCCTAATAATATTAGCTTATTATCTAGAATGATAAGGTTTCAGATTATTTCCACATTATTTCCTTTATTACCTTTATCTCTTCTTACCCTCCATTTCTAGTCGAGTTGACCTTTTATTTTTATGTAGAAATGTTCTTAACAAGTTTATTGTGTGTGATCAGATTGTTCGAAATGTATCGCGCTTATATATCACCACATAGTTCTAATAATCTTCGTCTTCTTATTACACTATCGAAATTTATGAAGTGACTAATTGTTTTAAAAATCTTTTGTCACTTTCATATGCTTATCGTCAAACGAGCATTCGCATTTGAGAAATTAATAATTGTGTCATTGAAATAGATTCTTTAATGTAACTGTAAATTAATGCGCCTGATGAAAAATAACATTTATGAATATTCTATAAACCGAAAACCATGCAATCAAGCATATGATCTAATCTTTACTGAACAAAGTTGATGTTAATAAAGTTATTTTCATATATGACCAATTGATGTCAGTGAAACTTACCCAACTGTGAATTCTGGTTTTCCCATAGACAACTGACCTTCATATAATGCTACAGGGCATAAACGTTTCCATGGGCTTTTATGCCAACGAGCCCTTGGACCAGGCATTTTCTTGGTAGCTACTATTCTAAATAACTCTTCAGTATCTATATCTTCAGGAATGACTTCTTCTTCTTCTTCCTCTTCACCTCCCCCAGTTGGACCGAAAAATCTTATTGGTGCTACTGATGGATATAAATTCATACCTTGTAATTTAACCAGTAGATTCTTGAAGGAAAAACGATAGATTATTTAACTCGTAAAAATATAAATCGATAAAAAACTAATCTGTTAAATATATAGAAATTGTTCAAAGATAATTTTCTTCAAAGAATTTGCTATATCCGAATGATAATAATGAATGGTAACTTTTTGGATTCATTCATGGACTAATACTATACGTATATTTTTATCGTATAATTGTTAAGTAAACAAACTATTCATATTCGTGTGCCTCTTATTATCAGCTTTATTTTGACCTTTGAACTGTTGTTATAAGATTTACCCTTCTTGAGTTATTCCCAGTCTTTTAATTACTACCTCCCACATTCACAGCCACATTTGGTCAAATCTTGTACAAATGTTGTTTCCTATTTTATGACACGATGTAGTTTGTCCGGTTGGTATGTAAACCTAGTATGTTTGAAATAAACGATTCATATCACAGAAGCTGAAATTGGTGTTCTGGACTTAACGGGTAGGGCGAGGCAGGAAGCAGGACCGATAAGGACTATAGAGTGCTCGTACTTGTTATATGCGTCATTGGTCTGGTCGATAATTCATTGTTCTCTAAATGGCGGTATCATTACGTTGTACATCAATAGGACACAGCACACAAGATTTAACAGAATTATGAAACAAAATCCTGAAAATCAAAGAATAGAAGTGCTTATTTCCAGACGCTCTAGGTTTTACATTAATATATAATGGAATCTAGACTATTCAGGTTTTGAAGTATACAAAATAATGTTAGAAAATGATAATAGTTGATATAGAACTTCAGGTAGCGTATTATCTGTTCAAAATCTATGAAAATTACTCATTCCTATACTTGCCTTAGTTGATTTCATGGATCATAATTCATCATTAGAACTACAGAACAAATTTTTTGACAGTGAGTTTAATTAATCATATCTGCATAAACCATGAAATCATATATGAAACTACAGATTATATAATATAATAAACCTAAACAAAACATAATTCAGATCTATAGTAAGACTGAAATAATAAAAAGTAATAGAAAATAAAATGTTTAAACAACTATTGTAGGTCAAAATGTAGGGGCTTTAGAAATCTTCAAAATTTATAAACGCAAGTAATATGTGTTTAATCTATAGATTATGAGATTTCTTATAAAAAATCGTAAATAACTAATTACTTTATTGTGAATTGTAAAAAAAAACAGATAACATGTAGTGTCGGTTGCTATGTTAAGCTCAAATACCTTATTCTAGCTTTTCGACAGGCCGATTTATCCATTCCTCTGGAGTCACATTTTGACCTCATTAATTATTCACTTATCAATCCTGACTGTTTTTATATGAGCATGTGTGTGTACACTTTTTATTCTATTTATCACGTCGAGCTCACCACTTTAATGGCCAAAAATCTGACTCCGATTGGATCGAACAAATAATCGTTATTGAATGTTATTGAAATATACATACCGTCAATCCTCGTATAGTTTTGTAAGTAGTATGTAGCGGAACTTGGCATCGAATTTGCAACGATTGTCAAACCAAGTGGAGAGTTTCAGTGCATCAAAAATGCAGCGTTGGCACAACAGGGGAGACTCTAATTTATGGACAAGCTAATCAGAAGCGTTTCAGGGGTTTCAATGTCACGGCACCAACTTCAGTGCTCAATGCTAATGTACGATCGGTTCATAAGGAATTTTATACAAAACGTGATAATTGAGCGGCTATAACAAACAAAACGGCGAGACTATAATTTGTGGACGAATCAATCACGTATAAAATAACAGATCTCTGATTTTGGAGCGAAAGCCTTTCATCCATTCGGCTAAATAGATTTCTGGCATTATAGCTGATGTCAGTTCGTGATGAAAACCCCATAATTAGTTCCTGACTAAAGCAAATTATGACAATTATTGAGAACTGGATAATAAAAGCACCAGTAACACTGGCTGCAGCCATGTACTACAATATATACGGATGTTTGGAGAGAGTACAGACTCCTATATAGGCTTGGTTATGTGCATCGTATCGTTATCCACAAGTGGAATTTTTTTACTCAACAACCAGAGTGCACACAAACAATAATGAAGCTATGTGGTCGAGGCTGAAAGAGTTTTTGAAACTTTATCGTGGCTCCAGTGGCCGACTACTCTGTATCCATATGGATGATTTACTCTAGTGCATGTATTACGATTTTATAACCTCTGAACTTCTTTCTAACCTCGACAAGTTTTTGAGCCACGTATAAGAAGTGTATCCACTTTATTTCCTTGGTTTTGTATATATTTTTACACTATACTGACTGTTTGCTGATTGGCCGATATTTCTCAAGGCCCCTTAAGATTTGTTCAAAGGTCGTCTATAAATCAGATTCTTACCCTGGATGCTAGCTGAGTGGTCTAGATGTTGAGCGTTCATGAGAAAGATTGAAAGTTCTGAGGTCGATTCTCAGAGTTCGGTTGTGGATGCGCACTGCTGAGGGGTCTCATATTAAGATGGAATGACTGCCTAGTGACTCCAGGTTTTCAATGGTTACCTAATTTAGATTGGTTGGTGACCCCAATAGAACAAAACTACCTCCACAACCTGATATTTATTCTTAGATATACGTGTACCATCCATCATACCGTGAAAGGTGATGAGAATAATATAAATTATGAAATGATCTAAATCTCCAGTAGGTAAACGAAATTTAGATATCTCAATGTAATGCACTAATTTCACTCTTCTATCCACATAGTTGGATCCATAAATAGTAACTCCATACTAGGAAAATCTTCTAAATACTTACCTGTAACTTGGTTACTAATTGATACAAGACTACTACCTAGTCTATTGATTTGCGAATGTTTGTTTGATCCAAAAATAGTCTCTTTTACAATGTTTCATAATTTTCAATTGTTTTCCTAGCTGATATCGATATACGATAGAAGTAACCTACCAACCGGACAAACTGATAATCTCAATATTTTCAGTTTGTTTTTCATCAGATCTGACAGATCTTCAGTTAAAGTACTCAGGTTTATTCTGGGAAAAAATAAACATTTCAATCACCCGATTCATCCTAACAATTCTATCAAGACAACTATGTCATCGGAATATATGTGGTTACCACGTTCAATTCAAATAAAAAACAACCGCCAGTATCCTAAACACTAAGTATATATTTGTAATAAGACAAACTGTAAAGAATGTATTTGTTGGATTGGATGAGAAAGATAAGAAAATCGAACTGTTTATTTACTTACATAAAACAGTTCAGTTGGGGTTAGATTTCCATCTAATTCAATGACATTGAATGGATTGAACATTTTCATATAAGAATTTATGTGTGATGCTATATTTTTCTCATGATATTCTAAATCTGATTTCATTTTCTCTGGATTGTCTTCCAATCGTGAAATTAAATATTCTAATTTATTCTTATTTAATTTTTTGAAATCTGGATGACTTTGTCCACTAATTTGATCTTCTTCCTCTTCGTCATTAACTTCTTCCATAGCTTCAACATCTTCAAGTATATTATCTGAACTATCATCTGTATCCTCTTCAGTTTTGTTTTGTTTAACTTTCGTTGTTTTGTTTAAAAATTTTTCTTCAGGTTCACAAAATGATTTTATTTCGTCAGTATAATTTTGGCTGGAATATACAGTTCCATCTTCCACATCAATTCTCAGTCCTTCACGTCTTCGTATGATATCCTCTTGAGGAATCTATTTGGATAAAAATATGAGTAATAAACATTTATATTAAGTTATACGGAAACTAAGTTTCTACATATTTTAATTATTCTGTTAAAACTATTTGTAAGAGGCTGGAAATAAATTCAACTCCGGTTTGTAATTTGGCAGTCTACTTAGCGACCAAAGAAGCAGCAATCATCATTCCACTATCTATGTAAGCAATGTCCATTGGCTTGCCTAATTCTGTGTTTTTCTGCTGCCTTTTTCGCGTAGCTGCAAAACTTAATCCTTTAGTGTGATGAATTTTCGTAATTTATGTGGTCCTCTAAATGTTTGCTCTAAAGGTTTTGAATCAGTTTTGTTTCCTCGTTTTTCGCTACCACTAGTCAGGTCACTGTATTCTTTCCGGTATGCTAACGTGCTTTATGCGATAAAATGTTAATCTATTTTGTTCTGAATAAACATTTCTCAATTATTTACTGACGGTCTACTTAAAAACACCAAAGGATGTCATCCCAGCATGTAGTGCGTGTCTCAAGTGTAACGCAGTCTGACATGGTTAATAAGAATTACAGTCATAGAAAAATTCATGGCATAATCTACTTTTTATTAAAAATTACATCATAATATGAAAAATTCACTGACCACCTGGATGTAAACATGATTGTCGTTCTGGCCTACGATTCACTTAGTTGACTTGATGAGGTTGAGTATATTTCCACTCTTTGTAAGTTGGTTAATAAAATTAAAAATTCTACGCAATATTTTAAAGCTCATCAATTAAAAATCAGGAACACGTATCAAAAATAAAAATAACTTTGAAGCTGTGAGGACGGCCCACAGGTGAACTCAAGGAAGCTTTAAGAAGCTCAGAAAGCGCCGAAGATATTCCACCCAATCATCTTTTGGAATAATATTCCAGAATCTCGACGTGTTGTTTCCCTATTGGATAAATGGCGAAAATCTCAGTACGCGGATTGGATGAGTATAATAATAATTTCGTGTTTAATTAAAACTGTTGGAATAGCATTTCTTTTCACTTATCTTCTGTCTTTTCACTTGCGACTTGGCGGGTTCTAGCTTATATTAAGAATCTAGGCATCAGATATAACAGAAACTCATTTACTATATCTTTGCCTACAAAACTTAAAATGTAATATTTTAACATAAATACTAGTTACACAAAAGATTGAAATATCCAGATCATTTTGATCATATAACTTTGAAACTTAAGACTAATTAAGTAAGATGAAAAAGGAGAACACGTACAAAGCGTTTAAGCAATTTAAATGATGTAAAAACATTATTTTGTTTTGATTAATAAATGTTATGAAATTTAACTGAAAAGTAAAAGGAAGTAGGGAAAGGTCTTATTACAACGAGATCAGATTAAGAAAAGTTTCCTTATTATAAGTCATTTACAAGCTTTTTAAGCCAATGATACAGATATCTTAAACCCTAACCGACTTATGTTCATTTACTTATAGATGAATCAAAACAATTTGCTAATATTTACCATTTATAAAAATTAATATTCGTCAAAAATGACACGTAACACTGACGAAGTGAGTTTAGACACTTCTCTGTTACTTTTTAAAACTAATATACTGTACTTCTAGGCTAACAAATGAATTTAACAGTGATAAGTGCCTTTACCGTTTCAGTACGATCTCATTGAAAATTACAGACTGGATAAAGTATTCTAACTAAACAACAAAATACATGTTTGTCATTTAACTAAAAAGATGAGTATTTATATCCATTACTATCAGCTATACAGTAACACATAATTCTAAACTCAAAACGTACAGTCTTTTAATATTTCCCGAACTCTAGTTTTTGAAGTTAACTTCCTTATATCGGCATCGATACTATTTGAATGTATACAAAAAGTATGGACTGTTAAACTCATATAGTAAAATGGAAGATCTAGCTTACCATCCGAGTGTTCACTAAGATATTTATGAACAACATATTTATAAATCGGATTAATCTGGTTTTAGAAGAGCTATTAACAACTCATTCCCAGGACTACAATTAATTGCTTGAAATACAATTTCAGTGAGCAAATATTGTACTACTTACGCATTTTCGAGTAGCTTGTTTCGTACGCACTGAATTTTAAATCATGTAACTTGGAGATTTATGCGACGATATTTAATTCATCTCAGAATCCAGATTAGTTTTAAGGTTCTATAACCATCTGTGTCCGGCATGTGAATATTTTTTTACTAAACCTTATTACGTATTGACAAAAAAATGTGCTTTTAATAATATATAGCAGTATCCATGGTCCTAAAAGAAGAGTTACAATATGTCACCTTAGTATCAACAAACAGAAACATTATGTAACGAAGATTTTCGGTCTACTGCAAACGTTTTATCTCGTTGTTAATCAGACTTACTACGTAAAGCCTCAGCAATTTTGCTAAGCATTACACTCATGAATTACTCATTGCTTTGATATTTATGTTTACGTAAACAAATTTAGACATACTGTCATTATTGCTAGTAAGTGATAAATATTTTGCATTCACTATGCCTTAACAAGCCCTAGTTATTTCATGCAACCAGCGTTACTGTAGACATCAAAATTCCTTTTTGACTATATATCACCTCTTCGGAATACCTAAAGCCATTTTTCTGGCATAACTGTCTTATGGCAGAATGACTCAACAATGAATGAATCATCTTGAACACAAACCTTCAGAATTAACTGTTATCATAAAATGGCAAGACGACCAGAAGAAAAAAGTCTGTGGTGAGGAAGTCGTCCACCTCTTACTTCTAGTTCATCTACTGCTTGCACTCAATTCTAATCTCCGAATGTTTAAACAAATACTACAGATGGATCACAGCAGAGTTTAAAGCTAACGACACGACAATATGTAAAAATATGGCTGACGTAAAACATTTGGGTATTTTGGTGATAGAAAAACCAACTGAGTAAGATTTTAGGAATATGGGGAGTATAATGAACTATCTTTAGAAAAACGTGATGAGCTTAGTTGCAGTTCAGTGTCCTTTATAGATTATTTACGTCATAGTCTCGTTGCCACTGTTGTATCGGCGGTTCAAACGCTTACATTTGAAACAGAACTAACCATAATTTTGCGACTCAAAGAAAGAAAAATAAAACTGGTACAATGAAGATTAGTCGACTATACAAAAGTATGTCCCCAAAATACGTCTATAGACCGAAATACATTCATTTACATAATTATTTGGCAGACATTTGATAATGTCACACATAAAAGCACAGTAATTTGCCGCAAAAACACATATGCTGCACATAGCTTACTCACAATTATGCAGAGAACGTAGCTTTTACACTAACCAAAAGTCCCCCCCGTCACATTGAATAAATTTCATACTGAATTGGTACAAAAAATGTTAATCATAAAGAATGCCACTTTTTCATTCCCTCATATCAGTTTATCTTTCAACCCAACTCGAATATTTTATTTGCAAAAAAATATTGTATATGACTGATGATTTCTGAATGTACAACACATTTTTATTTTTCGTTTTCAATGACGAAAGATTTGCTTTTATAAATAAACGATTGTTGCAAAACTTGTTTTTGGTTTGGAAAACTAAGGATTCTTTGTGGTTTAGTTGATAACTTTTAGTTTTTATTCCGTAACTTCTTTTTGCAACTCTGACTTTAATGTTTTAAAATCTTGTTTCTAGCTTGTGAAATTACATGAATATTAAAGTGAAACGTGGGAAGTACTCCTTGGTAATACTGCATTTTAGAAGACTTTTAAAATCTCAAATGTCCTGAATACCTTTACAGCCACTAGTCACAATAACACATCTCATGAACAGCTTAATTATTATTATTAAGGATTCAAAACTTTAGCATTGCGCATCATTTAAATTGTTGCTGATTCAAGAATATATTGCATTAAAGTCGTTTTTAGATTGCTCAATCTTAATTATATGCGCTAGTAAATGTTTTGTATTCATTAGCAAATGCATCTAAACAAAGAGTTCATTCAATTCAAAAATCTGTTAATTAATCATTTTCCGAATTACGCCTACATAGTTAGTTATCACATACTTATGGATGAGCGACATTTATATTGACACAAGGCCAAACAACTCAAGATACAACAGACCCAAAATTCAAATAATTTTAACAAAATAATAAAACTACCGAATAAACTAGACTAAAGTAATAAGTTGAGAATGATGACTGATTCAAAATACAAAGTAAAAGCGTTCGGTTAACAATGATTACGTTTAACTTTCATAATATTAGCCCCAGTATCTGAATTTCGTTGCCTTTCATTCACCAACAAATATATTTGTGACTCGGTAATTTGCTTCAAAAGAAATTTTCTGGCTTTCCAGAGTGAAATTATTTGCAACACTTTATATTTTTCTGTTTCTAATATTGAACAAAACGCTGAATCGACAGAAGACTATAAATCTATACAAAAAATAATGTATCAACCGGACAAGCTTTGAGCCTTCTGAACCGAGTAGCTTAGCGGATGATGCCTCAGTGTTCGAAGAGATAGTTAATAAATTTTGGTATTAATGTGAATACCAACGCTAGAATTCCAACCTGACATTCTCCATACTTCTATAAATTTCTCTTATTTGACCCAACAAGATTTTCCGTGTTAAGAGTAACATACTCGTGCACCTTAGATAATAACGCTTTCTATACCCAGCCACAACAATCTGGTTTGTGCTGTAAAGAAAGGATTCCTATTCAGCATCACTTTAAGTACTGCCAAGCGTTTTGTTTATGTATTTCAACTAGCGTCTTTGATTCAAAGTCAAATTCACCTGGAGAACTTCTGGAAATTCCCATCTGTATCCGAATATCAATGATCAAACTTCTAAAAAAATGTAACCCTGAAAACATTTTGATGAATAGTGAGGCTGAAAGGGATCAACAAACAAATGCGTGATTTTGTACACTTCCCCTTCAAGACTCTTATTACATAAGGATCCCGATTTTACCTGTGTCTATAGAGCAAAATAGAGAATAATAACTAACGACTAGAGCAAATAGTTTCAACGCAAACTGAAGAACTTTTTTATAAGTTTTGTACCCTAACTATCTTTCTGTTAATATGTTCGAGTACCTACATGAAGTGTTCAACGAACAATTTCTAAGTTTGATCAATAACTAACTGAATGATATACATATTTCTTCCTTGAATAGTGTGTTTTTGAGCCATATCATAGAACAAGTTCAGAGTGTTTTTTTCAAACTTCAGCCGTGCTAAAACGAAACCAAAGAAATTTGAAACGAAATAAGTTAAAATTTAGAATTTGAATATGACAACGATTCAAAAGTGTGAAAGCATAAATTTTAACACAATTAAATTATGATGAGCAGGAAAATTGCAATTTACACTGACTTTGATGTGAACAATGAAGTCCGGCTTCAGATTCAGAGATGTAATACAGGCGATTTGTTCTTCGATAGTAATTATTGAATCAGAGAAAGCTGGTAAATCATCCAGTACATATCCATAATGGGCACACTCAGGTGACTCAAGCTTTTGCGTAATTAAATTGTAAACTAGTTTTTCATCCAAAGGTTGACCACTTCCCATTAATTCATTAATAACTTTTCCACTATATGTTGCCCTATTAATATTCTCCGTTATAAGTTCCATTGCTGTAGGATAAACGTTTTTAAATGTTACTTACGGTTAACAAGCTGCAATTTCCATTTTGAGCATAGCCTCCTGGCCAATTCAGTCTTTCCTGAGCATGGTTTACCGAGTATAATGATACACACAGGCTTTTTGTTCAACGATTGCAATACCGCCTGAAGCATAATTCATAACGTTAACATCACGTACACTATCACCGTTATATGAACTATTACTATCATATAATTTTTTAACAAATCCCCTAGAAGTGAGCTCGTCTTTCGGATAAAAAGTAAGCTGTTCGTTCATTTTCAAATATTCAGTGAATTTTTGTCATGGTAAAATGCTCTCAAGGACATTTTCTAGTTAGAAAAAGTAATTACTAAGTAAGTAGACATCGTTGATTTCAATCACTGTAGTGTATAAATTATTTTATTTACTGGTTTGCAATAAGATAACTGTATAACTATTGTATAAATTCCGTATCTGCCGTCTTACGTTGGGGTGAAGTTATTTTGACTAGATAATTCCTTTGTATCTATTGAGAGTCATACACTATATCAAGATTTTTAAGTACTTGTGTTTGTTTGTGAGCATACTTCTTAGTCGACTGCAATGTTGAGCTATCCCATTATCCCCTTGAGGTTGCATTAGTTCCCAATAATGTGCTTCGGCGGAGACTTGCAGCAATTCATAAATAAGTAAAGAAAACAAACTAACAAACCTAAAATCTCAATTGACGACAATACGATGTAGGAAAGCAGACAAAACATATACATTTCAAAGTCACGTTTTGTTGCAAAATCGATGAGGAAGGTAAAATATTTTACTCTCTCTTTCAGTATGAAATTTAAATCGCTTTCCTACAACTTCGGGACACTTTTAGAGCCATTTATACTATATCCTTTTTAATTACTTGTGTACATGACATGCATCAGCTACGTATTACTTGGCGGCTGCAAAAGCCGATATATGCCTTTATCTATGTTTCTTCAGTAACCACAGAATGGTCATGAGTAATCATAAATTTAAGTGGTTACTACTTCAAAGTTACACATGGCTTTTCGGCCGGTATTCACAGAAATCCCTACGCTTTAAAAGCCATCGACTGTGAACTGGGTTATTCCATTACCACTTTCGATTGTCTTATCTCAAGTGTTGGTCCCGAAACTAATCAGTGAAGATGTCATGGATGGTAAGATTTGAAGATGTATTTGGACTATAGGTTCGGGCAACACCTTCTATGCAATGCGAGATGGCAAGTTGTCGTCAAAGTTTCGTAACATGGAATAATCAAACGTAATCTGGTGCGGATGCTTGATCTATCACATTCAAACGACAAGGAATAAGGTGTACAGTTCTCTCGTAGTTCCCTTACTAGTAAGAACAATGCCTTTGTAGATCACCAGTGTGGATGATATATGTCAAAATGATTGGAGGCTTACTCGAGTTAGACGTGAGTGGTGTGGCGAACTAGCTAACGCCGTAGTCACACTTCGCGGTCAGCACCTTACGTGGATTACCCCATTGGCGTATCAAAGTACTATAGATGCTTTGAAGACTGTACAACACATAGGACGTTATTACAGAAATTTATTAGTTAAAGTAGATGCAAGCAAAGGTAAGACCACTGCCGCATGGGCCAGTCCATGACGTACGATCAACTGATGTGCGTTGGTTGTTCTTGACATTGACGAGAATCGATGATTTGTTCGATATACAATGACCCAACTGCTGGATGATTTGGCTAGTACTCAGTGGAATTTCACTGGCTCTACACCTTCTACTGTTCGTCCGATTTATTTCTCGAACCAGTGGTGTTTGCGACACAGGTATGATGTAATTCCTGAGAGGATAGTAATACAGTGAAAAAGTTCAGTCTCGAACTGGCGTTCTCGGCTTGCAGTAATTTCGCTGATTATTAAAACTTCTGGCCATGGTGTAAGATGATCTATACACAATAGAATGGAGAGCATCCATCTGACTACGGAAACGACCTTATCAAACCAAGAGAAACGTGTTCAAAACAAGCGTCAGGAGTTATGAAAAAATCCAGTGAGTCATTTTTTATGTCTCATTACCCTAGACTTCTGGTAGCATACACAAGAGCGTCCCCATTTCCCACTATTTCATTCATACCTGAAAAGCAGAAGTTTTGTTCTATGAGCTCAGCCTTTCGCTTGGACACCTGCATATGAAATTTTGTGCAATGTATTAGAGACATTAGAACGATAGTGTTTCATCATGACCGAAACATCGCAAATAACGTAATTGTCTCACAGTAAAGTTCGGTAGCCTGTTTTCACTTGTTTGATTTGTAGCGTGGTGTCGAGTTGAGCTGAACTATGAAAACCGCTACCAGACTACGTGCCAATTAACCAATAAGATTCCGAAAGGCCAAAATATCAGAAGGCAGATGATTGTAGTAGTCGTATATATTTGTTGGCGATCTCGTGGTATCGAAAGAATACCGAGATCGTGCCAAAGGAGTACAGTTGCGATCGGCAAGATAAGATACGTGCGTAGTCCAAAAACCGCGTAAAAGCAACGGAATACAATGGAAGACTAAAATGGCTGTTATGAGCACAGTTAAACAAACGAGCACAGTAAAACAGTCACTGGTACAATTGGTTATAATAATAATTGTTTTCATCGAACCAATCGTGTTCTGTTGACAAAAGTAGGTCACTACAGGAGCCCCCCGCTAGAAAGGGTTTACACTTTCGATAGTTAGCGGTTTGATTCGTGGGACTGATCGGCAGAAGTGCGGTTGTAGGACGAAGGAAATTGGCGGAACAGGAAGTGATCGTTCATCCTCGAGTTGCCAACGAAGGACTTTTGCGCAGAACGGTACCAGAAGTGTGCTGTATTTGTTGGTCGAATTAGCATACCACACCAGAGTGGTTTGTATCCAGGATCTGATGATTGCGTTCGTATGGATGCGGACCAGAAAACGCTGCAGACGTAGGACGAAACCACGTTGAGCCAAGAAACCGGACGCGACCATAACGACCAAGCGTATGCCAGGCGAATTTGAGACCAGATAATCGACTGAGTGCGTTGACTAGAGCATGGGTGGCCAAACCAGCTTTTGCCAAAGTTGACTGAAGTCGACGTTATCGAACGGGCGTAGGTCGGAGGCGTTGGCTCAGGATACAAAAAAAAATCAAAAAAAGAAAAGTGTAGCATGCGTGTAGTATAGGAATAATCCTACACCGTATCCGTTATTGACTGCGTTTAGTCGCGAAAGCGTACGGTTAATCGTACTCGGCGACCGGAACGTGAGACGGTGGTCTCGTTCGTACTTCGTGAGCCTGCGATCTCATCCGAGGTCAAGGGCGGCGTGGTCTGCCGATCTGGACGTGAGACGGAAGTCTCGTCCGTAGATGGTGCAGATGACGCGTGCTGTTGACCGGGACGTGAGAACGAGGTCTCTGATGTATCTAGCGTGGGATCCGAGGTAGATGTAGAGATCCCGTTCTGATACCTAAGAGAACGAGCGGTAAGGTTTCGTACGTATTGTCGTTTTCGTGTGCTCGGAGAGCACTTTTAAGTTGGCGATGAAACCGTTCGACTAAACCATTCGATGCTGGATGGTAGGCGGTAGTGCGTATGCGTTCCGTACCAAGCAGCCGGGTCAGTGAGGAGAATAATGCGGACTCAAATTGTTGTCCTCGGTCAGTCGTGACAGTCGAGGGACAACCGTACAATGCTATCCATCGTTCTACGAAGCGGTGAGCAACTGTCTTCGCCGTGATAGACGTGATGGGAATAGCTTCGGGCCATCTTGTAAAACGGTCAATGCACGTGAGTATGTGATCATACCCATGCGATAGTGGCAATGGTCCTACAATGTCTATATGAACGTGATCGAAGCGAGCATCAGGCGTAGCGAACGTGCCAATGGGGGCAGCTACGTGCCTGTGCACTTTTGATCGTTGACACTGTAAGCATTGCTTTACCCACATACGAACATCTTTATTCATGGACGGCCAGACGTATCGTGAAGCGATGAGACGTAATGTGGCTGCGATACCTGGATGAGACAATCCATGAAGGGCATCGAAGACGAGACGGTGATAGGTAGAGGGTACGATGGGTCGAGGAAGACCGGTAGAAATATCACATAGGATAGTACCTGAGCTAGTAGATAGGGGTACTTCCTGACACTGAAGGGACGAAGATTGTGGTGCTTCTGTACAGACAGGATCGTTTGCTTGCGCGGCGGCCATAGCAGGAAGATCGAGCACCGGTAAGGTAACTGCATTCGTCTGGATACGTGAAAGAGCATCGGCAACATAGTTCGACTCGCCTTTAATGTGACGAAGGTCTGTCGTGAACTGTGAGATATAGTCCAAAGGTCTGCACTCTCGTGGTGAGTAGCGGTCAGACTTGGTATGCAGGGCATACGTTAAGGGCTTATGGTCGGTGAATAAGATGAATTGACGTCCTTCTACTGCGTGCCGGAAATGTTTGATGGCGCAGTAGGCTGCAAGCAGTTCGCGACCAAAAGCGCTATATCTCGTCTCCGTGGGAGTAAGGCGTCGTGAGAAAAATTCAAGCGGTTGCCAACTACCGGAGATATTCTGTTGAATAACGGCTCCTATAGCGAAATCTGATGCATCAACCGCTATAGTAAGCGTGGCTGATGGGTCAGGATGAGCGAGGAGTGTAACTTCAGCGAGAGCCGTTTTGATCTCTGAGAATGCAGTACGTGCGGTATCGTTCAATTCTAATTTGCGTGGATTACCGCGTAGTAAATCGGTTAATGGTCGTAACCGTTCTGCCGCGTGAGGGATAAAACGTTGGTAGAAGTTAACCAAACCGAGAAAAGCCTTCAGTTCCTTGATTGAGGACGGCACGTTGTACTCCTTGATTGCTCGAACTTTGTCCTCGCAAGGCAGAATACCCTCTTGTTTGATGATGTGACCCAGAAATATTATTTCTGATTTACCCAATTCACATTTCTCTGGGTTGACTACTATTCCATTATCCGAAAGACGTTGGAATAATAGCGTAAGGTGTTGATAATGTTCATCTACGTTTGATGATGCGATCAGCAGGTCATCAATATAGACTTGAACAAAATCCAAGTCTCGTACTATGCTATCGATAAACCTTTGGAAAGTTTGAGCAGCATTTCGTAATCCAAATGGCATTCGTAGGAACTCAAACAGACCGAACGGAGTCGTGATAGCAGTTTTTTCGATGTCTTCAAGAGCGACTGGGATCTGGTGATATGCTCGTACCAGATCGATTTTAGAAAAGATAGTCGTGCCCTTGAGCGATGCCGTGATGTCGTGTATGTGGGGGATGGGGTAGCTATCAAAGCGCGTAACTACGTTTAATGCTCGGTAGTCGCCGCATGGTCTCCAACTAACCCCATCCTTTTTGCGCACCATGTGTAAAGGAGAGACACAGGGACTGTGAGAAGGACGAATAATACCAATAGATAGTAAATTGTCAAACTCACGTTTAGCGAAAGCTAATTTGTCCGGTGCCAGTCGGCGTGGTCTTGCCGTGACTGGTGGTCCGCGGGTGACTATGTGGTGTACCACACGATTGGTCACCGATGAAATCTCCTCGAATGGTTTAATTATTCTGGGGAATTTCTCGAATAAGGCGTGGAATTTATCGTCACGCGAATAAAAAGTGCCGAGGATTCGGTACGCGTACATCGGAGTCTATTATATTAATACTATTCTTATCGTTATCCGTCATGTCAAATATATATATTAAAAATTAATATGAAAATATATGACAGACGTGGATAGATAAAACAATAGACCCACCGAATTGCCTTCTTTGAAAGATTTGACCGAGGTTGAGGCGTGTTCCAATATTTGGCTCACCAAATGTAGCGTGGTGTCGAGTTGAGCTGAACTATGAACACCGCTACCAGACTACGTGCCAATTAACCAATAAGATTCCGAAAGGCCAAAATATCAGAAGGCAGATGATTGTAGTAGTCGTATATATTTGTTGGCGATCTCGTGGTATCGAAAGAATACCGAGATCGTGCCAAAGGAGTACAGTTGCGATCGGCAAGATAAGATACGTGCGTAGTCCAAAAACCGCGTAAAAGCAACGGAATACAATGGAAGACTAAAATGGCTGTTATGAGCACAGTTAAACAAACGAGCACAGTAAAACAGTCACTGGTACAATTGGTTATAATAATAATTGTTTTCATCGAACCAATCGTGTTCTGTTGACAAAAGTAGGTCATCACAGATTCATGGTCTGATTCGTCTAGAATATCAGTGACTTCCAGTTGTCAAGACTCTCGATAAGAGTTCTCGTCTAAAGATTAGTTAAAAATATAGGTATGATGTTCATTGTCAGCTCCATTGTCGGCTTCCAGCTTTTTACTCCATGGTTCACAACAAATAGGATCTCATAACCAAACGTGATAATTTGTTTGAAGCCTCACATATATTGAATTATTTGTCGTTTCATTTACATACCTTATTAGAATTGTAAATGGCACCTTTGAACTTAGTGTTCCTACCAAATCAAATCAAATTTTCGATCGCACCACAGCTACATGTACCCACTGGTTGTATCGGTTCACGCCACAACCCATTCTCATCAGCATTTACAGTAGCTTGTAAGTTTAGTGAATAATAGTAAACCCTAACCAGATTATACACAAAGTTGGACATACCTCGATCTTAGAGGTTTGATCAACTGATTTTGACTACAAGTTGAAGTGAATGGTAGATGGAGTGAACAGAACATTCACAGAAATGGCTCGCCCTAAGCTACAGCTAAGCACAGCCTTTTTTCAATCATCCCTTAATCTCTTCTTAACACATAAAACATTCTTCACACAAGATTTTATATGTTCTGTATGCATGCTATGACAGCAAGATAATCAAACCAACAGATTAGGGTGGATGGGGCCAGAAAATCATTAGGCAGCGTAAATCCAAAGAAGATTAGATTATTCGGGAAGTTATCCCACTACAGTTTAGATGAAAAAGGATGAGGGCTTTCAGATGGACTCAAAGGGCATACACATTTGGACGACGGCTACCATCTACATTCTGTTCATTCATATGACAAATCTTATTTGAAACAGTTCCAAAATACTTTATGCGCTTATATATGTCTTGGTTGGATATTTGAGGTTATAAAGGAATAAAAAACAATATTCAATATAACTAGCCAATTAAACGAACACTGATAATTTTAAATCTGCACTCCATTAAATTAGAAAATCAACATATTAGAATGAAGAACTGAAAGTCAGCTTGTCGATCCTAATCCCGCTTCAATCACTAAATCTTTCGAAGTTCCGACCAGAGACACATAAGTGGTTTTGACCACTTGAAGTAATCCAGATAGGAGAACTGTCACATTTGTTGATTACCACGGTAATCTCGTGGCTTTGCACATGAGGTCTGTGCTTTGGAATCAGGGTTTTCCAAAGCCCTCAAGTGGATCCACCAACCCGGTTAAAGCGCCGAACATTCGCTTTTCGTCCCCTTAATTCTTCAAACAACACTCCCGCCGCGAGAAGGCAGTGAGTGAGACTTCCTTGGCAATGATTGTGTAGTGACTAACTTTTATGAAGAAAATGCGATTGGTATAATGGAAGCAATTATTATAATTAACTGTACTAGTGATTGTTTTACTGTACCTGTTTGTTTAAGTGAATCAAAAAACACTCCCTTCAGTTGTTTGTGACCTTTCACGGACTCTTGTACGCTCAGTAGTTTCGCTTGTAGATTTTGGAACGATCTCGGTATTATTTTGATAACGCCAGATCGCCAACAAATACATCTTTACTGCAACCTTCAACTGCATTCCGATATTTGGCCTACGGAGGGGGCTAACCTGTAACTGGCATGTAGTCTTCCTGTAGTGGTGATCATAGTCAACCGCCACTCGACGCCTACTACAATTGTATGCACGTGGCCATGTGAGAGCATTTCGAGAGGGAGAGTTAACTCTCTCAACTCTTAGCCGTACCAGGGCATTTGGACCACAAATAAACTAACAAATATATGTTGTCCGTTCTATTCCTCATATTATACTTAATCTAACCCTGTTTAGGGAATGATGGCGAAAAAGCCAAATAGGAATCGATCTGAAAGAATTTTTTCCGAACATTCATTTATTCAGATAGACTACAATACGCTCAACATCGAGAGAGGACTTCTTAGCCTACTCAATTTAGCTAAAACGTAATTCGATGTTTGCAGGCATGAGACATGCAAGCAAGAACAGACAAAAACTAAACAAAGGCAGTTTGAGATTCATATATAATGTCCTTCATGTAAAACAACTACAAATTTTTGAACCGAAAAATGCTTCGCTTGAACAGCTAAGCAGCACTAGACAAATTTTTTAGATGAAAAGAGTCTTCAAAATGAGAATTAGGAAACTAGTTACAATCAATTCGATCAAAAACCAAGTATGTGCACGAGTGCGGTTAGTACAGTCTTTCACGCTCCATAGGCCAATTTCATTTCTGTATCATTCAATTTACTAGTAACACCTAGACGATAGAGAAAACAACAACACAAATCACTTCGAGTGCAGCCGCTCCTCGGCCATAACCCCTACTGACCTATCATAATCGTGACAAACAGATTATTCCCATCTTCTTATTGCTTTTATCCAAATATTTAATCTTGTCAATCACTCGTGTAACCTTAACCACATTTTGTGATAGTACGCATGTGTCTGCATAATTACTTGCACCTCTTCCATGCTTACATGAGTCCAGTCACGTTTACTCCGATTGAGTGGGCCCATGCTGATCGCTTTGATTCGAATCTTTTATCGCGTCTGCATTAATGGATTTATGAAATATATGCACCCAAAGGCAGTTTATTCACTAACGCAACTAGGTAGATGGATATACCCAGTGTTAATTGAGGAACTATATTTCATAATTTCTCACAAAGGAAACAGGGTCAACGACAAGCGCTAAACAAACCTGAATCCCAATGGGTGTTTATTCATAACTATCTAATAATTATACTACCATCGCTTTCACAAAGATACACAGACGATAAAATCAAGCTGATTGCAGACTCATTATATCTTGAGATAAGGACAACTGCTACTGTAAATACAATGAAATAACTATAACACTACTGTTTACTTGGTATTCTTAATGTAATAAAGGTAAAGTGATGTAGATTATTAAACAGAAATACGATATCATACCTTGTGTTTTAATTTAAGTCAACAAACACCTCATCAACGCAGAAACAGATGATGGTTGATTATATGGCAACAACTATCACTTAATTCCACTTATATATTGTAAAGCATTACGACATACCAATTAGAAGCAAAAGAAACCTTTTAGAAGATGTAAATTTCATATTTTATTAGTACTGATATAGTAAAGCATCGACCATATACTATTTACAGTGATAAAGCACTTGACGATTGCTCATTTAAATGACAAGTTTGAAGGTCTCCCCCAACTGACAATACGATAGTAAACGAGTGTTGAGTACTTAAAATAACGATAAATAGAACCGGATGGAATATAAGCCACTTGGTGTATTTAAAACGACATTTGATGGAAATATTCAAAGCAAACCTAATTAACCGTCTGTTTGGTTATTTTGACTAAAGAAAGTGGTTTACGCAAAGACCACTCTAATACAGATTTCCAATTTCTTGTGATGTTTTTGGGACAACATATATAATGGGATAACATTGTTTTCAATCAGATCCTCATCAAGTTTACTCTAATATGCATTAATCTTTAAATGCATATGTGGCAACATTAGACCAATCAAGACATTTTATGAGTCAGCGGTAACAGTGGAATAGACCATGTAAATATGTACCAAGTAAAAAGTACAAGTTCTTAATGCTCTGACAAAAGGTCTAGTTGTGATAAAAATAATAAGGCTTAAGTCAATATTTCATAACAGGAGGTAGGTCAACTTGGAGATGCCCCCCAAATGCCCTGGTATGGTCAAGAGTGGGGTGTGTTCGCCCTCCCGCTCGAAATACTCTCACACAGCCACGCGTATATAGCCTCTGCCAGGGAAGTCCTACTCACTGCCTTCTCGTGGCGGGGGTGTTGTTTACGAAAATGAGAGGACGAAAAGCGAATTTCCGGAGCTTTAGCTGGATCCCAAATCAATGGTGCACATGGGCTCCAGTATCCTGCGGGAACAAATGGCGTATGAACCAACTTTTGGTCACCGGCTTCCATGGGACCGCATCTCCTCACGATGCTCCACTGCCTTGTGGACTAGACCCTTGGGTCGAAGGCTCGGGGTGTGCCCCCCTAAGAAAAGCACCTGCTTCGGTCTGGGCACCCGGGCAGTATCTCAGCCCACACACTAAAACATGATGAACTATCTACTTATGGAAAATATATAAAACAACTTGGAGATACAGACACTCAAATAAAATGCATTAGAATTACGTGATAAGTACTCAAATAATTATATATATTTGAAGAGTGGAAACAAGCGAACCAAATGTATGGAAAATAATATGAAAAAACCGTCTCTTACGGTTCATTCAGCCAAGAATTGTGAATTTCTTATACACACAAGGACTTGGTTTGTTAGCCTAAATTCATACAGATCCACCCATATAACTTGTCGAGATCGAACCCTGTAAGGAACACTGGTAAGAATACGATAAATCCCTAAAAATAGTCTGCCTATCTACTAAATGACTGTTATCAATTATTATTATTATTATTATTATTTATTATTTGAACACATAAATATTGGTACAGGGGGGCACCAAATATATATGCGCCACACAAAACAGTGATAATTAGAAGAGAAGGAGAAAAGAGAAAAAAAAAAGTAATGAACGTGGGGAATTATAAAAAAAAGAAGAGAGAGAGAGAGAACAATGGTGGGGGAAACGGAAAGGTACAATCAGAACAGATCTTTCAGTTAAGGAAGAATACGACCACCTTTTTATGAAGAAAGTAAAAGAAGGTTACAGCAGGATCGCCACTGGCTTCTATTCTGAGCCATATCTGATAACGTCTCTAGCCACTGCGTTACACCATCTCTCGGACCCCAACCAGGGAGTCGTGAAGGACCAACATAAGCTAGCCCTTTGCAGCTTTCTTTCATACCACGACACCATGTCATATACTGACCACCATTCCGCTTTTTCCAACCGGTCCCAGAGTCGGCAAATAATGCACGATGAGGAATTCTCTGGGACGACATTCGTAGAACATGTCCAAGCCACCGAAGTCGGTGTTTCAAGATGGTGACACCAATTTCATTATCGTCTCTGTGACCGAACACTCGATGCCGAACCTCTGCATTACTGACATGGTGTTGCCACTGGATGCCAGCAATCCTTCGGAGGCAACGATGATCGAACACAGAGAGTCGTCTAACATCCTCAACTCGGAGAGGCCAGGTTTCACAAGCATAGAGCAAAACTGCTCTCACCGTCGCGTTGTAGATCCGACCTTTTACAGCCAGACTAACATCACGAAGGCGCCAAAGATGGCCCAGATTGGCATAAGCCGCTCTGGCTTTCACTATACGTGTATTGATCTCATCACTCACACCACCACCATCACTTATGCAGCTACCTAGATACACGAACTTCTCGACCACTTCTATCTGCTCACCATCCAGAGTGAGTACAGGATTAGAATCCTGCCAGTCTTGTAGAAGTACTTTGCACTTCGAAGGTGCAAAGCACATACCATACCTACGGACACTGATTGCCAACTGATTAAGTGCGGATTGCATGGCTAGGGCATTCTCGCACAGTAAGACAATATCATCCGCATACTCAAGGTCGAGAAGTCTTTCTCCAGGCAACAGATCCACACCACCATTACTTACATCCGTCAGAGCTGTTTCCAGAATGTCATCGATGGCAAAGTTGAAGAGGAATGGTGAGATTGGGCAACCCTGCCTAACTCCACTGCTTGAATGGAATAGTGGAGAAAGGTGGTTGTATGCCCTCACTCTACCTGAGGTGTTTGTATATAAGGCTGTTAGGATGTTAATAAACTTCTCAGGCACACCCCTCTTCAATAGACAATCCCAGAGAACAGTTCTGTCCAACGAATCGAAAGCAGCCTTGATATCAAGAAACACTACGATTGTTGGCCTTTGATAAGTATGGCGGTGTTCTAACACTTGGCGGAGGGTGAAGATATGATCAATACATCCTCGACCAGAACGAAACCCAGCCTGCTCCTCGCGAGTCAATCCTTCTCGGGTTCTGAACAACCTACGAAGTATGACGGAAGCCAATAGCTTGGACGCAATCGGAAGTAGACTTATCCCCCGATAGTTGTTACAGGAACAACGTGAACCCTTTTTAAAGATAGGGACAACTATCGACTCATTCCATGACGTTGGTACACTCTCTAGTTCCCAGATCTTTGTAAACAACGTCGTCAGTCCTTTAGTCAGAAAGTCACCACCATCTTTAAAAAGAGCCGGGGGTAAGTCGTCTGGGCCTGGTGATTTGTAACGTTTCAAGAGTTGGAGTTCCTTGCGGACTTCCGCCTCATTTGGTGGATCAGTCGTCACCGGCCATGGAGGGCAGGACAGTCTGACCGATGTTGCCGGAGCAGCAGGCCAGTTGAGCTGCCCTTCAAAGAATTCTGCCCATCGTCCAAGACGTCGATGGATGTTAGTGATTGGCGTTCCGTCATCCTCGCAGATTGTTTCGCTCACACCAGACTTCTTGCTGCCGGTGGCTCGGATGAGTTGGAAGAGCTTCCGGTAATTACCAGATGCAGCTGCTGCTTCCAACTCACTGGCACGCTCCGACCACCAGGTTTCTCGGTCCTTACGCAAGCTTTGCCCGATTTCATTACGTAACATCCTTCGTCTGTGGTCAAACTCACGGTCACCCGGAGTAGACCGACGGGCTTCAATCAGTTGTAAGGAACCAGAAGAAACCCAGTGCTTGTAAGCGGGACGTTTCGCAATCCCACAGCTGACTTGACCCGCCATTTTCATGGCGTCATGCAATTTCAACCAATGCTCATCTATACTTTTCGGTGGAATAGTGGCTAGCCTAGAAGCTAGCTCGGCTCGGTACTTACTAGCAACAGAAGTTGCAGCCAGCTTGCTAACATCAATCCTGTGGTGGCGGTCACTTCGTTGTCCACTGAAAAGTAAGGTAAGATTGGTGCAGACCAGAGCATGATCAGATTCCAGATAGGTACTCCAAAAGGAGCGGCAGTCTTGTACACAACCGCGCCAGCGGTAGCTGATCGCGATGTGATCAATCTGAGTCCAGGCTTGAGATGCAGAAGGAGGACGCCAGGTGGCACATCGGCGATGACTGTGCCGAAAGTTAGTGCTAGCCAGAAACAGGTTGTGGTCTGTGCATAGTTGCAGTAGACGTTCCCCGTTATCTGTCCTGCGACCAACGAGTCCTCATCGGCCACCTAAACGACTCTCTTCTGTGCCTAGACGCCCGACCTGAGCATTCAAGTCTCCAGCTAGTACTACAATATCTGTCGAACGCACTTTCTGGAGAAGAACAGATAACTGGTGGTAGAACTCATTCTTGATTGCATCCGGGCTGCAATCTGTCGGGGCATAGGCGGAGATGACGAAAAGACATCGTTTCTCACGCCGATTTCTTCTCACTTTGATGGTACTTTCTAATCTAACAGCACATAACCGACTGTTAATGGGGATCCAGTCGACTAGTGCTGCCTCAGCTCTAGCGCTTAGTGCGACACCAACGCCAGCAAGACCAGACGAAGATGCCACAGGGTCCCCGGATAAACGCACGTAAAACAAGCTTTTTGGAGCGACAGATGGAGAGCGAACTTGTAGTACTTCACCAGAGTCTTGAATACGGGTCTCGGATAGACAACACACATCAATATTAAGACTTTCCAAAGACATTGCCAGCCCTATCTGTTGTCCGACCTGCATAAGTGTGCGAACGTTAAAGGCAGCCAGTTTGAATGGTGCGCGTGGTTTCAGAAAGACTGCTTCAGTACTCTTATTCGATGGTAACATACAATTTTCAAACCAGGCAGTGACTCGAGAACGTTTAGATAAAGCTGAATTTTTACCATAGGCGAGCTGCTGTCTGAGTCGAAACGGATACAAAAAGTAGAAATAGGAGATAGTGAGTAAATGACGTAGTAAATAATAATAATAATAATAATAATAATAATAATAATAATAATAATAATAGTATCAGTCATTTCAATGTTAGTCAGAGAAGAACGAATATTTTCCGTAAGCGAATATTTCATCATGTTTTGGTGTGTGGGCTGAGATACTGCCCGGGTGCCCAAACCGAAGCAGGTGGTTTTCTTAGGGGGCCACACCCCGAGCCTTTGACCTGAACGTCTGATCCACAAGGCAGTGGAGCATCGTGAGGAGATGCAGTCCCATGGTAGCCGGTGACCAACGATTGGTTCATACGCCATTTGTTCCCGCAGGATACTGGAGCCCATGTGCACCATTGATTTGGGATCCAGCTAAAGCTCCGGAAATTCGCTTTTCGTCCTCTCATTTTCGTAAACAACACCCCCGCCACGAGAAGGCAGTGAGTAGGACTTCCCTGGCAGAGGCTATATACGCATGACCATGTGAGAGCATTTCGAGAGGGAGAGCGGACTATCCCCACTCTCGGCCGTACCAGGGCATTTGGGGGCACAGTGAGGTGTATGTATGACAAAACTCCAAAATCCATATTAAATCATTGCTTGATTTTATTTATTTATTTTAACACATAGATATTGGTACAAGGAGGTACCAAATACATATGCGCCACACATATCTCATTGGATGTGTGAGGGCTGTGATACTGCCCGGGTGCCCAAACCGAAGCAGGTAGTTTGCTTAGGGGCCACACCCCGAGCCTTCGACCTAAAAGTCTAGCCCACAAGGCAGTGGAGCATCGTGAGGAGATGCAGTTCCATCGAAGCCGGTGACCAACGATTGGTTCATACGCCATTTGTTCCCGCAGGATACTGGAGCCCATGTGCACCATTGATTTGGGATCCAGCTAAAGCTCCGGAAATTCGCTTTTCGTCCTCTCATTTTCGTAAACAACACCCCCGCCACGAGAAGGCAGTGAGTAGGACTTCCCTGGCAGAGGCTATATACGCGTGGCCGTGTGAGAGAATTTCGAGAGAGAGGGCGGACTCTACCCACTCTCGGCCGTACCAGGGCATTTTGGGGCAAATCATTGATATTGATGGACTGTTTATAAACCAAAAGCCCAAGTCTAATCTGTCACACGATCACAACCAACCGAATAGGATAAAACCGATCTACATAAAAACATTGTTTAACACTTCAAAACGATAGAGCTGCTGACCATGTAATCTATTAGTACGCCATGTGTATTTATTTCTTCTGTATGAACAGCTGAACTACTTAATAAACACTGGTAAGACGTTCTGTTTGGACAGCTATGATCGATAAACTAAGATGACAAAGGTTGGTCAAATAAAATACTCCTTAAATGACCCTGGCTGTATTCATGTACGATATTACTAACTATAATATTTGACAAGTGACATTTTAAACACTGATTAGATCAATACCTGTTTCGTACTTAACCTCGACCCAATCGTTTCATTTGCTAGGGGTAAAATGTTAATCACATACGCCGTTAACCAATTTGCACACCAACTTTGTACTTGCTTTCCATAATAAAAAACCAAAATATCTTGAAAATGTTTTTGTCCATACAAATAATATTTCGAAACTCCAGAGCTTTTTGCCCGCATACAAGCTATTTAAATAAAATATATTTATAGGCAACTACCGCAAAAACCTTATACTGTTTCAAGACTTATTCTAGTTGTATTGTTGGGCAAAAGTCTATAAAAGTTATTCTTAATTTATTAGTGGAACGGACAAAACAACAGGTTATGAGAACTTAAAATAATTTATTGGCAAACATAAAACAAACTGCAGAAGTGTTTAATTTATATTGATAAAAACTGATTGACAGGAAGATATACAGCAGCTCGGTGTAATAATCACAGAAAATTACGAAGATCCACATATCACATGGCCGACCATACGTACATACCTCCCCTAGATTCAGATATACCATAATTCTGCTTGGAAACAAAAATATTAAAAAAAACACTTTCTGACATACTGGAAACAGAAAATATGCTAAGATACACCATTCACTAGAGAAGTACACTGACACTACTTTTCTATTATCAAGACATCCATCTTAATCATAATACTTAGTACTAGAAGCATTTGTAGTATTGTTTATTTATTTTAACACATAGATATTGGTACAAGGAGGTACCAAATACATATGCGCCACACATAACTCATTGGATATGTGTGAGGGCTGTGATACTGCCCGGGTGCCCAAACCGAAGCAGGTGGTTTTCTTAGGGGGCCACACCCCGAGCCTTTGACCTGAACGTCTGATCCACAAGGCAGTGGAGCATCGTGAGGAGATGCAGTCCCATGGTAGCCGGTGACCAACGATTGGTTCATACGCCATTTGTTCCCGCAGGATACTGGAGCCCATGTGCACCATTGATTTGGGATCCAGCTAAAGCTCCGGAAATTCGCTTTTCGTCCTCTCATTTTCGTAAACAACACCCCCGCCACGAGAAGGCAGTGAGTAGGACTTCCCTGGCAGAGGCTATATACGCATGACCATGTGAGAGCATTTCGAGAGGGAGAGCGGACTATCCCCACTCTCGGCCGTACCAGGGCATTTGGGGGCACAGTGAGGTGTATGTATGACAAAACTCCAAAATCCATATTAAATCATTGCTTGATTTTATTTATTTATTTTAACACATAGATATTGGTACAAGGAGGTACCAAATACATATGCGCCACACATATCTCATTGGATGTGTGAGGGCTGTGATACTGCCCGGGTGCCCAAACCGAAGCAGGTAGTTTGCTTAGGGGCCACACCCCGAGCCTTCGACCTAAAAGTCTAGCCCACAAGGCAGTGGAGCATCGTGAGGAGATGCAGTTCCATCGAAGCCGGTGACCAACGATTGGTTCATACGCCATTTGTTCCCGCAGGATACTGGAGCCCATGTGCACCATTGATTTGGGATCCAGCTAAAGCTCCGGAAATTCGCTTTTCGTCCTCTCATTTTCGTAAACAACACCCCCGCCACGAGAAGGCAGTGAGTAGGACTTCCCTGGCAGAGGCTATATACGCGTGGCCGTGTGAGAGAATTTCGAGAGAGAGGGCGGACTCTACCCACTCTCGGCCGTACCAGGGCATTTTGGGGCAAATCATTGATATTGATGGACTGTTTATAAACCAAAAGCCCAAGTCTAATCTGTCACACGATCACAACCAACCGAATAGGATAAAACCGATCTACATAAAAACATTGTTTAACACTTCAAAACGATAGAGCTGCTGACCATGTAATCTATTAGTACGCCATGTGTATTTATTTCTTCTGTATGAACAGCTGAACTACTTAATAAACACTGGTAAGACGTTCTGTTTGGACAGCTATGATCGATAAACTAAGATGACAAAGGTTGGTCAAATAAAATACTCCTTAAATGACCCTGGCTGTATTCATGTACGATATTACTAACTATAATATTTGACAAGTGACATTTTAAACACTGATTAGATCAATACCTGTTTCGTACTTAACCTCGACCCAATCGTTTCATTTGCTAGGGGTAAAATGTTAATCACATACGCCGTTAACCAATTTGCACACCAACTTTGTACTTGCTTTCCATAATAAAAAACCAAAATATCTTGAAAATGTTTTTGTCCATACAAATAATATTTCGAAACTCCAGAGCTTTTTGCCCGCATACAAGCTATTTAAATAAAATATATTTATAGGCAACTACCGCAAAAACCTTATACTGTTTCAAGACTTATTCTAGTTGTATTGTTGGGCAAAAGTCTATAAAAGTTATTCTTAATTTATTAGTGGAACGGACAAAACAACAGGTTATGAGAACTTAAAATAATTTATTGGCAAACATAAAACAAACTGCAGAAGTGTTTAATTTATATTGATAAAAACTGATTGACAGGAAGATATACAGCAGCTCGGTGTAATAATCACAGAAAATTACGAAGATCCACATATCACATGGCCGACCATACGTACATACCTCCCCTAGATTCAGATATACCATAATTCTGCTTGGAAACAAAAATATTAAAAAAAACACTTTCTGACATACTGGAAACAGAAAATATGCTAAGATACACCATTCACTAGAGAAGTACACTGACACTACTTTTCTATTATCAAGACATCCATCTTAATCATAATACTTAGTACTAGAAGCATTTGTAGTATTGTTTATTTATTTTAACACATAGATATTGGTACAAGGAGGTACCAAATACATATGCGCCACACATAACTCATTGGATATGTGTGAGGGCTGTGATACTGCCCGGGTGCCCAAACCGAAGCAGGTAGTTTGCTTAGGGGCCACACCCCGAGCCTTTGACCTGAACGTCTGATCCACAAGGCAGTGGAGCATCGTGAGGAGATGCAGTCCCATGGTAGCCGGTGACCAACGATTGGTTCATACGCCATTTGTTCCCGCAGGATACTGGAGCCCATGTGCACCATTGATTTGGGATCCAGCTAAAGCTCCGGAAATTCGCTTTTCGTCCTCTCATTTACGTAAACAACACCCCCGCCACGAGAAGGCAGTGAGTAGGACTTCCCTGGCAGAGGCTATATACGCATGACCATGTGAGAGCATTTCGAGAGGGAGAGCGGACTATCCCCACTCTCGGCCGTACCAGGGCATTTGTAGTATTGTACAATAGCCTTCAAGGGCGTATTGAAGCCTTGGCTATATGGAAACTGAAATTCCCTTTATGTGTTCATAAACAATTTGTTCCTACTCTCAACCTACCCTGACAATAATAATTTATTATTCAGCGTGATTATCACATTGTTTCCGTGTACTTTGTTTTTTTTTGTCACGGCTTACCTTTGATCGGTCTAGTTGACCTTTTAGCTTTTATATAAAAATATGTGTGGTCAGACTATTCCGAATGTATTGCGCAAATACATCAAATGATTCTAATAACCTTCGTCTTTTCATTGCATCATCGAAAAAGACGAATGAGATAAACGGAAGTCAAGTAAAGACAACTTTGGCTCCCAAAGATATACCTGAGCTATCATGACAAGAGTTATTACATTTATCTCAAAGTGAAGGAGTTGAATGAAAACCCTGGCAAAGATGATGCAATGTTATATTAGCTCTTTTTTAATTAACTTGCCAATACAAACCATTATTTCTTAGTGCATAACATAAAGTGTGTTATAGCTAGAAGGTGAACACATGAAACGAGTTTCTTGATGTTGAATGACATCTTATGATGTAAAATATACATCTAGAACTTCGCGCGGTAGTTAATAAGTAAATACAACTTATTGACAGCGGAAATCGCAGAGGATACATTGGAGCTCTTCAGGGTGGACCTCAACATTACCACACTCACAACTACTGAAACATTGTAATAGTGCTGCTTGACCTTGCAAGTCGTGAACCCGTGAACGTAACGCTTGTAAATGGTAATCTTACTTTAGGATTCATTTACGACGACCAATGACAAGTTTTGATCTTCTGCGGTCCTTGGAGGGTATTAAATCATCCAAGTCTTCTTGTAATGACGATTCATCTGGTGTTTTGTCAACTTCCCTTAAAGCATAAGTTGGACATCTACAGACGAGTATGTAAAAACGGAAAATGAGTCTACTACTTATAGCTTTCCAACTTTCTTTTCTTTTCATTCAGAACAGCTGAAAACTTCGAAAGAAGGATAATTTCTTTATCATCTATCTGAGAAACCACTTCTTCATATTTCTGAAAACCATTAAGATATGATACTTTTTACCTTTACAGACACATCAGCCAAAGACTTTAGCTTCTCGTTTTCTCTCTCGAAAGTACTGCAGCATGAAATCAATTCTTTGAGACTATTTGTGATTAGACTCGTCAATTCGCAGAGTGATTCTAATGGATTGCATGAAGGTTGTAAGTAAAAAGATCCGAAGATGATCTAGAATATCATTCAGAGTGTATATTGATACTTTAATGCCTTTCTTAATTTCTTTGGACCATACGAAATTTAAATTCCCCCCTTCTTCTCTTAAATTGAAGCAGCTAGATGGGTCAGAAGAACTAAAAGACTCTGAGAGATTCTGTGTATATTGGTTACGCGTTTGCTTGACGAGATCACATAACTCATCAAGTTTCACAGTATCCACTATCCCTGGTCAAGACCAAAAAGAATTAACAAACCTACTGCATGCCACAGGCCGTTTTTAATGGCTGTGATACAAATAGAGTCTTCTTGATGAACAAAGATAACAGTATAGCCATTAATTTTTGCATCACCACAAAGCTTGATTTGCATCCCCAGCATTCATAAGTAACACTGACCTTCAACCCTAAATAATTGAGATAAAGAAATAAATAGTGAAATGTTCCTTCATCATTTACATTTCAGAAACGAAATTTCATATTAATCTGATACTTGAAACGATGAGAAATTATCAATAAATAATACTACTAGGTGAGCGAAAATCGAAAGACAACTTAAAATTACCCAAACAATGAAGACAACAGAAATTATTCAGAAATCTGCATTCTATTTACAACGTAATGTTATTTTACTTGGACTGGCCTCGGATGTGTCTGTAACAGCCCCCTTAAAAATAGACGTTTAACATTAATGATGGCTATTAGCTTAAACTTACTTACTTACTTATGCCTGTTACTCCCAATGGAGCATAGGCCGCCGACCAGCATTCTACAACCCACTCTGTCCTGGGCCTTCTTTTCAAGTTCCATCCAATTCTTGTTCATTTTTCTCATATCTATCTCCATTTCTCGGCGTAATGTATTCTTTGGTCTTCCTCTCTTCCTTCGACCTTGAGGGTTCCATATGAGGGCTTGTCTTGTGACGCAGTTCGGTGCTTTCCTCAATGTGTGTCCTATCCATTTCCAGCGCTTCTTCCTGATTTCTTCCTCCACTGGGATCTGATTTGTTCTCTCCCACAGTAGGTTGTTGCTAATAGTGTCCGGCCAACGGATCCGAAGTATATTGCGTAGACAACTGTTAATAAACACCTGTATCTTTTGGACGATGGATTTCGTAGTTCTCCAGGTTTCCACCCCATACAGTAGAACTGTCTTGACATTTGTATTGAAAATTCTGACTTTGGTGTTGGTTGCTAATTGTTTTGAGTCCCAGATATTCTTCAGTTGTAGATATGCTGCTCTTGCTTTGCCTATCCGCGCCTGCACATCTGCATCAGATCCACCGTGTTCATCGATGATACTGCCCAAATATGTAAAGGTTTTTACATCTTCCAAAGCTTCTCCGTCAATTGTGATTGGATTGGTACATGCTGTGTTGTATCGAAGAATCTTGCTTTTCCCTTTGTGTATATTGAGACCTATTGCTGCTGAGACTGCAGCTACACTGGTTGTCTTCTCCTGCATTTGTTGTTGTGTGTGCGATAGAAGAGCCAGATCATCTGCGAAGTCTAGATCATCCAACTGCATCCTAGCTATCCACTGTATCCCGTGCTTCCCTTCAGATGTTGATGTCTTCATGATCCAGTCGATCACCAGGAGAAAGAGAAAGGGTGAGAGTAAGCAACCTTGCCTGACACCGGTCTTTACTTCGAACGACTTTGTCAACTGTCCTCCATGAACGATTTTTCAGTTTAATCCATCATAGGAATTCCGTATGATATTGACTATCTTCTGAGGCACGCCGTAGTGTCGAAGAAGCTTCCATAGGGTTGTTCTGTCCACGCTATCAAATGCTTTTTTGTAGTCGATGAAGTTGATATAGAGTGATGAATTCCATTCAATTGATTGTTCCACAATGATCCGTAGAGTTGCGATTTGGTCTGTGCACGATCTATCCTTACGGAATCCTGCCTGTTGGTCTCGAAGTTGTGCGTCTACGGAGTCCTTCATCCTGTTTAACAATACCCTGTTGAAGACTTTTCCCGGTATTGAAAGAAGAGTGATTCCCCTGTAGTTGTCACAGTTGCTGAGATCACTTTTCTTTGGTATTTTGACTAGAAGTCCTTCTTTCCAGTCTTTTGGTACCTGTTCCGCATCCCAGATCTTTTTGAAGAGAGTTTGGAGTATCCTTGCAGTTGCCGCTACGTCTGCTTTCAGTGCCTCTGCTGGAATGCTGTCTAGTCCTGCTGCTTTGCCACTCTTGATTTGTCTGATAGCCATGCTGATTTCTTCAATTGTCGGTGCGCCAACATCAATCGGGAGGTCCGTGAGTGCTGCTTCGATGTTGGGTGGGTTCAGTGGGGCTGGTCGATTCAAGAGTTCTTTGAAGTGTTCTACCCACCTGTTTCGTTGTTCTTCAATGTTGGTGATTATCTTTCCTTCCTTGCTTTTCACTGGTCGTTCTGGTTTACGGTGATTTCCAGAGAGTTTCTTTGTTGTGTCATACAGTTGTCTCATGTTTCCTTCTCTGGCAGCCTTTTCCGCCGTCACTTCTAAATCTTCCACATATTTACGTTTGTCGGTTCTGATGCTCCTTTTCACTTGCTTGTTTACTTCTGTGTATTCAGCTTGTGCCTTGACTTTTTCTGCTCTTGTTCGACTGGTATTGATTGCTACTTTCTTGTTCCTCCCTTCTTGAATCTTATCCAGTGTATCGACCGTGATCCAATCCTTGTGATGGGGCTTCTTTTGGCCCAGAACCTCATGACATGTTGAAGTGATTGTCTCTTTTATCTCTTTCCAGTTGCTCTCCATAGTAGTTCCTTCTCCAGTGAGTAGATCATGAAAGGCTTGGAACTTATTGCTGAGGGTTATCTTGAATTTATTGAGTTTGTCATTATCCCGAAGAAGAGACGTATTAAATTTTTGTGATATTGTCCTCCCCGTTGTCCAGTGCCTCTTGAGTTTCAATTTCATCTTGGCGACCAGCAAGTGATGATCTGATGCTATATCAGCTCCTCTCTTTGTTCTCACGTCCTCCATCGTCCTCCTGAAATTTTTGTTGATGCAGATATGGTCGATTTGATTCTGTGTGCTGTGATCCGGTGAAGTCCATGTGGTTTTGTGTATGCGTTTATTTCGGAATATAGTCCCGCCTATGACCAGTTTATTGAAGGCACATAAATTTGCAAATCTCTCACCATTTTCGTTTCTTTCTCCCAGTCCGTGTCGTCCCATGATCTCTTCATATCCGGTGTTGTCAATTCCAACCTTGGCATTTAGGTCTCCATCAGAATAGTCAGGTCTTTTGTTGGGCACTTCTCGACGATTGACTGCAGCCTATCGTAGAATCGATCTTTGGCGTCTTCGTTGTAGTCATTGGTAGGCGCGTAGCATTGGATGACGTTCATTGTAATCCCCGTTTTCTTTGTTTTGAAGGAGGCTTTGATGATCCTTGGTCCATGAGATTCCCATCCTAGAAGTGCATTTTGTGCTTGTTTGGACAGCATCAATGCAACTCCTTGTGTATGTGGGGCATTTTCTTGTTCATGTCCGGAGTATAACAGCAGCTCCCCTGAAGCTAGTCGTTGTTGTCCAACTTGAGTCCAATGTGTTTCACTGATCCCAAGAACCTCTAAATTGTATCTCCTCATTTCTGCAGAAATTTGGAAAACTCTTCCAGTCTCCCACATTGTGCGAGCATTCCATGTACCTAAATAAATGGTTGCTCTGGTTGTCAGAAGGGGCATCGGCCTCGTGACTTCCGAAGAAACTCGGCTTTCATCATGAGGCCTCATAATTCTTCTAAACGAAGACCTCCTGACTCCCAGGGCAGAGTTTAAATGGTTGAATAATTTTTTCTGGTTAGCGTTTTTTTAGCGAGTTAGTTTTCTACGGGATGGGGTCGCTAACCCCATGCCCAACCCTCCTCCTTTATCCGGGCTTGGGACCGGCAGTAGCCCCCGGAAAGGGACTCCAGGCGGAGTTCTATTAGCTTTAAGGCACGCCTTAATCATGAAGAAGAAGAAATCAGGTACGGTAAACTAATTTGTCGTTTCATTCAAAACTACAGAGTACTTACGTAAAATACCAAAAGCATATATTAAATACGTTATTTGAAAATATCCCATCAGTTATCCTCAACACACTTCATCATTCTTCCGATCCTGTTGTTATCGTGACTGCCCTTTGTTTCTCATCCTGTTTTCTTCAATTTAATTTTCTGCTGGCAGACATTCCACGTCAGATCTCTGCTGCATACAAATCGCGTCTGTCAGAAAAAGAATCTTACACCCTATTATCTCAAAATAACAGTTCACCGATCCTCGTCAAGGTCAGAAACAACCAACGCGCATCAGTTGACTGCACGCCATGTACTGACCCTTTCGGTGGTGGTCGCGCTCTGTTTCTTGTACCTACTTTTACTAATACATTCTTGTAATAACGTCGTTTATGTCACACGGTCATTTAAGCAGCTACAGCACTTAAATGTGGCAAGAGGTCTTTCCACGTTAATACTGACCCCAAGGTGTGACTGTGAGTTAGCTGGCTTGCCACACAATTATCGTCTTCTTCTTTATGACCAGGACGATAATTTCGCCCAGTTTATGACCAATAGGTTCTTCTCACTCCAGGCACCACCAGGTTGTCACCTCATTTCAACCGCTATTTTAGTAGCAGTCCAAGTTTTCCACATTTTCCGAACAGCCTATGTACTCATGTCGATCGAAGCGAAAGAGCTTTTCTGGATGAAGACCTTTTAACACATAGTCCAGAATCGAAATGGATTAATTTATCACTTTTAGTCGGCGACTTTATGCTGAGAATCATCTTCATGATGTCGAGTTGCTAACCGTTTACCCAGTTTTTATGCACGTAAATTTGCCCGAGTATGATCATGGCCTTCAGGATTTCTATGGCGGCTTAGGAGTTGTGCATCAAATGACTCAGCCAGGTTTGGAATGACCTCCTATCCATTTAGGGCCACCATATAACCCTTTTTGCGGACTTTGTTATAAATAAGACAACCTAAAATTCCTTATGCAGATCATCGATTGATATCCTTTTTCGCCAGAGAATAGACGAAGTTCGTTATGCAGAAAAAACGAATTAATATCTTGAAGGGCTTTCAAATTTCAGAAATGGATAACCGATTCGGAAGAGGTAAAGGCCTTTATGCCTGATGTATATAAGGAAAAGTCTTTTATGGACATGTCAACAAGTTATAATACCACTTATGGAACTTATTGTGACATGTATATTCAATGAATTTTGTAACGACAAAATAAAGATGTCATCTTTTCTTCGTTTGTCACACTTTGTATGTAATCACATCTATATCCAATATCAATTGTTCCTCTGTATCAATGGTAAAGAAACGGATATAACTGTTCGGTTGTCTATACACATATTACCGCGATTGTTGAAAAATAAACGCTATCTACGCTGTCTGTTCGTCTGCTTTATTGGCTTGTTAATTGGAGATTATTAAAGGTCTTCCCACACTACGTTGGAGATTTGGCCCGGATTATTATATAATACTTTATGCATCTGATAGTTTGTGTTGCGGTGTTCCAAGGGATTTAGAAGGGGATCGACGAACCTGATGAGAAGGTAGAATTTCATTTTTTTCAGTTATGTGTTGGAAACTTGGTATGAAGCAGTTGCTTCGCACGGGTGAGTTATTTTCAGAAACCACCATACCGTGTTTTGTTGTATACTTTTTGACGCACCGATTATCTGCCAAACATATCTTTGGACCCCTACATTCCTAACTTCTGGTTTGGCTGATTTTGAGATCCTAGGTTAAAAAGACGTTGAAGACAGCAGTGCAGATGATTTGTTTGAATTTCCTGGGTCCACTCAATAGACCACCATCATTGATAGTCTCTGTCGAATGATTGGAGGCCTATTCGAGTTAGACAGGGATGGTGTAACCAACAGCTAACGTAGAAATCACACCTCGCATGCAGGACAGTTGAAAAAGTCTTTTGAAGTAAAGACCGGTGTCAGGCAAGGTTGCTTACTCCCACTCTTTCTCTTTCTCCTGTTGACCGACTGGATCATGAAGACGTCAACATCTGAAGGGAAGCACGGGATACAGTGGATAGCTAGGATGCAGTTGGATGATCTAGACTTCGCAGATGATCTGGCTCTTCTATCGCATACGCAACAACAAATGCAGGAGAAGACAACCAGTGTAGCTGCAGTCTCAGCAACAGTAGATCTCAGCATACACAAAGGGAAAAGTAAGATTCGCCGATACAACACAGCATGCACCAATCCAATCACAATTGACGGAGAAGATTTGGAAGATGTAAAAACCTTTACATATTCGGGCAGCATCATTGATGAACACGGTGGATCTGATGCAGATATAAAGGCGCGGATCGGCAAAGCAAGAGCAGCGTATTTACAACTGAAGAATATCTGGAACTCAAAACAATTAGCAACCAACACCAAAGTCAGAATTTTCAATACAAATGTCAAGACAGTTCTACTGTATGGGGTGGAAACCTGGAGAACTACGAAAGCCATCATCCAAAAGATACATGTGTTTATTAACAGTTGTCTACGCAAAGTACTTCGGATCCGTTGGCCAGATACTCTCAGCAACAACCTACTGTGGGAGAGAACAAATCAGATCCCAGCGGAGGAAGAAATCAGAAAGAAGCGCTGGAAATGGATAGGACACACATTGAGGAAAGCATCGAACTGCGTCACAAGACAAGCCCTCATATGGAATCCTCAATGTCGAAGGAGGAGAATAAGAACAAAGAACACATTACGCCGAGAAATGGAGATAGACATTAGAAAAATGAACAAGAATTGGATGGAACTAGAAAAGAAGGTTCAGGACAGAGTGGGTTTTAGAATGCTGGTCGGCGGCCTATGCTCCATTGGGAGTAACAAACGTAAGTAAGTAGGTAAGAGTCGATAAAACGAAGGAGCAACCTATTTTTAGCGTCTGTAAATTTGTTTCACCACTCTTCCAAACAAATTGAGCACAGTCATTTTTGTTTTAATCTAGGAGGGGAGGTATTTACCGGCTTGTCGACTCAATTATCTGGTTGTGCTCCCAATATAGCTCTCTCCACAGGAGCAGCCAAATTCGTAGATACAGATCAATGTGGCAGAACCATGTAACTTATAGTTTAGTTGTGAAATCACCATAGATCGGGTCGAGAACGATGGACAATAGTTAGCTGCATCAAGCGTTCTCTTCACTGGTCTGATTAGTCTATCCTGTAGGACGTCACCAGACATATCACCGTTGAATTGTAGCTTCAGGAATATGGGTTTCTTACTAGCGGTGGATTTTGCTATTTTTCTGTTTATTACATGCAAGTGTTTCCTCTGAAAACCTTGTACATAATCCATTTCAGTCAACTTTTTATGGATAAGCTCTCGTTCTTTGTTAATAATGTCGTCTGAGCATATTTTCCTAGCTCTATTTGCAGGACATTAGGTTTCTTTTGTAATGAATGGACACAAAGCTTATGAAATGTGTGCTGGCTTGCTGAAGAACTTTTCTTATACACATTTTTACTGATAGAACCACTTTCTTTTCTGTTCCACAAAACATTGAATAAATGTAGTTTGTGATCAAGTCGCTCTTCACACGTAAATGTGATTGCAGAACGTTTGTTGTTAAAAAGCTCTAAGAGTTCTTTTTTTAGTGTTTAGATCAAAGATAATGAAAGTGCTAACAATGTGACAGCAATAAAAACTTTAATAATTTTTTATATGAGTGTAAATTTTACTGTATCATAGAGTAAAGCCTGACGAGGATGTAAATGAAAACGATATTGTTGGCTTATGTATGTTGTTCTAATTATCAGTAACAGCACATGACAGTCTCTGGAGCTATTAAAACTGTCCATTGACTTTCCCACGATGATCATATAAAGAACTTATACACAGAAGACCTCAGCAAGCTGATAAACCATCAAACAACAAAAACATATTTACTTATATGAGAGTAATGTATCCCTGACGGAAAAGGGAAGTTATTTTGCCATCTACCGTTTGAACTACTCAAGCACTAAAAATCAGACTGTCAATAATCTGAATAAACCTTATCCTAATGCACTATATAAAATTATGTAACTTAATAATTAGGAAACACAAATTCGGTTTCTCGTCGAGAGAAAAGTGTTTCAAACAGGCAGATAACTCAATTCTATCATAAACAAACATCCACACATGCAAAAAGGGTTTTACATCCAACACGTTTTGATTTCTACTCTTTTTTACCCCCATACTTCATTCTGATGTTTGTTCGATTCCAATTTAATATTTATGCGGATGACTTAGTATTCAATCTTGAACTCAATGTCACAAACAGATTGTTTTGGGACCGATATATTTCATGTACGTGTATCAACAGACAACTTATCAGAGTAATTTAGTGAACACAGTGTGGGTACTAAAATACTTCCTAAACCAAAGTACGACCTGTGAATTGTATTTATATATAGTTAGAAACTGACAAAAGATAAAATAAAAAGGGGCACAGACACATATATACTAACAATCATGCATGCATATAGAAAGGTATGAGAACTGAATAAGTATATATATTAAAGTACGATATGGTCAATAGGCTTAACAATGACAAATATAAGAAAATTTACCCATGGGCATGGTCACAAACAAATAAATTATACTAAGCCGGATCGTTTGTCTTATACTATCTACTTTTTTATCTATCCCAACAGAAAAGTTACATAGGCACGTGGGAAGCCAACACCGTTTCCGCTATAGCGGATCAAGCTAAAGTTAATGTTCCTATTTTTTGTTGCATTATTCCCAAACACTCGAATTACTTTACCTTTATATTGAAGATGCCACAGGTATTCGGAGTTTGACAACGCTTTAACCAGTAACACCTTCTAATACGAAGCGCATCCGCGTTTGTCTGAGTAAAGAACCCCACGCTCCACTGTGACTGCGCGAAGATCAAAATAAAGACCTATTTCCTTACGAGTCTGCTTTCTTCTATTAATAACGCGAGGGTTACCATAAGGCACGAAACTGGTGAGCCTTGTGAAACACATATTTGATTTCATTTTTGATTAATAAATTTTTTTTTGTTTTACTTAGTCGTAAAAGTAGACCTTCTGATTATCCGTAAACATAGTCTGGTATATATATCTATCCATAGTTTTTTTATTATCTTAAGATATTCGTGCTGTAGTAACCATTTTTCGTGTAAAGTTTATTGCTATATTGTTCATATACTTCATGTCAGACTCAATAGAAACTGAAAACCATCCGCGTTTAAGGATGGCATGTTTCAGGGTTTGGTATGGATCAGAAACATCACTAGTAAACATACTAGGTGTTACGTACCTGTTGAATTCGCGCGGTAGTGCCTTGACTACTGCGAGGAATTGTGCACGCGCATCGTTCACACCGTGCTCGTAGAAGTCGGCTTCTGCATAACAAAACCAGGCTTCGATGTTGTCTGGCCAGAAAGGCATAAGTTGGAAAGAGGGTGGGGACACAGTCTTTAACTTAAATACTTTAGGGGTCTGTTCAGTCATAGTAATATACCAAGTACGAAAAGTGAACGAGTGGCAAATATATATATGAACCCAAAAACACGGGAAAAAATATCACAATGTAAAAAAAGAAATTAAAATAAGACAATGATATATAAAATCACAAAAAGGAACAGACTCACAGTTTACAATATGGTCTACCAGATCACGTCGGGCTCACCAATGAAGATGCCACAGGTATTCGGAGTTTGACAACGCTTTAACCAGTAACACCTTCTAATACGAAGCGCACCCACCAAGTAAAATCAAAAGACAGAAGTGAGGAGATCGAAGATATATTTGATAAGCTATCAATATATCGAGGATCGTTTGCACTAATCTGGCTAGCGATTGAGGCAGATGTTGAGCACGGCGTTCCCACACGTGATCTGGTGTGGATGCTTGACCGAGCGCCTTCAGCTAGATGAGTCCACTAAAACTGTGGTCAGCATCCAATGTCGAAAACTTACAGAGCTATTTGATTTTGGGGAATTATTTACCGCTACAGATCACTCCCCCCCTAGTGGGGTAGTGATGATCCTAAGACGTGGCCAGCCAGAAGTTTAAACCCAACGAGTTTTTCGTTGGCAAACAGTCTTCTGATAGCTTGCTAGGTTTAGCAGCGTCTGGCCGTCTTTCCTTACTATAATGGACCATGATGTACAATACAGTAAAAAAAGGTACAATGCAGATTTTCGTTTCTCGCAACTTCATCGTTCTTTTCATCATCTTTTCCAGTCGTCCTGGAAAAGAAAAGAAAAATATGTAAGTGCATGTCGGAAAACACTCGTACCCGCGTGAAAACACAAAACGGGCGAAGAAAAAGGAAAACAAACTCATGCTCACGTAGTAGCGTAAAATAAGGTTTTTATAATATCGTTATTTTTTTGTTTTTTCTTTTTTGAAATAAAAAAATAATAATATATAAGCATATTAAATTCAGGTTTTTTTTAAAAAAAATTATATATAGTACCAGGGAAAATCGAGAGGATATAAAATGTTAACTTGTTTCTTACGTGCAGTAATCGTTCAAGTGTTCTGGAAATCTTACTCTTCTTCCAGAACGCGTTGTTTTGAGTTTATTTTCGGATACTGTCGAAGTATCAACGTGTGTGTCTGCTGTCGATTGAGGCATTATAAGCGCAGGAGTTGTGTCGTGCGATTGTATTGAAGGAAAATCGACGTGAATAGGATTTCCTTCTAAATACGCTGCTTTGAGGCGATCGATACTGATGCTTTCGTTGGTTTCGTTCTTATCTATTATATAGTACTTAGATTCGCGTTGAAGAACTTTGAAAGGTCCTTCATATGTTGATTCGAGAGGTCGTCGATGCGAGTCTCGACGCACGAAAACGTGTGTACTATGTAGTAAGTCAGGTTGAACGAAAACATCAGTTGATTGTGGTCGAGTGGAAACAGGTTTAACTGAACGCATTGCGTTTGTAAGCCTGTTCGCGTAGGAGGTTAGATCCATGTCCATCGAAGAGGATGAAGGGTCTACGAACTCTCCTGGAAGTCGAAGGGTCGTACCATAAACGAGTTGAGATGCAGTGTATCCAAGGTCAGATTTCACTGCATTGCGTATGCCTAGTAAGACGAGTGGAAGAGCGTCAGTTCACTGAGAAATGTTTGAGGCTGATAGTGACGCTTTTAGTTGTCGGTGAAAACGTTCTACTAAACCGTTTGCTTGTGGGTGGTAGGCCGTCGTTCGAAAGCGAGTGATTCCTAGTTTCATGGTCAGACAACGGAACAGTTCAGATTCAAACTGACGTCCACGATCTGTAGTAATGGTTGTTGGGCAGCCAAAGTTTGGTACCCACCTCTCGACGAAGGCGCGGGCCACTGTCTCAGCAGTAATATCTTTGATGGGTACTGCTTCTGGCCATCGAGTTGTACGATCTACGCATGTTAAAAGATAAGAATATCCATTTGAATCTGGTAAAGGTCCTACCAAATCCAAATGAACATGATCGAAGCGAGCATCGGGAGTTTTAAACGAGCCTAAGGGACATTTGTTATGCCTAATAACCTTAGATTTCTGGCAGCTTACACAGGAGCGTGCCCATTCCCTCACATCTTTATTCATACCAGGCCAGCAAAACCGTTCTGCTATAAGCTTGATGGTTGCACGAACACCTGGATGAGAAATTCTGTGCAACGTATCGAAGACGTTGCGTCGATATTGTTTCGGCACGATTGGGCGATCCCTACCTGTAGATGTGTCGCAAAGTAAGGTTTCCTTACCTGTTCCCATCTGTTTAATGCGCAGTCTAAGTGTTGTTGAGGCCAACTCGTGCTGAAGATCACTGTCTTCTTTTTGAAGTTGGGCGAGTTTTAAAAGGTCGATTCCTTGGGAACTGTTCAAGGAATTTATACGAGACAAGGCGTCTGCGACTACATTGTTTGCTCCAGAAATGTGTCGAATATCTGAAGTAAACTGCGAAATGTAGTCCAGTTGTCGAGACTCACGTGGTGAGTACTTGTCCGAAGAAGAGCTTAAGGAGAAAGTAAGTGGTTTATGGTCGGTAAAAATGATAAATTCACGGCCTTCGATATAGTGTTGAAAATACCGAACAGCACAATACATAGCTAGGAGTTCCCTACCGAATGTGCTGTACCTCGATTCAGTGTCTAACAACCGTCTAGAGAAAAATGCCAAAGGTTGCCAGGAGTGGTTAACCCATTGTTGTAAGACTGCTCCGATTGCTGAGTCGGATGCGTCTACTGAGATGCTAATGGGCGCTTTAGGGTCCTGATGAGCAAGCATTGCTGCTCGGGCGATATGTTCCTTAACCGTGGAGAATGCTTTTCGGGTAGTGTCATCTAGATTAATGGATTTCTCATTTCCACGAAGTTGGTCGGTAAGGGGTTTCATAAGTAACGCGCATTTCGGTATGAGTCGTCTATATAAACTTACCAGACCGTTAAACGTGCGCAATTGCTTGATGGTGGTCGGTTCTGGGTAATCCAGAATGGCCGCCACTTTTGTTCTAAGGGGTCGAATGCCATGCGCATCTATAGTGTGTCCTAAGAAGTCTAAGGATTCGGTTCCGATTTGGCATTTCTGAATGTTTACGGTAATGCCATGATTTTGTAGTCGGTCGAAAACAAGGTCCAGATGCTGGAGATGTGATTCTTTGTCCGGACTTGCTATTAGACAGTCATCAACGTATGCATGTACGAAGTTGAGACCTCGAAAAAATTCATCTATGAACCTTTGGAAAGTCTGTGCCGCGTTTCTCAGACCGAAAGGCATTCGCAAAAATTCATAGAGTCCGAAGGGCGTTATAATAGCGGTTTTTGGGATGTCTTCAGTGGCCATAGGAATTTGGTTATAAGCTTTTACTAAGTCAATTTTTGAAAAGACAGTTGCACCTTTCAAAGTAGCTGTCAAATCGTGAATGTGGGGCAACGGGTAACGATCGGGAATGGTTTTTGCATTCAATCTCCGATAGTCACCAGTTGGACGCCAATCGTTGCTGTCCTTTTTAGGGACCATGTGCGACGGAGATGCCCATGGGCTATTTGACGGTCGTATGATTCCTAAGTTTATCATATGGTCGAATTCGTTTTTCGCCAACCTTAACTTTTCGGGGGCCAGTCGGCGTGCTTTCGAGAATACAGGTGGTCCTGTAGTCGTGATATGATGTGTAACATTGCTGGTTACACACAGCAATTTCGGTTGCGATTGGTAAATGCCAGAATATTTATCGAGTAGTGGTTGGTAGAAGGGGTCTATCGTGTGCATAATAGTGACTGGAGATAACCTGCAACCAGAAAAAGAAGTCAGGCAAACAGATAAATTAGTGTTTCCGTCTACTAACCTCCGTTTGCGCGTATCGATAATTAAGTTGTGGTGTTGTAGAAGGTCCATACCAATGATTGGCATAGAAACATCTGCAAACACAAAAATCCAGTGAATGGGTTTGCGTAAACCCACGTTAAGATAAACATATCTTTGGCCATTAGTAGCGATAGGCTTTCCGTCTGCCGCCTGTAGATTTAAAACAGGCTCGTGTAGCCTGTCGTCGGAATTCGCTGGGAGAACGCTAACCTCTGCGCCAGTATCTACGAGGTAGAGAACTCTCGTTATCACGTCAGTGACATATAAAAGACGGCTGTGTTCGCCGGCTACGGTCGCCGTTAACGCGTGCCGGCTTGGAAGTTTCCCGAAACGTTCTTCGCGTCGACGGATTTCGCGTTGGGGAAATTGCAGGGTTTTCTGCAATTTCTGGCAGACTTTCCGTACTGGTTATGGTACCAGCACCAATCAGGATTATCCGTCTCTCGAGTTCTAGATACGGATCGCCTACGTGATGTGCTTCTCCGCGGAGTAAGTGATCGTTTACGGTCGTTACAGAGTTTGAGATAGCGCGTAAGTGTATGACATAACTGGGTTATGTCATTCTGGGTCGTTTGAGGCTTTTCTATGACTGAAAAAACCTCGGCGTTAGGAGACCTAGTGATCTCGAGAATGCGATCGGCAGATGCCGCTAGTTCGTCTACGGCGTTGTTTTGGAACGAGACCAAAACAGCTTGCACCTGTTGAGGAAGTTTGGATAAGAAAAGTTGTTTGAATAGGCCGTCATCGAAGGTTCTTTGGCCAATGACTTCTCGCATTCTTTGCAACATGTCTGTGGCAGAACCGTGTTGCAGGTCGATGTTGTTAAGGAGTTGGTCTAACCTTTGTCGATCGGTTAGATCTCCGCGTTTAAGGATGGCATGTTTCAGGGTTTGGTATGGATCAGAAACATCACTAGTAAACATACTAGGTGTTACGTACCTGTTGAATTCGCGCGGTAGTGCCTTGACTACTGCGAGGAATTGTGCACGCGCATCGTTCACACCGTGCTCGTAGAAGTCGGCTTCTGCATAACAAAACCAGGCTTCGATGTTGTCTGGCCAGAAAGGCATAAGTTGGAAAGAGGGTGGGGACACAGTCTTTAACTTAAATACTTTAGGGGTCTGTTCAGTCATAGTAATATACCAAGTACGAAAAGTGAACGAGTGGCAAATATATATATGAACCCAAAAACACGGGAAAAAATATCACAATGTAAAAAAAGAAATTAAAATAAGACAATGATATATAAAATCACAAAAAGGAACAGACTCACAGTTTACAATATGGTCTACCAGATCACGTCGGGCTCACCAATGAAGATGCCACAGGTATTCGGAGTTTGACAACGCTTTAACCAGTAACACCTTCTAATACGAAGCGCACCCACCAAGTAAAATCAAAAGACAGAAGTGAGGAGATCGAAGATATATTTGATAAGCTATCAATCTATCGAGGATCGTTTGCACTAATCTGGCTAGCGATTGAGGCAGATGTTGAGCACGGCGTTCCCACACGTGATCTGGTGTGGATGCTTGACCGAGCGCCTTCAGCTAGATGAGTCCACTAAAACTGTGGTCAGCATCCAATGTCGAAAACTTACAGAGCTATTTGATTTTGAGGAATTATTTACCGCTACAGATCACTCCCCCCCTAGTGGGGTAGTGATGATCCTAAGACGTGGCCAGCCAGAAGTTTAAACCCAACGAGTTTTTCGTTGGCAAACAGTCTTCTGATAGCTTGCTAGGTTTAGCAGCGTCTGGCCGTCTTTCCTTACTATAATGGACCATGATGTACAATACAGTAAAAAAAGGTACAATGCAGATTTTCGTTTCTCGCAACTTCATCGTTCTTTTCATCATCTTTTCCAGTCGTCCTGGAAAAGAAAAGAAAAATATGTAAGTGCATGTCGGAAAACACTCGTACCCGCGTGAAAACACAAAACGGGCGAAGAAAAAGGAAAACAAACTCATGCTCACGTAGTAGCGTAAAATAAGATTTTTATAATATCGTTATTTTTTTGTTTTTTCTTTTTTGAAATAAAAAAATAATAATATATAAGCATATTAAATTCAGGTTTTTTTTAAAAAAAAATTATATATAGTACCAGGGAAAATCGAGAGGATATAAAATGTTAACTTGTTTCTTACGTGCAGTAATCGTTCAAGTGTTCTGGAAATCTTACTCTTCTTCCAGAACGCGTTGTTTTGAGTTTATTTTCGGATACTGTCGAAGTATCAACGTGTGTGTCTGCTGTCGATTGAGGCATTATAAGCGCAGGAGTTGTGTCGTGCGATTGTATTGAAGGAAAATCGACGTGAATAGGATTTCCTTCTAAATACGCTGCTTTGAGGCGATCGATACTGATGCTTTCGTTGGTTTCGTTCTTATCTATTATATAGTACTTAGATTCGCGTTGAAGAACTTTGAAAGGTCCTTCATATGTTGATTCGAGAGGTCGTCGATGCGAGTCTCGACGCACGAAAACGTGTGTACTATGTAGTAAGTCAGGTTGAACGAAAACATCAGTTGATTGTGGTCGAGTGGAAACAGGTTTAACTGAACGCATTGCGTTTGTAAGCCTGTTCGCGTAGGAGGTTAGATCCATGTCCATCGAAGAGGATGAAGGGTCTACGAACTCTCCTGGAAGTCGAAGGGTCGTACCATAAACGAGTTGAGATGCAGTGTATCCAAGGTCAGATTTCACTGCATTGCGTATGCCTAGTAAGACGAGTGGAAGAGCGTCAGTTCACTGAGAAATGTTTGAGGCTGATAGTGACGCTTTTAGTTGTCGGTGAAAACGTTCTACTAAACCGTTTGCTTGTGGGTGGTAGGCCGTCGTTCGAAAGCGAGTAATTCCTAGTTTCATGGTCAGACAACGGAACAGTTCAGATTCAAACTGACGTCCACGATCTGTAGTAATGGTTGTTGGGCAGCCAAAGTTTGGTACCCACCTCTCGACGAAGGCGCGGGCCACTGTCTCAGCAGTAATATCTTTGATGGGTACTGCTTCTGGCCATCGAGTTGTACGATCTACGCATGTTAAAAGATAAGAATATCCATTTGAATCTGGTAAAGGTCCTACCAAATCCAAATGAACATGATCGAAGCGAGCATCGGGAGTTTTAAACGAGTCTAAGGGACATTTGTTATGCCTAATAACCTTAGATTTCTGGCAGCTTACACAGGAGCGTGCCCATTCCCTCACATCTTTATTCATACCAGGCCAGCAAAACCGTTCTGCTATAAGCTTGATGGTTGCACGAACACCTGGATGAGAAATTCTGTGCAACGTATCGAAGACGTTGCGTCGATATTGTTTCGGCACGATTGGGCGATCCCTACCTGTAGATGTGTCGCAAAGTAAGGTTTCCTTACCTGTTCCCATCTGTTTAATGCGCAGTCTAAGTGTTGTTGAGGCCAACTCGTGCTGAAGATCACTGTCTTCTTTTTGAAGTTGGGCGAGTTTTAAAAGGTCGATTCCTTGGGAACTGTTCAAGGAATTTATACGAGACAAGGCGTCTGCGACTACATTGTTTGCTCCAGAAATGTGTCGAATATCTGAAGTAAACTGCGAAATGTAGTCCAGTTGTCGAGACTCACGTGGTGAGTACTTGTCCGAAGAAGAGCTTAAGGAGAAAGTAAGTGGTTTATGGTCGGTAAAAATGATAAATTCACGGCCTTCGATATAGTGTTGAAAATACCGAACAGCACAATACATAGCTAGGAGTTCCCTACCGAATGTGCTGTACCTCGATTCAGTGTCTAACAACCGTCTAGAGAAAAATGCCAAAGGTTGCCAGGAGTGGTTAACCCATTGTTGTAAGACTGCTCCGATTGCTGAGTCGGATGCGTCTACTGAGATGCTAATGGGCGCTTTAGGGTCCTGATGAGCAAGCATTGCTGCTCGGGCGATATGTTCCTTAACCGTGGAGAATGCTTTTCGGGTAGTGTCATCTAGATTAATGGATTTCTCATTTCCACGAAGTTGGTCGGTAAGGGGTTTCATAAGTAACGCGCATTTCGGTATGAGTCGTCTATATAAACTTACCAGACCGTTAAACGTGCGCAATTGCTTGATGGTGGTCGGTTCTGGGTAATCCAGAATGGCCGCCACTTTTGTTCTAAGGGGTCGAATGCCATGCGCATCTATAGTGTGTCCTAAGAAGTCTAAGGATTCGGTTCCGATTTGGCATTTCTGAATGTTTACGGTAATGCCATGATTTTGTAGTCGGTCGAAAACAAGGTCCAGATGCTGGAGATGTGATTCTTTGTCCGGACTTGCTATTAGACAGTCATCAACGTATGCATGTACGAAGTTGAGACCTCGAAAAAATTCATCTATGAACCTTTGGAAAGTCTGTGCCGCGTTTCTCAGACCGAAAGGCATTCGCAAAAATTCATAGAGTCCGAAGGGCGTTATAATAGCGGTTTTTGGGATGTCTTCAGTGGCCATAGGAATTTGGTTATAAGCTTTTACTAAGTCAATTTTTGAAAAGACAGTTGCACCTTTCAAAGTAGCTGTCAAATCGTGAATGTGGGGCAACGGGTAACGATCGGGAATGGTTTTTGCATTCAATCTCCGATAGTCACCAGTTGGACGCCAATCGTTGCTGTCCTTTTTAGGGACCATGTGCGACGGAGATGCCCATGGGCTATTTGACGGTCGTATGATTCCTAAGTTTATCATATGGTCGAATTCGTTTTTCGCCAACCTTAACTTTTCGGGGGCCAGTCGGCGTGCTTTCGAGAATACAGGTGGTCCTGTAGTCGTGATGTGATGTGTAACATTGCTGGTTACACACAGCAATTTCGGTTGCGATTGGTAAATGCCAGAATATTTATCGAGTAGTGGTTGGTAGAAGGGGTCTATCGTGTGCATAATAGTGACTGGAGATAACCTGCAACCAGAAAAAGAAGTCAGGCAAACAGATAAATTAGTGTTTCCGTCTACTAACCTCCGTTTGCGCGTATCGATAATTAAGTTGTGGTGTTGTAGAAGGTCCATACCAATGATTGGCATAGAAACATCTGCAAACACAAAAATCCAGTGAATGGGTTTGCGTAAACCCACGTTAAGATAAACATATCTTTGGCCATTAGTAGCGATAGGCTTTCCGTCTGCCGCCTGTAGATTTAAAACAGGCTCGTGTAGCCTGTCGTCGGAATTCGCTGGGAGAACGCTAACCTCTGCGCCAGTATCTACGAGGTAGAGAACTCTCGTTATCACGTCAGTGACATATAAAAGACGGCTGTGTTCGCCGGCTACGGTCGCCGTTAACGCGTGCCGGCTTGGAAGTTTCCCGAAACGTTCTTCGCGTCGACGGATTTCGCGTTGGGGAAATTGCAGGGTTTTCTGCAATTTCTGGCAGACTTTCCGTACTGGTTATGGTACCAGCACCAATCAGGATTATCCGTCTCTCGAGTTCTAGATACGGATCGCCTACGTGATGTGCTTCTCCGCGGAGTAAGTGATCGTTTACGGTCGTTACAGAGTTTGAGATAGCGCGTAAGTGTATGACATAACTGGGTTATGTCATTCTGGGTCGTTTGAGGCTTTTCTATGACTGAAAAAACCTCGGCGTTAGGAGACCTAGTGATCTCGAGAATGCGATCGGCAGATGCCGCTAGTTCGTCTACGGCGTTGTTTTGGAACGAGACCAAAACAGCTTGCACCTGTTGAGGAAGTTTGGATAAGAAAAGTTGTTTGAATAGGCCGTCATCGAAGGTTCTTTGGCCAATGACTTCTCGCATTCTTTGCAACATGTCTGTGGCAGAACCGTGTTGCAGGTCGATGTTGTTAAGGAGTTGGTCTAACCTTTGTCGATCGGTTAGATCTCCGCGTTTAAGGATGGCATGTTTCAGGGTTTGGTATGGATCAGAAACATCACTAGTAAACATACTAGGTGTTACGTACCTGTTGAATTCGCGCGGTAGTGCCTTGACTACTGCGAGGAATTGTGCACGCGCATCGTTCACACCGTGCTCGTAGAAGTCGGCTTCTGCATAACAAAACCAGGCTTCGATGTTGTCTGGCCAGAAAGGCATAAGTTGGAAAGAGGGTAGGGACACAGTCTTTAACTTAAATACTTTAGGGGTCTGTTCAGTCATAGTAATATACCAAGTACGAAAAGTGAACGAGTGGCAAATATATATATGAACCCAAAAACACGGGAAAAAATATCACAATGTAAAAAAAGAAATTAAAATAAGACAATGATATATAAAATCACAAAAAGGAACAGACTCACAGTTTACAATATGGTCTACCAGATCACGTCGGGCTCACCAATGAAGATGCCACAGGTATTCGGAGTTTGACAACGCTTTAACCAGTAACACCTTCTAATACGAAGCGCACCCACCAAGTAAAATCAAAAGACAGAAGTGAGGAGATCGAAGATATATTTGATAAGCTATCAATCTATCGAGGATCGTTTGCACTAATCTGGCTAGCGATTGAGGCAGATGTTGAGCACGGCGTTCCCACACGTGATCTGGTGTGGATGCTTGACCGAGCGCCTTCAGCTAGATGAGTCCACTAAAACTGTGGTCAGCATCCAATGTCGAAAACTTACAGAGCTATTTGATTTTGGGGAATTATTTACCGCTACAACATTCCTCTACTTCTAAGCCTCCATTCGACCTATAAACTACTACTTTACACTTCGACTATCGGAAGTTATCGTTAATTATTAAAGACCTATCACCGTTCGCTCTCACTTATGCGTAGTTATGCTCATAACGTGATTTCCTAATTATATTATATCTGGTCGATATTTTACTCTGTATGATGTGAACAACAAACGTGAAATGTATGATTAGGAGTTACCTACTTGCTGTGTTATGTTCTGTTCCGGTTACAGATGTTGACAATGATTGCACAATATCATCCCAACCATCAGACAGATATCGGACAGACACAAGAATCACAACTGCTACACAGAGTCAACTGTCTGCCAAAAATGAAGAAAACACTACGTAGATCATCAAACGTGTTAACTACCTTCCCCAAATCTAACATGTTTACAACAAACCAATATAATTTGAAACCTTTGAAAGTCCCCACTAAGTATCCTATACAAACGGGATCACGCATCTTCTTTAGAAAGATCTATTTTTCCGTTCAGACCCTGATGTCGAAATGTTGATGATATGATGACTTTTAGTTGAACAACCATACTCCCTAAGTGTTTAGTATTCGATGTAATCGAACATTAATATGTATCGACTATCTACTTAAATACATCTGCTCACTCCGTTTATTTTATTAGAACTGTCAAATGATCAAGGTTATAGTCAATGACAGAATACACTTTAATAGAACTTGAACAAAGAAAACTTTAATTTTTAGTACAGAATCTACAAAGTTAGCAGAATGAATCCAAACTGGAATAAATGTACTTGAAATAAAGTGTGTATGATTGTTTTGTTTACCGTAAGAGAGAACATGGTCCGTTTTCAAAGGGAAGTGATTAGGTTCTAGGTGAATAAAGTAATTCAAAATTAGTTACGATACTGTACTGTCTGTTATTATGTTAAGCCCAAATACCTTATTCTGACTTCCGGACAGCCCATTCTATTCATTCTACTTGAGTCATATTTTGACCTTGTTAATTATTCGCTTATCAATCTTGACTGTCTTTATATGAGCGCGTGGGCGTGTGTACACTTCATATCCCACTGTTCATCACATGTGTGTAACTTATTTTTGTATGCCTATAAATAATGATTAACGCTTGGTTAAAAGGGGAGTTGGCTTACCAGCCATCTCCATCGCGCGTCATTTTTGCTTCGCTTTCTTTTCTTCGGATCGTTTCCCAAAGTTCCATTCTCGTTATTTGACTTATTTAATTCCGTTATTGACTAACGCGATTTAAGTCAATTATAATATACGAGGATAGACGATAGCAATCATTCATACGATCAATTTGGAATCAGACACGGCCCCAATAAAATACATACTCAGCCATCTCTGTGCCGTAAACCTGTTGTGCACACTTACAATTCGGGCGATCACATAAAATAAAAACCCACAAAACACAAACATGAAAAAGCTACGGAATAATACTCAATAGGTACTCGTACCCAGTTAAGGAAATGGAACCTTGTAACTGTAGAATATACGATTCTGTAAATGAATTTATGAAATCAACCAGGTTTCAGATTTGTTTTTAAAATAAACATAGAATTTATCTATGACAATTGAAATATATATTACGAACAAATCATCAAATGAAAGAAATACACAACATATTTTTCTCTCAATTAAACATATCACAGTATGATGAAAGATAGAATTGTATAGCAGAGAATTCAAACAAGCATATTAGAAATAGTAGAATACAAAAAAAGCCTGCTGAACAACAAACAGAGAAGAAGGAAAAAAAACAGTACATTTTTCTCTTTTCCTTAAGAAAACTGGCGAATAACAATTGAGAAAAGTATAACACATTTGAATCAATCACATCAATACAAATTCATGTATAAGTGCATATTTCATATTCGTATTATGAATAATCCTGTATACAGGCTTTCAAAATTTTCAACATTAAAATAGCCGTATTAATCTGAGGGAAAATCAAATATATACAAATAAACACAGGGTTCCAGAATCTCAACACAGTCAGTAGATAAAATGCATATGTAGACATTGGGCAATCATAAGAGATAACTAATTAGAACATTAAGATCAGTATCCAACCACCATTACAGTCAAAACAGCAACGAGCAGAAAGCAGATATTATTTTTAAAAAAACACTATAGGACGGATAATAGTTAGATATAAGAAAAGAAACACGGAAACATAGTTTCTTGGCAAACAAAGACAAAAGTTTAAAAGATGCACAAAGGAGTCAGCAAAAGAAATTACACATAAATAATTTTACAGAGAAAAAGAGAGAAATTTCGATAGGCATAAATATTTTTAAACAAGAATTACACAAGCAGAATGAAGTTAATGTTTGATAAATAACGGGAATGTTTGTTTGCATATACGTACGTATGTGTAATATATGTACAATATAAATTTGTTTTTATACCCAGACTTTGATTAAGAAGATGGGATTACTTCACGATTTTGTGGTGCTTGAATTAATTTTAATACATTATGACATGATTGACAAACTCGAACTGGTTTAAACAACCTTAGTCGATATATTTCACTTTCAAATCGACTACATCTATATTTATCAAAACATACGAAATAAATTCAATATAAGGAAAAAAAAGTGATAAAAGACATTTGTTTACGAAATAATGGTTACAACTATTTGGTTTAAACTCTGAAAACTCTAACATAAGTTGAGCAACTTATATCTTCGCGTATATATATATGACACTGATAAGTAGAATATTGGTTGAAACAAATTATTTTATTTACCCAAAATTGTACAGGAAGTGAAAAATAACAAACGTTTGTGTTCATTCCTACACAACCTTCATCAATAATAGTCATTAAGTTGAATGAACAAAAAGAGCAGAGTAATGACAGTCTTCAAATAAATTTTCCTACTCATTAGTAAATGTTATCGATATTCAAATTGGCTGACTTATCAAGAACAATCTGACAGTGTATGACGCTATTGCTGTATGCTATGTTCAAAGAGAGTTTTATGTTATATTCATTCACTAAACTCCCTTAGTTTTTCTATTTCCTCTCATCGCGTTAATGCGGTATAGTAGCTTGAGCCAACGCAAATATCTATCAGGCTTTACAATGATTATGACTAAAAACTAGTAGGAAAATAAATCTAGATTTACTGACAAGCACTTACCTACTACAATCTAATGTAACCAAGTGGAAGGTAGTACTCAGCCTTGAGCCACACTGGTTGCGTGATTATAAATCACATAACCTAGCTGTATTAATCCTTAGTTGACGAAATGGAGTTCGAAACTACAATTCATTGGTTAAAAGTTGAGTACACGAACAACTAAAACATCGCATCGATGACATTTTTTCGGACAACATACCAATTTAAATGAAATTTGAAAGATACTACAGATCAACAAGTATGAATACAGTCAGTCAGTCAGTCAGCTACAACGTAGGACCAGGCACGTATATGCATCGGTCCAAGTTGCCATACCGCATTAGCACAACAAGATGAACACCGGATTCATAGAAGTAGTTAATTCAGTGGTGGTAATATATAGAAGAAAGAGTGTGTATAAGGAGATAGTACAGGAAGAAAGAATTAGTTCCGAGAAAGATATGAAGCGATTTTAATCTTTTAATTTAAGGAAGACAGAGAGTGTATACACCGACGCCATTGTGATCGATTCTGAGCCATGTCACCAAGAGTCTCCAACCATTGGTTACGATAGTCACGCGGACCCCAACCAGGCAGTCTGAATCTTCCAACATGGCTCAGACCAGAAGTTAGTGACTTCAAGCACTGATGCCATGTTTTGGTTTGGCCGCCCCTAACTTTCTTCCAATTATCCCTAACATCAGTGAGCATTGCGCGTCGTGGTAATCGATGTTCAGGCATACGCAGCACGTGGCCCAACCATCTCAGTCGATGAAGATTCATAACCTCATCAACTGATTTGCCATCATTCCCTAATACCCTGCGTCTAACCTCACTATTACTTACCTGGTGATCCCAGCAGATGCGAGCAATATTTCTAAGGCACCTGTGGTCAAATACTGGTAACTTACGAGTATCTTCTACTCTTAATGGCCATGTTTCGCAGCCGTATAGTAGAACGGAACGAACTGCCGCGCAGTATACTCGTCCCTTAATTGATAGACGAATATCTCGCCTTCGCCATAGATGACGTAAGTTGGCAAAAGCCAAACGAGCTTTTCGAATCCGTGCTGAGATTTCGTCAGACACCAACCCATTAGAGCTGATCAGACTTCCAAGATAAGTGAAGTTGTCGACGCGTTCGACTACTTCACCCCCTATCCTTAGTTCAGGTGTTGACGCAGACCAGTCCTGCATCCCAAACATTCTGGCATTGTTGCTCAGTGCTACCAAAAGACTCTGCATTTCATCAGCGTCTTCACCAAACAGAACTATGTCATCTCCGTATTCTAAGTCAATAAGTGGACCTAGTGGTAGGAGATCAATACCTGAGAATTCAGTCGATGAGAGCGTTATTTCCATCAGTAGATCTATGATGAAGTTGAACAAAAATGGAGAAAGTGGACAGCCTTGGCGGACGCCACTTGAGGTTGCGAAAGCAGATGACAGTTCGCCATAAGCTCTGACTCGACTAGTAGTGTTCGAGTAAAGAGCCTTCACAAGGTTTATGTACTTCTGAGGTACGCCTTTCAATGACAGACACTGCCACAGAATCTCTCGGTCAACAGAGTCAAATGCTGCTTTTAAGTCAAGGAAGACCACCATTGTCGGACGCCGATAAGTATGCCTGTGTTCTAGAACCTGACGAATGGTGAATATGTGGTCGATGCAGCCACGGCCAGGTCTGAAGCCAGCCTGATTTTCACGTGTTTGCAGTTCACGAGTCTTAGTTAGGCGTCCGATAATTATCGAAGCTAGTATTTTAGATACTATATTAGTCACAGGATGAGTTTGACCCTTTCTTAAATATTGGGACGATAAGTGATTGTGTCCAGTTAGATGGGATAACGTCTAACTCCCAGATTTGAGCTAAAATATTAGTCAACCTAATCGCTAAAACTAGACCACCATCCTTAAAGACCTCTGGGGCCAATCCATCTGGACCAGCTGCCCTTCCTCGTTTCAGATTAGCTATAGCCTTTTGAACTTCAGCTAGAGTTGGAGGACCTACTTCAATGTTCCATTCACACTGTCTGGGAATAGAGGGTAGTTGTAGAGTAGCTGAAGGCCAACTGAGTTGCTCCTTAAAATGTTCCGCCCATCGTTCTAAACGTCTGGACTGGGAGCAGATGAGAGTCTGACTTACACTTGATTTATTAATTCCAGTTTCATTTATTAGTCTGTAGAGTTGTCTTGTGTTCCCTATAGCCGCCGCCTTTTCTATCTCTTTTGCTTTCGTTGCCCACCACTGCTCAAGATCGTTCCTTAGACTTTTACTTAACCTAGATCTGATTTGTTTACGCTCTTCATCGTGTTCAGAGCCTGATGGGATGAGTTTACGGGAATCTATCATTGCGATAGACCTTGAAGAAATCCATTGGTTCTTTGTAACCCTGTGGTTTAAATCATTAGTACATGTCACTGCTGTTTCCACAGCTGCTTGTATAACTTTCCAAGCAACATCTGGGTCAGCCTCGTTTTCAGAACTATCTAAGTGTGACCTCAGTTGTTCCTGGAACCTACTTTTGGTTTTCTCATTACTCAATTCGGTTCTAATGAGTCTTTTTTGTGTGGCTTTTTTGAGTCCAGTGAGGCGCAAGCAGATGCGTGCTCGTATTAGGGCATGGTCGGAATCTAAGCAGGTACTGCAGAATGAGCGACAATCTTCTATCGACCCTCTCCAACGATGACTGATGGCAATATGGTCTATTTGAGTCCATCGTTGGTTTGGTGCAGGGGGTCACCATGTTAGACGATGTCTCTCCTTATGCTTAAAATTTGTGTTTGCTAAAAATAAACGATTGTCTGAGCACAGTTGCAGCAGACGATCACCATTATGTGTTCTCTGTGCCGGAATACTAAAATACCCACCTAAATGTCTTTCTGTTTCGTTTAAGCTACCTACCTGGGCATTAAAGTCGCGTGCTACGAGTACTATGTCTGAACGTTTAGCTTTCTGAAGAAGTTCAGAGAGTTTTCTGTAAAACTCATCTTTCACTTCATCTGAGATGCAGTCAGTGGGAGCGTAGGCAGAAACGACAAAAAGGCAACGACGTGTGTCCCTATCCTTTCGAGTTCTTACGAAGCCGTTTAGCCGAACAGCGCATAGACGACTATTAACGGGGATCCACTCTAATAGCGCTTGTTCCGCCCTCATGCTTAGTGCTATGCCTACACCTGCAAGTCCACGAGAACTAGGCATCGAGTCGCCAGATACACGGAGGGTGTATCTCGTCGGCACTCCGTTTTGCCGAGGTGAGGTCAAGTGAATGACCACACTAGGATCCTGTAAGCGTGTTTCGGAGACACAGCATACATCAATTGTACGAGATTCTAAGGTTTTAGCCAAAGAAGCCTGCTGACCGATTTGGCATAGTGTGCGTACGTTGAAGGCTCCAATGTGTAGTTTGGAGCGGGGTTTCAATAGACTTGGGACAGTGTTTTGCGCACAAGAATCGTTGGCTGTGGTGACACTTGGGGAGGAAGCCGAAAGAGGGAGTTTAGATTTAAATGTCGATGTAAGAGGAATAATAGGAATTGAAGAGGTAGGTTGATTATGAATACAGTGGTCTTGAGTGCTGTTAGAGGTATGAGGGCGGTTATCACTTCCCGGTTGCCCACACCGTGGAAGGGTTCTGCTGGACGTACCTGAAAAGGAAATTGGATTAGAGTTGTTCTTAGTGACCAGAGAGCGTGACCGCAGTGCCCAAGGGAGAACTGCTTGAGGTCGGTCACACACGACCTTTTTATGAGTAATTTTTGTGTTAGCTCCGTACTTGTCGAGACCTTACCGCCGGAGACGGATATCCGTGGGATAAGGCGAGGTGTGCATTTTTAGGGTCGACCTTTTCTAACCCCACCCCTCCTTGTGGGAAGGCAACATCGCTGTTATGCTGGTTGTCTTAAGGAAACACCTTACTGCTGTCACACCTCTGTACAGTCAGCAGTACGACTTCGCCTTCGGACCTTGGATTTGTTGCTTTTAGTCTTACCGCTCTTCAACCGACCTGTCTGGCATGTTAGGACCTTGAGGAACGGTCAACTTGAATAAGTCAGTTCTATTAAAGTGTACATCATAAATCATGTTTGCAATTTTGAAAAGAATTCAAAATCAACTCACTTTGAACAGAATACTTTACCACAATTTCGACAATGATGTTTTCTTTCAGTTAAAGAGAATCGTGTTCCACAACCATCAGCTGCACAATTTGTAGCTCCTTCGTCTTTAACCCATTGATCAGTCATACCGCCACGAGAATTATCTGATGGTACGGACCAAACAAATACTCGACCGATAGCATCACCAACTAGGACGGAACGATGATCTCGAGATATCGCTAAGGCTGTAATATCAGCTGGAGACTTATTATCGGAACGTTCGTAGGCTGTATGCATGGTAAGTTTACTACGAAATACTAGAATTCGAGACCATTTCTTAACAACTACAATTATAAGAATTTCATAAAAATAGAATGCTTACTATATTAAAATCACAATATTTAAACAAATGACACTGTAATAAATGGTGTAGCTTATAAATATCACAAAACAAAAGTTCGTTGTACTATTATGATGAAGTATGATGAAATACTAATAATATACACAACTATCAGAATAATGAATGTCAGTTGATATTGGTGAAGTAATATTACAATTTGCATTAGCCACATAAGTCAACAAAAAATGGAATTCTAGTGAGAAGCCGTGATCAATGGAGCTAAACTGTGACGATTGTGAGGCAATGGTAGATGACCGCTCAATGTTGCGCATGGATTTGTTCTATCTGTTAAATCCAAGAATTTTCTAAATGATAGTCAAAGAATCAATTACCTTTTAGTACATCTTATAATTACTCTAATGTAACCATAGATTAGTCTAGAGCAGATTGACAATAACACATTTCAAATATGATAGCCTTTCTACATTGACAGTGTAATGAATTAATTGATTTATTTTATTCAAAAATGTACATGTCAACGCATTAAAACTCTTAACATTCTTTATTTGGGTGAGTTTAATGGAAATTGATTAAAATTGTAGGTCGTACTTGTCACAAAATGACCTCATTTGTTCCTTAAATGAAACGCACAACACTAAAGTCAAACATCTGTTTTGTCCTATTACTTTTTACTCAGAATATGAAGTACGATAAACTTACTGGAATCTTTCCGAATTATTCTCTTCGATGTTAAATTGGTAGACAAACAAGGAGAATCAATACTGTCAGATGAATCTTGTGATAAAGTCTATTAAAATTATAACAACAAAGGAGGAAGGTTTAAGAGAAAATAATTTTTTAAATGACAATGCAAAATGAATGATACGAAAAAATATTGAGTTATGCCTAAATTAACCATGGTTATACCTAGTTAGGTGAAATATGTTAGGTCTTGAGAGAGAGAGAGAGCTATCACGGGTTCACGTAGTTTGAGAACGAGATCGAGGATTCGGTGACCAAGGTCTAGTAAGCTATCTATTGACGCGTCCCAGCCCCAGCTAACTAGAGTGAGAAGACCAAGCTTGGAATGAGAAGCATATTCTGCAACAACCCGAAACCAGCAAACTTTTTTTACAAGACAATTTCAAAACGTATATATACAATTATATATACATCGATATTGTCATGGAGCTTTGAAACATTTAATCGATAGTTCGTCAATCAACTATGTGCGTGGGCGGTAAGAAATGTCCACGTATACATGTGCATACAAGCTCCACAAGATAAATTACAAACTATGAGTTTTTGGGGATCTACCGTCCCCAACAAAATATGTGTATAGAGAAACTAAAGTCCTACTTTTCAGCTGTTCATTTAGTGGATTTTTTCTCTCTGTGGTGACGATAGTAAAGTCAGCGGTTGTATACTTGTGCCAAGCCCTATATTTACTAAGATTGACTAACTGACGGAATTTTAATATATGAACTTCAATATAAAAATAAACAGATGGGTAAATAACAGAACTTTAAAGTTTGAAGATAAGTTTTGTTAAGGACTGATATCAGCTACGGAAACATTGGAAATTATAGAATATTGAACGATTGATTCTCCCTAATTTGACAGCAATTACAGACGTCCTTCAGGTCTTGCATCAAGCGCGTTATCATCAAATCAGTGAGTTGAAAATAAATGGTCCGTATTTAAAACTCTACTTAATTTTTAATGTACCGTGACAGTCACTCAATGCTCTCAGATGACAAATGTCTCATATCCACCAGTATTTTTTGACTTCACTAACCATAATTCACGTTAGAATTTCGGGAAACCAATAAACAGTGAGCACGTAAACTAATCTTCAGCTGATGTCAGTCCATGAAGAAAACTATCTTTTAATCAAAAAATAGTTAAAAAGCGAATGATTGTAATTATCATCAATCTGGATTGCACCACTGTAGAGTTAGAAACTGTAAAGCTTACCGATAAGTCTTTGGTTCGAGATTCATCCACAGTGTTTTCATCTGATGGATTAAAAGTGGAAATTTCCTGTTGATCATCACTATCATCAATTCGATTAGCATTCAAGGTGTTTGTGTCAACTGCATCGCTATCATTATCTGCAGAGCATACGTATTTCAAGCACCACATTCGTACTACACCATCTGAACTACCGGTTAAAATAACATTCTCAGCATCCCAATCATAAAGCTATATTTTTTAAAACAAAATAAATGAAAAGAGTACCATGACATAACATCCGATACATTAAGTAGTAAGAATAAGAATGATTCACAACCTATGGATTAGAAGTTTCAAGAAGATACATTTTGTTAAGTTCACCACCGATAAAGAAATTTACTAATCAAAGGTAAATGTCATCATCATAAATCGAAAACGAATCACGAGTAGAGACCCTTCGACAGGATAATTTGATCATTATAGTGTTCTGGACTATCATATTTTAAGGTTTGAATCACAAGGTCTTAGTTTGATAACTAAATACTTCGATAATAAATTACTAAGGACTAGACAAACATAAAATTGTTTATTACCTATGATGATCAATGAGAATCTTATTCAATTCATACAAAATGATAAAAAATAATACTCTAGAGAAAGTGTACATAGTTAATATAACTTACTGTACTCATACAAACACAAAGAATTTGTTTATTACGGCCAACTGGTGTATCAATTGAAGCTATTGGTTCACCATTACAATTCCACAAATATAATTGTGTACCAGCACAACTGACAATATCACCTGTAGCTTCATTGATACAAATAGCTGCAATAGGTGCAATATGATTAGGTAATTGTCTTAAAAAGCATAAACGACTTAAATCCCACAATATACAACTTCTATCACGACTTCCACTAACAATAAGATTGAATGAATCAGATGCAGTTAAACAAGTTATAGCATCGATATGTCCATAAAGTGTTGCACGAAGTTTAAGACGCGAATCTCCAAAAGACTGACATCCGTAGACTGATGATGATAAACCTGATACCATTCCAACACTGGAAGGATTATTTGAACTTGCCATATTATTGCCAACCTCATGAGAATTAAGCTGTGAATTAGTCGAGAAGAAAAGATATATGTTTAGGAGGTATGAAAGAAATTTATGCAAATAGATTGTTTTTAACGATTAAAAGTTTTCTAAGCATAATATGCATAGAATGTGTCAGAAATTTTCAAAACTATGGCACTATACTTATGTGTAATCACTTTGAAAGTCAAAAAGCGTTCACGAATCATCATTACACATTTTTTCATCATTTCTATCAATCTTTAAAATGAACATTCAAGAGCTGGTCATAGAAACGTGACTGAATCAATGCATTCACTGTATTATACTCCTTAAATAACATCTTCAAACCCTAATCTTTCCGATTACTGCTTATACTTTTACTACCTCTACCACTATGGGATTTGAATCGACAACTGTATCTCTGTGCTAATGTGGTATGGCAACTCGAACCGATGTACGTACGTACGAATTTCCACGTTGTTACTGACTGACTGATTCACTATTAGTTCCGATTAAATTCTTTTAAAAAGACGTATGACATTTAAATCTATCGGATAGAAAAGTTAATATATTTTTTAAATTAACATACAGAAAGCAAAGTAGTTAGTTAACTTTTGTAGTTGCCGAAATATTTGTTAAAGATTCGTTTCAACAGAACAGTGAATCGATTGAGAATTCACAAATAGTTTATATTGTGGTGTATACTACTGATGTCGACAAATATAAGTAGTATGTATCATCGATCAAAAGTGGAGTGCCTGAAGGCAGAAGGTTGAGAAGATCGGAGAGAAGAGAACGAGAACGGAGAGTGATTGGTATAGCAACAAAGGAACAACAAAGTCTGAGACAATTGCTTGATATTTTGCAAATGAAGTATTTACTGTATGGGTCTCAGATTTTACCAAGATATTCTGTAATGCTGCATTAAAACATATTTGATTGCAGCCGTCTGTGTTCTCGTTCATTATAATATATTTAATTATCTATTATAATTGTCATTATATTTTCAAATGAGTGAAAATTTTATTCATAATCACAAAAAGTAATATCCTACATACATTTAAGTATATTTCTGCTGAAATAAATTTGATATAAAAATGAATTTACTTAAACTTCTTCATATTTTGCTTGTTCGATTAGTTTGTTCTTTTTATCAAGCAGATATATGAAACAACATAAAATCATATTCATAAATATACATGAAGCCAAACTAATGAATTTCACATCAGCATATTAAGAGAAAAGCAGTTTATTAGTCAATTATCAGTAATGAAGAATATATCATAAATATACATTGGTTCAAGTTTCCACAACGTATCAACAGAAATAGAATTTATTAATACAAATCTCAGTGGTAGTAGATAATACTAAGTATAAAAGATATTATTTGAGAAGAATGAATCCATCAAATGAAAAGTATCAAGTACTTTTTAAACTCAAGACTTAAAGGGAAACAAAAAGTGAATGTATCTGCTTCATTAAGACCCCCTTTAAGCCATGTCACCTAAAGTCTTCAAACATTAATTACGATAATCGCGCAGATCCCAACCTGATATTTTGAATTTATTTACATGACTCAGACCAAAAATCAATGACTTCAAGAACTGAGGCTACATGTCGGTAAACCTTAGCTTTTTTGGAAACTACTCATACATCAGACATCATCGTCCGTCAAAATAAACGGAAGTTTAGAATACGTAATGCATTATCATGAACTCTAAAACCAAATAAATTAAGACATAATTCACTGTATTTGAGCCTAATAAAAAAAGTCATGGATTAGACAGAGAATAAAAATTCCCTCACAAAGAAAATACATTTTAAACTTGAGAAACAGAACATATACACAAAAACTAATCACTTACAAACCACACACGTACTACAGTACTTAATCCAGCTGTAATAATCGTATGCTTATTTGGTGATGTACAACATAATATTTCATTTTGATCAACCATCTCAAATACATATCGTACACGTTCATTGGCATCAAACAAAGAGCCTAAACGTAAACTTCCATCTGTAAAACCCCATGCAAGATAATGTGTATAATTTGGTGGTAGAAGACATTTATTTTGTTCAACTGCAACAACTGGTCCACCAATTAAAGTTGTAGTCGATGTTTGATAACCACCTCCGGAACTTATTCCTAAATTGCTATTCCCAGTAAAATTAACATTATCATAATTCAGACTATCTGAATTAATATTTAAACTAAGTAAAGGACGATTCACTGTAGCTCCTGTATTCATCATATTCATATTTGTACCACTCGGTATAAATTGTGGATCTAATTGTACAATTTGACCAACTGCATGTTTTAATTCTAAATTATGACAAAATGAAATTTAATGGTGAGAACACTAAATGAAAAGTATGTAACTGAAATGAAATTATTTATGTGAGAAAAATACGTAAAAAGAAAAACAATACATAAATGAAGGGCCCCACTAAAAGCTAATGATGTTGTCCAGAATAACAACGAAAGTTATGCAATTTAAATCATCTAGATCAAATGACATAACGCAACCAAAAGCTATTTTATCTTAACATAGTATATGAATCACATAAATATTGGTACAAAGTAGCACCGAATACATATGTGCCACACAAGTTACTTGATTTGTGTGTGGGTTATGATACTGCCCGGTTGCCCCGACAGAATAATAAACATAAAACTAACTGGATACAACATAGAAAAATAGTACTAATGTTCAATTAAAAAGATAAAACAGAGTTTATGTACATGAATATGACATGATACTAGATATTTGATCGCTACAAATTAATCAATCGATTTTTAATTGAATTCATACATAGAAATGAAAAATAATTAAACAAATTTTATTGATATGAAAAAAAAGTTATTTTTTTTTATCACAGACAAAACTAACCTTTAATAGGTTGAAGACTAGGTCTTAAAATATCAAGATTTCTATAGAATAATTCATATGCCAATTGACTACCAGAATTAAATCCTATTGCTGAACTAAAAAAACGTGTAGATGGACGTGGAATAAACACACGTCGACATGGATGTGGTTTTTTAAATAATTGTTTTGGTATTTGACCAAAATTATTGATAAAACCAATTACAGCAGAACGTTTCAATGGATCATCTATAGAATAAATATCTACATTACCTTCGTAGAATAAATAATGAAAAACATTAGCTGCTTGTATTGCATGTTCACCTTGTTGTTTATAACCAAAAATTAAATCAATCCATTCATGTAAATGTGCTGATACATATTCACTCTCTAAAGCCTAAAAACAGATTACAATCAGTAAAATATTACATTCAACTAGTTTTATAACATAAAATTTAATTTATGGTAAATTATATTTGAAAACGTAGACAAATACTAAAAATCTATTTCGTATTTGATTAAAATATCTTAGAAGTACTCAGTTGAAAAAATCGTTCTAAAATACCAGTTTAAATTTTTCAGATCAGGTGGTTAAATCACAATCGTTTAACCACTATTACGACGAGGAAGACGACGAGGAATGGAGTTTAGAAGTCATCATTTCTGACGTTAACATTTAAATGGGATAAAATAAAGACTGCTCATTTATTTTACTAATTACTGCATTTTATAGTTCTACATTTAGTTGACCTCATATGATAACAAATTTGTAATAAAATGGATGAAAACTATTAAAATCAAGTATATTGTTAATAATCGATGAAGTTGTATCATAATTAGTTATTTAAATATAATGTGACTGAGTGAAATTTCACATTGAGAATAACAAAATTACCTACTACGGGAATAAGGTAGTGCTCACAACTCTACCGTGCAGTGAAAACTAAAACTGTACACTTAATATATATTAAATTCCCACAGAATTTCACAGAACCAATTCTTGCATGATACTCAGTATTGTAGATTACTCGGCAGATTGATAGGGAGTTCAAACACTTAAATGTAAAATATTACTTGTAAAAGTAATCAAGCTACATAGTAGTTGATCAGTTCTTAACCAGCATCATTGACTTAGCAATATGATAAACATTATAATGATTTATAAATAATCGTGAAACCTAGATACCTTCAATCTATGCTTATAAAAGGTTATATTAACATCTTTCCTAGCTTTTACTCATGTTCGACCGATGAAAATTTATGTCCAAAGTAGTCTTGAAACGAAATCCTCATATTCACTATGCCATGTTTACAAAAGATATCAAACGCAATAATCCAGAAAACAAAATAACTATTGTTCAAGCTATATACATGTGTATCAATTACTAAGACCAGTGGTTAGAACTTAAATACACCTATCTCAGTTTATGGAAGTCAAATGGTATTATTACACATTGATTATAAAAATGTGAATCAGTACTAAAAGTTATCACAACAATCACAAAAGAAGCATGAAAAAACAATAAATAAATAGCACAATTTAGAGAACAAAAATAAATAAAACTTCAATAATGTCAAGTAATCAATCATTCAACAAAATAAATAGAATGTAAAAGAAAAGTTAACAATCAAACCTACTTTCGTAGACGAAAAAATAACTTTCAATAAAAAAATTAGACGAGAAATAATGTTTAAGCTAATTTTAACATAAATGATAAATGAGAGAAATCAGCCAAAAAAGTTTTTGCTTGTAGAAAAAGAGAAAAATGACATAACAAAAATGTATTCAATTTGTTGAATTCAAGATAAGCATTTCATATTACGATTAATTTTTTTTGATTTATTTAAAAACAAAAACACTGGTACAAGGAGACACCGAATACATATGCACCACATAAATCATCCGATCTTTGTGAGGGCTGGAATGCTGTCCGGGCGCCCAAATTGATGCAGATACTTTTCTTAGGGGGCCACACCCGGAGCCTTCGATCTAAAGGTCTGATCCATAAGGCAGTGCAACAACGCAAGGAGATGCAGTCCCATGGTAGCCAGTGATCAACAATTGGTTTATACACCATTTGTTCCTCCAGGATACTGGAGCCTATGTGCACCGTTGTTTTGAAATCAGGGTTTTCCAACACCATCAGGTGGACTCTCCGTGTCTACCAACCCGGTTAAAACGCCAGGCATTTGCTTTTCGTCCTTTCAATTTTGTAAACAACACGCCCGTCAGGCAGTGAGTAGGACATCCGTGGCAGTGGTTGTATGCACGTGGTCATGTGAAAGCATTTCGAGAGGGAGAGCTGACTCTCCTCACTCTCTGCCATACCAGGGCCGATATAAGAGTATGGTTAATAGTTCAATAATGTTTATCTGTAAAAATTTAGTGTTAAAGGTGTATTGTTGTGAACAATGGTGAAATACTGTAAATTTTAAATGAATTAGTTGTACACTTTCAACAACGAAGTAGTAAATGCATTAAGAAATGATCGTTTTAAAACGATGGTGGTGGAGAAGAACTCAAGTAGAGGTAATCAACTTATTATGTAATACGAAATAACAGTTCTTTCGTAAAATGTGAAAAACCATACATTAAGTACTTCATTTGTAAATCTCACATTCTTCATGATTCTTCCAAATCTAAACTCCTTCATGTTTCCATTCCCGTTCTCTTCAATTCGATCTTCTTAACCGTCTGCTGCCAGGCATCCCACTTCTAATTGATGCTACACAACATTATTTAAATTCAACTATTCTGAAAATAAGATGGTTAAATCTACAGGGTATCATTTTGTTTGATTTTAAAAATAATTTTCGGAATAAAAAAAATTCCAGATGTATCGATTGGTAGATTTCTCTAGGAGATTTTAATAAACTCCTTGAACCTATTATAAGTAAATTATTTCGTACAAAAATATCATTAAAATACAGATAAAGGACAAACACGTTAATATATGAAAGCTAAAATGTATGTATGCGCTCAGACATAAACATGTTAATTTGTAGATACTCACCTCACGATGAACACGTATAAATTCACGTGGATCAGACTTAGCCCATGGTGGTAAAACTACATTATTCACTTCAACACCATTCTGTTTAATGCCCATTTCAAAATGATTTGAATTGATAAGAAAATCAGGTAAATAGAAAAATTCAGGTATTAATTCACGTACATCTGCCATATTATGTCTGCTTGCACTAATCCAAGTATCTCGAACACTATGAAACATTCTATCGGGTAAATCGAAATGACCACCCTTAAAACAAAACAGAATTAAGAGGACAAAACAGTAAACTTGCAATTTTGTAATAAACTGTAAGGTTAGATTGTGCATAAAAAATACTATCTAGCATAATATTTATCAAGATATGTATACAAAGGAATTTACTCGACATTGATGCATTAATTTTATATAAAATTGAGTAGTTAAACTTATGCATTAGCGATGTTCCCATTTTATTAGTATACATATCGTTTATTTCTTAGATAAACTGGAATTAACTGAAAATTATCTTTGGAGCATTAAAACAATTTGTTTACAATCATTTCCAATGCTTTTTATAGTCAGTTTGATGGAATACATAGGTGAAAACTGTCATCAAGTCACTAATCATTAAGGTGGCTAGTTCTTACAGATGACAGTTTTATCACTTATGAGCACGAAGTCGACAAAAGAGAACTATAACTCCTAAAACTTCATAAATGATGAATGATTTCCAGCTACTCATGCCAGAAATTTTCTAAGCAATATAAAACCTAACTATAACTGACTAAATATCTAATGCCAGTAGAATATTAGTTTTCTAAAAAAAATCAAGATAAACTTAACTGATTAATTTTAATGAGTGGTAAAATTTAGGCCATGAGATGTCTATAGAATATGTTAAACCATGTAAGAAATAATAAAAAAATGAACATCCAATGTAGAACAACATACCTGAAGCTTGAGAAAGTGTTGTGCAAAAGGCTCCATTCGAAAGAGATAAGACGCTACAATCATAGCAGATGAATAGTGTGTACCATAATGATATGGTGGTGTTTCTCCAGTAGGATCATCCCATTCTTTGAAACGACGTTGGAATTGAGCTAGACGATCAGGTGTTTGTGCACCCATCGGCTTAGATAAATCACGAAATGTCTCTGGTCTTGACAAATCTAATTCCTCAGATTCATAATCAGCAAGTACCCATGGAAATACAGGATACTGGATAAGATCATTATATGAGCGACCAGCTTGTGTATTTAAATACATTAAGTATTCAAAATTACTCAATTCTCCGTGCTACGAAATGTTTTTAAATTATAAGAAATGAAGAAAATTTGACTACTTTATAAATGGAATTATCTATTAAAGTAAGAATAAAAATGGTATTCGACTGTCTTCAAAGTTTCGTTGTATTATACCACTAATTTTGCTCGTAGAAAACACCCTTCTTTTTAAACTAATGCTAAACAGAAATTAAAGGTTTCATTAAAAAACCATGTATATGCCTAAACGTTTTTTAAAATCATTTCACTTTCTTTTTCAGATTTTGTTAACTTATGAAAAGGAATTCATTACTGTGATCGTTATTCAATGATTATTTCGTCAAGTAATGTATCTAATTTGCAGAAAACTAAATTACACAGCAAATCTATTAGTCCGATTGATTAACGTTTTTCAAGCAAGAATAACAAGGATTATGAGATGAGGTGAATTCATTTCATTTCGTGTACTTTAAATTTTCCACATATCAACCAATTTAGATAAATATCAACATAGGGTTGGGGGGATTGTTGGGTTTTAATTGAGATCATAAACCGATCAATGTTAGACCACCATCAAAAACTTGAAAGCACTTGAGGGCCACTAGCGTGGGAATCCTCAGTAGCGCACATCCACGATAAATAAATGTTTTATAAACCAAATTATGTGTATGACATGTAAGAAGTTGTGCAGTTCACCAAAGAAAAATAATCATAATACCACTTTCCATATTCATACAAGTTAAATTTATAAGTGACTGAATTCAGCAACAAAGATTATATGAAGTAATCGGGTATAGGAGGCATTTGTGCATTGTTGCGACAACATTTCAATTTTTTAAAAACTTATTTAAACAAATCAGTGCATAGAAAATGCAGAGCACACGAGATGTAATGAATTTACTTTATCACACAATGCTTATTGTGCTTGCTTAACAAAAGTAAATCTATTCATACAAATTGAAAGAAGAAAGGTTTCAATCGAGTATGCTCCAACTGTAATGTAAAGAAACACCGTACTTTTAAATGGCTGAAGAAAATTTATCAGACAACAGAGGGAATAATCATACGGTATTTTAAAAGTGTGATCAGCGTATAAACGATGTATACTCAAACGCTTCTTGTATCTTGGCCAATCTCAGGCCCGATACGTGAATAGTAATCTTAATTACAAGATAATCTAATCTCACTAATGAATCTAAACAGTCTTCCCTTCAGCATTTTCACAACTTGAATTTATCTTATATACTATTCACACATCTTTGTATTTTAATAATTCTAACAATAATAAAAATCTTCCAAACGCATGGAGAACTTGGTTAACACTCACTCCACTTCACTATTTATTATTTAATTAATACCATTTTATACATCATGTAATTTTTGACGATACGTTCGATCTGATGCGTAAACACATGTTGATTTCTCTCACCCTACAATTATTTATCATCACTGAGATCATTAACTGGTCAACTTTAGACCGCCAGGGAAGTACTGGATGGTCGTTTCGTCCTAGTATGGGACTCCTCAGCAGTGCGCATCCACGATACCGCATGAGGGACTCGAATGCAGGACCTTCGGTCTCACGCAAATGCCTAACCTCTAAACCACTGAGGCGGCATCCAAGTGTTAATGTCCAATTCCAACCCATCGATGATATTGTGCGACCATCTTTCATTGTCATTGGTCGATAACTTCTTCACAACAGATTAGGTTGAACTGCACTGACCAGGGCTGAGAAGCCATGGGAATCCGTGGTCAATGTATGTAGTTGTACAACTCCAGAAGATCAGAATTTATTGAAAAGGATATTCTCGACTCGTATTTATATCATAAAAGTTTTCCTATGTATTATAAACGTTAATAAACAAAATATAGAAAAAAGGTTAGTAAACTAGAAACTTACTTCCCATCGTTGGACTACAGACTTTACACCAAGTAAACTGCTGAAAAAACTTTGAGAGCTAAAAGTATTGAGAGTGAAACAAATAAACAGAGGAAAGTTGTATTTTCAAATAAGTTTAGAAATATAATACAACTGATATCTCTCTACAAATGATGTCACTCAAAAAGTGTTCAATAAAAACATTCGCTGTAAGTCACACAAATGCGTAAATTAATGATACATTTTAATAGATATATCGGAATTTCGAATAAATATTTATTCATAAAAAATCTCAATATGTTAAGAGTTCAGTAGTGAGACAGTATACTCATAGTGCGGTGTGTGCTACTTATGTAGACATAAGTAGTATATGGTGTTAGTCGTGAACAGAATGTCTGGCAGCAGCGAGACAAGAAGATCATACAGTACAGAATGAAAACAGAATGCGATTTGTATGGAAATGCAAGAACAATGAAGTCTGAGTCATTTGAGACAATTGATGGATATTTTGCAAATTGAGCATTTACTTTATGATTGTTAGATTTTATTAACAAGTTCTGTAGTTTGTTGTAAAATACATTCGATTGTTCCCCACCCGTGTTCTGTTCACTACAATAGGTCTACAGAAAAAGCAAAAACATATCCGAGATCTATCTTAGTTACAAAAATACCTTGATGTGACGTAATATGCCAACACAGATTGGTGAACTCAGTTTCCAGTCACGTAATTAGGGAGAGGATTGACGATACAAACGAGATGCTTAAACCAAGGTAGAAAAATCAAAAATCGAATCTATCTCCACTAAACGGTTAAAAGTTAAAACTATCAACAATTAAAATATATCTTTAAAAATTTAAGATATGCTATTGACTGATGAACACATGTGAGATTGGAGATAGTCAACAGGTAATCATAGACGTAGGTTTCGTACCGCTTCAAAATCGTCAATAAGGCGTACATACGACCTGAAGGACAAGAATCTGCATCACCCAGCATCATATTCTGAGACACTACAACTGAAAGTACGACAAGTGACTGATCTTTAAGACTGCGACATTTATGGTTGATAGGTTGCTAAGTAGCAACTAATAATATGCTTATTATCAGAAGGGGTTTTGTGGAGATTGTAGTAATTTCAATGGTTAAGATCATAAGTCAGTTGAAGCTAGACCACCATGGAAAATCTGGAAGCACTGGACGGCCGTTTCATCCCTCTATGGGACTCCTCAGCAGTGCGCATTAGAACCCAGGACCTACCAATCTCGCGCGCGAGCACTTAACCACTAGACCACTGAGCCGGCATCCGACAGTGTTAATGTCTAACTTCAACTATTCCACGAAATTGAGCGACACATCCACCGTTGTCTTCAGTGAGTTACTATCTCACAACAGACCTGGTTGAACTCCACTGGTTACTACTTCTCACTAGAACTCCAGGATATACCTCTTGAAGCCAGTCACTAGTGAGCATATGTTGATTATTATCAGAAGGGGTTTTGTGGAGATTGTATTAATTTCAATAGTTAAGATCATGAGTCAATGACTCTTTCATATCCTAATAAAAAAAGCATACTTTTAACTATTTTTCATTTAATATCATATATTCCATTAACTTAGATCACGCAAATTTCAATCGAAATAATCAGTAAAATATCTATTCATAAAAATAGTACTAATTCTCTAATACATAATTTATTTTCAAATTGTTACCACTCATACTCAATAACCCATGTGATATAATAAGGATTCATATGAACAAGTGGATGAGAAAATAATCAAAATATTAGTATTAAATTTATTTTGGAGAATGATTTATAGTGGTAAAACTAGATACTAAAACAATAAAGCGTAAAATTGATGAATAATAAAATTATTTGTGTTTGCTGATGAAAAGATACAGAATTAAAGCTAGAGGGACACAAACGAAGATTGAGTACCTATAAATAGACAACTAGCTATCATTGTCATACAATAGTTTCGGCGATAAAGCTTTGGAGTTTGAAGAACTAGGTAGTAATATTCAAACATACAATTGGAGCATAAACATTCAAATGAAAGCGTATCTACATGACACGTTTTAGGTAGAATTAGACGTACATAGCTTGTATTGGACTGTTGGTAGTAAATAATATAACAATGTAAGGAATTATAATGTTAGGATATTTACATAGAGTTACAACTTCCTAATATAAATCTAGGAGCTGGATAAAAGTGCATCTGATAATCGAAGGTAATGAACAGAACTGATGGGGTTATTGTACGAATTTCGTTATCAAATAGTGCATAAACAAAAATTATAAATAGTAAAAATTCACTTCTATTCTACACCATTTAGACTTTAATTAGGCAAAGTCTGAATAAATCATAATACTGCATTTACTCATCTCCTTAAATCTCATACATCATATTTAAATCAACCAGAATAACAAACAACACTACAGAAGACTAGATAGATGGTGAGACTTTTTAAACAGTATTTTGACTGAATGATTTATCAAAAATTGAACCACTTCACTTAAATCCCCATGGAACATTTCATACTTCAACAACTTAATATAAATAAAGTAAATGTAACACTGGAAGAAAAAAACAGTATTACGAAATCGCATTATGTCCACTTGAAACTTGGACTAAATGAAATATTAAAAAAAAAGACAAACAGATAAATATAAAGTACAATGAATAGAAAATACCTCAGAAGTCGAATAAATAGTCTACTGATCATCACAAAAAATAATGTTTGGTTTGATTTGAAGTAGACATATTACAACTGATGTCACCTTCTACTGTATTCACTAGATAATATTTATCAATAAAAAGAAATTACACTAAAAGGGCAGAAACAATATTATTTACTTCTTTGGTCACAAAAACTATAGGTAAAGATGGATGGTGGATGGCAGTGGAATCCAGGACGCGTGTTTCGTCCTAGTTGGCACTCGTCAGCTGGATAAACCTGCACCCAGAGTTGATGTTCACCCTGAGACTCGAACCTAGTACCGCTCGCTATAAACGCCATCGGGTTATCCATTTAGCTAGTAGGTCCAGATAGCCACTAGCTTTTGCAATGGGTGGGAGTATTAATTCACTTTTGCATTGTTTGTTTGAATCTTCCAATTGATGATTACGACTGAGATCGATCAGTTTCTCCATCTCTGTTCATCATGTTTATGACTTAAGGCAATATCGAGGAAATCCGCACAGGATGCCATATACCAATGAGAGACTGATTAATTGTAATCTTAAACATATTTCAATAAGATCAAAGAAAATATACGAACTACTTATTCTACTTCATCTAACAAATATCATTTGTAATAAGGTGATTTGAACGTAATTTTAAATATCCTATTCGTTATTTAATACTCTGATAGTTAAAAACACTAAAAACACCTATCTTAACCATTTTATCCATTATTTTTTACACATATATTTAGTCAACTAACTAGTCTTTATCTGACGGTGAAAAAGATGGGTATAAATTTATACTTTTTATTTTATTTTTCGCATTCAGACTTAAGTCCGATTTATAGTATCCTTATAGTTAGTTCATGTACTTATAACTTCAAGAACGCTTATTACAATTCGGGCTATTTTAATAATGACGATCGATTAAAACACTAGCCAGTTAATAAAAAGAAATAAACAGACTAACAGTCAAAATAAGCATCAGGAGGGTAACAATGAACAAGGTCAAAGAAATTACAGCAGTAATTAAAACCAATATAAATGGGAAAGTAACAAAACCTGAGCATAAAAAGCATGAAAAAACATTAAAACTTTAAGATTTAGGAAGCGGCTAAACAATGGGTATATATATATCCATGTCGTTGAACTGATTTCCAATTATTAGTTCCTTCAGGTTTTCAACCACAAAATATGAACGTTTTGTCAACCTCCATAGGAAACTCTAAATTGTACCATTATGTAAGGCAATGTCATGTAATATATATAGTACAAACGAATTTGAATGATTTAATTTCTTTTAATGGAAATTCAATTGTTAAACACACCATACATGATCAGATTACAACACATACACATCATAAACTTATAATCATTATTTTATTTTATTATTTATTTGAACACACAAATATTGGTACAAATGGGCACCGAATACATATGCACCACACAAATCACTTGATTTGTGAGTAGGTTTATAATCATGAGACATCAGTGAAGCTTTGAAGAAAAAAAAATCAAATACAGTAGACAGAAGTTTACCTAAAAAAATTACCTTAATTTGATTTTAATACTGATACTATTACTAATGATAGTAATAATAACTGCTTAACTAATAAAATTAATGACCTCGAAGGATGTTGATAAGCAACTATAAGAATCAGTTAACTACTGTGGTTATAAACAACTACATAACAAATGAGAAATTTAAGTAAACAGATTGACTATATATAATATTTAGTATATCAAAATGGAATATAAGTGAATTAGGATATATTGAATCATGAGCGCTACCATTATACAGTTTGATGAATGTTGCATGCTGAACGAACTATTTATTCAGCATCCATTAAATAGAATCTCCTACATACCATGTATTCTCCGTCTTATTATTATTCTACTTCCACATAGGTTAATTGGAACAAGCATAAACAAAGTTAATTCAAGAATGGATCCGACTTCAAATGATAGTACAAAGCTTTGGTTTATTTTGTAATGGAATATAGCTTTATCAGTAGTAATAACTGCAACCAAATCATACATTTTATTAATATTACCACAACTATTTACAGAATAAACAGAAGATAATATTCAAATGGGAAATGTTGAACCAAACTACCCTAATATAACAATAAAATGTTTAATAAAAAGCATTTGGTGAAACAGAAAAAACGGAATGATGAAACAAACTGCGACCAAATAAAAATTAGTTTTTATCGGCCAAGTAGTCACAACCTTACAAGATTAGAGACTTCTTGATTGATTGGCTAAATTATTTCCTCAGTCACAGAAAATGAATCATTAAAATAAACTTATATACGACGGATGTTCTTCCAGTCATAAATGGTGTATTATGAAGTGTTTTCTATTTTTTTCTGATTGTAGCTTATGTGAATGATAACTATAATTGTTTTTGTATACGCAAGCTTTTTCTGTAAGCAGATGATCTTAAGACAGTATAAACATTATCTCCTCATGAACTAAACCATGCATAAAAGTATATTAATAAAGTATATTAATAAAGAATTTAAAGCTAAGCACTCATAAATGTGAACAGAAATGCTTTAGTGACCCATTTATCAATTTTAACTTTACCATAAACAGTATGGTGATATCTAGGTTAAATGAAGCTTCAGATTTGATACTTGGACATTTCCATAGTTTTTTCAGGACGTGTTTCAATGACTTCTGGGTTGTATACTATATAACCTCTATAACAATGACTAACCTACTTTGATTTAAAACGTACGTCTCCAAACATCAGTACAACAGTGCACTTTTATTATAAGCAGAATAAACATATGTTGGAGTCTGTGCGACAACAAATCCAAATGCAAAACGTTTGAAGTTGACCCTTTAAGAAAGCATCGACCTAAAAGAAATCTAATCTTTTGCTCCAAAACCCTTAATTAACTATCTTTTCCATTCACTGTTGCAATCAAATATGCAGAAATACCTAGCTACAGAATTTGTACCTGTATAAATACTCTGAACTCTCTTTGTACAGTACTTCATGAAGAAACACAAAACAAAACAAAAGGGTTATAATCAGATTACCTTTTCTGTTGGTTGAAATCAGAATTCGCAGATGCTGCATTTTGAAAGCTAATGAACAAAAAATAAATTCGAAAGTATAATATAATCAAATTAATTGTTAATATATTTATTCAGCGTAGCAACAGTTTCAGTGGAAAATTATGACTAATATATTGTTCAAGCCAATTTCAAGTCCCACTGTTTATTTGATGACAGCTGGTAATAAAACTCAATAGTAACAGTGTAATGGACGCTACTCACAAGGATGTTTGTAAGTAGTGTAATGGAACGTTGCATCGAAATAGCAACAATTGTGAAAACTTCCAGAACAGAACATTTAGATACCAGACGAGAAGACAGTTCAGATGGTAGAACATCCCGAAAGGTGAAAATAGACAATTTAGGGCTATGTATATGTATTATGTAAATATTATGTAACTTCTCTCAAGAAATACACATTCCTTCTGCCTATTGTCTTGCATTACAACAAATGTAAAGAGTTAGGAGTAAGTTAGATGTTTTCACTATTTAAATCGTTACTTGCTTATTAGAGGCAAACACAATAATTCAAGATTTGTACAGAAGAATATATATATATTATTAAATCAACCAGTCAGATGACACGTAAAAATAAGAAAAGTGAAAATCTTTTTATTAAAGTCTGAATGTCATACATTTTTCGATTTATTTAACAAACAGTTTTTAATTTAATAGTCATGCGAAAAGGTAATGACTTCCCGAACTAATCATTCCAAATAAATAAATAAATGAACAAATCTACAATTAAATATTTTAAACAAGAAAAATAGATTTATTTTTAACTATAAGTAAAACATAAATAATCTGAAAGTAATATATCTATAATACCACGAAGTGATACAGTTAAGGAACAGTTAAACTACTGTGTGGATAGGTGTTATATTGCAGATTACGATGAAAATTACTTTTGAATTGTAATAAATAGTTTATAAAACTATGTGCTAGCTAGTTTAACTAGCTGAACATAGGGTACTAGGTAAAGAAAGCAAATCGGTTGATCAGGTGATAGAGAATCTTCATCAACTGAGGCGGTTGAGACATATATTACATACACTCAACCATCACTTAACTTGACACGCGATGTTTGTTAATTTAAGTCTAGAGTGGAAGATAGAGTTAATCAAATTAAAAAGGTGATTTATGTAGATGAAGTTAATAATCATTAATATGATCAATGCTGGTGAATGCAAACCACCTCGTTGAGCTTAATGAGATAATCGCGATCAGCGTTTGAAGTCGTTTTTTAATATGGCTTACAATAAGATACAAGAATCCAAAGGCATTCACTGTCTATATTGTTCTAGATCTTTAGTCCCAATACTCCTTCGTAAATATTGTGTCTTTCCGAACTACATTCTCAATGTTGAATCCTTCTCATTATAAATGTTACTGGATTATTTCGACTCATTTATTACTTAACCTTAAATTTATTTCGTTTTATTGTGGCATGGTAGTAAAAACAGAATATTGACGTTTTACTACGTAGTTATAAACCGCCAAAATTAACCAAATCAGCTATTAAACAAGAAATTACAGAACATATGAAATTGAAGATGACACTAAACGACAATGTAACTCAGTATACAAAAAAAAGAACCAGCAGACTTCGCTACGAGACGCAAATCCTTGGAGCTTCAACCTGTAAAGGCATTCATAAGAAATCCCTTTCTATAGTGAGATATTGGTTCAGTTTTCTACAGGTTTTTATCAGTTACTTAGCTGATATTACTATATGGAATGCATTACCTAAAAATTACATAAAATCATTCATAAAACACTTACCATTCATAAACTTTATTTTGTAAACCTTTACTAAATGCCAGTAAAAAATTACGCCCATCCGAATTGAACACTTCTAATGCGATTGGATGAAGTAAATAACGTCGTTTGTGTACTTCTTGAATATTTTCATATGGAAATTTGAAATATCTGTAATTAAAAACAAAACAAACGATTGCATAAACACACAAACATACAAGACTGATAATCAAAATATAGAAAGTGATAATTTTTATGGTTAAAATAGACTGTAAAAAACTATTCAGTGATTTATATTTATTTTAAAAAATATTTCAGTGTCAGAGCATTACTTACACTGAACTGACAAACCGGTTAATAAATGTTTTTAAGTTAACATAACTTATCCAAATAATATTACACACAGAGTTAAGTATTTGATTTATGAAGATGAGAAAGAAATTGGTCTTCGTTAAACCAGTGGAGCCCAATCCGTGTCGAGTAGAGACAGGTATCTACCTCAGACAATGGATGAACGGTTGCGCAAGATCATGGATCGATTGAAGTTAGACATTAATATCCTTGAATGTTGACTCAGTCGTCTAGAGGTTAGGCGTTCACGTGCGAAACCAAAAGTCCTGGGTCCGAGTCCCTCATGCGGGATCGTGGATGAGCACTGCTGAGGAGTCCCATACTAAAATGAATAGGCCGTCCAGTGCTTCCAGGTTCTCAATGGTGTTCTAGCTTAGATCTATCAGTGAATTCAACTATTAACAAACTAACTCTTATCAGTTCATTGTTATTTAGTTTCATAATTGAGAATTAATACCATATAAAAAACGGAAAGAGCAAAAAAGGTGAAAATTTTACAAAGATTAAAAGAGAGAAAGAAAAAAGTCAGCATACATTTATTTGAAGAATTATCATAGAATATCTAATATCCACAAAACCAATGCTCAAAAGGGAACAAAAAAGATTAATAAAATTCGTACATACTACAAAATTTGATCTTTAGCCAATCCGGCCAGTGAAACATTATTTTAAACTAATGACATTTTTAGCAAAGATGGATAGTGGCTAGCAGTGGAATCCAGGACGCGCGTTTCGTTCTATTTGGGACTCGTCAGCTTGATGTACCTGCATCTCAGAGTTGATGTTCACACTGGGACTCGAACCCAGTACCGTCCGCTTCAAACGCCATCGCGTTATCCACTTAGCTACTGAGTCCTTATAGCCACTTGCTTGTGCAATGGGGTGGTTTAATTCACTTGATATTGTTTTATTCGAATCTTCCCATTGATGTTTAAAACTGCAATTGATCAGTCTCTCATATGACATTTTCAATAAATTTTGCCACCTGAGAAAATATCATGTGCTATATTTATAAAATGTTTGTATTTTTTGCCGAAAAATAACCTCTGAACGTGAAAAGAACATTTGATTCCATTTTTATGGGAGAGTTTGTAAACAAATTGATGGTCGGATGTGTAATGGAGAATCTTTTCAAGATTATCTTAGTTTTAAAGTTATAAAGTTAGCTAGGATGTAAAGTAAGCAACTTTACTTTCTACAAATATTATTTAGCGTTCCAATTACAGAAAACAGTAGAAAGTAAGTCTACTAGTGTTTTGCAACTTTTCCTGATCAGACATCAATGAAACACATAAACTTGCTTGTTTGAATATATTAATAACAAGGAAAATTGAGTTCTCAGGAAAAAAAGCGTAAATAATAATGTACCTAGCATAATGAGAGAAGAAATAAAGGATAAGTGAAAATAATAAAATATGTTTTTTGTGGCATTAGTAAGCTGGATTTTTAATTTGGAAATGTAGTTTTTCCATTAAAGTCGTTTTTCGTCTCTCAAATAATCGGTGACCATTTGGTAATCAGCTCACAAGGCCAAATTAGTCACAACCGAACTCACGCAGACGACCTCTAGGTTACGCCAAGTAGATTAGACTATCAAAAACGTTAACTAGTTTCGTGACAGCTTTTCTGTATATCTAATGACTGGACTAGTGGGCAAACAAAGGACATAATATAGCAGCATGTTTAAACAGTGAATAGAAACTCGTTATGTACGTATCAAGATTTTTGAAATGATGCATCGAGTAAAATGCTAGGTTGCAGAACAATCGACAGTTTTCAACGTACATAAACAAAGACCAAGATTTATGCATGTCTGATAGTGAAAAATAGATTATCTAGGCTAGCTCCATCTCTGTGTATTCATCGATTCAACTGTTTCGGTGTAAAGCGTTATGTAAGCCAATGATCTAGAAATTGATCTCCCATCCTCATAAAAACTTTCTAGGGCATAGAAAATTGCAAACGATTCGATCCCACTTCCTCTGTGAAAAATCAATCATTTTCAATAATCCACCTTCCTCATAGTAACCAACCCATAACAATCACGCTCCCATTCTGTCAAATGGGATAAAAAATAGCCATTCAATTTATAGGCAATAATAAAACAGGACCAACGCCTACTTTCATAACTCTGGCTAACTCAACTACTATTATTTTTCCTAAACATTTGAATAATGTATTTGGCATTCATTTCATTTTAATGTCTCTTACTTAATTCATATTATTTATACGTGACATCATCCCTGATCGAACAAAGGTATTGATTACTTCTCTCACCCTACATTACTAATATGAAGATTCCGATTATTATTGTTACAACTTTATTTGATTTACGACCGGAATTAAGCATAAATTACATACTTATCAAAACATTAAGAAACGTATTCACTTCAAAATACTAAATTCATATTTTGCATTTATAATAATCTATTTGCCCTAAACATCTTTATTCCCTTAGACCAATAGTTTTGATTTCCACATGTAAAACCTGATAGAAATTTATTGAAGAGAATGTTCATCGTTCACGAATTTGTGGGTTTGTAAATTAATTTATAACTAATGAAGTATGGAAAATGCTTCTTAATTAGGTCATATATTTTATTAAAGAGCAAACATGTTGTTCGCTGCACACTGATACTTAGTCACAAACATAATCGAAACAGGAAGGTCCTAATAATAACACTATAGTGAATTCTGTAGAATTAAAGTTGAATCAAGTATCGAAAATGTAATTACACTGACTAAAAGGTAATTCAATCATTCACTTTTCTTAAACTGCCTATTAAGTTATAGTCATTGAATATTAGTTAGATAATCCCCTTAGTTTTCTTAACTACTAAACGATTTCGGATATCTCATTGTAGTCAATCTCATACACTTTCAAAAGTAAGAAGTAATATCATGATGTAATGTTGTCATTTAAATATTTACAACTAAATGAAATTAAACTAGGTTCATTATTATTTTATTTGAACACATAAAAATTAGTACAAAGTGGCACCGAATATATATGCGCCACACAAGTCACTTGATTTGTGTATAGGCAGTGATACTACCCGGATGCCCAGATCGAAGCAAGTGAATTTCTTAATGAGTCACACGTGGAACCTTCGACCTGAAGATTTGATCCACAAGGCAGTGGATCAACATAATCAGATGTAGTCCCATGGCAGCCGGTGACCAACAATTGGTTCATACACCATTTTTTCCTCAGGATCTTGGAGTCCATGTGCACCATCGGTTTGGAACCAGGGTTTTTCAACTCCCCTAGGTGGATCCTCCGTATCCATCAACCTGGTTAAAGCGCTGGACATTCGCTTTTCGTCCTTTCAATTTCGTAAACAACACCCCCGGCGCGAGAAGGTAGTGAGTAAAACTTCTTTGGCAGTAGCTGTATACGCGTGGTCATATGAGAGCATGTCGAGAGGGAGAGCTGACGCTCCCTACCCTCGGTCGTACCAAGACATTTGGGGGCATTCCTTATTTACTTCTCAATGTTCAATATGTGTGAGGTATAAAATGTTTTTGAACATTTATTCGTTCATTTATTAAATGAAAATGGTATTTAAGTGCCAAATTTTTGCTGAAGATTTTATTTCAAGTTCTAATTTTCAGTTTAATTGCTTTTTCATTCAGCAAGTTAAGATGATCTGGTTGCTCATAAAAGATATGTATAAACGGCTTTAAATGATTGGAATGAAATCTCTAGTGAAAAACCATTCTTTATATGTAACAATGACCCATTGATTGGACCAAAAACGAAAATGCTAGATATTTCATTTTTATTGAACATTGAAAAAAGATAACCTCAGACAAATCTAGTGAATAAGCCACATTTGAATAGAAGCATATCAGCTACAAACCATAATGAAATTCATTGAACGCATGGAAAAAGAAAACAACTTTACTTAGTAAAATAAACAAATAAATAATTCAAATTAGAAACTTACTGTTTTCCAGCTATTTGACTAACAGCTCCGGAACTCCATAAATCTGTTGAACTCATATTTACACGTGTAAAAGATGATCGAGTCAAAGTATTATTATTATTGCTTTTTTTTGTTGCCATTGTACTAACTAAAGCACATGGTACAATTGGCTCATGAATAATATTTGATGGTAATGAATCGATTGCAACTATTTCACGTGTATTTATCAACGTATAACCATCAATAACATAGAAATGAGCTTTACCAAATAATAATAAACCTTCATATATATCTAAACCTAATATACGCGCACAACGATACATAACATGTAATCTTTCACCAGGTTCTAATAAACGTAAGATAGCTTCATGACCAGCTAATTTATCTTCATTAGTACCGATAAAATTATTCATAGGATTTGGTATATCCTTCATTGCATTTTGATAAGTATTAGTAATATTAGTAGCATTATTGCTAGTAGTGTTATTATTATGTACATTGATATTTGAAGTATCTTTTATTAAATGTGACTGCTGCTGATGTTTAGTATTTAGATATGGCGAACAACGAATATCGTCAGATTGATCTAATTGTTGTTTAGATGATGACGATGATGATGATGATGAATCGACATCATCAACAATATCACAATATGAATTGAATTCATCCGGATCTTCAATAACTGATTGTGTTGAAATAGTCACTAATTCGTCCAGATCATCATTTCTACCCAGATGTGGATCGACGCATACAGAATTTCGTGTTGAACGAATTAATGAAGCTGTTTTTTGTAATGATACTGAGGACGAGGAGAAGATAGAGGAGGAAGGAAGAAATAAACAAGAACTGTTCGACTATATGTTGATAATAAAAAAATAATAAATAATCTCCATATCACACATCAAGGATGTCTAAAGATAAATGAAAGCAGTTATTCCATACATATACTTTGTAAATTGTAAATATTTAGCTAATCTACTTAAGAGTTAACAGAACAAACTATGAAGAATACAAAAAAATGGTTAATAAAGTTGAAATTATATAGTATGCAAATAGATTCAAAGATGGTGGAGATTTGTAGCTCAGGTGGATGATTATAGTGGAGTTCCGTTCTCTGAGATGGATGGTTTGGTCGTGGAGTTTTCATCGTTCATATGAACGATAACAACAGTACAAACGTCTACCTGAAGTTCGTGCTACTGTGTAGCTAGTTACACGATGCAAATTATATTACATAAGTATTTGAATAAGAATAACAATAAAACAATAGAGAATAGATCTACATTCTGATTTCGTTTTCTCATTGGACACTAGATTACAAGAAACTCAAAGATAAATAGACATTTGTTTCATGATCATTGGATCCTAAAGGCAATAAGCGAAACAGTCAATAAACTGGTACAACAAATAAATGCTCTTATAAATTATCTAACCGATCATGAAAGATCAAAAGAAATGTATTCTATTTTTGCCGATATAACAATAACCATGTTCATACTCGTAAGTATTATTGAAATGGATGTAATTTTTTCTAAAATAAACTTATCCTGTCAATTTTACTTACCAAATAATTGACAAGAAAAAAAAACACCTCAAAATACAATGAATAACTTTTTTGTTAACAGTAATAAATTTGAAAAGAAAAACAGCTAATCAAACAATCACGTACTTCAGAAAAAAAGAGCAGATATTCAAATCTTTTAATTAGAGAGAGTTAAACTATCTACTTCTAGTTTCAATCCCAAGATTGTCTTAATCTGAGGCTTGTGTTACTGATGTTTATTGCCTTTCGTAGTAGATGTAAGTGCATTGTGTGCACTTGCTGGACCACTGAATCACCTTTTCTTGTGTTCATGTTTTTTTCAAACATCACATTACTCTGCATACTCTACTAGTATATAAAGTAACTTCTGGTTAGATGCTAACTGCTACAGTAATAAATTATATATACTTACTGAATACAAATATAATTCTGTAATTATAGAACAAAAAGTTATAATTGGCTCTAATTTATAAATTGACTGATTCAAAATGAACGCCACTTGTTAGTGCAATAATTCTGTTTTTTACATACTTTAACATAATTATATCATTCAGGCATTACATAACTACATACTTAGTTTAAATGTTTATATTTTAACCTTTGACTGGAAAACTCTGACGAAGAGCAACTTTAAAGAAAACGAAAAAGCTTGTTGTCCAGTAATAATAGATGAAAATTCTTTGGGTAGCAAAAACTGATAATGATCTTGATCTACGATGCAAGTATATGTTCCCAGATATTATGGTTTCTCACCTTGAACTTACAACCGACTGTTTTTTTATAAACGGAAAATAATCAATAAAGTTTAACGGAGCAACAAAATAATAAAAATAATGACAGTTACGTAATGCCTGATATATATATATATATATATATATATATATATATAAAACTAACATTCCAAGCTTTCTGGATCCAACGACTGACTTAATTCAGTAAATTCAGAATCTGGTGTTACTGTAGTACAACAGTTCAAACTGTCGTCATCATCTGCATGTTTTTGTTGTTGATCAATATCAGTTGAAACGGGGCCATCAAAACATGATTCACCAAGTTGTGTAGTTTGGCTTGTTGCATTATTGTCTGCCTCCTCTAAAATTTCAATGATTTCTTCCAGTTTCATAGATTTGCTAAGTTGTAACCATGGCGTTAAAGGACCGTAATCTTCATGAAGTAAACTTTTTGACTTGTAGTTAAGGAAATAAAGTTTACTATCACGACTACGAGGCTTTCGCGTTTTGGTTAGAGTTGATGTATACGGATAATAATTCTGCAAATAAATAAAACATTGAAGAAAATTTTGTAGGCGAAAAAAAACAGTTCAACAACTCGCCAAGAATTTGAAACAATAAACTTTGAAACTGAACCAATCAACAGTGATTTCATGAATCCATATAGTAACACTTAAAATTGTATTATATGAAAAGTTTAAATTATAAAATAACACGAGAAAAAACTACTTTAAACAGTACAATTACCAAATATCAATTGGACACAAGACACCTTGTAATCTTTCAAGGTGATTAATAAACAGTTAAGAGCCAGTTTTCTGAAGTTTGCCAAAACCAAGTATCAGAAACCTGATTTATTTGTTCAAAAGGACATGGTTATTGATCTTTCCTGACTTTGCGGTCACAAACATTCCATAATTACACCAGAAAATTCTTTCTTCAATTAATTACATCATTATGACTTTTTATTTCGACTATATTTTAGAACCATAATCTTTTAATTAACTGAGTTTTATTCATTTCATTATTACCTATTATTAGAGTTTAATCATTACATGAAACACTAGTTCTTAGTCTTTTGGACTCTTGTTGCAATCAATGTTGTAGAATGTTCTTTTAAATAAGATATACATTTACAATAATTTATTCAGTCTATTCAATTTATTTACACCTTTGATAAAACTTTACTCATGTGTGATCAAAGCAACTTCTAAAGAAACTCTTTCATGTATGTAATTTGAACTCATTTTTTAATTATCACTTTAAATATTACAGGTAGTAAACAGCTGACGACAAATAGACGAAATAAAAGGAATTCATATTATTTTGCGAAAAATTTTTTCTTCTTGCTTTCTTTAATATGAATAAACAGTCAACATAAGCGTTTAGCAGTGATAAGTTAGGAAAAACCTCCCATAAATTAAATTGTTGAATATATTATTGTACGATAACAAATAATGATTGCAATCAGCTGAAAGCGACGACTTAAACTGATTCTTATTTCTTTCTTTAAAATACTAAATTACCTGTCGTTTACATTCATCATTTTAATCCAGTATGCAGAATCACCGAGTTATTACCATTCGTAACTCTTTATCAGAAGTCAAACTGTCTCATCCTAAATCTACCCGCTATATGAATTACTGTGCAAATAAATCTTCGAGGCTTTGGAATGATTTGATACAATATATCCGCGGAACGAAATCATTATTATCGTCGGCCATGAGACACAAAAACGACTACAGTTTTTTTCATCGATAACGATAAATCTTGCGGGAATGAACACAAATATTAAAATAACGGTGATTGGTCTGAGTGTTATTTATATATATGATCAAAATGTCTACGTGTACCATTTTTCCCCAAATATATAGATATGACAGGCTTAGAAACAAATTATCTCAGTCTGTAACTACATGCGAACTTGAACCTTAACTATTGATATTGATGGCGTGAATACTAGAGCTCATTATCATTAAAAACAGTGCACAAGTTATTGACTTTAATATCCATTTTTAAGCAATGATAATAACCTATTACATCAATTTTCAAATTATCAATCTTATCGGGATGACAGTTTTAATGTTTGACCCCCTTTACTTAGCTGTATTCAAAAATAATTCGTATTTACATACTAATTTGTCATCCAGAATGGTATGATTCACATTGTTATTGCTTATTATCCTTGTTTTTATCTAATCTTTCAAGTTGTCTAGTTGACCTATATATATATATATATATATATATATATATATATATATATATATATATATATATATATATATATAGATATATAGATATATATATCATGATTTTAGCGAACTTCATTCCCTAGAATTTTTGTAATCAGCTTCAGAATGAAATATTAATCAAAAGATGATCAGTTTCAATATGTATTTGCTCAGAAGTATTATTTTTGATGTGAACTTTATCAAAGGTCATTTTGCAAGATGATATCAAATGTTGAATAATAATAATAAATAAATAAATAAATAAACAACACCTCAACATAATAACACTAAAATTAGCTTTATGAAGTGTTCATATTTAGAGTATTAAGAATTAATATATATAATTTAGAGTATCATGTCAGTTACACATGGACATTGATGAAAAGAAGAGATAATAATAATAATAATAATTCGATTTTCTTTATTCAATACTTTGAATTTTGCTACTGCGATGAACTCTCAATTATTAAAAAATAAACTTAATAAATCTATCAACAGTCATTTTCGGTAGCGAAATCTTCCTACCAGTTCAGCTGTTTTTATCCATACCATATATAATGTATGATATACGAACTAGTCGCATCTCACTTCGTCAGAAGATAGATCAGAATGAAATGAGTCAGCAACTGTGATGCTTTCGTTTCAAGTTTTCTAATATTTAACGTTGCAATACAATCTGTAAAGCTTTTTATTTGAAAAATGTGAGCCAATAAAGTTACTAACTATAATTATTCGATTAAAACAACCATAAACCAAGAATTTTGATTGCAATATTTGTAATTAGAAATTGGAAATCGAAACGTTCAGGTTTGTCTTCCTATTAAAGAAACAGCTAATAAATTCAGGGAAACTGTTAAACAACAAATACTGATCATAAAGTAAACATAGCTTACATCACTATTTGGAGAACGAAGCAATAAACGTGTTAAATAACTTGGTAAGTAAGGATAACGTGAATTGAATGATTTATTCAAAATCATACGCTTTCTCATTCTTAAAGGACCTTCAGTTGGGTCTAGTTCCCATTTAGCTAAAGGATCCGGTGTAACTCTACCCCATAGACCGCGTTCTCTTGTCAGTTCATTTTCAATTTTTTCCCATTCACTTTCAAGATGACGCTGGTTAAAAGATAAATTCTAAAAACAAAATAAATGTTAATTTATGCGATGTAATACATATCAAGGTAAAAAAAAAAACAGACATCTGGAAAAGAAACCACACATATATATAACTTTCAGTGAGTGACTTTCAATTCAGTGGACAAAAAGTTTACTTTTAATGGATTGTCATAGGTCAAACATAACACTATAAAGTGTGAAACGGTAAATGAAATGTAACTAATATTTCCGAATAAGACACAACATAGTTGTTTTTCTTTAATACTTGACTACTGCATGCCAAAAATATGTACCGGCAGTGAGTTAATAAATACACAAACAACAACCCAATTATTCATCTAATAGTGTATTGTGGAAATACACTGTAACAAAATTGTGATTGTACATCTATTGATGTGTAATCCACTTATCTACAAATATAAATACCTGCAAAACATCACGAACTTTAATCACTTTAAACACAATACTTCTGACTTGTTCTAGTTTAATTAGAGGTGGGTAGAATATATATCATATATGAGTTCAGAAAAAAACCTAGAATGTATTTTTAAACAACAGGATGGACTATCGTGCAAGTGTAGAAAAATAAATATCCTATAACTCAGTCAATAAAGCATTAAAATTGTCTAAGTAGGAAATTTAATTCTTATAAACTGGGATGAGCCGATTATTTTGTTGTAGTTATTTAAAATACTAATAAGTTTTTATCGGTAACCTGATGTGATTGTGGAGATTTATAGATTTGAATTTTACAGCACAGACTAATTTTAGTCACATAATAATTAAAGACCAGAAAGTCCTGGGTTCTAACGTCGAAAGAATTGTGGATCGACACGGATGTGAGAACTCGTACTAGAACGAAACAGATTTCGAGTGTTTCCTGGTTTTCAATTGTTGTCTAATTAATTTTGGTAACTGATATACAATACAAATGTTGATACCTATTCAAAATTATCCCCAATTTCATAAAATCCCTATTTATTCAAGTCAAAAACTAACCTGACAAATTCGTGAGAAATTTGATTAACTGATTACTTATTCTAGAAAATAACGATAATAAGACTATAATCAGTTATTTACGTCGTTAGATGGACATTTTTCGACAAATTCAATAGTATCACGCTCGTCACGAAATATTAGTCTTAGGTTTATTCCTGTATAGATTCATCATTATGAGTTGAAGACGAGTATAAAGCTGCAAACGAAAACGGACCTCTCGAAAAAATTTGTCGATGAACCTTAATTTTATTGACGTTACATTGATGATATTTTCATTATCATTGATCTGAACACTAAAAAAAGAACTCTTAGAGCTTTTTAACAACAAACGTTCTGCAATCACATTTACGTGTGAAGAGCGACTTGATCACAAACTACATTTATTCAATGTTTTGTGGAACAGAAAAGAAAGTGGTTCTATCAGTAAAAATGTGTATAAGAAAAGTTCTTCAGCAAGCCAGCACACATTTCATAAGCTTTGTGTCCATTCATTACAAAAGAAACCTAATGTCCTGCAAATAGAGCTAGGAAAATATGCTCAGACGACATTATTAACAAAGAACGAGAGCTTATCCATAAAAAGTTGACTGAAATGGATTATGTACAAGGTTTTCAGAGAAAACACTTGCATGTAATAAACAGAAAAATAGCAAAATCCACCGCTAGTAAGAAACCCATATTCCTGAAGCTACAATTCAACGGTGATATGTCTGGTGACGTCCTACAGGATAGACTAATCAGACCAGTGAAGAGAACGCTTGATGCAGCTAACTATTGTCCATCGTTCTCGACCCGATCTATGGTGATTTCACAACTAAACTATAAGTTACATGGTTCTGCCACATTGATCTGTATCTACGAATTTGGCTGCTCCTGTGGAGAGAGCTATATTGGGAGCACAACCAGATAATTGAGTCGACAAGCCGGTGAACACCTCCCATAGTGCTTAGGAAAGAGTATCGTCAAAACAATACGCAGCTTTGTTCTATCACGCCTGATCAATAGCAGTCATTTGAAGTGGCTTATCGTATTCTTACTGATTCTCCTTGCAGGGTTCCATTCGTCCCTCAAACGTAATAAAAGCTATTAGAATTCTGGTTAACGATCCAAGTCATCGTATTCATAAGAAATTCGTAACAACTTCATCTATTCCTTGGTTTAATGAACCTCAATAAACGATTTTATTTATTATTATTATTTTGCATACTTTTTGTTCGTTTATTTTTCTTGGACTTCTACTTTTTCCAAGTATACGCCTAATTGTCCAAATATCTGAACACTTCTTATCACGTAATCCCATAGTTATTATGGATGTTATTTCAGCATCTATATTTTTTAAAGTCATTGACCTATTTCCCATCATGAAACATGAATTTAAGCCTTCGCTATTCTTATTACAACTAGTACACCTGTCATCACTTTACCGATTTGTACATTTTACTTATTATGTTTATGTATGTAATCTATTCCACGGTTATCACTGACTTATAATTGCTTTGATTAGTTTTATTATTTCGTGTATACATATAAATATTGCTGTATATTAGACTAAAGCCTGATGAGGATCTAATTGAAAACAATATTGTTCTCTTAAATGTGTTGTTCTAATAAGTACTACTCAGGATCAGTAAATTTTACTTATCCAAAGAGTAAGTACTTATGTCTTCTTTGCATTTAAAAACTGATGATAACTCGAATCGGTCTAGAAACACTTCAGAGAAAATCTCGAGCAATGAAGAATTCGAAACGTACAAATTAACTTGGAATTCTAAAACACCTTACTTGATAAAATTGTGTTTTTTGCTGATCAAGTAGTTCGTGAATGAAATTTAATTGATTCGGAGCCCATAATTGTATAGCCTATAAAAACAGAACGTTGTTAAACGGTTTTCAAGAAACGAAAATCTGATCCACGAAAACATATCAACAATTAAGAAAGATCGGTTCAGCAAAGAGTCCGCTTTTCGGCAAAATCATTTTCAAAGTTGTACAATCGCAAATATATATACCAATTTTTTAGGATGATAGTAATTACAAAATAGTGACAATAAAATTCTGTTAAACATTGTAACAGAGAAGTAGGATAGTGTCACCGATATAAAAGTGTTTCAATACCTTTGTTGATTGTCAATCCACAATTATTTTAGAGTAAAATCGTAAGACCTTTAATCATTATGCATCTCCCTTTCTTTCCAATACCATTAATTTGAAAATTACTAATACATATATAGATGCAGTTAAGGAAAAGTAACACTAACAGCTAGTTTCAGACCCTTTGTCAAGTTTCAGAACATAGAAATGCATGCAAACGCCGGACTTTAGTGGCGTTTTCTGGTCCTTAAGATAGTGTTTGACTCGGTTGACTGATGTTTAGTGGGTATATGTCATCAAATGAAATAAGAAGATAGAATAAAAACCTTGTGAAAGCTCTCTATGAGAAAACTATTGGTCAAGTCAGAGCCTATGAAAAACTGTTAAATTGATGCAGCTACTGACAAAATGCTAAGTCTTCTGAATGCCCTGAATAACAATAAAAGTATGTTTGAGATATGCTTCGCCCCCTTGAAATACAGAAAAGGTCTGGAGTAGTTGAGTGACATGGCTCACAACCAGTCACAAGGGTTTACATCCGTTCACTTTATTATCTGGAACACAGGTATTAATGTTTGTCCATACACACCTTTTCATTCTATCCTTTCAAACTTTATTCTCCTTATTTAGTCTTTCTCACTATCATCGCTACTACAATTAGTTCAACTCTTTTCCTAATCATCGTGTAAATTCAATATTGTTATGCTGATATGGTCTGACAAATTAAGCTAACGTACATTGGTTCCAGACTCTTAGTTTATCACAACAGGCTGAATAATTAAAGTATGCAATATCGTAAGAAGAAGTAACCATGACAACCGAAAAAATTAACATTAGATTAATTTTCAATTTTAAGTTTATTTGTAATACAATGTTTCTCGTCAATTTTAAATGATAAAATACAATAGCTTCTTCTCAACAATAATGTTCAACTTTTATTGACATTTGCTCTCTTATACTATAAAATTTGTTTGAGAAAATCCTATTTGTGCAACGCTTGAATAAATGGAAAACTCTTTTCTTACTGAAAGTTTATAGACTGAGAAAAAGTACTATTGTTATACTCTCATTAATTTCCTGCTGGGATCACCGGGTAAGTAATAGTGAGGTTAGACGTAGGGTATTAGGGAATGATGGTAAATCAGTTGATGAGGTTATGAATCTTCATCGACTGAGATGGTTAGACCACGTGCTGCGTATCCTGAACACCGATTACCACGACGCGCAATGCTGACTAGTGCAGGGGATAATTGGAAGAAAGTTAGGGGCGGCCAAACCAAAACGTGGCATTAGTGCTTGAAGTCTCTAACTTCTGGTCTTAGCCATGTTGGTAGATTCAGACTGCCTGGTTGGGGTCCGCGTGACTATCGTAACCAATGGTTGGAGACTCTTGGTGACATGGCTCAGAATCGATCACAATGGCGTCGGTGTATACACTCTCTATCTTCCTTTAAACTAAGAGATTAAAATCGCTTCATATCTTTCTTTCTAGAAACTAATTCTTTCTTCCTGTACTATCTCCTTATATGCAATCGTTCTTCTATATATTACCACCACTGAATCAACTACTTCTATGAATCCGGTGTTCATCTTGTTGTGCTAACAACGTATGGCAACTTGGACCGATGCATATGTGCCTGGTCCTATGTTGTAGCTGACCGACTGACTCTTATTAATTTCATAAATATAAATTTTCATACTGATTAATTAGTATACAGTGTTAAATGTTATTTATTCATTCAATAAATAAATAGATAAATAACTATACTACTAATCAAGTGTTTCATTCACTGCTTTCATTGAAAGGCTTAAGCATTCTATACTAAATCTCAAAACAATTTATTCATCGAAAAAATATTGATGATTGATGAATATTTACTGGGGGAAAAATAGATCTTGAAAATCCAACATAATTTTTAGCTCAAATTTAGTCAAGGTAATAAAATATTTGGACAAAATTTATGACAAATCGAATTTACTAGTTAGTCATGAACCAATGGTCGAAATGAAACTAAAAAAATCATAAAATCAACCGAAATAATAATTACCTCTACAGCATTTTCTTGAATCATTCGGAAACCAGTACCATTAGGTTGACTTAAATAATTAATTTGTACATTGTTATTGACAAATGATGTATTTGTATTCATGTTGGATCTAGACATTTGTTCATTCACATTTGTTTGGTTGGACAGAAGACCTGAATGAGAACTAGAGGCTAGTTTAAACACATTTCCTGAAACTTTACTCAATTTCATTGAAATTTGGTGTTGTAATCCTGATGAGGTTGAAGCAGATCCGGTAGTCGTTGTTGCAACAGATGTAGGTGGAAAATGTTCTTGTTTAATCATGTTTAAAACATAAAATGGAGTACCAGGAATACGACCCCATAAATTGTTAGAAGAAATACCACCTAATCCTGCCGCTTCACAATCAACATGTTGTGCCCAAGCAATTAAACATGGACCTTCAAGGATTGTAGTCCAATCATTAAGTGAAGGTACAGATAAACCACTAACTAGTGGAGCTTCTGGGACAAGTTGTGCAAGTACCTATATAAGCAATGAAAACACACGAAAGAATAAAGACTGAATGCACTTAAAATGACAATTTCATAAAAACGTTCTTAAGTTCACAATTAATTTAACGCAAAAACTATCTCAAATTTTTCAATGATAAATTCATACTTTAAAAAATTTACCCAAACTAATAAATTAGCTGAAGATTCAATAACAGATTATTGATAATAAACACTTTTAATGAATCGATGATATTGAATAAATAGTAAACACTAGAAACAATGAAAACATACTTCTGAGATATTCTAATGAATATTAAAAAAAAAATTGAAAATAAGCGATCATATAGTGGTGTGTTCAGCTATTTTAATGAGTCATTTGTTTAAAATAAAATAAATATAGAACATTCATATGTGATTTAACGAAAATCTGAAACACAAATAGATTATAACAAACAAATTTTAAGTTTTATTTCGATATGAAGTGGTGTGGATAGTAAGGCTGACAATATATTCAAATGAAATGTGATCCGTCTCAGTCGGCATATGTGGATCCTGGGTGGACTGTCTCAATATAACCATTTTGACACAGGTTGGTGTGGAATAGTCCTATTTACGACCAGTCAGCTGAATGTACCTGTATCCCAGAGTCGATGTTCACTCCGGGACTCGAACTGAATACCATCTACTTCAAACCACATCGCGTTAATCCATTAGCTACTGAATCTATTAGTATCAAACATAACGAAATGTGCGTCCTAGATCCCATGTATTATATATAGACTTTTAAGTTATCAATATGCTGATGGTCAAAGTTAAATGAAAGTCGAGACTCAAACTGTTCTTAACCAGTTATTAAAGATGTACAATGATGTGTAGACATTCTAGTACCTTTTCAACAGAATCAAACCAAGACTTGAAGCCACCAGTCTACCTCTTCTTCTCGTTATTCTTATTTTATAACCTTTAGGTTGAATAAATATGCATTTCATTCGATGATATTCCTACCGTATTAATAAAAAGCACATAAAATTTTGACCGAATTGTTCATATCGACAAAAAGTCACTGACCTAACATAGTGAACATATAAAAAAAAATCGTTCAATGTTGAAAAACTTGATTGAAATTTATTAGTTTCTCCGAGAAAAATTACTTTACATTGTTAACTACCGATTTCTAAATCTATGGTTCTAACCTTAATCTCATGAAGGTATATATTGCTCATTAACTCTAACTTTCAACATTTAAACATTTAGCTGAACTCATTTTCAGTCGTATTTTCTCTTTCCTGACATAAAAAGCGAATTTCATCAACCGTTATTCAGAAGGGGATTTTCGTACAATTTAAGATTATTACGATTAATATTTGATACAATACCCAATGGAAAAGCTGGTAATTAACGTGAATTAGATGCCTACTTGATCACGTCCCGGTTTTTGAAACTATCTGTGCTAGATTCAAACGCATTAGTAAAAATATTAAAACTAGAATACTGATAAGATCGATTTAAACAATCCCAAGTAAACTAAAATGTATATTCTGAATTTCTCTCCTGACTACTATTTAAAAAGTGTCATATTTAGTCAAATCGTTAATAATCTAACATTGCTGTTTATTTTTTAAATATAATTTACGTTATTTCATTTCGTCCAGTAAGATGATTTTATAACTAACTCGTATAGCATTACCATTTTATTGATGTAATAATCAACTGTAAAAATTCATTAAAATATTATCAAGATCTGATTGAGTTAAAACTGTAGTGCCTTAGCAAATAAAAGCAGTCGAAAAAAACTAAAACATTGATTAGAGATAATATAAAACAAATCTTATCATTTCAATGTCATTTTAATTTACATAAACATGTAAGCCAATAAGTAATTTGAAAACTGTGCATTGATATTCATCTAAATTTTATGTTCCCATAATCAAATTTAGTCGTTCTCACGGTTTTTTTTTCTTTAAAACAAAATATTCGTCTGCCTACTACAATAAGAAACCAAATTTTAAAAAAAAAAGAAAAGGAAAGAGCACAAAAACATATGTAAAGTAAGATAGAATCAATTGAGCTTACTGATTTTTTAGCTAAATAACATTTTGACCAAAGTTTTAAAGCAGCTAGAACAATTTCTTTTGTATAATTACCAATTATTTGATCAGATTGTTGTCTACTATTTATATTTGAAGATTTTGAATATTTCAAAGTAGTACTTGTACTGTCATTAGGTAATTCATTATTATCTAAGTGAAAATCAGTGAGTTGATTATTTACTGAAGTTGTTATCGTAGATGATGATGATAATTGTTGTTTTGATGCTGGAATTACTGTATTATTCTCTGTTCCCGTTGTCACATTTGATAAAGATAATACAGTATCGTCAAAATTATTGTCTAATTCATCAAATCCAAATGTCGTATGATAATAATTAACAGATGATTCAATTGAAAGATTATTATTATCATTATCATTACAATTATTATTATTATTATTGTTATTATTTGGACTGTCAAGATCAGTTTTTGTACATGAAGTAATTGAAGAAATTTGACTCAGTGTCGATGATTTATTGATCACTGATGTTGAATTATTTGAAGAATCCGTCAAATTGCCTAAACTTTCATCGTGTTCATCATTTAAGTGTATAAGTTGAATTAACAAATGAACTAAACACGCTGGAAATTCAATATCTTCATTGATTGAATTAAATATCAATGGAATGTGATCATGACAATGTGTAGTAGTAGGCCGAAGTTGATCAATCTCAATATAACCACGATTAATATTTAGATTCAATTCTTCTATAGGATTAATATTTCTTATATTATTAGTAGTACATTGTACTGAAGTATTATTTAATCGGTCCAATAAATTAATTATTTGTAACTGATCAGCATTTGTAAGAATCGGACGAGATAATTGATAAAGTATAGTACGATTTAAACTACGATATAATGAATGGATTGTGAATTTATTAGCCAATAAGTTATTATTATTATTATTATTACTGACTGAATGATGTTCAAATTTATTAGTTCCCGCCGTCGTTGCAGATGAAGAAACAATAGTGGTAGACTGATCTGGCCAATAAGTGATAAGATGGATCAAAAAGTCTATTACACGATTTACTTCTTTATTAAAACAACCCTGGATAGTTCATAACGAAATAGATAATGAAAAGGATAAAAATTGTACACAGTGGAAGATATTTTAATTTTTTTAACATACATAAATAGTTTAAATGGTTACAAAAGAATAACATCTCAAGATTCATCTGAGCAAAATATCAGTGTCATAGTAAGGAATGAACATAATATTCATCTTTTCAGAAGTGATAAATATAATAGGTTCATTTAAGATCGCGAACCGGTCTAAGTTAAACAACTAGAACACACCTGGAAGCAGTGAGCACCTACAACACCACCACCACAGGAGAACGAACCTTGAACCGTCGAGTCTCACGCTAAAAGAGCTTGGTCTTTGGACGATTGAGCCGGGAACCAATAGTGTAAATGTCTATCTTCAATCTATTATTTTATATTGTTCTCGGTGGGTCACTGTCTAACGGTTGAAGTACGCTGGTCACGGCTTCTCACAAATTTACACGTTAGATTCAGTAATATATACTCAATGTCAAAACGTAATGAATTTTAGTAAGAATATATTAAAAAATAAGTATAAACCGACGGAACTTGTCATAAATACTATCTAATTTGTTAAAATGCCCCCAAATGCCCTCACATGGTCACGCGTATATAGTCTCTGCCAGGGAAGTCCTACTCACTGTCTTCTCGTCCAGTGGCTGTTGTTTACGAAAATAAGAGGACGAAAAGCGAATTTCCGGCGCTTCAACCGGATCCCAAATCAATTGTGCACATGGGCTACAGTCTTCTGAGTGAACAAATGGCGTATGAACCAATCGTTGGTCACCGGCTACCATGGGACTGCATCTCCTTACGATGCTCTACTGCCTTGTGGGTCAGACGTTCAGATCAAAGGCTCGGGGTGTGGCCGCCTAAGAAAACCACCTGCTTCGGTTTGGGAACCCGAGCAGTATCACAGCCCTCACACATATCAAATGAGATTTGTGTGGCACATATGTATTTGGTGCCTCCTTGTACCAATATCTATGTGTTAAAACAAATAAATAAAAATAAATTTGTTAAAATGAAGTTTTACCATATGACGAAATATTTCAGATAGATAAATATTCCAATTAGTATGAAAGCTCAAAAATTTCTTATATTTCTTCCATATTTATTGTTTACTAATTCTTATTAAAACAATAATAATGCGAACTCGTTTCAGATAATTATTACTGTTTTTTCTAGATTATAAGCGGCTGACGAGAATTGACGAAATAAATGGATTTACAGTATTCTGTTACATTTATTGTTCTAACCTTATTCATGAGTAAATTTATAAATAAGACAAAACATTCATGAAAAATTATACCCGATAGCAAATGTTCCAGATATATAGCTCGTGAGTGACCGGACCAACAAGTAAGTAACGTTAATATGAAATGTAAATCTATAGATAAGGGTAATAAAACAGTTGATGCCGTTATGAAACTTGTTGAATGAACTATGTGATATGGAGTGATCAATCTAAGAGACATCCTAGTTAGCACAGAAATATAATGGTATCAAGGATAGGGGTTGTCAAAGCAAAACAAAATATCATTCCATAAAATTATTCAACGTTGATTTCATTTATGTAAAAGGTTAATACAGTTCATGATTAAAATATGCGAGATAACTTTAACGTTAGCGATAGTACACATTTATGTATTTTCTTGCTATCAGTACAATATATTAGCCGCCAATATATTTTACTTATTCATTACCTAAATTTTCTAAACCACATTTCCTTCTTCAAATAGACTTTTAGAAAAAAAAATTATATTATTTTTATTATTAAATTTGTTTCGCTACATTGAAATAAAGTGAAGGAACTTGAATTAATATTTAATTGTGCCAGATTTTAGGTCGTTTAAGTTTGCTAGATTTTCTAAGATATCTATTATACAGTTGATGTATAAGGATTAAGAAACAGATAAGCCATAATACTGAGTTTTAATGTACAAGAAAAAATGAACTTTCTACACAATATTTCTCTTAGAAAGACATTTAAATGATTTTTCAGTCCTAAAATTACTTTTTTCGCTAATCTTAAAGTTGTCTACGTTTGACTGACCGTTGAACAAGGAAGTCGTGTTCACTATAAAGCATCAATAATTATAAAAACATTCCTAGCTAAGCAGTTCAATAAAACTCTAAAGTTATCGAAAATTTAATTTACAGATTTTAAGGTACATCAAACATGTGTCTACATAGATCTTCTAATTCGGTTTAAAATGTTTATAACATTCTTAGAAGTTCTCAGAAGTCACGTGTATTAACTCTCTCCCCACTGTTACACGTTTCATCATCTCAATAAATATTTTGGAAGAATTACGTACACAGACGAATTTCCGAAATCCAGTTTGTCGGTAATCATCTGAACAATGAACAGCCGATTGCTAAACACAAGAGACTGAACATGTTCGAAGTTTATAAAATAGGTTGACGGCTGTCTTGACCCTTCATCGTATATACAATTTTCATATCCTTTACTAAAACATTTGATTTACTTCAGTGGATATATTTTTCTCCATAAACATTGCATATGTTCTGTAGATCATGACGTGATAAGAGTACATTATACAGATGACCTTTAGCAACTCATGAAATAACGGAGATGAATTCTAGTCCGTTGTTAACCCAAAGAATTCTTTAGAGATCCCGAGATTGTTCATCGCCAGGGTTCCTGAACAGGCTAGGGATTAGGGGATTCATATATCCAAACAACCGATACAAGAATGAATTAAGAAATTGGTGAGACTATAATTTATGAACGATCTTCGAAAGATGATAAAGTGACTTTAAGAATGGTTTTTGTCATGATCTGACATCAGCCAAAATGCTATTTAGACAAATAGGTGAATGAATTTCGCGCTAAAATCAGAGACCTATTATCCTAAATCTGATTGATTCGTCAATAAATTCTAGTCACGCCAAGAAATTTAAGCATTTTAAATACTATAAAATAGTATTTCTGCTTCCGCTTTTACGTGATATAAGATAAAGGTGTTATATCTTACTGAAGATTGAATTACATGTAACTTCTGAGAGCTATTACTGGACTAATATTATATATACTACTATTGTATGACTGTTCAGTAACTAGATTATGTATATCTATATTCCTCTTATCATAAGCTACATTTTGACCTATAGATTATTATCATACGATTTACTGTTCTTAAGTTATGTTCAGTTTATTGATTACTGTCTCCCACGTTCACAGCCACTTTTTAGCTTGATCTTGTATAAATGTCATTTTCTATTTTATGGTACGATTAGGTCTGTTTACCTGATATATACACTAAGTATGTTTGAAATAAACGATTCGCATAGTGGAAGCTATTATTGGCGTTCTGGACTCAACTGGACGGGCTAGGGGAACAAAAGACCGATAGGGACGCTAGGCTGTTCAGACCGGTCGAACGTCATGGGTTTAGCACAGTACAAAGACTGAAAAAGTTGTATTTCAATTGGCAACTAAATTATGTGATAACTGGACAAGTTTAAAGTCTCAACAAAAGGTTATTCTACTTTAAAGTTCGTGCAAAAACTAAAAAGTCGATTCCTCAATCTTGATTAACTCATTCCTAAACTATACTTTTACCTCATAATGTTATAAATATGAACAATTGTCATATGTAGATTACTACCGTTTCTCTTATGATAGCTGACGTAATAGCTAGGCAACGAGTAAAAATCGCAAAGAAATTATGAATAAATAATAGATTAACATAACATTTTACTTCATCCAAGATAAACTGAATGAAGAAAGTAATTGATGTGAATAAATAGGATTAGGTCAGATGAATTTAAAACTACCTGCCACAATTTATCAACAATACGTGCAGAAAAATATATTAAATTAGCTGGAATGTATTCAATATTTCCATTGGGTCCAACACATAATGATTCATCATTTAGTATATCTGTCGCTAAGAAATGATCCATTAAACTGCATAAAATCAGTGTTTGTAAAGTTTGATGTTGCTTTGAATTACACTGATCAGACCATGCCTGATTAGATGAGTTGAAAAAATGGAAATTAGTGTTAATAAACAGGACAATAGAATAACAAATACAGAAAATAAAAAAGGCAGATTAACAGATCCAAAATAACTATGCTTAGTGTTTATACGTCGACCAAGTAGTCATTGTTATTACCATTAGCTATCCAACATGCACGTGCCTTCTAATTACATCCCGATGGTTCGTTTACATATTGTGAATTCCTTCTCTTATTCCGTATGCTGTGCTTAGCAGCTAACGGTGATATAGCGTTGAGGTATTCAATCTCTAAATAAAAAGCCTTAGGTTACAGCATCACTCACCCAGCCATTTGATTTGAGGAGCTGGGTAATGTACCCACTAGCCCCCGTACCTAGAGTTTTAATAAAAATCAGATACATGAATCCGTATGTAGCTAGTGAGTTAGTTAAACACTTCACTCAGATGACCAAATAGCATGGTCTTGTTAACCTCAGGCATGGTAGAATGCTTTATTATCCTCGTCAAGTTAACGCTAATAGAAAAAGATGTGTGAATAAGCAATAGATAGCTTTTTTTAATTATGCTTCACTAATTTGTGTATCTGCTGAAAACATATTCGAAACATGTCATATGAATGTTCCAAGAAATCATGAGACGTGCAGTGATCAAAAGAAACTACTCGTGATTGACATGTGCCTATAAAAGAACTTAGTAAAGACATGTAAAATCTGGATGAGGATATTTACTAATACAAAATCCTTTATTTCTTGCCAGTAGGAAACCTATCACAATGCACTTTTTCTTATGATTACATCAATATTTAATAAAATTCTTGAACATAACCATAAACATATGTTATTGATTGATTACTCATTGAGTAGTGACTGATGTCATCTTAATCTAGTCCTTCTTAATCTGGATCAAATTCCATAGATCAACATGCAATGTCGCCACTTATCTAGGTCACTCGACATCGAGTGTATTATGTTTAGATGTTACATGGTCAGAGTTGTTCAGCAGGAATCCTAGCCCTACGTTTCGTGCTAGTTGTCAAACGTTAGCAAGGTGTACCAGCAACTCCATCGACAAACATGAAAATGGTCACAATTATACGATAAAAGTTGTAAATATCTCAATCTTACAAAACGTCGATCGCTCCCCTAACATCTCAGTGGTAACATACCAGAATGAGAAGGTGGATTCGAACATCACTAAGAGTATCAGTTCGCCTAACATTGCAGCCAAGCCATGCTGATGAGTGTCAAGCAGTACGATACTATGGTTACAGTTTCCTGTCGACTAATTTCCAACCACCTAACAGAAACAGATGTTCATCAAACTTAGTGAGATATGAAAAACATGAGATTATTACTTCGACGAGATGATAATGACAACTGCCGAAACTTGATAAGATATATATAACAAATAAGCTATCAAAGTCCGCTCAAAAGAATCTCTGCTATAATCGTGTTAATATACTTGGTTTTAAATAATCCAGAATAAAAACATGTCATAGGAACACATTTCTAACACACTAAAGAAAACTAGACAAAATTAGTAAGCTGAAACAAAAACAATTCGTCTACACATACAAACAAACAAATAATAGTATTGAATATACAAAACTTACTTCTAAAATTATATCCACTATATGTGTAGGTTGTAGAAATGATGGATGTAAGGTAAAACTATCGGATACAATCAATTTAATAAAATCTAATGTGATTTGATAGATTGATTTTTTTGATGATTGTATTGATGATGATGAAAATGATAATAATTGATCGACAAGATTTTTATGACTTGACAACTAAAAGAAAAAATTGGTAAACAAAATAATGATACTAATATCAAGATTTATTGATCAAATATATGATTTTTTTCTTGAAGGAAATATTAAAAACATGAACTTACAAACATAACTTATTACTAAGAGAGATTTGAACGACCTCAAGTTTATGGATGAGGGCATTACTGGAAAGTTCTGAAATTAAGATGATACCGTTGACTAGTGTTACTAGATTTTCAACCGTTCTTTAACTTGTGACAACCGCTATGATAATAACTATCTTTAAATTAGTTTGTCTAAAATAAAGTCGATTCCTGAATGCATTGCCACGATAGTATAGTTAGACAAGAGCTTCTTTATCCTAGTAGAGTTAGGTTGTGGCTGCTAGTAAAATCTAAGATGCATGTTTGATTCTGAGACTGGTCAGCTGGATGATTCTGTATCCCCTATGTACCACTTCAAATATACTTGACTATTAAATGATGGGCGAAGAAATATTGCATAACTATGACGAATACCATCCAAATATTCTCAAGCCATACCATATAAAAAGTCCTGCTATTAATTTGCCCTCAAATAATCTGGAGTATTTGGCACAACATAAGCATAATGACTTCAACACTCAGTAAGGATAATTAACCTAAAATGAGAGACAGGTAAATGGTATTTCAATTGGATTGATTAAACGGACTACTTGTAATAACAGCCTGATTATAAAATGTGCACCAAAGGATACTGTATAAGTGGGTGCCTATTATAAAAACAAGCCAATGATGTACATATTACAGATATATATGCTTTCCTGGTAGTGTGGTATTCATTCTAGGCTCCCCTTGGTTAATATACTAAGCACATCTACGACTTTATAGAAATATAGATCAGATTTTTACCAGGTTTCGATCGTTATCGTACTGATGCAATTACATTTATTATACATGGTTTAAACAATTCAGCAACTATAATAAGAAGGATGGAAAGGTCCCAGAGATTCTGAAAACTAAGACTTCTTACTATGACAGTTAGATAGTTAAATATAACATAGTAAAACTCCTATTCATACTTGATTTTGTATCTAATATACAATTTATACGTATCTTACCTTGAATGATAACCGATGCTTACAAACAAATTACTGAGGTTGCATTAAAGACTAACTCGTACATAAATTTAACGCTCCCTCGCAAAAAAAAGCATTCACTTTAAAATGTACTACAGTATGAATAAACAACAGTTTTGTCAAACTAACGCAACACAAATAATTCACTTAAACACAATTAACTAATTAGTTTGGTAACAATGAATTTAAATTCACTTAGTTTATGTAATCAAATAGATTGTCACTGACATTACTGAAATACAAATACTATTAACAAGTACACTACTGGTAGTTAATTAAACAAGTATTTACTGTTGTAGTAAATGATTTTCATTGATTTGTACATAATAAGTAGATCCAGTACCGTTTGTCAACAATACTTTTATGAAGAAAAGAAAATTAAAGCTATACATTTCACTATACGTAAAAACGAACAAAATTGATTTCTCTCATTCTTGATCTTGAAAAAGGCTTAGAAATATGATTTCAAGTTACTGGATTATTTTCTTGTTCTTTACTTCAGTTCAAATAGTCGTAATTTTATGGTAGATATTTACACACGACAATTTTGTAGTTTTTTAATGTCGTTCTTATAATTTTAAATAAATACATATTTTAGGCTATTTTTATACAATAAGATTATAAAATTACGTTATATATATATGAATATCTAGGTTATTACGGTTATTGATATATACATAAATGTAAAGTGGCTGGAGCTAGTTAACAGGAATCTATGGATTACGGCTGCTTAAAAAGCTTCATACGTCACCAAGGTGTATCTCCAATCCTGAGGGGCATAATGCACTAAGTACTAGATAAACGTGACACAAAATACTACTAAAAGATCCACAATCGTAATTACGATTAACTAGGACAAAAACTCTTGTTACAATCAATGTTGTAGAATGTTCTTTTAAATAAGATATACATTTACAATATTTTATTCAGTCTATTCAATTTATTTACACCTTTGCTAAAACTATACTCATGTGTGATCAAAGCAACTTCTAAAGAAACTCTTTCATGTATGTAATTTGAACTCATTTTTTAATTATCACTTTAAATATTACAGGTAGTAAACATCTGATAATAAATGGACGAAATAAAATGTATTCATGCTATTTTACTAGACTCTTTGTTCGTGCTGTCTTCATGATGATAAAGAGAACCATATGTATAAGGGCAAGAAATATTAAAAAAATAACTAACAAATCAAATTCTAGATAAAAACTTACAGAATGTCTTAAAGGACTGGGATATGTAGATGGATCATTGTTTGTATTTGTAAAAGGAATAAGTAATCCAATTAAATTTATTAATAAACCTGGTGTTGTGAAAACTAATCGAATTGCCGGCTTCGAGTGATATAGATAAATCATAAATTTAAGCATAACGACAGCAGATTCTATGTTCTCTAATGGATTATGAGTTTTACTCTCTACAAGATTAGTGAATTCTGTTATTTTTAAACCCTGCAACGATTCAGGCTGAAAAGAGATTAAAATGGAAACAGGAAAAATACCAGAACAATAAATACTTTTCAGTTAACGAGAAAATATTTAACCTTAAATATTTCATTCGAAGAACCTGAATAAAATGGAGTCTTCCTATAAAAGACTTGAAATGTTCAAAATTTAACATGGAAAATGGATGCTGCATGCATCGTTACGATTGATTAGGATATTAGTATACTTACACAATAAACAAGCATCGTTTAATATTTAGCCAGTGAGTTATTGTCTAACTCAGTATACAAATATGTAAACAGTTTTTGAGATGACGCTTTGATTCACATATATGAAAGTTGTCTGGCATTAAAAATAATAATATGCAACAAACTGATGACGACTGTAATATAGATGAACACTTGGGAGCTAAAGAAAGAATGGATTCATGATACAATTTCCTTTCAATAAACCAGCTTTGATACTATTAATGATAAATACCTTAAATTTAACATTTTTTTATTGTAGCGTAATAATTATTTTCTAATTAAATAAAAATAATGGGTACCTGATAAATTAATAAACGAATAAGCTGCAAGATAAGTGTACCAGCTTCAGGGCATATGGATTGGCTTGAATGTTGATTGACAATTGATCCTGTTAAATTATTACCTACAAATGTAGATGGTATTGACGACATCAATGAATGAGACATAAATGATGAATTTACATTTGTATTCCTTGAAGGAAGTACAGGTGATTTTGACATAATTGTATTAATATTTGGAGTATTAGTAGAAGATGCATTACCTGAACGATTTCCATTAGATTTATTAACATTGGAAGATGAAATGAATGATGGAGAACGAGTTGAACGATTAGTTTTAACTGGTGAACCAACAGAATTTACCATCTCATGTTTTATTATTGTAGGTGAGATACAATTGTTTTCACAAGCAATGAAGGAATAAAATGTATCGAAATCAAACTAGAAATACAACGAAATAGAAAAGAGAAAAAACAAAAGTATAAATAAAATGAATGAATACCAAGAAAGAAAAAGAAAGAAAGGATGGTTATGTAAATATTATCAAAAAAAAAAATCATTTGTCAATAATTAATTTTATAGACTGATACAAACAAAAATAACATATCGTACGATATTTAGATTAGTTTTATCTTCCATAGTCATTTATTATATACCCCGTCGACTTCAGTATCACTTCTCATTGCCAATACGAAAGATAAATATTGAAATAAATTTAAGCTAAATTCCATGGGGAAATAAATTTGATTATTGTAATAATAGTTAGAGCAAAATGTAATAAAATGTCAAAGACATTTTTAAATAACAGCTTCGAACATAACAACCATCAAAATAAATATAAAAAGGTTAATTATCATAAATACTATGGCACAATAAAATGATTTTTGTGGAATTTTGTTCTTTGAGCTGGATTGTTTGGTCGTGGAGCTTTCATCATTCTTCTGAACGACATCAGTACAAATCTCAAGTAGAAAGGGAGTTTTCAAATTTCTCCACATATGACTTCAAGCTTGTACTGTAGACCTTGATCTTGATTAGTTATTGTTATTATTATTATATTATATTATTATTATAAGCTTTATTCAACATTATATTTGTGGTACACTATTGAATTCTCAGCATAAAGTATTTCAACAAGTTTCTTTTTCTTATATCTTGATCGATCCTGACGATAAATATTGAGTGATGGCCAGTTAGATGTTAGGAGTTCGATAATCGACATTTGAATAGTGTTCATTCTTTCAATAAATATTGCAAGCCACCATGATGTCGCTGGTTGTACATTTTTGTAATCCGTACAGCGAAAGGTTGTAAACTTTTCGTAAACGCGCCTAAATAGGTTGTGAGCTCAATAGACATAATAGTGTGTTAAAACAAACAAGAAAACAGATAACTTGACGAAATATCTAGATGGGAGGAAGAGGTAGCCCAGATATTCAAGCAGGCCGCCTGTCATTGTTTACTTCTATATTTTGAACACTCCATTTCTACTTGAAATTTATACTGATGATGTCCTTCAGAAGAACGATGAGAGCTCCACGACCAAACCATCCAGCTCAGAGAACACAACTCCACAAAAACCATTCACCTGAGCAACAAGTCTTTTCCACTATCTTAAAATGATTTTATATTTATCAAAATTGTGAACTATTTTATCAGATAACATAAAAATACATCATTATTATCGATATGTAACTTTAAGTCAGACCTACAAGCGGAGATGATGGCGACTAGCAGTGTAATCCACGCCAACAAGAGATTGATCAACTTCAGTCCCAAACATCAATGTGGAGATTTAAACAACCAATACAAAAATGGATTTAAGGCAGAACTGTTTTTAGAACGTGATCTTTTGAAGAGATAAGACAAAAATTCAAAAACTTCATAATATTATGCACAATCATAATGGTTAAGTCATTTTACTGATCAAGTACGATTACTAAGTAGATTTTAAATGAAATAACTTTGATATTACTTATTAATCATAGAGAATTAATCTAAACAAATAAATAACTCTACATATAAAAACAAATGAAAATTGGATTATAAATATCACAACAAACCACAATACTAACATAATGTACCTTTAAAAACAAGAGCTAATGTTAAGTAATTCTCGATAATTTTTTGATAAAAAGTAGCTCAAATAATCACGTATTTGACGTAAGGTTACATAATTGAACTATCATTGACTGAATAGAAATCATTTACCTTGAACAAATATATATTATCTTGTTAACACTGTATAAAAAGGAAATATCAGGTCATTTTGTACAGCTCTCACTCCTAACCTATCAACAGAATTCATACAGCTTCAATTACTTAATCGTTTAAGTGTGATCCTGACTAAGTAAATACATGAATTTGTTATCTCAATGTTTATACTAAGAAGCAGATATCTAAAAGAAAAACCACTAGACGTAACTTTTCACAAGAAAGAACCATTATCACATTTGAAGTTGATTACATTCCTTCAATCATATTAAATTACCAGTAGTTATTCAAGTGGATACAACTAATTTTCCTCAGTTACATGTCACATTTTCTCCATAATTTTATCTGATTGTTTATCTGTCTAACAAACCATTCAAATAATTGATTAACAGTAGTAGTTATAAATAGTTCAACAAGTGAAAACAAATATTCATAGACAAAGTATTATAATCATTGCACATTATTTGTGCTTTTACCTTCACATTTTTTGGCATACATCGTACTGGAATTTTTAATAGTAAAGCAAATAGGAACAAGAATGTTTCAATTAAATTTAAATGATAAGGCAGTAATATTTGCAGTATAGTGAATCCTGGTTGTTGACATGTGGATAATTTCAGATCACGAAGAGCCGCAGTATAACGAAGTGGAGGTTTACGTTTTATTAAACTTTTGGTATTATCTAATAAAAAAAACAAGAAAAGTAAAGAGATTTATTAAACAGTAGAATGTAGAACACAATATAATTGATTAATGGAAAAAGAGTGTAGAAGAAAGTAAGTTGGATTCAAATAAATATATATTTAATTTTATGAAGTCGTTGATTACTGTGTCCTAAAATGTTTAATGAAGATGATAGTCCGAACTGAATGAACCGCTGATGTACTTCTGACTTTGATTTGTTTAAAATTGATCATACATCATGCTACTAGAATCACTAATTACTTCTCTGAAATCTTAAATATATTTTAATTTATTTAAACCTAGTTTGTTGCATTACGTATGTAATTGTGAATAATGGATAGAACACAAAAAAAATTCTATACAGTTGATTGGTCAACATTCGTTAGTCATCCAAATAACAAATAACTTCAACAACATTATCAATCATATTTGTGCAACAGTTTATCTAAAATAACATACCAATTAATAGACCATGTCGTTTCTTCAATAAAATCTCACATCCACGTAACCATCTTCCAGCAGGACAACCTAGTCGAAAAGCAATTATACAATCATTTTCTAAACATTTTTGAAGATTATTTGTAGTGGGCAATGATTCATTGAATGAAGAATCAGAATTTGTTTCCATATTTGTTAGAATAAATGATAAATTTTGTTGTAATACTGTAGAATTTGAAGTGATTGAATGACCAGGATTTAAAATTATTAATAATAATAAATGTAATGCATAGGAAATAGTAGATGAATGTATATTTGGGCGTAACAGTAAATAGAACCAATCAAAACCCACTGCTCCTAATAATTCACTACAAAATCTAAAAGAAATAAAATAAAATGGAAAAGTGTAAAAAACAAAGTTATCGGTGGGTTTTATTTGTTGAAAACAGGTCATAGTTGGGGTACCATCGATAAATAGAGGGCACTAGAAAGCTGTTTTATTCCAGAAGTGTGTACCCACGGACACCCCTCGTGTGTTGAACCTAAGACCTTCAGGTCTCGAGAGGTACATACTTAGCCATCTTTGAGGGGCTAATGGAGTGAACTATTGAAGAGTCCAATGATTCATGATTTTCAATAGTACGCTAAATGAGGTCAGTCCGAGATGAACACTACATACAAAAGTCAACAGTATTTTAAACATGAACACAACAATATTCATAAATAGATGATTTAACGAAAAAGGCTACTACAACAATTCAATGAAGTCAATGTAAATTCTTAACTGTACACTTGGTTTTGTAGTGATAAACACTTCAGATATATTATACATTTACTTTTAAAACTCTCATATGAACCATTTTAGCCTGGTTAGTTAAAAGTGAACAAAAACCTAAATAAACAAATCAAACAACAAAATCATCTGGTCAAATGATCATGATTAAAGGATCTTTATAAATACCAGGTCAATATTTACAACAATTTTTAAAAGAAGTGAGGATAAGAAATTCATTTACACCAGAATTATTAACATTATACAGATTCACGCCAAAAACTATTCATTTCAAAGAAAATATATACAGTCTATATTCGTACAGTAAAAATGTGGAAAAGTTTAACAATACAGTGACTAGATCACAATAAACTTACAATAACCTGCTTTAAAACATTTATTAATAATACACATAAAATTTTCTTCAAAAACTATGATCATATCAACTATCATTTTATAGTCAAATTCAATCCGTCACACTAAAAGATATTCTATTAATTATTCATGAATATATGACTATGCAACTAATTAATATTACTAAATAGAACATATCTTACTAATACAGAAATTTCTTAGCTGTTATTTCTTCTTTTATATAAGCAAATTTTTACTGTCAAAAGTAGTAAAATGATAATAAAATACTACAGTTATGCATTATTTGTTTTTGTAATTACGATTTTGCATTAACAATGCCATTTATTTTTACTATGAACATTATGCACCAAAGTAGTTGGATTTATTTAATGTAAAAAAAAGGATGAGGATAAACTTGATTATTAACAATTTTGATATTGCAATTAGCAAGCAACCAAAATGAAGAGAAAATTATTTACACTATCGTAATTCATGATGCCTGAACTGTTTTCTTCTCTGTCCTTTTTATTGGCACATCAAAAATGGAAAGTAATCTACAACGAGAATATAACTTCATCAGGTTACAAACGTGCCGAAAGTAGTGCATTTAGTCATGGTTGAAGAAAAGTTACAGCATAGTGAAATCCATACTTCCAATTAATTCTGTAATACAAATTATTCCAAAATATCCACAACAACTCAGTGGTTAGATAAACGAAAACATAACCGTAATTACTGATTACGAAATACCTAAATGACTTGACAACGTGGAATTTATTCCCAGCTTAAAAAAAGACCAGGCAGATATGATGTGCTCTATTACATATTAAAAACAATATAGAGATTATAAGCAAAGATTAATGATAGTTAGCAGTGGAATCCAGGACGCGTCAACGGATGTACCTACATCCCAAAGTTTGAATTCACCCCACTGGTTATCAGGACTAAGTAGCTAAGTGAATAAAGTGATGGAGTTTGAAGTAAATAATACTGGTTTCGAGTCCCAAAGTGAACATGAACTCTGAAATGAAGATACATCCAACTGAGGAATATCTTTACCTATAATGCATGCGAACGACCGGCAATATCAAGGCAATCTACACAGCATGAACACATGTCAAAGAAAACATAAACTGCAGTCCTAAACATTAATTACTTACTTACGTACGTACGCCTGTTACTCCCAATGGAGCATAGGCCGCCGACCAGCATTCTACAACCCACTCTGTCCTGGGCCTTCTTTTCTAGTTCCATCCAATTCTTGTTCATTTTTCTCATGTCTATCTCCATTTCCCGGCGTAATGTGTTCTTTGGTCTTCCTCTCCTCCTTCGACATTGAGGATTCCATGTGAGGGCTTGTCTTGTGACGCAGTTCGATGCTTTCCTCAATGTGTGTCCTATCCATTTCCAGCGCTTCTTTCTGATTTCTTCCTCCTCTGGAATCTCGTTTGTTCTCTCCCACAGTAGGTTGTTGCTGAGAGTGTCTGGCCAACGGATCCGAAGTATTTTGCGTAGACAACTGTTAATAAACACATGTATCTTTTGGATGATGGCTTTGTAGTTTTCCAGGTTTCCACCCCATACAGTAGAACTGTCTTGACATTTGTATTGAAAATTCTGACTTTGGTGTTGGTTGCCTATTGTTTTGAGTTCCAGATGTTCTTCAGTTGTAAATACGCTGCTCTTGCTTTGCCGATCCGCGCCTTTACATCTGCATCAGATCCACCGTGTTCATCAATGATACTGCCCAAATATGTAAAGGTTTTTACATCTTCCAAATCTTCTCCGTCAATTGTGGTTGGATTGGTGCATGCTGTGTTGTATCGGCGAATCTTACTTTTCCCTTTGTGTATGCTGAGATCTACTGTTGCTGAGACTGCAGCTACACTGGTTGTCTTCTCCTGCATTTGTTGTTGCGTATGCGATAGAAGAGCCAGATCATCTGCGAAGTCTAGACCGTCCAACTGCATCCTAGATGTCCACTGTATCCCGTGCTTCCCTTCAGATGTTGACGTCTTCATGATAAAGTCGGTCAACAGAAGAAAGAGAAAGGGTGGGAGTAAGCAACCTTGCCTGACACCGGTCTTTACTTCAAAAGACTTTGTCAACTATCCTCCATGAAAGATTTTGCAGTTTAACCCATCATAGGAATTCTGTATGATATTGACTATCTTCTCAGGCACGCCATAGTGTCGAAGAAGCTTCCATAGTGTTGTTCTATCCACGCTATCAAATGCTTTTTCGTAGCCAATGAAGTTGCTGTAGAGCGATGAATTCCACTCAACTGATTGTTCCACAATGATCCGTAAAGTTGCGATTTGATCTGTACACGATCTATCCTTACGGAATACTGTTTGTCGGTCACGAAGTTTGGCGTCTACGGAGTTCCTCATCCTATTTAACAATACCCTGTTGAAGACTTTTCCTAGTATTGAGAGAAGAGTGATTCCCCTGTAGTTGTCACAGTTGCTGAGATCGCCTCTCTTTAGTACTTTGACCAGAAGTCTTTCTTTACAGTCTTTTGGTACCTGTTCCTCATCCCAAATATTTCTGAAGAGAATGTGGAGTATCCTTGCAGTTACAGCTACGTCTGCTTTTAGTGCCTCTGCTGGAATGTTGTCTGGTCCTGCTACTTTGCCACACTTGATTTATCTGATAGCCATGCTGATTTCTTCAATTGTTGGTGGGCCAACATCGATTGGGAGGTCTGTGAGTGCTGCTTCGATGTTGGGTAGGTTCAGTAGAGCTGGTCGATTCAAGAGTTCTTTGAAGTGTTCTACCCATCTGTTTCGTTGTTCTTCAATGTTGGTGATTATCTTGCCTTCCTTGCTTTTCACTGGTCGTTCTGGTTTACGGTGATTTCCAGAGAGTTTCTTTGTTGTGTCATACAGTTGTCTCATTTTCCCTTCTCTTGCAGCCTTTTCCGCCGTCACTGCTAAATCTTCCACATATTTACGTTTGTCGGTTCTGATGCTCCTCTTCACTTGCTTGTTTACTTCTGTGTATTCAGCCTGTGCCTTGGATTTTTCTGCCCTTGTTCGACTGGTATTGATTTCTGCCTTCTTGTTCCTCCTTCCTTGAATCTTATCCAGAGTATAAACAGTGATCCATTCCTTGTGATGGGGCTTCTTGCGGCCCAGAACCTCATGACATGTTCAAGTGATTGTCTCTTTTATCTCTTTCCAGTTGCTCTCCATAGTAGTTCCTTCTCCATTGAGTAGATCATAAAAGGCCTGGAACTTATTGCTGAGGGCTATCTTGAATTTATTGAGTTTGTCAGTATCCCGAAGAATAGCCGTATTAAACTTTTGTGATATTGTCGCCTCGTTGTCCAGTGTTTCTTGAGTTTCTATTTCATCTTAGCAACCAGTAAGTAATGACCTGGTGCTATATCAGCTTCTCTCTTGTTTGTCACATCCTCTATCGTCCTCCTGAAATTTTTGTTGATGCAGATATGGTCGATTTGGTTTTGCGTAGTTTGATCTGGTGAAGTCCATGTGGTTTTGTGGATGCGTTTATGTGGGAATATAGTGCCTCCTATGACCAGTTTATTGAAGGCACATAGATTTGCAAATCTCTCACCATTTTCGTTCCTTTCTCCGAGTCCGTGTCGTCCCATGATCTCTTCATATCCGGGGTTGTCCATTCCAACCTTGGCATTTAAATCGCCCTTCAGAATGATCAGGTCCTTTGTTGGGCACTTCTCGACTATTGACTGCAGCTTATCGTAGAATTGATCTTTAGCGTCTTCATTGTAGTCGTTGGTAGGCGCGTAGCATTGGATGACGCTCATTGAAATGCTCTTTTTCTTCGTTTTGAAGGAGGCATTGATTATCCTTGGTCCATGAGATTTCCATCATGTAAGCGCATATTGTGCTAGTTTTGATAACATCAATGTAAGTCCTTGTGTTTGTGGGGCATTTTCTTCTTCATGTCCGGAGTATAACAGCAGCTCCCCTGAAGCTAGTCGTTGTTGTCCAACTTGCGTCCAATGTGTTTCACTGATCCCAAGAACCTCTAAATTGTATCTCCTCATTTCTGCAGAAATTTGGAAGACTCTCCCAGTCTCCCACATTGTACGAGCATTCCATGTACCTAAATAAATGCTTGCTCTAGTTGTCAGAAGGGGCATCGGCCTCGTGACTTCCGAAGGAACTCGGCTTTCACCATGAGGCGTCATAATTCTTCTAAACGAAGACCTTCTGACTCCCAGGGCAGAGTTTAAATGGTTTGAATAACTTTTTCTGGTTAGCGTTTTTTTAACGAGTTAGTTTTCTACGGGATGAGGTCGCTAACCCCATGCCCAATCCTCCTCATTTATCCGTGCTTGGGACCGGCAGTAGCGCCTGGAGGGACTCCAGGCGGAGTTCTAAACATTAATGGGAAGATTCAAACAAACAACACAAAACGGATAATAGAGATTCTTAATTAAACTAAGCAAAATAGGCATATATATATATATATATATATATATATATATATATATATATATATATATATATATATCCCAAACCTCTTTTTTTAAAAGTGTGCTGACGTCTTATGCTATCCATTCACTACTATCTTTAACAGATCCTTTTCTTCTAATCTCATACCGAAAATGTGGAGAAAGATGAAGATAATCCCTGTACCCAAGAAAGCATCTGATGATAAGAATGTGAAATTCAGACCCATTGCAACAACTTCATCCTTCCACAAAACAATGGAAAAATTATTGACACTTTCACTTCAGCCTGCGATAAAAGAGCACATTGACCAGTATCAGTTTGCTTACAGATGCAAAAGAAGCACCTTAGATGATGTTGCTGTTCTGCATCATAATATAGTGTTCAACCTAGAAAAGGGTAGGAAGTATGTTCGATGCGCTTGCCTGGACTATACTTCTGCTTTTGATTCTATATCAAGACAACGTTTATTTAACAAGTTAATCAGCGTCAACACTGACAGCTGGATAACCAATTGGCTATGTTCCTATCTCTCTGGAAGGGAACAGTACACAGTGTTTGGAGGAAAGTGCTCAGAGTCTCTAGTGTCTTATAAAGGTGTACTACAAGGAGCTGTTCTTTCACCTCTTCTTTTCTCTTTTTTTCTGCATGATCTGCCATCTTCCACAGTAAACACTTTTGTGAAATATGCAGATGATCTCACTGTTTGTATGACTATCTCTTCCTCTTTACATCCTATAGAAATGAATGAGTTTTTATCTCGCATTGATGGTTGGTCTGTTGTTAATGGTCTCATACTTAATCCGTCTAAATGTAAAGCTGTTAACTTTAGCATGAGACATGATCGGCACTTAAACACCATTTTGAGATCTCATAATGCTTGTGCCATTGGCGACTCATTGATAAACACAGTGTCGACGGTCAATTATCTTGGTGTTACCTTTTCCTCTGATCTCTCTTGGTCTTCTCACGTTTCATTGTTATCGAAGAAGGTTTCCGTCTGACTTACTACATCAAGAGTATGCATGCTCTTGGGATCACTCGTCATTTACTCCTAAAATTTGTCAATTCTTGCATACTACCTATTATTCTTTACTGTTCTCCATTATTCTTTCCCGGGCTCTTGAGAAAAGACTTTGCTGTACTGCGGAGAGAGCTTAAGGCAGTTAGCAAAGTGTGTGGTGAATCTTTCGAGACCATAATTAATATGGTTGTGGATAAACATCTAAAGTCATGCAAACTCCTGGCAGGTGTTATTTTATCAGATACTAACCATCCCCTTCACTCATATCTTTCTCCTTGTATATCTTCTGGTAGAACGAGACAAAATTACATTAAAATCCAAGCACGCAATCAAAAGTATAAAAGTTCTATAATACCTTACCTAGCAAATATAGTCTGTGACGAACAGGTAGTTAGAGTTAACCTAGTCAATAATCTGCATTCTTAACATGACTCTAATTGAAAAGTTGTACAGATTTTTCAGATTTTTTTATTCAGTCAGTCAGTAACAACGTGGAACTTCGTACGTACGTACATCAGTTCGAGTTGCCATACCACATTAGCACAGAGATTCAGTTATCGATTCAAATCCCATAGTGGTAGAGGTACTGAAAGTATAAGTAGAGATAGGGGACATGAAGGTTTGATGATGTTATTAAAGGAGTATAGTCCAGTGGAATAAATTTGGAAAGAAAATAAAGGACATGAAGAATTCAGAAGATTAGAGTTTGAGAGAACACAAAGAGTGGATTCACCTGCACCATTGCAAACGATTTTGAGCTATGTCATTCAAGGTCTCTAACCATCGGTTGCTATCATCTCGAGGACCCCAACCAGATAGTCTACACCTACCAACATGGCTCAGTCCACTTGTCAGTGACTTCATGGATTTGTGCCACGTTTTGTTCTGACCGCCCCTAGCTTTCTTCCAACCTACTCCTACACCAATAAAACATAGCACGTCGGGGCAGTCGGTGATCGGGCATGCGCAGCACATGTCCCAGCCATCTCAACTGATTAAGTTTCACTACTTCCTCAATTGATTTGCCATCCTTACCTAGTACCCGTTTCATAACAACTGCATTACTTACTCGGTGGTCCCAGGATATACGAGCGATGTTTCGAAGACACCTATGGTCAAATACTAGTAACCTACGAATATCATCGACTCTTACTGGCCATGTTTCACTGCCATAAAGTAGGACGGAACGAACTGCTGCGCAGTAAACACGTCCTTTGGTTGATAGACAGATATCTCGCCTACGCCACAAGTGACGCAAGTTGGCAAAAGCTAGTCGGGCCTTTTGTATCCGTGCTGAGATTTCGTCATACACCAAACCACAAGGGCTGATGAGACTTCCGAGATAAGTGAAGCGGTCGACACGCTCAACTACTTCACTCCCTATCACTAGTTCGGGTGTCGACGCAACCCAATCCTGAAGCAACATTTTGCATTTCGAGGGAGAAAATCGCATGCCGAACATGCTTGCATTGTTGCTTAGAGTGGTCAGCAGACTCTGCATTCTGTCAGCGTCTTCACCAAATAGAACTATGTCATCGGCATATTGTAAGTCAACAAGTGGATCTCCCGGTAGAAGTGCAACTCCTGGAAATTTAGATGAGGAAAGTGTCATCTCTAAAAGGACGTCAACGACAAAATTAAACAAGAATGGAGATTTTTTTTTTCCGTGAAAGAAACTTGTTGGAATATTTTTGTGCTGAGAATTCTATATTGTACCAAAAATATAATATTGAATAAAGCCATCAATAAATAAATAAATAAATAAATAAAAATATAAAAAATCAGTATTACGCAACATTCAGATAGTAAGAGCTATCTGTAGTAATGCTAATCAATAATAAATTATTACTTGAACCTACAAAGCGTGATACAATAACTTCCATCTGTATCAAAAAATTCAGAATGTTGCATTTTTTCCTTGTCTTTTGAAGCAATACCTAGAATCACCAAATAATTTGATTTTTATATCAGAACGAGGATTGAAGGAATGGAAATTCCCAGAACTAATTTATGAATTTTTATAATTACAAACATTCTTTTCACATAATTATGTTCATGGTGTGATATAGTTTGATCTATTTGTATATAAACTACTTCCATTTCAAATATAATGTAGAAGAGGCTGGTTGCTGATTTCTGAACTCAAGGGCTGGGCAGAAAGAAGCTACAGAATCGTGAACCAATATGAGCTACCTATTGACTCAAGGTTAATGTTGCTGGTCAAACGTGTATCGGCGAAATCCGAGACACTAAACCGTAGAGTAAATCAAGAACGCGAAACAGGTCAAACTAGCATCACGATTCACATTGCCGATTTGTCACATGATATCGGTCAGAGATCACCAAGACATAATAGTATTAACTAAATTTTCTTTGATTAAAGTGATATAGAATACAACAATAATTAGTAATTTAAATGTCAGATCTTTTTATAGGATCATCAGCAAGGGTTTGATTTTGGACTTTGTTGATATTAAGGACTGAATTCAACAAATATATATTCTATGGTTAAGATCATGAGTCAGTTGAAGCTAGACCACCAAGAAAAACCTGGAAGCACTGGACGGCCGTTTCGTCCTATTATTGAACTCCTCATCAGTGCGCATCCACGACCTGAATGTGATCAGCAAAACTGGGATGGAAGTACATTCAATTGGCAAACCTCAAACGAGAAGAAATGTGTGTACTGGAGAGCGCTGTTAGCCCCAATCAATTTATTACAAATTATTCGATGTTATATACGAGTATTTGAACAAACTGTTAAGTAACACATTACCGCCACTTATTGAATGTTTATAAACTAATTAATTAAATAGTTTTCATAGGCTGAATGATATCGGTTACTAATATGAACAATATTTATTACATATGCAGCTTTCTTATTAAATTCAAGTCCTGTTATATATAATTTACCTGACTTACTATTTGATGACATTGCTAAAAAAACGTTTAACCAGTACACACATGATAAACACCATGAATATAGTACATTTTCTGCATTAATATTATTGAATCAATATTTACTAACGAAGTTTCATTAGGATTAGATATATGCCCTTTGATGTCTTGTTTTAAATAATAAAAATATTATTAATGTCTTATTTATTTATTTTTGATTAGAATCATCCAATGAACTATCGTGAATAATTGATTAATAGGGAAATATTAAAATGGAAACCACCTAATTCATACTTTTAACATAATGATATAAATAAATGAAATATCCGTATACGTCTATTCATCTTTTATTTAAGGCCAAATCAAACCGAATTTAACTTGGTTTACTGAAGTTACTAACCAATTTTTATCATACTATTTCCCTTTCTGTAATATCGATGTATCCACCCTATATCAATGTGATATTTTGTCTCTCTGTGATTGCTTAGTTTCTGGCATTATCCATCCAGGACAAAGTTAATGCTGATATTAATGTACAATTTGTGCTTTTTCCATTGTATTACTGCTATTTCGCGATTTTGTTTGGATTCAATACCTTTTGATTGGACTACCTAGAGTTAATCGATTTGAACTGTTCCATTTTTTATTTAAGTGCACTTCCCGTTTGTTGAAAAAACTTATTATGCTTGACAATTTTGATTATTCATATTTGAGTGCAATAAAATGGGCTATCCGATAATATAGAATAGTGTTCTTCCCTTGCAAAAAAAAATTATTCTTTGACAACCTAATTGTATCCGGGCTTCACAAATAAAAATTAACCATACAACTTATCTCCTTAAAATATACAGCCACAAATTTTCTAAGGAATTGTTGTTTTCTGGTTACACTAACTGGTGTACATCACTAACTAGAAAATTAGCCTGTGTAGATTGCGATTCGAAAACTCGAGTGTATCTGTCCAAATATATGCGATACAAAATAGTCACAAAAATGATGCTATGATTAAATTTATTAGTAAATGAAAAAATATGCCTTCATAAAGTATAAAATAAATTGATGCATTCAACAGGCACTTTGGTATAAGCAACACTATAACTACGAAAGCTATTAATACTTCCCATCTGCCTAGAGCAAAGTAGGTCAAGCGGAGTTTGAACCTAGAAACTAATGCCTAGAGATCATACACCTTGATCAGTGAGCATAAGTTACAACATTCACTAAAACGAAAATAAGTAAAAAGTAAACGAATACTTTATTAGTTTACTTAGACTTTTAAAAATGCTGCCCCTACTATAAATTAATGCAATAATCTTACCTTTCATTTATGCCATTCGTTTCTGTAATCAGATGAATCAGTGATTCCAAACAACGATTTCTCAAGATAATAAGATATCGTAACAATTCAGTAGATACTGTGAAAAGAAAGATGGAGAAAATATATAACTTCAATTAAAATAGACGAACAGGTAGATTAATGATAATCTCTAGATGAATGGACTAATAAAATTGGAACACTAAACAAAGGATAAGTAACTGTCTTAGATAGTCTTAACCAGCTGTGTTAGTCTATCGATGAATCAGTCAGTCATAAGCGACGCGAAAATTATGATGTGTATATTGATTCAACTTCCCATACAATATGATCTAAAGTATTCTCCAAGATGTATGCTCGATTGTCACTTCCCGGTCCCTGATGACATGGAGGGATGCTCATTCTTCAGGTATTTGAAAATCGAATTAGACAAGTAGGCGTTTACCACCGACGACGGTAATCTGTGAGGCAAGGGTAAAATGTATTTTCAGAGCCGACTTGTTCTAACCACCACCACCACCCATTCGACTGAGAGAAAGAAGAATCGCTGTACATACTAGTCGTCTGACAGAAACATCTTAATGCCATCGCACCTCAATACACTCAGCAGTACAGAGTTACTTTTGATTTTTAAGTTCCCGCTTCTAACCTCCCTTTTCTCTGATCGACCGCACTAACATGGTAGGAATTTAGAAACGACCGCTCCGTCAAATATAATTCGATCGAGTGGGCAAAACAGACAATCCCGGCCACCAAGTCCTGGTAACAACTTAGACCATGTATTGATTTGAATATCATAGGAAGCTTCATCTATTCAGCGAACATCTATTGCTGATAAATATCAACGAGAATTGTAATTAGGTTTTATGATTTTAGCAGGTTACTTTTAAGTGTTCAATATAATTATGATTAGTCAGTTAAAAGTAGAAAAAAATAATATGATTATAATGTAAACTTTGTACACATCTTGTAGTGATTACAATATATCCAAAATGCTCTCTCTTACAATATAATATAATACAATATAATCGTTTAAGAAGGCCACCAAGTATACTACTATCAACGCTATTTTTTAAGATTTAATTAAAAACATGTTTTGTAACATTTGCGCATTGAAATGAAACCACCTTTAAAACAACATTTATAAATCAAACAGACGAGGATTAGACATAAATATTTAACGTAATACCCTGTCATCAGAAGGCAAAAACTGCTTAAGTTGATATTGCTTCAGTATTGTTTGATGTATCTTATCATTTATTCATTTATTTAAACACATAAAAATTGGTACAAGGAGAGACTGAATGTATATGCGCCACACAATAATTCAATTTGTGTGCCGGCTGGGATACTGCTCGAGTGCCCAAACTGAGGTAAGTAGTTTTCTTAAGGGGATACTCCCAGAGCCTTTGACCTAAAGGTCTAATCCACAAGGAAGTGGAGTAACGTCAAGAGATGCAGTGCCACGATAGCCGGTGATCAACAATTGGTTCATACACCATTTGTTCCTCCAGAATCCTGGAGCACTTGAGCACCAATGGTTTGGAATCAGGGTTTTCCAACTCCCCTAAGTAGACATTCTGTGTCCACCGACCCGGTTAAAGCTCCAGACATTCGCTTCTTTTCCTCTTAACTTCGTAAACAACACCCCCGGCGCGAGAAGGTAGTGAGTAGAGATAATGACAATTTTTTATTTAATAAATTGACCACTGCATAGTGAAAATAATAAAGGCAAAAATGAATAAATATACAACAAGTTATAAACAATAGATAGAACAATAACGAAGGTTCGATCAGTAAGGAAAGACAAACAGAAAAAAATTGTAGTGAAATATTGATGAATATGCTTTATACTTATTTACTTAAGCCTGTTACTCCTAATAGAGCATAGGCCGCCGACCAGCATTCTACAACCCACTCTGTCCTGGGCCTTCTTTTCTAGTTTCATCCAATTCTTGTTCATTTTTCTCATGCCTATCTCCATTTCCCGGCGTAAGGGATGAGAGTAAGCAACCTTGCCTGACACCGGTCTTTACTTCAAAAGACTTTGTCAACTATCCTCCATGAAAGATTTTGCAGTTTAACCCATCATAGGAATTCTGTATGATATTGACTATCTTCTCAGGCACGCCATAGTGTCGAAGAAGCTTCCATAGTGTTGTTCTATCCACGCTATCAAATGCTTTTTCGTAGCCAATGAAGTTGCTGTAGAGCGATGAATTCCACTCAACTGATTGTTCCACAATGATCCGTAAAGTTGCGATTTGATCTGTACACGATCTATCCTTACGGAATACTGTTTGTCGGTCACGAAGTTGGGCGTCTACGGAGTTCCTCATCCTATTTAACAATACCCTGTTGAAGACTTTTCCTAGTATTGAGAGAAGAGTGATTCCCCTGTAGTTATCACAGTTTCTGAGATCATGCTTTACACATCATATTGATTAAAGACAGTTTTACAAGTTATGTAGACACATATACAAGCATCAGTGTGAGGTTGTGGAGATTGTTAGGTTTTTGATTGAGATCATGAATCAATGAATGTTGGGTTTGAATCAAGCGTGCGGGATCGTGGACGCGCACTGTTGATGAGTCCAATGCTAGGGCGCAACGACCGTCCAGTGTTTTCAGCTTTCTGAAGATGGTCTAACATTCATTGTTTCATGATCTCAATCAAAAATATATACAAGCATTGGATTTTTACTTTTATTGTTTTACTTAGACAAAGCATATTTAAGTAACTTATTTGTACAAAACAGGTGAGAAAGTGACCAATAAGATTTTGTTGGTTTAATATGGTTTAACAATTAAAAGCTGTCATGTGTAATACTGACCATGAACGTCGCTTAACAAAATATTTAGGCTAGTTTATTATGTAATTTTCATCAATATAATCTGACACTTCAATGAAATACATTACATACAGGCAGAGACTGAAAAAAACCCAACTTACAATATAACACTTGTACATGTTGATAAGAAGCAAATTGATGATAAATTATAATACTGATAAAGACAGCTCAGTAAAATTATATCAGCACTAAACAGCTAGACAATGATCAATTAACTATATATATATCCTACAGACCATTCGCTGCATGAATACTGTGAAGCTGGGTGACATAGGAGCATCAGTTCCCTGAATATTAAAGTAAGCCTGGTTAAAAAAACACATATAGAACATAACCTAGTTCCACAGTTTACAACCAAATGCCTCCAAACCACCTGAGCACTGAAATCGAATTAAACAATGTGAGAAATCTCATGATGAATTTATTTATTTACTAAAAAGAGAAAAAAAAACGTACGCATAAGTATCCTATCAGAACCATCAGGATTTGACGTTTGTATGTAGGATTGATCAAGAGAAATAAGCGTTTCATTTGTTTGTGAATTAGTCGGTAAAGTCCAAACAATTAATTGACAAAATCTAATGAGAAAAATAATGAGTTTTGTTATATATAAATGATATTTATTTTGATGTAGTTTCACAAGTTTTTTTATCTTACAAATGTAGACAAAAAGGTCACTCGAACGGCGTATATATGTTGAAAATCGACCAGGGTTTATGAACATTTGAGGCCCATAAATTATTGTCCTATAACTACACTTATCATCGTCATTAACGGATTTTCTCCGAACGAAATTGCGAAAAGAAAATCCAAAAATTATCAGGTATTACAAACATTTTATTGAATCCAGAAAAAAAGTGTATTTGTACACGAGAAACAAACTTCTTTAGAAAAATTTCCGTAACAAGAATAAAATGAGAAAATAGACTATCAAACATGAAAAATTCATAGACTATAAAAATCACAAAAATGGATGACAAAACAATAAAACTCCCACTTTGTTTTAGTTAACTAGAAGAAATCAATGATAAAAAAACTGAGGAAAAAGTATAATCAATGCACATAAAAACAAGTAGTTAATCTAAATGAACCCATCTATGAACACTTAATCCCTTTCAAAGTATTATCTTTGAAATAAGTTATTTTTACATTCATATAGGATTTACTTCTAAGTGCATTTTTGATTATACACTAGACTATTTGAAACATATTTGAAACCTTGAAATACACAAAGAACATTCATGTACCGCATTGATCAATCAGAATGTAGATACTAAAAAGAAAATTAACATACCTGATTAAAAATAACTAAACGTAGAGAGTATAATTTAAGAAAAAAAGATGCTAGATATTTTAACCTAATAATCTAACATAATTCTAGTGAAACGTACTACTAATATTAACAAATATCGAAAAATAATTGAGCATATGTTAGTGATAACAGCATGACTAAATATTTATTCACTAAATAATATTCACATTTCGTTAAACAGAAAAAAGAAAAATAAAACAGGAGGGTTAATAATCCGTGTTCTAAAAATGATTCCTTACAATTTAGTTGAAGAGAAACAACATGATATAATATTATTGCACGGTAGGTAACATAGTTTCTAACTCCATCATACAAATTAACACTTTGAATAGTCGTGAAAAAAGCTTAATAAATCTAAGAATTACATACAGACGAACACTTTTTAGACTGAATATAATGATCAAATAGAATCGATTTATTTGCCCCCAAATGCCCTGGTACGGCCGAGAGTTGGAAGAGTCCGCTCTTCCTCTCGAAATGCCCTCACATGGTCACGCGTATATAGTCTCTGCCAGGGAAGTCCTACTCACTGTCTTCTCGTCCCGTGGCTGTTGTTTACGAAAATAAGAGGACGAAAAGCGAATTTCCGGCGCTTTAACCGGATCCCAAATCAATTGTGCACATGAGCTCCAGTATTCTGAGTGAACAAATGGCGTATGAACCAATCGTTGGTCACCGGCTACCATGGGACTGCATCTCCTTACGATGCTCTACTGCCTTGTGGGTCAGACGTTCAGTTCAAAGGCTCGGGTTGTGGCCCCTAAGAAAACCACCTGCTTCGTTTTGGGCGCCCATGCAGTATCACAGCCCTCACATATATCAAATGAGATCTGTGTGGCACATATGTATTTGGTGCCTCCTTGTACCAATATCTATGTGTTAAAATAAATAAATAAATAAATAATTTTTTATTAATTACAGTAATCTATTTCCATAGACCGTGAATTCCTATATTGATTTAATGCACAGACTTTCAGATTTCATGTAGTACATCAAAGGCTTAGAAATTTCCTAATTAAAAAACAATCATTTTCTCATAGCTTTTTGACAGTTTCATTCAAAGGTGACTAACCACTTTAATGATAAGTAAAAATGTGTACTTTGTTACAGAATTGAATCATGATTTTAAGAGAACACCTTATTGAGATTGATATTCAGAGAATAACAACCTTTCTAAAAATGAAATAAACTGGATTTTACCACTAATGTTTATAATTGTCAATCAATGTCTTATTTTCAAACATTGGATGGTTTTGAATAAAGTGAATAATTGTCATCTTAAAAAAGTAATAACTATTAGCTGGTACGTAATTACTTATGCATGGCAGGAAATAGTCAGCGATTGGCTATATTTTAATTTTTTAACATATCATTATATTGAATTCCTTTTCATAAACTTTCACAAACATATCTCTTTCTAAATTGAGATGACCAATATAGAGTTATATGATAGATATATTTGGTTATATTCCTTTGTTTTTTTTCCTGTTATTATGAGTCCTATATGATAGATTATGATCTTAACATCAGAAAATATAAATCATTTTTCACTTATATTCATATATATATATATATATATATAATTAAGGTGCAACCTGGTCGCATGATTGTTTACTTTCCCGTATATCCACTACTCTTTCTATTCGTTATCAAAGAAATAACTCATATTCATAAAAAATTGGCTGAATATTTGTATATAAATGGAAGATTTGGTTGAATAATAAAAATTCGGTCAATTGACCGAATAGATTTGTTTTCTGAAGTACGTTTGTGGTGTATGCTATTTATATCGACAGACATAAGTAGTATATAACACCAGTCAGAAGTGGAAAACCTGGCAACAGAAGACTAAGAAAATCGAGTTGAAGAGAATAGAAAAAAAATTATAAAGGGATTGTGAACTTAAAAAATCATACAGAATATGAAGTACAAATGATGGAAATTTGTGAATGAAGTATTCAACTTACGGTTCTTATATTTTACCAAGATACTCTAGTTTCGTATGGAAATGCATTGGACGTCCCCACTTGTGTTTTCGTTAACAGCACGTTCAATCGGGATTTATAGATTATTTCCATGAGTACAATATCTGTTCAGTTGTGACTACAATGTTGCCTCAAACCAATTTTTCCGTTACAACACATATCGAATATTTTATGAACGATTTTCCTCACCGGTTCTGTTCCCATAGGAACAATAGAATGATACATCTCCCTCACAGTATACTTACACTTCTTTCAAATGAGTAGTTTGTCGAGATCCGTACAGCTTAAAGATTGTTTCAATCATTAATTTATACCAGTTGAGAGTTTTTCAATGATTTATTAATTGATGTCAATATGTCATGTAAATTAACTTCAACATTATTTTACTGTAAATTATGTCATGAAATAGCAAAGTTACAAAAATAAATCTTTTTTGAACCAATAGTGTATATAACACTTTATTATATGAAATTAACTCATTTCATTTTCACATAAATTTTAGTTGAATAACTTGTAAAATTTCCAGCCTTGTAGTAGAATGTAGCTTGTCTGGACATGTCTGATTTATCAAAAACTCAGTAATAATATAATTACCGCTAACAACTCATGTACATTTCACAGATGAGACTAAAACTGAGACGAAACACACGTTCAAAAATTGCAGCCTTATATACCATCGAATTATACTAGAATTCAACTCAATTGGACAGTAGAGAATGAGAGTAATAATATACAGAATATTTTCGAATTCCTAGGACGTCTTTAATCACAAAATTAAAATTCACTAGTGATACTGTAGCAAACGAGAACACAAGTGGGGACAATCGAATGTATTTGAAAACAAAACTACAGAACATCCTATTAAAATCTGAGAACCATACAGTAAATTTTTCATTTGCAAAATGTCAATCAATTGTCTCAAACTTGACTGTTCCTTCTGTAAATATTAATCAATTGTCCCAGACTTCCTTGTTCTTTCGAATCCACACCAATCATCCTTTGTTCTCGTTTTCTATTCTTTGATCTTCTTAACCTTCTGCCTCCAGGCATCTCACTTTCGATTGATGCTACATACTACTTATATCTGTCGAGATCAGTAGGCACACCACAAGATGGATGAGAAAATACATGTGTGTACAATATTTTACAATGACATTACATAAAATCAAGCTCTAGTAGGTGATCGGTGCGATAATATATGTCCAAATTCCACGCTTCACTATATCCCAGTTTTTCAATGATAAACAATTGCAAAATAGTTCAGTGGTCTGTCTACGGCTAAACACAGTTGAAACCATACAGAAGACTGGAAAAGAATTGAAGACTTTCCATTCATATGCCAATAACAACGCAATTTTCAAACCACTAGACCATATGCACCACGGTAAATTGTATCTGATGGTGTTTGGCTATCATCAACAACCGGTTGTGGCAGAAAACAAATCAGCTTCTAGCTGAAGAGGAAATTATGCAAAAACGCTGCAGGTGAAAAGAACACATATTGCGGAAATCATCAAACTGCATTACGAACCAAGCTCTAACATGGAATCCTGAAGGCTAAAGGAGAAGAGGCAAATCAAACAATAGATTGAACCGCAAATTGGAGGTAAATGTCAAAGGAATAAACTGCACTTGACAAGAACTGGAAAGGAGATTCCATGACAGACTTGAATGGATAATCCTAGTCAGATGCCTGTGCTCCATGACGGTTGACAAACATAAGTAAGTAATACTAAAAACACATTTAAGAGCATACTAAAGATTATTCTCCAGAAACTAGTAATAACAAATATAACAATTAACTAACACAGGAAATCCCGTATCAACAAACAGATACACAGGCATACATTTGTAGGGATCAATATTTACTTTGAGAAGTAGGATATAGTTTAAACTTGATACGAATTATCATGTGGGGAAAAGAGGAATCCAGTTGCTACAGAATTCATGACACTGAAGTGCAAGACTATATTGTACTATATACTTGATCTATAATTTATTCTTAAGTTTATTTACCAAATTTAACACCGCAAAACAGCAATAAAATCGATTTCAAATAACCAAATAAAAATTACAATAAAACAAATAATCAATAATAATAAATTTTTCTTTAATATTTTACCGTAAAAACCATTTCGACGATGCATATGTTGATAAACATAATTGTATAAATGAAAGACATGAATTAATGAAATTCACTCGTCCAACTACATCAATTATTAAATGATGTCTATGATTTCCTTGTGTCCAATTTGAATGTGCATTCATTAATAGATAAATAACACGATCAAAGATCACATTCCATATAGGATGAATTATCTAAAAAATTTTGTTTATTTGTATAAATGAATAAAGAAAAAAAGAAATACATCAAAGATGAATTAATGAGTAAAACGTTTAATTTATATGCTACATGTATAAAACAAACATTATAAATTATTTATAACATTTTTAATAATTTGTTAAACAGAAGATCAGTTAGTTATGATCAATGGTTTAGTCACCTTTAGCTTTCTTTTCCCAATTCACTTCGACACGAGCAAACATATTCAGTCAGATAGAAAATTATATTTACCAAATGATTAAAACATTGTGATATATTTAACAAAATCATTCACAGATGTAATTTTATTATTCTCTAGTGTCGTACAATATTACATACGTATGCATGGTATACGAAATTCTGAGTCCTATACTAAGATGAAACAATTGCTCCGCGGTTGTTGAGATTTTAACGGTTGGCTAATTAAGACTATTTCATGATGTAGACAATAAACTTCAACAATCAATCCAAACGCATCATAATTATTCAGTATAAAATAGTGTAGCAACAAATGAAACAAAATTATCTAGGTATAAGTTACAGAATAGGTACACTTTAGATGATAGTCCATGTGCATCATAATCGAACCAAAAGTTAAATCAATTTAAATTTGGCAATTTTCTTCTTTTTCTATACAAAAATCAATCACTTTTAAAAAATTTCGAAGGTATAATTTAAGAAACAGGAGTTCATGTTACAAGCATATACATTAGGACATAGAAAAAGATGTATGCGTTCTACAATTTATGAGCATACATTACTCAGAAATTACAATTCAAAGTTTCCAACGTCTTTAACAAATTAATTTTTAAAGAACATATTACCAACGTTTTAAAGATATTTGAAACAACTAGTAAGCAAAAGTGAGGATTTCAAAATATTTTTCTGAAAGATTTGTTATATAATTGACTTATATTTTTATTCAGAATTAAAAGTTCATTGTCTTTTGAAATGTTAAATCATCCCACATGTTAAAAGTAACTTGACACTTACACAAACCACAATAAAACAATCATGACCTTGGTCTCATCGTATGATCTCGGTCTACATATTTCTAAAGATGTTACGTTACTCAATATACCAGTCCTAGAAAATTTGTTCAAACCTGATTTTGTTTCATCAAATAATAGCAAAACAGGGAACTCCATTGAAAACCATTAAACACCATACTATCTATTACCAATAACAGATCTCAACTGTCTTTCGATTCTATTAATAAGTTTTTTTTAAATTCGACTACGAATGTAAGTATTTGATGAAAATCTACAAGATGGATGGTGGCTAACAGTAGAATCCAGGAGGCGAGTTTTGTTCCAGTTGGGACTCGTCAGTTGGATGTGCATAGATCCCAGAACTGGTATTCACATCGGGACTCGAACCCAGCACCGATCGCTTCAAAATCCATCGCGTTATCCAATAAGCTACTGAGTCCTGGATTCCAGTGCTAGTCACCATCCATTATTGTTTATAAACCTTGTGACTTAAGGCAATATCGAGGCAGTCCGCACAAGATGCTAACAAGAGAGTGATCAATTTCAGTCCTACACAACAATGAGAAGATACAAGTAAATAATACCAAATGAGTGTAACCCTCTTCCTGCAGTTTCTCAAGATAATATACATCAGTGTTCGGTTTCAGATTCTGCAGATTAGAATATGTCAAAACTAAACATTCATTTTCGTTCATCTTTCTACAGATCCTGTAAATCGGGTTATTTTAAATATACCAGTTATACTACCAATCGTATACATGCAGATTTCTTCTTGTTAAAACATTTATAGTTACAGTTCTTATCGGTATTTCCTTTCGATGAAGATGAGGCATGTCAATAAACTGAGCCAAAGCAAGTATGATGGGAGTTCTATGTTGTAGATTAGAGTTGTTTTTCCATTCTACTTGGAGAAATAATCACGTGGACCGAATATTGAATATAATAAAATTCTAGAACACTTAAATTAACTCATTCATCAAGTACTTGGGTATGAAGCATAATGACACTACTCGGTCCCCCAAAACGAAGTAAATAGAGCGGGTTTTGAGAGAGAAATTCAGTGACCGAAAGTCAAACCCCCTAACTACTAAGCCACTGCTCTAGACTATTATTTTATCGGTTTTCAAATGACAGTTAAATCGAATTTTGAACATTATATACAATCACTTTATTTCAGCGAATAAAGAAATCTACCACACACTTGAACATATCACAAACGAGAACACATAAAAACAGAATAAACAAACACCAAAAGAATAGCTTACCGATTCAGATTTATCATCATTCCCTGTAGTCGAATTTATTACATCACTTGATGAATTGTTATTATTATTACTATTACTATTATCATTAAGTGGTAAATCTGATTTTGATAATGGATTTGGTAATAGCTCAATTAAATGCGATATAAGACTAGCTACTAATTGATAATCATCTTCGATAAAATGAGTTCTCTCATCATAACGTTGTTGGTGGTGGTGGTGTTGGTGGTGAACGATTAATTCATTATTAATTGTTTGTCCATTTATCAATGCACTACGCCGAATACGAATATCTGCATCGTTAGTTAATTCACGTTCAATACGCCATAAATCAAGATCACAGACTAAATCTTCAAAAGCTGGATGATCAATAGAGGGATATGTCTGAAAATTTTAAATAAAAAGTACACGAACGATAAAATTGCAAACAATTCTTACTGTCATTCAGAACAATCGTTTAGTGACAAGCAATAAAATTCAGGACGCATGTTTCGTCCCATTTGAGACTCGTCAGACAAAAGTACCTGCATGCTAGTGTTGGTTTTTACACTAAGACTAAACTTTTTATGACTAAATGGTAATATAGATTCAACTCCCTCAGAATACAAATATGCCAAGAGAAACTAGCCAGTTGTACACTCCGACAAAAACAACAACAGGAAGACTCAAACACTTTAGAAAACATCAATTATTATTGTCTTTGATAAGAATTAAAACACGAAAAATAATTTGCAATGGAATATTATATGCCATTTAGATATTTCACGAATTGTCTACAACTACATACGAACTAGTGTTTTGGTAATACATATTGACAGAGGTTCCCAAAAATGAAATTAATAAAAAAGCGACAATAAACATACAAAATACAGTAGATGTATATACGGTTAGTTTTTTATATGTCAATTAATGTGAACGTTCTAGAAGAACAATTTAAAAAATCATAAAGGCATAGATCATTGGAAAACTAATAGCACAAGTGAAATTCTAACAATAACAAAAACAGATTAAGGGAGTAAAATGAACAAACATTAGGTAAGATACGAGAATAAAAAGAAAGAGTTTATAGTGTGGGAGCATCATACTAATAATAATGTTACGTAACAAAGCGTTGGCAACACTCGGAAAGAGTGTAAACAATATCATCTGATTAGAATTCAATAAAAATTCAGAAACCTCTAAAAAAGGGAATGGTTATGTACCACACTCTGACTACGTAATTACTATTTTACTAACTAAACTCAGCATGATTCAACAAGTTTCCAGAATAATAAGATTGTCCATAAATCTTTGAATACTCCTGGTCACGGTACACAAAGTAGCATAAAAGCGAAACCATTGCCCTTTGCATCCTCTCTCTGAGATTCCCGGCTCAACTGTACCAGACGTTCAGAAATCCCGGAAGCAGCCAGGAAGTTATTATCAAGTGCTCTAGTACCAGACATCATCAAGTTTTTGGAACTGAGGTCACTAAAACAGTGTGAGACTGACAACAACATCCCTTTGAATCTAGACGGCTAATTTCATTCCTCAGACACCGATGGTTTTCTAAAAAGCAATGTTTGAAGATTTTGTTTATTAACTATTTTGAATGATATTGGAATGTTGACATCTTGTATACTAATAAGTAGACGACAGGCAATCATATTGTTGAAAACTGTTGACCTTTTAGTCTCGATTGCCACAGAAAACGATAACATTTATTTTCAGTTTTTCTAACCCATAGGTCTCGGCATGTACACGTAAACCAGTAAATATAACGAGAGTTCATATGAAGCGTGTATTTGTTATCTTTCACATGTAACAATAAGGGATTTGTTTAATAAAACGAGAACAAATTAGCGGCAGTATAGGCCTTTTAAAATGTAGATCTTAGTTCAGGATCAAATCTGCCAGCTATTTCACCATTTCTGAAGCCAGGTTTTTTCTCGACCGAAGAATATTCTTTTATATCTCATCTCGTAATCTTTGGGGACAATGATTGCTCAGCAAAAGCTCAGTTGTACGGCTAGTTATTCTTTTACACTCTGTCTTAGACATCATTTCTTTACAACGGATCTTCGTTACTATTCGTAAACTTTTATAAGCGCTGGAAACTCGATACGAAAGACAGATCACTTTTTTACTGCAGTGAACTATTTCAAATAAGAATTAAACTACATTTATACACGAACTTTAATAACTTTGAAACAATAATCGACTAACCAGTGATATTGGAGATTTATCAGTCCAAGAGTTCATATTCAATGCTAAACTGAGAATAGAGTCCAAGATTCTAGTAGTAAGTAAATGACGTTTACGACGCAATAAGACAGCGTATATCTATAAAATAAAGAATAAACATAAAACCCAAACAATTGCACATATTGATCGAGAATACCTGTAGTTTATGACGAGGATTTCAGTAGTATCAGGTCCTCTGAACTGGATGGTATAGTCATGGAATAACACAATTAAACCAACCATCAAAGATAAAAATTATACAACTATACTTACTTGGTAACCACTAGTTCGTAGCATTTCAATCGATGCAGCTGTATTACATTTAATCAATGTACAAGCTGCTTTATTCGATGCATACAATGTTTCAACATCTTGTGCCATAGCAATTAATGCTAAACTAATTCGCATTCCTTCACCACCTGTTACACAATGAACTAGACGACAAACTGGACTTGGAGTAAATGTACGAACACCTTGATATCCAACAAGTACTGCACCAAGTGGTCTAGCTGGACCATTTAAATGTAAGGCTGAATTACGTAAAATACGTATAGGTGTTGCATTCTCTTTAGGTGATAAATAAAACTAAATGAGAAATAAAAACCAGAAAACAAAACAATTAAAAATTATTCGGATATTCGCTATAATAAACGTATTAATAATAATAAATATGTTATCGTTTTTGACAGTATAACCGAAAATAGAAAAGTATTACCATTTTAAAAAATAACAGGGGCCAATATGTGTAGAGCATATATATATATATATATATATATATATATATATATATATATATATATATATATATATATATATAACGATAATTATGTACGTGAACTCAGTGAATAGATAATACGATCCCAATAGCGTAAATAGTGGATTATCAACTATAGATCATAAACTCAAAATCGTTTTTCCTGTATTTAGCTCAACAGTTCAGTTATTACAGTTATATACACCAAATACAATGTACTAAATAATAAATTGAAGATTGATATCTCCTAGTCTTATGTATACAATTTGTTATTATTAAATACAAGGATATTTTATCATTTATAGAAATGTCAATAATATCACCAATACTCATACAACTCATTAATCAAGTATAAATAATTACGTAATCCAGTTACAGCCACATATTTGCGTGATGACTAATGATGTTAACCAACTGTGCACGGGCCGAAGTAGGTGGTACGCGATTTGAATTTGTGAACTAATGATTAAATGTTTGCGGGTATTAATCATGTTATCACTTCTATGAAAGTATTCAACATACATGGATTATTTATTCATGTGAAGATAATTTCGTACTAACTGTCTATAATAGATTACAATCAGTTAATTTAAAAAGCATCGAGGATGATTTGGAAAAAAAATCCACAAAAGGAATAATGAAAATGAGTAACAATCGAATTAAAAGTAAAATCCATATGAACTCATAATTGTTTCAATTGACTGCTTCTCGCCCCTCACAAAAAAAAACAAATAAGTTCTAGTAAGAGTAGAACTTACGTCTAAACAGTTCAATAAAACGTACTTAGACTATTATACCACAACAAGTGTTATGATTTGAACGTTTAATAGCTATTACAAAAAATTGGACGTTGTTAGGTAAAACGATAAAAGATATCAAAAAGTAAGGATTTGTGTTAAAGAATCAAATTTGTATACGTAGAAATCCAGTATATTGAAGCAAATCGGGAAAATGAACAAAGTAATCACATATTATTCAATAAATACTTCAATCTATACTAAAAACCAAAAACAAAATACATAGTTTCCAGTTGATAAAAAAAATTTACACGAATATTTATCAAGATTAGAACCGATAGTCTGACAAAAACTGGGCGCCGAGTATAGAGAAGTCATTATACATGAAAATTATATTTGAAATAATCCCAGAGATTGAAGTTTAAAATAATTCCAACGTCTCATCCAGCAAACTTGTCTGAACTGCTTCAGAGTATTAATCAAAATCATCAAAGAAATATATAGCGTTTAACAATCAAATCAAATCTATACTGTGCTAATCCAATCATATTTGGATGTTGACTTTAGTAAATAGGATAACATGAGTCAGTTAAATGCAAATCACGTGAATAGAAAGAAAAAGGAATGAAACTGTTATATCCTGACGAAGAAAAAATGAATGGTAACTGCTAGGAACTATTTGTGGACTGTTATTACATATTTTTTGGATAACAATTAAGTGACTATATTATGTGTATATTCATATTCCTTTTATTATAAGCTTTCATTTGATTGATTGACTACTATTATACGATTTACCATTCTTAACACATCCCTGATTTATTAATTACAGTATCTCACAGCCGCTTTCGACCTGATCTTGTATAATTGTTTTTTTCTATTTTATGGTATGGTGCGGTCTGGTTTCCTTGTATAAACACTAAGTATGTCTGAGATTTTATTCATACATTGGAAGCTGAGATTGTGTTCTGGATTCAAACGGATAGAGCTAGGCGAGAAGCAGCAATAGGGAATCTGAGTTGACTCTAGGCTGCTCGCACTGGTCGACGCGTCACTGGTTCGGCACAGTGCCAAGGTCATATAAGTCAGTACTCTATTGGCGATCTTGCAACGTGATAATTAACAGGGAAAAAGACACAACGGAAACAATAAATACAAACTAATACTTGGGATGGCCATTAGTAGCACAGTAGTATAATGAGAAGATTTGAAATCTGATCGATTGGAGGACAAACTAATGATTACATGTTATGTATTATTTTGTAAAGAGAAAATTAAATAAGAAGATTAGACGAAGACAAAGTACGTTCTTACCAATAACAGAGGGAAAGTAACCAAAGAAAAAAACAGGATAATACAACTAATGAAACAAAATTTATGGTAGGGAGTCATTTACTTCAACAATTTAAGGAAATAAGAATCAATAAGTCTGAACCATTGTAATCAGATTTTATTTATTTCATCTACAGTTTACAAAGACAGATAATAAATGATTAATCAAATTAAATCTGATTAACGAGGTTATTAAACCACTCGTTTAAATACAAATAAAGCAAAAGAACGAATAAAAATAAAATCACGTGCTATGATGCAATTCGGTGAAAAGATATACTGAAGCACATCTATCCAACAAATCAATTTATGGACAAATTGAAGTTGTCCACTTTGGTTCATTTAACGAAGCACACGAAATTCCTGTTTTTAAGGATGAACAATACTAGCAAACAATGATTAAATATCTTAGGCGATTGGAGTTAGAAGTCAGGATACACTGTGACTGCATTCCGAGTTAGTCAGTTGTGTCTATGATCTCGAGGTGAATGAAATCCCATATAGGCTTCGAACCCAAGCCATTCAGCTTGAAGGTCCGAGACGTTACCGCTGTGGTATTCGGGTGGCAACTGACCTTCTGTAATACAGATATTTACAACTAACTGATCACTGAGTATTGACTGATATCATGTTTTTCTAATCGTTTAGTGAATCAAGTTTCAATTAATCATATATGTAAAGTATTTAACACAATGAATCCCCTATGATAAATTTGGATAATGCGATGAGAAGTTGAAGTTTGACAGAATTAAGTGATATACTTGCGCAATACATGTCAAACAATCTTGTTAGGTAGATTTATACATGAAAAAGTTAAAAGGTCAACTAGACAAATCCGAATGTAAGGGTAAGCAGAGATGATAATAAAGTGCACAATATGAAAACTACGATGTATAATAAATCAGTATTACCTAAATATGTTAAGCGGAAGACCAAATTATTGTCTAGTTGACCTTTAATTATTTCATATATAAATTCTCATAACAAGTATGTGTAGTCAGATTGTTCAAAATGCATTGCGCAAATATAGCATGTAATTCTGAAAAACTTTATCTTTTCATCGTGTCATAGTGTAAAAAATTTCCTCAAAAAACTAATGTTAATTTTTACACAAACTTTGAAAAGTAAACTGAAGGTGATGATAACTGTGTACCATATGCAGTAATTTGATATTTTATTTTATTTTAACGCATAGATATTAGTACAAGGAGACACCAAATACATATGTGCCACACAAATCTCATTTGATATGTGTGAGGGCTGTGATACTGCTCGGGTGCCCAAACCGAAGCAGGTGGTTTTCCTAAGGGGCCACAACCCGAGCCTTCGACCTGAATGTCTGACCCACAAGGCAGTAGAGCATCGTAAGGAGATGCAGTCCCATGGTAGCCGGTGACCAACGATTGGTTCATACGCCATTTGTTCACTCAGAAGACTGTAGCCCATGTGCACAATTGATTTGGGATCCGGTTAAAGCGCCGGAAATTCGCTTTTCGTGAGTAGGACTTCCCTGGAAGAGGCTATATACGCGTGGCCATGTGAGAGGCATTTGGAGAGGGAGAGCGGACTCTTCCAACTCTCGGCCGTACCAGGGCATTTGGGGGCCACAAAGGTCATAACTGTCTAACACACAGAAATAAAAAGGCTCTGAAGAAATGTGCAGTTTTAAACTACAGATTTACTTAAGTTTTAAAACCATCAAAAACTAGGGACCAATGAACATATGTTTTGTTCTAGTATGAGACTATTCAGGAACGAGTATCCACGACAGTATCAGGTGTCGAATCCTAGATCTTCATACTTCCACCCCAAGTACATAACATCCAGACTATTGAGTTGGTAAACAATTGTTTATCTTCCTAACCTCAATGTAATAATTTCCAATATTTAATAAGTACTAAACTTATAACAGATTTTGACGAAATATAGATAAATACAGACATATGTTTTTTTTATATTAACTCACTTGTCGTGCTATCGCTTTGGCATCACACTGATTATAAACTTTACGAATTCTACTTAATGTAAGAGTTGATATATTACAAGCATATATTCCAAAGACAAGTTTATCTTCTGAAAATAACGGGAAATTTGACTCATCCACATCTGGTCGTACAAATGCTTTTTTTGTAGGAAACAAATTGAGAAACAAAGGAATAAAATATGAATAAACAAGTTGAAAAATGAACTTCTGAAAAGAACAAATAGATAATATAATCTGTTCAATAATTTATCTTAAACTAGTCATTATTCTAAATAGTATTAAAATTACTGTCGAATCTAATGTCCTAGTTCCTAAACTATCTGAAGTTAATCATAGAATTATTACTTAGTGTACCAAAAAGTAATATGAACGTTATGAAACTTGAATAACAAACTTTGATTTTATCTCTGTTAGAGTTGTAAAATCATCCACACTTTTCAGGAATCCTACAACAATGCAACTGTCAAGTACCACCAGACGAAAATGAAAAATAGCTAGATGCTTGATACCGTAAATTTTTATGTAGAGAAGGAGAACTCAGGTATGTTTCATGCAAAACCATATAGTAGCTTTGTAAAACATAAAAATTATACATTAAATACATTATTCGCATATATTCATCCAATTGTTTTTCAAATACTTGATCATTCCTCCAATCCTGTTGTTATTACGATTGCTCTTCGTTTTCCTTCCTCTTCTTATCTCAATCTTCTGCTGGTAAGCATTTCACTTCCGATTCCTGCAACATATTACATATATCTGTCCGCATAAGTAGCGCACACCACAGTTAGACGTATATCCCGTTAATCTCTAGACTAAATACTAACTAAACTTTAATCTTCAATTATACTAGTCCAATTCGTTATATAAATGATATTTAAACATTTTAGTTATGATTAGACAACTGAATAATACGTATTCCATTTTATATATTCGCATATATTAAATATCAAACACGATACTTACACGGCATAGAAGGTATGGCTTGAAAACTACCCATATAGTTTGGTCCAAGTTTAGTCATGATAGCAATACGACTAGCTGTTAATGGTTCTTCAATAAAATGAAATGGTCCTATCTTCCATAAAAGTTTGCTAGATCTACGCATAGACGCAGGTGTACCAACAAAACCGCATAGCGATGAAGGCATAATATTACGTCCAAGTGCACTCGACGCTGAAGATGCCCCGATATAAGTGACCTGAAAACGATATAATTGAGATAAAAGTTACATACATGTAAAACTGACGAGAACATTGAAAACACTGCATTATAATATATATGTGTATTGAATATAAAAAATAAAATGAACCGATCAGATAAGGCTTTCAAAAGTCATACATCTAGTGTGTATGATGATTCAATAACATATGCACAAGTATGAGAATAAGGTACGGTGGACAAAGGGATAAACTATTGAACTACAGTTTAACATTCATACTGATACCATATGGGTCGTCTTAACTAACTTTCAATACCAATACTTGACAATTTGTAACGACCAATATTCATTAAATAGAACCTCCGGCGCACTTTATCTTCTTCCTCTACCTAATCGAGGTAGTAAACAATTGACAGCATTGGTTAGTACCAATGGTAAGCCATAGATTACATTAGAAAAAAATTTTCAACTTTTCGCCAAATAAATACCAGACGAACAAACCTTAGTGGTCAAAGCCCAGTAGGTATGCATTTTGTGTGACCATGCGACTCGATAGTTATATGGATTAATTTTCAGATCCAAAGATTGAGTACATATTTATCTCCTCAAAAGTTACGGTAACATTTAAACCAACTGATCTGATTCCAATAATTACTGTGTTTACTAAATAAATACATACACTTCGATCTCATCTACACAGAATTCATATGTAAACAGTAGTGGGAAGTTTGAAAATGAAACATTAAAAAAAATCTAACATTCTTTTTTATTCGATGAAATCTAAATTATTCAAGCTGAAAATTATGTAAAATCACTGAACACCCTTCCCTTCAATTAACTAAGATAATATTTTAAAAACCTTTTTTATATTTCTTATTTTTGTGTTGTATTGAGAAGACATGAAAGATAGATAAGATTAAAGTAATAAAATTTGATAATCAATTGATCACAGTCTATGATGAAAATCTCTTTTAAAACTAATTTTCCCTGAGACCAGAACTGTCAAATTAAAACTGATGAGGAGTCCCACAATAGGACGAAACAGCCGTCCAGTGTTTTCAGGTTTCCAACGGTGGTCTAACACCAATCGGTTCATGATCTCAATCTAAAATAGTGAAGATTAGTCCATAATACAAAAGACTAAAAAAATAATAAACTGAGTACCCACTTAGGTAAATAAATGTTTTACAAAGTAAACCAATATCCAACTTACTCGACGACTTCCAATAAAATGACCATCTAGATATAAACTACATGAACTAGTCTTGATCATTCCAGCACGATTAAATACCACTACAACATGACGCCAAACATCTAAAGGCCATTCATTAGAACTATTTGGTGGGAAACCACATGGGAACACTGCACATGTACCAGTTGCAATCGCATTTTTCATATTTGAATCTGATTCGATAGTTGTCAATTGATCTGTGTTATTATTATTATTCAACAAGGTAGAACAATCTATATCTAAATCACAAGACTGACCTATATATTTTTTTAAAAAAAAAAGGAGAATCAACGTATAATGTAAGAGACCTTGTAAAAATGGAATGTAATCACATTAATTGATGGATAAGGTTGCAATTAAAATACCTCTTTATAAAACTAAGCAATAATACACTGACTTCTCTATTTTAAATACAGTTATCAAAATAATAGAAAACGCTCGTTAGATAATAGACTAAACATTTTATATAGTAATTCATATAAGACCTTACATTATTATGTCTAATAGTTTGTAGTAGGCAATCAATCACAAATGAATGAATAAATAAAAAAACACAATTCAGTTATACGAACTATAGTAAATTAAGTAAAGTTCAGATTAACAAACTAATTGAGAATAACAATAAATAAATAAACTATCTATTACAATAGATTTTTCTGTCAAAATTAAGAATTAGAAACAAATTATTAAGAAAAAAATCTTTTTTCCAGTTAGTTACCTGGTTGTAAAAGACGTTCTTGAGTGGAAACAACTAAATAATGATTGGTTGGATGTATATAGATTCGTAGAAATACTAATTGATCATTGACACTTTGAACTCCTCGTACAAGTGTCAATAAATGTACAGCTTGTGGTTGTTGAAATGATTGTTTCATAGAATCAATATCATAAGAATTAGTTGTTACACTATCAAATTGTGATACGGAAACCCATGCAGAATATGTAAATCCACAGGATGGAGGAAATGAGCGTTCTCCTGTGAGTATTCAATAAATTATTCAATAATAATACGTGTGCATAACAATCTAGATAGTCAAACTCAATCAAAATATAATGTTATTTAGTAAGATTAATGATCATATCAAATACTACAACGTTTAGTAAAGTATGGGACTCTTACCGGCTACTCATTAAGATATTTTATATTAACGTTTGGTAGTAATATTTCTTAACGGGAATGTCAAACTACTGATATCTGTACATTAGACATTTAGTGTGTTGAATTTATTGACAACTAACATTCGAGTTCATTGAAACAAGTGAACCTTATCAATGGTAACTTTCGTGATTTTCATTAAGCTTTTTAATAAATGTGACCTAATATTTTTATTTCTTCCTTGGAATTAGGATATTCCCCAAAAGTTTTTGACTGATTAGCTCCGAGAATTCAGAAGACACAGTTTTGCTAGTATCCTTAACCACTAGTTACCTCGATGGATGATGCTGGGTAGTGAAGGAGTAAGTTATAAGAAAGACAAGAGTGATTAATTCAAGACATGGCATCAAGTCATTGATAATTGGAATAAGATGCGTGAGTAGGTGAAGACTAATTGGTTGAGATCTTTGTAATGATTGTAATCAATAGTTGGAGGCGTTGGATGACATGTTTTATAATCGGTCACAATGACATAGATAAATTCACTCTTTGTCTTCCATTAATACCTGAGTTTTAAAATTACGTCCGTGGATTGTTTTTTTCTTTTCGAATCATACTATTTAATTTTTATTACTTATACTACTCCGACATTTGTCTTGATAATTTAATTGCACTGCATTGATATGGTGTGGAAACTTGAAACGATGGATATAATGCTACAAGTCTTCTATATCTCCACATTGTTGTGGAAGCATTAATACCAAATAAAATAGGTAAAACACCTCTAAAAGAAGATCGTGACAATTTAAAAAGAAACAAACACCCTCCACTTCACGATAGTTGACCACACCAATCTATCCAAAAATTTACCTGGCCCAACACCCCCGCCTACATTCATATCATTCGTTGAACTATTAGCTGAATTCCCTGAAGAATTTGCAGAAACAGCTCCGCATAAATGTGCAACTGAAGATGATCCTTGTGGTGCAATTGATGGTAGAAATAAACAACCAAATCCTTCAGTAGACATATTGAATTCAACGAATGGGGGTGATATAGATAGACCAATTTCTGAATTCATTGGTGAACTTGATCGGACACTAGAATAATTAATACATGAATCACGTCGGATAATTTGTTTATTAAATTCTACATGAGACGGTGTTGACATAGCTATGAGACATTTAATCTGACTTAATGTCAATGGATTTAAACGAAATGATAAAGATTTGGATCGTAAAATTTTTGCTTCATCTGATAAACTAAATAATGAATTCAATAGATTATTATTTTTAGTAGGATAAATTAGACTGGCATCTAATTTTAACAATGTGTCAGAAAGTCGAAGAAACTCACTAGAAAAAAGAAACAGAAGAAACATACAAACAAATAACAAATAGGTATAAAATTTTCAAAATCCAGATTAAGTAATATAATAAGGTAACAGTGAAAAACTATTCGTATAGCTAACATTTACAACTGAGTGATCGCTGATTAGTGACCAATATAATATTCATCTAGTCTTTAGTGCTGACTAACTCCTATAGATTAAGTTCCAATGTGAAAGCGTACAATGAATAAAATAGATCTTAACACTAAAATTAAGACTGATTTATTTTATAAATAAGAGAAATCCGAACAAATCCTAGTCATGTATGCCATATTATTAAAGTGATTTACATTTCAATCATGATTCGTGTTATGAACTGTTGAAATGATTTAGATTGAGAAACTGAAAACAATTTACTTTTCCAATTAGAAGATCAAGTGAAATACAATATTAACAGTAAAGTATAATTCAGTCGATCAGTAAACAAATTTTATGGTGATATATATATATATATATATATATATATATATATATATATATATATATATATATATATATATATACTAAACACTTAAATCATTAACTATTGTTTATTCCTAAACACAGTTAAGTTTCGTTAAGAGTAAACCAGAGAAGATGTAAACCTTGCCAAGAATTCCAGCGAACATAAACGAGACCAAATTTTTTAAGTTTCCCTTCTTGAAGTAAAACTAATTGAGAACTAATGAAATTAAAACAAAAAGCATCTGGAGTGAACTGTTACTTTTTCTGTTTGCGAATCCCGAGTAGCATACACCCCACTCCTAAGATAAAGTGGAACAGCTCTCCAGAGATACAAAGGTTTTAACGTAATTTCCTACCTAATGAAACTTCAGTCATATTGGAATTAATTTCAATTAGGTTAATGATTAACTATACAATTTACTCTGCTGAATAAAAATAATGAATTCACTGAAAATACAAGATACTACCTATGTATTTAATGGTACACAAGTTACTGCTAAGAAATATGTATAAAAAGCCTAGTCCGGCATTAAAATCTTAACTAAAAGCGATAGGAATAGTGACGAACATACCGAAGATCATTAGGAGTTAAAGCTTGAATGGCTAAGCATTCAAAAAGGCCACGAATTTGATCGTGTAATGGATGATTATCATTGGCTAATGGTTTACGAAATAAATTCAGAATTTCACGAGGCATATACACATTACACATTAACTGTTGATTACGTTCACTGTGTAACAAATCAGTGATTACAGTTAACAAACAACTCTACAAGAAAAGAAATAGGAAAATAACATACAATGAAAAATAAATATGGTGGGATCGATCCTTCAAACCAATTAAAATGAATTACTAAACAGAAAGTGTTCATTTAAATGAAGTTTTTTTTTCTTTTTAGCACGAAGTGAAATCAACCGGAAAACTATTGACACCCACAAAGTGATAGATTGACAATACGTTTTGGTTTAGAACGACTTCGTCAGTCAATCCATAACTATGATTGTCAACGACATGGAATCCAGGAACCACTAATATCTCAAGAGTGCTTTCCTTGATATTCATAAATGGAGTGAACATAAATTCATAAAACTTGTAACTCTTATACATAACAATAGATATTAATAGCCTAAATGATGTATCTTAACAAATATGTTTATCTATTTAAACATGGTATTACTTTAAAATAAATTCATTACTAAATACATGTGAATTCGATGTGAAGAGTACACTGAGAACGCTTTACGGAAAACTATTGACACCCACAAAGTGATAGATTGACAATACGTTTTGGTTTAGAACGACTTCGTCAGTCAATCCATAACTATGATTGTCAACGACATGGAATCCAGGAACCACTAATATCTCAAGAGTGCTTTCCTTGATATTCATAAATGGAGTGAACATAAATTCATAAAATTTGTAACTCGTATACATAACAATAGATATTAATAGTCTAAATGATGTATCTTAACAAATATGTTTATCTATTTAAACATGGTATTACTTTAAAATAAATTCATTACTAAATACATGTGAATTCGATGTGAAGAGTATACTGAGAACGCTTTACGAAATGTTGTTCTTTGATATACTACTCAACGACTTTGGATTTTCGTTGCCAAAACTTTCCAAAATCAATCCACAAGTCATTTTCAGTGAAATCTCACCAGACTACTTTACATTGATCCCGAAAGATCAGCAAGTGAAATAAATGAAACATTTAACACTCCTCAGTTTCTATTGATCAGTAGAAAAACGATAACGATTCGGAAACACCCTCGATCTCCCAAATTAATAACTGAATAACAGCAAAAATATATTAAGCTATCGAACATTTGAAAATGATAATAAAATAATAAAGAATAACACGGAATAACCCAGACAGACAAAATAAACCCACCTGAAAATCAATACACAGATCATCAACATCATCATCCGACGATGGATGATAAAATTCGTTATTTAAATATTCACTTAAATTAGCAATAAGTTTTAAGAGGCTAATAACTGCATCTGGATGTATGATGAGAATGTCTGTTACATTTGATGTTGTGTTATTATTATTACTATTATTATTATTATTAATAAGTAATTCAGTATTCCCAACAGTATTATCATTATTCGCAACGGCTGCAGTAAGAGTTGTATCACTATGATTAGGGTGGGGAGTCGAAAAATCCACATTTTTATCCAATAAAATCGAACGGACAGAATCTCTGGAGCAGTTTTCGTAGAAAAAAATGGACGTAGAAAGCAACGACAGTAAAAAGACAAAACATAAGTAAAGCGGATTTATGGTAATGTTAAAAATATACACAATAATCCAGAGCATTCTAAAAAAACTAAGCGCTAATTCGAAAAGTTCAAGGCTAATCACTCACATCTAAGACCCACAATTTCCCTAAAATGTTAGTGTTTGTTGATGCCTAACTTGTCAACAAAGTATAAAGTAATTGAATCCATTTATCTACTCATTAACTTAATAGATTAATCACCCTACAGTGAATCAACCGATAATAACATTCTAACGTAGATACAAAAGGCTCGTTTGTAATTTGTTAACGTAGATCATCTATGTTGTGAGATATGTGATAAGCCATTAAAAAATGAGAAAACTATATAACAATCTTCATAATGTTCTGCAACTGTGAAACATAACATAAATATGTTGCAATAGATATTCAATTACAAGTCTTTTATGCAATACCAGTGTTGTGGGTAAACAATGTTGATGCTAATTATACGTTACTGAGTAAAGTTGGTAAGTCAGTTAATGCGGTTTGTGAACCTGAGACAACAGTGGTACATGACATGTGTTAAATATTTAATTCACTGGTTATCCCGATATGTTATGGTGACTATAGCGGGATTTAGACGTAATAAAAGTTAATGATAAACAAGCAAACACATCATATCAAATTATGAAACTATCAACAACTGACTCAAGAAATATAGAAAAATGCAGGACAATTAACTAAGAAAAACCAGAGATAGACATATAAGGCATAACTATTTCTTTCATTCTTCCCATTTGATGGAATATTTTGCGTAACATTCATCAGTTACGTGACCTTTTAAACTATTGAACTTATGAGACTATCAGTGACGACTTCAATGATCTGTCTGAGAAAAAGGAAGCGATGAAATATTTACTGTCAGATGATCGAAAAAAATATCTAAAGCAAGTCCTGAATATGAAGTTTTTTTCAAAACAACCATTACAACATGTAAAAAATCAAAATAAAATAACAAACTATACTAATTAAATTCAAAATGGATAGTCATCGTTTGCAAACTTACCGATCATAGGCATCGATTGCTAAATTATAAAAATATCTAAAAATAAGACACCATTCAACAATTCGTCTAGGTAGATTAACAACAATATTAGGGGAAGATTTATTCATATCAACATAACTGTCTAAAGTGTCACTCTTGTTCTCGTTATATTCCATTTTTATCTTATTCAAATTAGATGTTAGTACTGAAGAAGAGGATAATAACAATGATTCCATTAATTTTAGATTCATAAATAAAGCATATAAATATTTCGATCTTATACTTCTTGTTTGGTGATATATTGAATCGTTGAATCCACTCATTAGTTCATTTATGTTGATAGATATGAATTGATTACATGAATTAATGTCGAACGCATCAATTTGTTGTTTATTTGAACTAAGAGATAGAATTGCATCAGTTAAAGTCGTATATTGAATCTATAGAATAAAAGTAATGAAACATAAGTGAAGGTAAAATATCGAATTGTTAAAACTGAATATAATAGTATAAATACTCATAGTATGTTAATAATAATTGTACATCAATAATGCCATAAAATTTACATTATATATATGCTGTAAGTCTTATATTAAGAAATAAGTTCAACTTTAGAATTAAGAATACATCAACCATCACAACAGAGTAAACTGAGCTATCTCACCCCTTCATTTATTTATCTTATATAAATAGAAGGTTTTGAACAAGCATGATACAACCTGAACTTTTCAAAAGACTGAAATTTAAGGATGGCCGTTTTCAGTATATATGAAATACTTATGTTCATTTTTGTATTGGTTGCTTGAATCTTAACATTGATGTTTAGGATTACAATTGATTAATCTTATATTGGTAATATGTGCATCTTGTGAGGATTGCCTTAATATTGCCAGTAAGTCACAAGCATTTTAAGCAAAGATAGATAACAGTTAGCGATGTAATCCAAAAAGCGCGTTTCATCCTATTTGAGACTCGTCACCTGTACATACCTTATGTTCACCAACCAGTGGTCAATAAGGTGTAAATACGTCTACGTCCTACAGGAGGCCAGTTGTGGCCCGGATAACCCAGCGGTAACGTCTCTGACTGTGAAGCTGGGTGACACGGAACAGCTCCTGTTACGGAGCATCAATTCCCTCAAGATTACAAGTACACCTTGCTGACAAGTGCCAAATAGTACGAAATCTAAGTCCATGGTTTTCTGTCGACTACCTCTAACCACCATCTTATCTCAACGTAGTGCACACAATGTCAAGTCACCTAGACTAGTGTCCACCTTGCAACTTTGTCGACAGGATTCGAACGTACATGGAATTGATCACCACCCAGTGATCAATCAACTGCAACTACTTTTCGTAGACTATTAGAAACGGTTTCAATATGAATAGTCTAACTGACAATTCTGGTTCTGATTAACTCGACAACAACAAATGATGAACAAGAGTAGATGCGAAAAAAGATTAAGGTTCAACAATGGTGAAGACAATAATAGTAATAATAAACTCCCTCATTACTCTAAATAACTTTTATCCAGACAAGATTCCACTACTACTGTTTAGTTAACTTTTATTTCAATCATAATAAAAAATTAGAAATCATAGAATGTCGACATCTGCTTATATATAAATATATATTCGAGTTTATCTTACCTCAGTCACAAAATAATGAGCGTTGGATGGCTCAAATTTCATAGCTATCCCCAAATTGCAAAAGATAGATTTAATCAAAAGAAATAATTGAGGATATGTTAGACTTGACAAAAATGTTTTACGCGATAAATGAGAATGTTGATGTTGAGGACTAGATTCTGAAGATGAGATTACATGTTTCGCTGGTGATGATGATCCTTTCTTGGATAATTGAAAGGAATTGACAGTTGATGCAAATAAGTTTAAACAACCTTCTAAATAAATTAATTCTTGCATCACATAGACAAATCCATTCAGTTTACGAAAAACTGTTCTGCATCGATGTGATTCACGTAAAACTCGACAAAACGAACATAAAATCTGAAATATTTACAATAAAACAAATTTGATAACATTTCAATCGAAAAATTCATCTTTTGTAACGTTTTAATTAACCTGAAATACAATACTAATTGGGTTTTAATTGGAATCACGAGCCGATCAATGTTAGACTACCATTGAAAACCTGGAAGCACAGGACGGCCGTTTTGTCTTACCAAGGGACTCCTCAGAAGTCTGCATCCACGATCCTGCACGTATGATTCGGACCACAGAACCTTCGGTCTCGTGCGTATGGATTGGTTGAAGTTAGACATTAACACCGTTGGAGGCCGGATCAGTAGTCTGGAAGTTAGGCGCTCTCACGCGAGACCACAGGCTCTGGTTTCGATCCCCGCGTGTGGGGTCGTGGACGTGCACTGCCGAGGAGCCCCATACTAGAACGGAACGGCGGTCTAGTGCTTCCAGGTTTTTAATAGTGGTCTAATATTGATTGTTTCATGATCTCGATTAAAGCTCAACAACTTCCACAACCCTATACTGATCATTCTAATTGGATTTGTAACCAACTATACAATTGCTACATTTTACTCTATCGTTCGGAATTTTAATAACCAAATCCCATTATTTCAAAATACTTTAGGATATGAGTGAACGGTAAGCGAAGCTGATACAATTGGGAACTATTAAATAGTTTATTACATCCCAATGTAATAAATGTAATTTTTCTAAATAACTTAAACATAGTATACTACTATCAATCAGTTCTAAACCAGTGCTTCTAGAGTACAAAATGTTTTGTCTTTTATGAGGTAGTTGGTGGTCAATATTAGGAAGTTGCATATACACATACCACAAAAAAAAAACGAAATAACCTCAATTGACTTTATTAGCACACTGAAAGATTATATCAACTCCTTTCTTTATTCCTTGTATTTAAAACTTACATGATTCGTATTTAGCAAAAATACTGTTTTAGACTTTCTGCTTGCAAACATGCATCAAATTACATGCACCTAATTTGGACTAGAAGTAGACTTCTAATATATTTTAACATAAAGTAGGATAATTTACCGTGTGAACCGGTATTTTACACAAGATAGTGAGTATTATCAACAACCTAATCGACCAGATAAGTGTTGAAATGATTAACAAAAATCCAAATTTACAGGACTCAAGCACGCGAGCGATCGTGAGTGTCCATGACTGAAGAGTTTTACACTAAGATCAAAAAGCTAATCATCACTTCTTAATTCTTCAACAGATGGAAATAAAATTATCTTCATATCTACAATATATCGACTGTTAGTACAAAACATACAACAGATAAACATATCTGCATCATATTTTTAAACAAAAATAAACTTCAAAAGATTATCAGGGGTATCAATTTTTACAATAGATCTATTTCAACAAAAAGATTACTTTAAATTTATATTTTAATGTACGACAATAAATTTTTAGTGATACTAATGCTTGTAATAGTCGACTTCCATAATTCAATTGCAATTCCATATCCCGTTGCTGCATTTGATTCAGTCTAGGAGACTTTATTACACGAAAGCTAGCTCAAAACCAATCTAACGGACCTACGTTTTTACAAGTTAAAAACGAACAGATTCTGGAACAAAAAAATCAGTGTTAAGGAAGCCACAATTATTTACCACTTTGCATATGAACATAATTGGGGCTTTGCATTCTGTAAGTCTGAGAATTATAATAGTAATATATATATATATATATATATATATATATATATATATATATATATATATATATTACTTACATTAATTTTTAAATCAGCATAAGCATGATGCATATTTTCTAATAAATTTGGCATTAACTCTTCTCCACCATTATTAAGCATTAATTCTTCATAAATCATCAACGCAGATGAACGTAAAGGAATGATATGCTTTTTAGCGTTTGTATGAAGTATACGATTTAACAAGCAATTAGTAGCGCCTAAACGAATAAATACATCACCATTTTGTACATGTGAAGTAACGGTACATTGTAAAAATTCAAAAAGATAATCGCTAATCTCTTTGAGTAACTCCAATGAACCTGGAAGTAAGAATAGATTTGTTGTTTTAGAAACAGTAAAATAGAAAAAGAAAACAAATATGAAATTTGATACTAAAAAGTATATAATAGTTTTATAGACAAAGATTTTAGCATTATAGGACCTATAAATAAACTTTCTTAAGATGATTTCCTCTACTGCCTTATGATTCCTTGATAAGTTGATCTACACACATAAAAACGATCAATGTCATGGCTGATGATAATTAAAAATTGCACCCTGAGAGTTATCAAAGTCAATAACAACTAGTGATTAGAATACGGTCGGAGATGCTAAACCCAAGATATGACATCAAGTTGTTGACTGTTGGAATAAAATGTGTAGGCAGATGCAGACTAGTTGTTTGGGATCCTCTTCATTACTGTGACCAATGGCTGGAGATGTTGAGACATGCTTTAGAATAGATCACAATGGCCTAGATGGATTCACTTTTTGTCTTCCCTTAAATCGTAAGTTTTAAAATTATTTTATACTTCTTATCCTATACACCTACTTCTTCTCGAATCATATTGTATATGCCTAATCCTTTCTACTACCACACTGTTACTACTTCTACCACTCTGGGGTTTGCCTTGATCTCTTCATATAGCTATGATAATATGTTGTGGCAAAGTGAACCGATGCGTGTATGTGTCAGATTCTATACAGATTATGACTGAGAATAATTATCAGTCATACCTATAAATTAATTTGGAAATTTAAGATATTCGTCAGTAAGGGGTTGTGGAAATTGTATACTTTCATTGAAATCATGAGCCAATCTACGTAAGACCACATTTGAGAACGCAGAAGCACTGGATGGCCATTTCGTCCTAGTGTGTGATTCAGTAGTACACATCCAAGTCCCTACATGTGGGAATCGAACCCCAGGATCAAGGGTTCACGCGCAAGACCAAAGGTCCTTGGTTAGATTCCCATATGCAGGGTCGGGGATGGGGACTGCTGAGGAGTCCTGCTTTGGGACAAATACAGTCCGGTGCTTCTAGATGGTCTAACTTAGATCGGCTCATGATTTCAATGAAAATCAAATATATTCCCCACAAAGTTAACAAGTCATTAGCTGAACCCTTTATCTAATTCAGACCGATTTGTACTGGAACGAGGTAGCTGAGTAGTTAATGCGATAAAGTATAAGCGATTATGTCTGTATTAAGCAGTATTATAGGTAAACAAAAATAATTCGATGACAATACCAACGTTTTCAAAAGCTCTTCAACTATTATGTCAATCAATAATGTAAACTAGTAACACATATAGTGTGGTGTGTGCTACTTATGTAGATACAAGTAATATATCATGTTAGTCGTGAACAGAATGTCTGGTAGCAGCGAGACAAGAAGATCGTACAGTAAAGAATGAAGACAGGATGCAATTTGTATGAAAATGCAAGAACAATGAAGTCTGAATCATTTTGAGACAATTGATGGACATTTTGCAAATTGAGTATTTAATATATGGTTGATAGATTTTACCAACAAGTTCTGTAATTTGTTGTCAAATACATTCGATTGTTCCTCCTGTTGGCGTTCGTGTTCACTACAATAGTAGCTAACTGCAATAGCTATATAAGTCTCCATGGATTATTTTAGATTGTTTATGCAAACACCTTGAACTACTATTATTGTTACTTATATGACCAATTGATTATTTTTTCTCCGAATAAATTGAGCATTTGGTTGATTGTTATAAATAAATAATATATTTGTAATATCCCAATGAGTAGAAAATTAGATTTTCTGACGTTTCGTGACTTAGTGTAAGTCACTTCTTCAGTTAAAACTATACTTTGATAGAATGAATTAATCATTTCGAGAACCTGATGTAAAACAGAGTGTAAAGTAAAACAAAAAACATGTATGCCAACTTATGCAAATCTCAAGAAAATTGATACGATTCTATATGTTACCTGTAAAATTATTAGTTTTGTTAGTAATCTATAAACAAAAATATTGTAATATTTCAGTAAATAGATTTAAGTCATACAAATAAACAACAAAAAACACTATTCTAAATCTTTGTACATCTTGAATAACAATAACAGTTGAAATTGAACAAATTATATCTTATAACAATACAATTATTTAACTATTTCATGTAACTAATAAGTGATTGTTCACGAAACGATTAAGCATTTGAAATATACTCAGTTAGACTCTACAACTAACATGTAAAACATACTGACTATCATTTGCAATGAACAAATAATATAAAGTAAACAACCTACAAAGGATACAAGTAGGTTTGAAAGTGAATAATGAATGCGAGTAGTTGATTGGCTAAACAAAGATATTGATCGAATATATATTTAATGATATTTAATACTTAATCCTAATACGTTATATCTTATCTATTATTAACAAAAAACATAATCAAATTGAAATGATCAAGTATTTTATTTGCAAAAATATCAAGAACTAGTAAACACATGTACAGAATAAATAAAAAAATTTGAAATAATTTTTGTAAAAAGAAACGTACATGAGGTGTTAGGAGTTGTAGAAGGACTACAAAAAGTTTCCATTGTATCAATTAAATAATTTAGTAGATCTATGCTCAATTCAATTAAACCAACATCATGAAATACATCCTTAAAAACTGGACTGATTCGTAGAAGTTGAATAAAATGACGATAGGCAATAACCAGAGAAGGGGATAAACTGAAAAGTAAGCAGAAATGAACAACCTATTTTTAATGAGGATAATATTGGAAATAAAACCATGATGGAATTTGATACCAATAGAAATATCTGAATTTTCAGCTACCATAACTGAGTATATGGTACTTCTGAGAGAAAAGAACAGTCTCGACCCTGAGATGTAGATGAATGTTCCCTGGAAACTTCACTATAAAAACTGTGGTTTTTTTAAGATTAAATGGACTACGAAGCAACAGAACATTCTAAAAGCATGCCGAAATACACTGAATGAGTATTGTTTAATCATCTCTTCAATTCAAATGATTTTGTTTTGGCGCTTTATCATAACTAAGATTTTTAAAAGCTATATGGTAAAATATGTACACTAAAACTCCATACATGCAGTGAAGCTGATAACACAACTTGGCTGCTTGAACCTCAGTAGGTGGACCGAGTTTCGAATTCATGACGAATTAATTGAGTATTGAATCTCCAAACCAATGAGCTGCAACTATGGAATATGTGTTTTTATTTTGCAACACTTTATGTACCACCTGACCGTTGTTGCTACCTTGACGTGGTGGTCGGGCTTGCCTATCGTGATAAAGCAACTGAGCTATACTGGCTGGAACAACCGTTCCTCAAGGTCCTAACATGCCAGACAGGTCGGTTGAAGAGTGGTAAGACTAAAAGCAACAAAACCATGGTCCGAAGGCGAAGTCGTACTGCTGACTGTACAGAGGTGTGACAGCAGTAAGGTGTTTCCTTCAGACAACCAGCATAACAGCGATGCTGCCTTCCCAAAAGGAGGGGAGGGGTTAGAAAAGGTCGACTCTAATAATGCACACCTCGCCTTATCCCACGGATATCCGTCTCCGGCGGTAAGGTCTCGACAAGTACGGAGCTAACACAAAAATTACTCATAAAAAGGTCGTGTGTGACCAACCTCAAGCAGCTGTCCCTTGGGCACTGCGGTCACACTCTCAGGTCACTAAGACCACCTTTAATCCAATTTCCTTTTCAGGTACGTCCAGCAGAACCCTTCCACGGTGTGGGCAACCGAGAAGTGATAACCGCCCTCATACCTCTAACAGCACTCAAGACCACTGTATTCATAATCAACCTACCTCTTCAATTCCTATTATTCCTCTTACATCGACTTTCAACTCTAAACTCCCTCTTTCGGCTTCCTCCCCAAGTGTCACCACAGCCAACGATTCTAGTGCGCAAAACACTGTCCCAAGTCTATTGAAACCCCGCTCCAAACTACACATTAGAGCCTTCAACGTACGCACATTATGCCAAATCGGTCAGCAGGCTTCCTTGGCTAAAACCTTAGAATCTCGTACCATTGATGTATGCTGTGTCTCCGAAACACGCATACAGGATCCTAGTGTAGTCATTCACTTGACCTCACCTCGGCAAAACGGAGTGCCGACGAGATACACCCTTCGTGTATCTGGCGACCCGATGGCTAGTTCTCGTGGACTTGCAGATGTAGGCATAGCACTAAGCATGAGGGCGGAACAAGCGCTATTAGAGTGGATCCCCGTTAATAGTCGTCTATGCGCTGTTCGGCTAAACGGCTCCGTAAGAACCCCGAAGGATAGGGACACACGTCGTTGCCTTTTCGTCGTTTCTGCCTACGCTCCCACTGACTGCAGTTCGGATGAAGTGAAAGATGAATTTTACAGAAAGCTGTCTGAACTTCTTCAGAAAGCTAAACGTTCAGACATAGTACTCGTAGCAGGCGACTTTAATGCCCAGGTGGGTAGCTTAAACGAAACAGAAAGACATTTAGGTGGGTATTTTAGTATTCCGGCACAGAGAACAGATAATGGTGATCGTCTGCTGTAACTGTGCTCAGACAATCGTTTATTTTTAGCAAACAAATTTTAAGCATAAGGTGAGACATCGTCTAACATGGCGACCCCCTTCACCAAACCAACGATGGACTCAAATAGACCATATTGCCATCAGTCATCGTTGGAGAGGGTCAATAGAAGATTGTCGTTCATTCTGGAGTACTTACTTGGATTCCGACCATGCCCTAATACGAGCACGCATCTGCTTGCGCCTCACTGGACGCAAAAAAGCCACACAAAAAAGACTCATTAGAACCGAATCGAGTAATGAGAAAACCAAAAGTAGGTTCCAGGAACAACTGAGGTCACACTTAGATAGTTCTGAAAACGAGGCTGACCCAGATGCTGCTTGCGAAGTTATACAAGCAGCTGTGAAAACAGCAGTGACATGTACTAATGATTTAAACCACAGGGTTACAAAGAACCAATGGATTTCTTTAAGGTCTATTGCACTGATAGATTCTCGTAAACTCATCCCATCAGGTTCTGAACACGATGAAGAGCGAAAACAAATCAGATCTAGGTTAAGTAAAAGTCTAAGGAAAGACCGTGAGCAGTGGTGGGCAACGAAAGCAAAAGAGATGGAAAAGGCGGTGACTATAGGGAACACAAGACAACTCTACAGACTAATAAAAGAAACTGGCTGCATCGACCACATATTCACCATTCGTCAGGTTCTAGAAAACAGGCATGCTTATCGGCATCCGACAATAAAGGTCTTCCTTGACTTAAAAGCAGTGTTTGACTCTGTTGACCGAGAAGTTCTGTGGCAGTGTCTGTCATTGAAAGGCGTACCTCAGAAGTACATAAACCTTGTGAAGGCTCTTTACTCGAACACTACTAGTTGAGTCAGAGCTTATGGCGAACTGTCATCTGCTTTCGCAACCTCAAGTGGCGTCCGCCAAGGCTGTCCACTTTCTCCATTTTTGTTCAACTTCATCATAGATCTACTGATGGAAATAACGCTCTCATCGACTGAATTCTCAGGTATTGATCTCCTACCAGGAGGTCCACTTATTGACTTAGAATACGCAGATGACATAGTCCTGTTTGGTGAAGACGCTGATGAAATGCAGAGTCTTTTGGTAGCACTGAGCAACAATGCCAGAATGTTTGGGATGCGCTTCTCTCCCTCTAAATGCAAGTTGTTGCTTCAGGACTGGTCTGCGTCAACACCTGAACTAAGGATAGGGAGTGAAGTAATCGAACGCGTCGACAACTTCACTTATCTTGGAAGTCTGACCAGCCCTAATGGGTTGGTGTCTGACGAAATCTCTGCACGGATTCGAAAAGCTCGTTTGGCCTTTGCCAACTTATATCACCTATGGCGAAGGCGAGATATCCGTCTATCAATTAACGGACGAGTATACTGCGCGGCAGTTCGTTCCGTTCTACTATACGGCTGCGAAACATGACCTTTAAGAGTAGAAGATACTCGTAAGTTACTAGCATTTGACCACAGGTGCCTTAGAAATATTGCTCGCATCTGCTGGGATCACCAGGTAAGTAATAGTGATGTTAGACGTAGGGTATTAGGAGATGATGGTGAATCGGTTGATGAGGTTATGAATCTTCATCGACTGAGATGGTTAGACCACGTGCTGCGTATTCCTGAACACCGATTACCACGACGCGCAATGCTCACTGGTGTTAGGGATAATTGGAAGAAAGTTAGGGGCGGCCAAACCAAAACGTGGCATCAGTGCTTGAAGTCACTAACTTCTGGTCTGAGCCATGTTGGTAGATTCAGACTGCCTGGTTGGGGTCCGCGTGACTATCGTAACCAATGGTTGGAGACTGTTGGTGACATGGCTCAGAATCGATCACAATGGCGTCGGTGTATACACTCTGTTTTCCTTTAAACTAAGAGATTAAAATCGCTTCATATCTTTCCTTCTAGGAACTAATTCTTTCTTCCTGTACTATCTCCTTATATGCAATCGTTCTTCTATATATTACCACCACTGAATCAACTACTTCTATGAATCCGGTGTTCATCTTGTTGTGCTAATGCGGTATGGCAACTTGGACCGATGCATATGTGCCTGGTCCTACGTTGCAGCTGACTGACTGACTAAACAAAAGTTGAGCAGAGTAACTTCTGTTTTGCGTTACAATATAAATCAGAGATCTACAATTTATCTCATTCGTAGCTACGTGATATTTGTCCCAACCCAAACTTACATATTCATTTCACCACCATCAAAACAGCTTTTATGATAAATAGAACGAATCATCAAAGGGTCGAATTCAGTTAGTTTATTTCCAGGTCTTTCTGTTATAAGTAATATAACCAAACGCTAAAACAACAAACGTTAATCCATCCACAGAGTTATGTTGTCTTTCAGTTACCTAATGAAAACCACTAACTCAGTACCAAAATAATAGCCACTAATTATTCTTTAGCGAAAAATATTTTTTAAGCTTATATAAATAACTCAATACAAAATGAATATGTTGATAAAGTTTTACACACATATCCAATAGTAGGGTAGAAGTACTCGAAATCCACAGACCAACCAAATGATTTAAGTACTAAACATTAGAATAAACATCTCCCAATCATGCTTGCTTTATCAATATAACAGAATTCTTAAAATTACACCAAAATCTACACTTAATTTCAGCTTCCAATCGTATCCCCATGAAATAAATAATAAAATAGGCAGCTAATCAAATATTCACTAACTTAAATAGTTTCATTTGAACGACAATACTGCTGATTTCTTTCATGAATACATAGTGTAATTTGTTCACTAGTGCTTCAAGTAAATCAAAATAGGCCTCCTGGTATAAAAAAAAAAGAAGAACGAGTGACTGAATTTTTAAGAATAATAATGTTACAGGTAAATGTAAACATGATCATTTACTAATAGCTATCTATAGATTGCTTTTTTTACATGAACCTTTGAGAAAACTACTAATAAAAGAAAGACTGAAGTTGGTAATAGCCAACATTTATCAAAATGAATTAAAACAAGACAAACAAACCTGATATTTTAAGCATTCAAATGATAGTAAAGTATCATTAATCTTATCCTTACTTACTGACATTGTAGAGAATGTTATTCTTAGAAAAACTGGTTGGGCGAAAGTAAATATTTCTCATTTTAATAGAATAGTAAACCTTTAACGTGAACTAGTTCATAATGATAAAGACTGTGCTTAGTAATCTTATGACAAAATCTCAAGGTAAAAAGACTGCTTGTTAGTAAAACTTGACTTCATATTTCTATCCAAGTGGGCTTACTTCTAGTTGAAATAAGCTAATGGTAATATTGCTTAAAACGACAATGAAAGCTCTACAATTAAAACCATTAAGGAATATAGCAACACTAAAGCAAAATAATTTGCCTAAATAAAATTGTCGATTTCAACAAACAACATAAGCTTGATGTTCGTAACAAAATGAAACAATAAATCAGGTACAATTATTTGAAAAGTTCTACTTATTTACACATGTATCATCCGCGTGCATATCGTATATACAGAGTAGTTCATAAGAAATTCATAATTATTGATAGAAATTCCTAACCTGGATTTCATATGATTTTTCAAATATTTTTTTGGCAAAGACAACCAATATATTTTGTTGTTCTAAAATGAAATAATTTGACAAATCCTGAAGAAAAATTGACTGAACTGTCTTCAAAACTAGTAAACTAAGATGATTTGTTGAAGATCTGTTGAATAGCGATTGTAGTACATCAAATGCATACATGTTACGCACACTTTTTCTGGCTATGATGAAATCAGAAAACACAATAAATTATTTATTCAGTGAAGCATTTATGTATTTGTTTTCTGAATATTAATTTGAATAACTTAAGTACGCCAATGAAATGAAATAAAAATCCAATTTCTTAACGATTAGCTTAGCAATGAGTAGAGACTATACGGGTGAAAAATCAAATGGTAAATGAAATGACTTTTTTTCTATCACTACAATATTATGAACTTAATCCTCAAAATTAATACTTATTACATACAAAATACATGAAACTCGCTTCATATATACATCATATCTATTTGTAAATAGGTGACGAGGCCAAAAAATAAGAATATATCAGTAGATAATGCTAAAATAATACTTATGTAAATTTCGATAATGCAATGAGAAGACGGAGTCTATCATTACATTACCGAAATTTATCAAAGGGACTAATTGTTTTAAACTTAGATGTGAAGTAATCGTGAAAACAAAGAGGATATCAAACGGTTAGTCGGTCATATGTAAAGTGTAAACCGGCAAATGCGTCGGTTTAAGTTGCTACACTACATTAGAATAGAGAGAAAAAATTGCCAAGACTAATCCCAGAGTGGTAGAAGTAGTAACATTAATATTAGTAGTAAAAAAATTAGGCCTAGACAACAATTCGAGTCATGTCATCCAATCTCCAAACAGTGGTTATTAAAATCGCCCAGACCCCGACCAGATAGTCTACATCCACCGACACGGTCTAGCCCAATAGTTAACAACCAACCTACTCCAGCTCACTGTGAGTTGAGGTAGGTGGTGGCTGGGCATACGTAATACATATCCCAACTATTTCGGTCAGTGGAGCGTTATTACCTTATCAACAGATTTTCCATCTCTATCTCAGCGTTGCTTCCTCGGTGGTTTCAACATATGCGAGCAATATACTGACGACCAACCTACGAATATATATATATATATATATATATATATATATATATATATATAAAGTAATACATTTGAAGGTACTAAGTGCCAAATAACTTGGTTTCTGTAATATGACAGAATAAATCTAAAAGCAGTTGACTAAAGTCTAAAAATATTCAGCTGTCAGCTGAAGTCATCCACAATTATAGCTAACTGAGACTGTGAATGAAACTTTATGTTCACTTTAATTTAATAATAAACTCATGAATATGGGTAAAATTAATTTCCCCAGTTGAAAACTAGTTTGAAAGTGCCTTTTTACAGTCCAAAGGATGAAATTCTCTAAATAAATTAACATATTTTTGGAAGATGTCAATAAAGAATGTTGTAGGGACCAATTTAGATCAAAACAAAAAATGATAAGCAAGTGTTTTCATATAGTTGAATAGAATGTAAACCTTATCTACGTGTGGCAAAAAAATAATGAGGCAGATGGAACAGACACCAATATTCCTAAAATTAAATATATGGCCACTATTAGTTTTGAACACTCGGCAGAAATCCATCAGGTAACATCCATGAAAAAGAGAAACTAGAACTGAACATCGAGTGCAATTCTTAATTAGGTACTGTAGATAAACATGGTATTATGTATAGTTAAATACTTTTATACGAGAAACCTTAAATACAGAAATTACAGAACATACCTTGAGTTTTCGGCATATGAATATGAAACCCTGGAATTTTGTGAATTTGCTCTCCAGCCCCTGCCTTAGGACGAAGTTCTACTGGGCCACATATGGCCAGATGACCAACAAGAGCCACAAGAGTTTTTAAGGAGTTTTCGGAGTCTGGAGATCGATTTTCCTCAAGTCTAATTAAAAGAAATAAACAAAACAAAGAACTTAAAGTATTTAAAATGATTTGGATGCGTATTACACGCTAAATTTAAAGTAACTACGTGTAGTAAATTTCATGATTAGAACAGAGACTATAACTTCTTGCCTTAAAACCTACAACTAATTACAATATATAACGCAAAAAAATTACACTTTAGACAAGCGAAAGTTTCATTTAGAGAAGGCGGACACTGAACTCTCTCAACAAACGCTCTACAACAACTTAAAAATGAGTTAATTTCAAAGCATTCAATCTTTGTTACTGGAGTTCAAAAAGCCCTTATTAATGTTATATGTGCTTTACTACCAAACATACGATAATTGTCTGAATAACAAACTAAAACCATCCAAGAAGATATTTCGTAAAATTCAAAAATTTAAGTTTATGTCGATTAAAGCAGCGATTGTATGAGGATCTTACAGTAATGTAGATTTTTAAAGAAATATGGGTCCATACACTCGTATCCTTCAAGCCTAAACACTGGTATGAAAAAAATACCAACACAAACTTGGAAAAACTACAAATAACAATTAACCTAATTCAGATTTCAATTGACCTGTTTTCACAATTTCCTCCTGTAATTTTTAAACGCACACACTGATCCTTTATCCCGACCACTTTGTTAAAAATACTGTCAGTACTATCTTCAAGAGCACATGCTCACGCAGGCTTTCGCGATCTAGAAGCCTTAAAGTACAGACAATATGCAGAAAATCATGAATTAGTTGCGAATATTTCTTTTATTCTCCACCCTAATATATTTAGCACTTTATGAAGATTTATTTGTTGCAAAACAGCTGTGAAGGATTTGTCAGAAAACAAAAACAAATTTACAAAAGTCGTCAAAATATATTGAAGTGACAAACAAAAATAAGGCTTGAAAGGGGCTTATTAAGTAATAGAAACAACTTTATAAAATGTCTTTTTCCAACAAAATAACTTACTTGAGACAAAAGTCGCTAAGTACAAGGTATCCATTATTGCTTCGGAAATCATCCAAAAGAATCTGGTCATCAGTAGACGATTCTCGAACAACATGAAGCAGTGAGACAAAACTATTCACAAAATCTTCCGAACCTGACTTGCTTTCAGAGAAATTCTTGAGACAGTGACGAATACATTCAGAGTCTGAAACCGGAATAATATCGTAACATTTTCGAACTGATTAGAGTACACTAGATGAAATTTCATACTACAAAAATCCAAACACGGAAACAGTTGGTGGTGGAATTGGCATCAATTTTGCCACAAGACACTTCACAGTCTAATTACATTCTTTCACCTGAAAGCCTATCAGAATTTCACAAAATATCATGTTTTATCATTATTTGTTTCCTATAATATCGAGAGGTAGTTTAATGAATTCGAACTTGGAATTGATTTGTTTGTGAGTGAGACAAACTATTGCATGCATAAAAGTAAATTTTAACTTTCATAATTCAGTGTTTGTTTAGGAACTCAAACTACATGAGGTATACCTCTAAGGATTATTTAGTATAGAATTTAGCACTAGGTAACTCACCGTGTATGCATTTTGTTACAACAGGAGTCAGAGAATTTTGAGCAATTGTAGACAATACCACAGTGGTTGTCACTCTCCAAGAGGCATTATGAGGTGCGCACCAATCTGTTAGAGCATTGAAAAGATGACATAAAGCATCTTTACGAGCCAATTCCTCGGCTACTACGGGATACAAACAGAGCCGCTGAAGTAGCTGAACAGTAATCACAAAACATCAAGAAAACTAGAATCTCTTTAGTTGTAAAACTAATTAACAATGTGCAGACTTGTAAGATAATGTAAAAGCTTACATATGAATGAGAGGCTAACAGTTGCGACTTTGCAACTAAGAGAATAATTTAAACGGAAATCAAACATAAACCGTGCTAGGATTTTAATACCACGTAAAGAACGAGTCATATTAACAAGGATCTGTAAATACTAGGTTTTGCTTTGCTGGTGGCCTTAGTCAAAAATCTTAAACTTCCAAGACGGTTAAGATCATCAGTTAGACTTAAATAGTTGATAAAGTATATCAGACTGACTGTATCTAGCCTCTTTACAAAGCTAGCAAGTGGAAAATAATGCTACACGGAAACCACATACAGTTTAAACAATTAAAATGAGACTAGTAATAAACTTTCACTCAATATTCATTAAGGCCTTGAAGGAATAATTATTGTATGCTGGTTTGTAAACCTGTACACGGTTGGAAAAGATGTACTGAAGACCTTAAAAGCAGTGAGGGTCGTGCGAGATTTGAGAATTACAACTAATATTTTAGACAACAGTAAAAGAACTTTATATTCCTTATGAATCTATACATGTTTATTTTATTGCGTTCACTTATTTAAAGTATACGGAAAATATTATTTCCAAGGGCATATGCTAGAAATAATGTTGTTCCAAGAAACGTGAATTTATCTTAATTATGACATACTTCTCGAAACTTTGTGTGGAATGTACACCAAGTGGAATATTTCTCAGGAAGATCGAGAAATATGTACAAGCATTTGACCAATGTAGATGGTACTGAAGCGGCTGCCATGCATTCAATCAAACTAGTATGTCCAGTGCTCATTAAATTTAAAGAGTTTAGTAGACATGACCCTTTATTGGTAATTACAGCGTGTTCACAGTCAGTAACTTCGAGACAGTCCCCGACGTTCTCATCTGGCTCAAGAAATTGGGCGATAGTTAGACCTCCTTCTTCTGAAAAAGGTGAAATAAACAAGAGTTATAGTACCTGAAGACTTATTTGCCGCTCTGGCCTTAATTTCGCGCACAAACAGTTGCGAGACACGTGCACAAAATATATGTATGTCTGGGAATTTATCAACAAAGTCGACCGGTTGGGCATCGTGAAAAACCTAAACCACAATGAAATTAAAAGGAAACAGGTAACCTTGCAGAAATATGGGAGTGTGTTATACAAAATAGTATCCTTATCGTCATTGTTTTGAGCTTGTACGTACTGATTGAACAATGATATCAGTCTGCGACAGTCAAAAGATACAGGTAAGCTGGTCTCTCTGTTAACACTTCTCGTTAAATGCCTCCTCATGAAGTTCATGACCCGAATCCTGTTTATATAAGCACTAACCAAACTATACAGTAAACACCAAATGACCTACAAAACTGGATTAAGCGCCTAATAACCGCAATCCAACTAGCGTAATATAATCTATCCACAATCCATAATCTCTGTAACGTTAGTTAGTAAACAGATTTATTTATTTTAACAAGTCCAACATATTTCTGCGATGCCGTGTGGTAGATGTCCAGCCACTGAACTGAACTCGTCCTAGAATATTCAAAGCTGTTCGGAAGTTTAAGTATAAGTATAAGCAAGTTCTGAGTAGCAACTGGAAACAAATGGAAAAGACTTTCCGGGGAAAAACCAGGTGGTGAATCCTGGTGGGAAGCTGTGGTGTTTGAATGAACTAATGATTGCTTTGTACTTGTTGAATGCTTGATTTCGAATTCTAAATACAATACATTCCTTAGTGCTTGTGTAATACTTCTTGATTCAATTGCGTTATTTCTGGGATTCTTAGTTCATACTATAATTCAATTACTACTAATTATCATAAAAGCCTATGCTCCTCCATGAAAGGTAACACGAGTAAGTCAATGATGAATAAGATCAGTCGTCCGAGAACAGTATGAGTGCTAGAACCAACAGATACCTCGTTGATGAAATGTCTACTGGATGGCTATAATATAAAACTACGTGTCTAGAAGAAAAGTGTGAAGACTAAATTATCTGATTCACTCCTTGACGGTGAGAGAAAAGAAATATCATGCAAACACAACCAAAATGCATATGTGACCAAAAAGCTTGGTATTCAATAAACTTTATGTCGTAAGTATTTTTGAGAGGTGGTTGACCGTGATGATGGAGATAAAACCCAGTGTAACAGTTTCCATGTGTAGATGTGCTCATATATCTGTGAAGACCCCCTAGGCCTGCATTTTATATGACATCACTTTTTTCTTTACACATAACGCTTATTGCACTGTTATCTTTATTCACTCGCATTGTGTTCATCCTTCAGTATGTTGGAAATTGTTAGTGTGCTGTCTACAGATTTGGCACTTCGAACAACTCATTTACGTCACAACGAATTGTTTCACTTTCATTTTACTTAAAATTATATTTCAGGGGCTCACATGCTGAACAGCCGTAGTCCTTATCGCTCTTTATTGGTTTCACTAATTTGAACCGTTCGTTGACAAATAACGAATAGCACAATTCTTTCACCTCTTGGGTTATGATAATCTTATAACTGGTTTCGAATTTTTTCAGATGGTCAAATTGGCGTATTCTGCTCTTTGGACAGTGGTGTTACTTGACTTATGTAAGTTGAGTTTTACCCAGAGTTGTTATAACTACCCTGTAGCCTTTGGAAGAACTATTGATTTACATATTCCTTTTCTTGTTGTGCCTACGTTTTCTATGGTAGTAACACTTCCGTAATGTTTCACATGTTCTTCTATTCTATCGAACAAAGTTTGTTGACCGCCATTGTCCTTCGGTCTGTTTGGAGCCAAAGCAAGTCACTGATGAAAAGGCCAATGGCACAGATATGTTGTTATTATTGGAATTCCCATAATTCTGAACTTCACAACCGCTTCAATAAAAAGACATTGAGCGCTATACCAACTATTATTTCTTGGACATAATCCTGGTATTAAAGACAACCACTGTGCCCTGACGGGTTTGTCACAACTGGTTAACGTCAATAAAATCTAACGTTTGTCATCAAGCAAATTGTTTCGAGCCAGCACTTGTGGCAGCTTGACCTCAGCCTATCTACATGGTAATCTCCTTAATTTCTTTTCTGAAAATATATATAAATCTTGTAAGACCCCACTTCAGAATTTGTAAAGGAAAGAGGATAGCCCGATACCAAGTATAGTAGTCCAGGTTATGGAGTTACCGAATTATGTAGGTTCGACCTACAGTACATAATTTAAGTCACTATGTCACTCCGATCACTAATGTGGTAGGATTAGGACTGATAGTTAGATAATATGAGTGAACTCATTACGTTGATTGTAGTTTTAAACCCACTACATCCTAACTAACATCGATTCTCCAAACGACTGCCAGACAAAGTGTCTAGTTCTACTTCGAACAGTTCTATCTCCTGGACACAATACCGCTTGTAAAATTGTGGTTGATATAGAAGCAACCCTCACTTTAAGAATTTTCATGACTTCTGTCCTCTAGATAGACTAAATGTGGCCCCTAAATAACCATGATAAGCCCGACTATATGCTTCTAGACGCACCAAATCTACCTCATAGAGTGTGTCATACTTCCCGAACTCCTCATTATAAGTAGAAAATTTATATTATATGAGTGAACCTTCTTGAGATGTAAGAAATTTCGTTGGCAAATGATGCTTCCACAACATATTATAAACCACACATATATTATAAACTGCCCACTACATAACCTTCAGGAGTCTTGAGCGAATAGTTACTGTCGTGAGATTTATAGACCCATTAAGTCAGTCTACTTTGAAAGTTGAAGTGATACTATAGTTGTATTGGTTTCTGATCACACGATCTTTGAAGCTGAACACATAATTACCGAGATCTACATTAGAAGTGCAGCACTTAGAAATGCGCAAATTGGTGAGTGCAAAAATACAGAGCAATGAAAATGGCGTAGCTCGGACATTCGGGCGTGGTCACCGTGTGACTTATTCCTTCTCATATTAATCGTACTATTCTATCCCCAGCCCAAACGTGTTCTTCAGAACAGCTGAACATCATGTTGCTGGTTGGCACCATATGATATATACACATATATAGGATATATATACAATGATGTAACCTCCACTTAAGATCTAATATATTAGGTAGTCACATCGTGACAAATCTACGATTTCGGGATTGGGTCTGCCGTTCTAATAGCCAAGATAAGTGTATTAATATCGAAATAGACCATAATTCTACATTGATGATCCTGAGCAAAGAAATGTGGCCTGTTATCAATTCTTAAATTCATCTTGACTTAATCGATTGACTTACTTATGTTAACCGACTTCTCTGTTGGTCTATTTATTAGTGCTCATCTGTATTTCATCATGATATTGGTTAGTACTCGTAAATTCCTATTCTGTATTTAGGGCGATCAATGGAAACCGGTTGCTCAATGTTCACCTCAAGTCAAGTTTTTTAACTGCTATATGTTCTACTATTGAAAAAATAAAAGTACTATACTATATTCAGTATACAGACACTTACTTGATACGAAGAAAATGACGATAGTGGTGACACATTTTGCGAAACTGTCGTCATATGACGCTCAACAACAGAAGCATCCAAGTTACTTCTTTGTATTTATGAGTGAACCAATATGGATAAATATTCTCACTTTAAGCGGGCTGTTATGTGAATCACTATAGCTTCGCTGTCATTCTTAAAGTGTAAATTAATCTTATAGGTCGATGTCACTGCTATCTTGCATGTAATTTGTCAATAAAACTAATCACTGATATGTCAGAAAGAGGAGGAATAAAATAAATATAACATACTATCGCCACCTCCTCCACGATTACTCCCGTACTGAACAGGTCTTAAGATCTCACCTTCAGCTGTTAGGAGCTAGTCACACTATGGTGTATACAGAATCTTATACTGTTCGTTTTCTACTTCTGATTCTTAAACACGCAAACGAAAATGAAAATCAAGTAACTCCAGCTACTGGACTTATGCGCTTCAATACTTTGTAGTGGCGATGGGCCCTAACCACACAATCCACGAGACACCTGTGAAAATAAATATTAAACACTCAACGCAGAGAAAGATCCAACGATGGAGAAAGCGGGGTGAATGAATTTAATTGAATCTAGTAGGATGGCATGGCTTGCAGGCGTGGTCATTTTATATGACCTGTTTCTACTCATACTAAATACATTATTCTATCTCCAGCCTGAATGTGTTCTTCATCATATATTGGTAATTATTACGACACCGTTGACCACTGTAGACAATCATATGACTTCTATGTAAGACGTTGTTGATTAGGGAGTCATATCACGACAAACCTACAATTTTAGGATTAGGTCTATTATTAAAGCAGTACCAATAACGAAGTACACCATAGTTCTAATACTTCCTTCAACTAAGGTTATTATATTGACCAAAACGAACTTTGAGACAATCAAGTATGCTAGATTAAAGATGTGTAGTAATTACTGACATCTGAATGGTAGTGTTACCTAAAATATTTGAGCATAGATAAATAAGACCATAAACCCAAAAGGCAAACTATAGGCCAGTAAGACTTATCAAAAAAAGAAACGTCATTGTTTCGGGACGGGAGACTACATTCATTTAGGCTTCAAAACACATCTTACAGCACGACTACCAGAACTAAACATAGCTCCAAACCGTTTTTCACTATTCACTGACGGTCCAGTTAGAAATAACCTTGAATATTATCAGGCCTTTTTTACGACTTGGAGTATCATTCCAGCATGTGATGCACATGTTCGATGTAATGTAGCCTGACAAAGGAATAAAAATTATAGTCACAGAGACATGCACAGCATAATTTGATTCTTAATAGAAACCACATGACAATATGATAAATTCACTGACTACATAAGTGTAAGCATGACCGTTATTGCAGCTACTGATACAATGAGTTGACTTGACAACGTAGGGTTCATTTCCATTTATGGAAAGCAAAGTCCGTATCAATTCTCTGTCCACGACCTCCGATGGTTCCACCTAATGCAAATATTCCGTATTTGAAGTCATTAGAGATAGTTGAGCGTGTATCAGCTTGCATTAATTCGTAGTCTTCGAACAATTAAATGGTCTGTCGACATCTAAAAACCTAAAAGGTCATATAAAATTATTTGCACTGAGTCATCTTTCTTCCTAAGTACAGAAGTCGCATTTTTTGTCGGCAGCTGTCGGTCAGAAATCTGACGCTATACCCGCATCGTTGAAGACCGTATTGCATTCTAAAAATAACGAAATACTGGTAAATACAATGACATGAAATTCTAGGGACTATTTACTTACGTCGACGGGAAAAGTTTTGTCGCTAGTGGTGAAGCTTTCAGTTACTGAGATGCTTCAGTGTATATTAGTGAATATTTTTGGTGGCTGATGCTAATAAAACGTATTTTATTTTGAGTTGATTTCCGGAAGAGACTTAATGAACTTCTACCCATAAAATAAACGCAATTCTGTAGCTTTGTAAAACACACCCACTACATTTAAATGGAAAAAGAAGATTATTGTGAGTTGGCATTTTTGAATGTTTACAGTAATGCCGTGTTATTGTAATCGTTCGAAGACAAGGTCCAGATGCTGATGGTGAAATTCTCAATCCGTACTCTCAATGAAGCGGTCATCTACACGTGTGTGTACGACGTTGCAACTGCGAAAAATGTAATCGATGAATCTATGGAAAGTTTGTGCAGCAATTCTCAAAGTCATGCGCGAAAATTCGTTGAGGACAAAAAGGGTGATGGTAGCGACCAGCAACCACGGCAATTCGGTTATACGCTTCAGTCAAATTGATTTTTCCGAAAAACAGTTGTAGTTTTTAAGATAGATGTCAAATCGTAAAATTGCAGCTAAGGGTTACTATCGAGAATGGTTTTCTTATTAAGTTGCCGATAGTCGCCGTTTCAATGCCAATTATCACTAATCTTCTCAGGAACTGTGTGCAAGGGAGATGCCGATGGGTCACATGATGTCCGAATAATTCCTAAGTCTATCATGTGGTTGAACGTGGTTTTGGCGCTGGTTACGCATGATATTTTGGTCGCGGTTAGTATAATTTCGGGTACTTGTCGAGCATCGGTTGGTAGTGTGGGTCGATTAAGTGCTTACCAGCGACTAGAAATAATTTTTAACCAGGAAACAAATTTGTACAAACAAATAATTCAGTATTTCCATCAACTAACCCCCATTTATTCGTGTCGATGAGTAGGTTATGGTGTTATAGCAGGTATATACTAATGATTGGCATAGAAACATCTGCAACATAAAAATCCAGTGAAAAAGGTTTGCGCAAACACACATTAAGACAATTATATCACTTACTGTACATAGCAATCGCTTTTTTCATTCGCTACCTGTAAGATGAAGACTGATTCGTGCAGACGTTCTTCAGAATTTGAGGGAAGGACACTAACTTCGACGTTAGTGTCGACGAGGTAGCAAACTTTCGTCATCACATCAGTGACGTAATACAGGCGGTTATGATCGCTGGCTACGGTTGCCGTCAACGCGTGCCGGGTATAAGTTTTCCGAAAGGTCTATCGTGTCAGAAGGTTTGAAGATTAGCAAACTGTAAGGTTCCCCGCAATATAAAAATAATAATAATAATTTACTCTCAAATAACAGTTTGTTACATGAGGCATGCCAGTTTACAGGCAAGATCAAATTTTTACGAATGATACCATTTCCAACTGTAGTAAATTACTCAACTGGGTCGATAATTTATAAGATATGAATATAGAATGGTTTTAGTCAATATCACAGTTGGCGCGCTTCATGAAAGTTGCGTTGCGACGTGCAACTGATGGTCGATAGTAGATTCATGTGCAGTTGAGGGCTTCTAGAAATTGCAATGTTATATCCCTTTGGAATATTTGAGGCTTCAAGGATGGTGCAGGACGAGGTCACCCGTTCCGTATCTCAAGGGGGGCTGAAAAATGGTTCAAGAAAAAAAAGAACAAAAAAGGACGAGAAGCAGAGCAGACAATGTTCATGAGGAAATAGTTAAGGTATGACTACTCAGTCTGATTCTCTTTTATTAAAGTATTTAGTAAGCAGGAGCATCTTGATAAGTTAAAGAAAATAAGTGTAAACAAGGTATGAGTGGATAATCAACTGACGAAATGGAGGTGGCTCAGAGAGAAATGGAGAGTATGAGAATGTGTAGTTATAAAATATAGTGCTAAAAACAGTGTTGTGATACACAAACGGCTGTCTCCCTTTTTTCATTGACGCTACTGGAGCCTTTTTTGGATTGTATAAGGTCTTGTGTAAACTTCGTTTTTTTATCGAATTGTCGGCGACTCTAATTTAGGGACGACCTTTGAACAAACTTTAAGTGACCTTGAGAATATTAGCCAATCGGAAGACAGCTAGTATAAAGTAAAATATATTAGGAGAAACTAATGGATTACAGTGGATATACTTTTTTTAAATGATTTAAAAACTTGTCAAGGTTTGCTAAAAGTTCAGATGTTTTGAAATCATATTGCATACAGTATAAAAAGTCATAAATTCCAAGTACCTGTCGAGTATATTTACGGAAATGCTACTTACCCAACCTTCCTTTATACTACGTCCCCTGTCGTATTTTCGCTTTCTCATTACTGTTTCATCTATCTGCGCGATACATCCTACTCCTCCGAATGATTGGTGTATACGTATCATTTTAGTTGCACATATGTCACGGCAGTACTCATACCACTGGACTGCCGAAATTTCAATAGCAACTGCAAACGCCGCAGCCAGTGTTACTGGTGTCTTTATTACCCAATTTGCAACTATTATCATGATCTGCCTCAGTTTCAGTCACGATCGAGCGAAGAAAGTCCCCGTGCGAGCAGAATGTTTCCTCCAAAATGAAGAACAATGAAATATAACCTCACCACGGTGGTCTGCACACTTTACTGCGGTCATTTGATAACCGCAGTCGCACGTACAAGAACTTCTTAGTAGTCCTATCCGTTTTAGCCCCTCAATAATAGCCTCTTCTCTAAAATACGCTGTAAATCGATCGTATGTGACCATCAGGTGTTAAACTTGGCTCCGTGACCTTGAACTGATTCAAACGCTTCTGATTAGCTCGTCCTTAAATTAGAGTCTCGCCGAATTGTCTAGTTTGCTTGTAATAGGATTACTGGGTAGGAAGTGAAAACAATTTATCGTTTTCATTACGATTTAATGAGGTATTTTGCATGATAAATCAGCATCAATACCATTAGTTCGTGACATTCCACTAGAACATTAGGAGCCGTAATTTAACAAAATGTCCTGCCCCACAGACATGGGTGGATTGAGGTTATCTCCCCGCCATCATGTTTGCTGGTCAGTAACGCCACCCTCCCTCCTTTTGTGATGTTAGGCTTTCTTACTTTTGCGTTAAGTATGCATACTACTTTAATCAAAGCACATGGTTGGAATACACTGTCTCTACTAGTTCCATGTTACAAGCAAATCTGATAGTTAAAGCGTTTGTATTATGGGTTAGATGTCCATTTAGTATATCACACTGCTATGAAGATAACTAATGGTGAAAGATAAAGTAAAAAAACAGGTTAGATTATATGTGGTTTAAAGATAGTAGGACTAGTAGCAAATCAAGTGATATGAAAGAGTATAAAATTGTAGAATTTTTAGGGTAAGAAAAAACACAGAGCAACTCACAAGATTTTCTGATCAATTTTGAGCTTCGTATGATCGGCCTTAGTAGATCAGCATCCATAAGATTACTGAGTTATCTTTCTACTTGCAATAGAAAAAAAGACATGACACTTAGGAAGAAAAATGTTTATTTAACCAGTAGAGGGATTTGGGAACTGAAAGTGAGGGTTAGGAGCATTAGGCCTGGATTAATGCACAATGAATAATAGGAAACGGCAAACCGTATGTCCTATAATTTAGTTGTTTTCATATTAATAATAGTTGAGCTCGTTATATTCTTGTTCAGTTTAGAAATTAGGCGGTCCATAATAAAGTGCTTCATTGGTGAACGGGTGTTCAAGGAAAAATTGAAGCTCTTTAGAGTCTAGAAACAGGGTTATTAGCCTTTTGAATCTGGTAAATGTGTCACAGTTACGGATAGGCAATGGCAACCTGTTCCACAATAAACTATATCGCACTGTAAAAAACTTACAACGCACTTGTTTTTGGTGTTTTACGGTGTGTAGTGTATATGCGTTGTTTCTTAGTCTATAGGCTGGGTTGTGAATCATAGTTGGGCAGGAGGTTAGAAATGAGAGTCCATATATCGCTTTGTAGAGAAATATTAAATTATTCTTTAGCCTACGGTGCCATAAAGGTTCTAAAGAGAGGTGCTTACATCTATCTGTGTAGTCGGCATTAGAGTTACTTCCTAGCAGTTGGCGTGTGAAGCGTTTTTGAACGTCTTCTACTCTTACCTTGTCTGTGGTATTCATATTAGAGAAGATAAAAGAGCAGTACTCCAGGGAAGGTCGTACACATATTTTATAGAGAGTAAGCTTAGCCTTTGTTGTGAAGAAATTCCTCATTATGAAACCTATTTGCCGTCTACATTTAGAAATAATAGATGATGCATGTTCTTCAAAGTTCAGACTTCTTGTGTAATTAATTCCTAGATCGTGTACTGTAGCGTGGTGTAGAGTTGAGCTGAACTATGAACACCGCTACCAGACTACTTGCCAATAGACCAATAAAATTCCGATAGGCCAAAATATCAGAAGGCAGATGATTGTAGTAGTCGTATATATTTGTTGGCGATCTCGTGGTATCGAAAGAATACCGAGATCGTGCCAAAGGAGTACAGTTGCGATCGGCAAGATAAGATACGTGCGTAGTCCAAAAACCGCGTAAAAGCAATGGAATACAATGGAAGCCCAAAATGGCTGTTATTAGCACAGTTAAACAAACGGGCACAGTAAAACAGTCACTGGTACAATTGGTTATAATAATAATTGTTTTCATCGAACCAATCGTGTTCTGTTGACAAAAGTAGGTCACTACAGGAGCCCCCCGCTAGAAAGGGTTTACACTTTCGATAGTTAGCGGTTTGATTCGTGGGACTGATCGGCAGAATTGCGGTTGTAGGACGGAGGAAATTGACGGAACAGGAAGTGATCATTGATCCTCGAGTTGCCAACGAAAGTCTTTTGCGCAGAACGGTACCAGGAGAAGTGTGCTGTATTTGTTGGTCGAGTTAGCATACCACACCAGAGTGGTTTGTATCCAGGATCTGATGATTGCGTTCGTATGGATGCGGACCAGATAACGCTGCAGACGTAGGACGAAACCACGTTGAGCCAAGAAACCGGACGCGACCATAACTACCAAGCATATGCCAGGCGAATTCGAGACCAGACAATCGAATGAGTGCGTTGACTAGAGCGTGGGTGGCCAAACCAGCTTTTGCCAAAGTTGACTGAAGTCGACGTTATCAAATGGACGATGGTCGGAGGCGTGGGCTCAGGATACAAAAAAAAATCAAAAAAAGAAAAGTGTAGCATGCGTGTAGTATAGGAATAATCCTACACCGTATCCGTTATTGACTGTGCGGTTAGTCGCGAAAGCGTACGGGTAATCGTACTCGGCGACCGGAACGTGAGACGGTAGTCTCGTTCGTACTTCGTGAACCTGCGATCTCATCCGAGGTCAAGGGCGGCGTGGTCTGCCGATCTGGACGTGAGACGGAAGTCTCGTCCGTAGATGGTGCAGATGACGCGTGCTGTTGACCGGGACGTGAGAACGAGGTCTCTGATGTATCTAGCGTGGGATCCGAGGTAGATGTAGAGATCCCGCTAGAAGGTTTGATAGGTCTAGCATTGAGTCTCAAGTTATCGGGTAGGGCCCTGTCATCGACGTGTGCTGGTTTGAGACGATCAATGCTGACGATCTCGACGCGGCCGTGTCGATCAACCTTGAAGGTCTTTTCGTGACGAGAGATCACGTGAAAAGGGCCTTCGTAAGGCTGTTGTAGAGGTTTGCGTACCGAATCTACTCGTATGAAAACATGTGAACAGGTAGATAACTCTCGAGGGAGAGCGACCTGTCGATGTTGTATTCGATTTGACACCGGAGACAGCGTTCGCATAAATGCAGACAGTCGATGGACGTAGTCTGATTTACCGAAATCATTACTGCTCCGTTGTGTGAAGAATTCCCCAGGCAGACGCAATGTCGTGCCGTATACAAGTTCAGCGGCGGAACATTGAATATCTGCCTTCAAACTCGTTCTGATGCCTAAGAGAACAAGCGGTAAGGTTTCGTACCAATTGTCGTTTTCGCGTGCTCGGAGAGCACTTTTAAGTTGGCGATGAAACCGTTCGACTAAACCATTCGATGCTGGATGGTAGGCGGTAGTGCGTATGCGCTCCGTACCAAGCAGCCGGGTCAGTGAGGAGAATAATGCGGACTCAAATTGTTGTCCTCGATCGGTCGTGACAGTCGAGGGACAACCGTACAATGCTATCCATCGTTCTACGAAGCGGTGAACAATTGTCTCCGCCGTGATAGACGTGATGGGAATAGCTTCGGGCCATCTTGTAAAACGGTCAATGCACGTGAGTATGTGATCATACCCATGCGATGGTGGCAATGGTCCTACAATGTCTATATGAACGTGATCAAAGCGAGCATCAGGCGTAGCGAACGTGCCAATGGGGGCAGCTACGTGCCTGTGCACTTTTGATCGTTGACACTGTAAGCAATGCTTTACCCACATACGAACATCTTTATTCATGGACGGCCAGACGTATCGTGCAGCGATGAGCCGTAATGTGGCTGCGATACCTGGATGAGACAATCCATGAAGGGCATCGAAGACGAGACGGCGATAGGTAGAGGGTACGATGGGTCAAGGAAGACCGGTAGACGTATCACATAGGATAGTACCTGAGCTAGTAGCTAGGAGTACTTCCTGACACTGAAGGGACGAAGATTGTGGTGCTTCTGTACAGACAGGATCGTTTGCTTGCGCGGCGGCCATAGCAGGAAGATCGAGCACCGGTAAAGTAACTGCATTCGTCTGGATACGTGAAAGAGCATCGGCAACATAGTTCGACTCGCCTTTAATGTGACGAAGGTCTGTCGTGAACTGTGAGATATAGTCCAAATGTCTGCACTCTCGTGGTGAGTAGCGGTCAGACTTGGTATGCAGGGCATACGTTAAGGGCTTATGGTCGGTGAATAAGATGAATTGACGTCCTTCTACTGCGTGCCGGAAATGTTTGATGGCGCAGTAGACTGCAAGCAGCTCGCGACCAAAAGCGCTATATCTCGTCTCCGTGGGAGTAAGGCGTCGTGAGAAAAATTCGAGCGGTTGCCAACTACCGGAGATATTCTGTTGCATAACGGCTCCTATAGCGAAATCTGATGCATCAACCGCTATACTAAGCGTGGCTGATGGGTCAGGATGAGAGAGGAGTGTAACTTCAGCGAGAGCCGTTTTGATCTCTGAGAATGCAGTACGTGCGGTATCGTTCAATTCTAATTTGTGTGGATTACCGCGTAGTAAATCGGTTAATGGTCGTAACCGTTCTGCCGCGTGAGGGATGAAACGTCGGTAGAAGTTAACCAAACCGAGAAAAGCCTTCAGTTCCTTGATTGAGGACGGCACGTTGTACTCCTTGATTGCTCGAACTTTGTCCTCGCAAGGCAGAATACCCTCTTGTCTGATGATGTGACTTAGAAATATTATTTCTGATTTACCCAATTCACATTTCTCTGGGTTGACTACTATTCCATTATCTGAAAGACGTTGGAATAATAGCGTAAGGTGTTGATAATGTTCATCTACGTTTGATGATGCGATTAGCAGGTCATCAATATAGACGTGAACAAAATCCAAGTCTCGTACTATGCTATCGATAAACCTTTGGAAAGTTTGAGCAGCATTCCGTAATCCAAATGGCATTCGTAGGAACTCAAACAGACCGAAAGGAGTCGTGATAGCAGTTTTTTCGATGTCTTCAAGAGCGACTGGGATCTGGTGATATGCTCGTACCAGATCGATTTTAGAAAAGATAGTCGTGCCCTTGAGCGATGCCGTGATGTGTATGTGGGGGATGGGGTAGCTTTTAAAGCGCGTAACTACGTTTAATGCTCGGTAGTCGCCGCATGGTCTCCAACTAACCCCATCCTTTTTGCGCACCATGTGTAAAGGAGAGGCCCAAGGACTGTGAGAAGGACGAATAATACCAGCAGATAGTAAATTGTCAAACTCACGTTTAGCGAAAGCTAATTTGTCCGGTGCCAGTCGGCGTGGTCTTGCCGTGACTGGTGGTCCGCGGGTGACTATATGGTGTACCACACGATTGGTCACCGATGAAATCTCCTCGAATGGTTTAATTATTCTGGGGAATTTCTCGAATAAGGCGTGGAATTTATCGTCACGCGAATAAAAAGTGCCGAGGATTCGGTACGCGTACATCGGAGTCTATTATATTAATACTAATCTTATCGTTATCCGTCATGTCAAATATATATATTAAAAATTAATATGAAAATATATGACAGACGTGGATAGATAAAACAATAGACTCACCGAATTGCCTTCTTTGGAAGATTTGACCGAGGTTGAGGCGTGTTCCAATATTTGGCTCACCAAATGTAGCGTGGTGTCGAGTTGAGCTGAACTATGAACACCGCTACCAGACTACTTGCCAATAGACCAATAAAATTCCGATAGGCCAAAATATCAGAAGGCAGATGATTGTAGTAGTCGTATATATTTGTTGGCGATCTCGTGGTATCGAAAGAATACCGAGATCGTGCCAAAGGAGTACAGTTGCGATCGGCAAGATAAGATACGTGCGTAGTCCAAAAACCGCGTAAAAGCAATGGAATACAATGGAAGCCCAAAATGGCTGTTATTAGCACAGTTAAACAAACGGGCACAGTAAAACAGTCACTGGTACAATTGGTTATAATAATAATTGTTTTCATCGAACCAATCGTGTTCTGTTGACAAAAGTAGGTCACTACAGTACTGATTTGAGTGTTTGAACTCTACTTTTATTCAAATGAAGTTGCAGTTCATAGGGATGCTTTCCAAACTGCATGATCCCGCAATTATTGAGGTTAAATGGTAATTGCCATTTTTTACTTCAGATAGTTAAGTTATTGAGGTCATTTTGAATCAGGGGTACACTTTCGTTTAGGGTCTCAGGATTATAACTGTATACTATTTTGAGATCATCAGCATATAAGTAGGGTTTCCCAAATGTTATGGTGTTACATATATCGTTTATATACATAAGAAACAAGAGTGGGCCTGGTACGCTTCCCTGGATGACCCCACTGATTATTGGTCTAGGTGATGAGAGACAGTCATTGTACTCTACAATCTGTTTACGTTCGGTTAAGAATGAAGCAAACCATGAGTACAGTGGGTCGTTTATTCCGAAGGACTTCAGTTTGACGAGAAGTCTTTTATGTGGGACCTTATCAAAGACTTTTTTAAAGTCTAAGAATAGGACTGATACAAGGAGTCCGTCGTCTCTTTTCAGAGTTGTATCATTCAGGTAGTCTACTAGGCATGTATCGCATGATCTTGACCTAAGAAATCCATGCTGGGAGGTCGAGATGAGACTATTAGTAAGTAGATGTTGGACTACAGCCGCCTTAACTACTTTTTCCATCACTCTAGATACCACTGGAGTTATGTTTATGGGTCGGTAGTTGACAACATTTACTTCAGGTCCTGTTTTAATTTTGGGAATAATATGTGTAGTTTTCCATGCGGTAGGGTAACACGCTGTTGAGAGTGATATCGCAAATAGTTTGAGAAGCAAAACGCACATATCATCACCCGCACGTTTTAGCATGCTAGCTGGAATACCATCTGGTCCATCAGTGTATGAGTGTTTCAATATACTAATTGCCTTAGAGATATTTTGTACATCGAAGTCTACATTAGTAATTTCATAATGAGGTACTGTGATTGGTTCTGAATCGTTTAGTGGTTTTTCGTTAGTTAGTGAGAAACAAGTGTTCACTAAATGGTTCCGTGACAAGTTTAGGGTCTTCGTATACTTGTTTGTCTTTAATGAATATGCTCCTTCTCGATTTGGAACGTTTAAGTTTATTTTGAAGGAGTATGGTGAGTTCAGAGGAGTCATTGTTAAGTTCGACTGCACGTTTTCCCTGCGCGACTGCTTTTTGTGTACGTATTGCTTCTGTTTGGATAATTATTTCAGTCATCGTCACCAAAGAGGAAAAGTCATTAAAGTTGTGGAATCGAGTACAATGTCTTTGAAGACGTCTACGTATACCGACCGGTATATAAAGATCTTTGGAGACTGTAGGTCTACAGTATTCTAAAGGGGCGATTTTGTTGATGATACTTCTGATGTTGAGATAAAATATATTGGTTAGTGTGTCGGTATTGTTCGCAGTTGTAGCGTGGTGTCGAGTTGAGCTTGACTATGAACACCGCTACCAGACTACGTGCCAATAGACCAATAAGATTCCGGTAGGCCAAAAATCAGAAGGCAGATGATAGTAGTAGTTGTAATATATTTGTTGGCGATCTCGTGGTATCGAAAGAATATCGAGATCGTGCCTAAGGAGTACAGATGCGATCGGCAAGAAAATATACGTGCGTAGTCGAAAACCTCGTAGAAGCAATGGAATACAATGGAAGACCAAAATGGCTGTTGTTAGCACAATTAAACAAACGAGCACAGTAAAACAGTCATTGGTACAATTGGTTATAATAATAATTGTTTTCATTGAACCAATCGCGTTCTGTTGACAAAAGTAGGTCACTACACAGTAAAGAAAGTTCTCCAATCAGTGCTTCTTAGGTAATTGTGGAAGTTATTCCAATCGACCTTGCGATAGTTTCTGCAAAGTGTTGCGGTTTTACGTCTGCCGGTTGTGGTTTTTATATTAAGGCCGCATATGACAATGTTATGATCACTACCTGGAAACGTTTTTCCAATATACACAGTATTGGGGGTGAGGCCGCTGGTAAAGACTAAGTCAAAGATATTTTAATGTCTGGTAGGGCTATTGACATACTGAGTCCATTGTCCAAGCTCTAGACATTCCATAAATTATTCATAACGCTTCGGCGTCTTGACTGGGAACCAAGGAATTTCAGGTATGTTAAAGTCACCACAAATAAGCTTGCCTGTGAATGGAAGGGATCAAGCTAGTGTGAATACCTCCGATAGTACTGCTGTGTTATCTATTGATGCGTTAAGTTGACGGTAAACACAGCCGAACAGTAAGGTGACGGAATTCGACGGCTTTAATACAATCCAAACCGAATCCTTCGGTTTGTTTAATTCAGGCATATCACACAGTAGTGAGTTCAGGCTAGAGTGAGCGTAAATCAGGCATCCTCCGCCTCGTCCTTTCAGTCTATCACTTCTATATAGGAAATAGTTATCAAGAGATATACTTAGGTCGGAAATACTACTGTTAGTCCATGCTTCAGATATCATTATAAGTGATGGTTGATATATGGATACGAACAAGGCTTAATCCGTCTTTTTATTACAGATCGACCTAGCGTTGATGAGACATATATTAAACAAATGGCCTACTAGGTTAAAATGAGTGAGAGTAAAGTCGAATAAAGTCGTTTTAGACCTCGCGGGTGTGAGATGAGTTAGAAGTGAGGGATTGAATGTTCTTCACTAGCTCGGTATTATGATAGCTAGACTTAGTGGGGGATGTATCAAATGAGCTAGTGAAGTTGATTTGAGAGTTTACCCAGGAGGAAAGAGTGGGAGTACTCTCTGACGGAAACTGTACGGGGGAAACGCGTTTATGTTTTGCATGTGGTTTGAAATAATTTGGGCTATATGTTTCAAAAGAGGTGTCACTAGGGGTCGTATTCCAAAAAAATCTTGTACAGGCCTACTGTGAAGTGTATGGTTGTTTGCAAAATAGTCTTCGTGGTTAGGCGCGTAGCCTCTGTTATAACTATTTACGCTAGCGTGAGAGGAGTCTGCTGCGCGTAATTGGAAGGAATTGCGACTGTGATTGTACATGGGAATCGTTTCTATGTGGTGGGTTGTTACTAAAGGGTGTGAAAAGTTTTCATTCTGAGAGTAGTTACAATTATGATCCTGGGGGATGTAGATAGGGTGTGAAGTGAGAAACCTATTATTACCATTCTTATTAATGGTTTTAAGCTCTATGGGGTGCTTGGAGTAATCAGTACTCTGGTAGTTTTTGTTAGTCTGCGTGTAAAAAGGCTTGTTACGCTGTAGCCCACTACCCATTTTGCAACTTAGAGGTGTTGAAGCAAGTTATATGGTATCAGCGGGGAGAACCTGTTCACTGTTGTTGGGATACCTATAGATCAGTTGGGTTCAACCTTATGTGTTCCCCTACTCGGTATCGTGAGTCTTGTCATTCCACCCTTTTTGTCAGAGCTGGAGTCTTTCGTTGTTTCTGTGAGATGAATTTAGGTTTATTAGAGTCAACCTGTGGAGTATCATTGTGAGGACTAACTTTTAAGTGTATGGGTTTAGTTGGATGCGTGTTGTCGCACGATTCACATCTTTGTACAGTACTGAGCGAGCAGCTGGGATTAGACATTTCGTTATGTTTCTTGGTGAACGTTGGGGTCCGTATTTTATCTAAAGGTTTCTGATCAGCAGACCCATCTGGATCAACAGAGTGATCGACCGTTCGTGGAGTGATGTCATGCTTATTGTTGCAATCCTATCGCTTCACGTCTTCTTACACGAAGTTGACAAGGCGTAAGGTCTGGAGTGACTTTTATGCTTTTGTATAGAATTAGTGAGCTAATATTTTTGCCCGAATCAATAAACTGTTTAGCATCGTTACAACAGCCAAACATAAACAGGAGGGGGCAAGTAGATCTGTCTGACGTTTTTCGAAGGCGGATGACTTTGCAGTTAACGTTCAGCATGCCGCATGCTCTAAGGCAAATATCCCTCAAATTAGATGGGTGTATGCAGTCAGGGAGGTTATACGCAACTGCATTGAAGAAAGCCATCACTCTTTTCGTCACTTCTTCAGCCACAAACTCCAAAATACACTCAGCTTTAGTGAGCTGCTCAAGATTCCTATCAGTGTCAAGGCCCCATATGTGCGTGAGGGGTGCTAGTTGCTCAAGTCTGCCGTTTATTTCGGCTAGAGAGTTTTGTAGTTGACGGATGTCAGTACTATATCTATCAGTATTTCCATGTGTATGAGACGAACTATTGGACTCTTTAGTTTTTGAAATTTTAGATTTAAGCCTTGGTTGAACGTACTGTCTGGCAGACCGCTGACGTTTCGATGCACATGGGTATATATGATAATCAGAAGTATTTGAATTATGGTAAGAACTAATAATCCCAGAAATAACGTAATTGGATCAAGAACTACTAGTTAAGCATGAACGAATGTACTGTATTTAGAATACGAAATCAGGCATTCAACGAGTACAAAGGAGTCATTACTTCATTCAAACACCACATCCGCCACAGCTTAAATTGGAGTCTAAGTGTCTGTAATCAACTGTACGTCTTCGTCTCAAGTTCATCCTGTGTCTGTTCAAAAGTGTATTGGATAAAGACTCTGTATTATCTAGAATGCACTCATTAGTATTAGAAATAACAACCGAAGTTGGAACAGACTCACATGGTTCCTGAAATTGTATTTGATCAACATGTCGATTGTGTGTACTTAAGTCATTGATATCTAGAAGTCGCATTATAGATTTCCCGACATTCTTCAGAACAATCCCCGTGGATGGTCGAAGATCATTGCCACGATAATATGTAACTTCTGCAGACTCCAAACATCTCATTTTCGACCTAAGAATTCTTCCTTTTAATAGTTTTGATGGAGTCTCTTTCGTCATCGAATGTCTGGCATTTCTATATTGCAGTAGAAAGGTATCTACTCCCCTCTCCAACTCATTAAATGTTGAGGCGGCAATAGAATCAATAGCAGTTTTTAACGTCCTGACAAAATTTTCTGCCTGACCATTGGAACAAGGATGTCTGGGAACAGTAAACAGATGTTTGCACCCTATACCATTTAACCAGGTAGTGACTGCATATGCAGCAAAATGAGAGCCGTTATCAGTCACTAACACCATTGGAACCCCTTCTCGACTAAACACCTTTCTTAATGCTTGAATTGTGAAGTCAGAATTTGGTGAAGTTGTAAAAAAACTTCAGGCCACTTTGAAAAAGAATCAATAACTACAAGCGCATAGTATTTGCCAAGAAACGGACCACAATGGTCTGCATGAATTCTCTGCCAGGTCTCAGACGATACTGGCCATGGAGTCCACTTCGAATGCTGATTTTTCAGTTTATGACACTTTTCACAATTGTTTGCTGTACGACAAATATCTGCATTTATCTCTGGCCACCAACATGTGAGCCTCGCCAATGATTTCATTTTTTCAACACCTAAATGTCCACTATGAAGATCTTTTAGGACAGATTTACACAATGAAGGAGGAAAAACAACACGATCATTTAAACACAAAATACCATCAGGAGTAGTAGATAGCTCATCCCGCTTTGAAAAATAGATAGGAAATCTACGTTTCAAATTAGCATTCCAACCTTTCCGTATAGCATTAATTATACATCCAAAGTATTTACGAGTTTCTCTAATGAGATCTGGACGTTTCACTGGTAAAGGTTGCACTAACAAACAGTCTGAAGTATTAACAGGTTCATCTTGTAATGACTGTCGAGAAATGTAGTCAACATGTTGAATTTGTTTGGCACTCCTGTGCTGAACCGTATAGTCATAGGCACTCAAAGCAATACTCCATCGTTGAACCATAGCAGCTGAGGAACGTGCTAAGGATTTTTCACGATGATAAATAAACTTTAAAGCCTCATGATCAGTAACAATAGTGAATTTCTTTCCGAATAAATATTTATGAAGTCTTTTAACGGCTCAAAACACAGCTAATGCTTCTCGCTGAGTCTGTGAATAGCCTTGTTCAGTAACAGTAAGTTTGCGTGAAACACAAATAACTGGTCTACCCTCCTGTTCCAAAACTGCGCCAATACCCACAGGTGGTGCATCAGTGATAAGCACAGACTGTACACTAGGGGAGTAAGTTCGAAGAACAGCATCACTTTGAAGAAACTTTAGTAGACTACGTAAGCATGACTCTTGTTCCTCACCCCATTTAAATGAATTGCATGTCAAAATATTAAATAAATAATTTGCACGACAAGAAAAATTAGGAATAAAACGGGAATAGTATTCAAGAGCACCCACTAGTGAACGTAGTTCCGTAAGATTTTTTGGGGACGGTGCATTTGTCAGTGGAGCTAGTCGTTTCATATCTGGTTTAAAACCATTACCATCAGCTAGGTATCCAAGACAATCAAAACTAGACACACAAAATGAACACTTATTTGGATTCACTGTAATATTCTTCTGAATTAAACGACGCAATAAACCAATAAGTCTCTGGTTATGAACTACCTTATCACAACCATGAACAATGAGATCAACTTGATTAACTTCAACACCTTCAAGATCACCAACTACCTTATTCATAACTTCCTGAAATATGGCTGGAGAACAACTTAGACCAAATGGAAGGAAATTGTATTTGAACAGACCAAAAGGAGTATTAATTGTCGTCAAAAGAGATGAAGATTGATCTAAAGGGATTTGGAGATAAGCATCTTTTAGGTCAACTTTCGAGAACACTTTAGAACCATGAAGTCGATTTAGAATATCTTCAGCCTCTACCCTCGTGCACGTTTGCTTCAACAAACGGGAATTCAGTGTTAATCTATAGTCACTACATATTCTAGGGGTTTTGCCATCCGACTTCAGTGGCGTAACAATAGGAGTACCCCATGCTGAGGACTGGATCGGTTCAATTATGCCTTTCCCACACAAATCGTTTAATGTTTTATGTACTGCCTCTCGAAGACCATAAGGAATTATTCGTCTTTTAAGAAAGACTGGTTCACCCTGTACTTGAAGTTTTATAGGCTGAATCTTCATACCTCCAATGCACTTAGCACACGTAGATATCAAATCTTTAAGTAAAGCATCAGAATTTTCTTTAGAAACTAGGAAAGACAGCTCCACTTTAGGCCTTTTCAAATCCCTTAAGCCCAGTATTGACAGTCCTGTTTCGCTAACTAAATATTCACAAGGTATGTATGAAGAGTTATCATCTCTTATTAGCAATTCATAACATCCTCGTATAGGCAGTCTGTGTCCAGTAATCCCCAATATTGATACTTCAGTGGGTCGTACCACAACGTTAGGATCTAAAGACTTCAAGTTCTTGAATGAAATAATGGACTCTATACTGCCTGTGTCCACAACAAAGTCATGACATGAATGAAGCGGTGTATATAATCGCTTTTGAATATGAGCATTACCTTTCGCCATGGCAGACAACGATAAATGATCATTAGGAACAGATGAATTATTGGGATCTAAATTACAAGATTTAGTACTACTCGAGGCAAAATGAACAGTAGCTTTGCATACTGATTGAATGTGTCCTATCTTACCACACCTAAAACGTTTAGCATTACGAAATGAATATGAATTACGAGAATGAAGTTTTCCACATGATAAACATTTGCCAAACTTGGTCTCACCTTTGTGATTTCTTTTGTAATTCCTTATTGAAACACGTTGCATATTTACGCGAGAATAGGAACCACTGTTAAACGAACGCAAGTTTGATTGGCCCTGAGATTGTATTCCATCATGACGACTAAGCAAAGTATTAGAAATATTCATCGACTGGATATCAAGTTCATTCACCGCCTCGTAGTTAATACACTTAGTTCTAGCATCTTGAAAGGAACAGTTCGACATTCTTAACAGCTCTCTTTCCAAACTCGGTATGTTAATTCCTGCAACTAATCGATCTCTCAGTTGCACATGAAGTTGATCACCAAAATTACATTTGGCAGCTTGTTTTTGCAATTCAAAAGACGAATTCCCTAACCTTTTGGTCGTTTTGACGAATCATCTTATGAAATTTCGCCCTTTCACGGCATTCAAAACTAGTACACTTTAAATGATTTAATAATAGCTCCTTAAGAGTTGCATAAGGAAGTGAGATAGGTTTTTCTGGAAATGCCAAAGTTTTTAAAAAGCTGTATGCTTCTCTTCCGATGAATGTCAGGAAATGTGCCACAATCTTATCATCTTTAACATCTTTCTTGGTCATGCTCCAGATTTCAAACCTTTGCAAATAATCCTCAAAATCTTCAGAAGTTGAATGAATAACTAACTGTTCCATTGCAGGCTCCATCGTGACGCCAGTATGATAATTAGAAGTATTTGAATTATGGTAAGAACTAATAATCCCAGAAATAACGTAATTGGATCAAGAACTACTAGTTAAGCACGAACGAATGTACTGTATTTAGAATTCGAAATCAGGCATTCAACGAGTACAAAGGAGTCATTAATTCATTCAAACACCACAGTATAGTGTCTTGTATGTCAACCAGTCTTACCGTTGGCATACTGCACGCAGAGATGGAAGGGCAGTAACATGGAGATTCGGGTGATGTTAGTGACATTTGTGTACAATGCGCATATTCTTCATTTGTCAAAGGTTTGACATTGTCAGATACTGAGTCGTCAGTCATAGGGGTTACAGATTTGGACCTTTTATTTGGCTTTGAAGTTGGTGAAATTTCTTTTTTACTGGAGTTACTGACCATGATTTCAAACTGGGTACAGAGCTCGTTAAATCAAATATAATATTAGAGTATTTGTAGTTGTTAAGTATTAACCTGGTTAATACAAGGATCGGAAACTATGAGTATATAATAAATTTTAGATCTATTTTAGACTAAAATCCGAAATCGGAATAATAGGAGCTAGTAAGTATCTGTCAAAATTTTTTTGTTTCATATCTAGAAGGCTAACATTGGGTGATGTGGTACCAGCACGAATCAGGGTTATCTGCCTCTCGTAGTCTTCAGAACGATCTTTTCCGTGACTGGGTTCTCCGAGGAGTTTGAGAGTGTTTGAGATTATGATGAATGATAGAATAGCGGGTGAGTGTATAACAGAAGTTCTCAAAAGCATTTTGTGTCGTTGGAGCCGTTCTTTGACAGGATAAATCTCAGCGCTCGAAGTCCCGGTGATCTCCAGATTCCGATCGAGAGATGCGACCATTTCGTCTTCGGCCGTGCTCGTGGAAGTCAGCTTCTGCGTAGCAGAACTAAGCTTCCATATTATCGGACTTAAACAGCATGATTTGGAATGTGGGAGGCGAAAGAGTCTTAATTACTTGCTTGGGAATCTCTTCCGTTATGATGACGGTAAAATAAAGTAATATGCGAAAAAATATCCGAAAATATGAAAACAATATCAATTTATGTAAAAATAGGAGCTAACAAAATAACATAGTGTTCCAATAAGGAACAGACGCATACATTATTGTTTTATGTACCTAATCACGTCGAGCCCACCACCAAAGAGATTTACAAAACTTTTATACGTAGCACCCTTACAACCGAAGCATACAAACTCAGTCAAATTAGAAGCCAGAAATGGAAGAGTTTGAAGATATATTTGGAAAGCTTTCAATATGTCGTGAAGCCTTTGTTTTAAACTGAATGACAGCTGCAAGCAATGCCTAACACGACTTACTCACTTGTGGTTTGATGCGGATGCGTGAACGAGTGCCTTCAGCTGGGGTGTGTACAGTAAAACGAATGAGGTGAGCTTCAACGTCGAAGACATACAGGACTATATATTTTGAGAACTTATTCGCCGCTACAGAGGACGTAACACCTACGCTTTTGAACACCATACAAGTAGATTTTAGATACTGTGAGTTCTTGATACTAGGAAGAGATGGCCGTCCAGTGCTTCCAGGGTTTCAGTGGTGGCCTAACACTGATAGGGTCATAATCTCAATCAAAACTCAACTGATACTCTCGATACATATATTGTACACCACTTAAATAAATTAGTTCGCGCAATCTCCTGATCATACCAAATAAGCCTGATGTGGCTGCAAACAGCATTTTTGATCTGGAAGTGTATCACATTCGTAAAAAAACTTAATCAAGGCTTGACACCATACAAAATAAATAATATGCTAAACAAATCTCAATACTATAAATCGAAATGACAGTATATGAATAATAAGACGGCAGAAGAATTAGCAATTAAAACAAGGTGACATATTGATGAACAAAATGAAAAAAACAGTCACGTAAGTGTTACTTGAAAGCTTGTTCTGCGATAACCACCGCTAATATAGTTCACTATATCAACAAATGTTCTTCTGCATGGTTGCAACCGACGGTAAGAAAAAAGATATTGAAGATGCCACAGGTATTCGGAGTTTGACAACGCTTTAACCAGTAGCACCTTCTAATACGAAGCGCACCCACCAAGTAAAATCAAAAGACAGAAGTGAGGAGATCGAAGATATATTTGATAAGCTATCAATATATCGAGTATCGTCTGATCTAATCTCGCTAGCGATTGCAGTAAATGCTGAGAACGGCGTTCCCACACGTGATCTGGTGCGGATGCTTGACCGAGCGCCTTCAGCTAAATGAGTGATGATCCTAAGACGTGGCCAGCCAGAAGTTTAAACCCAACGAGTTTTTCGTTGGCAAACAGTCTTCTGATAGCTTGCTAGGTTTAGCAGCGTCTGGCCGTCTTTCCTTACTATAATGGACCATGTTGTACAATACAGTAAAAAAACGTACAATGCAGATTTTCGTTTCTCGCAACTTCATCGTTCTTTTCATCATCTTTTCCAGTCGTCCTGGAAAAGAAAAGAAAAATATGTAAGTGCATGTCGGAATACACTCGTACGCGCGTGAAAACACAAAACGGGCGAAGAAAAAGGAAAACAAACTCATGCTCACGTAATAGCGTAAAATAAGATTTTTATAATATCGTTATCTTATTGTTTTTTCTTTTTTGAAATAAAAAAATAATAATATATAAGCATATTAAATTCAGGTTTTTTTTAAAAAAATTATATATAGTACCAGGGAAAATCGAGAGGATATAAAATGTTAACTTGTTTCTTACGTGCAGTAATCGTTCAAGTGTTCTGGAAATCTTACTCTTCTTCCAGAACGCGTTGTTTTGAGTTTATTTTCGGATACTGTCGCAGTATCAACGTGTGTGTCTGCTGTCGATTGAGGCATTATAAGCGCAGGAGTTGTGTCGTGCGATTGTATTGAAGGAAAATCGACGTGAATAGGATTTCCTTCTAAATACGCTGCTTTGAGGCGATCGATGCTGATGCTTTCGTTGATTCCGTTCTTATCGATTATATAGTACTTAGATTCGCGTTGAAGAACTTTGAAAGGTCCTTCATATGTTGATTCGAGAGGTCGTCGATGCGAGTCTCGACGCACGAAAACGTGTGTACTATGTAGTAAGTCAGGTTGAACGAAAACATCAGTTGATTGTGGTCGAGTGGAAACAGGTTTAACTGAACGCATTGCGTTTGTAAGCCTGTTCGCGTAGGAGGTTAGATCCATGTCCATCGAAGAGGATGAAGGGTCTGCGAACTCTCCTGGAAGTCGAAGGGTCGTACCATAAACGAGTTGAGATGCAGTGTATCCAATGTCAGATTTCACTGCATTGCGTATGCCTAGTAAGACGAGTGGAAGAGCGTCAGTCCACTGAGAAATGTTTGAGGCTGATAGTGACGCTTTTAGTTGTCGGTGAAAACGTTCTACTAAACCGTTTGCTTGTGGGTGGTAGGCCGTCGTTCGAAAGCGAGTGATTCCTAGTTTCATGGTCAGACAACGGAACAGTTCAGATTCAAACTGACGTCCACGATCTGTAGTAATGGTTGTTGGGCAGCCGAAGTTTGCTACCCACCTCTCGACGAAGGCGCGGGCCACTGTTTCAGCAGTAATATCTTTGATGGGTACTGCTTCTGGCCATCGAGTAAAACGGTCTACGCATGTTAAAAGATAAGAATATCCATTTGAATCTGGTAAAGGTCCTACCAAATCCAAATGAACATGGTCGAAACGAGAGTCAAAAGTTTTGAAATAGCTTAAGTGACATTTGTTGTGTCTAATAACCTTAGATTTCTGGCAGCTTACACAGGAGCATGCCCACTCCTTCACGTCTTTATTCATACCAGGCCAGCAAAACCGTTCTGCTATAAGCTTGATGGTTGCACGAACACCTGGATGAGAAAGTCTGTGCAACGTATCGAAGAAGTTGCGTCGATATTGTTTCGGCACGATTGGGCGATCCCTACCTGTAGATGTGTCACAAAGTAAGGTTTCCTTACCTTTTCCCATCTGTTTAATGCGCAGTTTAAGTGTTGTTGAGGAAAACTCGTGTTGAAAATCACTGCCTTCTTTTTGAAGCTGGGCGAGTTTTAGAAGGTCGATTTCTTGGGAACTTTTCGAGGAATTTATACGAGACAAGGCGTCTGCAACTACATTGTTTGCTCCAGAAATGTGTCCAATATCTGAAGTAAACTGCGAAATGTAGTCCAGTTGTCGAGACTCACGTGGTGAGTACTTGTCCGAAGAAGAGCTTAAGGAGAAAGTAAGTGGTTTATGGTCGGTAAAAATGGTAAATTCACGGCCTTCGATATAGTGTTGAAAATGCCGAACAGCACAATACATAGCTAGGAGTTCCCTACCGAATGTGCTGTACCTCGATTCAGTGTCTAACAACCGTCTAGAGAAAAATGCCAAAGGTTGCCAGGAGTGGTTAACCCATTGTTGTAAGACTGCTCCGATTGCTGAGTCGGATGCGTCTACTGAGATGCTAATGGGCGCTTTAGGGTCCTGATGAGCAAGCATTGCTGCTCGGGCGATTTGTTCCTTAACCGTGGAGAATGCTTATCGGGTAGTGTCATCTAGATTAATGGATTTCGCATTTCCACGAAGTTGGTCGGTAAGGGGTTTCATAAGTAACGCGCATTTCGGTATGAATCGTCTATAAAAACTTACCAGACCGTTAAACGTGCGCAATTGCTTGATGGTGGTCGGTTCTGGGTAATCCAGAATGGCCGCCACTTTTGTTCTAAGGGGTCGAATGCCATGCGCATCTATAGTGTGTCCTAAGAAGTCTAAGGATTCGGTTCCGATTTGGCATTTCTGAATGTTTACGGTAATGCCATGTTTTTGTAGTCGGTCGAAAACAAGGTCCAGATGCTGGAGATGTGATTCTTTGTCCGGACTTGCTATTAGACAGTCATCAACGTATGCATGTACGAAGTTGAGACCTCGAAAAACGTCATCTAAGAACCTTTGGAAAGTCTGTGCCGCGTTTCTCAGACCGAAATGCATTCGCAAAAATTCATAGAGTCCGAAGGGCGTTATAATAGCGGTTTTTGGGATGTCTTCAGTGGCCATAGGAATTTGGTTATAAGCTTTTACCAAGTCAATTTTTGAAAAGACAGTTGCACCTTTCAAGGTAGCTGTCAAATCGTGAATGTGTGGCAACGGGTAACGATCGGGCATGGTTTTTGCATTCAATCTCCGATAGTCACCAGTTGGACGCCAATCGTTGCTGTCCTTTTTAGGGACCATGTGCAACGGAGATGCCCATGGGCTATTTGACGGTCGTATGATTCCTAAGTTTATCATATGGTCGAATTCGTTTTTCGCCAACCTTAACTTTTCGGGGGCCAGTCGGCGTGCTTTCGAGAAGACAGGTGGTCCTGTAGTCGGGATGTGATGTGTAACATTGCTGGTTACACACGGCAATTTCGGTTGCGATTGGTAAATGCCAGAATATTTATCGAGTAGTGGTTGGTAGAAGGGGTCTATCGTGTGCATAATAGTGACTGGAGATAACCTGCAACCAGAAAAAGAAGTCAGGCAAACAGATAAATTAGTGTTTCCGTCTACTAACCTCCGTTTGCGCGTATCGATAATTAAGTTGTGGTGTTGTAGAAGGTCCATACCAATGATTGGCATAGAAACATCTGCAAACACAAAAATCCAGTGAATGGGTTTGCGTAAACCCACGTTAAGATAAACATATCTTTGGCGATTAGTAGCGATAGGCTTTCCGTCTGCCGCCTGTAGATTTAAAACGGGCTCGTGTAGCCTGTCGTCGGAATTCGCTGGGAGAACGCTAACCTCTGCGCCAGTATCTACGAGGTAGCGAACTCTCGTTATCACATCAGTGACATATAAAAGACGGCTATGTTCGCCGGCTACGGTCGCCGTTAACGCGTGCCGGCTTGGAAGTTTCCCGAAACGTTCTTCGCGTCGACGGATTTCGCGTTGGGGAAATTGCAGGGTTTTCTGCAATTTCTGGCAGACTTTCCGTACTGGTTATGGTACCAGCACCAATCAGGATTATCCGTCTCTCGAGTTCTAGATACAGATCGCCTACGTGATGTGCTTCTCCGCGGGGTAAGTGATCGTTTACGGTCGTTACAGAGTTTGAGATAGCGCGTAAGTGTATGACATAACTGTGTTATGTCATTCTGGGTCGTTTGAGGCTTTTCTATGACTGAAAAAACATCGGCGTTAGAAGACCTAGTGATTTCGAGAATGCGGTCGGCAGATGCAGCTAGCTCGTCTACGGCGTTGTTTTGGAACGAGACCAAAACAGCTTGCACCTGTTGAGGAAGTTTGGATAAGAAACGTTGTTTGAATAGGCCGTCATCGAAGGTTCTTTGGCCAATGACTTCTCTCATTCTTTGCAACATGTCTGTGGCAGAACCGTGTTGCAGGTCAATGTTGTTAAGGAGTTGGTCTAACCTTTGTCGATCGGTTAGATCTCCCCGTTTAAGGATGGCATGTTTCAGGGTTTGGTATGGATCAGAAACATCACTAGTAAACATACTAGGTGTTACGTACCTGTTGAATTCGCGCGGTAGTGCCTTGACTACTGCGAGGAATTGTGCACGCGCATCGTTCACAGCGTGCTCGAAGAAGTCGGCTTCTGCGTAACAAAACCAGGCTTCGATGTTGTCTGGCCAGAAAGGCATAAGTTGGAAAGAGGGTGGGGACACAGTCTTTAACTTAAATACTTTAGGGGTCTGTTCAGTCATAGTAATATATCAAGTACGAAAAGTGAACGAGTGGGAAATATATATAAAAACCCAAAAACACGGAAAAAAAATATCACAATGTTAAAAAAAGAAGTTAAAATAAGACAATGATATATAAAATCACAAAAAGGAACAGACTCACAGTTTACAATATGGTGTACCAGATCACGTCGGGCTCACCAATGAAGATGCCACAGGTATTCGGAGTTTGACAACGCTTTAACCAGTAGCACCTTCTAATACGAAGCGCACCCACCAAGTAAAATCAAAAGACAGAAGTGAGGAGATCGAAGATATATTTGATAAGCTATCAATATATCGAGTATTGTCTGATCTAATCTCGCTAGCGATTGCAGTAAATGCTGAGAACGGCGTTCCCACACGTGGTCTGGTGCGGATGCTTGACCGAGCGCCTTCAGCTAGATGAGTCCACTAAAACTGTGGTCAGCATCCAATGTCGAAAACTTACAGAGCTATTTGATTTTGGGGAATTATTTACCGCTACAATATGAATCCAAAAGCGTCACTAATAACTCTTGAACACTTATGTTCGGCGATAAATGGTGTGCTTCATAAAGTTTTTCTGATAGATTTCTAATTACGGTGACTTCACAGTGCAGTGTTGCAGATAATAATCACCCACATATCAGATTTAAGTCCCGAATGGATCCTCTTTATTTATTAGCAATAACTTTTTGAGATGCAATGCACCAGGAATAAAAGGAATGTAGATTATGTCAGGACGAGGCCTCCTTTCTGTGTCAACCACGTCCACAAATTACAGTTTTTCCCAAAACTAATTGACCTACAACAGTCCATCATCGAATGATCAGAAAAATATATTGCTATTTAAGATAAAGCGCAAATTTTTGATATCAAGACATGAGTGTGAAGAAATCAACTAAATCACACTAGCCCATCATGAACATTTTTTTTTTAATTATATGATGCGCGAACAATAAGTTATGCGTTACTCCGATGGGTGTACTAGGGTTACAACTGGCAACAACGCTAGTGGCTGCAAGTGTTCTGTCGAAAGTTATTTCTTTCTTTTCGTTTACACGTTTCTTAATTACGGGTCTCACGCGATACGCCGTACCAACAGATCAACAGCTTCTAGAAGCCAGTGGGAACTGTAAAATAAAGATCAAAGGTATGTTTCTATAGCTTAAGGTTTTCTTTCCTGTCGCTTGTCCTCAATTAAATACAAAAAATACACCCCTATATATCTTCACAGTATTCTACATGTGTTTCTCGTACAATTGTCCCGGATAATTAAACCTGAGCTACGTTGGTCTCACTATCATGCTTACTAGACGATATGAAATATAGACATAATAGGATAAAAATTACGTCAATTTCTCATTCGTAATACAGGCATGGCCATTAGCAGACTTAGTTTAGTACCGCACTGTTTTAGGTTGCGAATGGTGATGAAATATTGCGTACGTATTCTGTTCATTGTTTCCCGTTCAATCACCTTTCACAAACAACCTATCAAAATTTCCTAGGTTCTTTTTGTCAAGGACTGGTGGGTTTTCATCTAATTACTGAAGCACAAGATTTGTCTTTAAAATGACCTCTTTGAGAATTGGAGTGTTAGTTACAACAAAATTAGACAAATTCTGTAAAATCCGCTTTATGAACTCGTTTCCCCTATAGTTCATAATTCTTTCTGTAGGCAAAATAACTCTCAAAGTGTTTTCGTGGGTCCGTTTTTGCATTTGATTGGTACGGATGTAAACCAGTTATACTTAAGTTATAAGATCAGTGACCCCAGTCCTTGGAGTATTGGCACAATGTTCATGTATCTGGCTACCGAAACACGATACTAATGTCTTATGGTGCTTATATTAAAGTCTAACTTTCAGTGTTTTCCAAAAAATGTAGGTCATCCCAGTCGCTTTTACTTCCAGATCACGATAGCTTGTTCATATACTGTATCTAAAACTTCGTCCAGCACTAATAGTTGTCAATGAATGGGTTTGTTATTCCATGATGTTTAGGCAAAGCGAATTGTTATCAGGTGCTTTTAGGCTTTCGCCCACATTATATCTCCCGTATTCATGACTAAACCTCAAAATGATACTGGATACTCATCCATGAATGTCGAGACTTCTCGAAAATTTAGTCTAAGTTTGGATCATAACTTTTGTATCTGAAAATCGCATAGAAATTAGTGTGCTGGATTAACTGTCGAAACGTTCGTGTGAAGATGAATGGAATTTACCTAATTACAAAATGTGGTACTTAAGACCTGACACGTCAATCATGAATTTGACCAAAAATCCACTAAATCTCTGCATCATAATGACATTAGTCCTAATCGGTGAACTACAAGATTGCCCTGGTACGGCCGAGAGTGGGGAGAGTTCGCTCTCCCTCTCGAAATGCTCTCACATGGCTACGCGTATATAGCCTCTGCCAGTAGCTAAGTGGATAACGCGATGGTGTTTGAAGCGGACGGTACTGGGTTCGAGTCCCAGGGTGAACATCAACTCTGAGATGCAGATACATCCAGCTGACGAGTCCCAAATAGGACGAAACGCGCGTCCTGGATTCCACTGCTAGCCACTATCCATCTTTGCTTATAATCTACAAAATTTATTATTAGTGACCATCCAATTCCATAAGGGATATTGCAAGGACGAGTGTTAATGTTATATTTGCTACATCATAAAAATTGTAACTGAGAGCACGTTCTACAACATATCGCCCATCTTAAAACATAACCGCTTTTATTTTAGGAAAAAGAAAGAGAAATGACTTACTTTCTGGATCCCCCAGTGGAACAACTTGTCACTCTGACACTTTCTATTTTCCCCGCTCTACAACTATTCATCTGAAGCAATCACATGTATCTACTTCTGATATCGCCATTTTACCATTATATTCTAGTCACCAATGGCTAGTCGACTTCACTGTTTGTGCTTCTTGTGTATATTTAATTAACGAAGTAGCCTATAATTGTATTATCCCATGGTATGAGGGTTTTGACCGAAATCAAACAAAACTATCACGTGCTAGTACAAAACAAGATTCTTCTTATCCCATATCTCTCAATGTACGTATCAATTTAAGTCTAGTTTGGATGACTTTAAGCCTTTGGTTCACCATCCGCACTCTAGTTTCTTTAACAGCAATATACTTCCAATCTAAAAATAATGCCACAAAAGTCGAAGCTCGATATCCTAAATTCACTACAAATACAGCACTTACAAACGCATCTTCAGGTGAATGTATACTCATCCTTACAGCTGGCTTTTTCTTCCTCGTTACTGCAACTTTATTTCTTTCGCTTGATGGAACGTTGGTTGACTTTGGTCTTCAAGCTGCTTACGGGAATTTGACTTTTGGAGAATTCTCATCTTCTAAATCTCCAATTATTAGTTGGGGTGCATTTAATTTCATTCTAGCTGTTATAGCCTGTATAATCGGTTCACTGTTTGTTTATCCGGGAATAAAATTTGGAAAGATATACTTAGACACAGTTAAGTAAGTGTATATTTTGTAGTGAATAATAATCGATTTTTAATTAAATTTACTGTGTTTGTATTTTAATCCCTTTGTAGATTATCTAAGCAGCGTTTATTAAATCATTTGCTCCCTTTAAACATTAGGCTCTAGAAAACTATCAGTACCCTAGTTACAGTGGAAATTAATAGTGTCCTAGACTTGTCGTACCAGATCGTAAATTTTATTCATTTATTTGAACACATAAATATCGGTACAAGGGGCCACCAGATATATATGCGCCACACAAAACAGTGAGATTGGGAAGCGAAAAAGAATGTAAGGTGTGTATAAGAAGAAAAGAACAATAACGACCACAAATTAGTGTATGGTAGTGTAGTAATAATAATAATAGTGGGGGAAACAGAAAGGTACAACCAGAAGAATTCTTTCAGTTAAGGAAGTTACAACCACTTTTTATGAAGAAAGTAAAAGGTTACAGCAGGATCGCCACTGGCTTCTGTTCTGGGCCATATTTGATAACGTCTATAGCCACTGTGTTGCACCATCTCTCAGACCCCAGCAAGGGAGTCGAGAAAGGCCAACAAAAGCCAGTCCTGTACAGCTTTCTATCATACCATGTCATACACTGACCACCTCTCCGCTTTTTCCAACCAGTCCTAGTGTCGGCAAATCATGCATGACATGGAATTCTCAAGGACGATATTCGTAGAACATGTCCAAGCCACCGAAGTCAATGTTTCAAGATGGTGGCACTAATCGCATTATCGTCTCTGCATCCAAACACACGATTAATGAACCTCTGCATTAATAACATAGTGTTGTCACTGGATGTCAGCAATCCTTCGGAGACAACGATGGTCAAACACAGAGAATCGTCTAATATCCTCAGCTCGAAGAGGCCAGGTTTTACAAGCTTAGAGCAAAACCGCTCTCACCAACGCGTTGTAGATCCGACCTTTTACAGCCAGACTGACATCACAAATGCCCCAAAGGTGGCCCAGATTGGTAGAAGCCGCTCTGGCTTTCCCTATACGTGAATCGATTTCATCACTCATGCCACCACCAGCACTTATGCAGCTACCTAGATACACGAACTTCTCGACTACTTCTATCTGCTCACTATCCAGAGTGAGTACAAGATTAAAATCCTGCCAGTCTTGTAGAAGTACTTTGCACTTCGGAGGCGCAAGGCACATACCATACCTACGGACACTGATTGCCAAGTGGTTAAGTGCGGATTGCGTGGCTTGGGTATTATCGCACAGTAAGACAATATCATCCGCATACTCAAGGTCGAGAGGTCTTTCTCCAGGCAACAGATCCACACCACCACTCAGTCAGTCAGTCAGTCAGTAACAACGTGGAACTTCGTACGTACGTACATCAGTTCGAGTTGCCATACCACATTAGCACAGAGATTCAGTTATCGATTCAAATCCCATAGTGGTAGAGGTACTGAAAGTATAAGTAGAGATAGGGGACATTAAGGTTTGATGATGTTATTAAAGGAGTATAGTCCAGTGGAATAAATTGGGAAAGAAAATAAAGGACATGAAGAATTCAGAAGATTAGAGTTTGAGAGAACACAAAGAGCGGATGCACCTGCGCCATTGCAAACGATTTTGAGCCATGTCATTCAAGGTCTCTAACCATCGGTTGCTATCGTCTCGCGGTCCCCAACCAGGTAGTCTACACCTACCAACATGACTCAGTCCACTTGTCAGTGACTTCATGGATTTGTGCCGTGTTTTGGTCTGGCCGCCCCTACCTTTCTTCCAACCTACTCCTACACCATAAAACATAGCACGTCGGGGCAGTCGGTGGTCGGGCATGCGCAACACATGTCCCAGCCATCTCAAATGATTGAGTTTCACTACTTCCTCAATTGATTTTCCATCCTTACCTAGTACCCGTTTCCTAACAACTGAGTTACTTACTCGGTGGTCCCAGGATATACGAGCAATGCTTCGAAGACATCTATGGTCAAATACTAGTAACCTACGAATATCCTCTACTCTTACCGGCCATGTTTCACTGCCATAAAGTAGGACGGAACGAACTGCTGCGCAGTAAAGACGTCCTTTGGTTGATAGACGGATATCTCGCCTACGCCATAAATGACGCAAGTTGGCAAAAGCTAGTCGAGCCTTTTGTATCCGTGCTGAGATTTCGTCACACACCAAACCACAAGGGCTGATGAGACTTCCGAGATAAGTGAAGCGGTCGACACGCTCAACTACTTCACTCCCTATCACTAGTCCGGGTGTCGACGCAACCCAATCCTGAAGTAACATTTTGCATTTCGAGGGAGAGAATCGCATGCCGAATAGGCTTGCATTGTTGCTTAGAGTGGTCAACAGACTCTGCATTCTGTCAGCGTCTTCACCAAATAGAACTATGTCATCGGCATATTCTAAGTCAACAAGTGGATCTCCCGGTAGAAGTTCAACTCCTGGAAATTTAGATGAGGAAAGTGTCATCTCTAAAAGGACGTCAACGACAAAGTTAAACAAGAATGGAGAGAGTGGACAGCCCTGACGAACACCACTTGAGGTAATCACTTCTGATGACAGTTCACCATAAGCTCTCACTCGACCAGTTGTGTTCGAGTAGAGAGCCTTTATAAGGTTGACGTACTTCTTTGGTACTCCCTTCAGTGACAAACATTGCCATAGAACCTTACGATCAACAGAGTCAAATGCCGCCTTAAGGTCGAGAAATACTACCATTGTGGGACGTCTGAATGTGTGTCTATGTTCTAGGACCTGACGTAGTGTGAATATCTGATCTATACAACCACGTCCAGGTCGAAAACCAGTCTGGTTTTCTCTAGTCTGCTCTTCACGAGCTTTGGTTAGGCGTCGAAGTATTACTGAAGCTGATATTTTAGACACTATATTAGTCAAACTAATTCCTCTGTGATTGTCACAGGAGGACTTTTGTCCTTTCTTATAGACTGGTACAATCAGTGATTGAGACCAGTCAGATGGGATTACGTCCAGTTCCCAGATTCTACCTAAGACCTCAGTCAATCTCGCTGCTAATACTGGACCGCCATCCTTAAAAATCTCAGGGGTAAACCTGTCAGGGCCTGCTGCTCTCCCACGCTTCAGATTTCCTATAGCTTTTTCAACTTCGTAAAGAGTCGGAGGACTTACATCAACTTGCCATTCAGGTCGACTGGGGATCGTGGGAAACCGAAGTGTGGCTGAAGGCCAGTTGAACTGATCCCTAAAGTATTCTGCCCATCGATCCAATCTCCTGGATTGAGAATGAATAATATGTCCATCTTTCTCTGCGATTGTTTCGCTAACAGTTGGGTTCCTAATACCGGTTTCCTTAACAAGTCTGAACAGTTGCCTGCTGTTACCTATTGCCACTGCCTTTTCCATCTCTCTTGCTTTCGCTACCCACCACTGTTCACGATCTTTGCGCAGGCTTCTAGTCAGCTTACGCTTAAGCTGACTCCGCTCTTCGTTATGTTCAGAGCCAGATGGAATGAGTTTTCGAGCATCTATCAGTGCGGTAGATGCTGCTGAGATCCAGTGTTTCTCCCTAACCTTATGGTTTACCGTACTTGCAGACATCACTGCTGTTTCTACAGTTTTTCGGATGTCATTCCATGCTGCCTCGGGGTGGGTATCACTTACATGGCTGCCTAACTGTTTTTCTAGATGTTCCTGAAATATACTCTTAGCTTGACTATCATTAAGTAGGACCCTAAGGGGTTTCCTTGCAGCATGTTTCCTACGTCCAGTAAGACGTAGACAGATACGCGCTCGCACTAGAGCATGATCTGAGTCTAAGCATGTGCTCCAGAATGAGCGACAGTCTTCTATCGAGCCCCTCCATCGGTGGCTGATAGCGATGTGATCTATTTGGGTCCAGCGTTGAGACGAATTAGGGGGTCGCCATGTCAAAAGATGTTTTTCCTTATGCTTAAAGTTAGTGTTTGCAAGAAACAGGCGGTTATCTGAGCATAGCTGCAACAGACGGTCGCCGTTATCTGTTCTTTGAGCCGCGACACCATAAGATCCACCCAGGTGTCTTTCCTTTTCGCTTAGTTTACCTAGTTGAGCATTAAAGTCACCAGCCACTATTACTACATCTGAACGCCTAGCTTTTCGGAGAAGGCCAGAAAGCTTTCTGTAAAACTCATCTTTTACATCATCTGAGCTGCAGTCAGTGGGAGAGTAGGCAGAGACGACGAAGAGGCAACGACGAGTGTCCCTATCTTTTCGAATCCTTACTGTTCCGTTTAGTCGGACAGCACACAAACGACTGTCTACTGGGATCCAGTCTAAGAGAGCTAGTTCTGCCCTAGGACTCAATGCTATACCTACGCCAGCGAGGCCACGGGATGCAGCATCAGGGCTTCCAGATACACGAAGCGTAAATCGAGTTGGTTCGTTACTTAGACATGGTGCAGTCAAATGAATGACACTACTAGGATCCTGTGTGCGCGTTTCGGAGACGCAGCACACATCGATGGAGCGAGATTCTAAAGTCTTAGCTAAGGAAGCCTGTTGTCCTATTTGGCACAGTGTTCGGACGTTGAAAGCTCCTACGTGTAGTTTAGAGCGTGGTTTCAGGAGACCAGGAATAACATTCCGCGTACTCGAATCGTTCGCACTAGCGGGGCGAGGTGATAAAGGGACGTGAGAAGGGTTAGTCGTGGAGATAAGAGAGTTATTAGGAGGTGTAGGAAGGATTTGAATGTGACCAACTTGGTCTCGTGTGCTGTTACGGGTATGAGGGCTGATATCACTTCCTGGTTGCCCACACCGTGGAAGGGTATTTCTTGGGGGACCTGAAAAGGAAATCGGATTAGTGTTGGTCTTAGCGACCTGAGTGCGTGACCGCAGAGCCCAAGGGACAACTGCTTGAGGCCGGTCGCGCACGGCCTTTTTGTGGGAGGTTTTTAATGTGTTAGCTCCTTTCTTCAAAGGGCCTTACCGCCGGAGACGGAAATCCGTGGGGTAAGGTGAGGTGTGACATTTTTAGGGTCAACCTTTTCTAACCCCTTCCTTCCTTGTGAGAAGGCAGCATCGCTGCAGATGCTGGTTGTCCGAGGGAAACACCTTACTGCTGTCACACCTCTGTACAGTCAGCAGTACGACTTCGCCCTCAGACCTTGAGTTGCTGCTTTTAGTCTTACCGTTCTCCAATCGACCTGCCTGGCATGGTAGAACCTGCAGGAACTTGAGTTCCAGCCAATATAGCTCGGTTGGGTCATCACGATAGGCAAGCCCGACCACCACGTCAAGGTAGCAGCTACGGTCGGGCCACACCACCACTACTTACATCCGTCAGAGCTGTTTCCAGACAACCCCAGAGAACAGACCTATCCAACGAATCGAAGGCAGCCCTGATGTCAAGAAACACTAGGATTGTTGGCCTTTGATAAGTATGATGGTGTTTTAACATTTGGCGGAGGGTGAAGATGTCAGACTGTAAAATGTGTTTATGTTGAGAATATATAACATCCATCACATTCTGGAACAAAGTTCTGTAATCAATCCATGGTTTTGCTGACCTGATCCTTCGAGAAATATTTTTTAAAACTCTAAGTGATTAATAATAAATTTATTGTCTAGCACAAAATTACAGTTCTTTCGTAAAATGTGGAAACAATACATTAAATACTTCATTTGCAAATCTTCCATCAAATGTCCTTTACAACCTTCAGTTCAATCTTCTCAATCTTCTTCTGACAGGCATTCCATGTCCGATTGGTGTTACACACTACTCATGTCTGTCGATATAGGTAGCGTACACCACAATGAGTGAAATTATGTCTTATCGTTTTTTTTATTTTGTCATATACCATTGTTGTCGATCGATGTAAATTGTCTATTTTTATCTGTGTAAAAGCTATACTTTTTCATGCTTTTCAATATCTAATTGAACGCTCGAACGATGTCATCCTGACTAAATCTATGCACACTTTCTGCATATTTTACACAGTACGCCACGTGAATCTACTTGCTTTATCAATCTTTTCTAGCTGCTTGAAATACAACGATCCTTAAACAATGCCTGAAAACTGGTCGATCAGTAGGGTTGTGGAAAATAACCATTATGAAATGGCTTCTAAAAACAACAATTGGAGTCAGATCAGTTATCAAAGAAGCCACTAGAAGGTTGCTCATGTCCCATTAAACCAGTTGCTCATCAACTTTCGTACCTGAACACGAAATAAATACCAAATAAAAACAGTCCCTAGAAATCTTAGTGAAAATATTTGGTATAAATACCACAAGAATAAGAACCTTCTTTATCTCGAAAATTAAATATTTTAAGTGAGTAATTTCATAAAACCCAATAGAAAGCTGTATAATAAATAGTAAACAGTAATGTAGTCGATAGCACTTTAACGTCTTATAATTCTTATATCATTTTTCTATATTTAGACAATGTCCAATATCAGTAATCAAACGTATCATACTACATCTGAATTTCATATGTCCAATAATTCCTATTTTACTTTGGCTTATTCCAATCACTGATCATATTTCTAATTCATTGATTACGCTCACACATAGTAATTCATTGACTGGGAAACCTTTTCTCATCGTAATTGTCAACTTTATGTCTACTCTATTCATAAAACATTTGGATAGTATTCGACTACTTGTATCTTTGGTAGTTGTACTCTTTCGTCTTTCAACTGTTCGTTGGACATTACAAGTATGTGTCTATTTTTTATGCTCATTGTTTAATTCATATGTACTATTCTTAGTATAATGATGTATTAAAAGGTTAATGTAAGAGTGACTTAATCTTTTTTTCCGAATAGTTTTTAGGGATTCTTGAGATGCTTCCATAAAACTTTCTTTGCTAGTGCTTTTACTTAGTAATGAAACTAGATATAAAATTAATAAGTTGAATATTTTTTTCAAATTACTTTCGTATTGTTTCTATGCCTCGGACACAGTACTCATATTCTTACTTAAAAAGTAATCATGTCACATAAATCACATGGCTTATATATTTTATGGAATCCACTCCATCGAAGCCCTAGCAGGATATTAAAATTACCACTACAATTTCCGCCAATATTGGAAAATGTTTCATCAACAAGAATCCCTGAATTCAATAGTGTACACCCAGTTATTCTTCGTCGCTTGTCGTTTTAGGTTTGTGATATTTGTTAAAGATCACCGTGACCTGAAAAGCAATAAATACAACGGTCGTTTGGTAAGTAAGTTACAAGAAGAAAACCAAATATATAGAAACATTGATATCAGTACTAGCAGAAATATCACTATAAGTTATGGAAAGGAAAGTAACAAAAATGACATCATTGGCAATGAAATAACGAATTAATGAATTTTGAGCTCTGTAAATGATTTTGACCCATACCCCTTAAGGCCTGTAACAGTAAACTTCAAACCCCTTGTAAATTATATTGAAAACCCTTAACTCTTTTCTATATGCGTCATTTCAACAGTTGCGAATACAGGTTTACTGAGAATTAATATTTTACCATGTATATATCACGTGTATCGCTTTTATGTATATGTGTATAATATAAGCGTATAAAGAGTTCAGGAGTATGCAAGTGTGCAAATTGTAACTTGAAGGTCCCATTACACCTTGTCCTATATTAATTAGAGAAATGACTTATTGTTTTAATCATTTGGTTACGTGTTCACTTACTTCAGTTTAAGCACCTAAGTAGTACCATCATTTCTCACCAAAATACTTCGTTCAAAGCTAAATACATGAACGTATGGTTTCTCACTTTTAATATATCTCATACCATGTAGAAATAACTATTCGCTATTTTCTGTCTTCGATGGTTCTCTACCGAAAGTTGATCTGTGATGTAAACTAGTAAATTAAATAACCTCTAAAAACTCATGCAAATAATAGTAATAATGTCCTCACTAGTGATTAATTTCAGTCAAAATTTTCGAGCTTCAAATGAGAAGCTATGTCAGGCTCGAAACAAATATCACCAGTGTCAATGGACGATGGCTACACAATAACTCGACTTGATCAAAGTGAAAATGTGGACCTTTGGGTACTAACTCAACAGCTAAAAATTCAAGCGCTCATGACGAGTCATAAAGGTCCTCCTGGTTTCGATCCCTAACAGGAACCTAAGTGCGCACTTCTGGGAAGCTCCATAAATAGGACTAAATAGCTCTCCACTCTATTTTTTTTAACGACCGTCCAGCTGGAGTTAGCTTGTAATGTGGAATATCTTCAAATCAACCTATCTCCATTAGTCACCTATGTCGTTACTTGTCACGATTTACAGCCAACCAATACGCAACAAGAAATTGGAAGACTGATGCCCTTTGCCTAACGGTCGGCCCAATACTAAATGGCCTCAAACGAAGAGAAAAAACGCAAGGCCAATGTTCACCGGCCCAAAATAATAATTATTTTTCAGACATATATATATATATATATATATATATATATATATATATATATATATGATTGGAAAATGGAATACTATGTACTGAAATAATTGGTTTTAGTTTATAAGTGTGTCATGAACGAGATTTGGGTGGTGACAACCAATTTATTGCTTGATACAAAATTACAGAATATTTTGGTAAAATTTGACAACCATACATAGAATACTTCATTTGCAAATTTCCATCATTTTTCCTTTACATTCTGTATAATTCCTTTCTATTTCCCTTTCTATCATCTTCAACACGATCTTCTTAGCCTTCTGCTGTCTGGCTTTCCACTTCCGACTGGTGTTACATACTACTTATGTCGACAGACATAAGTAGCATACACCACAAGTGGAAGATGCTATAGCAAAAGATAACGGTTCAAATAAAAGCTTAGAACTATGGCAATAAAAAAATAATGAAACTAAAATAATTAATAGAAATGCAATCAATATATGTAAATAAAGTCGTAGAAAAGTAGCTTTGAAAGTTTTTACCTCTTAGTTAAATAGTCTCTTACAACGTTACTGATTCTAGGTGTTTTGCACTTTCTTCTCCACCATAAGTAGTGTTCTTAGAATAACTAAAATTTTCAATCTATCGAATTTATTACCATTTGGTTACAATATAACTTAATCAACTATTTTTCTTGTTATTGTTAAATAATTGAGTAATTCAAATGTACTAATAACAATACTTATTTCAAATTCACTTTTATTTGTTTTTAAAAAACACAATAGGCTTATTTAAATTCTGCCCAAGATAAACTGGATAGATTTACCCATGAAGCAGGACAAACTTCAAATAAAGAAGTACAACGATTAGTTGCAAGTATATTTTATTGTTTAAACCTAGTTGCTTTACAGTATATTTCACCTTGTTTTCTTTTCTTATGTCTTTTATGCTTATATAAAAATTTATCAGGTCTATCATGGTTACCTTATGATTATCATCAACAACAATATCTTTATTCCTCTGATACATTAAATGTGTTACCATCTTTTGTATGGAATATTCAAAATAATTTAACTAATTATTTTTTAATTGATTTCATGAATCAGAATAATTTCACTTCATGGTCAACTGTATTTATGCAAGCTAGATATATCTTTAGTCAAATTATGGATCATTTCTTATTTCATGGAATGATTATTTCACGTGGTATATTTGGATTTTTAGTATGGTGGACGATAACTAGTTGGCAGTTGATGTGTTTTTTAGGTTTAGCTTATCATCGATTTGCAAATGAATAAGAACTACAGTGAAATTAGACTTATCCTCTGTCAAATTAAGTGAAATATCTTTTATTTTCTTTTTGTAATTTAAACCAATTAATCAACTTTACTTCTTACACTGTAATTTAATTTTAGTATTATTGTTGTTACATTGATGATAGTATTCCCTTTTAGCATTTGTTTCCGATAAAACCAGCAAACATACATCTCTCTCTCTCTCTTTCTATATATATATAGTTCCTTTTCACTAAATGTTTTCCTATTTTCACGTTTTGCTCTCCCTCATTTTTCTTCGTAGATTAAAATATGTAGAATATTATTATTTAATACACATGTTTAATCGCTTGACTTTTATTTTATTATACAATTGATACTCCAATTATAAATTGATTCAAAGAATGTGAAATCAATGCAAATGAGTACTAATGATGAATCTTGTGAGTAATTTTCGTGTCAGCTCCGTACTTGTTGAGACCTAACCGCTGGAGACGGAAATCCATCGGATAAGGTGAGGTGTGCATTTTTAGGGTCGACCTTTTCTAACCCCACCCCTCCTTATGGAAAGGCAGCATCGCTATTATGCTGGTTGTTTGAAGAAAACACTTTACTGCTGTCACACCTCTGTACAGTCAGCAGTATGACTTCGCCTTCGGACCTTGGGTTCGCTGCTTTCAGCCTTACCTTGAAGAACGTTTGTTCCAGTCAGTATAGCTCGATTGGTTCATCACGATAGACAAGCTCGACCGTGGAGTCAAGGTAGCAACAACGTCTAGAAATCAGTCATGGAATAACATTATGCAGCTAGAGGAAGAGAAATATCCTAAATATTGGGCTGCATTGGTACTCAAATCGTTCAATAGACCGCATTAAATGTTGGAATCTTTCTTAAATAGGACAACGTCATCTATATTTTTCAAGTTAATAATTAGATCTGGTAGCTGATCTATTCCATGAGTGTCACACGAAGAAAGTTTTATCTTATGAAAAATGAGAAATGAAAAAAAGGACAACCCTGACAAATCCCATATTGGATTAGAAATTGTGATGAATGCTAAATCTACACCGTACCATAACCATTAGTATTTGAATCAAGATCTTTTAAAGTGTTAGGCTACTTTTTTGTCACTCCCTTCAGTAGAATGCACTTCCATAAGACCTGCCAATAGATAGAATCATAAACCTTCATGTTGAGGAATATGTTCATAGAGTTTATGTATACACTGTCACTTCCAGTATATACTATAGGTGACAACTAGAAATTAAAATCCAGCAGACCATAATATTCAGAAAGTAGTCAAATGAATCACTTACTGTACTTATAATTCTGTTACTATTAGTGTATGCCTTCGGAAATTGGTTATGTTTTACAAAACCTTTTCAGATGACTGTACTAAGTACTTGTGTTACTGAAAACATGTGTCAAGATAGTATTGGATTAAAGTCTTCACCTTAATCATCTCTAGATGGTTCATAATACTATCTGACAAATGGTCATCGAACTAGTTCAGTTCAAGGAATCCTCGATATCAATTAGTCTCTCTCTCTCTATATATATATATATATATATATTTATGTAAGTTATTCAACTATCCTCATGTTTAGTACAAAACAACATTCTACACTGGCTTCTAGGAGACAGTTAAAATTGAAAACCGAACTGACAACTTCTACTAGTGTAAATTATACTTTGAAATTTAAGTAGGTCTATAGATTTAGTTTCAGTTATTTGAAGTAAACCTGTCGCTCGTTGACAGTTGTAGCTTTACACCGATAACTCTAAATATAAGTGGGGCCTAATTTTCCTCAGTATGTTTTCTTGATTAAATCTCTGTGACGTTTTACAACGGTTCTCGAGTTTTCTCACACCAGGCAGGCTTATATTTAGATTGACGAAACCGCAACTTTGACACATGTACATTTCAAAAAACCGCTTTTCTTATTTAACTCAATACTAGGATTGTCTGATAAACCATGTTTTTGTAAATCAAACTTCATCCCTCTCACGCATATAGTATGAGCCACCAGTATTTTGTAACCCGGATCTGACTACTTATAAGTAGTTAGTAATTAGTCTGCCAAACTTTGGAGAATTACCGGTCATTTTGAGTTTTAGCTAACATTTTGACAGATGGTTCGACATTGTCTGTAATTACAAGTTTGATTTTATTACTAGACCGTGGCCAACTGAACTGGGCATAACCAGATGAAATGCCTTTGTACTCTGATGGAAGTTAAATAATTTCTAGAAGAAAAAGGATTGAGCACTTAAACGAACCATAGATTTTTGACAAATTAGTTCTAAACTGTGGAAGTATTTGTAACAATTTGTCATCTTTCTCCACAATTAGTCTGCATTGCTCGTTAATAATTATTCTCCCAATTGAATATATGTCACTTTGAATTATACATTCGTTTGTTGTAACCAGTTGTACAAATTTATCTAGTAATTAATAGTTACATTACTTTTCACTCGATAATCAACATAATTACGTTGTTAATAACTCACTCAACTTATCTTAGTGCTTTTCAAGTCAATAAACTGGCTGGTATCCAAAAAGACCGTATTCTGGTTTGTTTATTTAACAGTGAATGGAACATAAGTTATAGGTTTCCATACAACCCATATCCTTTCGAACTTCAATGGTTACAAAATGATTTAAAACTGGTATCTCACTAACAAAGATACCAAATCAAAATGTCCTATGCAGTGTATTTATTTTGATAAGATCCATTTCATGAAATTAGAAGTATTAAAGTGATTGTCTTTTAATGAGATAGTGCCGTATATACGTTAGTACAACTAAATGAATAAGGAAAACAACTTAATTCTAAACTAAATGTTTTATAAAAGCTTTAGAATCTCGAAAGAACGGACATTATGTATGAAATGTACTAATGAATGTCGTAAAGACTACATTAATTTGATAAAGTATTAATCGTAATTGAGACAGCTGAAATAATAATTTGTTCCTAAGATCGATTTCCAACTCTTTAAGCCAACAAATGTCAAAAAATATAAACACAAGCTTACAAACCGGTGATATGAATATATATTACTAACTTTCTATGCATAAATTATTCAATCAAATTAGTATGACTATGCGTTGCGTACTAGTTAATAAATACAACAGGGCAAAAAAATACATAGTAAAGTAACTTAAAACACCACTTATACCATACCAGTCACTGATATACATAAGTCGCATTGTTAGTATTTCTAAGTAGGTTAATAGAATAACTGTTTGGATTTCGGCATTCAAAAGCTTTTCCACATATATTATTACCAATATTTTATTTCACAAATACAATAGAATGTTAGAATCTGTAAACATGTGCTAAAGGTAATTGATTTCAAATGTAAACATTAAAATAGTCGTCTTCTCATATAAACCTTGAGTTGCACAACAGGAATTGTTCAATTCCAATCCAAAAAAAAAACATAAAAATTAACGAATTAAATTAGAAAAATAAATACAAACCATTATTCATACGATCCATTTCACTGCTTTATTTGTATAAAGACAATGTGAATTCCAATTGTGTCTGTAGAATAAAATTCACATAATGAACATTTGAGTACTCTATATATTAGATCCAATTTATTACCATCCTAAAAATAAATGGACAATAATGATACCAGTAATATGTTTTACTATAATCTATACATAAGCGAATACGAAAGTATGCAACAGTGATCAGATTGCTTTATGTAACTTTTGCGGCAGATATTTAACGTTTGTCTTGCAAAACTTAATTGATAATGATTCGTTCACAACAACTTTTTATCATTTCTAAGTATTCTCTCCATCTGTATTCTCATGATAACTCTATGCTTGTTGAATTCATTTTTTTGGTAGTACATACAATTGATAATCATGTATTGCACATTTATCTTATCATCTGAGCATAATCGATTAAATCTGCTAACTCAGAAAACGCAACACCTTATGAGCTAAGAAGTATTTACCATCATCTCAATAAAATCCCAAACTAAATGGGATTTATATCACATGGGTTTTCTGGATATTATAGTAATTTCAATGGTTAAGATCATGAGTCAGTTGAAGCTAGATCACCATGGAAAACCTGGAAGCACTGGACGGCCGTTTCGTAGCCCATGTGATTAGGTCTTAATTACAGGAAAACAATTGCAGTAATCTAGTTCAAGTATTGATTATTTCTCCTAGATTGTTTGTTTTGTACCAATACCCTTCAGCTAACTAATGACACGATAATACTGAGATAACAGATAAAAACAAGAATTAACTACTATTGGTCCACAATCCACTTCACCTATGCTCATCTAATAGCCAGGGTAGAACACACCAGGAAGATAACTCCTAAAAATACAGTTCAGTTTTATAACACGACTTATAATATTAAAATAAAATCTTGACCACAGATCAACCTAATTGAAAATATTACAATATGGACATAACTACGCCATAGGTGGAAGAAAGCTATGTGATAGATTCGTAATTAACTAACAATAATTTGAGAAAGGTAAAACATATGACGATAATTTGTGTATCAAAAGAAATCTTACTAGCAGAAGGAAACTTTAAGTATTGAATAATAAATATAAAAAATGACTTCAGATGAAATGTCACGAAAGTTCAGCTTTGCTTGATATTCACCCCGTAATAGCATACTTATGGTAACCAACACTGACAAACCGAATACACAGACCCTGAGATTTATTGTGACTAAACAGATTTAGTCAACCGAATACTGGAAATCAGTACATAACTAAACCCGCTAATACCTGTTACAATGCATATAACCCCAAAAAAAAAGTTTAAAGACAACTGTTGAAAGAAAATTATAAACAATCAATGCGAATTTATGAAAATATAACTTCTACTTCCTGATTTCAACAATCGAGTAAAGTGAATATGATATCAAGAACCTGTATCACACTTGTTTTGGTATAATCGTGCCACTCTGGTGTAGCAATTCAAATAAATAAGTATAATAAATATTTGTATTTTAATAAATAATTAGTACGGTTTGAGGAAGTTAATTCTGAATATCCTTCTTTATTCTTAATTACTTCTGAACAATAGCATAATTAATATCTTCATATTTTGATAATGAACACCGAATAGTACCAATTTCATCAGTTCTACATTGTCTCTCACTTATAAGATTCATTTTCATTAACTCGGAATACAATTTGTTTTGGGAGTAAGATTACAATTTATAACTTCTAAACATGAATAAAGTATAGTGATAAGTATTTTTATTGGGGATGAGATTAGTTTTGTCTCACTTTAAACCATATGAGATATATCAAAGTAAATAGCTCAGCTTATTCATTTTTCCATCAATCTCTGCTTCTCAATAATGCCATAATTCCCACCACATATTCTTGTTAGATCTAATCATATGTGGGGAGAGAGATGTTATTAGAAGATTTATTAAAACATGTTAAGTACGATTAAAGATAAATAAAACACACGCACAAATTCACATGGTAGATGAGAAACATGGATTCATAACTAAGATTTCAATGAATTGGGACGTTTTTATATGATTAAAATTACGACACACCTTATACCCTATTGAATTTGACCACTAGAGCTTTGTTTTATTACCCGTTCAGTTTTCTTTTAACCCTTTGATTCTTTTAATCACTTTTTAGTGTCTTTATTTATGACCTAAGAATGAATCCCTTTGATGAGTATGTTGATAAAACATCAAAAAAAAAATGAAATAGCAATAAAAACTATCACTATATAGTAGAAGATAATATTTTCTTCTCTCGGTGGTATTTCATTCCCTAAGCTAAATGGTTTGATTGTGGAGCATTCACTATTTCTCTGAAAAACATTATCAGGGCCTTGATCAAATACAAAAAGGCACAATTGTATAATAACTAGCCATCTCAGCTAGAAATATTCGTCATAATGACTACAAGATATTTTAATCTCTGTATAGCTTGTAACCCTGAGCAGGACTTTTAAATCTTAAATACTATTATATCAGATAAATTAAAATTTCTTATGCACAGAATGTGGATTTGTATCAAATCGACTAATGTAGAACATAAGTTATAAAAATATTAGGTGGAAATTCGGAATTTGAAAATTATGTAGTGAATAGTTATTGTTTCCTCAATTTCCTTCATTAACGTTTCTACGTTCAAAATATTCTTGTTTTTTTACCTTGTGTCGTATATAATAAGAATCAGTCAATATAGCTCTCTTATAAAATATACAACACAATGAAATTTGAAGGAAATTCAAATGAAAGTTGAATATTAATAATAATTATTTTGTAAAAACAATACCAATGATTAGCAGTGGAACCAGGACGCGAGTTTCGTCCTATTTGGAACTAGTCAGCTGGATGTACCTGCATCTGAGAGTTGATGTTCACTCTGGGACTCGAGTTCTACTGCTAGCCATTATCTATCTTTGCATATAATGCTTATGAATTAAGGCAATATCGAGGCAATACGCACAGTATGCACATATGCTAATAAGGGACTGATCAATTGCAGTCCTAAACATCAATGGTAAGATTCAAACAAACAATACCAAGTGAATTTAATATCAATAGATGTAATTGTAAAATTCATGTGACACGCTTACAGATTCATTTATTAACCCATATTGTTGAGACATCTCTAACTAGTATGATGTATTGTTTGTTCAGTGTTTCTTGGCTTTCAATATGGATCTTCTGATGTTGAGTGATTACAGAACTCAACGAAAAAAATATACATTCCGTCTCAACTTTCAATTATTCTTGAATTGAATTTTTCTTTAAACGAAAAATATATTTATGAAATATTTGAAGAGAATATATTTATTTGTACACTTATTAGGCCAAGAAGTTTGTGGATATCATTCAGTTTATATGTTTTCATAACAGAATGATATCAGTTAAAGAACAACTGAAAATTAGAATAGATTTGATAGCTGTTTCTTCCTGATATGAGACTTTTTGTAATGGTGTTCATTCACGATCACTTGTTGGGTCAGACAAATAACCTTCAGGCTAAGTCAAGATAAACTACTTCACATTTCCAGTCCCAATGTAATTCGCGACTTATCACACGATCATTCTTCAACTCTGTTGATGATATCTGTCTAATTCTTGACCTGGCTAGACTCTATCGATCGTGGTTTTCTCTAGGACATCTATTGTTTTTTATGAAGCTGATCACTTAGAGTGAGAATTAATTGATAAGATGTAAACAGGTTAGTTAAATAGTTCCCTTTGAAGAAGACTTCTACCACAGTTTACTACCGGTTAAGTTTTACGAAAGTTAGTCATAAAATAGGAATTCCAAGCATGGCACAAATAGATCAAAATAAAATAGCGACCTCTGAAAATATAATTAAAATACGCAGACGTCATTTAAAATTGAAAGTTAGTAGAAATTATGAATTGTGAAATAAGAAAGAACAGATATTTACTATTTTCCAAATTTCAGTAATTTTTTTAGCTTATTATTATTTAAACTAGATAGTTTATTCATTAGCTTTTCCTGTGGTCATTTTTATATGTATATATGAATGCACGTACGTGTGTGTCTGCTTCAGCTTATCTATTGTTTGCCTCATCCTTTTGATTGGTTGTTGAAGTATTTCTAAATGACGGTACCCTGATTTACTTTGTATTATTTTGTGGCTTTTAATGTTTCATCACAATCACAAATAATACAACCTTGGTCGGATATTTCTAAAAATGTTGTTTCTATTTAGTTAATTTGTAACAAAGAACTTATTTCGTACAGAAAAGAAGGGTGAATAAATGTCAAACTCTTGTTTATTATTAATAAGAGTAAAGGTAACATTGTATGTTTGAAAGACTCAGTTTTGATTATGAACTTATGTGATTCATAGAAATATTAAAACTATGTAGATAATGATACAATCGTTAACAATGACGCTGTCCATTACTCCCTAGGTTTCAACAATCCTTCATCTGGTTTTGACTAATGATGAAAACTGGCTTTGAATCCAACTAATATTAGTGTGCCTATCAATTAAACAATTCATCACAGACTGATCTCAGTTGAGGTTCCATTATGAACCATGGATCACTGAACAAATATTGCTTTATGGTATCGGATCCCTCGGCAATGGGCACCTACGACACCACCAGCAGTTGAATTTAGTAGTTCTGTTGTTAAGCGTTTGCTAAGAAACCTGAAGGTCTTGATTGCGATTCCTAACAAGAATATGGACGAACACTGCTGGGGAGCGCCATATTAGGACAAAACAGCTGTCAAGCGCTCTTTGGTTTTTAATCGTACTCCAACTTGAGGTCAACCTGGATGTTTACAGTCTACGACTTTAATGAAACCCTACAAAATCCTTCCACTAATCTAAGTTTAATCCTACTTTGAATTAATTATTTATATTCCTTCGTATTCTTCTCTCACTCAAGCCCAAATTCACGACTATTTGTTTTTATTTCAATCACTGATTCAGTAAGCTGTTGGGAGTTCTAACAATTTTGTTTAAAAATATTTTAAATAACGCTACTAATTCCGGTGAATTATAGAAGTCAACCCATTTATATTTCTCTAACCCTACTAACTTAACACACAAACTATGACTAATTTTGGTTTGTTTTATAGTAACTTCAAAGACTCAGATAGCTATTGGAAATCGTTAACATAATCATGACTCTTATGATTAAATTAGTTCTAAAAATAGGGTTTCAATTATTTTACCATCTGGTTTCAAGAGTAATAGAAGGCTGAAAGTAAATAAAACGATTGACGATTTGATGTCAGTAGTGATAACTGTCACGAGAATTTTAAAATATTACACATTATTATGAAATATGATTTTAATGTTCCTATTCATATCACACAGATTTTGACAAAATTTATCGTCCTGCTATTAATATTATAGTAACCATGATACTTATCTCGAAGTAATTAATACCGTAGCGACATTATCACAAGAATGAGAGTAATTTGACCAAGGGATAATGATTCTACAATGATCATATTTTTAAAGCAATACTGGCAGTAAGATTCAGAACATATGTTCCGCCCTATTTGGAATTCGTCATTCGTATATACATTTATCCCACTGAGAATCGAATCCAACAACTACGGACTTTAATCTTAACGCGTTATGTAATAAATTAATGGTTTAGGATAACCATTATAGTGTTCAGGATAGGTAAATCTCTTGGTGAATACAACACTATCCAGTATCTAGTATTAAAATTTACTCCTATGTATGGGATGTTAACAAAAACCCTTACACAATCACTTAAATAAACATGAATGAATCATTCATCAAGGGAAATTTTTGTACGAATGATACATACCTTGTTAATGCTATAAAACATTAGAATTCAACCTTGCAACATAAGCTAAAAACTAGTTACGTCATTTCCAATATAAATTGATTACATCAATGTTTTCTATAATGTTTATTTGTTCTAAGAAGGATAAAGATAAGAAGTTGAAGAAAATATTTGTTAATCTTTAGTTTACTCCCGCATCAATGACATTTATTCTTGCAACCAACTTTTACTCATCTTCTCCCTCCCCCTTCACAATTTTTTATATTGTTTTATGATTTGCTTTTCCCCCTTAAATAATGATTACGTATAAATAAGTATAAGGTGTAATTAAAGAAGAATTACAATGCCTGATCTATATATATGACCAAGTTGTCTAATTACAATTGATTCAGGTCCAATTATATACCCCACCACACAAATAAACAAACAATCATATACATATACACAAATTGAATCATAAATGAATTATCATAATTTTTGTTTTTATCAAACAATTCTGTTGCTTGATCTTTCTCTCACCAAACTTCACCATATCAATAGTAAATGAATAACAAAGTTAGGAATACATATCAACAGGCAAATGATTTTACAAGTCGATAAAAATGATGTTGATATTTTAAATGATTGGTGATAACGCTATACAGTTAATATTCTTCAATGTATTCATATATACATGAATAAATATTATCTACATTACAAATTTCAGTTTTATGTACTACCTAATCTCTTCCTCATCGATAATAATAATAATATTAAGTCTCTGAAACCGATATTTTGTACTTGCCCAGATTCACCAATAACCGAAAAAAATTACATTTCAGGTTATGCAGTAAAAAAATCCATTAAAAAAAACAAACGATTTTCTTCACATTCATAACTATTATAAAGATGAGATTGTAGTATCATTATCATCTCATTTGAAGGTAAACATTCTTATCAAGATACAATTAATCTGTAATATTCTCGACTAATTCTTTTGTGACTTACACTAAATCTATCATTATTCAATAAAAGACTGATATTCCAGTAGTGATTATCTTAAATTTTACTGTACAATTTAGGAAATTAATTCTATCAAAATAAACGGGCTGTTTTCATAGAATTTCTCAGTATATTGCGACTAGAAATTATTTATGCATTTTGTCAGTTAAATTGCCATAATTCAGCATTACAGTTAATCAATATCCATCACATCAGAAGTGAAGGAAACTCATCATTTTCATCTGAATATGAATCGTGGTAAATCATAACCTGTTCGAAGCCAAAACTGTGAACCATTGGAACCCGGTATAGTTATTAGATAATATATCAGTCGGTATTTGCCTGAAGTTCTATCTTCAACCGTACATGAAGATATGACTGCATGTGTGGCTGAATATTAACGATCATTTTGTGGTAGTTCTCAAGATGAACCCTACTAGTAATGAAGGTTTATCTTTGGGTTATAGAAAACTTGTGACTAAATTGAAAAATTAGAGCGATCTCTTTAAGATGCGTGTACGGCAATAGAGACTCATCAAATGTAGTGCTTAGCATCAAATAATTAGAAAACACTAGCCCTAATAACTAAAATGCATGGCCATTGTACAAACTCGTGTCCAGCTAGACTTAGCAGTTCATTGGTATTTGAAGGAAAAAATACTAGACAATATTCTTAGTGTGATCACCAACACTGGAATTTAGGTACATCTGGCTGATAGGTTCCAGATGGATCGAAATGTCCAACCTGGATTTCATTGCTAGCCACTATCCACATTTCGGAGATGTGTTGAGACAGTGCTCTAATTATTTCACTTTTATGTTTATTTGTCTTTTTATTATCTCAGCCACATAAATCCAATCAAATAAAAGTTCTATATATACATTCATATTTTGTTGCAGTTTGATAAAAATTAATGCAAAAAAATCATAGATTTACTGGTAATTATTTCTTTTACCTAACTTTAAAAATGATCACCAATCCATATGGATAGTATTCTGCCTTGTATAAATTAGTATATTCAACTATATCAACTATATATCTGAAGAAGTGACTTACACTAAGCCACGAAACGTCAGAAAAACTAATTTTCTACTCATTGGGATATTACAAATATATTATTTATATCAATGATAATTTGATGATGTGAGCGTAACAAATTTCCTAATTAGTCATTAATTGCTAGTGGTAAAACCAAATAGAATTTTCAGTACTCTAAAACAGATTATTAGCCAATTTGATTGACAAAAAATAACCTTCAAAATATAATTCAAGTATTTTATGGCTTTGTGGGTTTATTTATCATAAACCGACATCAGGTTAGGCTCTATTGAGGACGAGAGACCGCTGAGTGAAATGTCCCTCCAGTAATCGAACCTTAGACCTTCAAGTTTCACATAGAGCGCTTCATAGTCAGAACTATTTAGATGAGGTCCAATGATGCAATTTCCAAATCAATTAATTTACGACATAACAAGACGTTTATGTAGTGCCGTCGGTCACAACTACTTCACTTACAATATGTCCGAATTCCACCAGTCACGGTAAAGTCGTGGAAGCTCTCTGGTAAGTGTGTTATATAAAAACTAAACGATTGTTCTTATTTATTTATTTTAATACAGGTATTGGTACAAAGAGGGACCAAATACATATGCGCCACACAAATCTCAATTGATATGTGTGAGGGCTGTGATACTGCCCGGGTGCCCAAACCGAAGCAGATGGTTTTCTTAGGGGGCCACACCCCAAAAACGATTGTTCAATTCTCCTTCGCTTTTGAATTGTCTCTCAATCAATTTGTACCTATTATAACCTGTAAATTAAACAGAATTCCATAAGACTCTCTCAACTATTTTGTAAATAACATACTATATATTTAAAAATTTCCCAATACATGGCTTAAAATGGATCATAAAATGAAATAATCAAAAAGTCTCAAACTTTAAAAATCGCTTGTCACTATTTACTAAGTTCTATTGGTTTCAAAACTGATGAATTTGCAATAAACAAATAAAAAGTGATATCACCAGTTGTAAAACTAAATTAATAATTTTATTTTTACTAGTGACCAGTTTCATGATGAATAACTGAAATTTCGGTTAGAACTCTTGACTAGTGAAGTCTATTAATGCTAAAAGTGAGACACTAATTCACCAAATACATAAATGTTTCGAGATTGATATTATAATTCTGTAACTTTTGATTTAAACTTAGTAATATAAAAATTGCGTATATCCATTGTTGAAGATTCAAAGTTAGGACGAAACATTTATTCACTGCTTCCTATTTTTAAAAGCTTCTCATCTAATTACAATATGTACTGTTTATTATCTTCAGAATATAATTTATACCTATATTAGTAAAGAATTCTCCAGAATAAATAGTTTTAGACTGAGATTGAAATTTTAACAAATCAAACATTGTATTTTAAGATATAAGGAGAGAGATTTACTCCAAAGCTTAGCACATCTAAATTAGATTCACCACTTTTGTTCTTTGTAAGTAACAAGGAAGATCATTGAATACATAAAAATAACTTCATTTTGTATTGTTTGTTTGAATTTTCCCATTGATGTTTAAAATTGCAATTCATGGGAGGATTCAATCAAACAATACAAAATGAATTCAAACTTCACCCCATTTCACAAGAAAATGGCTATGAGGATTCGGTAGCTAAGGGGATAACGCGATGGTATTTAAGGCGAACGGTATTGGGTTCAAGTCCAGGAGTAAACATCAACTATGAGATGCAGGTACACCCACATGACGAGTCCCGAACAGAATGAAATACGCGTCCGATACTAGCTATCATCCATCTTTGCGTAGGAATAACTTGTTCTACAGTACGAACTGTGAACCGAAAAGCTGTCATTTTATTAACTATACTAAATAAATAACTACGATTCACTTAAAAAATCTATTAGCTTTCTAATTACTAAAACAGGAGATAAGTAGTTTACTAATTAGACTATGCAGAATAAGTTGATAGAATGACTCTTGAAAAAATAATAATTTTTCTATATAAATAAATCGAATCACTACTTTTCATTATGTTTTTTTGTTGTGGTTGAAATCCGAATAAAGAATTTGTTTTATTTTAGAATATTAAAACATATTTACTTAACAATCAGTATTCAGATTAATTTTTTGAAGACCCACTATTTTAATAGTTGAGATCATGAGTCAACTGAAGCTAGATCACCATGGAAGACCTGAAAGCACTGGACAGAGGTTTTGTCCTATTGTAGGACTCCTCAACAATGACCAGTGGATTTCAACCGGGTTCGTTATAAGATAGTAACTCATTGATGACAATGATGGACGGTGGTACAATTTCGTGGATTTGTTGAAGCTAAACATTAACACCATTGGATGCCGGCTCGGTATTCTAGCGGTTAAGCGTTCACACGCGAGATCGATAGGTCCTGGGCTCGAATCTTGCAAGGCGGAATCGTGGATGCGCACTGCTAAGGCGTTCCACAATAAAACGAAACAGCCGTCTAGTGTTTCTAGGTTTTCCATGGTGATCTAGCTTAAATTGACTCGTGATCTCAACTATTAAAATTATTATAATGTCCACAAAACCTCTTCTGATACTAATCCAATATTTGTTTATATTTATCATTATTCATCCAACAATATGATCTCAATGTAAATTGATCAACTGGTAGAACGGAATAGATCAGATAAGTTATTTTTATTTTCAATCCAGACAATTGATATCATTGTTAATAATATTATCAGATTGGATAAATGTAACATAAAGATAAGTGATAATTTATTCAATATTGTTTTATTTACGCATAAAAATAGAAAATTCTTCATTTAAAATGTAATCTCCCCCCCCCCCAAAAAAAATAAAATAAAATATAAGCTTTTAAGTCTCAATAAAATTGTTCGATACAAATTAATATTTAGATTATTATTTTTTCTTTCTAGACATCTTGTAAGAGATACCAGATGGTTAGATTGAAATTTATCAGATATGTGATGATTTAAAAGAATTGAATTCTAAAATTATTATTAATTGAAAAATATCAAATAGATATGTATGTAACTAGTTTGATCTATTATTTATAATGTAATGATTTTTCAGTCAGTCAGCTACAACATAGGACCAGGTAAATATATGCATAAGTCCAAGTTGCCATACCTTGTTAGCACAACAAGATGAACACCGGATTCATAGAAGTAATTAATTCAATGGTGATAATATATAAAAGAAAGATTGCATATAAAGGTATAGTACAAGAAGAAAGAATTAGTATATAGAAAGATATGAAGCGATTTTGATCTCATAGTTTAAGGGAAGATAGAAAGTGTATACACCTACGCCAATGTGATCGATTCTGAGTCATGTCACCCAGAGTCTCCAACCATACAGAATTTTAATAAAATATGGTATTAATTATAATCAATTTCAGTTCAGATTATCTATAAAAAGAAAACATTATCTCTGATAAGTAAGATTCATATCTATTACACAAGCTATTGTTTAAATGAACTCAGTAGCTCAGTTGATGAGACGTTGATGTTTGAAGGGGTGAAGGGTAATGGGTTCTAGTCTCAATCTGAACACAGATCCAGATAAATCCAGCTGACGAATTCCAAACACCCAAGTCTTAGACTACAGTACTAGCAACTATCCAACTTTACAAAACAAACTTGTGACGAAGGATTAAAATCAAACCAATTCTCTTAGGAAGAACATAAACCAATAAAAACTTATCTTTCGTAGACCATAACATCAACACATACGTACAAATTAAATATGATATTAATATTTGAATAATTTTGTGCAGATTTTGAGTATTAATTGAGGGCATTTATTATGATGAACTGACGTTAATCAAAGAATTATTAAAGACTATAGAGTACCAGAATATTGCTTTCGCATTTTACGAAGTTTGAAGAGAACCACTTAACTTGATTGTAAAAGTAGAATTAATTGTTAATAAATAAAATAATAATAGCAACATGCTCACTAGCGATTCCCCTAGGCAAACCATCTATCTTGACCAGTTTAATTAATTCAGTATTTTATTAAACTATTATTATATCCCAAATATTTTCATGAATTATTATAAACCTTAATTTTTTCCTTATTTATTTCAATTTGGGACTTTCTTTAATGATGCAATACTGGACTCCTGATTACAAATTTAAACTTACTTAGTTTTTATCGTCATGTAATGGTTGTGTATTATTGCATTGTTAACAATTCTTAGTACTATTTATTTATTACAATGATTCCATATTTAAGAGTAAGTCTTGTTTATTTAGTTGGTCCTATATTATCATTATTGAGCGATTGTTAATCGAAAACTGAAAATTGTATAATTTATTTAAAACTATAACAGTTGAATTCATGAGCCGATCTATGCTAGACTACCATTGAAAAGCTGGAAACACTGGAATGCCGTTCTGTTCTAGTATAGGATTCCTCAACAGTGCACATCCATGATCCCACACCAGAGGGACTCGAACCCTAGACCTTCGGACTTGCACGCAAACGCTTAACCTCTAGACCAATGAGCCAGCATCCAACTGTGTTAATGTCTAACTTCAGTAGATCTTCTCAACCCTTCGTCCCTTGTCTGCCTACACCCGAAACAGATTGGACTCTACTGTTCAATTCATTACTAAGTTATTTAAACTTATTGATTGACGAATGGTAACGAATATTCTAATTTTTTATTTATTTTATGTTTGGTCTGACTTTAAATTACAGTCACTAGTGAGTACTTAGCAATTCTTACCATCTCAGACACTGTTGGTTCACTTTTATTCAAACTTTAAAGCTAAATGTTGACTATGCAAATTTTGTAGGTTAGTGTATTTCATATGGTCTGGAAAATTGGAGAAAAAACCAATTTAAGCGACAAAACACAATTCGAAACAAACGGTAGATCAATAAATATATTTTATCAACAAGCAGACATACGAAACACACATTCTTTATGAGTTAAAAGTTTGTAAACTAAAGCTATTAGAAATTTTTGGCGCTAATTGAACTCTAACAGTTAAATTACAATGTGACTAACAGTCTAGATAATATTCATACATGATACACACTATGTTAAGTTATTCAATATATTGGTTACATAATAACTTGACCGATGTTATTCAATTAGTACCAGAATCTAGATAAACATGGCGGTGATTACTATTTAGTGATGAATCAGTGTAATATATCTGAGACTTACAGGAGGTCAGAAGCTATCAAAATATCTTAATGGTGTGTGTGTGTGTGAATCGTTAGGGGAGCATTAGTATCCTTAAGATTCCAAATACAAAGTCTTGATGACGTCTACCTAGATTCATGATTACCTATGGATCGCTTCCAACTAACTGGTTGTGTACTCATGATTTAAAAAGCAACTATAAGAAATTGCAACCACTCGATATCCTTCTATTAGTTGACTTGATAAACATAGACAAATGATAGTTACAAGATTATTGTTTAGTGATCAGAATTCAAATATACATCACAAATATTAGTTCAAAATACAGTTTGAGATGTATGTAGACAGGATTGGTAACTGATTGTAAAAGAAATCTCTTATTTTCTCGCATACATTCTGGTATCTTACAAAGTGTCTAGTGAGTACTATTCACAAAATGTAACCTTAACATTGGTTATTTTCATCGAATTGCATGAATAGAACATTTTTATTATGAGTAGAAATTTAGTCTTTATGTTTTTGATTGAGATCACGAACCGATTGATGTTAGACCACCACTGAAAACATGGAAGCACTGAACGGCCGTTTCGTCCCCTTGCATTTTAACAGTAAAAGAATGTATATCGAATTCAACTCAAAATATAACATGTTTTACAATTTTTTTTCACTAAAAGTATTCATCGTAGACTTTGAATAAATGAAAATATGAGCTGTATTAAAGTCACTAATGTAATATATACATGAAAAATAATCACTTTTAAGTGCTTAAATTACTTTGTGCTTACTTTGTTTGTGATATAAAAAGTTTGTCTGATGAGGAATCATCTTTCGGTAAATCAATTCTGTTTACGTTCGTAGTGTTAGGTGATAGTAGTTAGTAGAAAAAAGACCCATGGAACTTGATTTTGTGATAGTTGATACTCGACAGTAAAGCGTACATGTGATCTTCATGGAACTATTGGTCTCTGTGGAACTAAAACCTGTGTCAATTAACTTCATAAACTGAGAAGTTATCGCTGAGTTATTCGGACTTCAACTAGCATAATGTACACGACTTTCAGACACACAGACTAGTGGACACATTTTAAATTGATCTATAGAACTGGATCAAGACTAAACGACTAAACAAATATGACAGTGGTCACTATTGTTTGTGCTTGTATTTTAAAATATGAAAGTTAGCCATACTGAACAACAGTGTCATCAAGCAGATAATAATGGACTAATGAACGATACATATTTGGTACTATCAGGGTCAAATATGAATGTTTTATTCCTATACGATTCCAAATCTCATTCTACTTGTGATAGACGTACCTTTTAAATAAATCTCGTACTTGTAACTTTAAAATGTTATTTGGTCATTTTGACAACAAGAATTTCCATCTGATTTTCAACAGTCTTATTCGTCTTCATTTAGCGAGCATGGAATCGCAGACTTGTCTTCGATTGAGAAGCATAAGACACTGACGGATATTCAAGCATGAGCTACGAAATATGTGACATAAGAAGTTAACCATATCGAAGTTCTGAAAGTTATCCAACACCGATATCAAATGAAAATCCTACTAAATCATAAACTGACTGAATTTTTATTTGGAAAAAAAAGAGAAAACAATGGATCATTTAATCTCTTCTCAATGTGCAAAGTTTTATGTTTACTCTGAAATCTAAAACTCTTAAGTTTCATCTCTTTTGAAATATGGGAGGTAGAAGAGAACACATTGAAATGAAATAATCATACAATATTCTCCATAATTTAACAATGCTCCCTTAGTTAACCGTAGTCCATGAAGCAATTACTATTAAATAATCAAACTCCACAAGCAATTTTCATCCTAATCATTAAACTTAGCTAATATTAAAACCGTTGACATTTTATTTTTTTAGAAAAATAACAGTCAACAAACTGTTCCCTACAAAATAAACAGAATAACAACTAATGACAGTTCAGTGTTATCTGCATTTCTAAAAACTTTGTTTATAAGATTTTAATGAGAGGAAACATGTTTCATGTTAAAATGAAAATGTATGTGTGTATAATATGAAGTTCAAAGACATAGATACATATAAAGATATATCCAAACCAAATAATAATAATAATAAATATTTATGTATTTATTAAATCAGATTAAATTCTTTCTATCGTCTGTAAGTAGCAATGGTAAAATTACAGACGATATTTTAAACGATATTGATAGGTAACAATGAAAATTAATTCCATCATTCTATCAATGCCAAGAATCTTCTATTCAACCATATATAATATATCATGTGAATTTGACCCACATGAAGATACTATTATTAGCACTGGCATGATTGTTTTGACAAATGTACTTTATCTTAATCCACATCATCAACATACTATTAAAAGTAATGATTTTCCGAGTATAAAAAGTAAGCCACACATAAATCTTATAAAGTATGACCATGTTGTGAAAGCTTGGCATATGCGTGGGTGGCTATCACAAATACTTGATAGAATGTGATGTACGAAAGCGTAAACATAAAGGGGGGAAGTTAGTTAGTTGATATCAGAGTCTATATACATAAAAAGATTACTTGATGTGTTTTGTAGAGCATTACCTTTTATGACTCATTCTTTATATATTTATGTGTGCCAAATATCTACAAGTAGATAATTTTTTTACAAGTTTTTCATATCATTGACGGAGATTCATGATAGCATCAATCCTATGCGGTACGATAAAAATGTAATGGAAATAAGGGGGGAGAAGTATTCTGACAATTGTAATGTGCCAACAGATTATCTATTCAGTTTTTACACAAAAAGTAATAACGTTAATTCTATAGGGAAACTGAACTGTATTTATCAGAAAGAAAAAATATTGAATGAATACAGATTTATCAAAATCCAACCACCATCATGAAATTGTTTATTATTTATTCTGATCAGTGTACGATTTGGACTGGTCTAATATGTGTATTAACAGAAGTGTGTTTTTGACTAAAATTCCTCAACAGAATAACAACAGTTTTGTATATTTTTAAGTTAATTTACTTAATGAACTGTTAGGAAATCACTGAATAGTTTAGCTGTTTTCCAGTAATTCGTGTCTATGATGTAATATGAAATTAAAATAGAACTTTCAAACTTCACAATGAGAATATTACCATCATAACACTGAAATCAAATCAACTGACCTACAATCTCAGCGTCAGTAAATTTTACTTTACTAATCCGAAGCCATCAGTGATTGTTCCACCCTCAACTTGGTTAATTGCATATATCACATCTGTATAGTGTTTCCTGATTTTATTCTTAACAAACTTATATGTAACATGTGCTTACTAATGACTAACTTCAAGAATTCCAGAAGTTCCATTGAAAAGACATGAGCAGTGGAGTTCGAGCATGTTGGGTGTGAGACAGGTACCGTTAATAGAAATAATTTGAAGTGGTTGAACTTTGAGACACAAGAAATCGGATGCCATCTCAACGGTCCAGTGGTGACGTTCCGAATGAAAACTTTGAAGGCCTTGAGTTCCACACCTGCTTAGGTCTTTGGTACATACTATGTCACTATTACTTAAGGTATTTTAAATGGAGTATTATTTGGATTTCATAAAGTTGTAATGAATATCTATACATGAAGATCATTAAAAATCCTACAATTTGTGGAATTATAACTCTTCAAATACATTCAACGATTGACAACCTAGTCGATTTTTCGTGGTGTATTTTAAACAATGGGATTTCAAACTAATACTACACTACATTTTTATAACTACAATACATATTCAATTATAAAATGCCAAATATATTTCATTCATGAGATTCACTATTGGTTTGTCTTAGTAGCAAACTTCAGTTTTCACTATACCTACCATGTAGGTACTATGGTTGTCGAACCTTGTGAACCGATTATTCAATTTAATGCATCTAAATTTTATTTCATTTAAGCTGATTGAAGATCAATAGGAAATCATGTTTCAGGTTGTTTGTTAACAGTCATCCAAAAGATCAGCCTATCATTGGCTAATAACTTTATGGGTCTAAATTTTCTTATTAATGTTCGGGAGTAACTTAAACAGTTGTTGTTCCCATGTATATGATTAATAAACAGACACCTCAGTATTGCCGCATTTTTATATCAATTATATTTTTAGATAAGGATTGGTAATAAATGCTATTATGTATATTTCGTCCCATTTAGAGGAGAAAATGATCAATTCAGATATGAGATACAATTACGACATATTCAGATCCGTACAAACAAAGCAAGCATAAAACCCATTAAACAAGGCTGAATTTTTCCTCGAAGTTTTCAGTGTTCAATAAGTGTGTGTTTTACAATTATTTTCGGCTGTTTTGGGCTCATTTAGTGAATGAGTACTGGATATTGTAGTGTGATTTTTGATAAAGATTACGTTAAAAGTTTCTGGAACCATCTGTTACTGTCTGCTACGAACATTTCAGTGCAGCACATGTTGAAACTAAGGTCTTGAAGTGAATGCCTATTAGAAAGCATACTCTAATATCCAGTACTCACAAAGTAAATAAACGGAAAAATGACCCAAATTTCTAGATACTACGCCTTGAATATTCAAATATCTATGTTTAACATTATCCCTAAAGTATTAAGTTAAACTAAATGTTGCTGAAATATCCAACAGTAGTAAAACTTTAGATTCTGGATTCTAGGTTAAGTGAATGCTAACCGTATTTTGCCGTATTTGGTAACAAATGAGATCCCAAACCGTTACTGATAAATACAAACACCCTACCTCCTAAAATAATTCCACGTTTTAACTTCCATTAAATTCCTTCCTCTGTTACTACGACGTCATAGTATACCACCAGATATTTAGACCGTAAATAAACATGAAAATAATCAATTTTTAGTTGTAAGTCTCCACGTCTAAGATGGAAACTACTTTTTCGTACTAAGTTAGAGTGAAATGCACCGTTCGTAAGAAAAGCTGGAAAAGGGAAGAAAAAATGGGTCGACATCTGAGCAAAAATATGAAATGCATTCACATGTAATGATGAACACAATCGAGAACAATTTACAGTTATGCTAGATGAAAACAACTCAATAATTCTAACTAGTGTTGCTGGCATGACTTTTTCAATAGGTTACAGTGATTATTATTTAAATTGTTATTCCTAAGGTCAAATTATTTTACTTTTGCTTTAATATAAATTGAAAAGATATTATCATCGGTAGAAATTTCATATTATTAAGTAGAATGAATGAATAAGTATATCAGTTTATTTACCAAACAAAACTGAAACATCATATATTATTTGATGAATTTATTTTATTTCCACGGGAATACAATCCTCATCAGAAACACGAAACAAAAATACTTATAATATTCTAATTTCCAATATAAGAATTAAGCGGTCCTGGATTTGTATGTCTATCTCTGTATATATATGTGCAAACACGCGCACCTATTTGTTGTTTACAAATAAAAAACAGCAGGAATGTAGACGAAATTAGGTCAAATACAATTGTGATACATTAGTATTTAATAGCTCTTTTTCTAGCAATTGTGCAGTGTATGTGTGTGTATCGCATTGCATAGCTTCACTCTTCTCATTTTTTAAAATGAAATTTTATGTTCACGTTCTGGAGACTTAATTTTAAAGTAAAATAATGAGGAGATGGATGGTAGAGGCTATATATAATAAAAGGTGGTGTGTATGCTTTTATGTGTGTGTTTGAGTGAATCATGTGAGGAGGATACAGATATCACTGTACAAATACTTACGCACGACATTAGTAATAATAATAATAATAATAATAATAATAATAATAATAATAATAATAATAATAATAACAATGAAAATGCATAACATGTACAGACCAGATGGAGTAGACCTAAACTGTAACAAAGTTTCTTATTGTGCATTTTCTCGTTATGAAAAAGCCATGATTTTTAGTCACATCAATAACCTGTTTTTATTCATCTATGAATATTTAGAAAACGGTTATCTACACGTTGCAGATGGCACGTGAACAAACGACATTAAAAAACCCTGAGCAATATAGATTTTTGTTTATTGATTGTCTTATGCTAAAAAAGCTAATTTAAAATGAAGTACATAGGTCCGTATTGCCGAAGAAATTTAAAACTGAAGCCATTCCCCAAGTTGATTTTATTCATTGGTGTTCAAACAACTCAAATCTCTTCAATAAAATAATTTTCTAGATTATTACATTACATTATTACATTTTCTATGCTCCGGACCAGATATTTCTTGTTTGCTAGTTTGTTTTTCTTTTGACACTTCAATAGTTTCTTAAAGATAGCTTATACAATGAAGTAACTTTTGACCTTGGAAGCCAACCGATTTTCTAATGATAATTTATTAGATTTTAGAAGAATAAGTTAAAGATTTTGATTTTCTGAAAAGATATAAAGTTTATATTTTGCTTAAAGGAAATTTGCATAGTTTGTATCAAGGCCCGATCTCAGTTAGATAACAATTAAAAATACCAGTAAGCACTGGATGGCAGTTTTCATCTCACTATGGAATTTCTCATCAATAAGCATTCATGACCACCGTCGGGTTCGGACGCAGAGCCTTAGGACTTACAATAAGCTTTTAACATTTAGATCGCTGAGTTCTCAGTATTATTTTTATATGCTTTCAATGTAAATTAATTTGGATTAAAGTTTGACCATAGTTTATTTACTCCATTCTTTCCTTTGACATCAACAAAAAACACAAAACATCTATCAGTGCAATTGATCTACTTGATAGTTCCTATAAGTGATAATATTCAGTCGTTTTTTATTCGAAATAACATCATTTCATTAGATTAACAAGCAGTTATTATTTTTATTAATTTATATTACAACTACAGAAGCTTTATGAAATCGGTTTTATGTAAAGGTTGTATTCTTCAAAAGGTCACTCTCAGTTGGGATATTTTGGAAACCAAGGAGCACTGGATAGTTATTCAGTCTTCGTATAGGATTCTTTAGTAGTGTGTGTACTTATGGAATTTTCTAGAATGACACGTTTTTCAATCTATATCATTCCAACTAATATACGTAAGATGTCTCAAGAGTGTACTTTATATGATAAAATAGAACAAAGCAAATATATAAGAATGTTTGGTTTAGTCAAGTGTTCAAAATTTATTCGTAATGAAATGCATTTTCACAATGAATTGATGTCAGTTCGTGCTATAAATTACCTTCAGTTGAAATATTATTACAATAGTATTTACCTTCGACATCATTGTAAATATTTAAAAAGATTATGTTGAATAAGCTTAACAGAACAGATTGATCTCATACATACATACATACATAAATACATATAAACATACACAAAAGTAGAATACATTACTAAACCGATCAATAACTCCGTTGATAACATTAGAATAAGTTTACTACTTGATTTGTAATCAAAATTAAAATCAAAATGCATGTTTATAATACGAACAGTATAAAGGAAATAGTAACACTGATATACTGATTATCACTCTGATTTATGTTCTGTGGGTCATGTTTCTCTGAAATGTAAAGGTTTATTTTTCTAGTCTGTCCACTTCATTACACATATCAAAATTTAAAGTACAATGATTATTGTAATTACTATTCATAAAAGCATTGAATTAAGATGACTGTTTCATTATAATATTTAAATTAGCATAAGATCACAGATATTACACCTATTTTATGTGAATCGGTATAAAAATGGTTAGATATGTTTGATTGAGATCAAGAACCGATTGATGTTAGACCACCGTTGGAAACCTGGAAGCACTGGACGGCCGTTTCATCCTGTTTGCATGAACAATAAACCAAACCAATTTAGAAATAGGAATTTTAGACCTTTGAGTCTACTATAATAAATAGCTAATTCAATTATTTTACACTCTAACTCTTTCACTGATATGTTTATTTCTATTAGGATGGTTTTATATCTTTGAAAATTTATGGTAGTTAATAACTCATTAAAAGAAATAGTGTTGTAAATATTTGATTTTGATGCTGACGTTATTAGTTTTAACGAGAACAAGAACAAAGAGTATTAGTTTTAATAAACTTTATTAGTTGGATGGGTTCGATTAAGTATTATTATCAGATCAAGGGTGATCCAATGCAGAATACTTCACCTGTTTTAAATGGTCAGTTTACCCTTTCACTGTAGTCAAATATACTTCCAATTATTATCGTCATCTTTGTTTTACTTTAAGGATAATCTTACAAAGATATTAGGAAATTATTATTGTCTAATTCTATTGTGTCCGGTGTTTCAGCGTATCAAATTAACTGTTATTGCTCTTTTGAATAAACCATTACTACCGTGAATTCTAAATATCATCTAATAATTGCAGGTAATCAGGTTTCAAGCGACTAATATTGATTCTGAAATAATTTAACTATTAAAAACCGAAAAATCTTCCATAAAAATATATGACTGTAGATACAAATGTATAGAATTGGATTGTAAACTGTTGAAGTTATTTTACTTACACTGAGATTTAGAGTATTAGTTTCGATTCCATGAGAGGGTTAGAGATTGTGAACTTATAGGGTGTTCCAAGCTCTAACGTAGCGACCTCCTAGAGTCGATTTAGTTTCGAAACCATAACTTCAGCTGAAATTAGTTTGTGAAGGAAATAGTTTCTACGCATGAAGATGATAATACTCTCCTATAATTCAATGACTGACTAGCACATATTTATATCTGAAAACGAATTAACTTTACAGGCCACGGCTTTTCACCAGAACTCTGGAAATTACCTCTAGAAGTAAGTCATAAATTATCACATTATAATTTTCAGTATGAAGTTATAGAGATCTTTGAGTTTCATTGGAATCACCAGCCGATATAAGTTAGACAACAGTTAGACGACAGTGTCGTCCTAGGATGAGACTCCTTAGGAGTGTGTATCACCGACCCTGGATTTGAGTTCTGGTCCGAAGTTCTAATGAAAATAGGTGATCAGTAAAACTAAAACCTTGATGGGTGTGAGGAAGTTGTACATAGGCATCAATTGAATAATTAAGGAGTTAGGACCATAGTTTATAGACAAACCAACCAAAAATAAGAGCGTGAATTTTGAATTTCGACGCAAAATTTATTCAACCATGTGACTGAATAACATTTTGGCATCATAATTGGTCCCAGTTCATGATGAAAGCCTTAACTCTAATACGCTACCTTAAGTTCTAGCTCTAACTTCAAGTTTTAATTACTCACACTAATTTGTAACACTTATTCGACCATAAAAGTGGTTGAAATTTTTCCAGGTCACTGTAGTTTCGCTTGAAGATCGTTCGTCAATTATAGTCTTCCTCAGTCACTGTGTCTTATTGTAAAATTCACTTTATATCAAATATAAAAAAATGACACATCATCATATTCATGAAAGAATCACTGATATTTTGAAATATTTACTTTCAATCTAAATACAAGACGTAATATTGAATAGTATAAACTCCTAGATTCCATCAATATTAATCACTTGATAGTTGAAACCCAGTTCATAATGACATAATTTTGGCTGACAGTTTTGAAGTAATCCTTAGGTTTTTATTAAATACCTACTGATATATATGGAGTATCCAGACAAGGGAAAAAATATATTCATCAGTATGATATATTGATATTCTAACGGAAACTCTGTTAACTCTACAGCGTCTAACAGTACTTAACTGTTCAGAAATATCAGAGTGAGCTGTACAGTTTATTCGTTGATTTTATATAATTTATGAACCAATTTTAGCACTTAATTATTAAGCCTGTTGCCCCTCATGGGTCATAGGCCTCCAACCGGGGATCTTCAAGTAATAATATCATAGATCCTCTTTTCCAAATGTTTCCAAGTTGTATTCACGGTCTTAATATCTGCTTCCAATTCTCGACTCCATGTGTCATTTGGTTTGCATCTTTCTTTTCTACTTGATGGTTTCAAGTTAGGAATTCTTCAGCTATCATATACTCCTTTAACTCTTCGCGGAGCCCTTATAGGTTTAGTGCTACTCTCAAGCCTTGATAAATTAAAAGATTTGGCGTAAGCTTAGCAACCTCATTTTATAAAAAGAAACTCGTTAGAAAACACTGACTGAAGAAAATCAACTAAGCCTATTGATTCTAGTGTGTAATAATAACCCTTATGAACAATATTCGTTGTAGGTAAAAGTTAAATGATAATGAGCAATTATTCATTATGCACATATTAAGACCATTTAAGTGCATCACCTTTGAGTGATTACGCGGTCTTAGCTAGGAATTCGTGTATATGCTTATTTGAGAAATAAATGACATCTCTAAACAAAAAAGCTTATCACTATCTGTCAGCTTACCCAGATTAGCTGTAGGTTCGTTCTGTGCTAATATGAAACACTTCAATTTGTGATATATTTTGTAAGTATAGAATTCATAATCCAAGTTTACAAAATGCATATAATGCACTGATACATTATTATTATTATTATTATTATTATTATTATTATTATTATTAATGGCTTTATTCAATATTATATTTTGGTACAATATAGAATTCTCAGCATAGTTATCCGTTTATTCAATGAATTTTTATGTTTGTGTACTATGTATTAGTAGATCTCAGTTCTCGAAAGGTTTGCATGTATGACCCTTATGTAATTTGTGCTTCCTTGTTTAGAAAAGTCTTGTTAAGTTACTCTACTTAACAAAATTGTTCCTAGTAACTCAATATATCATCTAACAAATTATGATTTATTCACTCAAGGATTTTAGAAATACAGTCGCTAGAATTAAAGTTAGTCTGGCAATTCACAAAAGTCTGCTATTCTTTAAACTCTTTAGTGAGAATTATTGTTTCCTAGTCATCATTTGCCTGATTGAATAAAATCTTTTAGAATCTTAAAAGGAACAAAAATCTCGTATTTGTTGATACAACTCTTTGATGATATTCAACGTTACAATAACCTCCAAACTGTTTCCAATCTTTTTACAATTTCAGAGTGGTCAGCCTACAGTATTTTATTCTAGTAAGTTTCGACATGGGCTAGTTTTCTCATTTAACCAATTATAATCATCCACACACCTGTTAATTAACTGACGCTAACTACTCTATGGAAAAAATCCTGTGATCCTACTACGGCGTACAACATCAATCAAACACTCTGCTTAATGGACCTCCATCGTCTAAGATCAAATTTATGAACGTATTAGTCATTCAAATCAATATATTGTTGGTCCAAGTACTTCTCGTGTCTATGTTGCATTTATATTTTCATAACTCATTCCGATGCTTGGGCTACACTAATGGGGTATGAGACAAAGGATGTGATCCAATTTAGAGCATTTCTTGTTTTTTCAGTCTCTACCTTCTCTCTTCCTATTAGATATTGTGTTTGACTGTCTAATTACACATTTAAACACCCACTCATTAATATTATTATCAACAATGGAAGATGTGCATAGAGTGAGTTGGCTTGGTTAGATCAATCTGTCCTCCAACTAACCATGTCCCCTACTCAATCTTCGTCTCATTTTGTTCAAGTTTCTAAAGTTCTGACCTTATTTATACATGAATCTAGCTAAGCAGAATTATTCATATAACCATATGGCTCTCTCACATGGTATGAATATCTCGAAAGTATTTAAGCTCTCAAAAAATCTGTATTTAAAAATTTTAAGAAGATACAAAATTCAATACAGGTAGACAGCTGTTTAACTAGGCAAAGACTAGGGGAGTGCATTGAATAACTAATTATCTCTATATGTATGCCTAGTTTTTCCCTTTTCTTCGAGAATAGACTAACGTAAAAATTTTGAACGACTAATAATATACCTCAACCATATCATAGATCCAACTTCAGAAATAATAAATGAATTTATACGAATATTCGTCAAGATTAGAACGAATAGTTTGACAGATATTGGGCGCCGAGTATAGAGAAGTCATTATATATGTAAATTATATTTGAAACAATCTCAGCGATTGAAATTTAAAATAATTCCAACGTTTCGTCCAGCCAACTTGTCTGGACTTCTTCAGGGTAATAATCAAAATCAATCACTGAGATTATTTCAAATATAATTTACATATATAATAATAAATGAAGTTGAGATATAACCTGGAAACAATAATTTACAATAGTTTGATTAGTGTTCTTTGTGTTACTTGATCATCATTCACCTGATTTGGTTACAACAGGATCATTTCTGTTTCAATCTCATCGACTATTTTACAGATTGTAAATAAAAGGTATTCAACTATTTGCACATTTTAGCAAGTGGATATATGAAATAATTAAGGAACAAATACTCCTTATGGAACTCTATATACGTACCATTCCATGTCATAGTTAGAGATGTGTAGAATTATTCAAACTGATATTCATCTTTTTTAAAACAAGTTTCGATATATGTTAATCTAACACCAATTGAACTAAATTGTGTTTGTGATAGATTCATTATTATTCAAAGTACTTGAATAATTTTGTTTGACATCTTTATTTTATCAGAATGTGGTTTCGTGGAGATTTTAGTAATTTATTAGTTGAATTCATGAGCTAATTGAAGCTAGATCGAGGATGCGCACTACCAACGAGTCCCGTACTAGGATGAAACGGCCGTCCAGTGCTTCCAGGTTTTCTATGGTGGTCTAGCTTCAATTGGCCCATGAATTCAAATATTTATTTATAAAAAGAAAATTTTAAGAAACTGTCTGCCTTAGCATTAGTTCAGTACTAATGATCAAGGGCTATAGTGAACAAACAGAATAATAGGATTGAGTCAGATCTAAGGTGAATATCTTCATCACGGCTGAATTCATCGGTTAAGTCTAATCACTGAAATATTCACTCGCAATTTAGATCACTCAATGATAATTTCTTTGACCACGGTTCATAGTGATTTAAGTTCAAATCTAATGGGGGAAAATATTCCCTTGCAATGTGCATATGTACTGTTGATTTATTTCCTAACTTTAGCAGACGAAATACTATGTGGAGATCTATGTTGTTTTGTTGATACTAAGTATATGTTCTACTAACGTATTATAATGTATATGAAATTTAAGTCATGCACTTCTGATTCATTGATTTTAATTTTTTCCCCAGTTTGTTCAAAATCTGGTAGACCAAGTTTTCCACCACTATAATGAAAGAATACTTGTGCTGTTTAAAACTCATCAGCTGTGGCTAATTCTTTTAATCTTTAGAAGGGTCATGATACCATCTAACTAGTGAGTTGAGTTAATTTGTCGGTTTTTTCCTTAACTCCATTTATTTTCTAATTAGATTCAGTATTATCAGTGGGAAAATATCTCACTTTAGAATTGATTAACCATGTAAGTGACAGATCTCCTCTAAAACTTTAAGAAGTCCATCCAAGTCATATCATATTGTTTTGTAAATTCCTCTTATACTTTACAAAACTTCCAGAAAAGCGCATACATGTTTAAACTTTGGGATTTCTATGCTTGGAGAGATTAAAAAACACCTTAAATCAGCTAACAGAACAAAAGTCAGTGGCACAACGACAAAACAATCTTAACCATTCCAAGGCGTCCCAGCTCCGCTAACTAGAGAGAAGACCTGGTTCAGATGATGGAAAGGTATATTCCACAAACAGCCAGAAAACACGAACAACCAAGCACACAACTCAAGCGTATGTATACAGCATAAAAATGTCCTTGGGAAAAGTCATAAAATAGCGTATTAAAAAAAGCAACGAACCAATGACATTTAGGGTCCTTCCAAGTGTGAAATACGAAAACGAAAAATTCAAATTTCCAAAATAAAATTACAAAAATAAGATGTTTACCAAATGGTTACTGAGGCCCTAGCATACATATTAGTGGTGTCTCAAAAGTACATGGGAATCCAAATTTTATAATAAATGTTAACAAGTTTTTTCCTGAACCGCACCTAGTATGAACATAAACATTCAGAAAAAAATCAATTAGCATAAAAGCAAGTTGATATTTAAGACTTTCACGTATAAGTAGAAAGAAATAGGATGTATAGTATAGAAAAAATCCCTGAGACATATTGACAATTAAACAGTTATTGTTTAAATTACCTTAATATTGCTTACTTGAATCTTCCCATTGATAAATAGTATATTTGTAATATACCAATGAGTAGAAAATTAGATTTTCTACTCATTGGTATATTACAAATATATTATTTATTTAAAACAATCAACCCAATGCTCAATTTATTCGAAATTATCAAATCAAAACTTGGTAATGATACCTACTTCCCATTGATGTTTAGGACTGCAATTTATCAGTCTCTTATTGACATATGTGCATCCTCTGCGGATCGCCTCGATATTACCTTCACTCACAAGCATTATAAGTAGAGAGGGATAGTTGCTGGCAGTGGAATCCAGGACGCGTGTTTTATCTTATTTGGGACTCGTCAGCTGAATGTATCTGCATCTCAGAGTCGATGTTCACTCCAGGACTGGAAACCTGTACCGTTCGCTTGAAACGTCATGGTGCTATCCACTTAGGTACTGAGTCCTGATAGTCACTTGCTTGTGCCTTAATTCACAAGCAACAATACCAAGTGAATTTAAACTTCACCCAGTTGCACAAGCAAGTGGCTAACAGGACTTAATAACTAAGTGGATAATGCGGTGGCGTTCCAAGCAAACGGTACAGGTTTCCAGTCCTGGAGTGAACATCGTCACTGCTAGCCATTATCCATCTTTGTTTATAGTTATCGTCTATATTATTCTTAAAAGCAATTATTTATTTAATTCATAAGAACATACTGAATTGAATAATTTAAACATTTTTGCGATAATTGTCAATAAAAAAAATAAACTTTTGCTTCAAATATTAAATCTGTTCTTTGATAATTTATGTTGTCACTAAAGAAGTATATTATAATGATAATAACAATAGTACTACTAATACTAACATCAATTTCACATGAAACCGATCACGCAATAAATATCGAGACACAAAATTTATGACTATAAAATCTACATAAATCTTTCATAATTTGAGTTCACTGGTTAGTGAGTGGTTTATTTCACAACTTTACACAATTAGATCGGTGGAAGTTTGAAACTGGTCCTCCTCTCAGTACTAGCATATTTATGTGTTTGTATGCTTGGAAGCTACTTTGAAGTTGATTTGTGTGTAACATTCCCTACATACTACATTATATAACGTAATAATCATCGTTGGGAGTGAAAACGTGTTAATATGGCGAGGACGAAATGGTGAATCAGTGAATACTTTTGTAAGTAGCCTTTTTTAAAAACTATTTTAATATATTTGACATGTGGGCGGCAGTGACATCCAGGACGTGCGTCTCTATTTGTTTGAGACTTGAGTCTTGAACTCTACTCCTAGTAAAATACCACATATACTAGAAACTAGCTAAATCGACACTAATCGAATAAGATGTGCATATGGTGACAGAGACAAGCCACTTGGGATTCTAAATGTCAACAATGGAATATTACTAACCTAGTATTAAACCGTTTTTCATACTTTTAATTTTCGAGAACATATTTAGTTAATTAGCCAACGATTCTGTTTTCTGAATTTGTTTTATTAGGGATATCTATCCAAGAACCAATCAACATCGAGGTGTAGAGAACAAGCTGTGAAACGCATATGGAGAAATTCGAACACTTCACTTCTATCTGAAGTTTGTGCTGATGATGTCGTTCAGAAGAACGATGAAAGCTCCACGACCAAACCATCCAGCTCAGAGAACAAAACTCCATCACAATTACCAGTTCGTCCACCTCAGTCATTCTAGTTTTTCAAGCCAAGTTTATCATGTCAAAACTTTTCAGTATGTGTATACACATATATAGCCGTAAATATATTTTGGATAGTGGTCTGCTGTGTAATCTGGGATACGTGTTGCGTCCCATTCAGGACTCATAAACTAGATGCACCGTCTCGGTGTTGAGGATAACACCAACCGAAATATAGTCGGCTTGTAAATATATACAGCATCTGGGATTCCTTAAAGGAGCTCATAGACTAAAAGACTGGTCAAACGCAGCACTAAATATCAACAACGGCAAAAACAAACCTGTACAAACAACGATAACCATTAAGATGACTAGTAAGGCGAATATTTTTATAAAATACTCCCGTCTTTCAAAAACGTCAATCGGAAATGACAATTACTTCTGTAGTATAGTATTATCGTAGTCATATGTGTTTACAGAATTATTACTCAAAGGACGTGATCTGCTCAATGATTCATCGTGCCAAACATAGACTGCTAGCATGCAGAAAAATGAAACAATGAATTTAGGTATGAAAAGTACCCTGTGGTAGAAGATTGGGAGAAGTTCAAATTAAAACAAAACAACTATGAATTAGGCTTCTCTCATTGGTAGACGTAAATCACTTAATGTGTGTCTTGATCACGATCATATGGAAGTAGATGATCTGTCAGTTGATAGAGAAATTATTTTTATAGTATTTATTCACATTAGTATTTGTTTGTGTGTCATGTAAGTTTGCCTCAATGACTTTCCTACCACCTTTTATCCCATCCATGAGCAGATCTCAAAGATCATAGAGGTCAGTAAGACAGGGTGGTAGGGGTTACGGAATCATAGAAAATCATAGATAGATAGAACGATGATTCAGCTGCTTTATTCTATTTGTTCAGACCACTCATCCATTCGCTTACTCATTCATTGTATTGTGTCCCATACGGTCTGGTAAAAAAGAGGACTCATCTTATTTTCTCATCAATTTTTCAAACAAAAGTTTACGATCTGGAATTTGAGATCCTATTTTGTTCAACTAGTAAACTACAATTTTAAGTGAACAGTGGATATATTTATTTCGAATGACTTCTGATTCATTAAGAAGGAATCCTTTAAGTGAAAAACAATATCCGATTAATGGAGATGGTGGTGTCGTTTGCCGTGGTCTAAAATTTGACGATGTTCATTATTCCAGTTTTGAGAATCCATTAAAGAGAGAGTTTTCTCCTAATTCTACTGAAGTACAGAAAGATCATTGTACAGCCGATTCAGCTTATTCTCTTGCAAATGGTGCTACTTCTCTAATGCAATCAACATCACCATCTAGGTCAATATTTTTACCTGTAAATCAAACTAATTCGAATATGTCAAATATCTATGGTGGAGGTTTTCGTTACCATGTTCGTCGACCTGTGGAATCATGGAAATTTTTTGAGGTATATCTACTTTTTGATTTGTAGTGTGATTCCCTGTATTTTTATAATTGTGTTTTAAATGCTATGATACTTAGTCTACTTGTTCAAAACTATGAAGTAGTCAGATGGAGATGATTACTAGTGCGTGAAGTATGGTGGAGACAAGAGTATGTTCACCATTAGAAACTATTTATTGTCTACTGCATTAGTAACAAAACTGATTATGGTTGGGAATTTTTTAAATCTGTAGTGTTCCTGTCAGGTAGTACTTGATTTCAGTTTATGGATCGTTATATTTGGGTCAAGCTATCATATTGCCTAACTATTTAATTGTATTAAATTTCACGTCTGGGTTTTAGTATATTCTAATTGTATTTTAATGACTTGATAGCTTAAGGTAATATCCAAACCTATTTCATTTTATGCAAGTTTCAGTAACCAATCTTCAATTTCACTAATTATCTAAAGACTGGGGATATTAAACGATAGTTTTGAATATAATTTGATTGCAAAAGAAACAATCGGGTGTGATTTTTAATACATTATTTTAATTTAATATATGGAAATTAAGAACAGATTTCATTGGCAGATCTGACTTCTTTCAGGGAATGGTGTAGGTTTTGATGTATAGAGAAAATAAAAGACTAAATTATTTTTTGCTTACATTTGGATGTGAAATAAAGTAGATAAAAAGAGAGATATCAAAATTGATAGATCATAGTATAAGATCCATTAATGTTGTGCTACTGAGTCTTGTTTTTTTATCTGTGCGAGGAAGCAGAGTCCCTAACGGTAGTTTATTTCAATTTTAAACATTCGGTGATATCATCAAATTATCGATTTCAGTGTTTCACATGAACTCGTTTCAATTTGTACTTCCTATAGTGCTACAAAATACGTCGCACCTTAAATCCGATACATTTTTATTCACTGTTTTAGAAGGTATTTTGTCTTCCAATTATCTGTTTAATTCTTCACCATTATGTTTGAAATACAGGTTCAAGATAAAATGATTGAATATTGGGTTGTTCAGTACTTACAGGTTTTTAGTGGTGGTCTAGCTTAGATCGACATAAATTCAACCATTCAAATTACTGAGATCTCCACAAACCCTCCATTTTAATAATATTCATCATGTGTGTACTAGTGACTGGCTTCAATTTGAATTTCCTAGAGCTCTAGTGAGAAGCCGTGACCCGTAGAATCCAATCCGTATTGGGTAGAGACAGGTATCCACCTCAGACAATGGTTAAATCGTTGGGCAATATCATGAATCGATTAAAGTTAGACATTGACAACGTTGGATATCGGATTAGTGGTCCTGAGGTTAAGCATTCATGTGTGAGACCGAAGGGCCTGGGTTCGAATCCCTTGGATGTTGGACCGGAGATGTACACTATTGAGTCCCATACTAGAACGAAACGGCCGTCCAGTGTTTCCAAGTTTTCAATGGTGGTTTAGCTTAGATCGACTAATGAATTCGACTGTTGAAATTTCAAAGACGACTACCGAATCGGTTTAGCTAGCAGCAATCCATTCAACTTTTCACTTTGAAAAATGAGCTGACTACTATTGCTTATGATCCAGTTTTTATTTAAAATTCCATTGGTTCAATTAAGTTAATGTTTTATTCATTTTTGTTTTGATTTTTTCTCTTTTATACTTCATGAATTGGTGGTTTGGTGGTTAAAACACTCGACTTAAAATCTATTATGGGTTTGTATACCACTGCACTTAAATCGGTTTACTCCGATAAGTAAGAATGAATAGCCTTCAGACAGAAGTGTGGTTCGAAACCACAGTCCAAAAAAAGTGTATTGATTAACTGGATTGCATTGTTTTATTGTTAGTGTGAGTGATATTTTTGTAAGTTTCGAATGAGATATTATTTAAATATGTATTTAATCAAACCTTCTGGATTTTAATATAAGTCACCAGCAATATATGCCTGAATTATTTGGTTAAAGATTTTGACATAGATGCATCATCAATCTATTTCACTCAAATGTAGGAAATTTTGACAAACTTAAAAATAACATTCTTTGCCAAACAACAGTAGTTTTAATAACTTGCTTAATAGAAGTATATATCCCATAGTCCCATCGAGATGATGAATCGGTAGCTTATTATTTAAAGTATTTTGGTTGTCAGTCATTCGACCTCAGGTTCAAACTATTCTGAACATACTACAGTTATTTTTACAACTGACTAGTTTCATTAGATTCTAGATCGAAGTGGAGGTCTAATTCTTTTTTTATACATTATTAAGGCAAGTAACCGAAGGAAAAATACTTTCTGGCAACTATGAGCATAGAATTATATTGATTTAAAGACTATATATATATTGCACTCCACTCCCGTGTACCAGCAAATATTGACAATGAATCCATAGTTCAACAAAAATAGATGCACCTGTGTCATTGCAAAAGATTTCGAACTATGTCATTCAGAGTCTTTAATCACAGGGACCCCAACCAGGTATTATATGTTTATTAATGTGACTTAGTCCAATCCACTATACAACTTATAGGTTTCGTAGTCTTTCGGCGGTAATGTTTGAAGTGATGGCTGTTGGATTAAAACTTGAACTAAAAACTTTGAGAAATGAGTATATTTCTACTCTGACTTCAATCAAATAGTATCAGAATACTACTTTGTTGTACATTATATATATATATATATATATATATATATATATATATATATATATATATATATATATATATATATATATATATATCATTGTGGATACGACATGTAAGGTATCCCAACTTATCAGATTAAAAAATAAAACGAACGCTTGAAACGAAAACCCCAGTGAAAACCATGCTCTTATACATAGTATTCACTCACTAAATGATAGGAAAAACCCTAGATTTCGCCTTCATACCTCTTAAAGTAGATCTGTTACAAAATCATGGAAACATATGCTACCTTTATTCATATGCTCAAGATTGATTGAATCGGCCTTGTTCAGATTGGCACTCAGTGCAATCAACGTATAATGAGCTGTATATAAGATATAGTATAATGATATTTTTATATCAATGAATGAATTTTATTAGCATGGTTTTGTTATGTTGGTAAATCAATTGTATGTATATATTTATCTGAATGACTGACAGATCGCAACGTAAAAATAGTGATAATTTTAGATTCGTAAACACTTTTTCTTATAGTATATACAAATGATTTCTGCCACACATTCTCACATTTTAACGCATTTTAGACTATAAATATTCTCTTTTAATTCTTTTCTGCTTAAATTCAATAATCCTACATTGCCATAAGGATTTTGACCCTTGACCTATAAAAACTATTTCTAGCCATCCTGCATCGTTTCACATGTATAATTATAAACCAGCATAATTCATTGAAGTCATCTAAGTGAGAAAAGAAAAGAAAAGATAAGAAAAATTGAGTCATTTTCTTATTTCCTATTGCAATGAATCAATTCCAAATTAGTTAAAATTGACCACTATCTATGTAAAACATTGAATTATTAACTAACAGAACTTAATTATTTTTAGTTTTTAATGAGAGAAGGGTTTTGTGGATATTATAGTAATTTAATAGTTGAATTCATGAGTCAATTAAAGCTAGACCACCATGAGAAACCTGGAAACACTGAATGGCCGTTTCGTCATAGTATGGCACTCAGAAGTGCGCACCCACAATCCCACCTCGCGAGATTTGAACCCAGGACCCATCAGTCTCGTGCTCGAGCGCTTAACCACTAGACCACTAAACCGATATACAATCGTGTTATTGTCTAACTTCAACCAATCCACCAAGTTTCACCACCGTCCACCATTGTCATCGGTGATTTTACTATCTCACAACAGACCCGGTTGAACTCCATCGGTTAGTTTTGTTCAACAAAAGTACCATTAAATGAATATATAAAAATTCTAGAATTGGAAATTATAATTCACCAGTTAGAATTATTACAATTTTCTATCTTTCAATAGAATGAATAGATGAGGAAACACATTATTAAAAATAGTATATAAAATAACCAGATGAACAGTTTCCTAAAAAAGAAAGTTATATACAGAATAGATAGAATTACTGAATACAATGTTTGTCCTGAATATAAATTGTGAATAAAGAAAAGAAGACGAATAATAATTACAGCAAAATAATATGGATTCATTTTTATTTCATTTAGATTCTCTTCATCTGTTTATAACCTAGAAACAATATATAGTATTAGCTATACTTACTTTTTATATGGGAACAATATTGATTAAAATTGAATTCGACAATACAGATGTAGATTTAATTGAAAGACAATAATTAAGAAATGTATTTTTAACAGTCGTCTATTTTTATATGTCTATTAATATTTTAATTAAAACTTTTTGCACATGAAGTAAGTACATCGTTTTGTTTATATATAATTAATATTATTGTTTCTAGGTTATAGGCAGCTGAAATGAATTTGTAAAATAAATGAATCTATACTATTCTGTTGTGATTGTTATACTACTTTTATTTAAAATTGTTTAAGCTTTATAGAGAAGTCCCTGATGAATACTATGGTAATTGTCAGTTAGTAAAAATTTATTTCAACAAGATTTAATTAAATTATTAATTGTTAGTATTTACATTTCTTCTTATATTGGTTGTTCAAAAGTAAGTTGATCAATCTCTTGTCTTCTTAAATAGCTCGGTATTTATTTTTAAGTTGATTAAATCTCTCTATAGTAGTTAGTAATAGATGTTAGGACGTGTTTTTCACCCAATTTTTAAGATTATATGAATATCAACAGAACAATTCAGATGTGCTTAGCGGATGAATCTCAAATATGACATAACATACTTCTTGTATTTCACTGAGAGTTATTATTCAAAATCTGATGTTGAACTGAATTTTTTTTTGACGCCTAGTTTTATAATATTGGAGATTAGTATTTGAAGTGTTTAACATTTGTAGAACTGTACTATTTGATAGTCCATAGATTTTAATATATCACTTTATATTATATGGAAGTTATTCCCAAGTTGATATACTATTAAAATATGACAAATCTTAAGCGGTTAATGTGTCATTTTAGGTATTTCGTTTTTCAACTCATGATTATTGAAACCATGTGATCTTAACTTATAAAACGTTCAGTTATGCTTCAATACTGTCTTCTATTCTTAATTATGCTTAACAGAAATGTTTAATGTTGTTCAGGCAAGCAAAGTTCTATTACAACACATGAGTTGCAAACGTAGATCAAATCGTTTTGATTTCAAAATATTGGAAAAGCTAACGGAGAAACTTGTAGGAAAACACTATAAAAATGTACTATTAATATCACCTTATTGTTAAATGCACTTGAACTAGCTACAGACTCACTCATTAAGACAATTTATAACTATTCTAACACTTAAGCTTTCGGGTAACTAATTTAGACTGATCTGACTCCATGATTTACTATTAGAAGCTTCACAAAGTTGGTACTGTTTCTTTGTTTAAATTGGAAGAGGAAAATGTTTGCTGAAATTCTTAACTATTTATTGTGCGAATATTTTGAAAACAATAAGTTAACAGTATTAAAAGTGAAAACTGTTTTTTGGTATAATAATATGATGAATAACTATTTGGTTTAATAATGACAAGTAGCTAACGCTTACCCTAAATCTTTTGATAAGAATATTGTTAATAGACAATCTTTATCTAAATATTATTGTAATTTATATTTTATGTAAACGTAGTTCGTGTAACTTGAGTATTTTCAAGCGATATTTGATTAAGTATAGATACAGAAATTCTCGTTTCACTTATTATATTTCATTAAGAAAATGTAATGATTGATTGTCTTTCTCCTCTACTTTTTATTTATTTCAATTTTAGACAAATAAAAGTGATGGTTCCAAAGTCTACCTATGCAGGCTATGTGGTTCCAGTTATAAACACAAAAAATCACTAAATAAACATTGGAAAGATAAACATTTTACAGAATTAAGTAATGCTGGGGGAAACTGTCAAGCTGATGGTGAATTGGATGAAGGTGATGATGGAGATGGAGACGATTCCGAAGGTGATGGGAAGCAATTAAACAATAGTTATAACACTCCACTTTCATCTATCGAGAATGCAAATTTAAACAAGCTGAATAATAAATATTTAGAAGGAAGAGAGAACTATTCATATAAGAGTCCTGGTTCAGTGGGACGGACTTATAGTATGAGGACTGAGAATTCTGAGAATTGTCCACCTGATCCAAATTATTTCATGTCTCGTAGGATGGGCAATGAACAGAATGAAAATGATTTGAAAAATGATATCGTGGTTAGTAGGTCCAATATGATTACAGAGATACATAAATCTGGATATCTGTCAGTACCAGGAGATCATTCAGATCGGTTTGTTGTTGGTCGTAAGCGTTTGTCAGCTATACCTTGTTCTTCCCCAGTTGTTCAACCAAAGATACATAGTCGTGTTTCTGAATATGGAGTGAAACGTGTTCGGTCGCCGAACACTGATTATACAAATCTGGGTAGCAAACGGAGACACAGTGTGGTTTCATGTGGGAGAGAAGAGTGTGTTGTTGACGTGAGAGAGAAAATTTCTGAGTCATCATGTTCAAACAGGAACACTCCAGATGGTGACATAATATCCAGTTGTGCGGCAAGTCGGTTAGGTATGAATTCTCTAGATCAACACGTGAGTGAAATTACTTTGGATGAAGTGAAACCACTTGATTTATCAGTTGTAAGGGTAATGGAAACTGAAGTTGACTGTGGACGAATGTCAAGCGGAACCGCTGTTAGTCCTGGTAGCACAGTGGATTTGGTCAAGGCTGATGCTTTTACTGTAAATGATTCAGCCAAGGTACAACAAGAGGAACTAGTGTCAATAACGCCGACTTCCACTTCAATGGAGAATGGTGGTAAGAATAAGAAAAGAGAATGTCGTGTCAGTCGTGCTCTGCTGATTGGATTGTTGCAAACAGCACTGAGTACTCTGGAGAATGAAGTTGACGACATAATGAGTGAATCGTATGAATCTAGTTTTGAGTTATCTGCCACATCGGCTAGTTTGCTGTTAGCTGTTGGTAGTCTGTTAGTTACGTTATCTGAGAAGAAGTCGGGTGTGTGTTCTGGTGTTGCTCCCGTCGAAACATATGTTAGTAAGAAGAGTGTAGACGAAGTGATTGAAGGGAGATCGCATTCGGGTTTTGATGGTACTGTTATGTTGACAACAGGTAGTGAGAAGTTGGTTAGTAGTTCTAAGGACTGTTTTCAAGTGTCTTCTGAGACGTTTCCTCGTCTTGTCCATGACCATTCGCATTCACCAGATGGTTGTACTTCTAGACCACTTGAAACGCGGAAGTTTGTTGGGAAAGTGGAAGACAGTTGTATGGATCGTATAGTAGAAAGTAGGAAGGATAGAGGATCACTTTCTGCATATGAGTATGGTATTAATGAAAATGAGATTTCATTTGAAGCTCTGGATAATGGACCACCATTAACAGGTGTGGAAGGTATGAAGAAATGTGATGGGTCGGAACCAGTGATTATTTGTCCTGTTTGTAAATTTGGTGCACGTTGGTTCAGTGAATTGCGTGCTCACATGGTGAACCATTCTGAGCATCGAATGTTTGGTTGTTGTTATTGTCATTATCGAGCGAAGTGGAAGTGGGATGTCGCAAAACATATGCGCCGATGTCCATTGGGTCGTCATGTTTCTCACTTACAGAATGAAGCATTATTGCGTATAGTCAGATATTACCCACCTCCAGAAGATGATATTTTGTATAATTATTTTCCGCAGAATGGTTTCCCAGGTGTTGGAGTTGATCATCCTCCAACACCACCGATAAATTCAATGAAACGTAATGGTTATGAACGAGTTCGTGCATACGATTGTGAAAGTAAAGATTGTTCATTATTTTCGAATCGTTTGTGTGATGAAGGTGAGGTGGGAGGTATGGTTAGAGGATTAGTTTGTGAGAGGAACGTGGGAAGTGAGAATAGTGATGTTTCGACATCGGTATCCGGTGCTAACAATGTACATCAGTGTCATGCACTTGAAGGAGATGTGGTTAAAGACGTTGGCGACTGCGAAGAAAATGAATCTGGTGGTTTGGTGATAGTAGATGATGGTGACGATGAAGAAAAGATATCTGAAGTCAGTGGTGGCGTAGCAAGTATCAATGGGTCGAAAGAACGTATTTGTTCTACCAGTGACCATTGTAATAGACAAAACGAAGATGAGGTGAGTGTTCATGTGTTTATACCTCATTCCTATAATTACAATCATATCTGTTTTTAGATTGATTTCGAATTTAATTCCAAGTCAAAAGTCACTTGATTTCTTGGTATATTTATGCAATGATGACTTGATATTTCATATGTTTCGACCTATTTGTTCATGTGCTAACTTAGCAGATAGTGTCGTTATTTATTTTGTTCTATGTAACTTGGATTTTTATTTTATGTTGACTGTAATTCTAAATATCCTAACATCAAACTTCATGCAAAGCACTTTTAGTAAGCATTTGTAAAATTAATAGCATAACTACTGTTGTGTTTTTCTTTTTATTATTCATTTATGTATGGATTATGGTAAACATGTGACTTATATTATTATTGTCTACTTCTTTTCATCTTTAGGATACCAATAAATCTGATCTAATATGTCGAGTACGCAAATGTCCATTATGTGAATTTCATTCTACAGATACAATTGAATTTCAAACTCATTGGAATTCACATTGTCCTTATACAAATGAAACAGTGAACTTAACTAGAAGTTGATGTTGTATTAAAAGGAAAATTATTTATTTAAAAACTTTCACTATTTCGTTAACTTGAAGCCTACAATTCAGATGTAAATATAAATATATATAAGTTTCTTTATTATTGATTTAAATGCTTTTCCTAGTATTTTTATGTGGACTAATAACAGTCACTGTATCATTCACATCCTCATATATTTCTAATTTACTCTAGTTTGTGTATATACGCTTCATGAAAGTTCGTAACTTCGTTCTAGTGTTTTGATTTTTTGTTTGTTTGTACATCTATTGAATTATTGGAAAACAATTATTGCAAATAAAACTTTTTTCACTCTTCACAATTTACATTTGTGAAACATGTCATTTTGTTTTATATTCATGATTAGCCATTAATATTAAAGATCTGTTGCCTATGGTCTGTTTTTTTTTGTTGTTGTTGAAAGTGACCAGTAACTAAACATATACTTAAGTGCTGTTTTCTGGTAGTTTACGATTTTTATCGACCGTTTGTTAAGTTCAAGGACATCAGTTTTATTCAATATAATATTTGTTACAAAACAATTAGATTACCACATTTTGTTGAATATTTCATTCAGATTGTCATGTCATAACTTGTAGTGTTTAGTTAATTGGTTTTTTTTTCATACTTAACTGCTGTGGGATCAGTTTGTGCTTGTTAGTATCACTAAACATAACAGTTCGTGCCTTGATAATAACGATAAATTACTTTAGTAGTTATTCCTAATTATGGATCAATTGTGTGCGGTCAATAGGTTTTTCGAGTTTTAATTCATATTCTGTTGATAACCTACAATTACTAATATATCTCTTCGAATATTTCAATCATTTGTAATTTTTATGACTAACCTGTACAGTTAAACCCATCTTACTTGAGTTTTTATACTTCAAAGGGCAAAGAAACCTTTTAAATGAACACGAGTTTTCAAATAAGCTATCAACTGTGAATTTTAGCTCATGGCACAGTAGTTTTGTTTTAAAGTCTAGGGCTTGGTAGATATAGTCATATTAGTAATGAGAGATAGAATCACTTTACTTACTGACTAATTTGTGTTTACAATAAATACTTTTCAGTAAATAGGCTTGGAATATTGTAACGAGTTTCTTTGATATTTTCCATTGTGCAAATATTTAATACATGAATTTTAATATAGTTGATCTAGTGATTTCGAAGGACAGACTGAGATAAAATTACCCAGGCGCTGGTTTTTTTCGATAGAATTTCGCAACAGTTTGTTTTACGACGAGGTTTAAATGTTTTACATGAGTGCATAATTACAAGGTGTGGTCAAAATCCACAAATATTCAGTTAAAACAAGTCTAAAATTAGAAAGTTGGTCCCAACAATTGCATGTTTTGATAACAGTTGGCCTAATAGTTTGAGTGAACTACTTGTTTCTATATGGTTTTCTACCGATAAATTGGATAACACCGATAATTTTCATGTCCCAATCAAACCATAAAGGAATTAGTGGATGAACGATAGTAGCGCATCCAATTGTAGTTACTTAAATGTTGGTCTAATAGTAATAAAACCTGTAAAGTGCGGAAACTGATACAAACCACCTATATTTCAAAGGAATCGGATCAAGAATTATTTGTGAATCATAATGTTTGTATTATTGTTTCATGAAACAAAAGACTTGCAGATAATTAGCTGTTAATTCTATTACAATAGTTATAAAAAATAATCTACTTTTAGATAATATGAGAAGAAAGTAGACACCATTTGCATTAACTTCATTAGTTAAAACTAGTGTGGACTCTTGATGGTTGTTCTGCCTCTACCGGCTATTAGTTATCGGAGATATGAACGGATCTGCTGATCATCGCATGTACTGTCCAGCTGATGTTCGTTTTAGTTATCTCTTGGCACTTTTGTTTTAGTGACCACGATTAATGCTACGATTTTTAATATGTCATCACTGAAAAAAAGTCACCTAAAGGTGGGAAATCCCAACAAGGACCAAATGAGTAACTTGACAAAGTTGACTGATGATTATATTTAAGTAGTACGAAAAACTGATTTCTCTATCATGAAGTATAAAGGTACATGACTGATAAATTTGTACCTAAATGATTACAACTGATCATTGTGGGTTTTGGTTAACCTAGTAACTGTCCCTTTTTGTGTTTAACTGAAGTGAATGTTTTACCACTACAAATTTCGGAGGAGTTAACTTAAATCCCAATTTTCATGTCCATGAGATTAATTTGTAATATTGGATCAATCATTTTGTTGTTAAAATCTTATAAAATCTCCATCTACTGAACAGTTTCGGAAAGTTGAACTCGTCTGAATTTGTAGATTACGATGTAATAGATGGTAGTGAAATTAAAATTCAGCAACATTTTCTGAAATTTAATTATTTGCTAAATATTAACAGGTAAACAAACGTTATTATATCGGAAATAGTGCAGTTCTGAAATCACATTTTCTCAATTCATTATATTATCATAACAAAAGAAGTGACTTGCACAGATTCTCATTCATAATTTCCAGTCAGCAATATATTACATGAGACATAGTAAGGCCATAGATGCAGTTGTCTATAATATACGTATTATGACGGTGAATGAAGTGTCAATTGTTGTTGAATATTTGTTAAAATTCCACGTGACCCGAGAAGGATACCAGGAAATACTTAAATAGTTACAATAATGTATCATAAATTAGTTGAAGATTCTGTCACATGACTCAGGGAAAATTAGCTAAATCACAAGACAGGAATTTTCATGATACGAAATAATAGTCTAATAGTAAACCAGTTTTGTAGACACACAAAACCAAAATGGTCTCTGGTTGCTTACAAGATGTGTTAGTTAAAATGCTCGATGATGACCAAATAGTGTGGAAAAAGTCGTCTGTTTCAAACGAGTCTCTTTATTATACTCTAAGCTTCTTCCAAACTTCTAATATTCAAAGGGGAATGACTACGTTCATTAATTTCCTACGAACGACGTTCCTGTCTTTTTCTTTATTTCTAGGAACTGTAGACAAACAAAACAGCCACTGTCATTTTTGAGTAAAAGTGATGGTGATATGAAGATTGACGTAGAGCAGTTCGAAACCTGGTGCATGACTTGAAAAAATATATAAATTATAAATTCGCAACTTATTTCCTAACATTCACTAGCAAGGAAGCTCATAACCTGCCAAATAAGCTGGATTTTCTTGATAAATCAATCTCATTGTCGTATGAATCGCTCAAGGAATTAATACTTAGTGTAGTTCAGTCTGGTAGCTTGGAATACAGAGATAGATCAAAGTTTCATAAAGTGATACCGCAGAACGATCAGAAATTTAAAGACTTTATACTGGAACTACAGAAACAGTCAGCGAAGTGCAATGTTGGAGACCAAATGACAACTCAACTTGGTGACTGCTTGATTGCTGGTATAAATATTCCGAATTTAGGAAGAGAATTCAGAAGCCTAAAAGTCCATTCTAAGAAGTAAAAATAGCATGTATTAACTACGAGACAGTGAATGAGCTTGATTTTCGGTCAGTGAAAATTTCTAATACTTCGCTTAGTCGTCGTGATGAACTACATTCTCAAAGTCGTTCAAGCTCGCGTTTGGTTATTAATGGCTCCGATTCTCGTGAAAATACAAAAAGTGAGTTGCAAAGCAGGTTATAGAAGTGAGCACAGTTTTGGTAAATGCTTATCCTATGGTAGATTTCGCTTATGTAATTCATGTATCTTTCTTCATGCTAAATGCCTTAAGTGTGGCGAAATAGGACATATGAAGTCGGTCTGTAAAGCTACTGTTCAACTCGCTACTAGTGATGATAAACCTTCTAGTTCTGATTTCTCTCAAGTTGGGTGTTTCTAGTGATCAGTTATCTTTATTCACGACTTCGAAAAGTAATTTCCATATTCAGAAGCGATTACGTACCACCCTTGGTCATTTCCATGATATTATTGCTAACACAGGCAGTATAGGGTCCCTTCTTTTATTGAAAAAAACTAGAATCTCTAGATTCTAACCTTGTAATACGACCCGCTGAAGTCCCAGTATTGGGGATACTGGACACAAACTGCCCATACGAGGTTGCTATGAATCGCTAATTAATGATGATAATTCCTAATATATGCCATATGAATTCTAAGTTATTGAAACAGGACAGTCAACACTAATTTTGAGAAGTTTGGAAAGGCTCAAAGTTTCTAAAGAAGATTCTGATGCTTTACTTAAGGATTTGGCAGCTGTCTGTGCTAAGTACAGTAGAGGGATGAGAATTCAACCCATCAAACTTCAAGTACAAGGTGATTCAGTCTTTCTTAAAGGACGAATAATTCCTTATTTTCTCCGAGAAACAGTATATAAGATATCAAATGATTTGTGTAAAAAAAGTATCATTAAGCCAATTCAGTTTGTTGCACGGGGTACTCCTATTATTACGCCCTTGAAGTTTGATGGAAAGACCCCTAGAATACGCGGTTGCTCTAGATTGACACTGAGCTTCAGTTTGTTGAAGCACACGTGTACGATGGAGGAAGATATTCTTAGCCGACTTCATAGGTCTAAGGTATCCTGGAAATTTGACTTAAAAGATACTCATCTTCAAATTACTAGGATCAATCTTCATCTAGTTCGACGACAATTAACACTCCTTTTAGTCTATTCAAATACAAGTTGTTCTCCAGTTATATTTGAGGAAGTGATGAATAATAAAGTATGTGATCTTAAAGGTGTTGAAGTCTATCAACATGATCTTACTATTGATGGCTCACGAACAGGGACGCATTGCTTTGTTAAGTCTGTAGTGACCTACTTTTGTCAACAGAACGCAATTGGTTCAATGAAAACAATTATTATTATAACCGATCGTACCAGTGACTGTTTTACTGTGTTCGTTTGCTTAACAATGCTAATGACAGCTATTATACTCACTTACTCTCCCGTTGACTTTGAACTTGTACGAATCCGGTTACGTTTAGTAATCATGCTTGTACTCCTTTGGCACGATCTCGGTATTCTTTCGATACCACGAGATCGCCAACAAATATATCTCGACTACAGCCATCATCTGTCTTCTGATATTGGCCTACGGGAATCTTATTGGTTAATTGGCACGTAGTCTTCTTGTAGCGGTGTTCATAGCCAACAGCGTCTCGACTCCACGCTACAAGCTAGACCAATGATCTGTGCTCCACTCAAACTTACTGTTGCTGTACAAAGTTATTCGCAAACTCAGAGAGAAGTCTTAGCTGTGTTCTGGGCCGCTGAACAACTTCACAAATGTAACGAAGAGAAAAGGATGAAGATCCCCCCTCAGCATTGTATTGGATAGCCTTGTCATTTGTTTGTTTCATCTACCTCACTTGTATTCTAACCTTTATTTATGTCTCTTTTTAAACACATCTTATTTTCAGAAGGGGTTTTGTGGAGATTGTAGTAATTTCAATGATTAAGATCATGAGTCAGTTGAAGCTAGACCACCATGGAAAACCTGGAAGCACTGGACGGCCGTTTCGTCCTATTATGGAACTCCTCAGCAGTGCGTATCCACGACCTCGCCCCCTGCGAGATTCGAACCCAGGACCTACTGGTTTCGCGCGCGAGCACTTAACCACTAGACCACTGGGCCGGCATCTAACAGTGTTAATGTCTAACTTCAACTAATCCACGAAATTGAGCGACACATCCACCATTGTCGTCCAGTGCTTCCAGGTTTTCCATGGTGGTCTAGCTTCAACTGACTCAACATCTTATTTTATTCAGGTCTCTTTGTCCGGGATTTGTTAATTGATCTGCGCTAAAGATTGACCTTTTATTACTTAATTTACTGTTGTGTTGCAGGTTCTTACTTCCAGAACCCTCCGTTCAGTTTGTAGCGGTAAATAAGTTACCAAAATCAATAGCTCTGTAAGTCTTCGACATTTGATTCTGACCACATAAGTTTTAATGGACTGACCTGGCTGAAGGCTCTCGGCCATGCATCCGCACCAGATCACGAGTGGGAACGTTGAGCACGACTTCTCCTGCAACCCCTATCTAGTGGCATTCTGATTGGTGAGGCCGATGTGATCTGGTACACAAACTCGTAAACTATGAAACCGTTCCTTTTTGGAACTTCATATATCATTGCCTTGGTTTAATTTTTATATATTGTGATTTTTTCGTATTTTTGTATATTTTTTTACTCGTCCATTCCTGTACTTCATATTCACCATGACAGAGCAAAATTAAAATCACTACCATGACACCACCTTCATTCCAGCTAATTCCATGCTGGCCGGACGACATAGAAGGTTGGTTCTGCTTCGTGAATGTTGATGTATACGAGCACGGCGTAACCGACCCACGTGCACAATCCCTCGAGGTAGTAAAAATACTCGTGCGAATTCAAGTCGCACCTATTGTAAGGTGTGATCGATAAACGAACTCACCAATGATAGAGTGAAGCGCCCACCACCACATTAACTTTCTTTGACCCTGTATAACTATGTCTTGTTTATTCACCGATCACAATTTATGTTCATGATAAAACAATATTTGCCTTGTTGACTCATTTTTCTTATGCCCTAGTTACTGTTTGGTATGTTATTTATGTCTCTGTTTTTCCCTGTGTTAATAGCCTGTGCTGTTTGTTTGTACACTAACGGTGCTAATTTATGTTTTAGAAACAGATAAAGTTCGTCAAGCCTAATAGCTTACATGTTCTGACTTTGGCTAAAGCAAGACTCTGTGTCCGAAGGTCTAGAGAGTAGTTTAGAGTTACACCTGTAGGAAATTGCTTCCTAAAAAGTTTCGAACAGTAAATTTCGATATATTTACTGAAATGACTTCCAATAAATACTACGATTCCGATGAGATTCCAGAGTCATCACCACATCATTTGGGAGTTTATGACGAGGATCAATTTGAAAAGGACGAACTTAAAAACAATAGCATGATAGAAGTAGAGTTAGCTATGTTGCGCATAACATAGCTAGAAAAGGAAAATGAGCTAGAAAGGCCACGCCAAAAGGGACGAGAACATTGTAATCAAGTTGTGGTTGACAAGGTGATGACGCATGAGTCTACATCTGCCTCACATGCAGCTGATGTTCCTCCTAGAAAGGACTGGGTAACAATGATATCTAGGGCTTTAGACCTACCAAAGAAAGAGATTATAAGGTTTCATGGTAACCCTATGAAATATTGAAGCTTCATAAGGAATTTTGAGGGCTGTTTTGATGAGAGCGTTGGATTCCGATCTAGGTTAAACTATTTGATCCAGTACTGTGATGGTGAAGCTAAAGCTACTATTGTCCATTGCGCGTTGCTCGAGTCAGAAGAAGGCTATCGTAAAGCGCTAGAACTTCTCGAGGAAGCATTTGGTCAAAAGCATATAGTAGCCCATGCATTTATTACTAATATTCTGAACATCCCTGCTATTAAAGGGACCAACCTAGATAATTTAATAAGGCTGTCTCGTGAGATGCATACTTATGAGCTAACACTCACGCACATGAACTATATGTCTGATCTTAACTCTAAAAATACCATCGAATGCGTGTTTTTAAAACTCCCGCTACACTTGCGAAGAGGATGGGTTAAAGTTGCGTATAGAATTCTCAAGACGGGTAGAGAGCCTTCATTCAAGGACCTTTGCGAATTTGTGAAAGAGCAGTCAGACATTGCTAATGCTAGATATGGATTACTTGTTACCGGTGATTCTCCTAATCGCAACCAAAGACACTTTGTTGCTGATACTAAAGGACACCTCGATTCGGGATATAAAGCGAGAGTGTCGTTCGCTGACATGAGTGAGTCTGATGTTGCTCCATATGTAAGACTAGGGACTCTTGGGTCATCATGTTTTTTTTATGTACTGGAAACCACCCCTTAGATCAATGTGAAGGGTTTAGAGACAAGAATGTTAATGAAAGGATAGAATTTGCATCAAAGAACAAGTTGCGTGATGTCTGTCTAAAGGCGAACCACATAGCAAGAAACTGTCGAGCATCGAGTTCATGTGCCGTCGAAGGATGTGGTTGGAGGCATCATACGCTGTTACATAGGAAGCGGGAAGAGCAAGGAGATAATAATAGTAATGCACACATTATTACCCAACTATGCACGGAGGAAAGTGTTAAGTGTGTACATAAACAAGTAGTATTTACAATAGTGCCTGTATTGGTAAAAAATGGAGAAAAAGCAGTACAGACTTGCGCTTTCCTAGATAGTGGCTCAGAGGCTTCGCTTATTACGGAAGGTCTAGCTAGGAGGTTGAGTTTAGAAGGAGAGTCCAAGACGATTTTATTGAAAACACTGGATAAGTAGTCCACATTTCATTGTAAGGAGGTTCAAATAGAAGTTTCCTCCTTAGATTCGTCTTATCATTTAGAATCCCAAGTGTATGGACAGTTGATAGATTACCTATGTTGCGTAGAACGGTACCAACGACATCTCAGACGGCATCATGGTCTCATTTGCGCGGTGTGACCCTCTCAAGAGTTGGTAACGAAGATGTAAAAGTACTGATAGGTTGCAATGTACCTTAAGCACATGAGATAAAAGAGAAAAGAGTGGGAAAGTGTGGTGTTTGTATGAACTAATAACTCCTTTGTACTTGTTGAATGCCTGATTTCGAATTCTAGATACAATACATTCGTTCGTGCTTATCTAGTAGTTCTTGATCCACTCACGTGATTTCTGGGATTATTAGTTCATACTATAATTCAAATACTTCTAATTATCATAGAAAGTCTAACGAACCATAATCTATAAAACCCCTTTAGGGTGGATGTTGTTTGGGCCTTAGAGTAAGATCACGAGAGATATGGGTATCATAAATTGTCTATCGTCTAAAGATGAACTAGAAACTAGATTAGATCAGTTATATAAAATGGAATTGAAGACCCGAATCACCGTGTGCCCATGTCGGTTGAAGATCGTAAAGCCTTCGATGCTATGTCTAAATCTATACAGCTAGTAAACAGGCGTTACCAAATAGCTTTACCCTGGCGCCACCAACAGAGCCTACCTAATAACAGAAAACTAGAGATGAGTAGATTAAATTCTTTGAGGAGCCGGCTCATCCGCGACCAAAGGTTGCATAAGAAATACGTTAATGTGATGGAACAGTAGATTGGACGTTGCTACTCCGAAAAGGCCACAAAAAACTCCACTAGGTTTCGTATTTGCCGCACCACCCTGTCTTCCATCTGAAAAAACCTAATAAACAATACGCCGGGTCCTCCCTGAATAAAAACCTGTATTCTGGTCCAGATTTAGTTAAAAATCTGGTAGAAGTGTTCACCAGATTTCGGTGAAGATCAATAGGTCTCACGGCAGATATTGAAGCTATGTTTCATCAAGTGATTGTCCCGCCACAGGATCGCGACGCCCTTAGATTTTTATGGTGGCCTCAGGTTGACATATGAAACGAACCAGAGACCGATAGGGTCAAAGTACATTTGTTCGGTGCGACCTCCTCACCAAGTTGTGCAACGTTTGCTCTACAAAAGCTATCCTAGATAACGAGGCTAGGTTTCCCGAATGTATTATACAGACAGCAAAGGAACAGTTCTACGTTGACGATCTATTAACTAGTGTTGATACGTTAGAAAAAGCTAAATTGATATATTCACAGCTGAAGAAAATTTTACATTTAGGGGGGTTAAATCCGACCAAGTGGGCCAGCAATGATATTGAATTAATGAAGTTTATTTCAGAGGAAGACCGTATTGAAAGAAATATAGAAATTTGTTTATCTTTGGAAAGAAATGAAAGGACACTAGGAATAGAGTGGAATGTTCTAACGGATAAGATCTTCTTTAGGGTATGCGAATTCGATGCGACTCCTACAAGAACAACCATTTTGTCGTATGTAGCTTATATATTCGACCCCATTGGGTTTATAGCTCCAGTTGTTCTACCAGCTAAATTAATTATGCAAGATACTTGTCGGCAAAATCTGACATAGGACTCAGAGCTTCCTACGAAGTGTTTTATGAGATGGGACTGTTGGCTCAGAGGTATGAAGCGCCCAAGTGGACTGTTACTTCCCAGATGCCTCATACTAAAATCGTACAAACTACTGGCCACTCAAATTCATTGCTTTGCCGATGCTTCCGAATTCGCTATGGCGTTGTGATATATGCTCGTTTTGAAGATGTCTCCTGTCAAGTTCATTGTTTCTTTCTATTAGCTAAGTCCAGGGTTGCCCCACTGAAGCTTATAACCATTCCTAGAATGGAATTAACAGCCGCTGTACTATGTGCTAGGATTGGAAAACACGTGGAACAACAACTGTGTATCCCCATCTCTTCTGTCACTTATTGGACGGATTCATTAATCGTAATAAGAAACAAAACCAAAAGATTTGAGAGATTCGTGAGCAATAGAATAGTAAAGATTCACGAACTGTCTACATCAGGCCAATGGAGATATGTGAAAAGTAAGTTGAATCCTGCGGACCATGCATCACGTGGACTTTCACTAAATGATAAGGTTAAGATAAAGGAGTGGTTACATGGGCCGAGATTCCTGTGGGAGGAAGAGGATAAACGACCTAACTTAGAAACGGTTGAGAACACTGTAACCCATGTGTTAATAGGAGATTCCGAACCCCCAAGATGCAGTGGTGAGTTTCTAGATTATACAAGAATTTACAACCGGGCGACCTAGTACTCGTTAGTGACGTTGAAATGAGTAGAAGTCTATGGCCTAAAGCCATTGTCGAACAGGTAAGCTATGGCCCTGATGGACGAGTTCGTACAGCAAAGTTGATAACTGCAAACGAAGAAATCGTTCGGGACGTTCGAAGCCTATGTCTACTGGAAGGAGCCGGCTATCTGACGGCGACGACGTCGCAGGACATTCGACCAATGATAGAGTGAAGCGCCCACCACCACATTAACTTTCTTTGACCCTGTATAACTATGTCTTGTTTATTCACCGATCACAATTTATGTTCATGATAAAACAATACTTGCCTTGTTGACTCATTTTTCTTATGCCCTAGTTACTGTTTGGTATGTTATTTATGTCTCTGTTTTTCCCTGTGTTAATAGCCTGTGCTGTTTGTTTGTACACTAACGGTGTTAATTTATGTTTTAGAAACAGATAAAGTTCGTCAAGCCTAATAGCTTACATGTTCTGACTTTGGCTAAAGCAAGACTCTGTGTCCGAAGGTCTAGAGAGTAGTTTAGAGTTACACCTGTAGGAAATTGCTTCCTACACCTATTACGTCTACTAGCGATGTTTTGGAACCTCATGAAACTCTAAAACGGTCTATACTGAAACGCGGAGTTCAATTCGATTGACAAATGCTAGATTACCTCTTTAACAACGGTGAGAATATAATTTGTGGACGAACCAATCCTTATTATTCAAACTGCTTTACAACTTTCATTTAGCCCTAGTAATTAGGTAGACACTCTCAGTGTGACTTTTTGGTCGCTCAAAGGTCGTCCTTAAATTGTAGTCTTGTATTGGAATTGAGCCCTAACGCGAGACAAAATGGAAAATAGACATTCAGCGTTTAACGCTGGGAAATACCCAACAATGGAGAAGGCGGGAATAAGGAATGAATTGAATTAATACGAGTTGGTCAGGTGGCATGGCTCGGCCTTGCAAACGTGGTCCCAGCTGAATGTTATCTTGTATCTTTTATTCACACTAAATATATTATATCTCTAGCCTAAGTTTGTTCCCTATCACGTACTGGTAATTGTCGCAATGCAATGAGTTGGTGTAGACGATGATGTAACTTCCACGTAAGATCTTATAGATTAGGCAGTTACATCATGATAAATCTACAACTTTAGGATTAGGTCTACTATTAGAGCAGTGGTAATATCATAGTAGACCATAATTCTACAGTCTCACCCTGATACGATACCTTTGTATTCGTCATGACCTTAAACTATCAAAAACCCATCGTGGAGTTCTTCACGAAAGTGATCTTCCTCTACACCACGAGAGACAGATAACCCCAATTGGTGCTGGTGTCGTAATCACCACGGAAAATCATCTCAAAATTGTGGTAAACCCTGCGATTTTCCGAAGTCTAGACCGACCGACATGAAAAACGTTTCGGGATACTTCCCAGCTGGCACGTGTTAACGGCAGTCGTAGGCGACGAACACAGCCGTTTGTCGTATGTCACTGTTGTGATTACGAAAGTTTGTTACCTCGTGGACACTGGCTCAGAAGTTAGTGTTCTTTCAGAGAATTCTAATGACCGCCCGCATGAACTGATTTTAGACTTAAAGGCGGCGAACAGAAAACTGATCGTCACATATGGTAAACGATACGTCTATCTTAGCGCAAGTTTACGCACTGCATTTTCGTTGTTGCAGATGTTTCTATGCCACTCGTTGATATAGACCTGCTACAACGCTATAATTCACCCATCGATATGCGCGAACTACGGGACCACCTGTATTCCCGAAAGAGCGCCGACTAGCTGAGGTTGGTTAAAAACGAATCCGATCACATGACAGATTTAAGAACCATTCGGCCACCAAACAGCACATGGTCATCTCTATTGCATATAGTCCCTAAAAAAGTCAGCAACGACTGGCATCGAACTGGAGAATATCGACGATTGAATGAGAGAATCATTCCTGATCGTTACCCGTTGCTTCACATTCACGATCTGACGGCTACCTTGGAAGGTACAGCTTTTTTTTCGAAAATCTGCCTGGTTGAAGCCTATAACCAAACTACCATGGCTGTTGACGACATTTCCAAAACCGCTATCACCACTCCTTTCGGCCTCTACGAGTTGTTGCGCATGCCTTTCGGTCTAAGAAATGCTCCACAAACTTTCCAAAGTTTCGTTGATGACTCTTTTCGAGGTCTGAACTTTGTATATGTGTATGTTGATGACTGTTTGATTACATATCCGGACACAGCATCTTATCTCCAGCATCTGGAACTTGTCTTCGAATGAATATATAAGCACGACACTACTGTAAACATCCAAAAATGCCAAATCGTAACCGACTACCTAGATTTCCTCGGACACACTTTTAATGCTCAAGGCATCCGACCTCTGAGAAGCAAAGTGGCAACCATTCTGGAATACCCAGAACCACACGTTTTACGGCCTTGTAAGTTTCTATAGACGGTTCATAACAAACTGTGCGTCACTCATGAAACCTTTAACTGACCAACTTAGTGGAAATGCGAAATCCATCAATTTGAACGATACCATGAGAAAAGCGTTCTCCACAATTAAGGAAGTTACTGCAGAGGCAACCATGCTTGCACACCAGGACACCTAAGCACCCGTCAGCATCGCAGTAGACGCATCCGACTCAGTAATCGGTGGAGTTTTACAACAATGGGTTAACCACGACAGACAAACTTTGGCATTCTTGTTAAGACGGTTGCTAGATACCGAATCGAGGTATAGCACTTTCTGTAGGGAACTCCTAGCCATGTACTGTACTGTACGGCACATTCAACATTCTGTTGAAGGTCAAGAATTCACTGATCACAAATCTCTTACCTTCTCCTTTAGCTCATTTTCAAAAAAAGTACTCTCATCGAGAGTCTCGACAACTGGACTGTATTTTCCAGTTTACTTCCGATACACAACGCATTTCTGGTGTAAATAATGTAGTTGCGAACGCTTTGTCTCATGTGACGTCCTTGAACAGTTTCCAAAGGATTGACCTTCTTAAACTCAGCTTCAAAAAAAAGAAGACACTGATCTTCATAAATGGTTATCTTTAACAACCCTAAAACTAAAAAGGTAAGGAAAGCTTATTATGCGACACCTCTACAGGTAGGGATCGTCCAACCGTGCCGAAAATATATTGACGCAACTTCTTTAATACGTTTCACAAACTTTCCCATTCAACTGTTCGTGCAAACACTAAGCTCATAGCAGAACAGTTTTGCTGGCCTGGTGTAAATAAGGACGTGAGGGAGTGGACAATCTTTTGTGAAAGCTTCTAGAAATCTAAGGTGATTGGACAAACAAATTGTCCCATAGGCTCTTCCAAAACTCCTGATGTTCGTTTCGACCATGTTCATCTGCATTTGGTAGGACCAGATTCAAAAGGATACTCTTGTCTCTTAACTTGCGTAGACAGTGTCACTCGATGGCCAGGAGCAGTACCCATCAAGGACATTATTGCTGAGGCATTGATCCGTGCCTTCGTCAAACAGTGGATAGCGAACTTCGACTGCCCTTCAACTATTACGCCAGACCATGGACGCCAGTTTGAATCTGGAGATTTCCGTGTCTAGATACACTATTAGTAATAACGTGATTCCGAACAACTGCCTACTACCTACAAGGAAACGGAATGGTAGGGCGATTTTCTATCAGGTGCAAACGTTTCACAGTGGACTGACGCCCTTCAACTGGTCTTACTGGGTATTCGCAATGCAGTGAAAGATGACGTTGGATACACTGCACTGCAACTCGTCTATGGAACAACGCTTCGACTTCCAGGAGAATTCGTGGATCCTTCATCTTCTTCAATGAATATGGATCTAACCTCCAACACGAGCGGGCTTACACACTCAAGGCGTTCAGTCATGCCTGTTTCCAATCGACCGCAGTCAACTGTCTATTTCATTCAACCTGACCTACGATACCGTACACATGTCTTTGCACGGCGTGACTCCATTCTACAACCTATCGAGAGAACATACGAGGGACCCATCAAAGTCTTTCAGCATGAACCAATGTACTATATAATCGATACGAACCGAACTAACGGTAGCATCGGCATAGATCACATCAAAACAGCGTATTTAGAATGAAACCATATTCATGTCGATCTTTCTTCGGTGCAATCGATAAACACGAGTCCTACATTTACGATAGCTTATCCGATAGCCAACAATTACGGTGACACAACGGTGGTGTTTGTAAACCGACCCAAACAACGCGTTCTGGAAGAAGAGTAAGCTTTCCAGAACGACTGAAACAATATAGCACGTAAGACACTGTAGGTTCAAGTTTGTGCTCGCTTATTTTATGAAGTTCGTTATATAGAACTATTTGCAACTTACGAACCAGAACTAACAACACAACCAAGCTTTATTTTAGGTATCAAAGTTTATTCGCAATTTATAAATATACGACCAAATGTCGTTCTAACAATAATTGTATCAATTACGGAACAAACCTTCAATTTTGCAGGTTCCCGGAGCAAAAGCTCTCACATACCAAACAAAAAATAAAGTGAAACCGAAATGTCCGAAGGTAATGATATAAACAAACAAGTTTAGAAGTTGAGTAAAACAAATGCATTCAGAAAACCGTGAAATTATTAATATTCAATGTACAAGTGTTAATCAGACAAATATCTTCAGTTCTCGCGTAACAACACTAAGTAACATTTTGTTTCGTCTCGATTCTCCGATGTATAATGTTAAAAAATAAGAGGAAATAAACAAATTTTAATATGCTTATATACATTTATTCCAAAAAACAAAAACAAATTATTTTGTTTGCTAGTGTTCTCTTTTATATGTGCATATTTATATATATCTTTTCATAAATAGTCCCTAAAGTAAATCATTCTGTAAAAATCTCTTTTAGGCTTTCTCAAAGTTAAGAAACGTATGCAAATTAGTTTATTATCCTGTTTCCGCATGTTTTGTATCTTCACGCACGTACGAGTGTAATTCGACACACACTTACATATCTTTTTTTTGTTTTCCAGGACGGCCGGAAAATTTTACGATGAACTGAAATTTTGATTGTACGCGTTTCTTTATAATTATATTGTACCACATGGCCTCTTATAGTAAGGGAAGACGACCGGAAGCTGCTTAACATAGCAAACTGTCAGAAGAGTTTACCAACGACAAAGTCGTTGGGTTTCAACTTCTGGCTGATCACGTCTTAGGGTCATCTGCAGCGGTAAATAAATCCCCAGAATCAATAGATCTGTAAGTTTTCGACATTTGATGTTGACCGCCGTTTTAACGGACTGACTTAGCTGAAAGCGCTCGGTCACTCATCCGCATCAGATCACGAGTGGGAACGCCGTGCTCAACATCCTCTGCGACCGCTAGCTAGTTTGCGTCAGTCCCTTCTCGGCAAATTGATAATCTATGAAACATATCTTCAAACCTCCGCGATTCTGACGTTGGATTTCACTGGGTAGGCGCGATTCAGTTATAGGTGTTACAAGTTAAAGGGTTGTCAAACTCCAAATACTTGTGGTACCTTTACGCCTGATCATCTTGGCGAGGGATTTAAACGCCAAAGTCTGGATAGATAACACTGAGTATGTAGTTACGGGCTTGGAGGGAGGGAAGAGGGTAGTGAGAGGTTTTCAGCTCTATTCGTTCTCAACAAAATGATTATCAGTGACACCATACCAAAAATAAATGGTTTTGTAAGTCCCCTGATGTGATGGTGATCCTGGTGGTTTCACTAAACACGACATCAACTGAGAGTTCTTAACCAATATCTAGATGACATACAGAACACACACATTTGTGTGCATCATTCTGCGCACCTCTCACGATAGTTGTCAACTTCGATTTTCTACACTTCAATACATTGATCTATCTTCATATCCTTTTATCGTTGGCTAACCAATCACATAGTTACCTTATGACAACTGGCCGGCGGTCCTCGAAGAGGCCGTGGGCTGAAGTCATAACTTGTAATCCTTTCACAACAACGCGTGAATGGATCGGTTCAGGAAGGTCTTATGACCTCCTTCAGAGCAACAGCATTTTTCGAACATTTGAGAGATAGGCAACTCCAACACTCGAGTAGGCCTTCGTAGGTGACTTGATAGACGAACTTTTTACTATATCATTATCACTTACACCAATTGCATGTCGTGGTCGTCAGGTTCTAAAAGTGCCGTATAATGGTGTCCAAAATCCTTCAAAAATCGACTGACATAATGTTGCCAAGTAGTCATAGTTTTGGAAAGGGTCAGTACTGTGAATGTCTTAGACATTTAAGTCGTTGATTATGTTTAGATAAAATAAGTATGTCATATCGTCATTTGGAAGTGTATTAAATGGTTGTACAGCTTGTTTCGAGGAAAAAGTCAAACTAGAACATAACAATTTGGTTAAAGTCCAGTGATATGGGACTGAAAATATGTCCGATGACGGAACCACTGTTGACTTTATATGCATGTTAATATAAAAAATAATTATTCATGACCGAAACGTTAGTCACAATCATTCCTGTAGTACTTATAAAATTCTTTGTTAGCGCAAACATATTCTTTTAAATATTCGAAAATGTCAAATATAACGGCAAGCGGGCTTTTGACATCGTCTTTTTCCTGTTGTTGTACATGTATGTTCGTTGTTCCTTCAGTTAATTGTTGTATTGTATCCTGGTAAATCAAAATAGTAGTTGTTTCTCAACGCTTTGATATCATAGGTGATTGCTTATTTTACTACTTCTAGGTTTGTGAACTATTTTTCTCGTTTCAGATTGACATTTACAAGTTCGCTGACAGAGGTAGTTACCTAATGTCACGCAAAATGGAAGTGAATGAGAATAGAGTCAGATGTTTGCAACAGTGGGTAGAACACATTATTCCGTCTAGCAGTGATAAAGATGTTCGGGAATGGCGAACGCTTCTGCAGCTTATTGATCTGTGGTAAGCAGTATAGTAGTTTTCATGTTTAAAGAAATCATTCGCGGTTATTAAAGACCACTTGTTCTCGTCTGAGTCCGTTGTGATGAACAATTGCATGTTATTTTCTCAAAATGCATAGAAATATCTTAATATAGCCCAAGAGATTTGATTGAGTTCAGAATATCCCTTTACAAACTGCCGAGTTTTCTTAGTTTAGTCGAAGAAACAAAGTTTACTAGGTCTTAACGTAGTCTTAATCACAACATAGGTCTAAAGCTCGAAGCATGAATGTGGAAATGTCATAGTTTGAAAATAGGTGAAATATGAGTTAACTGTAGATACTCACTTAATTGTTTCAAGTGTTACTGTTTCTATACGCTAACCGATTACCACGACGCGCAGTGCTCACTGATGTTAGGGATAATTGGAAGAAATTTAGGGGCGGCCAAATCAAAACGTGGCATCAGTGCTTGAAGTCTCTAACTTCTGGTCTTAGCCATGTTGGTAGATTCAGACTGTCTGGTTGGGGTCCGCGTGACTATCGTAACCAATGGTTGGAGACTCTTGGCGACATGGCTCAGAATCGATCACAATGGCGTCGGTGTATACACTCTCTGTTTTCCTTTAAACTAAGAGATTAAAATCACTTCATATCTTTCTTTCTAGAAACTAATTCTTTCTTCCTGTACTATCTCCTTATATGCAATCGTTCTTCTATATATTACCACCACTGAATTAACTACTTCTATGAATCCGGTGTTCATCTTGTTGTGCTAATGCGGTATGGCAACTTGGACCAATGCATATACGTGCCTGGTCCTACGTTGTAGCTGACTGACTGACTGTGACGTCTGTCAGCGATGTACTGCGGTCCTTTTATTCTTTCATTTGCACTTTCTTACTGACTCCACTGAAGTAAGTATTCTCTTCCTGACATGTTAGACAACAGTCACTATTTCATACCCATGTAAGTTAGTAGCTGTTATTCTGAGTTTCCCACGAATATTCATGGGTATTCACAACTGAGATGAGCTCCTGGGAATCTGGAAAGTTGCTACAATTTCCTTATCAAAACTTCTCGTGAACCCACACCATCAGTCATGTTGCTTAAATTTCAGCGAAGCCTAAATGTAGTTGTAAAAGTTTACATGAAGTATTGAAGGGCGAATTCATTGCAAACTATTATATTACCTGTTTAAAGATAGCTTTTTGTTCAGTTTTGAGCAAGCTCACGGTTTAAAATTCAATACATCAACCAGTTTTTAACACTGAATTATTATTTATTTTTCTACTATAAATAAAGCAAGGATTCAAGCATGAGCACTGTTATCTACAATGAAGATATACCCAAAACGGTACACAATATTTTGTCAGGTATACAAATTGTATTAGTAATGCTTTAGATTTCTTCTCTGTTGATCTTAATTCTATTTTCCCGACGAATGCGGATGATAGCCGTGGGTCTACTTACCGACATTATTGTGTAAGTTCATTCTGTGTAAATAATTTTCTAGTTTTTGTTACTGGTTTTGACTATGGGTCTGCGCTTGAAGTCCAAACTATTTATGAGTGCAGCATTCAAGCTTCCTAGCACAATGCATTATCACATTGTTGAAATGACTCAACCTCTTATTGAAGATTGCCCAATCTCGATGACTTCTTTTGAAGCGTTAAGCTTAGGTTTAGAAAACCACCCAGCGACACCCATTCACCAGAGCAGAAATATAAAGGGTAAGTTCCATTTATTTCTAAGTCTTTTTAGCTCCTTTGACTTGTCCTATTATTTCAAAGGTACCCATGTTACCGTTTGGACACAAAGAATTAAGTGTAACTGATCCTGAACTTAATTTTGATGATACACATTCCGGGAATGAACTTTCCTACAGATGTACTGGTCACTCCTTATACTCATCTCCGCAAACCTTTTTTGAATCTCTTCATGTTCGCAAAGGAAAAAGCTGTATCACAAAATCTGGGTTTGGAAATGATTTTGAGTCGGAAATCGACTCTCCTCTTTACTCATTAAAATCAATTCTAGAGTCACCACAAGTTGTTCCTAAGGTTAGTAAATGGTGATCAATAAATTTGTTTCGAATCACAATTTTCCTGGGGATTTTAATGATTGTTTCAAGTTATGTTTATTTTCAGGAATTATTCCAAAGTTCAGATTCTATATGACTAAAAACTTTATGGATCACATAAGTTTCATATTTAAAGTTTTTAAAGACTCGTTCTTTGATTTACTACTACATAAAAATCTAAAATATATATCAATTTTACTGTGTTTAACTAGTAGACGTTAAGTTATTTGGAGATGTGTCTATTTCAAGTGATTTTAAAACTAAGGAAAGTGCCTTATACAAGGTAAAAATGTAGGCTTCCGAAGCTCTGATACATAGTCTTGATGATGTTCTTATTAACTTGGATTAGTCAGCAAAAACGCTATTATCGTTATTTTCGACATTAGGAATGGAGATTGAAAAGTAAACAAAGTCTAAAAACCATACCGTATGGAATGCGCCCTAATGATCTATTGGGTCAGCTTGTCACATTTTAAGATAGAGCCCTAGTTGTAACAACATTTAAAACTGCTAAGAGATAAAGAAAAGAAGGCTGTAGTGACAGATAAAATTATCAGTTAATAATATGTTTGTGATTTTCATTATACAGAGAATATCTTGATTCAATAGAGCCTCAAAGGGATACGAAAAAAACGAAATGGCAATCTGGTGAAAGATTGGAAGTATGAGAATAGTCCAATTAATTAATGAGCCTAAAATACGAGGTTTATAACAATATAATAAATAATTGACTCATTCACTAGATACTTGGATTTGAGACACGTCAAGTGTAAAGGCTAATAATACTACCCGTCTATCCCGATCGAAGTGAATGCAGTGGGTTTCAAACATGGGTTTTGGTGAATGAAAGCTGAATGCCTTACCCATGCCAAGGTTTGTATATCTTAGGTTACGCAATTTGAGTATAAATGCAACCAAAGTACATTTCAACTCATAATATACTGGAATGGAAAGCTTCGGCTTTCATTCTGAAGCAATTATAGTAAAGAATCGATACTGTAAGTTGCAGGATCTTAAGCATTATATCTGGGAAATTGGGATAAACTCACGTAATCTAATGCCGCACGACTATTTTATATACCATACATTCATGTGAAAAACTGATTATTGCTTTCTCTCTACAGTTTCAACGTCTAGGAATTATAAGCAATATAAAAACGGTTGGCACAATTGTGTAAAAGGTGACTAAGCCACCAGAGCCTATTTCTAAATGGTAACGTTGGGATATCATCACCACTATGCTTAAACACAACATTGGAATTTCTTAATACCTACACAGCATTGCAATCAGTTGTTAAACTTCTTTTAGAGAGAACGGTAGTCGAACACAAAGTTTTCGAGAATCCTCAGTTCAGTTGGGCCAGGTATTATTACCGTAAAGCTCAAATGCCTTCCCTGATGTCTTACAACCAGGGCTGCAGGTCCTCTAGATATTTCGATGTTCTTGATCGTTTGTTATCGCAGGATCAATACTTATTTAGTATTAGATCGTATGAAACACTTCTCAATTTGATTTGAAGTGGATTGAATTATCCTGTTGATATTTTAAAATGTCATCAGTTTGTACTAGCTTGTAATAACGGCTATATTGAGGTAATCCGCACAACATGGATATATGTTAACCAAGACTGATCAAGTTGCATTTAAAATAAAAGCAACGGTATGATCTAATCTATTTTAAATTACATTAAAACTCATACTTGCTATCTGGACTCAGTAGATAAGTGGGTAACGCGTTAGTGTTTGTAACGAACGGTTCTGGGTTCGATTTCCGGAGTGAAACATCAACTTTAGGATGCACGTAGACCAAGCTGACGAGTCTCAGACAGGACGAGACCCCGGACCTGGACCCCACTGCTAGCCATATTCTATCTATTCCATAGTAACATTTCATATTTTATTGAATGTTATTGTATGAGACGTTGGAATTCACTGTAGCTGGATAAAAATTCCTTAATTCATGATAATAGTATTTATTCATAGTAGTAGTAACAAAGAAATCTATTATTCATAAAAATATTAAGATGCATCTGGACAGTTGTAACCATTTAGTTGTGTTTCGAGTCTTTATCAAGAAGCCTACAATTTCCCATAGTTTTTAGTCACTATAAATCTATCTTGTTTCCGTTTGGCAAGTAGATTGAGTAGTATGAATTGCAAACGTATTAAGGAAAAGTTTTCTTTTGTTCAGTGTGGGTGGTTATTATTCTCTTCCTACTTAATCCCGCAAAGTTGGTGATCTCATGCATTTGGAACTATTTTTAAATGCATATCAGAATGTATGTTAAGGAATCCAATAGAATACTAACTCATTTAGGTGGTTTCGGTTATCTCAAAATTGATCATTCATTGTCCCTAGCGATCCACATCCTAACAAACTATTTAGAATAACTCACGCTTTTTTTATAGTACACCAATTTTATTAACCTCTCGCTGTACATTTATATTATCAAGGGCCAACTTTTATCCAAATTGGATGAAATTCGATCCTTGTCTTCTAAGTTATCTGAGGTCCAGCATTTATATGAAGAAAACATGTGTGAACTTAGTCGCTTGAGTTCGGAGTTGCAAGCTTCAGAAATAAAGAGAAAAGAAACAGAGATCCGCTTAAAGCGACGTGAATCAGAGTTAAACGAAATGCGTGATGAATTGGCTTATGAAATAGAAATGCGTTCATTTCACGAACAACGATCCAATCTTGTTGATCAGTAAGTTGTAACTTGACGTAGCATTTAAATTAACATAGTCCCAGCGGTTAAGTCTTCTAACATCGAGAAGTTGTGTGACGAAAAATTGATAGGAAATAAATATAAAAGGATCTCGGTAACAGCTTCTGGAGGATGACGGCATTCAGTCGTATCACAGTACAATATGGGCATAGTTATCAGTTACTTGCTGAAGTATTTACAATTAACATCTTACTCTGATATGATTATTTACTGTACATAGCATAAAAAACATTAATCGAAACTGGTGTGTAGTCAGTCAGTCAGCTGCAACGTAGGACCAGGCACGTATATGCATCGGTCCAAGTTGCCATACCGCATTAGCACAACAAGATGAACACCGGATTCATAGAAGCAGTCACATCAAAGGTAGTAGTATATAAAAGAAAGATTGTGTATAAGGATATAATACAGGAAGAAAGAATTAGTTCGTAGAAAGAAAGACATGAATCGGTTTTAATCACTTAGTTTAAGGGAAGACAGAGAGTGTATACACCGACGCCATTGTGATCGATTCTGAGCCATGTCGCCAAGAGTCTCGAACCATTGGTTACGATAGTCACGCGGACCCCAACCAGACAGTCTGAATCTACCAACATGGCTAAGACCAGAAGTTAGTGACTTCAAGCACTGATGCCACGTTTTGGTTTGGCCGCCCCTAAATTTCTTCCAATTATCCCTAACATCAGTGAGCATTGCGCGTCGTGGTAATCGGTGTTTAGGAATACGCAGCACGTGGTCTAACCATCTCAGTCGATGAAGATTCATAACCTCATCAACTGATTTACCATCATTCCCTAGTACCCTGTGTCTAACTTCACTATTACTTACCTGGTGATCCCAGCAGATGCGAGCAATATTTCTAAGGCACCTGTGGTCAAATGCTAGTAACTTACGAGTATCTTCTACTCTTAAAGGTCATGTTTCGCAGCCGTATAGTAGAACGGAACGAACTGCCGCGCAGTATACTCGTCCGTTAATTGATAGACGGATATCTCGCCTTCGCCATAGGTGACATAAGTTGGCAAAGGCCAAACGAGCTTTTCGAATCCGTGCAGAGATTTCGTCAGACACCAACCCATTAGGGCTGATCAAACTTCCAAGATAAGTGAAGGTGTCAACGCGTTCGATTACTTCACTCCCTATCCTTAGTTCAGGTGTTGACGCAGACAAGTCCTGAAGCAACAACTTGCATTTAGAGGGAGAGCAGCGCATCCCAAACATTCTGGCATTGTTGCTCAGTGCTACCAAAAGACTCTGCATTTCATCAGCGTCTTCACCAAATAGCACTATGTCATCTGCGTAACTGGTGTGTAGACGTTCTATTGTAGTGAACGTTACTCACAAGATTGTAAGTAATGTGTAGCTGAACGTAGCAACAAAGTCACAACAGTTGTCAGACGGAGTGAATAGTTTCAGTGCATCGAAAGCACGGCGTTGTCAGAACACTAGGTGACTAGATGAAAAAACAGTTAAGATGGCAGAATACACCGAAAGATGCAAATGGACGGTTGAAGACTATGTATATGTATTATGCGAATACTTTGTAACTCCTTGCGATAAATATGCATTCATTCCTCCAATTATTGTGTTTTACGTCATAATCAGACATTGTTTTACAATGTTTTGTCATCGTAGTTACGTTCCATTGGTTCACTGTCTGAAGCAGCTAGTTGTGGATAACTAACTATAGTTGTGATTATAGATGACAACGAATTACAGTTATGAAGTAATTGGACATGCAAAATATTGATTTATTTTAAACGCGATGGGAAAACATATCGTATAATGTAATTCAGTTACTAAGTCAAAGATTTTTATCAGGTTTCAAAACAAACGTGTATATATATATATATATATATATATATATATATATAAACGCTACACAGATTTTCGGTTCATTGCACTGAAGTTATTTATTTATTTATTTTAACACATAAGTATAGGTACAGGGAGGCACCAAATACATATGCGCCACACAAATCTCAATTGATTTGTGTGAGGGCTGTGATACTGCCCGGGTGCCCAAACCGAAGCAGGTGGTTTTCTTAGGGGGCCACACCCCGAGCCTTTGACCTGAACGTCTGACCCACAAGGCAGTGGAGCATCGTGAGGAGATGCAGTCCCATGGAAGCCGGTGACCAAAAGTTGGTTCATACGCCATTTGTTCCCGCAGGATACTGGAGCCCATGTGCACCATTGGTTTGGGGTCCGGTTAAAGCGCCAGACATTCGCTCTTCTTCCTCTCATTTTTGTAAACAACACCCCCGCCCCGAGAAGGCAGTGAGTAGGACTACCCTGGCAGAGGCTGTGTACGCATGGCCATGTGAGAGCATTTCGAGAGGGAAAGCGGACTCTCCCCACTCTCGGCCGTACCAGGGCATTTGGGGGCGTTGCACTGAAGTAGATAAAGTTAGTTAAAACCCACAACAATGGTTAGAAATACTGTCTAGAATTAAGCTGCATCTCTTCAAAAAAGTCGAAGAGAGATGTGAACTGCGTGGTGTACTCCGGGTTGTTTGATTTTCTGTAATTGTTTTTCTTCTATGCTAGAATTACCGGCTAACACATAGATTCTTAGCTTTCTAGTCAGTAAAGTAAATTTATGTGTATGTACAGTTCTCATAAATTTAATGTGTAGTGTCTCATTCAGTAAAAATGGACTTTTGATTTATTTGGTACTACAGTCTACAGGAAAGTCTGAATGATGCTTTGGAAAAATTAAAGGTAGTTAATCAGTTGGACAAGGAAAATCAGGAGCTACTCAAAGAAAACCGTAACTTAAAAAATAAGGTATGTCATTCATAGAGTTCTGTTGATACTTAAGAAAGATTGGTTCCGCAAAGAGTTCTCTTTGCAGCGAATTCATTTTCAAAGCTGTATGATCACAAATGTATACACTTATTTCTTTCTGGATGATAATAATTACAATAATTGCAATAATAGTGATAATAAAATTCCGTTAAACATGGTAACAATGAGATAGAATAAACATAGGTATCCGAATAGATAAATTCAAGTGACATTCAGTAGTAGTTTCGCGCAACGTTGCCTAACCGACTTGTTAAACTACAGACTCACTTTGCGATCTGAGCTGCACTAAATTCTTCACGCTGATGTTTGTATACCATGTTTCAACTTGGTTTCTATATCCTTTTCTATCCATCTGGGAGTACATGTTTGTAAAGTAGGTATCTCCTCGGCCATTCAAAGGTTGTAGTGTAATCAATCCAGTCTTTGGAGGGTAGCTATGTTGAATTAATGTTGGTCCATGATGTTAGGATGTGAAGTTTCATCATTCTGATAACTTTAATTTCTGTCAAGGAGAACGGTACTACGATAATATTAAAGAGTTCACTTTTACTGTTGACTGCTCTAATATATGATAGGATATGGCGTAAATAGTCAAGCTGTTGAAGTTTAACAAATGTTTGACTAGGAACAAGCCTAAAAAGATTTTAGCGTGTAGAAATATTTTAGGCAAATAGTAATTGCTTTCATAATTTAATAAAATATAGTACCTTATTCTGAATTAGGCTGTTTGTTTATGATCATTTTCAGAAATCATCTCTTTATGGATGACCTGTAACACTTTACCGATAAAGGTTCTATAAAGTAGAAACTGGCAACTGGAATGTAGTTATATCTTTAAACGTTACAGGATATTAAAGACTGATTTCAAGTTTTCACAAGGTGCAGCCATAACAATGTCTGAATATACGCTGAATTTAATCATACTAGAAAAATTGGGCAGAATTGTATTGGGTAATCTTGGAGATCAGAAACATTGTATGAGCAGACTAAATTCCATAGCCATAGAACAAGACTACATTATCCAGAAAAACCTAAAGGCGAATCTTACAGGAAATAGTAGGGGCACATGATAATTTTTTTTCACTTTGTGCGGTGTGTATGTTAAGTAATACTTCAAACTAGATTACTGTTCTTATTAGTTTTCGAAAGCATATCTAACGTTTTTTTGCTTCATATATCCCTTCAAAAGGAACTTGGCTCTTTCCAGTTTACGGATTTTAAAATTTCTAACTATCCGTATGAGTGTATATATAACGGTTTTTTTGTGGGTAAGAAATTGTTCGGTATCCTACACAGTAAGAAGTATTTCTATTATAATTATAACTATAATTTGTGAAACCTGTGTTTAGTTTCTATTTTTCTAGGAAAAAGAATTGGAAAGTATTCGTTCTCGTTTGTCATCTCAACAAGAACTTGAACACCAACTTACTCAAATGAAAGTTGTTGCCCGGCTTGCAGATAGTGAGGTATAGTTTTGTATATTTTGTAAAGAGTAACCCTTTTCCTATTTTTTTGTTCGTTTGCGTCTTATCTTAATCGTGATTATGTTCTTTAGAGTTAGAGTATTCATTAGAATTGGGAATCCATGTGTCTAGTAGTCTTGAGATTATCATTGATTTCATTAACGTTGATTGGTTGTCATTAGAAATTATTGAAATCAATTGCTACTAATATTTACTTCAAACCTTGGCATGGTACGCAGTAAGTAATAGTCAGGTTAGATGTAGGGTATTAGGAGATGATGGTAAATCAGTTGATGAGGTTATGAATCTTCATCGACTGAGATGGTTAGACCACGTGCTGCGTATTCCTGAACACCGATTACCACGACGCGCAATGCTCACTGATGTTAGGGATAATTGGAAGAAAGTTAGGGGCGGCCAAACCAAAACGTGGCATTAGTGCTTGAAGTCTCTAACTTCTGGTCTTAGCCATGTTGGTAGATTCAGACTGTCTGGTTGGGGTCCGCGTGACTATCGTAACCAATGGTTCGAGACTCTTGGCGACATGGCTCAGAATCGATCACAATGGTGTCGGTGTATACACTCTCTGTTTTCCTTTAAACTAAGAGATTAAAATCACTTCATATCTTTCTTTCTAGAAACTAATTCTTTCTTCCTGTACTATCTCCTTATATGCAATCGTTCTTCTATATATTACCACCACTGAATTAACTACTTCTATGAATCCGGTGTTCATCTTGTTGTGCTAATGCGGTATGGCAACTTGGACCAATGCATATACGTGCCTGGTCCTACGTTGTAACTGACTGACTGACTGATGGTACGCAGGCTTATGTACAAGTAGGTTTTTAAAAGGCTAATGGAGGTTAATCCAATATGTGATATCAGTACATGGTGCCATTGGTTGCTTAATGAAACCATTGTAAGAGGTGCAAACCTTCTAATTGTGATCTTATGAAAAGGATGTAGGTAGTGTGGTTCGAAATTGGTTGATTTCATTCAGGTGTATTCATTCTTCTCACTCGAGATCTTGAGCTCAGTGGTACCCCACATCTTCCATTCCTCTTCGTCTTTTTACCAGTTCGTCGTAAAGTGGGGCAGTTTATACAGATACCTTTACCCAGATTTTCTCTTATTTTGATCATCGACATATTGTTACTGTCTTGCCTATAATATTCTAAACTGATACCTGAGGTAACACTAAAAGTTAGAGGCCATGAAATCTGAAATCTGTCATTACGATATTCATTTATCACTATTGAAAATTATGTGTTACAAAAATAGCTATCAAAAATTGGCTTAGGACACTTTGTCTGCTGTGCACTCATTGTTTCTTCAGATGTTTTACAAAGGAACTTTTAAGTTCTGAGTGATTGATAGATCTAAATCCAAACGTAAACTAATAAAATGATATAGTTTCATTTATCCTTTTGTTTCATTTCCGTTACTCTTATCTCAACACACTATCGAACCAATAAATTGCATTAATAAGTGCTTTTTAGTCGAATTTATACGAGAATTTACAGTGACCACTGTAAGCAACATTGCAAGCATGTTCGAAATGCGATTCTCCCCCTCGAAATGCAAATTGTTGCTTCAGGATTGGGTTTTATCGACACCTGAACTAATTATCGGAACTGAAGTAGTTGAGCGTGTCGACCGCTTCACTTATCTTGGGAGTCTCATGAGTCCTTGTGGTCTGGTGTGTGACAAAATCTCAGCACGGATACAGAAGGATCGACTAGCTCTTGCCAACTTGCGTCATTTATGGCGTAGGCAAGGTGTCCGTCTACCAACCAAAAGACGGGTTTACTGCGCAGCAGTTCGTTCTGTTCTACTTTATGGCAGTGAAAATTGGCCGATAAAAGTAGGGGGTATTGGTAGGTTACTAGTATTCGATCATAGATGTCTTCGAAACATTGCTCGTATACCCTGGGACCACCAAGTAAGAAACTCAATTGTTAGGAAACGGGTACTAGGTAAGGATGGAAAATAAATTTATGAAGTAGTGAAACTTAATCAGTTGAGGTGTCTGTAAGATGAGTTTTGTGTACCCAACCACCGACTGCCCCGATGAGCGATGTTTTATGGTGTAGGATTAGGTTGGAAGAATGCTGGGGGCGGCCATACCAAAAACATGGCACAAATCCATGAAGTCACCGACAAGTGGACTGAGCCATGTTGGCAGGTGCTGACTACCTGGTTGGGGGCCGCGAGACGATAGCAACCGATGGTTAGTAACGTTGAATGATATAGTTCAAAATCGTTGGCAATGGCGCAGGTGCATCCACTTTTTGTGTTCTCCCAGATTCTAATCTTCTGAATTCTTCATGTCCTTTTTTTATCTTTCCAAATTTATTTCATTGGATTATACTCGTTGAGTGACATCCTCAAACCCTAATCTTTCCGATTATTGCTTACACTTTACTACCTCTACCACTATGAGATTTGAATTGACAATTATATCTCTGTGCTAATGTGGTATGGCAACTCGAACTGATGTACGTACGTACAGAGTTCTACGTTGTTGCTCACTGACTGGGGTGCTTTTAGTTTCGCTATCGTATTCTCCCTTGACACATACGTATTTCTCAAAACGTTTTCATTTGTTTGTTCAAATAATCACTGAAATATTCTTTAATCTAGTGGTACACAGCCATCATAATTTCACAAAGCAAAGATGGTGATGGTTGTTCTAAGCTCTATGATGTTTCACAACTAACACGTGGTAAACATATGATTGGGCATAATAGTTCAGATCAATTTTCCTCAAGGTTAATCTATTTAGTTATGTTAGATAGGTACTATTCATTCAATTAACATGATTTAGCACAAATAATCTTCCCTATTATACTCTCTTTTGAGTCTTACATATATAAATTCTTCAGTATGGTTTTTAATTTCTTTTATGTTTTATACAATAATCCATTCGAAATTATTTTTAGATACATGAATTATTGTGCCATCGCGAACGACTTCTAGCTAGATCCGAAGCGGAATGCGTAGCACAAGCGAATTCTTTAATTCGTAACCAGGGTTCTATTTCGGAAACAATAACGTCTCTGTGTGATAACAGGTGTTATTCTTGTGAGAATTGTCCTCAATCTGCACATACATTTCATACAAGCTTTGGTAAAGAATTGCAACTTTCTAATGCAGGTGAATTATTTCATCGTTGTTACATTTTAAAGTACTTTCAAAGCTGATGTATATTTGGTCTAAAAAAGTAAATTGATCGGTTTTTAAACTGTTTGTTGTGTTGCAAGACACTGCAATATAACGACGGATCTAATACCTTGTACTATAGTTTATTATTTATTTATTTTAACACATAAGTATAGGTACAAGGAGGTACCAAATACATATGCGTCACACAAATCTCATTTGATATGTGTGAGGGCTGTGATACTGCCCGGGTGCCCAAACCGAAGCAGGTGGTTTTCTTAGGGGGCCACACCCCGAGCCTTTGACCTGAACGTCTGACCCACAAGGCAGTGGAGCATCGTGAGGAGATGCAGTCCCATGGAAGCCGGTGACCAAAAGTTGGTTCATACGCCATTTGTTCCCGCAGGATACTGGAGCCCATGTGCACCATTGGTTTGGGGTCCGGTTAAAGCGCCAGACATTCGCTTTTCTTCCTCTCATTTTTGTAAACAACACCCCCGCCCCGAGAAGGCAGTGAGTAGGACTACCCTGGCAGAGGCTGTGTACGCATGGCCATGTGAGAGCATTTCGAGAGGGAAAGCGGACTCTCCCCACTCTCGGCCGTACCAGGGCATTTGGGGGTCTTGTACTATAGACAGATATTACAAGATAGTTATGGATAGGCTTCCAGAACTAGCAAATTTTCTATTGTTAACTACTTCAAGTTTGCACACTACCATTTCGAGAGATAAATCATTGGTTCAATCTATGTATGTAAATCGACGTTAACATAACGTCCACATAATATTCCTACATAACACTACTACCGTCCATCTCATTTCATTTCATTATTTGAGAGCTGTCGTTTTCTATAACTAACATATAAGGATATATATATATATATATATCGATGAAATGGTAATATAAATTTGTATTCATCAGACTGACATCTCTTTGGAAACGGAAGTAAATTCAGAATCGTAAATCCATTTATACCTTTTATGTACGAAGTTAGTAATCATTAGTCTGTTCAAGTTAGTATTTATGTATTAGCTGAACTTCGTTTCCGATTTCGATGCCCGGACTCCCTCTATCCTACTGTTTGTTTCATAGGCACTACGCTAAGTAGTTTACTTTAATTCTTTTTTAGATGTTTCAAACGCACGTTCTGCTGAAAGTTTAGCTTCTGTGGTGATGATAAATAATCAGCTTCAGGATCTTGAGTCAGCTGTTGTTAAGGCACGAACAGACTACCAAATTATGAGAAAGAAGTACATTGTACAACGATTTAATTCATTGTTCGGAAAAGTCCTTGCAAAACACCGAGGCAGTATAATTAACAGCTTTCAATATTCATGTGGGGTAAAGTTAACTTATGGTTTAATCAATTTCTTTTCTAATTTACTGTTACGATTTCCGATATCTTATTTGTTCTGGGCCGCCTAAACCAAAACACAGTTAATTTGGGAAATTACAATACCTAGTAAAGTAAAATTTATTATTGTATCTCATGTAAATATCATTTGAGTTATAATATATAAGTTCTAGCTTCTATTTTAGACAGTTCCCTTGTGTAACATTGTTGACTTAAATATTAAAAGGGAATTTATATTTGTAAATATCTCAGCGATTGAAATTACAATAATATTTCACTCCGCAATTTGATCCGATCTTCAAGAGGAAACAATCAAGCACCAAAATTATAGGATATAAACATTATAGTTCAAAAATTAACAATATACTAAACAAATTGTACTCTGCTAGTTTGTAAACTATGTATTTATCTTTGACAATTTTCATGAAGAAGCTCAGATTAGACTGTTAAATGGAATGTCCAGTTATTCGAATTTCAATCAAATATTATCCCTTTTTTAATAGTGTTTTCCATTAATTCATCACCCAACTATTATGAAACTATTTGTTAAAACTTAAACACAAGTTTAGATTAAGTCATAAGCGTAGGATTATTTTATTTCCTTGTTTTCTTGTTCACTCAATATGTGAAGACCAGTTCTGTGGGTCAAAAAATACCCTAGAATGTTTATAATTGTTTGAACCCCAAAAAGTTTATTCTTTTCGCTTTACATTTTAATGGATAATACCTGTTAACTCATTTCAGTTATTCTTGATGACTTCAAGTCGTAACTCACGTAATTGGTAAATATATTCAACAACGTTTAAATGTTTTTCGAATATACATAGGTTTTGACAGAAGAACTTAATAATCTCAAATCAATGATGGATACTAGATTCGAAAAACTCTGTCAAAAAGTAAGATTTTATTATCATGCAGATCATTGAATTTACTAATGTATGTTTTGTCTGATGAATTAATTAATTCATTAGTCACGGAATTTCCAAATCTTTTTATGATTAGTGAATCATGTATCAATTCTAAGCATCAAGATGACTGCATACCTTTTCCATTTGTGTTTTTTTCTCAATATTTAATGTCATCCAATAAAGACATGTTACTATAAACGAGTGACATATTTGTTTCAAAATTTACAACTCAAGTTGTTTTCCTTGCTTCTTTTGTGATTCTTAATTATGCACTACTCCTAAACAGATTGGATTGTTTCCGAAAAACATCGTTAGTTGTGGCATTGATATAACTAAAAACGACATATTGTTGTGATATGACGTTAAACTTCCTTTGGTTTGTCAATTAACAGTAAGTGGTGTTTAGTGAGAGCTAGACATGTAACTAAACAGGCAATTTCCGATTGATAGGATATTAAAGCAGATTTGTTGACCAACTTATCGGACTATTCCTAATCAAATGGAATCCTTTTGGTGGAGTTTCGTTCTCTGAGCTGGATAACTTGGTTTTGGAGCTTACATTGTTTTTCTGTACATTATCAACACAAACTTTGAGTAGAAGTGAAGTATCCACGACCACACCATCCAGTTCAAAGAACAAGACTCCAAAATCATCCACCTGAGCTACAACTCGTCATCATATTAAACGGGATCTATTTATGTGTTACAAATGTAATTAGGAAGGCATCGTAAATATAAATAGAATTTTAATCCTTATGTCACTATATTTGGTGCCACAAATCAGTTTTCAAGTGTCATGTTCCGAAAAGGTTACCACTAAAAATGATCTTGAATCGAAAGGAAAAAATATAAAAATGACTATTCATAGCGAATTCACATGTAATTAAAGTTAACAAATTTCTGAGAAGTAAATAGCATTTCTTGTTAAAATAAATTAGATTTCAAACTAGCTGTTAATCGTAAAGGTTATTCCTTGTCCAAATCTCATTCAAGATATTTTACTTATGTCTATTTGTTATCACTAAATCACTTGGCTATTATTGAAGTATCTTAGTCATTGGCGCTGTCCCTTTTCTAAATAAAGCTTTCCCACTCGTCTCTAAAATGTTGGGTTATACAAGAATGTCAGATCTGCTGTACGGCTGTTTAAGAAATTAGTTATTTCACTATTAAATAAGTTTATCCATCGGAGAGTATTTATTTTGAGTATTCTTAAACATTTACAATCCCATTATTAATTATGAATAAGGTTTTATTTTAGTTTTTGTCTGTTTAACTTTTGATCCAATGTTGATTAATTACAATTCTATATAATTCCTTAGTTTTTCTTCATAAGTTAAAAGAATATCGGTCCTATAAACTGTGCAAATAAAACACTTATTGCTGTTTTTTACTATTGGTATAATAGTTGACATTTTCACATATTCATAAAGTCTATCTTCTTATTTTTCTTGTTAATTTTTATTTCACAATATTTTGTTTACAGATTCTGAGTTTAGAAGCAAAGTTGACTCAAGCCAATAAAGAAGTTACAGAGATAAAAGCTAAGCAGATGAAAATGATCACTGAACTATATGCTCAGAGAAAACAGCTTTATATTGAAATAGATAAAATACGATTAGAATCTGAGATTGGCTTTCATGATTGGGAAAATAAAGTGAACTTACTTAAGACTGAAAATTGTGAATTGAATGCTAAGGTTAGTGAAAAATTTAAATACTTTGTAGTAATAAAGCTAACTGTACATTATTTTTATTTGTATAGTAAGTCGTTTTACTAGTCCATAAAAATTGGTTCTATCCTAACTTCTAATAGCCTCATTTAAGTTTTCAAATCGGATCACTCTAACTTCTGTGGTACTACTTGACTCCACGAAATATTTTATTCAAAACCAAGTGCATAGACCTATACTTGGTTACTAACTTGCATCAACTTACTTAAATGAAAATATCTTAATGATAGTCAACTTTCGTCAAACAAAGGTGTTGGGGTATTCAGAAAAATACCCCAGAAATTACCTAATGCTTTTCCTGAATGAGAAATGGTGTCATTTCCCCATTGATCAATGTTCTTCCTACATGTCATTTTCCCGTTGGTCAATATTTATTTGTGTCATTTCCTGGAAGTCAAATCTTGTACAAATGTTACTTTGTATTTCATGGTACGATGTAATCTTTTTGTTTGGTATATAAACAGAGTATGTCTGAAATATAATGATTCATATCACAGAGGCTAAAACTTGCGTGCTTGATTCAACTGGCTGGGCTAGACAGGGGAGTGGGGACCAATCAGAACTCAAGGCTGCTCGCTCGTATTTTGTGCGTCACTGTTTCAATCGATAATTCTCTGTCCTCTACTCGGCGGTTCCCCAATATAACAAAAGGGTATTATGATCGGATTTTAATTTTCTCTTCTTACGTTAATATTTATGTGTTGATTAGTAAAGAAAGTAAAATCAGATATAGAAAATCACATTTTATTTACCTCTGTGTGACTAAAATAAACAGATACTTAGAAAACTTTCGAAACGCGGTTAAAGTAATGAGGTCAAAACATTAAAGACTGGTTTGATTGATCCTTAGCCTAATTTCAGTTGTGCATCTTCTAACTATATCTTTAGTAGAACATTGATTTAAGCCCTATAGCCTTCATTAAAGTTAAAAAAGTGGTTACTGATCTACAATAAAGCTTATTAGAAATTCGTAATAATCTACTAATGTCGTTTAGATTTATTTTTGAGGCGCTAATATTTAGGTATTAGCTTGGATTCACTAATTATTGACAGTTCTCAGTCTGTCCGAATACTGGTTATGCCGATGTATATGTGAGGTTAAGAATTTTGTTCAGGAATGATCTTGAATCCCTCAAGTTTGAAATTGCTGAACGCCTAATTTGACTATGAAAACAGTTACTGAGCTGTTTGTGGATATGTTTTTGCAAACACTAATCAATTGCAAGTTTCTGGATTTGACAGTCTAGGGCCCGATTTTATCTGTATCCTAAAGTAAACACAGTGTTAGTACACCATTTTCATCAATGAAATATTATTTTCATATTATCGGGTAGGCTACAATCGCAGTTTATGTCAGAAGCTTTTCTATTATAAATAATCGGTCGTCATTTTTATGACTGTTTCATGCTGATTACTTTTAGCTTGCATCTCTTCATTCTTGTTTTGGAGGCAGTCATGTAAATATTGATGAAGAACTAAAGAAAATGAAAGAGGCTTATATGGAAGTATCTAAATTAAGGCCAAAACTCGTTGAGGTTGAAGATAAGTGTGATAAGTTAATAATTTTAAATAAGAATTTACGTGCTGAGCTTAATGATCAAATTAGTGCCAATAAAGCGTTTAGAGAGTCTGCTGAGGAAGAGGTAAGAATTTATGACAGAAACGTATTCCCTGCTTATCCTTGTTTTTGTGTTTAGCTATTTTGAAGTCTCCACTAAAAGGAATGTGAATAACTGTTCAAGCCTTTTGAACAGGAAATCCTTTAGTGTTTTCATGAAGTTACGATCGTATTTATTTAATCAGTCCTAGTACTTGCTACCATACTATATAGTAACCGACTACGTAAACTCAATAATATGTAACGAAAGGTTCGAAAACGCTAATCCATCACTCCATATTGTTGCCGACCACGTCATGTTTAAAACATTACATGTGCTGATTGTAGCGCGAGTTATTTATTAGATACGAAAGTTACAACTTACTCTCTACCCTAGCAATTGACAATTGAGAAGTAATCCAAGTTGAACCATAATTGAATGATTTTTTTAGCCACTTACTTACCTACGCCTGTTACTCCTCGTGAAGGAGCATAGGCCGCCCACCGGGATTATCCATCGAGCTCTGTTTAGGGCAATCCTTTTCGGCTGGTATTTATTCTTTTAATGTCTGACTTCTATTCATAGTACAAAATGTTGCTTAGTCTTCCTCGTTTCCTTTTCCCTTCAGCATTCCAAGTTAGCGTTTTTCTTGTGATGCAGTTTGATGATTGCCTCAATGTATGTCCTATCCACTTCCAGCGTCTTTTCCTAATTTTCTCTTCAGCTGGAAGCTGATTTGTTCTTCCTCACATTAGGTTGTTGCTGATAGTATCCGGCAAACGGATATCGAGTTACTTGCATGGACAACTGTTTATAAATATTTGTACATTTTTGATGATGGTTGTGGTAGTTCTCCAAGTTTCAGCTCCGTACAATAGAACTGTTTTGACGTTAGTATTGAAGATTCTGACTTTGATATTGGTTGAAAGTTGTTTTAAGTTCCATATGTTCTTCAACTGTAGGAATGCGGCCCTTGCTTTACCAAACCTTTCATTTACGCTGGTATCAGATCCTCCTTGTTCATCGATGATGCTTTCCAAGTATGTGAAGGATTCTACATCTTTCAGAGTTTCGCCATCAAGAGTGATTGGATTGCTGTTCTCTGTGTTGTATTTGAGGACTTTGGTTTTTCCTTTGTGTATATTGAGGCCTACTGATGCAGAGACTACTGCTACGCTGGCTGTCTTTATCTGCATTTGTTCGTATGTATGCGGTAGGAGGGCTAGGTCATCTGCGGAGTTCAAATCGCCTAGTTGGTTCTGAGATGTCCATTGTATTCCGTGTTTCCCCTCAGATGTCGAGGTCTTCATAATCCAGTCGACCATCAGAAGAAAAAGGAAGGGAGAGAGCAGACAGCCTTGTCTGACTCCGGTCCTTACTTGGAATGCATCTGTCAGCTGTCCTCCATGCACTACTTTGCACTGTAGTCCGTCGTATGAGTTCCGGATAATGTTGACAATCTTCTCAGGAACTCCGTAGTGTCGAAGAAGTTTCCATATCGTTCTCCTATCTACACTGTCAAATGCTTTTTCATAATCAATGAAGTTGGTGTACAGTGACGAGCTGCACTCAACTCCGTAGTGTCGCAATTTGGTCTGTGCATGACCGAACCTTGCGGAATCCAGCTTGTTGATCTCGAAGTTCGACATCTACTGCATCTTTCATCCGGTTCAGCAACACTCTGTTAAAGACTTTTCCTGGTACTGACAGTAGTGTAATGCCTCTGTAGTTTTCACACTTGCTCAGGTCTCCTTTATTTGGAATCTTGATGAGGTGTCCTTTTTTCCAGTCCATTGGCCCTTGTTCCTCCTCCCAAATCTTCTTGAATAAAAGATGAAGCATGTTCGTAGTTACTTCGATGTCTGACTTCAGTGCTTCAACTGGTAAATTGTCGGGTCCTGCTGCCTTTCCGCTCTTGATTTATCTTTTGGCCATTCTGTTTTCTTCCGTCGTTGGTGGATTGACATCTATAGGAAGATCTGTGTGTGCTGCTTCGATTTCCCGTGGATTCATTGGAGCCTGCCTATTCAGGAGTTCCTCGAAGTACTCTGCCCATCTGTTCCGCTGTTGCTGAATCTCAGTGATTGGCCTTCTTTCTTTGTCTTTGACTGGTCTCTCTGGTTTACTATATTTCCCTGCTAGTTTCTTCGTTGTATCGTAAAGCTGTTTCATATTTCCTTCTGTTGCAGCTTTCTCCGCCGTCGTTGCTAGTTCTTCCACGTATTTCTGCTTGTCGGCTCTAATGCTCTTCTTCACTTGCTTGTTTACTTCTATGTATTCAGCTTGTGCTTGGACTTACTCTGCTCGTGTTTGGGTGTTGTTAATTGCTGTCTTCTTGTTCTTCCTTTCTTTGATCCTGTCCAGTGTTTCTATAGAAATCCATTCCTTGTGATGATGCTTCTTGGGGCCAAGAACCTCTTGACACATTGAAGTTAATGCTTCTTTTATACCTTTCCAGTTGTCCTCCATAGTAGTTTTTCTTCCTTCAGTAGATTCTGTAAGACTTGGAACCTGTTGTTGAGCGCCACCTTGAATTCATTGAGTTTGTCAGTATCTCGAAGGAAGGCTGTATTGAACCTTTGCAGCACTGTTTGTCCAGTTGTCCAGTTCTTCTTTAGCTTCAGTTTTAAATTGGCCACAACCAGGTGGTGATCTGAAGCTATTTCCGCTCCTCTCCTGGTCCTTACATCTTCCATTGTCCATCGGAACTTTTTATTGATGCAAATATGATCTATCTGATTCTCTGTGGTGTGGTCCGGTGAGATCCATGTAGCTTTGTGTATACGTTTGTGTGGAAATATTGTGCCGCCTATGACCAATTTGTTGAATACAAACAAATTCGCAAATCTTTCCCGGTTTTCGTTTCTCTCTCACAGTCTATGCAGTCCCAAGATATCTTCATATCCGGTGTTGTCTATTCTGACTTTTACGTTTAGATTTCCCATCAGAATGATGAAGTCCTTTCTTGAGCACTTCTCTAAGGTTGATTGCAGCCTCTCATAGAATCGATCTTTAATGTCGTCGTTACTATCATTGGTGGGTGCATAACATTGAATAATGTTCATTGTGATCCCCTCCTTCTTTGTTTTGAATGATGCATTGATGATTCTGGATCCGTGAGATTCCCATCCTACAAGTGCATTTTGTGCTACTTTGGACAGCATTAGAGCAACTCCCTGAGTAGGTGGGGCGTTTTTTTTCTTCGTGACCGGAGTATAGCAGCATCTCTCCCGTATTTAGCCTTTATTGTCCAGCTTGGGTCCAATGGGTTTCTCTGATTCCCAGTACTGCCAAGTTGTATCTCCTCATTTCCGCTGCTATTTGACTAGTCTCCCACATTGTCCGGACGTTTCATGTACCTATGAAAATTGTTGCTCTGGTTGTCAGAAGGGCATCGGCCTCGTGGCTTCCGAAGGAATTCGGCTTTCACCATGAGGCGTCATATTTCTTCTAAATGAAGACCTTTTAACTCCCAGGGCAGAGTTTAAATGGTTTGAATTATTTTTTCTGGTTAGCCACCACGGGCGATAATCATACTAAAATTCTTATGCAAGTGGGCTACTAAAGATACGATTTGTTGTGATCAATTTTAAGTTTCCGCACTTGATTTTAAATTTGATAAACAACTTACTTGTATATTCTTATTGTACCTCAAAATATTCCTCGATAACCTATAAAGTTAGGGGTGAATAATATGTAGAATACTTGAACCGTCTAGTCACGATTTCTAGAAGCAAAAACAATTATTTGTGAGAAGCGGCAAAGTCTATAACTTGCAGGTGTCTGTATTTAACAACTATCTATTTAATTTGAATAAAGTATCGTAGTTATTGTTTAACGGAACTCGAGGTGGCAAAGCGAATAACTGTATTGTCTCGTTTACACCTTATTGCTTGATACCTAGATGACTTTTTGCTGAGTTTTTTAACATATACTCGATCACTAATTTTTCTGAATATAGGTCATTAAATTTACATCTAGCCGAAGCTCGATATAATAAGTAACATTTATAACATATTACATTTTTGTGGGGAAAATTACATCAACATCATTAAAAGTGGTTTGCACTCTTAGAGTGAATGTATTACATATTCTCTCAAATGTAGAATAGCGGTTACACTACCGATGACAAAAGATTATTTCGAGCCACAAGAGAGTAATCAATAATCACATCTATCTAAGCTTTGTTTGAACAATTTTGCTGACCAACATGTTCTGTTTCAACACGCACATGTAATCGTTATTTTGTTTTAGTGAAAATTTTGTATATGCATATTGTATTGTATTTCAGGTAAACCGCCTGAAAGATAGTTTGGCAAATTGTGCTTCTAATTATAAATCAATTATCAACACTATATCGGAAGAGCATCGTCGTGAGAAAGACCAAATTATATCAAACATGAAGCATGCTGAAGAGACTAAGGATATTTCTTTACAAGAAACTGCTAATTTAAAAATTTTACTAAATAACATCAAAACTGAGCTAATCGACGAAAAAGAAAAGGTTTCTCAGGTTTCAGCCCTATCTGATAGATTTAAAAGTGAAGTAGCCGACCTACGTTGCAATCTCTCTAAAACAAGGGAACACTTATTAGAAGTTGAAGAAAGCTTAAAAGTCAAAAATGACATAGTTCTATCTCTGCAATCAACAAACAATCAGTTAGAGGACAAACTTTCACTGACTGAAACTTCTTATAAGCTGAAGGAAAAAGAGGTTTGTAGGTTGGTGTCTCAAATTATAGAATTAGAATCTGAAAATAAAAGAAGTTCTGAGAAAATTAATGAGCTTGAAAACTTAGCTAAGTCATCCAGTCATATCCAATTGGATCTAGAGCATCATTTAGAAACCCTGCGAATTCAACTTAACGAAATGGAAAGTGGATGGTTGTCTACGCGTGGACAGCTGGCTGAAACAAGGCAACAATTAATTAAGACAGAAGAGCTACTTCATGATACGAGGTTGCGTCTTTTACGAGCAAACTATGAAAAAGCTGAAGTTTTAGAACGCTTAACACTAACCGAGTCAAAGAATAAAAGAAGTAAACAATATATTTTTTTAAAATTTCATTTCATATGTTCTACATTTTCTATGAACGCACTAACTTCGTCTTACGAGTGTAATTTTGCAAGAATATGTATAAAGTAATTCAGTTTACCGGTAAATTGAATCATGAAATATAATCGCGTAAGTTCAAGGTCCTAGAATATCTATCTAGCAGTACAGGTATCTCATTTCTGAGACTTTTAGTAGGTCTAATTACAGAATGTATATTAGTAGTCTGTTAGCGATCTAACCACAACTAACTTGAGATATGCTTTAGCTAACTGTTTGCAATCACAATGAAGGCTAAAATGGAAATTTAGGATTAGATTTAACCAGCACATAAACATCGAATTATCACGACAACTGTCCAAGTAACATATTCATTTTGTTCTGCACTGTGAAAACTAATAGCAGATTTATGCTTCACAGCTTGGGAAAATTCAATACCCTCTGTGATTGCTCACGTTGTCAATAACATACGAGCAAATGCAAAGTAGATGATCAAACAATATTAGTTTTTGCAGAATATCAAAATATAAATGCATTTTCATTGTTATGATTGGCCCCAGAAGATTTAGGAACCTCCAAATGCTTATGTACACAGTCCTACAAGACTTCAAACTCCGTAAGTGCTGGAGTATTAGTATTTAAATTTATAAGCGAGTTTATTTTTTAAAATACACTTCTGTTTCCATAGAGATATACGTCAGTCATATTCCAATTCACTCAACCTATCAGTATGTATATCCTCATACGTCAGTTATCGAAAATGGCTTACGCCTGTTACCACTCATGGAAAAGCATAGGCCGCCCACCGGGATTATCCATCGAGCTCTGTTTAGGGCAATCCTTTTCGGCTGGTATTTATTCTTTTAATGTCTGACTTCTATTCATAGTACAAAATGTTGCTTAGTCTTCCTCGTTTCCTTTTCCCTTCAGCATTCCAAGTTAGCGTTTTTCTTGTGATGCAGTTTGATGATTGCCTCAATGTATGTCCTATCCACTTCCAGCGTCTTTTCCTAATTTTCTCTTCAGCTGGAAGCTGATTTGTTCTTCCTCACATTAGGTTGTTGCTGATAGTATCCGGCAAACGGATATCGAGTTACTTGCATGGACAACTGTTTATAAATATTTGTACATTTTTGATGATGGTTGTGGTAGTTCTCCAAGTTTCAGCTCCGTACAATAGAACTGTTTTGACGTTAGTATTGAAGATTCTGACTTTGATATTGGTTGAAAGTTGTTTTAAGTTCCATATGTTCTTCAACTGTAGGAATGCGGCCCTTGCTTTACCAAACCTTTCATTTACGCTGGTATCAGATCCTCCTTGTTCATCGATGATGCTTTCCAAGTATGTGAAGGATTCTACATCTTTCAGAGTTTCGCCATCAAGAGTGATTGGATTGCTGTTCTCTGTGTTGTATTTGAGGACTTTGGTTTTTCCTTTGTGTATATTGAGGCCTACTGATGCAGAGACTACTGCCACACTGGTTGTCTTGACCTCCATTTGTTGATGTGTATTAAATAGAAAGGCCAGGTCATCTGTGAAACCCAAATCTAGTTGCATCCAACCTATCTATTTTATCCTATGCTTTCCCTCAGATGTCGAGGTTTTTTTATCCAGTCAACTACCATAAGAAAAAGAAAGTGACAGAATAAGCAGCTTTGTCTGACATTAATCTTTACTCAGAATGAACCTGTAAGTTGTCCTTCACACAGATTTCGCAATTAAGTCAATCGTATGAATTCCTTATCATGTTGACGACCACAAGTACACCATATTGTCGAAGAAGGTGTCATAAGGTCCTCCTATCCACACTCTGAGATACCTTCTCCCAATAAAAGAAGTTGATGTATAATGACGAGTTCCGTCCAATTGATTGTTCAACGATGATCCGTAGTGTCGCGATTTGGTCTGTACACGACCGATCCTTACGGAATTCAATCTGTTGACCTCGGAATTTGTATTCCACTGAATCTTTCATCCGGTTTTGTAACACACTGTTGGTAACTTTTCCTAGTACTGATAAAAGTGTGATGCAATTGTAGTTCTTACATGTTCTGAGATCCTTGTTCAGTATCTTGATGAGGTATCCATATTTTCAGTCTTTCAGCGGCACTTGTTCCTCCTCCCAAATCTTCCTTAATAGAACGTAGAGTATATCTGCTGTTGCTTCTATGTCTGACTTCAGGTGCTGTGTTGTCCAGTTCTGCTGCCTTCTCATTCTTGATTTGTCTAATGACCATCCTGATTTCTTCAGTCGTTGGTGGAGTGACAGCTATAGGAATGTCTGTGTGTCTGTTCGATGTCCGATGGATTCAATGGACCTGGTCTATTCAGGAGTTCCTCAAAGTGTTCTTCCCCCTCTGTTCTTGAATCTCAGTTGCTGACTTGCCTTCTTTGTCCTTGACTGATCACTTTGTTTGACAATTTCCCCGCTACTTTCATCGTTGTATCATTTGGTTGTCATTGCTAGGACTTCGACGTATTTCTGCTTGTCGGCACTAATGCTCCGCTTCACTTGCTTATCTGCTCCCGTGTTTTAGGCCTATGCTTTGTCTTTCTCTGCTATTGTTCGACTATTTTTAATAGCTGTCTTCTTATTCTTTCTCTTGAATCTTGTCCAGGGTTTCGATAGAGATCCATTTCTTGTGATGGTGCTACATTCTGCCAGCACCTCTTGGCATGTTGAGTTTGTCAATATCTCGAAACTTTGTTATGTTGTTTCTCCAGTTGTCCAGTGTTCCTTTAGCTTCGATTTCATCTTAGCAACTACCAGGGGATGATTTGGAGCTATGTCAGTTACCCTCTCTGTCCTCTCGTCTTCTATGAATCTCTTGAATATTTTATTGTTGCAAGTTTGATGGATCTGGTTCTCTGTAGCGTGATCCAGTGAGATTCACATAGATTTATGCATTTCTGGGGCAATATTATGGTGCCACCTATAACCAGTTTGTTGAATGCACTTAATTTTGTAAATTTGTCACCATTCTTGTTTCTTTTCTCCAAGTCAGTGATTGTTGTTCCATGATATATTCATACCTGGTGTTGTGCATTCCGACTTTGGCGTTTAGATCTCCCATCAGAATGATCAGGTTCTTTCCTGAGCAACTCACTATGATCGGTTTGAGCCTCTCGTAAAACTGGTCTTTATCATCATTACTATTATTGCAAATTTTGTGTGTACCAAACATTTTCTTCATGAACAGAGGACAGCAGCATATCTTCCGAATCTAATATTTTTCCTCGAACTTGAGTCTAATGGGTTTCACTGATTCTGAGCACCGCTAAGTAGTGTCTTTTTACTTGCGTAGCTATTTGATTGGTCTTCCCGGTCTCCCACGTTGTCCGGACATTCCATGTACCTTTGTGAATTGTTACTCTGGTTGTTGGAAGGGGCACTGACCTCGTGACTTCCAAAGAATCTCGGCTTTCACCATGAGGCGTCATAATTCTTCCTTCATTTAGGAGAACGGCGTTTAGAAGGTTTAAATTTTTTATTCTGGTTAGCGAGTTTTTAGCAAGGTTGTTATGTACGGGATGGAGTTGTTGACTACATACCCAACCCTCCTTTTACTCAGTTTTGGGATCGGTAGTAAGCCTAAAAACACTACAGACGGAGTTATCGGAAATGACACTAACAATCTAGTGGACAGTTATGAACTGTAAAGCCTGATGATGAGTTTATTGAAAATGATTGTTCCCTCAACTATTCTTAGTCTTTAAAATAATTTAGATATGAATTTCATGAATGTCGGTGTTTGACACATGTTTTAACACTGAACTTTCATATTACTAACACTTTAACGAAAAGTATATTGATAATCTATCTACCTTGAATATGTAAGGAAGTTTGTACAGGTTATTTGATTGCAAACATGTTATCAATAGTGAATTTACTACATTCCAATCGAAAAAGCCTTCTACAACTTTTACAAATACTATTCATCATAGTGTTATGTCTAATTATGTTTCAAATAAATTCTTATAATATATATTAATTTATTGTTAGAATTAAGCTCATACATATCGATTTGTTATTTATGTTGACTATTCATACAGCCCAGTCAACATTAGGTCTCACCTCTGATATATCATCTACAATATATAATAATGTAAGTACTGGAATCAAGCTAGTTCATTCGGAATCAGCATCAGGAGATTTTTCTTGTAAAAAAAAACTTCCCAGTGTAGAAATTCAAAATAATCTCAGCAAAATTGATCACATCGACACAGCAAGCAAGCCAGCTGGAAAATCTTATTCAGACATTGCTGTTCAAAAGTGTGATCCACGTTCACATCATATATGTTTAAATCATTTATCTGGTAATATGAAAGGTCAGTCAGGTCGTATTTTATTTTCTACAATAATATGTATTATTTCTGTGTTTAAACAGTATTGTGTACTTCGTCATGCGGTTAAGTCGTATAAATTTATCGATAAGTTATTATTTTATCCAGATATTACTCAAAACACTTCATTTCTCGACATCATGTATGCTTGTAGTATTTTTCTATTCATTATCATGTAATTAAAATTGTAGACGTGCAATAATCTTTTATCAAAGTCGGTTAATTGTTATCAATGGACTTGTCTGCTGAATGTCCTTGAATCTCAGTGATGTTCATACCATTATTCCAGCCCTGGTACCTTTCTCTTCAAATTCCAACGCTTTATCCATTGAACTGCTGAGTTCAGAGGGTCACTAGCTTGTGCAACGGGTATGAGGTTTACTTGTATGGGGCTGTATATACTGTTAAGGAGACTGCCGTTGATCAGTCTCTGTTGGCATATGGGCATCCTGAGAGGGTTGCCTGGATATTGCTATTTAGCCACAAGTATTTAATAAAGTTGGGTAGTGACTGGTATTCAAGTATGATCAATTGTAGTCTTTAACACCAAACGGAGAGAAAACACAAACCTCCAGAAACTGAAATAATTTGTTAGGCTTTTTGGATCAAATGATCATAATAAATAAGGGAGATTAAAAATTCGCTAATTAACATCAATTCTTAATTGACCAATGGTTTGTCGGATGAAATGAATCATATATAGAAAACATTAAACTGGGTTTACAAACGAAATTATTTAAAGCAGACCAATCTTTGACGTACAGTTTTCTTCTTAGATTAGTAAATTACAAGTTGCGATGCCAGATATGTGCACTTGAGCACCTTTATTGATGTAAAATTATGGTCTTTTTTGAATTCATGTTTTTGAACTATAAGTAATTCTTTGTTATTAATTTTAGAATGGCCTCCTTATTCATCCATTACTGCTCCAGTTAGTCCTGGTGGATTACAAAAAGAAAATCACAAAGCATTGTCTGGTACGTCTATACCATTTCATAGTTGTCGCTTTGGTCGTTTGATTATTTCACCTGATGGAGATGAAGCAAAAGAACTAAAGTCGATCACTTATCAAATGACACACAAACTTTACTCAGCTCCATCGAAGACAGAAAACGAGAACCAGATAGGTAAGTTTCTAAACTAAATGTATACTCCAGCGCTTTACTGTATGATAAAACAGCAAATAAGAATGTAGTTTGTGGACAATCGTGTTTAAAACCTAGAACTCTTTTTATTTTATGAGATATATTTGATACTTAAAATCGATCCTTCAGAGTGTTTTCTGAAACGTTTTTCTCAACCACAGCTGTGTAAGTATTTTTATAACAATGTTCCATTACACATCAGCCTCCGTTCTCGTATATTTTAAAACTATTCGAAAATATGGACAAAACTGGATGACACACAACAAGCGGGAAACGTTCTGGATAACTCGAAGGTTTTCACCAGCTACTGGGTTGGCTTCACTTCCTGTTGTTCGTTCAAAAATCAGTCTGTACCAATCCAGGGAAAGATTTCAAATTTTTGAGTCAAAAACATCCTCACTTGAATTGCAGGTTGTAAGCCCCCAGAGAGATACTTGCGGTAAAAGTAAATGAAAGCAAAATAATGGTTGACTTTAATGAACTTAGAATGATATCTTCACAGAAACTGTGAGTTTCAAGTAAATATGATATAAGCTATTCCTTTCCACATAACGTGTTGTTCATTTTGATTATCTGTTAAGAATACTTATCTAAATTTAGCAACCCTTTTGCACAAACGTTTTATGATATACAGTGTATTTTTTAGCGATTTAACTTAATCCCTCCTATTGTTTCAACTAAGCTTATTCTTATCGTGATTATAGTATGTATACCATAGAAAGGTTTGGTATTGCTGTCAAAAACAAGTGACAAGGTATGAGTACGATGGTCAAACTAAACAAGAGACGTTTCTCGAAAATTGAAGCTGTGACGTCTGAATATTGACGGAAATCGTCTCGTAAATTTTGCTTTTATCAAGAAACGCGTATCTGTTGTTGGTAGTGGTATTATTTTTATTCAGCTACTATCTAAGAATAAAGATTTGCTTGAACCTACAAAACAAGGCAAATAATGTACTTGCTAATCGTATAGGAGCATCTTAGTCTTTATCATCATGACTACTTTTATTTCAGTTGAAATGGAGCTGAATACGCCTGCTACAAGCATATCAACTGAACATGAAAAGCAACCTAATTCAGAAGTATGTTTAGCCTACTTATTCATTGTCAATTTTAAAAGATTTATCTATTTACGAATAAATTATTGTGCTACCCATTAGGATGTTTTATTTATTTAAACACATAAACATTGGTACAAGAAGGCACCACATAAATCATTCGATTTATGTGAAGGCTGAGATACTGCCCAGGTGCCTAAACCGAAGTAGGATGTTTACATATTAGCATATGTTATGTTCTATTGCATACAATGGTTAAGCATGTCTATTAGATAAGATCATCAAACCCGTTTGTTAATATATTGTATTCCCATTGTACGTAGATCCGTGTAACGTACAAAACACCTTGAAGCCTATGTCTTAGCACTTTAAATTTAATTTATTCAGGTTTATCGTTGTGCAACCCATAAACTGCAACCAAACTATGTGACGTTTAAACTTTTGGGAATTTTATGCTCATTAGTAGCACATTGAAGTAGTTATATCATCTATTCGGAGAATCAAACTAGATTTTGAGGTAAACTTGAGTATACACTAGATGAACTAACAGTGGTAACCAATGAGTGATGTGTACAAATATTCCATAGGTGTACAACGAAAAGAAAGTTATGGTAATTTGGCCATTGGAAGTAAAATGTACCTATACTTATGTGTTAAAATAAATAGATAATAAATAAAATGTTTTCTGGGAACTGTTGGTGAAAACCATGAACACCCAATTTTTACGCCGCGGTAACATCAATTTCTTTTAGCAACCAACTTTTTGACATTTTTGTCTTTGATGGATTTACCTCCGACATGTTTATTTTGTTCGTCCGACTTATATTTGACAACCGGTAACTTTATAATCCGTTTAACTTCTTATAAAAGACGTCATGAAGCTTGATCACTTTATTATAAAAACTAGGATGTAACCGGAAAGTTGGATATATTTGAATGTCTGCCACTTATCAGTTAATATGATCATAATATCCTACCAAAATTTGTTAAGTATCAAGGGCGTTGTTAATAGTCTTGTCTAACGCGTCTTGCATACTTCTAAATAATATTCTTAAATTTCATATAATTTATTTCTAGTCGGTCTCACTAACTTTACCATATGTACCTGAAACTCCTGCATATATGTTGAACATGGTCAATCTTTCTCGAAGTTGCAGTGCTTATGAGATTGCCACAGTGCCACTTAAAATTTCGTGCAATAATGATCTTTCTACCAAAAACACATTGTCGTCCACATCAAATTGTTCATTTCCTATGAATAATGACAAACCGAGGTTTAAGTATGGTAAGTGGGTTTCCAAAAAACTTCACAAACGTTCGAAGCATGGAGTTTCGCAAGATCTAAAGATTAAAGTTGGTCGATTCTTAGAGCCTTATCCGCCAAGTAATAACGTTCAGAAAAATAAGGAATTAAAAGAGGATAATTCCGCTAACAAGTCAACGTGGCATAGAGTATGGTCAAAAAACAAATAATGGATTATCAAACAAGTTTTTATTGTACATATTTCTTTAGTTTTAAATTATATTACAGTTTTTAAATTTAAATAACTTGTTTTGTATGCGCTAACCAAGTTAAATGAGTTTGTTTCCATTTATATTGCGCTCATTGTGTCGGTGATCCCAAGAAGGGAGAGATGATGCATCAAATACTGCAGGGTTACTGAATGCAGATCTGGCTTGTTCTAGAGTAGCTACACATGATCTGTCTTTATAAACATCAATCAATTCATATCTGCCATCTCTCTGACTCTAAAAATTTTTAAAGTAAAAATTAATAATTGAATAACTTATAACTGACTCCACTCAGTATGTATGCAGCTTTGCTTAAAAGCAGATTCATTAGTACGATTGATCGGTTACTACTGTACGTCATGATGCGCCTAGTAATCGAGTTATTCACCTAGAGTTCCTTTTGTAGTATACGTTTGTATGTAACACCAATGGGAAGGGGGAAACCTAGCAGAAGGCTAAAAAGATGGAGTTGAAGAGAATAGAAGGTAAAGAGAAAGAGATTGTGACTTAAATAAGTCATACAGAGTGTGGAATGAAGGATTCAATGGTTCTTATATTTCAACAAGGTACTCCGTAATTTTGTACTAAAATAGATTCGGTTGTCCCCTCCGCACCTGTGTTCTCGCTCACTACAGTACAAGCAAGGTCATATCTAACTGACTTTAAAGGAGCTGGAGAGCTGCAGATATATCTGGTTCAAAGCAAGTTAAATCCCTCATATGTAGCATGCACAAGTTATGCAGGACATAGCTGTCGTCCGGTTCTTTTTGTGCTATGTGCATGGAATAAAGTATATATGGGTTAACCACAACCGGCAGGCTATCCACAAATAATTAAGAAATATGATTAAAGGCAGCCAGAAGTAAGATGATTTGAGGTCATTTTAAAGAACTATGGTATTTCAATTAGAAATTTTGAGAAAATAGAGTTTGAAATTAAATTCATTCTGTTGTTTAAATGACTTGAAGAACGCTCTTTTTCGGATGATGAGCACATAAATGGTCTCATAGGAAAATAACCCCTAGACTTTAAGGCTTAGGAAATAGTTTAGTAGCAGAAGTTTTGCAATTTACACTTATATTTTATATCAGTCTTATCACATATAGAAAATAGGTTACAGTATAGTTCTGTAATTGCAACGCCGGAAATTGGATTTTCACTTTAACTTCTCTAAAATGAGATTCTTACCACTCAATGATGTGCGAATTTGTTACCTTCTTTGCTGTAGTAGTAGTAGGTTACACTAATGCCCTTTTATTAACTGCATGTTCACTATTCATCCAGGTTTAAAGTATTTTAGTTTTTTGTATGAATTTTAATATTAACCTGGTTCAATTCGGAAGTTTACTAATCTTGGAGATCTGTAGCTCAAATGGAGTTTTGTTCTCTAATTTGAGTGATTTAATCGAAAAGCTTTTATTGTCGTTCTGGGCGTGATAAGTCTCAACAACCAAGATTGCCAGAACAAGCAGTCATATGTGGAGAGATTCGGATACCTTACTCTGATCCTGTGACGACGGACCACGGGTGAACTCGAGGAAGCTGTAAGAGGCTCAGAGCGAAGGGACCTCCACAATTCCCATAACGCGAAAGTAAGAACACAAGATTGGTATAATTGGAGAATTATTAGCCCAAAAACATTATGATGACGGCGACCAAATACAAAAAGTAGCATTCGATTACAAGTTATAACAGATCCAAAGTTTCTGCTGGTGATGATGTACGTAGGGACAATGAAGGATTCTTGACAAAACCAGCCAGGTTAGATAATAAAATTCAAGCCCTATAGTTATCACACATACCCTCTACTTCGTTTTGTGTACAGCGTTAGTGATATGGTAGGTGTTTAAATCAAATTTAGGAATTTATACGTACCTTTACAATAAGTATCCAGGGTATTCCCAAGCGGCTTTGATCCAGAATTTTTCTACCCAAGCTTAATTCTTTGCGATCATCCACCAAAATGTCACCAGATAACTTGAAGTTGATGGAATCACTTTGAATGGTATCGAGAATGTATTTCAGCTCATCTGGATTCACACTATCCTTGGCCGTTTCCTTCAGATAAATAGAAAAACGTCATAATTGTGTCTGAAATGTAGTTTGTTGGTGTTTTATAAACATGACATTCCTACAGCCACTTGTGGATGAAGTTTAGTGAAGTACTTATTTATAACGATCTAACTCGTGTGATAGTTCGGGAAAAAAGCTAGCATTCATACCGTGATCTCAGTCATATGCACTTACTGCGTAATCAGGTGTTGACATCACTTTAATAGGTGTGTACAGAAGACATACTTTGTGACTAGCTTATTACAAAGATATGTAGTAGTGGTAGCAGTAGTAATACAATAACACTACGAGAACTGAACTTTTCAGTCGTTAGAATCCATATTTAAAAGTTCCCATGTTACTCAAAGTATAAACCAATTACCTTCTGTAGAACTATTGATCCGCTGTATGGTGCGATTCGAACAGGCCATCGAAGCTGTGTGATCTGATCTTTAGATTTGTCAGGAAATGCAACTCTTGTCAAGTGTTCGATGCAGACGGCGAGTAAACGTGATATTCCAAGACCATAGCACCCCATGAACATAAGTCTAGGATATAAAATATATGAAGTAATGTGGGTCATATTTTATAAGATAAACATCATACGTAAAATTTGCAAACACTACAAGAATAATGAAGACAATGTAGTTGTTCACATGTAATTTTACTGTAACTTACTTCGAACCTGAAGGGGATCGATAAGTGGCATTAAAGCACTTTGAATATCGTTCACCCAATAGGAAACAGTGGGCGACCTTTAAAAAAATAAACATGAAACTGTTCAATTAGTGACATTCAAAACTAAGTACATCATGATGTCAAACGAGACCTGTAAGGTTACCTCGGAAGCAATGATTCAGGGTTATTTCGAACCACATTACTAAGTACCTTTCATCCGTTCGATAGAAGTATGCTCTTAAAGCAGTATTAAATGGTGTGTACTAGATAATGATAAACATAATCTATCATGTTACATAATACGCTACGAGAGTCACGCATCCCCATTATTTTGAGCACTACAGGTATCCAACTGGTTAGGGATGGTTAAATAGAAGACAAAAACAGTAAGTCATTTAAGATTGATTGGTTTTTGAAAAAATATGTATACACTTTGCTGGCGAATTCTGCTCTCCGATATCCGTTCGCTAACGGTGTCAATCATTAGTTCGATTTCAGAATAATCGTTACTCAAACAAATGAATTCAGATAGTTGGTCACGCAAGCACCATATCTGTTGTGCCATGAATGTACAATGACTTCAAAATAGTTTGGTGATAATGCGTCCAGGTAACTAAGGGGCATGTTGAAGTAATGGCGGCTAGTGTCCGGTCAAGTCACCAGCTGAGTAGAAAAATTAGATTTTCTATTCATTGGGATATTACAAATATATTAAATCATTTATAACAATCTACCCAATGCTCCATTTATTCGAAATTATTAAGTAAAACCTTGGTAATAATACCTAATAACACTTTCGCTGATAATTATTGATTACTTACCTCTATACCTTGAACTTCATTGAATACTTTTGGGCAAGATTGTAAAGAACACAGTGAGCTGGTAACTTCACCTGTAAGTAATTTCCTTCAGAATAATAAATACCTTTGAATTCTGAATTGAATTTCAGGGAGCATCTGAAGTGAATCAAGAAGTGTGATGGATATTTGAACAGATTTAAAAAAATTAACTGATTTTGTAATTTAAGATTTATACAGGCGAAATGTAAGAACAAATGTTATGTTAGTATACTTAACTGCGGCCTTAAAAAACTGCAATAATAGACAAACGTGGTTAGGTACCTTACTATACTTTTGAGACAAGATATGAAAAGAAACATTTTTCACATTAAAATAGACATGGCTTTTACGCATTTTTAGGAAACCAACGTTGCTTGCTTTAGATAATATGCACATATGTCGGACGGACAACAGGGTAGTTCTCAATATCGTATTATCAGTAACGCGAGAACAACTTTTGAAAACAAAGCATTTTGGTATGTTTAGTTGGAGTTTTGCTGAGTGAACAAGCAAGCATTTCAACTTCTTAGTGTTTGGTATTGTCTGGGAGTCGAAACAGTTTTGGTGCTGTATTAGTCACTCGTTAATTCGACTTAACATTGGGTCCTTCATAATACTTTATGGTTAAGTATCTTTCATGCCTACTCTTCACTACCACAGTGGTATTTCTTTTGACAATGTCATCAAGCTTTGATGATATGGTGCAACACCTTGGGCCATTGTACATTCGTACCAAGTCCTACATTGCTTATAACTGACAGCTCTCATAGTTGCCGATATGTGGTAAGGGACAATTAATTTTGCTTAATTCACTCTACACTATAATCAGCTTCCAGGAGATTGATGTTAAGTTATTGTTCGAACCAGAGAACCTACGTTTTGTTTAAATCAAGTGACATACTTTCCTGCCGTTTAAATTCACCAAACTGAATTAGAAAGGAATATAAACAGGAAAAACTGGCGTCTATTATTAATCATTCATATATAATTGGCTGCTTTAAAAGCTGTAATTGGTATTCATAATGTGCTAAGCACTTCTTAATTTTCAATAAATAACCATTCTCTATTAGTTTGACTGGTCAAAAGAAAGATCTACAGAATATAATTGTTCGATACTATAATGTTCACTGTCTGACAACACATTGGATTTACAAAGAAAAGGTATATTACTTCAATGCACGAGATAAATGTGGGCCTATTGACATCTGATAAGGTAATTTTCATTAGTATAATTAACAAGTAAAGCAAACTATGACACTTTGGATATTTGGAACTATCGACCACGTTTCAAATGCAAAGATCTTATTTTCGATCTTTGAAAAAAACCTTAACCTTTAGAAGTGAGGTGGGTTCGCCCTCCCTCTCGAAATACTCTCACACAGCCACGCGTATACAGCCTCTGCCAGGGAAGTCCTACTCACTGCCTTCTCGTGGCGTAGCTGTTGTTGACTAAAATGAGAGGACGAAAAGCGAATGTCCGGCTCTTTAACCGGATCCCAAATCAATGGTGCACATGGGCTCCAGTATCCTGAGGAACAAATGGCGTATGAACCAACTTTTGGTCACCGGCTTCCATGGGACCGCATCTCCTCACGATGCTCCACTGCCTTGTGGACTAGACCCTTGGGTCGAAGGCTCGGGGTGTGCCCCCCTAAGAAAAGCACCTGCTTCGGTCTGGGCACCCGGGCAGTATCTCAGCCTACACACAAATATAATGATAATGAAAATGATGATATTCACTGAAAACTCTGTTCTCGCTGCGATTTACTGTCAAACAATTCACATTATTATTATTATTTACTACGTCATTTATTCACTCTCTTTCATTCCCACTCTGTCTATCCTTATTTTTCGACTTATACAGCAGCTCGACTATGGTGGACATTCGGCTCTATCTAAACGTTCTCGAGTCACTGCCTGGTTGAAAATTGTATGTTACCACCGAATACGAGTACTGAAGCAGTTTTTCTGAAACCACGTACACCATTCAAACTGGCTGCCTTCAACATTCGTACACTCATGCAGGTCGGACAACAGATAGGGGTGGCTATGTCTTTGGAAAGTCTTAAAATTGACGTGTGTTGTCTATCCGAGACCCGTATTCAAGACTCTGGTGAAGTACTACAAGTTCGCTCTCCATCTGTCGCTTCAAAAAGCTTGTTTTACGTGCGTTTATCCGGAGACCCTGTGGCATCTTCGTCTGGTCTTGCAGGCGTCGGTGTCGCACTAAGCGCTAGAGCTGAGGCAGCACTAACCGATCGGATCCCCATTAACAGTCGGTTATGTGCTGTTAGATTAGAAAGTTCCATCAAAGTGAGAAGAAATCGGCGTGAGAAACGATGTCTTTTCGTCATCTCCGCCTATGCCCCGACAGATTGCAGCCCGGATGCAATCAAGGATGAGTTCTACCACCAGTTAACTGTTCTTCTCCAGAAAGTGCGTTCGACAGATATTGTAGTACTAGCCGGAGACTTGAATGCTCAGGTCGGGCGTCTAGGCACAGAAGAGAGTCGTTTAGGTGGCCAATGGGGACTCAGTCGCAGGACAGATAACGGGGAACGTCTACTACAACTATGCACAGACCACAACCTGTTTCTGGCTAGCACTAACTTTCGGCACAGTCATCGCCAATGTGCCACCTGGCGTCCCCCTTCTGCATCTCTAGCCTGGACTCAGATTGATCACATCGCGATCAGCTACCGCTGGCGTGGTTGTGTACAAGACTGCCGCTCCTTTTGGAGTACCTATCTGGAATCTGATCATGCTCTGGTCTGCGCCAATCTTACCTTACTTTTCAGTGGACAACGAAGTGACCGTCACCAAAGGATTGATGTTAGCAAGCTGGCTGCAACTTCTGTTGCTAGTAAGTACCGAACCAAGCTAGCTTCTAGGCTAGCTACCATTCCACCGAAAAGTATAGATGAGCATTGGTTGAAATTACATGACGCCATGAAAATGACGGGTAAAGTCTGTTGTGGGTTCGCGAAACGTCCCGCTTATAAGCACTGGGTTTCTTCTGGTTCCTTACAACTGATTGAAGCCCGTCGGTCTACTCCGAGTGATCGTGAGTTTGACCACAAACAAAGGATGTTACGTACTGAAATTGGGCAAAGTTTGCGTAAGGACCGAGAAGCCTGGTGGTCGGAGTGTGCTAACGAGCCGGAAGCAGCTGCTGCATCTTGTAATTACCGGAAGCTCTTCCAACTCATCAGAGCCACTGGCAGCAAGTCTGGTGTGAGCGAAACAATCTGCGAGGATGACGGAACGCCAATCACTAACATTCATCGACGTCTTGGAAGATGGGCAGAATTTTTCGAAGGGCAGTTCAACTGGACTGTTGCTCCGGCAACATCGATCAGACTGTTCTGCCCTCCATGGACGGTGATGACTGATCCACCAAATGAGGCGGAAGTCCGCAAGGAACTCCAACTCCTAAAACGCTACAAATCACCGGGCCCAGACGACTTACCTCCGGCTCTTTTTATAGATGGTGGTGACTTTCTGACTAAGGGACTGACGACGTTGTTTACAAAGATCTGGGAACTAGAGAGTGTACCAACGTCATGGAATGAGTCGATAGTTGTCCCGATCTTTAAAAAGGGTTCACGTCGTCCTTGTAACAACTATCGGGGGACAAGTCTACTTCCGATTGCGTCCAAGATACTGGCTTCCGTTATACTTCGTAGGTTGTTCAAAACCCGAGAAGGATTGACTTGCGAGGAGCAGGCTGGGTTTCGTTCTGGTCGAGGATGTATTGATCATATCTTCACCCTCCGCCAAGTGTTAGAACACCGCCATACTAATCAAAGGCCAACAATCGTAGTGTTTCTTGACATCAGGGTTGGGTTCGATTCGTTGGATAGGACTGTTCTCTGGGATTGTCTATTGAAGAAGGGTGTGCCTGAGAAGTTTATTAACATCCTAAAAGCCCTATACACAAACACCTCAGGCAGAGTGAGGGCATACAACCACCTTTCTCCATTGTTCCATTCAAGCAGTGGGGTTAGACAGGGTTGCCCAATCTCACCATTTCTCTTCATCTTTGCCATCGATGACATTCTGGAAACAGTTCTGATGGATGTAAGTAATGGTGGTGTGGATCTGTTGCTTGGAGAAAGACTTATTGACCTTGAGTATAATTATTATTATTTATTTTAACACATATATATTGGTACAAGGAGGTACCAAATACATATGCGTCACACAAATCTCATTTGATATGTGTGAGGGCTGTGATACTGCCCGGGTGCCCAAACCGAAGCAGGTGGTATTCCTAGGGGGCCACACCCAGAGCCTTCGACCTGAATGTCTGACCCACAAGGCAGTGGAGCATCGTAAGGAGATGCAGTCCCATGGTAGCCGGTGACCAACGATTGGTTCATACGCCATTTGTTCCCACAAGATACTGGAGCCCATGTGCACCATTGGTTTGGGATCCGGTTAAAGCGCGGGACATTCGCTTGAGTATGCGGATGATATTGTCTTACTGCGAGAGAATGCCCAAGCCATACAATTCGCACTTAATCAGTTGGCAATCAATGTCTGTAGGTATGGTATGTGCTTTGCACCCTCGAAGTGCAAAGTACTTCTACAAGATTGGCAGGATTCTAATCCTGTACTCACTCTGGATAGTGAGCAGATAGAAGTAGTCGAGAAGTTCGTGTATCTAGGTAGCTGCATAAGTGCTGGTGGTGGTGTGAGTGATGAGATCAATGCACTTATAGGGAAAACCAGAGCGGCTTCTGCCAATCTGGGCCACCGTTGGCGCCTTTGTGATGTTAGTCTGGCTGTAAAAGGTCGGATCTACAACGCGACGGTGAGAGCAGTTTTGCTCTATGCTTGTGAAAACTTGCCCCTCCGAGTTGAGGGTGTTAGACGACTCTCTGTGTTCGATCATTGTTGTCTCCGAAGGATTGCTGACATTCAGTGGCAACACCATATTAGTAATGCAGAGGTTCGGCACAGAGGCGATAATGCAATTGGTGTCACCATCTTGAAACATCGACTTCGGTGGCTTGGACATTTTCTACGAATATCGTCCCTGAGAATTCTTCGTCGTGAATTATTTGCCGACTCTGGGACTGGTTGGAAAAAGCGGAGAGGTGGTCAGTATATGACATGGTGCCGTGGTATGAAAGAAAGCTGCAAAGGGCTAGCTTGTCTTGGTCCTTCACGACTCCCTGGCTGGGGTCCGAGAGATGGTGTAACACAGTGGCTAGAGACGTTATCAGATATGGCTCAAAATAGAAGCCAGTGGCGATCCTGCTGTAACCTTCTTTTACTTTCTTTATAAAAAAGTGGTTGCCTCTTCCTTAATTGAAAGATTTCTTCTGATTGTACCTTTCCGTTTCCATCATTATTGTTCTTTCCTTCTTTTTTTCTCCTTTCTCTTCAAATTCTCATTGTTTTGTGTGGCGCATGTATATTTGGTGCCCCCTTGTACCAATATTTATGTGTTCAAATAAATAAATAATTATGGCCTCTTACACATGTCAATAAGTTTATTTAGTTTTCTAATCGGACTCGCAGAAGTACAAAGCCTTAGAACAAGGTGAAGTGCGTTAGTTTGCTGTGCTTAAGCTCTTTAAAAATAACATAATTCTATCAACTTTCCAAACCATTTGTTAGTTTCTAAATTCGTATAACTTTTCGGGGCAGAATGACTATTCTCTTGGAACGTTAAAATAAGGTAGACTTTTAAATCATTTCCTTTTTCAAAAAGGCCTGATGTTTTTACCAATGAATAAATAAATTCAACTCGTCACTCAAGTGTGGCTGTTCGCAAACCATGCATAAAGATTGGTCTACATATGTTGAGCTAATCCGTAACACAGCAGTCTTAATCTATGAAAAATCAATTTAAAGCAATTAGTCCCTTTGATAAATTTCGATAATGTAATAAGAAGACGGAGGTTATCAGAACTAATATATCACATAGTTCTGATAATCTCCGTCTTCTTATTACATTATCGAAAAATCAATTGTTTCACCTTTTCATGTGCATTGTATGTAAGTGGTGTGTATCTTTTTGGGTGTAGTGATATCTGGCATTAAGTATGTTCTACTGTTGTTGGCTCTTCGTTTGGTGAACTTGACATTTGATGTGTCCATACCCCCCGCGTATATGATTTCGGCTACAGCTAGCGTCTTAATAATTATAGAGTGAAAAAATAAGTGGTAATAGTCGGTTGGTTATTTATCCTCTGAAGAGGTGGCTTACACTGAGTCACGAAACGTCAGAAAAACTAATTTTTCTGCTCATTGGGATATTACAAATATATTATTTATTCAGTCCGTAAAATAGTTCTGACAGTCACATTTCCAGTATTCGCTCAGTCACATCTGATAGATTTTGCTAGGTAGTTATTCACGGAAAACGGATTCCTTTTTTAAGTAAAGACCAATCAGAGAAGTGGGTAAAGCTGTTTACCTGACCGTTGTTGCTACCTTGACGTGGTGGTCGGGCTTGCCTATCGTGGTGAAGCAACTGAGCTATACTGGCTGGAACAACCGTTCCTCAAGGTCCTAACATGCCAGACAGGTCGGTTGAAGAGCGGTAAGACTAAAAGCAACAAAACCATGGTCCGAAGGCGAAGTCGTACTGCTGACTGTACAGAGGTGTGACAGCAGTAAGGTGTTTCCTTCAGACAACCAGCATAACAGCGATGCTGCCCTCCCAAAAGGAGGGGTGGGGTTAGAAAAGGTCGACTCTAATAATGCACACCTCGCCTTATCCCACGGATATCCGTCTCCGGCGGTAAGGTCTCAACAAGTACGGAGCTAACACAAAAACTACTCATAAAAAGGTCGTGTGTGACCGACCTCAAGCAACTGTCCCTTGTGCACTGCGGTCACGCTCTCGGGTCACTATGACCACCTCTAATCCAATTTCCTTTTCAGGTACGTCCAGCAGAACCCTTCCACGGTGTGGGCAACTGGGAAGTGATAACCGCCCTCATACCTCTAACAGCACTCAAGACCACTGTATTCATAATCAACCTACCTCTTCAATTCCTATTATTCCTCCTACATCGACTTTCAAATCTAAACTCCCTCTTTCGGCTTCCTCCTCAAGTGTCACCACAGCCAACGATTCTAGTGCGCAAAACACTGTCCCAGGTCTACTGAAACCTCGCTACAAACTACATATTGGAGCCTTCAACGTACGCACACTATGCCAAATCTGTCAGCAGGCTTCCTTGGCTAAAACCTTAGAATCTCGTACAATTGATGTATGCTGTGTCTCCGAAACACGCATACAGGATCCTAGTGTAGTCATTCACTTGACCTCACCTCGGCAAAACAGAGTGCCGACGAGTACACCCTCCGTGTATCTGGCGACCCGATGGCTAGTTCTCGTGGACTGGCAGGTGTAGGCATAGCACTAAACATGAGGGCGGAACAAGCACTATTAGAGTGGATCCCCGTTAATAGTCGTCTATGCGCTGTTCGGCTAAACGGCTCCGTAAGAACTCGAAAGGATAGGGACACACGTCGTTTCTGCCTACGCTCCCACTGACTGCATCTCAGATGAAGTGAAAGATGAATTTTACAGAAAGCTGTCTGAACTTCTTCAGAAAGCTAAACGTTCAGACATAGTACTCGTAGCAGGCGACTTTAATGCCCAGGTAGGTAGCTTAAACGAAACAGAAAGACATTTAGGTGGGTATTTTAGTATTCCGACACAGAGAACAGACAATGGTGATCGTCTGCTGCAACTGCGCTCAGACAATCGTTTATTTTTAGCAAACACAAATTTTAAGCATAAGGTGAGACATCGTCTAACATGGCGACCCCCTTCACCAAACCAACGATGGACTCAAATAGACCATATTGCCATCAGTCATCGTTGGAGAGGGTCAATAGAAGATTGTCGCTCATTCTGGAGTACTTACTTGGATTCCGACCATGCCCTAATACGAGCACGCATCTGCTTGCGCCTCACTGGACGCAAAAAAGCCACACAAAAAAGACTCATTAGAACCGAATCGAGTAATGAGAAAACCAAAAGTAGGTTCCAGGAACAACTGAGGTCACACTTAGGTGGTTCTGTAAACGAGGCTGACCCAGATGTTGCTTGGAAAGATATACAATCAGCTGTGGAAACAGCAGTGACATCTACTAGCGATTTAAACCACAGGGTTACTAAGAACAAATGGATTTCTTCAAGGTCTATCGCAATGATAGATTCCCTTAAAATCATCCCACCAGGCTCTGAACACGATGAAGAGTGTAAAGAAATCAGATCTAGGTTAAGCAAAAGTCTAAGGAACGATCGTGAGTAGTGGTGGGCAACGAAAGCAAAAGAGATAGAAAAGGCGGCGGCTATAGGGAACACAAGACAACTCTACAGACTAATAAAGGAAACTGGAATTAATAAATCAAGTGTAAGTCAGACTATTTCGGAAAAAGACGACACTCTCATCTGCTCCCAGTCCAGACGTTTAGAACGATGGGCGGAACATTTTAAGGAGCAATTCAGTTGGCCTTCAGCTACTCTACAACTACCCTCTATTCCCAGACAGTGTCAATGGAACATTGAAGTAGGTCCCCCAACTCTAGCTGAAGTTCAAAAGGCTATAGCTAATCTGAAACGAGGAAGGGCAGCTGGTCCAGATGGATTGGCCCCAGAGGTCTTTAAGGATGGTGGTCTAGTTTTAGCGATTAGGTTGACTAATATTTTAGCTAAAATCTGGGAGTTAGACGTTATTCCATCTAACTGGTCACAATCACTTATCGTCCCAATATTTAAGAAAGGGTCAAAATCATTCTGTGACAACCACAGAGGGATTAGTTTGACTAATATAATATCTAAAATACTAGCTTCGATAATTTTCGGGCGCCTAACTAAGACTCGTGAACTGCAAACACGAGAGAATCAAGCTGGCTTCAGACCTGGTCGTGGCTGTATCGACCACATATTCACCATTCGTCAGGTTCTAGAACACAGGCATACTTATCGGCGTCCGACAATAAAGGTCTTCCTTGATTTAAAAACAGCGTTTGACTCTGTTGACCGAGAGGTTCTGTGGCAGTGTCTGTCATTGAAAGGCGTACCTCAGAAGTACATAAACCTTGTGAAGGCTCTTTACTCGAACACTACTAGTCGAGTCAGAGCTTATGGCGAACTGTCATCTGCTTTCGCAACCTCAAGTGGCGTCCGCCAAGGCTGTCCACTTTCTCCATTTTCGTTTAACTTCATCATAGATCTACTGATGGAAATAACGCTCTCATCGACTGAATTCTCAGGTATTGATCTCCTACCACTAGGTCCACTTATTGACTTAGAATACGGAGATGACATAGTTCTGTTTGGTGAAGACGCTGATGAAATGCAGAGTCTTTTGGTAGCACTGAGCAACAATGCCAGGATGTTTGGAATGCACTTCTCTCCCTCTAAATGCAAGTTGTTGCTTCAGGACTGGTCTGCGTCAACACCTGAACTAAGGATAGGGGGTGAAGTAGTCGAACGCGTTGACAACTTCACTTATCTTGGAAGTCTGATCAGCCTTAATGGGTTGGTGTCTGACGAAATCTCTGCACGGATTCGAAAAGCTCGCTTGGCCTTTGCCAACTTACGTCATCTATGGCGAAGGCGAGATATTCGTCTATCAATTATGGGACGAGTATACTGCGCGGCAGTTCGTTCCGTTCTACTATACGGCTGCGAAACATGACCTTTAAGAGTAGAAGATATTCGTAAGTTACCAGTATTTGACCACAGGTGCCTTAGAAATATTGCTCGCATCTGCTGGGATCACCGGGTAAGTAACAGTGAAGCTAGACACAGGGTATTAGGGAATGATGGTAAATCAGTTGATGAGGTTATGAATCTTCATCGACTGAGATGGTTGGGCCACGTGCTGCGTATGCCTGAACACCGATTACCACGGCGTGCAATGCTAACCGGTGTTAGGGATAATTGGAAGAAAGTTAGGGGCGGCCAAACCAAAACGTGGCATCAGTGCTTGAAGTCTCTAACTTCTGGTCTGAGCCATGTTGGTAGATTCAGACTGTCTGGTTGGGGTCCGCGTGACTATCGTAACCAATGGTTGGAGACTCTTTGTGACATGGCTCAGAATCGATCACAATGGCGTCGGTGTATACACTCTCTGTTTTCCTTTAAACTAAGAGATTAAAATCGCTTCATATCTTTCTTTCTACGAACTAATTCTTTCTTCCTGTACTATCTCCTTATATGCAATCTTTCTTCTATATATTACAACCACTGAATTAACTACTTCTATGAATCCGGTGTTCATCTTGTTGTGCTAATGCGGTATGGCAACTTGGACCGATGCATATACGTGCCTGGTCCTACGTTGTAGCTGACTGACTGACTGTAAAGCTGTTTGAATCTATACGATGAGATTAAATATGTTGATCAGAATAACTCAAAATTGATTACAACTCACTTTGAGCACGCTAATATTCGGTCTTCTCCTACATCAGCTTGAACGTGAAATTCCTCTGAAATGAGACCACCAACATTTCCTGGATCTGCACATGCTTGATTTAGAAAGAATGAGAAAGATGTTGGGATATAACAGATGAAGTTAATAAATATTAACTTAACGAAACAAAAAAAGGATAGAGAGATTCCACTCTATAGCAAATTAGAAGAGACCTAGTTAAGGTTAATATGTATATGGTTTTGATATAGTGCTTGTAGTTAACCACCAGACGTCAGCTTTCTCCCGTTACTTTTTAAGAACGTTTATAAGACCTTACATTATCAATTATTCGCAACACCTTTCATTTTACCTTCAGACGTATATGAGACAATCTGAGCACTACTGATTGTTCTTATAAATAAAACAAATTACCTTCATACAAATCGGCATGATCTCTTTTGAATATACATATATGTTTTGCATAACATGCAGATTGGTTGAAATCTATGTCACTTGTATGCAACGTAATAACGGGACGTGCTTTAAATTTATTTCACAACGGAAATTGATAATGTATTCAATTCAGACATCTAAAAGTCGGACAACGGATGCTATTAATAGTGATTTCGACAATTTTTAATTAATGAGATTTTTAATCTGTTGAGTGCTTTCTACTGACACAATACACCAGGAGAATATTCAGATACTTTTTATGTGAGCTATCAAAGTAAACGCTCATTACCAACGTCAACAAGCTGGAGATTAAAGACAGAATATATTCGTGCTTCAAATCACTGCTGATTCGTTTTAAGGGTCCATATATCTGAAATACCCTGAAGTTCATTTCTTATTAATTCAGTATTGGGAATTTAGATAGAACATAAGGGGATATATTACAAAAACTCAGGTGAACCGCAGTTACCAGCCAGTGGATAGTTACACTTTATCAACTACTGTGCGGAAACTAACGAGGACAACAGGACTGAGCTTTAAATGAGTACTAAGTTGTGAGGTCTAACAGCTAATTTTTAGGACTCATATTACCAACACAACATTCAGATTACTAAAAATGAGTATAAAAGTAGTTTTTATGAAAAAAGGGGATATTTCAGATAGTCTAGTCTTAGTGAATAATTGCCTTGAAATAGTCAGTAGTTTATAATTTACAAGTAACATCTATCGATTGACGTAGCACAATTACACTGAGGGACTAGCCGCAAAAAAGATCTGCTTACCAACTAGGTACGGTAACCCAAGGTTAGCCAACAATTCCGAATATGCAGTCTTTACATGTCTATACGTTTCCTCAGCCGTCTCGGCAGAAGCATCAAATGTGTAAAGGTCTGGAAGTAAGTTAAGCAGGATTAAGTGCTTGTACCTTGCATTACAAACTCACGTCCCCTGACCAGACCATGTTTCGGGTGAGGTTCATCTCGAAATTTGCTGGTTATCTTGAAAACAAGAGTATTTTTTGTAACTCACTTGATACACCAAAACAGGGAGGGACTTATATGATAGATTTAGACAGGCAACGAAATTGGTTATACATTCTTCATGGGTCTAACAAAATGTGAGGGAATTATATATTACTGGCTGCAAACAGTACTCATGAGATAACCTGTCTTTGAATCTGAATAAGCTACTCTGCATAGTAGACCATCGACCTGTGCGGTTTATAATGACAGTGTATATACATACCAGACTTTTCCCAAATATGTCTCGGACCCAGAGTTGGAAGCAAAACACGCTGAGCTCCTAGCTGCAACATGTAATTGTCAACTAAACTTTCCAGCTTTCGCAGAGATCGAAGTACTTCAGGTCCAAATGCATATACACCGGTGGAGTCAGAAAAGATGAGACCATACAACCGCAGAAGCTACATTTTAGTGAGAAATATCGCAAAGAAAACCTTTTGACTGATACAAAGAGTAGATGTCACTCCAGGTATGTTAATCAACGGGGGAAGGGAACGAGATAGAAACGTGAACACAGACATAAGATGCACGTTAAAAAGGACAACGCTTCAGGGGTATCGTCCACTGATAGAGGTTGCGAGCACTTGAAGGTCAAACTGTTTCAACATGATTGGTGCGTCACATCGACAACTCGTGAAGTTTTTCAGAGGCGGTCAAATCAAGACATTTTTAGATTTGAATTGAGTTCAACCACACCATGTCTGATAACGTTCATCCTTCAAGTAACGAAGATGATGCCATCGTAATAATGCATGATATAGGACGAATCTTCAATGATATCATGTTATCTCGGAGATTTACAAGTTGGTACAATTATGAGAGAATGTTTGAAAGAAGTACATATGGACATAAACGCAGTTCGTCAGAGTCAGATGCTTGCGTTCAGGATTTAGATGATGATAGTGATCATCATTCTTCCGAAGAGCATACAACTTCTAAACCTTTTTATTGCCGCCCGCCGTTTCGTTCCGACGACCTTGATCGGAATGACAAGAGGCGGTCATTCCGTACTTCAAGTACTGTGGGTTTGTTTCGTGTCTTTTTTGTCATACAAATATTAATTGTCCTCATATTTACCAAGTCTTTTGCTGACATAAAATCATGGCGAGAACCATTAATTTAGCTTTTTCTGTTTTGTAGTGTACTCGTTAGTTCTATTGTTGTTTCGTAACTTGGCCGTGATACAAATTACTCTACTGTACATCACTGCGTTTTTAAAATATTTGATCAGGTTAAAAAACAACCCAACTCTCGAACCATCCTTCCTGAGAACACTTCGAATAACACTTCTAAAAACTTATTCACAAGCTAGATTACAATAATTGATTTCTCCACTCTCCTGCCCTGACTATGCTCAAAGGGAGAAATGTTTCTTGACAGAAAAGAAGCCTTCGTTTAACGGGTTTCCGTAACTACTAATAGTAAATCACGATGTCTCCTGGTAGAATTCTAAATATATTTATGAGGTCATTGAAATATCACTGAGCCCTTGACAAATCATCCGGTAGTTGGGTCAATGAATATCGAACAAATCATCGATCCCTGTCAATTTTTGTGGAGTTTCGTTCTCTGAGATGGATGGTTTGGTCGTGGAGCCTTCGTCGTTCTTCTGAACGACATCATCAGCGCAAACTTCAGACAGAAGTGAAGTGTCCGAATTTCTCCATATGCATTACAGAGCTTGTTCTGTACACCTTGACGTTGATAAGTTGTTACCTACCGTAAACTTGTCATTGTTTACTTCTTTGTTTTGGTTGTGTCTCCTATTGGTTTGATTTGTGTTCCTATATTTGTGCATAATTTTCCTGATTGGTTGATAAATTGGATCGATTTCATTGTGTTTGTTGATTGCTGATTGACCTTAGTGTGATTTCGATATTAGCTGTTGGTCACACCATTCCCGTTTAACTCCAGTAGGTCCCCAATCGTTCGGCACAGATCATCTACGTTAATGATCTACATATTTAACGATAAAAAGAGAAATACTAATAAATTATAGTGAGATGTAGTTCCTAATACTTGGGAATATGTCGAGTGTTCTCTTAAAGACTTCTTGGAGATCACTTGGGCTAGCTTAGTCTGTAGTGATTTCCAGAATTTGACTGCTCCTAGGGGATAAAGATGTGTCTACAGTCCGTTTTGTTATGTTGCGTATCTAGTTTCTGGATGCTTTCCTCAGGCTTTGTGTTAGAACTGAACTTAGGTAGGTATTAAAGAGGATATCCGTAAGTCATTAAAAGGTCACCTTTGAGATGCATATAATCTAATGAGCAAGGGTTCAATGATTAGAGTCCTCTAACTGGTTTTGTAGCTTACCTTTGAATGCGTTCCAATTTATCCATATACTTTAGAAATGAAGGAGGAAACACTATATTTCTGCGCTTTAAATAGGATCACATGTAGGCATTGGTGCAGTTTTGGAGCAGAAAGCTGGACCAGTGATCTGTGCTTCACTTAAACTTACCGTTGCTGAACAAAGTTATTAGCAAACTCAGAGAGAAGCATTAGCTCTGTTTTTTCACTGTTGAACGAATTTATATATACTAATTTTAAAAGACATTCAGCAAACAGCAAACAATTCAGAAAGATGGTACAAGTCAAAAACTCATCCTTCTGAGTACACTTTATTGCCTGTATCTTTAATTCGAGTGCTTCCGATCATCATGGTATAACCCGACGTTCCAAACTCGTTTATTCAGAGTAAGGCAATTAATTCGTAATGGCTTGATACTAATTTATTTGTGCTTATTGATAAAAGATATGATTGAAACTATCAAAGCCTTTGAGAAGGAAGAGTTTATGATTTCAACTTTCCATCTGCAATCAAGGACGGTTGCCCATTTGCTCAGCGCGATCAGCAGACTGATTACTCAAGATTGTCCCTTCATGAAACCGCGCTGTTTTAGTGAAAAGAAGTTTATGGATAATAAGTAGTCACGTAGACACTTCGAACATCAGGGACTTAAGAATTTTTGTATGTATCGAGGGAGCTGCTACAGGCCGTTAGTTTGGAGGTTCACTGCGTCGTCCTCCGCTGAAAATTGATTAATGTGGGGAACTCTTGTCTTTGCTTTTCGAAGAGAGGCTGCATGACAGAATAAGATTATCGTGTTGGAAGCCAGTGCACCGGAGACCTGTATTGGTAGGACGAATGATTCACAAAGCAACTTTAATATGTGCCACATAAACGCTCATGGTCTTTGAAATAAAGTGAGTCTAGTCCCGATATAATTGTTGTCACAAAATCTTGGTTCACCGTAGATATAGACTGTTCTCCCATCATTACAGGCTACATGTGTGTTAGAAGTGATATTTTTAAGTCGCATGGAAGGAGGCATAATGTTAAACGTTGGGGATCATTTTCGTACCCAATCACTTTTATCGAAGGCGCATGATAGTGGTGCATGTGAGGTAGCATATTGTACGTTTAAGTCTGGAAACGGGTTAGTGACTATAGGAGGACTATGCTGTAGTCCGTGTTGTCTTGCTGACGACTTTATTTTTAGATACATTTGTTCTTGGAGTAAAGCAGACAGTTGTCTCATCATTGGAGACTTCAACTGGATAGAGTTTACAGCTCAAGGTGGATTTTTCGATAGTGACCTTCTATCAACCGTTATTCAGTGTGCACTTGTACAATGTATGGCAAAACGGACACATATTGACCTGAAAAGTAACTCCTTATTGCTGGATCTTGCCCCCCCACACACAACTGTGGGAATGTCATCGACACTCAGCACCTTCTCTCACTAGTGAATAGTGACCACAATGTACGATGAGCACTTAAAATGCCTAAACGTTTCCCCCTTGTTGTATAGTGGTACGCAAGGTGTCCTTATACTAGCATTGTGTATCTTGGATTATGATTTGGGTGTCAATAAGTCTTTTCATTTTGCCCCTTTATGATAATTAGGAGTAATTGAATTATAGTATGAACTAAGAATCCCAGAAATAACGCAATTGAATCAAGAAGTACGACACAAGCACGAACGAATGTACTGTATTTGAAATTCGAAATCAAGCATTTGTGGAGATGTGCCTGACAAGCTTATTTTGTAAATAGTTTTTGATGTTATTCGTATTTATTCTGTCAACTTCCCACTGCATGTACATTTATCATTAAATGATTGTACCTGTTGTTTAAGTGTATGACCTTGACCACTTTTTCCGTTGTGATACTAACATAGCGTGACACTATTTTGGTTGTTCCCAAATACACTATTACGCACATACCTCTCGTTCTACATTCACTCATGTTTGCGTTAACCGAAGTTTAAATCAAACACCATTTACCTTTACAGACTGTAATTGGAATATACCATATATTGAGCTGGATCATATCATTGGGGAATCCATCAAACTTACTGGAATTATTAACCATTTATAATTAAGGATATTTAATACCAGATCAGTTTAGAACACGCACTCTCCTGGTGAACTAAGTAACGCTCCCTATTTCTATTGTGTTTATAACATCTAACTTATATTTATAAATATAATTATTTGTTATTAATAACTCTGTTATTATCTTTTGGGTTATTATATTGTCTGGTCCACCACAATTATTTGGTGAGCCTCGTGTTTATCCTAACTGTTATATTGATTATCATTTCACACGATATACTGGTTTATTGTTTTTCATAATGTTATCTCCCACTAAACTAATTGGTATTGATTCCCCTTCAGTAACTACTCCTAGTTTAATGTCAAACACACCTGACAACAATCTAAGCTCAGTTAACACTATTTCCGAATTCAGACTTCCAGCATACGGGTCTAATAACCCAAGGGACTGGTTCGCACAAATTAAAGCCTTATTCATGGCTAGAAACATACCTTCTCAGGCAACTAATTACGCTTATGTTGTTAGTGCACTTAATCGACCACGTGCCTGAATCAGAACCTTATGACAAGACAAAAGCGGCAGTAATACAACGCACGTCTGTCTCATATGAAAAAAGACTGCAACAATTAATAACATCTTGTGACTCGGGAGACAAGAGACCCTCCCAACTTCTTCGCCATATGAAACAACTTGCCGGTCCTTACAAACTGGACGAAGCTCTTCTAAAACAAATGTGGTTTCAAAGATTACCACATAGTGTTAGACAAATTCTTAGTCTCAGGGAAATCCGTCGCCCTTGATGATTTAGCCGACATGGTAGATAAAATGATGGAAGTCTACCACGATAGTCACTGTGTGAATATTTTGCAACCAGTTGAATCGGCAGATATCAATTATCTTGACTCCTTCCAAAGGCAGTTAACGCAATTAACGAGCCGGCTAGCGTCACTACAGACGACAATCGCAACCGTCCAAGCTAGACAATCGAGATCCTTTTCCAAACGAAGATCCTCTTTTAGACAACGGTCTCGGTCACCGAAGCGAAGCACCAAAGCACGGCGTTGCACAAGACCGTGCACATTTTCCGCGGCTGACACAGAGAATCAGGGAAACGGCCCGGCCAGACAGTGATGGCGGCGACTGTTTCTGGTCACACAACAAGCCGTCTATTTCATGCCAAGGATCGAATTTCGGGCTCAGATTTTTTGGTCGATACAGGAGCCGAAATCAGCATTATCCCATTACACCTCTCTAAACGACGGTACTCTCAAAGCACCAAATTATCCCTCGTCGTGGCCAATAACAATCATTAAAACTTACGGAGTACAGTCACTTATCCTAGATCTCGATCTCCACAGACGTTTCATGTGGGTTTTCATAGTAGCTGAAGTTAAGCAACCCATTTTCGGAGCTGACTTCCTCGGATCTTACAACTTAGTCGTAGATATGGGAAAAAGGAAACTAATCGACAAGAATACAAGCTTACAGGTCTGCGGCACAACTATTACCAATTACGAGATTTACGGAGTCCGAATGTTAAGACCTGAGAATAAGATTTTCACTGATATCCTGTCGAGATACGAAAGTATAACCGGAGCCGATCACCTAAGCGAAAGCCCCACTCATCATGTCAAACACACTATCACCACTAAATGTCCACCCACTCGAGCCAGGGCACGACGACTACCCCCACACAAGTTGCGGTTCGCGAAGAGAGAATTCGAACATATAATGCAACTTGGGATAATCAGACAATCAAACAGTCCTTGGGCTTCGCCGTTGCACATGGTTCCGAAGAAGGACCAAAACTGGCGCCCATGTGGAGATTACCGTCGTTTAAACAATCAAACTGTCCCGGACAGGTATCCCATTCCACACCTACACGACTTTTCTCTAAACCCACATGGAAAACAGATTTTTTCGAAGCTCGACTTAGTAAAAGCCTATCATCAAATCCCAATGGCACCCGAAGACGTTGAGAAAACTGCTACAATCACCTCTTTAGGTCTGTTTGAATTTTCGAGAATGCCATTCGGGCTAAGAAAAACGCCGCCCAGACGTTCCAGAGGTTCGTGGATGAAATCACTCGAGAATTAGATTTCGTATTTGTCTATATCGATGACGTTTTGATCGCCAGTTCATCACTCGAAGAGCATATCCAACACTTACAGACTCTCTTCGAACGTTTCAAAAAACACAGCGTCGTTATTAATCCTGCTAAATGTATATTTGGTGTTTCAGCCTTAGAGTTTTTAGGACATTACATCAACTCTCAAGGCATTAAACCACTTCCAGAGAAAGTCGAAGGCATCATTATCCACCCAGAACCAACCTCCGTAAAATCACTCTGACGTTTTCTTAGGACATGCAACTTTTTCGACGATTTCTACCGAATTGCGCTGAGGTACTAGAGCCGTTAACAGATTTACTGAAAAGCGATAAATCAGGTACCAAGAAAGAGAAGAACCAAATATTCAAGTTACCTCCCGATGCCAAAGTAGCATTTGAAAAAGCTAAATCTATGATTGCCATTACCACCATGCTACAACACTTAAATACTGACCCCACAACACTGTTAATCCTGTACATGGATGCTTCACAGAAAGCCGTCGGGGCAGTACTGCAACAGCGGGTAAACATCATGATTACTCCCATTGCCTTTTTCTCGAAGAGATTATCATCAGCACAAGAACGTTATAGCACTTTTGGACGCGAACTCTTAGCTATGTATCTAGCTGTAAAACATTTCAACTTCTTGCTACAGTGTTGTGATTTCATCATTATGACAGATCACAAACCCCTTTGCCATTCTTTCAGCACATCGTATGACAAACACTCCCCACGAGAAGCAAGACAACTTGATTATATCTCTCAATTTATTACAGACATCCGCTTTATGAAAGGTCACATGAACATTGTCGCAGATGCACTATCTAGGAGGGATATCAATACGATGGCACGCAATCATGACCTTGGCTAAACTACAAGTAGACGACGCAGAATTGAAACTCTGCAAAGAAAAGTCTAGCTTAAATCTCAAACCTGTACCAATTCCTCTTTCAGATACTTTCATCATAAGCGACGCTTCAACAGGCGACATTTGTCCGTTCGTCCCACACACTTGCCGACGAGAAATATTCCGACACTTGCGCGGTCTTTCACACCCAGGCATCAGAGCTATAACAAAGCTCATCACGGAACTTTTTGTGTGGCCGAAAATCAATTCGGATGTCAAACACTGGACACGTAACTGCCTACAGTGTCAACGCAGCAAAATTACAAAGCACACAATCAGTCCCGTTGGCAAGTATCCTCCACCAGAAAAACGCTTTCAACACATTCATCTAGACATAGTTGGTCCACTGCCACCATCAAATTCATTCACACACATCCTCACCGCAGTGGACAGATTCACAAGATGGGCTGTAGAGTGTCCCGTTGCCGACACTTCTGCAGAGACAGTATCCGCCGCATTCCTTGACCGTTGGATATCAAACTATGGAGTACCATCCATCGTCACTACATACCGTGGTCCCCAGTTTCAGTCTATCTTATTTCAGGAATTTACAAAACTTCTGGGCGTGAACCACATCAAAACGACAGCCTACCACCCAGCAGCTAATGGTTTGGTCGAAAGGTTTCACCGACAATTAAAAAGCTCGCTGATGGCACAGGAGGATACATCAAAATGGAGTGACGCATTACCACTCGTACTCCTGAGCATCCGTTCAACTATAAAGGAAGATATAGGTTGTACAGCTGCTTAGATAATTTACGGTACAACCCTTACACTACCAGGTCAACTAGTGGATGCAGACCCATCAACACCAACGGACCCAAATCGTTTTGCGAGCCAATCACTGAAAACCATGCAACGAATTAAAGCCGTACCGCCGCGTGAACATAACAATTGTACACAACTCGACAGAAACCTAGAAACATGCAAGTATTTTTCGTTCGAGTCGACGCAGTTAAAAAGCCATTGAAACAACCGTATGAAGGACCTTACCAAGTAGTTAAACGAACAAACAAACACTTCATCATCAATAAAAATGGAAAGAAGGAGACTATCTCCATAGATAGAATAAAGCCGGATTTTTACGAAGTTCACCAAGACAAGGAAAATAGCTCCACATTTAATCAACCCCTCCCACTAACCACTACGACAGTAGAGGAGGATGAAAAACCGAGTAGCAAACCTACTTGTTTAACTCGTTCAGGCAGAACTGTGAAAAAACACAAACGCTACGTACACTTCGCCGAATAAAAAAAATAATATTCAAAACAAACAATTATCAATGTCCTACACTACTAAGTTCACACATTTTTCTTTCTTTCACGGTGTAGTTAATCAATCATTTTTTCCACCATTACTCGTTTTATCAGTTTTTAAAAAAATTTTTTGGCACAATAATAAACGAGTAAACTCTATTTAATTATGTATTCATTTTACACAAAAATAAACACTTCAATTTTTTTGTGAGTTCATTAACAGTTTTGCACATTATTAGCATTGTTAGCAAACCAAGACATTAAATGACTGTATTTTCATCCTTTTTGTTGCTGTTATGCTATGCTACATAAACGTCATATATTTTTAAACACAATAACACACTGTATATTACTAACGTGCATGTCATACCCATCTCCACAACATTTTTTTGGTTATTACTGTAAATATTTTTTTGGCATACATGTATATATCATATTCTTATATATTTTTGTTAACATAACCAGTGTTACCTCCGGACAGTCTGGGGGAGCCATGTGGAGATATGCCTGACAAGCTTATTTTGTAAATAGTTTTTAATGTTATTCGTATTTATTCTGTCAATTTCCCACTGCATGTACATTTATCATTAAATGATTGTACCTGTTGTTTAAGTGTATGACCTTGACCACTTTTTCCGTTGTGATACTAACATAGCGTGACACTATTGTGGTTGTTCCCAAATACACTATTACGCACATACCTCTCGTTCTACATTCACTCATGTTTGCGTTAACCGAAGTTTAAATCAAACACCATTTACCTTTACAGACTGTAATTGGAATATACCATATATTGAGCTGGATCATATCATTGGGGAATCCATCAAACTTACTGGAATTATTAACCATTTATAATTAAGGATATTTAATACCAGATCAATTTAGAACACGCACTCTCCTGGTGAACTAAGTAACGCTCCCTATTTCTATTGTGTTTATAACATCTAACTTATATTTATAAATATAATTATTTGTTATTAATAACTCTGTTATTATCTTTTGGGTTATTATATTGTCTGGTCCACCACACATTCAACAAGTAAAAGCAATCATTAGTTCATTCAAACACCACATACGCCACAGCTTAAATTGGATCCCAGGTGTCTGTAATTGATTGCACGTCTTCTTCTTAAGTTCATCCTGTGTCTGCCCAACAGTTTACTGGATAAAAACTCTGTATTATCTAGGATGCACTCATTAATATTAGAAATCGGAACAGACTCACTTGATTTCTGGGATTGTGAACAATCACCATTCCGGTTGAATACTGAAACTACTACCTAGAATATGAACCATAGACTATGCTCCCCCACGAAATAATATCGGATCTTCATAGCCCGAAGTTAGGAATAATGTGGCTTCATTTAAAACATCTTTCTCAGTTTGACTGGAGTAAACACTGGAGGTGAACTTATGATAAGGACAAACAACAGTTGATATGGAATTATCTGAATTGTAATCAAATTCTAACTCATTTAATACTCGTGCTTCGCATCGAACAAGTTTCCCACAAGAAACAAATGCATCGTGAAGACAAATAATATTTGATATGACATCAAGATTTAATTCTTCTGATATAGTTTCCTCAAATTTATTAAGAATGTCATTGTAGAGCAAAGGATCATTAGAAAAATCAGCATCAATCAAAACTACATAAGTTTTTTGATCATGATTAGATTCGTCCGAAATATTTTCACCAGATTTGAAAGAAAATTTCATCAGAAGTATGTGAATCATTAGGAAAAATCATATCTGGTACAATAACATGGGAATCTGATAGGTTGATTGACTAGGAATTGTTGTCTCGGAAGGATTCTGAGTTCCATTTAACTCTGTACTGCTATACGACTCTAAATAGTCTTTTAAAATCGTCGATAAAGATAAATGATCATTATAAATACTCAACTTATTAGGATCAGGATTACGAACTGAGTGAATATGTCCAATATCACCACATTTAAAGCACTTAGAATTATGAAATTTACATGAATTAAAAGAGTGAAACCTGTCACAGCACAAACATTGACCAAACATGTGCCCATCTTCGTGAACTGCATTGCAATTCCTCAATGAATTATCTGCATAACCTTGAGTATGCACTGGGATGGGGTGACGTATTGTAGTGGAAATTTTTATATCGTCATGAATCATTTTACGAAATCTCCTTTTACCGCATTCGAAATTTGTATACTTAGCATAGTTTAGAATTAGTTCCTTGAGAGTTGTATAAGGAAGAGAAATGGGCTTTTCCGGTAAAGCTGAAACTTTTAATAGGCTATATGCTTCTTTTCCGATGAATGTGAGAAAATGTGCCACAATATTAATATCCTCATCATCTTCCATGGTCACAGCCCAGATTTCGAACCTTTCAAAATAATCCTCATAAGCATCAAAATCTGAATGAATATCTAACTGTTCCATCGCAGATCCTGCTCGGGACGCCAATATGATGATTAGAACTATTTGAATTATAGTATGAACTAAGAATCCCAGAAATAACGCAATTGAATCAATAAGAACTACACAAGCACTAAGGAATGTATTGTATTTAGAATTCGAAATCAAGCATTCAACAAGTACAAAGCAATCATTAGTTCATTCAAACACCACACCCTTCCAGTACTAATAATCTTCGAGGTCATAGCAATAAGGTTCACAAACCGCGATCTAATATACTTAAAGTGGGTTCCTGTTTTTCTTATCCAGTAGTTAGTGGCTGGAACGCCTTACATGAACAAGTGGTATCAGCCTCATCAATGAAAAATTTAAATTATAGTCTGAACCTTCATTGGAAGGCAATCTTTCAGGATTAACATGGGTTCACCAACCTACTATCTTTGTTAATGAAGACTGAAATACTGGTGGGCTTTCCAATTGGGTCGTTACACAGATCAAGGTGAGTCATAAAACTAAGTCGTCAGATATATTTTATATGAAAGAAATCAGATTGATGGGCGAAACTCTAATTTATGGACAAGACACTCAGAAGAGTTTTATAGATTTCAAGGTTACGACACCAACTTCAGTGCTTAATGCTAACGTATGTTGGCAGCGCTCCAGGGGTATCGCGACACTTTTTTGCGCTACTTCTTTATTTCTGCTTTGTGCACAGCCAAAATTTGAAATTGATCATGATTAAATTTGAAAGTTTATTTTCCGTCTTCATATTTAAGTAAAAAGGAGTTTTTCCATTTTGCGGTACATGGTATTTGCATCGCAGACTGGCAATTATTTCTACTTAACTATACACTCAGAGCAGACAAATCGTTTATTTTTATATGAAATGACATTATCTAAGCATATATTGTCATAAAAATTGTATTGTTGTCAAGGCTACCAAAACTGCGCTACAACTAGCGATACCATGATAACATTTATAGTTTTTCCTTTCTCTATTACAATTTTGGCTGATTTTCACTGTTTTGTTCGACTTTTATGGCAGACATAGGCTAATAGTGAAAATATTAGCTGTCCTTAGTGTCGTCAATATTATGTATATGATGTAGATTGTTATAACACATAACAATATGTTAATATCACCTTCTACAGTTAGATATATAAGCTACCAAATCATCATATTGCAGGAAATAAATCATAATCATGCGAGAGAGGTACAATTATGTGGAGATTTTACCAGAGAGTAAGCTAAGATTGCTTTATAAAGCTAATTAGCTCATAGGTAGTATATTACCTCTTGAACAGAGTTCCAATGTTCAGGCTGCTAGTATTCTTGCAAAGATAGCTAATAGCAGAAATAAGTACTATTATAAAACGAAAGCATCGGAAAGTACGATTGGGTAATCAAGATATCTTGATCTCAGGTGACCAGATTGTGTGATCACACAATACGATCTCGAGATCGTATATTATGATCTTCGAAAATCACCGAAAGCCTGCCTAGCTTATATGCTGATGCCGTAAATGACAATTACTTATACCTTACGTGAGACTAAAATAAAATAGGCACTAATAATTACAGATTACACAGGACGATTCAAAGTAAGTTCACATAGCAGTCTTATATAATATATATATATATATATATATATATATATATATATATATAAAGCAAATAAGCGTGATGTGCCAAACGCACTCTCGATTTGTAATTGGATACCGGTTTCTCTTTCTATATTAGTTTTGGGTAAACAATTATATTGTAATAGTTATTTCCTGTCTATCTTATTTCTAGTTGGCTTCGCAAGTGTTCACAGACCTAATCGGAACAATTCTTAAGAACTGGAGGCTATTCATTAATGGATCATTTTTGTTGGATTTAAACTTTAACAAACGTTCTCATTTATAACACATCAGTGTTTTAATTACGGCAATGCCTACATATCGTGACAAGTCGAAATTCGACCTAGTAGTATAGTAAATCATGTTCAAAGTTGCAGTGTTTGGTAAACAGTGCGTATAACTAATCGCGTGTGTGCTAAACTGGTAATTATTACACAAGAACGCGAAACAACATCCCTTTCTCACAGCCACATAAGACTGCACAGTACACTCTCCCTACTGTAACGCTATAAGAATGAGTTAATACCCATATAAAAAAATTTATGTAAAACTAAAAAGATTACAATATTAGAACTTCTTGTCATCAAGAAGCATAGCTATGGTCAGTGTTAACAATGAATTCTGACGATGTAGCTTCATCATTAGCACCGATTGAACTCATCACTTGCGCGCATATGTCTTCCGATGCTTCGAAGCATGAACGGATGAGTTTACTTGCCAAGGGTTCACTAAGAGCATGGATTGAGTGGTAGTTGTTGGTGAACTTCTCAAGCAGATCAACACTCCCGGTAGAGATTGACATGTTGTCCAGCGCACGAAGAACCAAGTCCATTATATATTTCCTTGTCCACCGGCTGCTATGTCGAAATAAGTTTACAATGCTTATAGAGACAAAAGAACACACACTTACCTCCACTTATTAGATCTTTAGAATGTGCATACAGAATATGCCCACAGGGCAGCATGTAGTCATTGAAACGCTCACAAGCACATCGTGCACGTGAAGTATCAACAACATACATCATACCCTTGTCGTAGCACCGGATGTATTCCCCTGCTATACATTCGTGTCTCATCGACCTAACACGTTTATAATTTACAACTACAATTTTAGCTGCAAAAGATAAGAACTCATTTAAAAGAGTTCGAAATAACATAGGAACCTGGAACTAATGAAACATTTAACTATATTTCTTACCTCAAGAATTGGAAAACGTTGAAGATCCTTCACAGCGTCATATGGACGCAAACGTAGGTCAGTATCTGTTTTGCTCCAAATTTTCCAGAACGTCAATGGCAGAGAATCACGTCTTCTAATACATTCTTTTAGATGTTTATGAGCACTTTCGACACGGTTGTTCGTGTGGTTGCTCAGGCTTAATACATGTCGCCGGTAACAGCGAGCCCACATTGACTTACGGGAAATCCAGTAATCTTTGATGTAATCGTACGCCCGTGGGAAATGGATCCTCAGATGTTCGTACTTTTGGGTAAATCTGAATATAATGCGTTATGAAAAACGAAGCTCACATGTCAGACCGTGTAGTCTTTACAAGGTATTCCAAGCATTTGCGTACATCAGGATTCCGGAACTACAGAAAATAATTTGTACAGTTAACACTTACCTTCCTGAAAAATGCTCGTTAGACATGGAATGAACAAAGTACTATGTCGGCATGACTGTGCGTAAACTGCACTGCTGAAGTTTCGGTTGCTGCCGAATCCATAACAAAAGTGCGTGTATCATAAGTACAGCACATTATATCTTTGAAGCATTCCAATAATTTTACGACATCTCGTCGTTCTTGCCTGCAAGGAGCATACATAACAGTGTGCCCTTGCCCAAGACTATCAGTCACCACTAGCTGGAACAGTGGAAAACTTTAAGATGAATTAATTGCTATTCGTTACTTACCCAACTTTGTTGGTCTGATAAGTCGAGTCAATACATACCACCTCTGGGAACGCGTGGTAAATAGATACCTGCTCCCTGCGACTGAAGCAAATCATAGATATGTTTCCATGTTCACTGAGTAATTTAACTTCAGTGTTTGCTTGAACGCGCTGTAAAATGTTATTGATATTTTTAGTGTCTAAGCCCAATTAATTACAATGTGAGTTCAACAACCTGGGTACAGCTGTGTACGCATTTTAGAGATATCATCCTTGGTAGGCTGTTTATGGAACTTTCAATAAACCAGATGCCGTAAACTACGAGTCGGCGTATTACTCAACAGAAACGTTCTTAAGTATAGACGTTCACTCGACGTCAACTTTTGTCTTGAAGGATCTACAGAAATAAATCCTTCTGTGCAAGGATGGTTGTGCACGGTCTTGATAGAGGTGACTTTCAGCTCACCATTTACTGCACGGACCCAAAATCCAGATTGACAATGGCAACATTTAGACCTGAAGGATAAATTAATTTGAATCAAAGCACACGTAGATGACCGACGTCGTCTTCTTTGTCTAGGTTGTGGGGGTGAGTTAGAAGTTGTGTGCTCTTCGGAAGAATGATGATCACTATCATCACCTACATCCTGAACGCAAGCATCTGACTCTGACGAACTGCGTTTACGTCCATATGTACAAACATATCTCACGGAAAAATACTTTAGATTTGGGTCATCATTGTTTTTTTACATACTGACATAACGTACCTAGCATGCGTATATTACAAGAATAATCATTACCCACAGAAGTCATATTACCTTATGTACTTCTTTCAAACAGGTCTCAAAATTGTCCCAACTTGTAAATCTCCGAGATAACATGATATCATTGAAGATTCGTCCTATATCATGCATTATTACGATGGCATCATCTTCGTTACTTGAAGGATGAACGTTATCAGACATGGTGTGGTTGAACTCAATTCAAATCTAAAAATGTCTTGATTTGACCGCCTCTGAAAAACTTCACGAGTTGTCGATGTGACGCACCAATCATGTTGAAACAGTTTGACCTTCAAGTGCTCGCAACCTCTATCAGTGGACGATACCCCTGAAGCGTTGCCACGTATGTTAGCAGGGAACTTTGTACATAACTTGATAATTGAGCTGCTATAACAAACAAAACGGCCAGACAATAATTTTTGGACGAATCAATCAGGTATAAAATAACAGATCTCCGATTTTGGTGCGAGTCTTTCACAAATTGGTCTAAATAAATTTCTAGCATTACAGCTGATGTCAGTTCGTGATGAAAACCTCATATATAATACCTAACTAAGGCAATATACAACAATTATCGCGAACTGGATAATAAAACCATCAATAACTCTGGCTAAAGCAGGGTACTACAATATATACGGGTGATTGAAGAGTGTACAGACTCCTACATAGGCTTAATTGTGTGCATTTTGTGTACTTAACAACCGGAGTGCACCTAAACAATATTGAAAGTATGTGTTCGAGGTTGAAAAAGTTTTTGAAACTTTATCATGGTTCCAGAGGCCGACTATTCTGTTGCCGTATGGATGATTTCCTTTGCTGTATGCATTACTATTTTAGAACCTCTGAATCTCTTTCTAAACTTGACAATTTTTTGAACCACGTATAAGAAGTGTATCCACTTTATTTCCTTGGTTCTGTATAATATATTTTTGCTCTGTACTTACTGTTTGCTGATTGGCTAATATTCTAAAGGTCAATTAAGATTCGTTGAAAGGTCGTCCATAAATTAGAGTCTCGCCGTTGAATCTTTTGCATTATCGCCACTGATAAATTGCCTCAACTCTTTTATTACCCACCTTGTTCGTCTTATCTCTTTGTGCTAATATGGTATGGCGAGTTTGATAAACGCACATTTGCGTTAGGATCTATGTCGGTTTTCACTAAAGGACTCTAGCTCACCTAATGTGTTTTCCCGTAGACGTGACTACATTGTTCTTGTGTTAAGTGTAAGAAGTGACTTTTTTGACATCATTATACAATGATGTCCCAATTTTTGGAAAAATTTAGGGAAGCCTCTATAAAAACGTTTTGGAAAATTTTGGGGAAATGGCACCAAAACCTAAAGATTTTCTCGAAATTTCCCTTTAACCTTGGTGAAGGTCATTCGACTTGGGAGGCTTCCTCAAAATTTTCTCAAATTCGGGAGATTGGGATCTGCTACTAAGATAGTAGTGTAGATGCACAGAGAATAGATGAACGGCTTTAAACAGCATTTAAAAGCGGCAAACTCTGCTAAGAAATATTCGAAACAAAAATTTTTTTTCCTATTTATCAACTTCCTAAAAAACTAGCTGTTTCATTTATCTGCTAAATATTTTTCTAGTTAATAAATAGTTGTTTGTAAAATTTAATGTTATAGTCGTTGGTCACGTGTTCGGATTTTTGAAATCTATTTCGGTCTAGATGTTTAGAATGTATCATTAAAGGGTATCTAACATATGCTTCTTATCGCCTTCGTTATCATTTGTTGATTAAATAAATAGTTACATTTAGCATCTAATATCTCAAAAGACCAAAATATGGTGTTTTCTGATTTAAATTTTGGCTAATTTCAAATACTAGGGTCCTGTTTACTTTGTATTACTGTCGATGTTCTGTTTTGTTATACATCTACTTTATATTTCACTAGATCCTTGATCATGGGTACTTTAGATCCATACCCCAGCTCATCATCTAGTAACTCAAAAAAGTGTATGAATAATCCTATGAGATTCTCAGTTAATAAGGATGTAATAAAAAAAGCTGAAAATCAAGATGTGAATTCAATTCAACGTATTGTCGCATATGATCATTTAGAATTTGAAACAAGTATGCTTATATTCTTGTTTTATTTTTCTATGAAGGTGTTATTGAGCAAGCTAAAAATTCTTTCAAGAGAAATAATAGTCTTCAGGTCAGTGCGACAAGGGAAAGACTTTCTACTTTAGACGATGATATAATGTATGTTAATATTGCTTATCTCTGATCTCACAGGTCTGCTCAACATGAACTGGAAAAAATGGAATTATCACTTGATACATTGCTCGGTCAGGTGTCTAATAGCAGTTTGGAAAACAGGAAAATACGTTCTTTAGAGTTAGAGATAGAAACAAAGGCAAGACTCACTCTCCGTAAATTGTTTATTGTTTTTTGTAGATGAAGCTTATTGACACTTTAATATCTAGGAAATCCGCTCTGTTGAGTAAACTGTCTTCTTTGGAGAAGGCCAACTTTATTTCAGATGACGTTCCAAGTGAGTATTTTATTCAAGTTTTTGTCATTGGAAAGTAATCGAACGCTCTTCGAGTAACTGCATCTTACACTACAAAATACGAATATACACCAAGACATGTGGTTAAAGCATGTTCATTATGATTATTTTGAATGTGTAGCTATGGTAATTTGTCTTTATTACGTGTGATTCCTTTCAATGAGGGAAAAACAACTTATTTTTGCGTTGAAGTATCCAAATCAGTTGTATTTTTTCTGCCTAGAATAGTATCTCTGACTTAAATTTGCCAATCATAGTAAATACATGGTGGTGTCTTGCATTTCAGAAGAGGAAATTCAGTGTTTTACACTCCGTACATAAAGACTACAAAAAGGACAGCGTGTATATTCGTATTCTTTAGGTTCCCCTCTATAAAACACTGAATAGACAACTATCTAGTAGAATTCTGCCAGAATGGCCCTTTTCGCTGTGAAATTCAATATCATACGGTCATAAAAGTTTACAGTGCAAATGAAAGATACTTGAAAGTTAGATTGTAAGGGTTCGCTATAATTACTAATAGTAGTCGAGTGAATAACTACACTTTGGTAATACATATTTCTTTTTGGTTGGATATTTAAATGTACTTGTAGATGAGACTATTTTTAACACCAATCTGTTTAAAGTGATACATTTCGCTACTACCAAACTGCAAGATTAGTTTTTGAAACCGGATTATTTTGTTGTTGTAGTTGTTGTATGGTTATTACGCGCTATTAATCTTCGTCATTTAGAGTTACTCGTTTTACTTTCGTCATTTAATACTAGAACCAGATGAAGATTCGCTAAGTGTGAATATCGTCAAACCACTGTCCGCAGATGACTTTAATTCTCCTATAAAACATCTCAGTACAAAGTTATATAAAGTAAAACGTGAAAACAATGCTGTAGAACTGAAAAAGCTGTCTAAATATAAACATAATGATGATGCTGATATAAATGCGTTTCAGGAACGATTGAGACGTCAAAGACGTGCTAAATTATTAGAAGAGCAATTAGCTAGAGAACATGAGGTTAGTAGTTTTTGTATACATTTTTAATGAGTACATTTTACCTCAAGATGTATTTATTATGTTACCAGACCATCAGTCAGTTATGTGAGTAATTACTAAATGGATGGTGAATGCTCGAAATTTTTTGTTCTTCGAGAAATTACTGTACAGTGGGAGAATCTCCCCCACGTAATGTCTACTAATGATTATTGCTCATATTTGAAATAGGGTAACTTTAATTCAAGAATGTTGAGCAGTTATATTTTACTGATAATCTGATGTAAAAGTCTTAACTAGAAGTGTTTTGTAGATCCTGAAATAGTAACTTATGTTCCTGTGACTAAGGTTTGTATTCTTTTGAAGGTAAAAAGCATTGTTTGATGATAGTCCTAAAATTCTATGTCTGCATTTTCTGATTATTATTATTATTTTTACTACTAATGTCATATTGATTATGAGTAACTGGTTTTGTAAGAAAACGTTAAAATATTTTCGTTTGTGTGATTTTATGTAATAAGTATCCATTCACTGTTTATGTACGATAACAAGTTGTCAATAGTATCTTAGTCGTATAAGTGGTCCCACGCTTTTTCTATATCTATTCATTCCTGTGTTGTATTTGAATTACGAATTTGTTATGATACTCAATTTGGAAGCTGTTATAGTTATTAACTCTTTAGCTTTCACATATTTCTATGCGGTTTAGTATAGCTTATTTCAATTTGAGTGGATTTGTTTAAACTTGTAGTACTGTCGTCTGTTCTTATTTATGTGAGTGTATTTCTCCCTTCAAATGATGATGCATACTTTGAACTATCGATAACTTATGTGAAGAGTTAGATAATAGATTACAATATTGGTCTCCTAACTGTTAGGTCTTGGGGCCAAGGCCCACCCCATCTATTTTGATTTAAGGAGCTAGGTCTTAATACACTATCTTCCACACAAACGGTGTGGTTTGAAGTCAAGTAAAAAACCCATATGTCTGGAACTGAATGTTTTTGTTGTTTACTTATAAAAATACCAATATTTCTGTTCTTTTTTCGTTGAATTAGTTGTCATTTTAACTAATGCATAACTTTAATAAGACTTACTATAATGTACGTCTTATTATTGTTCTCGAATTTCTTAAGAAAAAGATAAATTCATTTTAGGTACATTCTAGTAATCCTTCTGATGAAAAACTAGATGGTGGATTTTGTGTCCCGGGTTCTATTTGGTGTCGATTATTTGATTATCAACGGAAAGGTGTCAAATGGCTATGGGATCTTCATCAAAAAGGATATGGTGGTATTATTGGAGATGAGATGGGTCTGGGAAAAACCATACAGGTTAGCTTTTGAATTTAGTGTACAGATTATTTCTCATTGTCTGCTTTAGTGGTTTTGTCTGTTTATCTCTTTTGGTAGTTCCAGTTTTTATAAGTATTATTTAGTGACTAACAAGTTACGTATAGGTTCATTTAATAATGACTGAAATTTGTTTAATAGAAGTTAGATAGCACTATATTGATGTCGCTGAATTTAATTCCGTAGGTTTGAATCTGCTAACCAGCATTTAATATTCGATTAATTAGATTAAGAAATTAAAACTTTAGAATGTGCGCTATGGCTTCATTTATTGAGGATTTTTTTACTTACATACAAATTTTAAGGTATATATTAATCACTGGACACAATGCAATCCCATGTTCAAATCTTAATTGCGTCCATTAACAGCTATTAACAATATTTTATTGAATACTATCCATTTTGTTTGTTTAAGGGTCTGAATCACTATATAATCTGTTTTACTTTTGACATAAAATTCATTATGGGTTAATATGTGATTCTAGTGCAAAATGGTAATATTAGTAGAGCAGTATGATTTTTATCGACATTGATATCTACTTAATTTATAACGAAGTTGATATTTTATGCAGGGTAAACTTTAATTAAATTAATTTTGACTAATTTTCATTATTTTCAAGATTATTGCCTTACTAGCTGGATTGCATTATTCGAACATAGAAGATAAATCGTATCGTTTATATCTATCTACTCGTAATCTAACTTCTGAATGTCAGCAAGAGTAAGTGACTTCCTACTAGTCGATTTTCAGTGTATTCGTTCTTTTTTTTCACTAAACTATTCGATGATAGTATGTGTATTGAGCAAAAACAAATACTGTACATAAGCTGAGATTGATAATGGCTAGCAGTGGAATCTAGGACACGCGTTTCATTCTATTTTGATCTACTGGCAATATCGGGATAGTATACACAGGATGTACATATGCCGAAAGTAGACTGATCGCTTGCAATAAGTGGGAAGATTCAAACAACCAGTGCAAAAATGAATAGCTTTACATGTTAGTAGAACGACTGAAGCATAATATGGACTTTTTCTAACCATGAAATGTAAGACCATCATACTCTATGCTTAACACAAACTTGTGAAATGGTGTATACGAATATTCGTCAATATTAGAACGAATAGTTTGATACAAATTGGGTGCCGCGTATGTAAAAGACATTATATGTGAAAATTATGTTTGAAATAATCTCAGCGATTGAAATTTAAATAATTCCAACGTTTCGTCTAACAAACTTGTCTGGACTTCTTTAGGGTAACAATCATAATCAAAATTTTCAAAGATTATGATTATTATCCTGAAGAAGTCCGGACAAGTTTGTTAGATGAAACGTTAAAATTATTTAAATTTTAATCACTGAGATTATTCCAAATATAGTTTTCACATATGATGTCTTGTGAAATGGTGGTTTATTGGTTGAAACACTTTTCAATCAATAAATTAAAAGTTCAAACTGTGCCATAAATATTTCAGTTTATGCAAATGAATAGTATTATTAGCAGCTTCCTTACACAAAATGTATAAGTTAATGCTGATTATATAAAACAATATTTCATTACTGAGTTGAATTTATAAAATAATCATCCACATCTTTATATATGATTGTAAGTTTTATAGGTTCTATACAGATGTGTTCTATATGTATACAAGAAGAATATCGTGGTTAGAACATTTGAGTTTCTAATTAAATAAATGGTCGACTAGTTTTTTTCTCCAAATCTTTTATATTCGCTAAAAAAGATTCTTATCATATTAAAACGGAGTTATATGAATGGACAATATTTTTTTCAATAAATTCCCTTCATGTTCTACGACTATATACCCATTATTATTATTATTATTATTATTATTATTATTATTATTATTATTATTATTATTATTATTATTATTGATGGCTTTATTCAATATCATATTTTTGGTACAATACAGAATTCTCAGCACAAAGTATTTCGACAAGTTTCCTTTTTTTATTTCCTAAATGATCCTGACGATAAATATTGAGTGATAGCCAGTTAGACGTTAGCAGTTCAGGAATCGATATCTGATTAATGTTCATTCTTTTTATTGCATATTGCCAGCCACGACGATGTCTCTGATTGTACCTTCTTTTAGCTTGTACGGTGAAAGGTCGTAAACTTTTCATAAACGCGCCTGAATAGGTTATGCGATTAATAGACGGAAACAGAGAACGTGTTGAAATACGTAGATGACAGGAACATGTAGCCCAGATATTCAAGCAGGTAAAATAGTGGTAGGGTTTAAGGTAAAGTAGATCGTTTAAAATTGTACGATGTGAATTTGAGATTTTTTGTAAAATGAAGTAAATTTGTTAATGTTAAGAGCACGAATATGCAATGTCAACTTGAACCAGTTTGTGTGTTAAGCGAAATCGTAGGATTTATGATCTGTATAAATATGGGTAACATGGTGTGAGAGAGATAATGTGCATAATATAATATTAAACAATGTATTTGCCCTAAACTTGATCACTTTTTTGTGTTGTGAATTTGGGGATATATATACAGATATACATATGGTTGTAGAACTCGGAGAGAATCTTTTATGTGGTCAATTTTAATTTCACTGAGTACCTTTTCATAAAACACCGTCGATAATGTAAAATATCAGTTACGGTGAAGTGAGCATCTAAAAATGTAAACATTTATTTAAATAAAAGGTTTCTCTTTTCTACTTGAATCTATTTATTTATTTTAACACATAGGTATTGGTACAAGGAGGCACCAAATACATATGCGCCACACGAATCTCAATTGATTTGTGTGAGGGCTGTGATACTGCTCGGGTGCCCAAACCGAAGCAGGTGGTTTTCTTAGGGGGCCACACCCCGAGCTGTCGACCTGAACGTCTAACCCACAAGGCAGTGGAGCATCGTAAGGCGATGCAATCCCATGGTAGCCGGTGACCAACGATTGGTTCATACGCCATTTGTTCCTCAGGATACTGGAGCCCATGTGCACCATTGATTTGGGATCCGGTTATAGCGCCGGACATTCGCTTTTCGTCCTCTCATTTTAGTCAACAACAGCTACGCCATGAGAAGGCAGTGAGTAGGACTTCCCTGGCAGAGGCTGTGTACGCGTGGCCATGTGAGAGTATTTTGAGAGGGAGAGCGGATTCTACCCACTCTCGGCCGTACCAGGGCCGAGAGTATCTTCGATACATCGGTTGCGCGTGACATTTTCTAGTATTTTGTAGGAAAAAGAATTGAATATGGTTTTCCAGTCAAATTACATTATTCTCCTTGGAATGTAATGCTCTTATTGATTGTGTTGTTACCGGAAAATTCCTAAACCTCATAATTCTTGTCTTACTGTTTATGGACTTTAGGTAATATTGTATCTCCATTGGTAACATAGTTTACTTATATCAACTGTATAGATCACAGTACTTAATTTTCTCGACGAAAATCTGTTTTCATGTTATTGTATATGGACTTACCAATATGATAGTAAGCAATGTGAATTTTAGAAATATTATCGTGAGCTTTTAATTTCTTTCAGACTTATCATGTACATGAGTGTACTCAGTGTGGAGTATTTCTTGCCTACTATAACAATATTTATATAACCTTATTTCTGGCTCAGTCTTTACTAAATTTGTTTTTCACCTATGGATCACTGTAGGTGTATCTGAAGAACAGAAGTTAATTGGTATAATCATTGCGACACTAACAATTCAGCAATCACAGGTTATATTTTTATACATATCATTCTGTAACATAAAAGAATCGAATCATGAAATGGCATACTTTGATGTTTAATTCAAATTTTTCAATGACATATTTCATTATTTATTACAAATGATCTTCAGTAAGAAAACAACGATGATTTGAAAACGTTCTAAATAATGCCATTTTCTTTTTTGACTCACAAGAAATTGTACACTGTTCTTGCATATCATCAACTCATTTATTAAGCATTAGGTTCATGCAATCGTTTTCGAGCCAGACGTTAGTTGTGTAAGGGTTGGTAATGTTAATCCACTACCCATACTGATGTAAATGTTTCACGATTCTAAATAATTACATATTTATTACAAGTTAAGTGCTTTACTCAGTAATCCATCGTCAGTTCACTGTTAGCTTATAAGCTCTCAATAGAGGTATGAAAAACAGTGACTGAATTCCACTTAGATATCATTTTGTTAAGATGTGTAGTACACCTCACTTATAATGTCAATTTAATTCACCGACAAAAGAAAACTTTTTGGTAATTCAAAAATAGAACAGTTGTAAGTAGTTAATATTATCCACCGTCCTATTGACAAAATAAGAGGTTTCATCGTGTTAATTGAAAATGAAGACATATTGTCTCCACATCATTATCCAAATAAGTATATGGTGAGTTAGTAGGACATTTAATATTGTGATTTAATGATGTAAAATAAATAAGTAAGAATATTATAAAATAAATATATTAGTCTTTATTGTACAATAATTATAAGTTAGATATTTTTTACAGGGTATTTTAATCGGGTTGCTTTTTTCATCCTTTACCATAATATAAAGATTTTTAGGATTAGGTCCGACTTTAATTGTTTGTCCAGCTACACTGTTAAATCAGTGGATGTCAGAATTCCATTCATGGTGGCCTCCTATTCGTGTAGCTATATTGCATTCGACTGGATCCTGCTATGGAAAACCAGTAAGTGAACTTCATGTCATTTGTATGTGGTAATACCTCAAAATAAAAGTATCTTCAATTTATATACTGCCTTATACACTTTTATATATTTTACACTGCACTCGCTTTTAGCTTAAAGTTTAAAGTACTGAAACCCTACATATTGAAGGAACGTTATTTTTTATGGTTTCAATTTCTTAGCCTTATGGTTGTGCTTGAATTCGTAACTGGGAGTCGATTCAAAATAATTAAGTCATGCTAGAGAGTTGTGTTTAAATCACTAAGTGATAAAAAATAATTTGAAAAGCCATGGAACGAGAAATATTACTCGATAACAGATGTGATTATCTAATTACATCACATAATACGAAGTATCGAAAGATAAAGTGAAATAAACGAAGAATTGTTCAAAAATGTGTTTATTAAAACTACAGTTGTGGAAAAGTAAAGTGGTCTCTGTAGGGTATTCATGCTTAAATATAGATAACCGACACTTTAAAAATACAAAGGTATAATGAGCGGTTTAACGTGATTTCAAAATATTTGAATGGATATTTTGAATGGTATTAAATTCTCTGAGATAGGGATGGTGAAGAATAGCTATATATAATAGTTTTCAAAGTACATTGGTTAACATAACATTATGTATGTTTATTGTACATAACATCACAAAAAATAAAAAAAAAGAACTTGTAAAGTTACCACTATATTTATGTCTTAATTCGAGTGAATAACTCTTGTGCTTTCTTAACAATCAAGTTGTAAAACAGTAGCTTAATGGGTAAAGGACTCAACTTTTAATCACTTGGCAGGTTCAAATCTTGCAACATTCCGATTGTATTACTAATCTTCACACAACAAAGTTGTGGCTCACGGTGGATTCCATGAACTTGTGTTTTTGTATGAATGATTTGTCATATTCAAATGACTATTTTAAAGCTATGTTTATTAATCTGAATTTATGTTCTCGTTTATACTTTTATTTTAGAATAAACTTATACAAATGATAAATAATAATCCAGGAAGTGTTCTTTTAACTACATATTCAACTTTAGTGACTTATCGTGATATGCTAACATCTCGGAATTGGTCGTATGTTATACTGGATGAAGGGCATAAAATAAAAAATCCAGAAGCTGAGGCTACATTAGCTGTTAAACATGTAAGTATATTGTTCTTACACCCTCCAAAAAACATATTAATGCCCATAAATTTTTATAGTTTTTCACTCCTCATCGTTTGATTCTTTCTGGTAGTCCAATTCAAAATAATCTACGTGAATTATGGTCACTTTTTGATTTTGTGTGTCCTGGACGATTAGGACCTTTGCCAGAATTTATGCAACAATTTTCTATACCAATTACTCAAGGAGGTTATGCTTCCGCTTCACCGCTTCAGGTAAGTATCCTATGTTAATTGAGTTTATTGTTCCTGATAACTGGATTATTTGATATAAAATTTCAACAGTTACTGAAATGCATTCGTTTTATTCAAACTAAGTGCTTAATAATCTGTTTTATAATATATTTAGTTTTCCTTTATAGGTCTGAGGTAACCGCACGTCTCATTAAACTATTTCATCAATGTACACAATATCCTTTTCAACGCTTTATTTTGATGTTATTTCTTGTTTAATTTGTAAAGGTTGAAACAGCTTATCAATGTGCATGTACTTTACGAGATCTTTTAAAACCATATCTCATTCGAAGACTTAAAGCTGATGTTCAAATTCAACTGCCAGCTAAATCGGAACAAGTAAGTTCTAAATATTGCCATATTGGATATTGACTAGTCACTTTTTTTCCCAATTTGTTACACCGATACATACAAGTTCACATTTAATAACCTAAGTTTTTTTCATTCCCGGGAATTAGTTATGATATGAAAATTATGGTCACGGGACTTTCCACTTCTGAAAGGTATAGAGTTTGTGAAGAAAGAATTTAGAATAAGCAGAGATCAATAATGGCTAGCAATGTAATCCAGGATGCGCGTTTCATTCTTTTTAGGACTAGTCATCTTTATATACCTGCATCTCAAAGTTGATGTTCACTTCAACCCAGTACCTTCTGATTCAAACGCCGTCATGTTATCCACTTAGCTATTGAATTCAGATAGCCCCTGGCTTTTGCAGTGGAGTGAATTTTAATTCATATATATATATATATATATATATATATATATATATATATATATATATATATATATTGGTTGTTTAGACTTTCCGATTGATGTTCAGGACTCATATCGATCAGTTTATTTTTGGTATATGTTCATAATCTTAAAACAAGTTTTTAACTTTTGTTCAGTTATTTACGCGAAGATGGGTTATTGATAGTAGGACTAATCACTGTGTGAGTAATGGTGGTGTGGATCTGTTGCCTGGAGAAAGACTTCTCGACCTTGAGTATGCGGATGATATTGTCTTACTGTGCGAGAATGCCCAAGCTATGCAATCCGCACTTAATCAGTTGGCAATCAGTGTCCGTAGGTATGGTATGTGCTTTGCACCTTCGAAGTGCAAAGTTCTTCTACAAGACTGGCAGGATTCTAATCCTGTACTCACTCTGGATGGTGAGCAGATTGAAGTAGTCGAGAAGTTCGTGTATCTAGGTAGCTGCATAAGTGCTGGTGGTGGTGTGAGTGATGAGATCAATACACGTATAGTGAAAGCCAGAGCGCCTTCGTGATGTTAGTCTGGCTGTAAAAGGTCGGATCTACAACGCGACGGTGAGAGCAGTTTTGCTCTATGCTTGTGAAACCTGGCCTCTCCGAGTTGAGGATGTTAGACGACTCTCTGTGTTCGATCATCGCTGTCTGCGAAGGATTGCTGGCATCCAGTGGCAACACCATGTCAGTAATGCAGAGGTTCGACATCGAGTGTTCGGTCACAGAGACGATAATGAAATTGGTGTCACCATCTTGAAACACCTACTTCGGTGGCTTGGACATGTTCTACGAATGTCGTCCCAGAGAATTCCAGGTCGTGCATTATTTGCCGACTCTGGGACTGGTTGGAAAAAGCGGAGAGGTGGTCAGTATATGACATGGTGTCGTGGTATGAAAGAAAGCTGCAAAGGGCTAGCTTCTGTTGGTCCTTCACGACTCCCTGGTTGGGGTCCGAGAGACGGTGTAACGCAGTGGCTAGAGACGTTATCAGATATGGCTCAAAATAGAAGCCAGTGGCGATCCTGCTGTAACCTCTTACTTTCTTCATAAAAAGTGTTTGTATCTTCCTTAACTGAAAGATTTCTTCTGATTGTACCTTTCCGTTTCCCCCACCATTGTTCTCTCTCTCTTTTTTTTTATAATTGCCCACGTTCATTACTTTATTTTTTTTCTCCTTTCTCCTTCTCTTCAAATTATCATTGTTTTGTGTGGCGCATATATATTTGGTGCCCCCCTGTACCAATATTTATGTGTTCAAATAAAATAAAATAAAAATAAAAGGACTAATCACTCCAATTTCAACCAGCAACCTACTAGTTAATATCAAATCTGTTCCGCTTAACAAGATTCAAATTTTATGGTATTGTTGTAAATATACAGGATTCCATTTATGTAGCCTCTGTTATCATATGTATGTCCTAAATTCCACTACTGACCGCATACTTAAATCAGTTTTAAATTTTCCCACAACTTTTTTCACTCAGTCAATCATTTTTTTCTGTTCAGGTTTTATTTTGCCGACTAACTGATTATCAACGAAAACTTTATCGAGAATACTTAGAGTCTCAAGTATGTAAAGATTTACTAAATGGAAAAGGCAATGTAAGCTACTAACTTTAGTATTGCTATCTGTAATCATTATATTTAAAAAAATTATGTCGATTTATTAATTTCGTTGTATTGTTTTGGATTTTTTTTTACATATATTCTGTTTTTTGTTGTTGGCTCGGCTTTTTCTGGTGCTGGTTTTTTAATGTTTAAAAACTTGGATATTTACTGTATTATAGCAGTTTCTGCGTTATTCAAAAGCAGGTTATCGGTACTCATATACTACTTTCCAACAAATAGGATGTTATCTTTTAAGGAATGCCGATAGGGTGGCTATTTGAAATTAAAATAAATTAGTCGATTACATTGTAGACTTAGTATCTACTGAGATGGATAATGTGCTTGTTAAACATGTTTATCGATCACCAACACTGACGTGTACTATGATTTGAAGTGGAAGTAGATTGGAAAAAAGACTTTAGAGGATTAGATTAAAATATATTTGATGTATTAGGTTACTGACCGATTAGTTTAACGAAAGAGAAAGCAGTCATTCGGATACTTTTAATTATGTGATTGGAAACCCTTAGATGTGTTGGTAGATTCAGACTACTTGATTGGGGTCTACGCGACTATCGTGACCATTGGTTGGAGACTCTGGGTGACATGGCCCAGAATCGATCACAATGGCATAGGTGTATACACCTTAAACTATGAGATTCAAATTACTTCATACCTTTCTTCCTCCCTTATATGCGATCTTTCATATATATTACTACCATTGAAGTAACTAATTCTATGGATTTGGTATTCACCTTGTTGTGCTAACAAGGTATGGCAACTTGGCCCGATGCATATATGTACCTGGTCCTACTTTGTAGATGATTAACTGATTAAAACCCTTAGAAATCATAGTTGCGCAACTCGCTTTCAAAATTCTGAAAATTAAACATTATTAACCAACCTAGTTATTCTTATTTTTAACAATGTATTTTCGTTCTCGTCATATTTTTATACAGTTTTAAGGATTGTGACTATTCAATCATTGCGCAACTCTGCAATGTTCAGTTTTCACACCTGTCTATCCGGTTAAATGTAATCACCCGGAAATATCACCATCAATATTCAATGGTTCATCGTGTCAAATACTTGATTAATACCTAATATGATGTAGTGTAATAAAACGCAGATAATCAACTTGAATGTTTGGTATGACAACGACTTGTTATGAAATATAGGCAAAAATAAAGGGAACTTTGAATTTGTAAATATTTCCGCGATCGTACCACTGCTTACTTAAGATGAATCTATTTCAGACATAGTAACCCTTCAAATGCATTACTATATCAAAGGACCAAAGATGATCGTCAGGATACCTTTGCCTTAGGTAACATCTTAGCGACCATTCATCAATTCAGAACAGATACACAATCTTCAGAGAAGTGATGCTTCTCGTGCGTTTTTAATTTGGGCCACTTACAATCTCAATGGTACTTGTTACCGCTGAATTATCTGAGCAACTATTTTTCCAGTAATAGTTGTATGGATTGGAATGAAATAATCATGAATTCTTTGATATGTTTATATATTCAAAATTTAAACATTTGTCTCTTACAATGAAACTGAAAGTAATACTGTCCAAATATATGCGATACAAAATAGTCACAAAAATGATGCTATGATTAAACTTATTAGTATATATATATATATATATATATATATATATATATATATATATATATATATATATGACTTGTGAATTAGAACAACATATATAAGCGAACAATAATGTTTCTAATGAAATCATATTTAAACTATAATATACGTGAATATTTGTATGAAAATATTAAAATAGCTGAGACAATCTATGAGTTAATGATCACAGTGAAATAGATTGTATAACTGCACATAAAGTACAGATAGATAGGAAATTCTGAGCAGCTAACCTTGCGCAGATATTTTGTGGTAGAACAGTTATATTTATTCAAACAGAGGACTACTTACCTGAGATTGCCTCCTCAATGTTCGCCTACAAATTCAGCTGCTTCTAAGGAGACAGCCGTATTAGGCGTACTACCGGGCAACTTAACCAATGAATGAGTGAAAAGAGCTAAACAAAGTCTATACACAGCTCTATCTTGGTACACCAGGTTGACAGTGGTCATATGGTATATAAAAGAGAATCATTTTGAGTGATCTATTGCAGATATACACTTATTTTTTAAAATGATAATATTTACAATAATAAATCCATTTTGTATTTGTTGCTTAAATCTTCCGATTAATGTTTAGGACTGCAATGGGATGATTCAAACAAACAATACAAAATGAATTTACACCTCACCCCATTGCACAAGCTAGTGGCTATCAGGACTATGTACCTAAGTGGATAACGCGACGGCGTTTGAAGCGAATGGTACAGGTTTCCAGTCCTGAAGTGAACATCAACTCTGAAATGCAGGTACATCCAGCTGACGAGTCCCAAATAGGGCGAAACGTGCGTCCTGAATTCCGCTGCTAGTCACCATTAATAACTTTGACAGCAGAAAAGAATGGAGAAGAGAGACAAACAGTTAGTAGAGATTAAGACCACGGATGAGAAAAAGTTTGTACAAGTTTCTTTTGTGCAACTAATTCTGATTTTTCCAGATTTATAGTTTCATCACAATTCCAACATTTTCTCCTATCACACTGAGCCTTCCTCTACCAATTATAGTTTCTTTAGCTATCTTCATGATGAATATTCAAGCTCTCATCAACAAAATTATTATCAGCTGGGATGATGGTGGCTAGTAGTGGAATTCAGGACGCACGTTTCGCCCTATTTGGAACTCGTCAGCTGGATGTACCTGCATTTCAGAGTTGATGTTCACTTCAGGACTGGAAACCTGTACCATTCGCTTCAAACGCCGTCGCGTTATCCACTTAGGTACATAGTCCTGATAGCCACTAGCTTGTGCAATGGGGTGAGGTGTAAATTCATTTTGTATTGTTTGTTTAAATCATCTCATTGCAGTCCTAAACATTAATCGGAAGATTTAAGCAACAAATACAAAAGTGAATTAAAATTATTATTAGTTTATTTAGTTAAAATAATATTTTTATGCCCTTATTTATTCTACTTCACTGTTATCACGTTTAGCAGAATTTCGTTATCACAATTATTGTAAATATTATCATTTTGAAAAATAAGTTTGTGTATTTGCGATTGTACTTCTTTGAAAATGAATTTGCCGTGAAGAGAACTCTTCTCTGAAGCAATCTTCCTTATATTTAGTCTTTTATATACGGTTATTCTTTATTTTTTCATTTTTAGATTTTTCCTTCCTTAATACTATTAAGAAATTTATGCAATCATCCAGATTTAGCTACAGGTGGTCCAAAAGATAGTTGTTTTCTAAATGAAGAGTTTGAATCCGATAAACATGGTATTGAAAATGTATGCTTATCTTATTCATGGTCACGATTTGGTTGCCCACGTAGATCCAGTAAAATGTTAGTTGTTGCTTCACTTCTTAAAAACTGGTATGATCAAGGACATAAAGTTCTACTGTTTTCACAAAGTCGTCGTGTAAGTTGGTTTTTTTAAAGTAAACTTGACTACAGCATGCATTTAATATGATATTCATCTATATTAAACAATAATCATCCAGCTGACGAGTCTTAAATAGAACGAGACACGCGTCCTGCATTTTATTACTAGCCACTATCAATCTCTGCCTAAAATAATCAATAAATTTGAAATAAATAGCACGTCATTTGGGATCAAACTTATCTATATTTTTTACTGAAGTGTTACTTATCATCTAATGAATATGAGAATAGTCTGGTTTCTTGTATATTAGATTTTTCTGTTCAATTTACTTGAAAGTGAATGAATTCTTGGGGGATGTAGAATAACAATCGCCTTTGAATCACATTACATTTAGTTCATCTGTTAGTTTTAGCGTTTGACAACCAGTAAATTGTAAATATTTACTAAATATCAACAAAGTCTGTTGATAAAAACATACATAATCCGTTTAATTGATGATTATTGAATGCTATATGTTCATCTAAGTTTCTACGAAATCTCTATTCAGTCAACCAAACCAAGTGATTCTTAGTTTCTGACAAGGAATCTTAACTCTCCAAGTCAATCTTTCTTGATTTTTTTCAACCTGTATTGGTAGATATGATCTGGAGTTTTACTAAAAAAATGTAACAGTGAATTCATGAATGAAATCGACCGACATTTTTTTATCGATATTGTCGTCTTATTCAGTTTAATAAACAGTTCGTCTGTACCCTTTGTATTGCTGAGTCTCTTTTCGATAAACATAGTAAAAACTGTAAGTTAAATTTACTTAACCTTTTCTCCTATCATAAGTCTTGAAAATCATCTAAATTTCTTCATTCTAGTTAGCCATTGTTTGTAAATCCAATAATACTTGTCTACAAAAGTCCAAATGAATTGTAGGTATAATTTTCTTACATTTCGTATATCTCCCGGGAAAGCTGGGAATGTAGATTTAATTCACATTTACCCTATACAATACGTCTGTTTTATTGTTTCTCTGTTTCGTATATAGTTGATAATTTGTTTTTGTTTCTATTCATAAGTTTCATTTTTCAGTTTTTTTTTATCAGTCATCCAAAGTACATTTTCCCACCTATACCTTGTATTTTGATCAGATGCTTACATTACTTGAACGTTTAGTACAGTTGATGAAGTTTTCTTATCTTAGAATGGATGGAACTACTCCTGTTAGCCAACGTCATGAACTTATTCGACGTTTCAATTACCGTTCGACATCGGATAGTGAGAAAATAAATAGGACATCAGATCAGTTAGATATATTTCTATTTTTATTAACTACACGTGTCGGCGGTTTAGGTGTAAATTTAACTTCAGCTAATCGAGTACTTATCTATGATCCAGATTGGAATCCTACTACCGATCTACAAGCTCGTGAAAGAGCATGGCGTATCGGACAATCAAGAGATGTTGTTATTTATCGTTTATTGACAAGCGGTACTATTGAAGAAAAAATCTATCATAGGTAAGTCCTATCACACTGTTTTGATAAAGTATATAAAATAATATTTTAAGTTTGTTATCGTAAGTTTAACGTTGAATCATCGTTTTTAATTGTGCTTGCACTGGACAGCCCATTGATTATAACTTCAGTTCTCTCAATACTACTTCCAACCACTTAGTGCACAAGATGTTGTGTCGCATAGATTAGTGGTTACATTGCAACTCTAAAATAAAATACACATTAAGAAGGACCTGACATACGTAACACTGGTAACCACCCAGTGACCAATTAATTTTAAATACATAGCTCAGTGGTAAAATCTGTTACTGTGAAGCTGGGTGATATGGGATTAAATATTCCATTGAGGATCTTGCTGACAAGTACCCAACGGCGTGAAACCTGGGTTCAATGTTTCTTGTCGACTATGCTCAGCTACGACCTTATGGGTATTCCCAGTACTTATATAGCAGAGGTGTATGTTGTTTTTAGTTTAGTAGACAAAACTATTTATTTAAAGCTAAATAGTTATTAGTTTTAAACATTATCAGAAAAGCTTTAATATCCATATTATTATTTCGATAGCTTTGCAATTTTACGATTATTAAAAGTTGAAACCGATTACTTGTTATATTCAAAAACATTATGCTTTAAAGTATTCTCTGTTGTGTTCTTAATATCCAGTAAAATTTTCTGTTGACAGAGATGTCTAAAAGTATGTGATAAAGTTACATATTTACTTCAGGCTTGTACCATAATTCATTTTTTGTGTTGATTATTTGAATCTTCCCATTGATGTTTAGGACTGCAATTGGATCAGTCTCTTATTGGCATATATGCATGATGTGCGGATTGTCTCGATATTGCCTTCAGTCGCAAGCATTATAAGTAGAGAGGGATAGTTGTTAGCAGTGGAATCCAGGACGCGTGTTTCGTCATATTTGGGTTTCGTCAGCTGAATGTACCTGCATCCCAGAGTCGATGTTCACTCCAGGAGTGGAAACCTGTACCGTTCGCTTGAAACACCCTCGCGTTATCCACTTAGCTGCTTAGTCCAGATAGACACCAGCCGATACATCCAACTAACGAGTCGCGAAACAGATCAAACATGTGTCTTGGATTCCAAGTTGTTGCTTCAGGACTGGTCTGCGTCAACACCTGAACTAAGGATAGGGGGTGAAGTAGTCGAACGCGTTGACAACTCCACTTATCTTGGAAGTTTGATCAGCCCCAATGGGTTGGTGTGTGACGAAATCTCAACACGGATTCGTAAAGCTCGTTTGGCTTTTGCCAACTTACGTCATCTATGGCGAAGGCGAGATATTCGTCTATCAATTAAGGGACGAGTATACTGCGCGGCAGTGCGTTCCGTTCTACTATATGGCTGCGAAATATGGCGTTTAAGAGTAGAAGATACTCGTAAGTTACTAGCATTTGACCACAGGTGGCCTTAGAAATATTGCTCGCATCTGCTGGGATCACCGGATAAGTAACAGTGAAGCTAGACACAGGGTATTAGGGAATGATGGTAAATCAGTTGATGAGGTTATGAATCTTCATCGACTGAGATGGTTGGGCCACGTGCTGCGTATGCCTGAACACCGATTACCACGGCGTGCAATGCTAACCGGTGTTAGGGATAATTGGAAGAAAGTTAGGGGCGGCCAAACCAAAACGTGGCATCAGTGCTTGAAGTCACTCACTTCTGGTCTGAGCCATGTTGGTAGATTCAGACTGTCTGGTTGGGGTCCGCGTGACTATCGTAACCAATGGTTGGAGACTCTTTGTGACATGGCTCAGAATCGATCACAATGGCGTCGATGTATACACTCTCTGTTTTCCTTTAAACTAAGAGATTAAAATCGCTTCATATCTTTCTTTCTACGAACTAATTCCTCGTAATCTGATTTCATTTGGGTATTTTATCAATAGTATTTTGTGTTATGTTTTGACTTATTAATTAATTAATTCACAAATTATTTGTAATTTTGTTGTTTTTTTTCTATTAATTTTATTAATTCAAATAGACAAATATTCAAACAATTCCTTACTAATCGAATTCTCAAAAATCCACGTCAGCAGCGATTTTTTAAAACAAATGATCTTCAAGAATTGTTAACTTTTGAAGATGAATCAGATATACAAATCCCAGAAACAGCTTTGTACTTGAAATCGGAAGGTATGGGTCATACACTGACTAATTCGTTAACCGAGAATCGATTTGATATACTTGCTAAAAAACTGAAAAATAATCCATTGCAAAGCAAATCATCACACGTGAATACAGAGATTAGTACTGGTAGTGATGTTGAAGATGATGATGAGAAGGAAGAGGATGAAGGCGAAAGTGAATCAAACGTTTCTGTGGATGACAATTTTACAAACACTTTGTTAAATCCTGATACAAAAAATAAGCGTACAGAACAACTTCGTCAACTTGCTAAAGAAATAAGCCGTCGTATAGCCGAGGAATGTTCAAACAAAGATAATCCAGTCGAATCGGTGACTAAGCAGTCTAAAGAAATGACTTCAAACAAACATAGTTTAAATCGCAAACGTAAATCTGATACCAGAGGGACACGGGTGGATGGAAAAAGAATCAAGCTAGTAGCAAAACAGTGTAGGTATGATGTTGGTGAAGGCATGGATATCTCTTTATCTCGAAATCGACTTGCTGAACCAGTCAAAGCGACAAGCAGTAATGCTGAAGATGATAACTTTATTCAAAGTGTCTTAGCCAGTTCTTGTTTAAGTAGCAATTACTTATCCATTAATAAACAAGACTACTCTACGGTTTCTTCCTTTAAGGAAAAGCGATCAATGGTAGATCAAGATACGCGTGATGAAGCAAGTCGAGTTGCAAAAGAAGCTCTGAAAAATATTCAGAAATTTCACAAATCCAATGAAATGAAATGTAAAGAGTCGTTTCAAAAAAGTAAAGGTAGGTGTTCTGTTCTTATGTCTAAATCAAGGTTAGAAAACTGAAGAGTCGATATAAAATATACACTCTGAGATATTGATCAACAACACCTCACGTTTCCTTGAATTTCTCAACAGTAATCTGTAAAATGAAGTGCCTTAGTTTATAGGCCACATTTTGTCTAGACACAATGGTTATTACCAGGCTGGCTCCAGACCTGGTCGTGGCTGCATCGACCACATATTCACCATTCGTCAGGTTCTAGAACACAGGCATACTTATCGGCGTCCGACAATAAAGGTCTTCCTTGATTTAAAAGCAGCGTTTGACTCTGTTGACCGAGAGGTTCTGTGGCAGTGTCTGTCATTGAAAGGCGTACCTCAGAAGTACATAAACCTTGTGAAGGCTCTTTACTCGAACACTACTAGTCGAGTCAGAGCTTATGGCGAACTGTCATCTGCTTTCGCAACCTCAAGTGGCGTCCGCCAAGGCTGTCCACTTTCTCCATTTTCGTTTAACTTCATCATAGATCTACTGATGGAAATAACGCTCTCATCGACTGAATTCTCAGGTATTGATCTCCTACCACTAGGTCCACTTATTGACTTAGAATATGCAGATGACATAGTTCTGTTTGGTGAAGACGCTGATGAAATGCAGAGTCTTTTGGTAGCACTGAGCAACAATGCCAGGATGTTTGGAATGCACTTCTCTCCCTCTAAATGCAAGTTGTTGCTTCAGGACTGGTCTGCGTCAACACCTGAACTAAGGATAGGGGGTGAAGTAGTCGAACGCGTTGACAACTCCACTTATCTTGGAAGTTTGATCAGCCCTAATGGGTTGGTGTGTGACGAAATCTCAACACGGATTCGTAAAGCTCGTTTGGCTTTTGCCAACTTACGTCATCTATGGCGAAGGCGAGATATTCGTCTATCAATTAAGGGACGAGTATACTGCGCGGCAGTGCGTTCCGTTCTACTATATGGCTGCGAAATATGGCGTTTAAGAGTAGAAGATACTCGTAAGTTACTAGCATTTGACCACAGGTGGCCTTAGAAATATTGCTCGCATCTGCTGGGATCACCGGGTAAGTAACAGTGAAGCTAGACACAGGGTATTAGGGAATGATGGTAAATCAGTTGATGAGGTTATGAATCTTCATCGACTGAGATGGTTGGGCCACGTGCTGCGTATGCCTGAACACCGATTACCACGGCGTGCAATGCTAACCGGTGTTAGGGATAATTGGAAGAAAGTTAGGGGCGGCCAAACCAAAACGTGGCATCAGTGCTTGAAGTCACTCACTTCTGGTCTGAGCCATGTTGGTAGATTCAGACTGTCTGGTTGGGGTCCGCGTGACTATCGTAACCAATGGTTGGAGACTCTTTGTGACATGGCTCAGAATCGATCACAATGGTGTCGGTGTATACACTCTCTGTTTTCCTTTAAACTAAGAGATTAAATTCGCTTCATATCTTTCTTTTTAGAAACTAATTCTTTCTTCCTGTACTATCTCCTTATATGCAATCTTTCTTCTATATATTACCACCACTGAATTTACTACTTCTATAAATCGGGTGTTCATCTTGTTGTGCTAATGCGGTATGGCAACTTGGACCGATGCATATACGTGCCTGGTCCTACGTTGCAGCTGACTGACTGAATAGTTATTAAACTTCAGTCATGTCATGCTCGTTCTGGATTTATCTCTCTAGTCCCAGTATTAAGACAAGTAACAAGTCCTTGTTCATGATAATATTAGTACAAAAAAAGTTTCATCGGAACTAAAATTGAATGGTTATTCTACCGATATCTCTAAAATTATTGTAGTCCTTAAATATTAGCAGTTGATTCCATGTCAAATAAAGTAAGAATTTCATCGTTGAGACGCTTTTTGTTTACATGAGCACATAGTATCAAAATAATATAATGCAGTGTCTATGGTTTATTTATGCTTTCTGAATTTTCTTGTTTGTTATTCCACTTTATGTTGTGTAAATCTATCTATAACAAAAGCAGTATTCATATGACTCCATTACAATAACCTACTTGTTTCGTTAATTTTCTACTATTATGACTTAATTGTCTTTCTATAATGCAATAAAAAAACGGAATATATCGGAACTGTATGATGTATTAGCGCTCTGCGACCGTTTCTCCAGCATACCAGTTTTATTTGGGTTTTTTTATTCTTGTGAATATGAAGATCGCTAGCCGTATAATACCAATATTTGGCCTTTGGAATTCTATGAGATGGTTCTTTAACGCTTCAACCTTTATTTATTTTATTTAAACACATAAATATTGGTACAAGGGGGCACCAAATATATATGCGCCACACTTTTGTGTGTAGGCCGAGATACTGCCCGGGTGCCCAGATCGAAGCAGGTGGTTTTTTAGGGGGCCACACACCGAGCCTTCGACCTAAAGTTCTAACCCACAAGGCAGTGGAGCATCGTGAGGAGATGTAGTCCCATGGAAGCCGGTGACCAAGAAATTGGTTTATACGCCATTTGTTCTCTCAGGATACTGGAGCCCATGTGCACCATTGATTTGGGATCCGGTTATAGCGCCGGACATTCGCTTTTCGTCCTCTCATTTTAGTCAACAACAGCTACGCCACGAGAAGGCAGTGAGTAGGACTTCCCTGGCAGAGGCTGTGTACGCGTGGCCATGTGAGAGTATTTCGAGAGGGAGGGCGAACCCACCCCACTCTCGGCCATACCTACTGAAACGCTACCAAAAACAGTATAGTTAGCAGCACATTCTCTGTCCGTTACGAAGTTGAAAGCCACTTCGCTGGAGCTTACTAAACTGTTACTGCTAATTATCAGGAGGAAAGATGGGTATTTTAAGCGGGGTTGGAAAGGATCTAGTAGTGTAATCCAGGTCGCGCATTTCGTTTTATTTGAGACCCGTCAGCTGGTTGGACCTGGACCCCAGAATTAATGTTCACACGGGAATGATCAAAAAAGTTAAGACACTCTTATGACCTTTTTCAATTATGTGCTTAGCGATAGTGGGAGATGAGTGTTTTTGTCGTCTGCTCTTATTGAACCATCTGATGTTATTTTTGTCTGTGGCCATTTTGGTACATGTTTAGATACGCCTTAACTTGGAAATCATGACTCCTCACATATGTGTGGTTAGGAAAGAAGCAATCATCAATAAAAGAGCTCATAAACCAGTGTTAATTTTGATTTTTCATCGTACAATTTCTTCCAGTGTAGTGTAGGAGAATTGCAGAGACTATGTCACAGTCACCTTGATTGATATATTTACAAATTCATCAACTGATTTACCTTGTAGTAAATTAAGCTTATGTGAATTTGCACCAAACTGTGTATTGTCCTTGGCTGGTCGGTTTCCCTCGATACTTTTCTCACTTGTTTACTGTACTATAAAAACCTTTACTATCTGTCTCATGATATTCCTTTTATACCCACTAGATGATGTCGAAAAGGCAAGAAATAGAAAGTCTTCAAAAATTAAATATACAGATCATCAAGTTCTCCATTCACTTTCTTCCCATAAATCATCGAAATTCACAAAAAAAGTGTCCGTAAGCAGTTCACCGATATTTCGTCAAATAACTCAAATAGTACATCATGATAAATTATTGGATGAAATGACTAATCCGAATCACATTGATTCTTCATTTGACCGGTTGGCCGTGAATCGATTAGCAAATAAAGCTATTATTGCTTTAGAAGAAGAAGTCAAGCGTTGGCAGCAATGTAATATCAGATCTTTTTCTGAAACTACAGAAATATCTCAACGTAGATTAGTTTTTTATCCTTTTGGTCAAGCTAAAAATCGTTTCCTTTGGAATCGAAATGAATCAACTAGTTATGGTTATGTAAGTTCACAGTAATGAATGTTTGATACATTTAATTATGGTTGTTTCTTATATATATATATATATATATATATATATATATATATATATATATATATATATATATATATATATATATATGTAGTTATGGAATAAAAATATATTATGTAATTAATTGTACCTTTATTAAAATAGGTTGCGGAATTTTACTAAAAGAATAAATGTTTTTTGGTTGGGTAAACATTCAATTGAAATTTTTCAAATCATTTTAAGTTGACATGACTATTCATCGACTGTTTACAGATTTCTTAATCCATCGAAACATTTTTTTTACAAATTACTTAGTGTTTACCATGCTTCAATTGTACGCTGTTCAGTCTCAATGTATCGTTAATCTTCTAATTCTATCTCAACTGAACATCAAATTACACTATTTAAACGAAGACAATAATAGTGGAAAACTTATGTATATTTGGAAGATTTTTCCTAGTTTTATTTTGAATGATGCCTAATAAATGACGTGTATTAGGCTACCAGATCTAGATCGTACCGAAAATTTTAAGATAACATAGTAATGATTTAAAATTAGACTAAATTTTAATAACTATAGGGTGATTTTTTTTTAGAAAAAAATGCAATATACCCCAAAAGTAACTTTTTAAGATATGTTGTAGTAAATTCACAAAAATACGTTAGTATTGCTCAGTTGGAGTGTTTCAATTCCATATATACACAAATTAAGGGAGGTAGATTTAAGTTGAAAGTTTGCAGTAATCCATGGATCATTCAACTGTGAAATATGAAGTGGATATTTGACTATTTACATTTGTATAGATTTTGATATATACGATTTTTAAGAAAATTTATTTATTTTAATTTTTTCAGATTCAACTTTTACAAGCATCAAGTGATTTTGAATGTTCAACTAAAAAAGCTTATAATGAAAATTCAGCTAATTTGCATGTTAGATTTAGTTCAGAATTACTTTTAAGTCTTATACGTTCGCGTAAAATCATTCGTCATAATCATTTACACAGTTCATCTAGTACCGAATCAATTGATAGTGTGTTAAATCATTCAATGCAGCGTCTTTGTGCTGAACTTATTCGAACACTTGGTAGCTCGAATACTGTTACAAGCGAATATTTAGCAGTACATTTTAAATCTATTCTGAATGAGAACAATGATTGTTCTACAGTAAATATTCATAATAACACTAATGTTGTAAATAGAAGTATTACATCCCGACATTTTCGCTCATTGCTTAAACAACTTGCAATAAGACATCGGTCGAAATGTGATCAATCTCAACTGGATTTACCTTCACGTGGTCGCTTGGATGATGTATGGACTTTGCGTGATAAATTTCAGTCTGTTGCTAGTTATCTTTTAGTAAACTTGGCAGTAGCAGAAAGGCTGGATCAATGAAACAAAATTGTAATATATTGACATGATATGTTCATTGCTACCTCCTACATTTGTATAGTTTATTTTAATACAGAATCCAATATACACATACCAGACTTTTATTTTTAAAATATAGAATTAATAAGAATATGGTTTTCTTTCACTAAAGTGTGAATATCAATTACTAGTTATCTCAAAAAAATTAGATGAACTTTTATTTTTAAAACCAGAAAATTGGTACTAGAAATGCAATGTTTTTTTAGTGCCTTGAAAGTCTTTCCAGAAAATATCGATAAATCAAACCGCTATGTCCGAACAATGAATGAGTTGTAACTTCCGGGAGTTATTTATAACTTGTTTTCGTATATATATTCTTATCGTACAATTGCTAAGTAACTAAATCGTATAAATTTACATTCCTTTTGTCATAAGTTTTCATTTGATCCATGGATTAATGTTATATGATTTACTTTCCCTAATTTATTCCTAACCTATTAGTCTGCTATACTCAGCCGCTTTTGACTTGATCTTTTGTAATAATTATTTTTCATTTCACAGTGTGATAAGATCTCGTATGCTTGTACATAAACCGCATATGTCTGAAATATACGATTTATGTAGCGGAGGATTATATTTATGTTCTGGGCTGGGTGAGAAGCTGCTATACAGTCCGAGAGTGGACTCAAGGCCACTGGTGCTGTTTGACGCACCATTGGTTTAACACAGGGACTAGGTTATACATATTTTCACTTTTATAACCATTCAGAGGTTATATTTTAAATTTGTCGTAAATGCAGTATGTTTCAGGTCTAATCATTCTGGACTTCTCTCTCAAAGCTAAGAAGTAGTACTTGTATGAACTTGATAACTGCCTGATTTCGAATTCCAAATACAATACGTTCGTTTGTGCTCGTCTATTTCTTCATGGTCTAAATTGCGTTATTTCTGGGATTCCTAGTTAGTATAATAATTCAAATACTTCTAATTATCATATAAGGCTTGGTGTTTTATGGATGGAATGGATGAGTTTTGGTTGTGCCTGTTAATCGAACAAGAACCTAGATATTGTCAATGTAATTAGTTGCATGTAAGCTACTTCCAAAATAAAAAATATGACTGCACACTAAGCCGCACGAAACTTTGTAATGGTTGTCTAATGTCAAGAATGGTTTCTAATTATTTTTAGATTGATATATCGCCTTTAAAGAAAGTAACTTTACACCATGATGGTTTGTGTGATATATTAGTTTGAGTCTCCAACGAAACAGTGACCTCACCTCGGCAAAACGGAGAGCCGACGAGATACACCCTCCGTGTATCTGGCGACCCGATGGCTAGTTCTCGTGGACTGGCAGGTGTAAGCATAGCACTAAGCATGAGGGCGGAACAAGTGCTATTAGAGTGGATCCCCGTTAATAGTCGTCTATGCGCTGTTCGGCTAAACGGCTCCGTAAGAACTCGAAAGGATAGGGACACACGTCGTTGCCTTTTCGTCGTTTCTGCCTACGCTCCCATTGACTGCAGTTCGGATGAAGTGAAAGATGAATTTTACGGAAAGCTGTCTGAACTTCTTCAGAAAGCTAAACGTTCAGACATAGTACTCGTAGCAGGCGACTTTAATGCCCAGGTAGGTAGCTTAAACGAAACAGAAAGACATTTAGGTGGGTATTTTAGTATTCCGGCACAGCGAACAGATAACGGTGATCGTCTGCTGCAACTGTGCTCAGACAATCGTTTATTTTTAGCAAACACAAATTTTAAGCATAAGGAGAGACATCGTCTAACATGGCGACCCCCTGCACCAAACCAACGATGAACTCAAATAGACCATATTGCCATCAGTCATCGTTGGAGAGGGTCAATAGAAGATTGTCGCTCATTCTGGGGTACCTGCTTGGACTCTGATCATGCCGTAGTACGAGCACGCATCTGTTTGCGCCTCACTGGACGCAAAAGAGCCACACAAAAAAGACTCATTAGAACCGAATTGAGTAGTGAGAAAGCCAAAAGTAGGTTCCGGGAAAAACTGAGGTCACACTTAGGTGGTTCTGTAAACGAGACTGACCCAGATGTTGCTTGGAAAGTTATACAAGCAGCTGTGGAAACAGCAGTGACATCTGTTAGTGATTTAAACCACAGGGTTACAAAGAACCAATGGATTTCTTCAAGGTCTGTTGCACTGATAGATTCTCGTAAACTCATCCCATCAGGTTCTGAACACGATGAAGAGCGTAAACAAATCAGATCTAGGTTAAGCAAAAGTCTAAGGAATGATCGTGAGCAGTGGTGGGCAACGAAAGCAAAGGAGATGGAAAAGGTGGCGGCTATAGGTAACATCAGATAGCTCTTCAGACTCATAAAAGAAACTGCAATTAAAAAGTCAGGTGTAAGTGAGACTATTTCGGAAAGAGACGACACTCTCATCTGCTCCCAGTCCAGACGTTTAGAACGATGGGCGAAACACTTTAAGGAGCAGTTTAGCTGGCCTTCAGCATTTCTACGACTACCCACCATTCCCAGACAATGTGAATGGAACATTGAAGTAGGTCCTACAACTCTAGCTGAAGTTCAAAAGGCTATAGCTAATCTGAAACGAGGAAGGGCAGCTGGTCCAGATGGATTGGCTCCAGATGTCTTTAAGGATGGTGATCTAGTTTTAGCGATTAGGTTGACTAATATTTTAGCTAAAATCTGGGAGTTAGACGTTATCCCATCTAACTGGACACAATCACTTATCGTCCCAATATTTAAGAAAGGGTCAAAATCATCCTGTGACAACCACAGAGGGATTAGTTTAACTAATATAATATCTAAAATACTAGCTTCGATAATTTTCGGACGCCTAACTAAGACTCGTGAACTGCAAACACGTGGAAATCAGGCTGGCTTCAGACCTGGTCGTGGCTGCATCGACCACATATTCACCATTCGTCAGGTTCTAGAACACAGGCATACTTATCGGCGTCCGACAATAAAGGTCTTCCTTGATTTAAAAGCAGCGTTTGACTCTGTTGACCGAGAGGTTCTGTGGCAGTGTCTGTCATTGAAAGGCGTACCTCAGAAGTACATAAACCTTGTGAAGGCTCTTTACTCGAACACTACTAGTCGAGTCAGAGCTTATGGCGAACTGTCATCTGCTTTCGCAACCTCAAGTGGCGTCCGCCAAGGCTGTCCACTTTCTCCATTTTCGTTTAACTTCATCATAGATCTACTGATGGAAATAACGCTCTCATCGACTGAATTCTCAGGTATTGATCTCCTACCACTAGGTCCACTTATTGACTTAGAATACGGAGATGACATAGTTCTGTTTGGTGAAGACGCTGATGAAATGCAGAGTCTTTTGGTAGCACTGAGCAACAATGCCAGGATGTTTGGAATGCACTTCTCTCCCTCTAAATGCAAGTTGTTGCTTCAGGACTGGTCTGCGTCAACACCTGAACTAAGGATAGGGGGTGAAGTAGTCGAACGCGTTGACAACTCCACTTATCTTGGAAGTTTGATCAGCCCTAATGGGTTGGTGTCTGACGAAATCTCAACACGGATTCGTAAAGCTCGTTTGGCTTTTGCCAACTTACGTCATCTATGGCGAAGGCGAGATATTCGTCTATCAATTAAGGGACGAGTATACTGCGCGGCAGTGCGTTCCGTTCTACTATATGGCTGCGAAATATGGCGTTTAAGAGTAGAAGATACTCGTAAGTTACTAGCATTTGACCACAGGTGGCCTTAGAAATATTGCTCGCATCTGCTGGGATCACCGGGTAAGTAACAGTGAAGCTAGACACAGGGTATTAGGGAATGATGGTAAATCAGTTGATGAGGTTATGAATCTTCATCGACTGAGATGGTTGGGCCACGTGCTGCGTATGCCTGAACACCGATTACCACGGCGTGCAATGCTAACCGGTGTTAGGGATAATTGGAAGAAAGTTAGGGGCGGCCAAACCAAAACGTGGCATCAGTGCTTGAAGTCACTCACTTCTGGTCTGAGCCATGTTGGTAGATTCAGACTGTCTGGTTGGGGTCCGCGTGACTATCGTAACCAATGGTTGGAGACTCTTGGTGACATGGCTCAGAATCGATCACAATGGCGTCGATGTATACACTCTCTGTTTTCCTTTAAACTAAGAGATTAAATTCGCTTCATATCTTTCTTTTTAGAAACTAATTCTTTCTTCCTGTACTATCTCCTTATATGCAATCTTTCTTCTATATATTACCACCACTGAATTAACTACTTCTATAAATCGGGTGTTCACCTTGTTGTGCTAATGCGGTATGGCAACTTGGACCGATGCATATACGTGCCTGGTCCTACGTTGCAGCTGACTGACTGACTGACACATGCCTTGTTAATAAATATCAACATGCATGAGGACTAATATCACGTCCTTATTTCCATTTCAGCAAGTTGTGTTAGATCGAATGTTTTACAGTATCTCAGTCTGGTCAATTATTGGGAATAAACTAAATATCTGGTCATTACTTCAGATCACTGGCTACACAGAGGTAGATTTGTGCACTAGCGTGTCGAAGGAATTCAGGGGGAATGTTTAAAAATCAACTAGATATTATACAACAGTTTATTGAACATTTGACCAAACACCTGAATTTAACTGTAATTTTCTCGAAGCACTTAATATTCAAAGTTTCGGTCTTATTGTCTGTAATACTTTCTTTCAAATTGTGTGTCAAAGTTGAAATCGCTGTACACAATCCAAGTGAAATTACGCTGATATTTGAATAATATTCAGACGGGCTGTAAAGTTTTCATGTACGCTTCAGCTTGTTCTAACCATCTCGAATAATCTTCAAGTTGTTGATTTATCATGCTTTGCGGGAGGTTTCTTGGTGAATAAAGAGACTTCCCATGGTATAGTTTTGTTCTTACTGTATTCCAGTCACTAGATATTCTGTTCCAATTAGTGACAGTATATCCTGATTTGGATATGTCGACTATTGATGAATGTTTCACTAGGTTTTGTGATATAGAATTACTGATAGGAACAAAGTTTTCAATGTGATTTGTTTTAGATATTAACGAGTTTGTACTTATGGCATTTGTTTTTGTCTCCATACAGGTGTGTTTTTTACTCAATAGATAATCATCGCTAGAATGTGGTCGTTTATTTTTTGTATTAACCGACAAATTAGAATTATATGAAGGATATTCATTACATGTAGCTTTATTATATAGACTAGTATTCACGTAATCCTGTTGATTAATTTCACGCGGTTCTAAAAATATGCGTAGATTATTATTTCCCATTAACACTCTATCCCTGCAAAAAGTGATCTTATATCTGCTATCAATATCATATAGACGTTTTTCGATTTCACTACACCAATTAACTAGTTCATTTAGCATTGAACATAATTTGTAACTTGCTCCTAGTACTTCCTCATGATTTTGCTCCATTTTCTTTGATAATTTTGTCATACAGTCTGATCCTGTTTTGGTTTGAATATGCATATGAACTGAACTATCCTTGTCACAGTTATCAATATTTTTATTATTCATTGATTTTTCCGGTCGTCCGTATACCGGGTAACCTGTTAACGTATTCTGTTTGATTTTTGTTTTATAGCAGTTGACTGATTTTACTTCATCTTGCACTGTTTCAGAAAATCCATACGATTTAGTCACATTTGGTGTTTTTGATATCATACTATTAGTAAAGTCTTCAGAATTACTTAATAATGAAAAGTTCAGGAGGTTTTCATCAACTTGACTAACCAGCGCCAATTCTGTCCGATTTTTACTGTTCTCAGTATTCGCTTTGAACGGTATTGCTTGTAGTTCACATGCTGATTCATACTGAACACCTGTGCTTTTCCTTAATTGACCGTCGTTATTTTCAGAATGCTTGGGTTTGTAAACTAAAGGCTCATTTTCCGTGCCACTTAAGTTTTGGAAGACTGGGTGTTTATTAGAAAGCTTTAAATTGTGAATATGACTAGTATTGCTCCTCGAAGTACCATTATTCTGTGTCTGATTGCTGGTTGGCTTATTATATGTTTCTATGTGGAGTAGCTTAATTCCATGACAAGGATCACATGACTTTTTATGGAGTGATCTTTTAAAGTACTTTTGCTTTCTATCAGTGACGTTCGTGCAGCTTTTATCTTTTCTATATTCTAATACCATATTCTTATAATAAACATCACAAGGATGGTCCCACGTAGATTGACCTGTGAAAAAATTGAAGTAGTATATATCCCCATCGGTATTCATACAAGGTTTCCAACCAACCGGAAGCGGGGCTTTGATCCCTTCATATACTAAAGGATATAATTCTGGTTCTAGTTTCAGATTAATTCCCAACCATTTAGCATAGCTTACGATTTCTGATCTAGTGAATCTGCAGCGTTGATATTTTTCTTCCAATATAACTTGTCCATTAGTACAAACTGTCATGAAATTGGATATCTTGTTTGTTTGTAACTAAATTTAATTTCTAGAAGGAAATATAAAAATTTATCAAAAATGAGGTACGCATATTGTACGTTTTAAATAAACATATAAAATCAAGTGCAATCTAAAATTATTGTGCTGATACATTTCATTTGTCTAGTGTTATTTTTCTGTGCGTGATGTTTTGTAATTTTAGTTTTCGGATATGCATATTTAAGTACGTTCATATGAGTTAGCTAATTGGCTTCTGAATAGTACCAAGCTAAATGTATTAGTGAAAAAATTAACTTTAAGATTATATTACTTCAGTGATATGTAAAACAGCTTTCTCTGCACTTATTTTGTAAGGGTCGAGAAGCAGTACTTTAAGGAGTAGTGGTTCAGTTTTAGCATTTATATTGACTCAAATACCGACTAGAGTTTGGGATCTGATCATATCCTAATCTAATTGGTCTCGGTTGCTAATTAGCACATTTTATTAGAAAGGACTAATATACTCTTTTGATAATCGCAGAGGGGTTGGTTTGGCTAAAATGGTGTCTAAGATATTCGACTCCATAATTACTCGACGCTCAGTTTAGTTAGAGATCGTAAATGTCGATTACAGAAAAACAAAGTTGGTTTCAGTTTTGGAACTCGGAGTATTAGTCAAATACATATCTTCCGCCATAATCTGGAATGTAGGTGTATTCACCGTCTCTAGACGGCAGTTGTTTTTTGACTTGATGGAAACTTTTGCTTCCTATGGAACGATGGTTTGTGATAGTGCTTAGCATTAAAAGATGTACCAAAAAATTACAACGTGGAACCAGCTAATTATTAAATGATTTCAGTTCTATTAACAGATTTATAACGTAATCGAATTCCAAGAACTCACGAGTCTCTGGAAACATAACGAAAATCTAGTTTCATTGCTTTTACATATTTTTAATTAGGTACTGAGTGATTGATTGACGATACAAAGTAGTGTTAAGTGAGTAGTCAAAACAATACTTATACGAAACAATTATCAACCTCTCTTTAAACGTTGGTTAATAAGTGAAAATCGACTCAGGTAGAACGTTAATTCAAATCGTTGTAGAAATCTGAACTGGTTTTATTGCCAAGATTAACCATAGGGAGTGAAGTAGCTGGTTACTTCGACCACTTTACTTAGATGCACGGATTTATAATAGTCAGTTAACGCATACCGGATTGCACCACTTTTGGTGTTGGCGAGATAGTCATTTGCCAAGGAATGAGCTTATACATCCCAAAATAGTTCACTTCGTATTCATCCATCGAAGTAAGACATGGTCTTTGAAAGTAGAAAAATGCATATGGCTTACTTTTCTGACTTCGAAGCCTTAGTCATATTTTGTGTAACGGTTGAGTGAGCGATGCTGTAGTTGGGCATGGATCACCAGATATATATAGCAAGTTAGTGGATATTTAACAATCAAGGTGCTTCGGAAGTGTGTTACCCATGTTTAACCGCTGACTCTCTTGACGTTCAATGTAGGCCGGAGTAATGAGTTGCAAAAAAGCTGTGGGCTTCTTGATGAGCAAGTGATAACGCTCTACGAAACCACCGACAATGTCGGTAAATTCAGACTAACGCGATCAGTCGTTGGAGACACTAAGTAATAGGGCTCGAAATCAGTGACAATATGGGTAGGCGTGTTTTTATTTTTCTGCTGTTCATGAGTCACAATATTTATACCATCTCATTCTCTGTCCTTGAACCATATCCTTAATGCTTAGTTTTTCTTACCATAATTGCTACCATACTATTTCGTCTCTTTTTTTTTCATTTTGGTAATTTCATCTAGTTGAGCAAATTTGAAACTGCAGATCTGGTACAGACATATTTCTGCCGAAGCTTACGCTGATAATGCTTCTTCTGGGTTTCTCAAGGCACATGACTTGAGTACTCTAGGTTTTACTAACAATGTATATCGGAAGTACTACAATAGAGAAAATGGAATTATTTATATGTTACCCGAACACACTTGGGTTTGAGATCTGAAATTTATTTATTGGTTTTAAACTAGTTTTCAAAACGATTAATCATAAATTTACTGTTGTATAAGCCAAATCCATAATTCTTTAAGCTAAAGTAACAACTATTCCTAATATTAGGAATTAAATTCTGTGCATTCATAATGATTCCTACTGCGCAAAAAATTCCATGACCAAATATAATTCTACTTGCACCCATTTGTTAACTGTAAAAACCAACTGACAGTTCTTTCTAGATTTAGAACAGTTTGAAATTCGAGTTTCAGGTAAGCGACTGCCGTCGTTGTTAAATTACACATGATTGTACATCCAAACGTAATTCTCGAACAACGTAATGTGAGGGAATATGCCTACCGAAATTTAAAAACTGAGATGTCCAAGTATATACACACATTTGCTGAAACGATATACTCAGAAAATATAGAAGGTTTATCCTTCGGTAAGTCTCCATCTATTATCGAGAAAATTTGTGAGCCAAGAGAGTGTTAGGAAAGCATGCAAAATTATCTATAAGAGAAAATAGAAGTGATTCTTTCCTCTTCCAGATAATCCTTTTCCCTTAAAACCGAAAATGTACCAACGGATAATAAAGTACAAAGAACACACTAACAGCTGATAAAAAAGAAACAGAAAATAATCAGGAACAATAGGAGAGTACGGTTGAGACAATCTGAAAATCGAAACAACTTTTTCGTGTAGAGTTTCGAACTTGATACAAGTATTGTATTCGTATGTTGCGGAGTTTTTTCACCATTGGATGTTGTACAATCTTCAATATTTTTCTGTAAAGCTGTTATGAAACAAATGATTTCATTACTGCTGCGTACTTATATATGGTTTGGTTACATTTGATTTGAGTTGTCTAGTCATTCAACTGAGTTATGCTATAGATTTTGAACATTTATGAAAATGTAGCAGTAATTAAACCTTCAAAATAAAGAGTTTATAAATTTCTACTTTGATGCTGATCACATAATTTTGACTGAAGGCACCCAAGCTAAAGGCGCTCAGTCACACATTCTCAGAAGATCAAGAGTATGTATGCTGCGCAAAGAATATCATGCAACTAATAGCCAGCTAAGACCAAACAGTTCTCGACACAGCAAAACTTTCCTAATAAACATTGGAATTTCTTCATATCCGACTTCTTAGTAGACTTTTTTGGTATCACTCAATGATGAAGGTGTTACATGTAAAAGCGTTGTGATACTACGAATACTTGTGTCAGCGTTATAAGAATTAAGATACATAGATGATTAGTGAGTACGTTTGCCTTAATGCAGTAGCGTTACAAAAACTATCGTTATTCATGTTGTCAGACATTTGTGTGTTTTGTTGCAATATGAAAATTAGATCTAAATGGGGATTATTTAAAATTCAAACAATAAAAAAGTTACTAGTCTATATAACTGTGAAAGAATAGAAACATGTTTCGTTGAACGGTCAATAGATAACCGGAGTTAACGAGTAAGGAACAACCTAATTCAAGAGATCAATAATGTATGATAAATGGGCGTTGCTGTTCATCAAAATAAATAATTTTCGCTTTTGGTGGGACGTTTTTCGGACGAATTTAACTGGTATAGAATTATAAGATTAGAAGGAGTAATAAATTGTAACTTATATTGTTTGATTTACCATCTAGTTTGGAGTTGTGTTGTGGTTGTTACATCTAGTGACTACTGGGATTCCTTCTTTAATATTCGATGGCTAAACCGTCTTTCTTATGTGGTGACCTACTTTTGTCAAAAGAACGCGATCGGTTCAATGAAAACAATTATTATTATAATCAATTGTACCAATGATTGTTTTACTGTGCTCGTTTGTTTAACTGTGCTAATGACAGCCATATTACTCTCCCGTTAACTTGTACGAATTCGGTTACGCTTAGTTACCACGTTTGTACTCCTTTGGCACGATCTCGGCATTCTTTCGATCTCGCGAGATCGCCATCAAATACATCTCGACTACAGCCATGATCTGCCTTCTGATATTGACCTGGAGAGATCTTATTGGTTAACTAGCCTATAGTCTTCTTGTAATGCTGTTCATAGTCAAACGCGACTCGACTCCACGCTGCACTTATCAAGCAAACTTACAGAAGAGTCTACTTTTGCAAGAAGGATGTATATTTCAGACTTTTTTAGTGCAGCAAAGTACCTGAATATCTGTAGAAATTGACATTTGGGGAAATTTAATGTTTAAATATATTTTAGATAGACTACAGACAGTTCTTTTTCTTTCAACTTTAAAATCTAGCCTGCAGTTTCCAGAGCGCTTGCTCATTTATTTGATCTCAAACGTCTGGTACACGATTGTGGAATTTACACTAACTGGGAATCCTTTTATACCTGCTGGCGCGTTTATTACGAATATCATATGTAATACGTCCAGTAATGCTCATATTGTTCCATCTGCTTTAAATAAGACTATGTCGGATATTCTTAGTTAGCAAATTAACGCGATTACATCTAATTATCATGAATGTACGCTAAATAACTAAGCGAGAAATATTACTGGAAAATTTAAGCGTAGAATTTGTGGCACGACGCTTCACTAAAGCAAGAATTCAATTACCTTGAAATATTGTCTTTGTTTTGGGTTTCACTGAAAAGAAACAGAGGTCCGTCTGTTATTTAACGCTGAGCCCCATAGTAGACTTAGCAGTTAATATCACTGGAGTTTTCCCATTCTGTGGTTTTCACTAATAATAGTTCGAGCATGACATGCATGTCACTAATCTTTGTTTAAAAACAGGAATACCAGTTATTCTAATCTCATGCTGAAATTTAACATATTATTGATGATCTTTGTGGTAATGATAATTGTTGAAACCCTGAAGATTAGAAGTATTGCGTGCAAAAGTTTAACCACAACCATGAATAAAGTCTATTGAAGGGTCGTTTTTTTATCAGATTTCAAAGCCTTAAGATAACATAAGACGTCTTTCTCCGTAACAAACAATAATTTTTATTTCGGTGTCTCACAGATTGAGCAATATTATGTGTTAAAATTTGTCTAAATAGCAAGAACTTTGTCAGCATTCATAAGTGATTAAGTTAGAATCAATTATGATGTGTAGACTCTTATACGACATTAGAGAAAAAGTAGTGCAGTCTACTTTATAACAAAGAAAGGTGTGATTTGCTGCTATATGTGATTGAAATACATCACTATTAGGCCCACATTTATGGCGTAACGGTAACAAAACTGAATTATCACATTAGAGGGACTTATTACTTGTATATTTATATGATTTTGTAAATATTTCGTCCAAGGATGTTTATATCTACAGTTGCTAACTTTGTACGTCATTATATATATTACAGCAAAGACATTAACCGAAAATTAGTGCATTCAAATTTCAGTACAATCTTTATTCAGCATCATTTATCCTTTAGCCTGATGGACTGTCGCAAATTATTTAGAGTTTTTAAAAAACGTCAGAATTAGTATGCACTGAACATGACAAACTGACTTAGTTCAGGTTATCATACTGAATCCAAATATTTATGTAACGGCTTGGTAGACAATTAAAATTGTATTTGTACTTTTTCTGTTTCAGGTAAGCTTGACGTTTGCATATAACTATAATTTATTCACAAATAACGCTAGGTTACAGGAAACACACAACTTTACATGCATGGTCAGTACTTAGGACCGATTTTAAAGACCTTGTTGCGGGAGATTGGTTGCGTAACTTGACATTTAATAATCTGTTTTAGTGCATGTATGCAGCTGGTAATCCTGGTAAGGTTATGAATAACGGTACTTATGCAGTCTTGAGGTCGGTTATCTTACTGAAATCCTGTATAATCTGTAAAACTTTCATGTTGTTATTTTACGACGGATACCAGTTTTTTATAATAAATTCAAGTACGATAAAATGTTATTTATGGTAATGTGAGTGATATTTTTCAGTTAAAAAAGATTATTTGAGCTTTGATATGTGGTGTCTAAGTAACTGCTGTATCAAGAACACTGGAGATTAGATTGTTTTACGTAATTTTACAGCTCTCTCGCCTCAAAATATTTAGTGTGTTCTAAGGTATTTAGTGTGTTCGAATATCGCTGTATTGATCAACATAATGACCGCTACAGAAAAGTGCACAATTATGACTTGACCAGTTTGCTACCAGCAAATGGCGTTTTCATGAAATGCACATATAAGTTGTTTCAATAACCTAAAATTTATATTGCTAATTAAACACTTATACGCGGCCTTTATCAGTTAACTGAATAGAAGAGTAAACTGAAAAAAACAAGGAATTACAACAAACATTTCTTATGAGAAACATTATGAGTGTTGTGTTATAGTGGTGTTGAAGAAATATTAGAGAAGAAACCAAACCATTTACTAAATAGGAAACATGATTTTAGGGAGACAACGAAAATACACTCATGTATGCAGTGCAGAACATTTTGTTAATGTACGACTCGATATGGTCTTGCATCATGTAAGTGACCAAAATAATGGACGCTGGCTTTCTATTCCAAAACCCTCTTTGTAACCTAAGACTGATTGCACTTTGTTTTGAGAAATCTTATCACAAGCACAAAAAGACAATTATGTTTGACTACATCCCAATTATAACTCTGTAGTGACTGTGAAACTAGTACGGCTCCAATAGTAGACCTAACCCTAAAATTGCAGACATGTCGTGATATAACTGCGTAATCTATCAGATCTTACGTGGAAGTCAAGTCGTCGTCTACACCAACTCATAGTATCTTAATAATCATCAATACATAACCTGGAACAAGCTTAGACTAGAGATAGAACAACATACTTAACATGAAGAAAAGATATAAGATGACATTCAACAGGGATCACGCATGCAGGGCTGAGCCATGACATCCGGTCAATTCGAATTCACTCAATTACTTGTTCCGGCCTTATCCGTCGTTGGGTTTTTATCCGTGTTTAATGCTGAACATCTATTTTCTGAAGTGCCTCATGTTCAGCTTTGTGGTTTTTGTGGTTGGGGTCCAATGATACTACAACTATCTCTATGTTGAGACCACATAAGTAATTCTGTCTCCTGGACAGACCAGTTTCTTCATTCTTCTTGAGCCACACTTTGATCTTTTCAATTATTGGCGTATAAATATTGACCACTATTATGTAAGCGTATGTGTACGTTCCTTATTCTACTCATAACATGCCCGTAGTTTATTTGCTCCTGACTGCAAATATCGATCTACACTCGACTAAATCTAGTTGTATTACTCGCCCTCTCCACCGCGCGTCATTTAATCGCCATTCTCTCTCTCTGCTTCGTTTCCCTAATTGTTCGTACAGATCAACGATTGTCAGAATTTTTTTCTCATATATGACTTACATCAATTCCGTTATTTACTAACGAGTGTTCATCGATAATCTTTTGTGAGGATTGACGATATGTGTAGGCCAAAAATGATAACAACACCATTTATCTGGAGTCAGATCTTGGGCCACACTAAAACGACAAAATTTGTAATAATGAAGAACAGTTACAATTATTATGACGACAAAAGGTATTTGGGTATCGAAACTGTTTTCTTTACTAAATTTAGGGATAAATTTAGTCTTAAGCTTTCAAAATTTTAGAACCGCATCAATTTATGCAGTGCTTAGCCTATTCGTCGATATACGTCAAGCTTGTTTTCCTTAACATGTCCGAATATATTAGTTCAAAAGTTGACAAAATAAGTCTAAGTGGTCTTATCATGATTATTTCATGACAAATGATCAAACTTCGCTAGCCATGAATACTATCTAACTTGCCTCTCAACATTCAAATTTCCCTCTTTGATTTTGCACTCTCCAGCTGTCATACCGAAAACGTAAGTGGAAATAAAAACTTCGCCCTACGCTTTCATTATTATCCCTAAAAAGTATCTGGGAGCATTCAAGAAGCACAAAATCAGGCTTTAAATTCGACGGCTTTAACTGACTGTTCACGTATTTAATGCATCACGTCTTATTACAGACAGGTATGAGCTTCATTGTCATCCACTATCGATCACCAGTCGCTTTTCGCGTCGCGTTCCAGCTTTCATATTAAACATCAAAGTCTTACTAACGTTCATGTCTTATTGAACGAAAAATTATTCTTCTGTTTTTATGATAACCATGTCTCATAACATATAAATCTGTTTGAGTAACTTACGTTAATAAGTTCTAAAGTATTTGTATTAATTCGATCTCGCCTTTAAACTGTCATGCATAACGTAACATGTTGATTTTTCTGAATATATTAATATTGAGTAAATACAAATACCTGATAAAACGTATTCGTTTACGATACGTGTATTTAGGTTTGGTAACTCTAGTGATTTCAGTTAAATTGGATTTTATTAAAGGTTTTCAGGATACACCTTGTAAGGGGCTTATCGAATGTAAGTTCAAGAATATTGCTGACGTTAGATTTATGCCTTTTTGGATTGAGTCGAAAAGTTATAATGCTTCTACGTATATATTTTATCAGTAGAATTACGCATTTAATGCCTAACTAAAAGTAGGTGAACTCAGGAAGTCTTAAAGCAAAATAATAATTTCACTTGGGATAAAATCATTGGGTAGAAAGCGAAGCCCATTCATGATTATAATTTCCAGTGGAACTTAATAGCTTTGGATAGCGGTATTTGGATCATTGATAAGCTTCATAACAGTTGTTCACATGATTGCATTCACAGACTCAATCGCAATTAAGTTTCTTCCCCATCATTATGTGCGCGCGTTAGAAAGTTCTATTACCCTCTTTTTTACATATCAAGTTTTTTTCAGGTTAATCCCGCTGAATTAACTGCTATTTCCTAACTGATAGATTGATCATCGTTAATTTCACTAAATGTCTGATATATTAATTTTATTTAGATCTCGAGTCTTTGATTATATCTTTGATATTGAAATTGCATTTCACATTTAGATTTTACAACCAAAAATAAAAATTGAAAGTTCGTTGTGAAATTTTTTCTAACTATTATTAGAACACCTTTTAGAATTATGGTCTACTTCGTTACTAGTACTATAATAAATACAAACCAAATCCGAGATGGTCGATATATTATGATATGACTGAATCATGTATAAGATCTTACATAGAAGTCACATCATCGTCTGTTCTAACTCATCGAATAGCAACGATTAACAATATGACACCTGGAGTTTCTAAAGGTCACATTTAAGCTGAAAACAGAACATCTTTAATGTTAATAAAGACAGGTTATACAGAGTGACCAGGTCTTCAAGGCTGAGCCATGACATTCAATTGAATTCAATTTTGTCTTCCTGCCTTCTCCTTTATTGACTTCTTCGTGTTAATCGTTGAATATGATATTTCCCAGGAGGTATGTAGTAAGCAAACATAAAAAAATTGAATAGTAGTAATTGAAATACATGAAAAACCGCTAGAATGGAAGAAAATGATCAATAAGAAGCTAAAAATAATTCAGGGTATCATAATTTCATATGACTTATTATAGGGTGGTTCAACTAACTCGCTGAGTGAAGCTCCATATACGTAATATTGTATTGAGTCATAACATAGAGTTATTAGCGCCACTAACCGTGTAGATAGACCTAGAAAGACAGTTAACTACCTTGGCTGAAAATTATAAGTCAACGTTCATCTTCATATGAGAAAATGAAATGATTTCAAATGTAGCGGACAGAGCAAAAGGATGTGAACTTATAAAGTTGAACTCAGAAAAACGAACATATATTTTTTTATAAATAAATGTATATTATTCTGAAGTGAGTGTTATAAGTATCTTTCAAGTGACCAAGCTCAAATTACGGATATCAGATCTTTAATGAGAAGCTCATTAAGCATCTAGATTTAGAAATCTCACAGTAGGCATGTCCTGCAAAAAAGAGGTCCTTTATGAACTTACTACCTGTATCGTTCAGCCAACTGTGAGTTTCGATAGCATATTGTTATAATTCTCCCGCTCTTACGGTTTTAACCTAGCTATTCTTATTGCTTAGTATTCACGGACACCAATTCACTCAACAAGTCCCTAAATCAGAACACGGTTGAACAGGAAAGAGATTGTATTCCAAATAACAAGGCTAGATGGAAGTGAGAAGCACAAAAGGAAAACCGTTATTATATTTATAGTTTTTACATGAGAAGAATCTAGAGTCTTCTCCATGTATCGACTAGCGCTGATTGGATAAGAATCAGCCAATCAGCGTGCGTCAACGCAATCGTGAATTGGGCATGCTGAAATCCAATCTATGTCCCGCTAGCGCATATTTAACAAGATAACGAATTCGCCAGGAGTGATGTTTTAGAAACGGAATTGCTTTTTAGGTAACAGCATTATTTCACGTAAAGTAGATTGAGTACAACTGTCTTTCCGGATCTACGATATACCTTCGTTTGAAGCATACCACCTTAAATTTTAAACACTTTCATGATTGATGACATGTATTTGACTCATAAATTTTTTATAAATTTATTTATCGTTTGTATACACGACAAAATTAGATTATCTGATTAAATATATGAATCTATATATCACCACAGGTGGAGTTAAGTTATGGAAACCTGTGATAATCCAGACTGAGGACATAGTTAAATTATAATAAAGCACAAAATTGACTGATTATACGCAAATGGATAAAATTGGTGTAGCCACTCAAAACAATATATATAACGAATGACGAAAGCAATAACAGTAGTACATGCAGAATGTAGCATAAAAGTCTTTTTCAGGAAAAACAACAAATAGAGTCTAATCAATAAGTAAACTTTTTTGTACTCTTGTCTCCAACAGCGTTAATGAATGTATATAATTGTATCAAATAATAATCTTTTTTATTTATATGTATGCAAATTATATACATCGACTTAAACTAGGATTACGCATACGGTTGCGCGCAAACAAGAGAAAATAGGGAATAGTATAATAAATCAAAGGATCCATAGATTTACATACACTTAAAAATCACATCCGTTATTTCGAAGGAGTTGGTGATGATGAATGGGATGATAAATAAATATTGAATCAAAAATAGATTGTGGTAGTATAAGAATGTATCGTTTATGAGACCATATTATTACTGCACACACTCTTATGTCCTACAAAGCAGTCCGTTCTCCAAATGGTCCACAAAATCCACAAGCAACTTACAATCATCAAGAACCGCACTCTTCGCCTGCTAAGCCGCAAAAGGAACTGCTGGGCAGAATACAAACGATCTGACACATTCACAAAGGCGATAAGGGAAGAAAGGCTTCGTTGCCAAATAAAGCTTATCGATAATTTTGTTTCCGATCCGACAAGCTTATTCCGTTATGCAGCCTCTTCGTCAAGCCAAAATGGGAATTTCCCAACTGCTAGGTCCCAATCGCCTGACCGATAATGACGGTGACGCCGCAAACCTTTTGGTTGAACAGTACTCTCGGACATTTCAACCGACCCACATCAACTATACTGATAGCAGATTCATCTGCAACTGCACAGGACTTTCCGTAGTGAAGCTGAGCGCTGACTTGGCGTTCCGGAAACCGCAGCACATAAGAAAAGACACTTGACCTGGCCCGGATACGGTTCATCCTGCTATACTGAGGAAAGCAGCTTTAATCCTGACAACACCGCTCACTAAGCCCAGGGGAAATTACTGAAAAGTTGGAAGCTAGCTCATATTACACTAACTTTCAAAGGAGTCCGATGCAGCGAAACTTCAAGTTACCGGACGGTGGCTCTTCCATCTATACATTCAAAAATCATGGAGTCCCTGACATGCAATAGTATACATGATTATTTACTGTCCTTAAATTTCTTGCCACCCCAACAGGATGATTTCAGGAAGGGTTGCTCTTGAATAACCATTCTGCTGACTGCGATGTACAGATGGTCAAGCATCCGTGATCGCAGGTGGAAGGTTGATATCATTCACCTTGATTTCTCAAAACCTTATGATGGGGTTAACCATATATATCTTATCAATAAGCTCGATGGATTGGGTCTCAGACAACCTCTAAATGATTAGTCCATTTCGTATCTGAAAAATCGACATTTTAAGGTTAGTGTTAACTTCACTTTCTCTCAGGCTATGGAATGCACTAGTGAGTTCCTCCAGGGTTCAGTACTGGGACCTCTTCTCTTCCTGATTTATATAAATGATCTTCCGCAACAGGTATCGTCAAACTTATCACTTTTTGCCGATGATATAAAACTTTGGAGAGAGATACGCAACATATAGGCACTTCAGGAGGATCTAACTCGACTTCAAAGTTGGGCAGACGATAACGGACTTACCTTGAACAATTCAAAGTTTAAAATAGTCCATCTGCGACACCTTGCAGATTACAGTTACAACTTGGGAAACTCCTATCTAGTAGTATCCCGAGTCGAAAAAGATTTTGGAGTTCTGGTGCCCTACGTTTCAAAGTCTTACGCTAACTGTGACAGAAATGCCTTTCGAGCTAACCTGGCACTGGTAACATTGAAGCGCATTTTTGGTCAGTTTGACAGAAGAACCTTCCACATAATCTTCAATAGTTTCATTCGTCACCACTTAGAGTACGAAAACATAGTATTCCCTCCTACGCTCCAAAAAGGATAAGGACACTCTGGAGCGTATCCAACGGTGAGCCACTCAAATTTAAACCTTACGATGAGCGCCTCAAATCACTTAACCTTTACCCATTAGAGTATAGGCGTCTTAGAGGTGACCTTCTAATGACTTACAGTATCCTTAACACTTCTGGACATCCTCTTAAACACCTACTTAAGCTTAGTCCCAACACTAACCTAAGGGGTAACACCCAGAAATCGGGGATACAACTTCTACTCCTTAAGAGTTGTTAAATGCTGGAATTTGCTGCCGGCTGAGCTAGTTCAAGCGACTGCCAGGAATCCTTTAAGAGGCGACTTGATCTATTCTTAAGGACTAAGGATAATATCGAATTATGAGTCACCGATTTCTCTTTCTTTAATTTATTATAGTAAATATACCTAGGTTCTCGCCTGGAGGTATTGGTGATCCCCTGCTGCTAGACGCGGAAGCCTGTTAAGCGAAAGCTTTTTCTATTCCGTCCACAATATTTGAACTATTAATGATGGTTCATATTTTGTTTTTCTGCGCTGTAGTTATGACAACCTGGAGTGACTAAATAATTAATGATGTTAGAGGTGGGAGCAAGTTATCATTTTTATTTTCCATGTCAGATCCTTGCATCCGTTATTCTGTGAAGCAAAATATTTAATAACTGGCATGATTTCAACCAATAACTTAACATTTTAAGATGAAGTAAATTTCTCAAGTTTATTTTGTCCATAAGAGATGTTACTGTTTTTTGCGTATGACAATTATATATACTTGTGGTTGACGTATTTTTTGTTATATCTGTGGAATATATCTCTACGTAGTGTTTCCCTGATTTTTTTATAGCACTTATGATCTCGTTTCCATTTAAATGTAAAGGAGATCTCTAATTGGAGATTTATGAAGACATGTAATCAGGAGTAATTTTAATGATACCTCAATGACATCATTTAGTCTTTCTCAGTAAAACATACTAATGGACCCTTAAGTTCAATGAATATTCGATGCTTTTAAATGAGTTTTTAAGTAGTACCCGTCATGAACTCACTCTATTTCAGTTGAATATTTGTTTCATTCAGTAGCGAATAACTCATAAATTAATTTGTTTTTTTAGGTTGATTAAACATAAGTGTAAACTATGACTAGAGCTATTTAGGTTTGATTATATCAATTGGCATTTTGAGTAATTTGGGAGATGTACACAGGAAGCTAACGATTAATAAGTCAAGATAGATGTGAACAGTATATGCTTTATTCTACAGAAAAAGTTAACACTGTCACCCAAATGTCATTAAACTAATCTTATGCTATATGATATGACATAAACAGATGAATAGCCATGAGAAAATGTACGTTAAAATAGCTATTTCTTTAAGCATTATTTATTTTCTGTGGACTTATTTCATATATATATATATATATATATATATATATATATATATATATTATGGGAATTTTGTGTGGCAAATACTCATTATCTGAATAAATTGCAGTTCTGAAAACTGTCGGTTTCAATCAGAATTCGGCTTGTCTGGTTTAAACGTTCAACTGAAACTTGTTAACTATCCAAGGTCGAAACCTCATTTATTTTGTACTTTACATAACAAAGCTAGACCTTGTTGGGGAGTAGTCTAACGCCATTCATTTGTACTTTCTAGAGTTAAATCTTTTACGATAAATGTATTCAAAAACAAAAGTATTGGAAACGTTTAGTGGTTGAAATAGATAACAGCTTAATAAAAGCATCAATTTCAAAGCATTTACTCATACTTAATGCTTTATGAAGATGTCAACTACCATAGATTATTGCGTTAAAATAAAATCTGAGTTATAATTAGACGGATTGTCATGAAGAAAACACGTATATATCACGACTCAATGAACCATCAACAGTTTGCCAACAGAATATAAGAAAATGTCTTTCGGTTAAATTACGATGCGAAAAATAAAATGGGTTTGCTAAGGAGAGTAAGAAAGAATTTTACGTCAGGATAGCGTGGTTTAAAATACAGTCATTAGAGCAATATAAAGTGAAATCTGCTATTAACAATTCAAATAAAGACTGATGGTTTGAGTCAAGTTATATCAAACGATAATGTTCATAAAATAATCTCGATTAGCTGATTTAACTTATGTCATAGAATATGAGTGCAAGCTGATCTATACAACTAATCGTTCCACCTTAATAACACAAAAATATCTTTGTGAACACCAGTCAGTCACACTGTAGAACCTTGTACGTATGTACCGCAGTCCAAGTTGCCATACCAGTTAGCACAGAGAAATAAGATTACCAGGCCAAATTCTAAAACAGTAGAGGTAGTAATAGTGTCAGCAGAAAAGGTTTTAAGGAATTTATAATTTGAGAGAAGGTAAAGAATAGATGCACATACGTCCTTGCAAAATAATTTTGAGCTAAATCATTCAAAGTTTCTAGTCACTGGTTACGATAATCACGCAAACTCCTACCAGGTAATCTATACTTATGAGCATGGATAAGTACGGTTTTCAGTGCTTTCATTGTCGGTTTAGCCACCTTTCTTTTAACTTACCCCTGCACCAGAAAGCAACCCCGGTCGAGGTGGTAATCGGTTTTTCATGTATAACACATGTCACAACCACATCACTTGATGAAGATTATTTATCTCATCAGCCGATTTTCTACCCTAGTACCTTACTTCCAACCCAAGGACTGATTACTCCGTGGTCTCAAAATACACGAACAATGCTTCGTAGACAACTATGATCCAGTACAAGTAACCTATGAATATCCCTTTTTCTTAGTGGCCATGTTTTACATCCATAAAGTAGGAGGGCTGTACAGTAAACTCACCCCTTGGTTGGAAGACAGATATCTCTCCTACATCACAAGTGACGCAAGTTGGAAAAAGCGGATCGAGTCTTCTGACATTTAGACTGATACCAGACCATCAGGACTGACGTAACTTTCAAGATAAGCTAACTGATCAACACTTTCAACTACCTCACTCCCTATCATTGACTTGAGCAATGACGCAAGCCATTGCTGAAGCAATATTTTACAGTTAAGGGCAGGAAACCACATATAAGCATGCTTTTATTGTTGTTTGAGGTTGTCAGAAGACTATGCATTTTGTCAGCGTCTTCACGAAACAAAAACATATATTCCAGGTCAATAAGTGAATATCCTAGTAGAAGACCAATCTCTGAAAAGCCGGGTGACAACAGCGTTATCTCTAAGATCATGTTAAAACTGAATAAAAATGGGGAAAGCAGACAACCCTGAGGAGCATCACTTGAAGTAGCCAAATATGACGACAGTTTGCCGTAAGCTGTCATTTGACCGGTGGTTTTCGAGTGGAGAACTTGTACGTGGTTGACGTACTTCTTTGGTACGCCTTACACTGAAAGACATTGCACTGAGTTCGGGAAAATAATGCATTTGTTGTAGTTTCCATGTTCTGAATTTTCGATGATTTTGTTCTCAACCACACCTCGTCAATTATGACCTCAAAGAACAGTCAAGTTTGAGGTTCGTCTGTTGGTATATACAATGAACATTTACTGGATGTTTGGAACCTAATGTGTTTAGACATTTTTTATAACGGTGAAGACTCTTTATTCCTATTTGATTTCCTTAAGTACGTAATATTACTAATAACACTTACTTAGTTCGGCTTCTTAGTGACGTTGTTAATATTCACGCTGACTAGATTGCAGTCTTCCAAACAGCTGAAATCGCAGACAACTGCCAGTTTAGTATTCGAATGTTAAGTTCAGGAAAATAAGCGAATGAACTTATGTGCTGAGTTTTTGTGCGTTAGCTAAATGAACATTTCCAGTGTTAAGTTTTCGAAGGTTATTTATGCTTATTTTCATAACAGTTTGTGTATACATGTAACAAATGTCATTCCAAGTGCATTATTTAGTGAGATATTTTATTCTTTGCAATACAAGGGCAATGAACAATTTATTATATATCCTGGAGAGGCTGAGATTTTTATACGGTCCATGGAACTTGTAAAATATGGAGATTTTGGTTTAGAAAGATGGTTTAATTATCATGGGTATTTAAACAAGCTAAATATGCAGGTAAAAACAAATAGCAATTTATTTTATTTCCAGGCTGTTGCTTCGGCTCGTATTCGATCAGATGAGTTTATCAAAGAATTTCTTGTTAATCATCAAAAGATACCTATTCTAGTTCATGATCTAATTATGGTTGAACTTTGGAAGCAAAAAGTGTTTAAAATTATATTAAGCGATAAGGAAGAACCTACATCTGCGTTTCCATTGTATACTATTATATATCATGAACTGTTGTTGGCAAATTTATTAGAAACTGTAACATTCCACAATGATGCAGTAGAAACCTTTGGAGATTCAGTTACTGATTTAGGAGATTGGTGTCATCGGTCATTGTGTTATCTCGTAACTCAATCAGCATCAGAAGAGGAAAAGGCAGTATATTTTGAATTGAAAAATAAGGTAGTTATTAACATTTTCTGGGTTTAATAAAGTAATTTGTCAGCAAATCAGTTAAGTTTTGAAAATCATTGAAGTTTAAGTCTTCTTGTATCGATCATGTCTAAATGTAAATCGGCTCTCATACAATCCAACGAGCTGTTAAAGACTAAAACAATTGTCGCAAGTGAAATACCGGTTTACAATATTCGTTTAGTTTAACATATAAGAGAAAATAGTTCCTAATATCATTCTTTGAAGAAAGACAAATTATACATATTTCCAGTAATTCTCAACGTTTTGATCCAGAATGTTCCGTTCTCAATAGTCCAAAGACGTATATGTCTTGTAGAGACTTTACAACTGGAGCTCGCTAGAAACCTGAAAGATGGCATGTGGTCATTCCGAGAGAGTGACACAGAAGTTGTTTTTAAGAGCTTTAGAAGAAAGGAAACGAATTCGTTTGTTTATTTCAGTTGGCTGGTGGTCATGTATACAACAAAACAAATGTTATAAGATAATTTTGAAATATTCAGTCTTTAAGTTATTTAGAAAGAATATCTAACAACAGCTAACAAGATGTCCAGAGTAAAGTCGGATATTAGTGTAGATAAATTTCGGAGATTATAGTGTCTTCACAACTGAAATCACGAGTCAAGTCCCGTGTGCAGAATCGTTGATGCGCACTGATTTAGCTGTTTTAACTTGCTAAAATACTGATGACTAATTTTTGTGTCCTGCAGGCATAACTTGCTACTCGGCTCAATATGACTGAACGTTCTAACAAGTTATACCAAGGAAACTAATGAAAACTCTTGAAAATCTTTAGCAGTAATCTTGCTAAAACGTCAAAAGGTTGAAAATGATCGAGTTAACAATTATACAGAGAACATGCAGTCACAGAAGCAGAGGTTGATAAAATGAAAAGTAAAATTACCTTTCATGTATATCTGAGTATAATTGTGATGGTGATTTCAATAAGCTACGACTATTATGACAGTTGTAAGAAATACATTAATTTTATTCGGCCTAGTTCGTCAAGAAGGACAGATTATTAACTTCTATAAAAGATTGAGTGCTAGTAGTATCACGAGTCAAGTCCCGTATGCAGAATCGTTGACGCGCACCGTTAAGGAGTCCCTTATTGGGACGAAACGACCGTCCAATGCTTCTCGGTTTTTATTAGTAGTCTAACTGAGATCAACTCAAGACTGCAATTGTTAAACTAGAAATTTTGAATGGATTGAGAATCTTTTAGATTCACTAGAACTTTTTTCCAAGCATGCAAATCGTAACTGAGACATCCATGACAATCGACTACTGAATACTTATATGCAGGTATATATGAAGTAACGAAAGTAGTGTAAAATTGCTATGTAGAAATCTATGTGAATATCCTAGGAATTTCAGAGTACTTCAAAAACAAACAATCTGAATGGCTTCTTACTAGAATGAAACATATAGAAACTATTTTGGCACTTACAGTTTCTTACTGATGAATAGGAAAGACCGTGTTTAATATTATATTTGTCTTTGATTACGAAAAAATTGAGAAAACAAAATATTACTTGTAAAGTCAGATTTACGATGATGCTTAGTTAACAAAATACGACAAAAAATAATGATGGACAGACTATTCGGCAGTCAAACTAGAAGGCATTGATTTATTTTAAAGTATTTTCTGTTCTTGATAACGATCTCTGTAAGGAATGGAAGTTTTTACATTATTATATGGGCAGTTTTATGAAAATCCAAAGGATTTAAAAAAATTATTTGATGCTTTTCTAACATTTTGATTAATGAATCGCCGGGTACGACACTGTAAATAAATGTTATGATTGAGGAAATGAATCGATTTTTATGATGAGAAGTAGAAAGAGAAAGAATGACAAGTGTTGAATCAGTGGTTAACGACAAAATAAACTAAAGACAAATAAGAAAGATCCAGACAGGATTACATCTTTTTCAACCTGAATTCGGTGTAAATTCTTTATGTATAGGGCCACGAAAAACCCAAGTATATATCACTATAATCTTTTGTTCGAGGCTTTGAGAGTCGTTTTAATGTGGCTTCAATAATCTTCTTCTGGATGCTTGATTATGAAGTAAGCTAATTGTCTGCCATTTGGATTTATCGAATTTCAAATTTATACATCTTAACTTATTCGTATCCCATCAACCGAATCCAGACATCGTGATTTTTTTTTCCTAATTTTGTGCCAAGAAATATTTATGTGGGCTTTCGTTAGGGCTTGGATTAAGAGTCATTGCAATAAAACGCAGTGTATTTGTACGAGATTTTTTTCTATTAGGTTGTCACGTATATTCCCTCAACTTTAGTTGAAGCGGTCATCATGTTGAAAGCTAATAACAAAAATCTATTTAGCTACAACTTTATTATCAAGAGCAACTAAATTCAGTAAACTGATGCATTATATAAAATTTAGTGATATTTGAAATACCCCTTTACATGAACCACATATAATTTAGACATCATCCACCAATAGGCTTATCTTATTTAACTGCAAAGTAAACCCCATTTTGCTTATTGATTCGACAATAAAACACTCAATTCTACGTGGATTTTATAAATACGAGTCTTAAATTACTTTTACAAAATAGGCATTACGATTAATTTAATAGTAGCCAAACATCATAGAACACCATTGTTCTACAGTACTTAACTGTTGATACAATGAGCAGGCAGTTCACTTGCTGAAGGTTTTAGTCATCAATCTATTATGCAGGTCTAGGGAAAACAACTAACTTTTCATGTAAAGAGGATACAGGTTATACGAATCACTTATTTCCTTCTTTCAAGGCATCTGTTTAGTCATGATTAACCTTTAAATCAATAGGAGTGCAAACAGAAGAACCTTTCCCATGACCACCAACCATATTTAGTCACTTGTGAAGAAAGCCTGTCTTAAGGTAAAATTACACAAATTCTCGGGCTGTTATTCTCATACATCTGATGGAATGAAATATAAAGATTATAAACCGACATATTAATGTTATTTCTTTATGGATCAAAGTTATTGTAAGTGAATATTAGGTTAAAACTAACCGCTTAACAATACTCTAGAACAGATGTTCATTTGTTGAGTAACCACCCAATATGAAATTTTGAGAATTAGTGATAAGTTTTGATTAGAGCTGGTAAATTAATTGATGAAATCACCAAACAACATAAACGATTGAACCGAATCTTAAAAATGCCTAAGGAACCTTTACAGAACATTTGCCATATCGATTTTGAGATTGATGAGGCTAAGTAAATAACCTAGGTAATGAAGTTATTGATTTATCACATGAAAGGTGTTTATTTCCTATTTGTGCTATTAATATTGACAGAAACCAAAGGTAAGACTTCAAACTTAGAGTTAAATTATTCAACCATTCATATAACTGATTAAGTTTATCCATTAAAAGAAAAATACATTATAAATCTTGAATTTATTTATCCGTTGTAACAATACAGGTTAGTGATACCAGTAATTTGAAGGATTTAGATCGTCACTATAAAGTTATTGAATATGAAAAGGGTATTAAAGCTATCACTATTGTTAGACATTTGTTTGAAAACTGTTTGAATTCAGACAGTGGATTACCTCCCAATATTGGACGTCGTTTACTTTACACACATGATATCCCAATTATACTTTGTCAATTACTTGAACAAAAACCATGGGTAATAATTGGTTGTGACAAATCTAATACACAACGTCGTCAACATATTTGGCACGAGAACGGGTCATGGATACCAGATGACAAAACATCCTGTGTTATTCACAAGCCAGAAGCGCAGGTAAATAATAATATAATGTTTATCTGGATTTGATTAAATAAAAAACCAATGATTTAAGTCTTTAACCAATGTGAAATTAGGGCCAATATTATTTTATCTAAAGAGTAGAACAAAAGACATATCTTTAAATCAGGTCTGGCATATTTTAGTAACAGATTCAAAAATGAAATATCCAGAACACTGTTGTGCTTCCAAAAAAGTTGAAAAGAAAATACATATTTTCGAAAATATGACAGTCATATATTTTACTGTATTCAAGGCATTTATCTTTCTGAAGGTGAATATTTGAGTAACAAATAAATAAATATAAACGTTATTTCACGACAAAGAGAACAGTGGTCTACTAGAGTAGATTTTAAACTAAATTTATAGATTTGCAATTTTAAATAAAACAATTAAGTATTCATAATCAGGGAAGGGATTTTGTGGATATCATAGTAATTTAATAGTTGAATTCATGAGTCAATTGAAGCCTGACCACGATCGAAAACCTGGAAGCACTGGACGGTCGTTTCGTCCTAGTATGGGGTTCCGCAGCAGTGTGCATCCACAATCCCACCTCGCGAGACTCGAACCCAGGACTTATCAGTGGGGTTTAACCGGGTCTGTTGTGAGATAGTAACTAACTGATGACAATGGTGGGCGGTGGCGCAATTTCGTGAATTGATTGAAGTTAGATATTAACATCGTCGGATGCCCGCTCAGTGGTCTAGTGGTTAAGCGCCTGCGCTCGAGATTGGTAGGCCCTCGGTTCGAATCTCGCGAGGCGGGATCGTGGATACGCACTGCTAAGGATTCCCATACTAGGACGAAACGGCCGTCCAATGCTTCTAGGTTTTTGATCGTGGTCTATCTTCAATTGGCTCATGAATTCAATCAAGTATTTGCTGGCGCAAAAAACGTTAAACATTAAAAAGAACGAATTTCTCGCTGTAAAATTAGAATACTTTTATGGTAATATATTTCAACAATTCGAATAGAACTACTATTTATTAACTGTATCTATCAGTCTAAACGTAACTAAAATTAGGATCAAATGATACATCAATGTAAGTTATGATTTCTATCTTTTGCTGTTCAAATTATTTTCACTTGATTTTGCTAATATGTGCACAATCTTTAAATGACAGTTAACTTTTGAAAAAGACGCATTTTCTATTTTCACAATATTCTTAATAAAAAGTGTGGGTACATTAACTTATCAATATTTGTTGTTAGTTAGATTTCCAATAAAGTATTTTGTTATTATAAACTATTTGTCGATCGAGCTGTCTATTTTCTTTTTGGGGTAAAAATGGCTCTAGTGAGACAGTTCCTGAGGTTGATTTTTAAAAATATCTAGGTCTTAAACTAGTGTAGGTAACTTAGCACGCTGAGTGTTGTTAACTTCGAAAATAAGCACTTTACAGGACATTCAAAAAAATCAAAAATATCTATCGAATTTTACTACAGTTTGTCTATATTGACATGTATCTTCCAGTAATGATAATGGATGGTAGTAGTTTAGAAGACTATTTATATTACTGTGAAGGACACCAAAAGCATTTAACTCTATAATAGGATAATTCGGTTAAATACTCTGAATTTATAGTCTTAAAATACAAAAATTCGATATTTGACCTAATAATGTAGATTTGTAGCAAATACTGGAGAAAGTTACAAACAGATGTTATGGGTGGTTTGAGAAATAATCCAAAGTAGTATATATGTACATAAGTTAGAACAACGCTACTTCGAGAGTATTCAAAAACTATTTATCGGGATTTTCGCTTGAAATAACATGTAAGTGAAGTGTGTTATGAGTTCAATTAAAATATTCTTCCAATAGCATAAGTTCTTTGCATATCCATTCTCCAGGGACCTAAAATCGTAGGTAGGTTGAAATATAGGGTAAACTAAAAGAAGAAATAGTAGTTCATGAAATTATTAATTTTATTTATATCCGTGTCAAGTTGCGTAGAATTACTAGCCTTGATCAGTACGTTTAATGCAATGTATAATTGGAGATACAAGTTGGTGGCACAAAATGGATGAGAGTGGCACAGATACATTTACTTTTTTTTCTTTTAAAACAATTGGAATGAATATTATTTTATGCTTCACTTCCTTGCTTCCAATTGTCCTAAAATTGTTTCACCTTTGGTTTTCATATTGTTAATCTTTTCTTGTTGTGTTAACGTAAAGCGTGGTTGAACGTTGATTATGCCCCCAAATGCCCTGGTACGGCCGAGAGTGGGGCGAGTCCGCTCTCCCTCTCGAAATGCTCTCACATGGCCATGCGTATATAGCCTCTGCCAGGGAAGTCCTACTCACTGCCTTCTCGTGGCGGGGGTGTTGTTTACAAAAATGAGAGGACGAAAAGCGAATGTCTAGCGCTTTAACCGGACCCCAAACCAATGGTGCACATGGGCTCCAGTATCCTGAAGGAAGAAATGGCGTATGAACCAACTTTCGGTCACCGGCTTCCATGGGACTGCATCTCCTCACGATGCTCCACTGCCTTGTGGGTCAGACGTTCAGGTCAAAGGCTCGGGGTGTGGCCCCCTAAGAAAACCACCTGCTTCGGTTTGGGCACCCGAGCGGTATCACAGTCCTCACACAAATCAATTGAGATTTGTGTGGCGCATATGTATTTGGTGCCTCCCTGTACCTATACTTATGTGTTAAAATAAAATAAAATAGAACGTTGATTATGACTGACTACCAAGTGCTGAGAGGATAATGACAGGAAGATTTTAGCTTTATAATTTAAATCATGGTACAAAAACGGTGGGTACATTATGTAAGGTAGAACGTAAGATCGATTTATGGTACAGCTGTATCAACTTTCAAGCATCTCTTGTTAACTGCTTTTGAGTTATTAACCTAATATTTTAGTAAATAAGGAAAATTTAATTTGGCTCAAAATAACTAATCGACGACATAGATTTGTATAAAAAATACACAGGAAAATTACGAGAACAAACTTCTTATTAAAGAACTAGATTTTTATATAGGAATCAACTCGAATACTTGATGTTATTTATATGTAAACCCATCAAAACTAACTAATCCGGAAACGCTTTTTATACATAACTAAGACATGATACAAATTATTTGCCTAAAATGTTTGGTAGAGTCATTGAATTGTTTTTAACCCGAAGAAACAGATGTCTGAGCCATTAATTTTTGAGGACGATAATAGGATTTAGATACAAACGTTTCTAATTCAACAATAATAGGAAATTATGGAGCTTGTAACGTGGGGAGTTCAAATAAGTTAACTAGGATAAGAATAGAACAGCACAAAACGTTAGTTCGACGCTTCTGGTTTTGATCTGAAGAGTTTGTTATTCTGTACAGTAAGTCATTTCTTGATATTAAAACCTTTAGCCTTAACTACTGCTGATTGCATGAGTGATTGGAAAGCCGCATATTTGAGAAATTCGGCACTTCATCAGAGAAGATTTTACGCATTATCTATTGGAATTTCCTAGGATTGTTTTGGAAATCCGTAATCCCATCACTTCCACTTATTGCTCAAGAACAGGAAACTCGAATAAATGAGATGCGATTGTAGGATTACTTATCAGATGTTCATTCTACTTGCCGAACTTCCAGCTTAACACAGTCTTTGTCTTGAATACATTAGTTATTATATGAAATGAGAGTTATTTTAATACTAAATTAGCGGATATAGTACCTCAGTAATCTCAATCTAGTGAAAATGTTTCATAGAAATACTAGTGAGATTCATTGATAGCTTTTGCCCAGATGGCTTTATTCATCGAGGGGTTTCAAATTGTCAGTTTCTGATCAATCTCATTGCAATGTGGTTTTTTCTTTGACCTAAAGATTCGTTTTCTTATTTGAATCATGAACTAATCTAAGTAAGACCATCATTGAAAACCTATGGGCACTGAACGGTCGTTTCGCTCCAAAATAGGACTCCTCAGCAGTGCGCTACGGCGATCTTGCAGGTGAGAATCGAATCTGGGACCTTTTGCTCGAACGCCCGACCTCTAGATCACTAAGCTAGTATTCAAAGATTTTATTACCTAACTTCAACCAAATGAATGAATTCATTCACTGAGACTATATCGAATGCTTTTCTCTATTGTGACCTAAAATTTTCTGTAGATCTGATTTGCTTATATACTATCTACTTTGTCATGCAGGAGTGAAGTCGTTAACCGTGCTGGCTAATCCAGTTGCTTAGGAGGCTACATAAAAATGATGAGATGAGCAAAGAAATACTAGCATGAGTAAAATAGGTTGTTTATCGTTTGTTAAGCTATGGAACCAGCTTTGAAAATGTTTGACAGCAAGTTATAATAACGAGTAAAGCAGGTAAGACCAGCACGAGTCAAACATACAAAAGCTAAACACTGAATGAGAAAAATGTGATAACTCTCGTTCTAAGATGAAAGGTATAACACCCTTTTAATGTTTGTAGAAGGAACATATTACAATTCTTCTCGGAAATGTTAGTGTTTTTAAATTTCAGGTAAGGCTGTCGGCTAGTATGCAGTTATCGAGAAATGTGTTAATATTCTTACTTCAATGTTTATTTTACTCTGTATTTTATAGATATGGTTATGTCTATTTCAAATTCTATTAGCCAACAGTTCTTCCCTAAAATATGATTGTTCAGTTGGCCACAGAAGAACAGCTTTATTGAAGCTACGTCCACTACTTACCGAAGTAAAACTAGATGTTCTACCTGTTCTAATTGACCTAAGACGCTTTTTGGAGCACTTAAGTCTTAATGAATCGTATGGAGGCACAAGTGATAAAATTAATATGTGCCTTATAGAAGTAGTGCCAGAAATTCGTGAGTCATTGGTTAGCAAGTAAGTCCTATATGATGGGTGTAATAGTGTTGTTACACTATTTTATGTTCAATTTATACACTCATGAAACTTCTACAGCTTATTGTACAGTCAGTAAAGTATTTTAAGGGTTATTTGTCAGAATATTAATTTAATTTGTATGTGCTAATATTTTCAAAGTGTAGAGGAGTTTCCATAAATAGTCAGGACGATAACAGAAAACCCTTAAATTCAAAACACACAATACTCTTCTATGTCACTAACAGTTTAAGAATTTAGGGCCTAATTAGATAGTTGTTGTTGTTATGTGAAGTTATGATGCTGAATGGTTTTGTTCATCGAACTCTCTTTAATTTTTAAAAAAATGGGACGGCGTTTAGAGAATCTATTTCGTGAGACGTTACGTTGTTTCACTTGAAATCACTAAATAATAGTTATAATCAAATTCAGATGATGTATGGTACGGACCTCATTTATTTTTGTGCTTCTGTGTTCAGTAAATTAAACGAGCTGGTGGTCTGAACTTCTTACTAAAATATAATTAATTACAGTTATGGTTATTTTTCTATTCACAAGACTCGATTTCAGACTTCTATTTACATTGATGAAACATGTTTCAATCCAAGCTGTGGCGACAAAAGTTCTTCGGTGCAACTAAGATGGATAATTAATAGTCATCAAAATAAATTATCTTCGCATGTCTGTTGGATAATGCTATATTTTTATCTTATAATACAGTGTTTAAGATTTTATTGTCATATGCAATAGTCTGAGAAGTAGTACACAAGAATTTTATGTATCAACTTTTATTTCTCAGGGGTATAAATGATCATTTATATGTGTAGATGTGGTAGTGCTGCTAGATTATTTATTTATTTGAACACATTAAACAGCAATGAACCACATTAAAACAAGCTGGAGTCAAATAGTGACGATCCAACAGTCAACAGGATTCAAATCAATGTGAAATTTACTATTATAACAAAGTAGTCATTAAGTAATGATAAGCAAAATTTGTAGCTTCAGCGTAAGTACTGGAAGTGGTGTCCAAAACGACAATCAAAGCTTCACAATTAAGTCATATAGCTTGGATAAGGTAACATTATCAAAAGTTATCCAATAAATTTACGTTTCAAATAAAATCTAAAACACTTATGAACCGATTCGGATATGGCATTCAAAGAAGCCTTTTGGCAATTAAAATATTTTATCGAAAATCTTACTATTTAGAAGACTTATTAACCTCACCAGGAAATAAACATTGAAGGGAATAAAGCTTCTTTTCAATAATTTCGTTTTCAAAAGCTGTTGAATCTTATTTATTCGAGATAACAAAAGTGATAAACAAGCTTTTTTATAAGTAACATATAGATATTCATAATCCCAGTATATACACACAAGGAACTACTTAAATCATATAATCCTAAAATACTAAAATGTTATTTAAAAAATCCTGTAAACTTATGTTCAAAGACATAACTTATGTAGAGAGTTAACTGATCAAACAAAAGAAAGGCATTCAGAAGAGACTTGATTGACTCGACAAACAACAGATACCGAACAATCAGTTGCTCTGTACGTCTTATTTCAGGATATGCGGAATGGAGGAAGCCTGATAAACTTCTTTATGAAATACAATGAAAACAGATGGACATCCTTTAGTATCAGAGTTCGGAAAACGAAGCGATATTATATACGATAATGTAAGACGTATTTACTACTAGTTAATTTAATCATGTATTGTCTTACCAAATTTTTATTAATTAATAAGATAATGAATTGATGACTTAGTGGTTAACGGAATTGTAGGTGGTATTTGACACAAATGTTCCTGTTATCCTAATACACCTACTACTTTTTAAACCATATATATATTTATAACCCGGATATATTCCGTCGTTTTAAAATCTAAATCATACTTATCAATAATATAGAACTACTGAAATTTTGAAACAAAAATTACTCCGATAGCACTAAATAAAAAATATTTTTACTGCATTATCTTTTCAGATATAAGAATAAATGGAGGAAACTTGCCACACTATTCCAAGAACAAACTGAATCTAATCGTGGGAAAGAGGCGGCGAAAAAGGCAGCATTGCAGTGGACTGAGGCATTTTCTGAAGAACATCTCAGTCAATTGTTCTCCTCCTCATTAGGGAATTCAGGTGATGAAAATCCTCTATATCCAACACCAAGATGTCCAACATGTGGAGAAATTGCCTCCAAACGATGTTCAAGGTGTCGTCAGGAATGGTACTGTGGTCGAGAATGTCAAGTAAAGCACTGGTTAAAGCATAAGGACGCTTGTGACTTATTATCAGGAGCAATAACTTCTGATAAAAACTCGAATTAACTTTATCCTAACAATTTTTTAAAGACTCTAATGTAAATAATATTAAAGTTTACTCTGAGGATTGGTCGCTTGAACAAAATACAGTTAAATAAAAACTTCTGAATTCCACCATGTGAATCAAAAATTTATTTAACTATTCGTCATGATTAACACTGGTCAGCTTCTAGATATTTTTCATGTTTACATTACAAGAGAACTGCATCTAATTCATTGATTTGAGACTTCCTATCCGACTAGGAACCCACCTATACGTTGTTAGGACACCAGTGGAACCGAAATACTACTGTTACATTTACAGAAAAGGTAAACGAAAGATACTCCGTACAATTCGTTTCTTTGACATACCTTATAAGGGCGAAATTCTAGTAGTTTTATTGTTGTTAGCTTGGTAGTCGCAAACAAACGTTATGTGTATTAAAAGTTAGTCCATAACTTGTGTGATCAGGTAACATTAAAAAAGACCTAGATTTTGATACAAACGCATAAATAAGAATACCGTGTTTGTCTTCTCCATAGATTTTGTAGTGATTTCTGGATAATAACAATTTAGGTCCAACTATAATTCTAAATATATCAAACTGCAATTAAAAGTCATCTTGTTTACAGCATAAAGAAGTGCTATGCAAAACACGCGTATCAAAGACAATATTTCAGCGCTCTCAGTATGTATCGAGATGTCAGTTTCTAACTGAAAAGTAGTTCAGTATTTGTTGTATATTTTGAGATAATAACTGTTGTAATTTTTGGCTACAACTACACGAATTGAGCATATTCGTTTATAAAGTACAATGTCAATATTTTCGGAAAAATGCTACTAAACAGCTATTGATAGATCACACAAAATTTGCGTTGAGAAACAAAACTTACGCAATATAGATATATTTTGACATTTTTTCATCGACATTGGCTTCAACAACAATATCAGAAACAATTAGATGTTTGCAAATAAGTTAGTGAAATCACTATTTCCATAGCGTGAAATAATTAAAAGCATTTTAAGTAGGTTATAATCAAGGAAGCAAATATATATATAAAAAGAAACTGTAAAAAACCTAAATAACTGTACATGATCGTTGGGATTTATATGGATTGTCTCTTGGGGGACAGAGCAAGGGGTCATTTTGAGCGTTAGTGAAACAATAATTACGTATATCCCAGATGGTCTTGCTAAGAGCAATACGATTTAGCTCCAAGCTATGTTTGTAACATGCAATATCTAGTTTTTTCTGCTCGATTTCAGCCTGTCGAGGATTGGTTTGATCACCTTCCCCAGGATTATCGAAAGAGTTCATGTTTCTACGAGGTAAATGTATAATAAAAGCATGTAAAAGAGTATGGATCTCATCATAGAAATAAAGGAATAGAACTGACTTGAAAAACAGTTGACCAATGATTACATAACATATGGTATATCTCTATTGTATAATCTAGCAAAAAGCACACCCAAGGTCTATGCTCTTATTCAACAATAATATTGTAGAGCACAGAACCAAAAAGAATATGCTTTACACATCTAAGTTCGTGTTAAATTGTTATTTACTATGGTTGAGGATGAAAATAATATCATTTGGTGGGTATCGTGAAGAATCATCATTTCCACGCTTAAAATAATAATGCCATTAAGCCACACAAAATACGTCCTAAATCTCTGGAGAAAATTTGTCTACGGGAGGCGGAGATAAACATCGTGAGACTTTGTTGAAATATGCATTGGTCCGTGTTGCTATATTTCAGCATACTGATAGGAAACAAACAAGGGGAAAGCACAGGAGTGAACACGACGGAGATAAAAGTAGTGAGAAATAAAAAAAGAGAAATTTAAAAACAAACGGATATATTGGGAATCAAAAACTAAAGGGTGTCACAATATCCAGTATATAAGATTATAAAAAGTGAATCTGTGCTACTAAAAGCACTTTCGAGTCATGTCACTAGCACAGGTTCTACGTTTGTGGCGGGATATTGAAGTGTTAGTAATTTCATGTACTGATGTTGCATTTATGTCTGGTGCACTAAGGTTACTAGCCAGCATAATACAACATGGTAGGTATTTGATAAACAGACGTGATATATATCAACCATCTAAGCTAACAAAAATAATGAACTTCATCAACTGACTTATCACCTTTTACCTAGAAATTCATAAATTATGTCGACACTGACTAACGGTTAAGTCTTAATTTATTCGACGAATAAAAGTTTTGATATTCCGCAACTGTTTATGATATTAAATAATATTAATTTTCCTGCTATTAATTTGTATGTAGGCCTGTTGCTTTGTTAAATAATAAGCCTATTCTTTTATGTAGCTGTCTTGTCTTCTGATATCAGCTCATTTGGCAGTTTGGATCAATAATTTGGGATTGAGAGCAGTCATTAATCAGATACATTTTGTTGATCAACTTTGGCTAATGATCAGTATTCTATGCAATCATTTTTCCACTCGTTCTGTTCTCCCAAATTCTAATCTTCTGAACTCTTCATGTCGCTTTTTCCTATTTCCTAATATATTTCTTTGGATTATACCCTTTGAATAACATCTTCAAACACTAATGTTTCCGATTACTGCTTATACTCTTACCACCTCTACCACTACGGGATTTGAATCGACAATTGTATCTCTGTGCTATTGTGGTATGGCAAGTCGAACTGATGTACGTACGTACGTACTGACTGATGCAATCATTTTACAATAAAAACCATGAAGTTTTAAACCATAACAACTGTTCACTGGGTGGTCCTATCCGACTTCAGAAAGCATTTAGAGTTATTTGCGACTGAATCTGTTCTTATAATTGGGAAACTTTCGTCTTAAATTTCTATAACCGTAGTTCGTAGATCTAGATTTTGGTGGAAACCTTGGACAATTGTGCTATAAGCCAGAAATAGATATTAGGATTAACATGCTCATTGGGAAAAATACACTAACTATTAATGGGTAAAAACATTAGTGCTTTAGAATAATAGGCGGTTTCTATTAGTCTAAAAGGTTTCTTACAATCTTGAAAATATTTGTTGAGTAAACAGTTTAAAGGGTGTATTTCCACTCCACCGAATGACTAGGCTGATTGACCTAACTGTGAGGATGATAAAAACGATTATATACTCATCTGGTTGTTTTAACTTGCTAAAATACTGATGACTAATTTTTGTGTCCTGCAGGCATAACTTGCTACTCGGCTCAATATGACTGAACGTTCTAACAAGTTATACCAAGGAAACTAATGAAAACTCTTGAAAATCTTTAGCAGTAATCTTGCTAAAACGTCAAAAGGTTGAAAATGATCGAGTTAACAATTATACAGAGAACATGCAGTCACAGAAGCAGAGGTTGATAAAATGAAAAGTAAAATTACCTTTCATGTATATCTGAGTATAATTGTGATGGTGATTTCAATAAGCTACGACTATTATGACAGTTGTAAGAAATACATTAATTTTATTCGGCCTAGTTCGTCAAGAAGGACAGATATAAACTTCTATAAAGGATTGAGTGCTAGTAGTATCTTAGAGTACCTTTTTCAAGTCGTGCTAGTAAGGATTAGACGTGATCAAATACTAGTAGCATACGAGTATATCCTAACCTTAATGCCCACGTTTCGCAGCCGTAAAGTAGAACGGAACAAACTGCCGCGCAGTATACTCGTCCCTTAATTGACAGACAGATATCTCTCGTTCGCCATAGGTGGCGTAAGTTGGCGAAAGCCAAACGAGCTTTCCGAATCCGTACAGAGATTTAGTCGGATACCAACCCATTAGATTGTACGTGTTACGTATGCCTGAGAACCGATTAACACGACGCGCAATGCTGACTAGTGAAGTTAGACACAGGGTATTAGGGAATGATGGTAAATCAGTTGATGAGGTTATGAATCTTCATCGACTGAGATGGTTAGACAACGTGCTGTGTATGCCTGAACACCGATTACCACGGCGTCCAATGCTAACCGGTAATAGGGATAATTAGAAGAAAGTTAGGGGCGGCCAAACCAAAACGTGGCATCAATGCTTGAAGTCACTAACTTCTGGTCTGAGCCATGTTGGTAGATTCAGACTGCCTGGTCGGGGTCCACGTGACTATCGTAACCAATGGTTGGAGACTCTTGGTGACATGGCTTAGAATCGATCACAATGGCGTAGGTGTATACGCTCTCTATCTTCCCTTAAACTGAGATTAAAATCGCCTCATATCTTCCTTTCTACGAACCATTCCTTATATGCAATCTTTCTTTTACATATTATCACCACTGAATTAACTACTTCTATTAATCCGGTGTTCATGTTGTCGTGCTAATGATGTATGGCCACTTGGACCGGTACAAGTATGTGTCTGGTCCTAAGTCGTGGCTGATTGACTGATGTGACTTCAAGGTGGTCAAGTGTGCTTCTTTTGAATATTAAGCTATACCATCATAGGTTTTTATTAACTTCACTTTTTACTGCTGACCCATATTACCTGTTTTTATTTCATCACTATGAATGGTATGATTTCCGATCCTTTGTTTTTGGCCTTATTTTCCTCCTAGGCTATGGCAATGTGAAGGGTGACACCATGGACAGACACACATGATTCAAATTCCTAACAATGGTTGATTTTAGTTATTATGCATTTCCAGGTGCCATTTGAGCCTACGCTTATTAAGATCATTACGTTAGTTCATATTGGAAGAGAGGTGAGTGTAGTCAATATATAAAGTCGGAATTCAGGATGGCAGTGCAGCGACAGAAGTCAACCTTTATATATTGAACCGGAGTGTGGATTTTTGGAGCGGATAACCTGAAGTTATGAAAAACTAATTCCGCAATAAGAACTAAAGTTAGATCTTTATGTTCCCAGTCACAGAAGCTTACAAAAAACTAATATTAGGTCCAATTTTCCATCATGAATCTCTAAATAGTCAGAAGAAAAGTTAACAAGGAACCTAGCGAAGGAATTCCGAGGTTCTTCGGAAATTACGTAGCTGATGCCCCATCAATGGTGAAAACCTTGGCATTTGCATAACGAAAACCCAGTGTTTACTTCACCACTGACTCACATTACAGAATACGAACGTACTAGTGATAAATAATACGAGGACCGTGGAATATGCAGAGATTAGATGTCGGTTTTTAGACGAAAATCGTATTAAAACATGATAAGAAGTGGGTTGGAAGACGTTGCAGCTACTATTTAGTATGGGTGACTGATTGTACACTCCTTGAGGTAGTCCTAGGATCGGAAATGCAACGGGATCTCCTGTTAAGTAGCGCTCGTTGTCACGACAATTCCAACATCCGAGTTAGAAATGATATGTCTCTCGAAGATAGAATAAAAAGGAAGAAAGCACTAGCTGAACTAGGAACCCGTCGACAAAACGGTGAGGAAAATCTTCCGTTAGTGGGTTTTCGGATAGTTAATTCTTGGAAGCGAATGCTAACAAGGCCTGTGTGGATAGGCCGTTCTATCTAGAAGTTTTATATGCCAACGCTCATAGCCTAAGAAATAAGTTCTATGAACTAGAAGCATTAGTGGACAGATTAAGACCACTCATTGCAGAAGTGTCAGACACTTGGTTAGTCCATGACTTAGACATTACTCCAGAATTATTCGGATACCATTACCTAAGGAGTGATAGACATAGATGTAGAAAAGGAGGTGGTGTCCTGTTATATAGAGCCAATAATATAAATATCCGCACCTCTGCTAGAGAATCCCATGATAGAGGTAATTGTGAAGTCATCAGCTGTAAATTGGCTATCGGACGTAGAACATTTATGCTCGTCGTCATCTATCGCAGCTCAATCTGCTTAGCTGATGACTTTATTTTAGAGCACATTCAGCTTTTGAGTGCAAATAACAGATGCTTGATAATTGGAGACTTTAATGAATCTGATATTAGTTGTATTGAGATGACCACGGAAGGATCCATAAACTCCTTTGATAGTAGGTTCCTGATAACAATAATGGAGCATGCATTAATGCAACATGTGTCCAAACCTCCTGACCGTAGCTGCTACCTTGACGTGGTGGTCGGGCTTGCCTATCGTGATGACCCAACCGAACAATATTGGCTGGAACACATGCTCCTGAAGGTTCTGCCATGTCAGGCAGGTCGACTGGAGAACGGTAAGACTAAAAGCAGCAACTCAAGGACTGAGGGTGAAGTCGTACTGCTGACTATACAGAGGTGTGACAGCAGTAAGGTGTTTCCCTTGGACAACCAGCATCTGCAGCGATGCTGCCTTCTCACAAGGAAGGAAGGGGTTAGAAAAGGTCGACCCTAAAAATGTCACCCCAGGGATTTCCGTCTCCGGCGGTAAGGCCGATTGAAGAACGGAGCTAACACATTAAAAACCTCCCACGAAAATCCGTGCGCGACCAGTCTCAAGCAGTTGTCCCTTGGGCTATGCGGTCACGCACTCAGGTCTTCAAGATTAACACTAATCCGATTTCCTTTTCAGGTTCCTCAAGAAATACCCTTCCACGGTGTGGGCAACCGGGAAGTGACATCAGCCCTCATACCCGTAACAACACACGAGACCAAGTTGGTCACATTCAAATCCTTCCTACACCTCCTAATAACTCTCTTATCTCCACGACCAACCCTTCTCACGTGCCTTTATCACCTCGCCCCGCTAGTGCAAACGATTCGAGTACGCGGAATCTTATTCCTGGTCTCCTGAAACCACGCTCTAAACTACACGTAGGAGCTCTCAACGTCCGAACACTGTGCCAAATAGGACAACCGGCCTCCTTGGCTAGCGCTTTAGAATCTCGTGCCATCGATGTGTGCTGCGTCTCCGAAACGCTCATACAAGATCCGAGTAGTGTCATTCATTTGACCTCACCATGTTAAAGTAACGAACCAACTCGATTTACACTTCGTGTATCTGGAAGCCCTGATGCTGCTTCCCGTGGCCTCGCTGGCGTAGGCATAGCATTCAGTCCTAGGGCAGAACTAGCTCTCTTAGACTAGGTCCCAGTAGACAGTCGTTTGTGCACTGTCCGACTAAATGGAACAGTAAGGACTCGAAAAGATAGGAACACTCGTCGTTGCCTCTTCGTCGTCTCTGCCTACTCTCCCACTGACTACAGCTCAGATAATGTAAAAGATGAGTTTTACGGAAAGCTTTCCGGCCTTCTCCGAAAAGCTAGGCGCTCTGATGTAGTAATAGTGGCTGGTGACTTTAATGCTCAAGTAGGTAAACTAAGCGAAAGGGAAAGACACCTGGGTGGATCTTATGGTGTCGCGGCTCAAAGAACAGATAACGGCGACCGTCTGTTTCTTGCAAACATTAACTTTAAGCATAAGGAAAAACATCTTTTGGCATGGCGACTCCCGAATTCGTCCCAACGTTGAACCCAAATAGATCACATCGCTATCAGCCACTGATGGAGGGGCTCGATAGAAGACTGTCGCTCATTCTGGAGCACATGCTTAGATTCAGATCATGCTCTAGTGCAAGCGCGCATTTGCCTGCGTCTTACTGGACGTAAGAAAGATGGTGCAAGGAAACCCCTTAGGGTCCTACTTAATGATAGTCAAGCTAAGAGTATATTTCAGGAACAACTAGAACAACAGTTAGGCAGCCATGTAAGTGATGCCCACTCCGAGGCAGCGTGGAATGACACCCGAAAAGCTGTAGAAACAGCAGTGATGTCTGCAAGTACGGTAAACCATAACATTAGGGAGAAACACTGGATCTCAGCAGCGTCTACCGCACTGATAGATGCTCGAAAACTCACCCCATCTGGCTCTGAACATAACGAAGAGCGGAGTCAGCTTAAGCGTAAGCTGACTAGAAGCCTACGCAAAGATCGTGAACAGTGGTGGGTAGCGAAAGCAAGAGAGATGGAAAAGGCAGCGACACTAGGTAACAGCAGACAACTGTTTAGACTTGTTAAGGAAACCGGTATAAGGAACCGAACTGTTAGCGAAACTATCTCCGAAAAAGATGGACATATTATTCATTCTCAATCCAGGAGATTGGATCGATGGGCAGAATACTTTAGGGTTCAGTTCAACTGGGCTTCAGCCACACTTTGGTTTCCCACGATCTCCAATCTACTTGAATGGCAAGTTAATGTAAGTCCTCCGACTCTTTACGAAGTTGAAAAAGTTATAGGAAATCTGAAGCGTGGGAGAGCAGCAGGACTTGACAGGTTTACCCCTGAGATTTTTAAGGATGGTGATCCAGTATTAGCAGCGAGATTGACTGAGGTCTTAGGTAGAATCTGGGAACTGGAAGAAGTCCCATCTGACTGGTCTCAATCACTGATTGTGCCAGTCTATAAGAAAGGACAAAAGTCCTACTGTGACAATCACAGAGGAATTAGTTTGACTAATATAGTGTCTAAAATATTAGCTTCAGTAATACTTCGACGCCTAACCAAAGCTCGTGAAGAGCAGACTAGAGAAAACCAGACTGGTTTTCGACCTGGACGTGGTTGTATAGATCAGATATTCACACTACGTCATGTTCTAGAACATAGACACACATTCAGACGCCCCACAATGGTCGTATTTCTCGACCTTAACGCGGCATTCGACTCTGTTGATCGTGAGGTTCTATGGCAGTGTCTGTCTATGAAAGGAGTATCGAAGAAGTACATTAACCTTATAAAGGCTCTCTACTCGAACACAACTGGTCGAGTGAGAGCTTATGGCGAACTGTCATCAGAACTGATTGCCTCAAGTGGTGTTCGTCAGGGCTGTCCGCTCTCTCAATTTTTCTTTAACTTTGTCATTGACGTGCTTTTAGAGAAAACTCTTTCCACATCTGACTTTGCAGGGCTTGAACTTCTACAGGGAAATTCACTTATTGACTTCAGTCAGCTGCAACGTAGGACCAGGCACATATATGCATCGGTCCAAGTTGCCATACCGCATTAGCACAACAAGATGAACACCCGATTTATAGAAGTTAAATAGAAGAAAGATTGTGTATAAGGAGATAGTACAGGAAGATAGAATTAGTTTCTAGAAAGAAAGATATGAAGCGATTTTAATCTCTTAGTTTAAAGGAAGACAGAGAGTGTATACACCGACGCCATTGTGATCGATTCTGAGCCATGTCACCAAGAGTCTCCAACCATTGGTTACGATAGTCACGTGGACCCCGACCAGGCAGTCTGAATCTACCAACATGGCTCAGACCAGAAGTTAGTGACTTCAAGCATTGATGCCACGTTTTGGTTTGGCCGCCCCTAACTTTCTTCCAATTATCCCTATTACCGGTTAGCATTGGACGCCGTGATAATCGGTGTTCAGGCATACACAGCACGTGGCCCAACCATCTCAGTCGATGAAGATTCATAACCTCATCAACTGATTTACCATCATTCCCTAATACCCTGCGTCTAACTTTACTGTTACTTACCCAGTGATCCCAGCAGATACCCGCAATATTTCTAAGGCCACCTGTGGTCAAATACTAGTAACTTAGGAGTATCTTCTACTCTTAAAGGCCATGTTTCGCAGCCATACAGTAGAACGGAACGCACTGCCGCGCAGTATACTCGTCCCTTAATTAATAGACGGATATCTCGCCTTCGCCATAGATGACGTAGGTTGGCAAAAGCCAAACTTGCTTTTCGAATCCGTGCTGAGATTTCGTCACACACCAACCCATTAGGGCTGATCAAACTTCCAAGATAAGTGGAGTTGTCAACGCGTTCGACTACTTCACCCCCTATCCTTAGTCCAGGTGTTGACGCGGACCAGTCCTGAAGCAACAACTTGCATTTAGAGGGAGAGAAGCGCATTCCAAACATTCTGGCATTGTTGCTCAGTGCTACCAAAAGACTCTGCATTTTATCAGAGTCTTCACCAAACAGGACCGTTCCTCAAGGTCCTAACATGCCAGACAGGTCGGTTGAAGAGCGGTAAGACTAAAAGCAACAAAACCATGGTCCGAAGGCGAAGTCGTACTGCTGACTGTACAGAGGTATGACAGCAGTAAGGTGTTTCCTTCAGACAACCAGCATAACAGCGATGCTGCCTTCCCACAAGGAGGGGTGGGGTTAGAAAAGGTCAACCCTAAAAATGCACACCTCGCCTTATCCCACGGATATCCGTCTCCGGCGGTAAGGTCTCAACAAGTACGGAGCTAACACTAAAACTACTCATAAAAAGGTCGTGTGTGACCAACCTCAAGCAGCTGTCCCTTGGGCACTGCGGTCACGCTCTCAGGTCACTATGACCACCTCTAATCCAATTTCCTTTTCAGGTACGTCCAGCAGAACCCTTCCACGGTGTGGGCAACCGGGAAGTGATAACCGCCCTCATACCTCTAACAACACTCAAGACCACTGTATTCATAGTCAACCTCCCTCTTCAATTCCTATTATTCCTCCTGCATCGAATTTCTACACCAAACTTCCTCTTTTAGCTTCCTCCTCAAGTGTCACCACAGCCAACGATTCTAGTGCTCAAAACACTGTCCCAGGTCTACTGAAACCTCGCTCCAAAATACACATTGGAGCCTTCGGCGAGCGCACACAATGCCAAATCGGTCAGCAGGCTTTCTTGACTAAAACCTTAGAATCTCCTACAATTGATGTATGCTGTGTCTCCGAAACACACATACAGGATCCTCGTGTGGTCATTCACTTGACCTCACCTCGGCAAAACGGAGAGCCGACGAGATACACCCTCCGTTTATCTGGCGACCTGATGGCTAGTTCTCGTGGACTAGCAGGTGTAAGCATAGTACTAAGCATGAGGGCGGAACAAGCGCTATTACAGTGGATCCCCGTTAACAGTCGTCTAGGCGCTGTTCGGCTAAACGGCTCCGTAAGAACTCGGAACGATATAGACACACGTCGTTGCCTCTTCGTCGTTTCTGCCTACGCTCCCACTGACTGCAGTTCAGATGAAGTGAAAGATGAATTTTACAGAAAGCTGTCTGAACTTCTTCAGAAAGCTAAACGTTCAGACATAGTACTCGTAGCAGGCGACTTTAATGCCCAGGTAGGTAGCTTAAACGAAACAGAAAGACATTTAGGTGGGTATTTTAGTATTCCGGCACAGCGAACAGATAATGGTGATCGTCTGCTGCAACTGTGCTCAGACAATCGTTTATTTTTAGCAAACACAAATTTTAAGCATAAGGTGAGACATCGTCTAACATGGCGACCCCCTGCACCAAACCAACGATGAACTCAAATAGACCATATTGCCATCAGTCATCGTTGGAGAGGGTCAATAGAAGATTGTCGCTCATTCTGGGGTACCTGCTTGGACTCTGATCATGCCGTAGTACGAGCACGCATCTGTTTGCGCCTCACTGGACGCAAAAGAGCCACACAAAAAAGACTCATTAGAACCGAATTGAGTAGTGAGAAAGCCAAAAGTAGGTTCCGGGAAAAACTGAGGTCACACTTAGGTGGTTCTGTAAACGAGACTGACCCAGATGTTGCTTGGAAAGTTATACAAGCAGCTGTGGAAACAGCAGTGACATCTGTTAGTGATTTAAACCACAGGGTTACAAAGAACCAATGGATTTCTTCAAGGTCTGTTGCACTGATAGATTCTCGTAAACTCATCCCATCAGGTTCTGAACACGATGAAGAGCGTAAACAAATCAGATCTAGGTTAAGCAAAAGTCTAAGGAATGATCGTGAGCAGTGGTGGGCAACGAAAGCAAAAGAGATGGAAAAGGCGGCGATTATAGGGAATACAAGACAACTCTACAGACTAATAAAAGAAATCGGAATTAATAAATCAAGTGTAAGTGAGACTATTTCGGAAAGAGACGACACTCTCATCTGCTCCCAGTCCAGACGCTCAGAACGATGGGCGAAACACTTTAAGGAGCAGTTTAGCTGGCCTTCAGCTACTCTACAACTACCCTCTATTACCAGACAGTGTCTGTCATTGAAAGGCGTACCTCAGAAGTACATAAACCTTGTGAAGGCTCTTTACTAGAACACTACTAGTCGAGTGAGAGCTTATGGCGAACTATCATCTGCTTTCGCAACCTCAAGTGGCGTCGGCCAAGGCTGTCCACTTTCTCCATTTTTGTTTAACTTCATCATAGATCTACTGATGGAAATAACGCTCTCATCGACTGAATTCTCGGGTATTGATCTCCTACCAGGAGGTCCACTTATTGACTTAGAATATGCAGATCACATAGTCCTGTTTGGTGAAGACTCTGATAAAATGCAGAGTCTTTTGGTAGCACTGAGCAACAATGCCAGAATGTTTGGAATGCGCTTCTCTCCCTCTAAATGCAAGTTGTTGCTTCAGGACTGGTCCGCGTCAACACCTGGACTAAGGATAGGGGGTGAAGTAGTCGAACGCGTTGACAACTCCACTTATCTTGGAAGTTTGATCAGTCCTAATGGGTTGGTGTGTGACGAAATCTCAGCACGGATTCGAAAAGCAAGTTTGGCTTTTGCCAACCTACGTCATCTATGGCGAAGGCGAGATATCCGTCTATTAATTAAGGGACGAGTATACTGCGCGGCAGTGCGTTCCGTTCTACTGTATGGCTGCGAAACATGGCCTTTAAGAGTAGAAGATACTCCTAAGTTACTAGTATTTGACCACAGGTGGCCTTAGAAATATTGCGGGTATCTGCTGGGATCACTGGGTAAGTAACAGTAAAGTTAGACGCAGGGTATTAGGGAATGATGGTAAATCAGTTGATGAGGTTATGAATCTTCATCGACTGAGATGGTTGGGCCACGTGCTGTGTATGCCTGAACACCGATTATCACGGCGTCCAATGCTAACCGGTAATAGGGATAATTGGAAGAAAGTTAGGGGCGGTCAAACCAAAACGTGGCATCAGTGCTTGAAGTCTCTAACTTCTGGTCTGAGCCATGTTGGAAGATTCAGACTGCCTGGTTGGGGTCCGCGTGACTATCGTAACCAATGGTTGGAGACTCTTGGTGACATGGCTCAGAATCGATCACAATGGCGTCGGTGTATACACTCTCTGTCTTCCTTAAATTAAAAGATTAAAACCGCTTCATATCTTTCTAGGAACTAATTCTTTCTTCCTGTACTATCTCCTTATACACAATCTTTCTTCTATATATTACCACCACTGAATTAACTACTTCTATGAATCCGGTGTTCATCTTGTTGTACTAATGCGGTATGGCGACTTGGACCGATGCATATACGTGCCTGGTCCTACGTTGCAGCTGACTGACTGACTGACTGACTGATGGTTAGAGATCTTGAATGACATGGCTCAAAATGGTTTGCAATGGCGCAGGTGCATCCACTCTTTGTGTTCTTTCAAACTCTAATCTTCTGAATTCTTCATGTCCTTTATTTTCTTTCCGAATCTATTCCACTGGACTATACTCCTTAAATAACATCATCAAACCCTAATGTTCCCTATCACTACTTATACTTTCACTACCTCTACCACTACGGGATTTGAATCGATAACTGAATCTCTGTGCTAATGTGGTTTGGCAACTCGAACTGATGTACGTATGTACGAAGTTCCACGTTGTTACTGACTGACTGACTGTCCAAACCCACACATTTTGATGCTAACCAAGGTTCTCTGTTGGACTTGGTAATCACTCATGAAACTGAGGATATTGTCGACCTAAATATTCTTCCACCGTTAGTTTACTTACGTCCACGTTCGTACTATACCGAATAACAGTCCACCATGGGTAACTAAACCAGTCAAGAAACTTCTTAGAAGGAGGAAGAAGCGCTGGAATATGTTCATCTCTACTGGCTTGGAACAATACAGACCCAGTTATTGTAGGATCAGGGATGCCAGTAAAGCGTTAGTAAGACTAGACGATCATATGAAAAACAATTGGTTAAGGATACTAGATATAGTCCGAAACGGTTATTCTCGTATATAAAAAGGCGAACTCAGAGAAGCGATGGAATTCCATCACTTTTGATACAAGAAAGTCCGTTAATCTTGGCAGAAAATGATACCGAATAAGCTAAAGCTTTATCGGAATACTTCAGTAAAATGTTTTCTATCAGTAATAAGGAACGACCAACGATTCATTGTGATTGTGGTGGCTCGCTGATGGACCTTGTAGTCATTGCCCCCAAATGCCCTGGTATGGCCGAGAGCGGGGAGGGTTCGCCCTCCCTCTCGAAATACTCTCACACGGCCACGCGTATACAGCCTCTGCCAGGGAAGTCCTACTCACTGCCTTCTCGTGGCATTACTGTTGTTTACGAAAATGAGAGGACGAAAAGCGAACGTCCGGCGCTATAACCGGATCCCAATTATATGGTGCACATGGGCTCCAGTATCCTGAAGGAACAAATGGCGTATGAACCAACTTTTGGTCACCGGCTTCCATGGGGCCGCATCTCCTCACGATGCTCCACTGCCTTGTGGACTAGACCCTTGGGTCGAAGGCTCGGGGTGTGCCCCCCTAAGAAAACCACCTGCTTCGGTTTGGCACCCGGGTAGTATCTCAGCCCACACACTAAAACCATGATGATGAACAATTTGCTTATGGAAAATATTCCTTTCTATCTGATTAACATTGAAATAACTCGTACTATTATTATTATTATTATTATTGTTATTATTATTATCATTACTATTATTATTATTACTCTACCACGTCATTTATTCACCCTCTCTTATTCCTACTTTATGTATCCATTTCGACCTAGACAGCAGCTCGCCTATGGTGAAAATTCAGCTTTATCTAAACGTACTCGAGTCACTGCCTGGTTGAAAATTGTATGTTACCACCGAATATGAGTACTGAAGCAGTTTTTCTGAAACCACGTGCACCATTCAAACTGGCTGCCTTCAACGTTCGCACACTTATGCAGGTCGGACAACAGATAGGGCTGGCTATGTCTTTGGAAAGTCTTAATATTGACGTGTGTTGTCTATCAGAGACCCGTATTCAAGACTCTGGTGAAGTACTACAAGTTCGCTCCCCATTTGTCGCTTCAAAAAGCTTGTTTTATGTGCGTTTATCCGGGGACCCTGTGGCATCTTCGTCTGGACTTGCTAGCGTTGGTGTCGCACTAAGCGCAAGAGCTGAGGCAGCACTAGTCGATTGGATCCCCATTAACAGTCGGTTATGTGCTGTTAGATTAGAAAGTTCCATCAAAGTGAGAAGAAATCGGCGTGAGAAACGATGTCTTTTCGTCATCTCCGCCTATGCCCCGACAGATTGCAGTCCGGATGCAATCAAGGACGAGTTCTACCACCAGCTAACTGTTCTTCTCCAGAAAGTGCGTTCGACAGATATTGTTGTACTAGCCGGAGACTTGAATGCTCAGGTCGGGCGTCTAGGCACAGAAGAGAGTCGTTTAGGTGGCCAATGGGGACTCAGTCGCAGGACAGATAACGGGGAACGTCTACTGCAACTATGCACAGACCACAACCTGTTTCTGGCTAGCACTAACTTTCGGCACAGTCATCGCCAATGTGCCACCTGGCGTCCCCCTTCTGCATCTCTAGCCTGGACTCAGATTGATCACATCGCGATCAGCTACCGCTGGCGCGGTTGTGTACAAGACTGCCGCTCCTTTTGGAGTACCTATCTGGAATCTGATCATGCTCTGGTCTGCGCCAATCTTACCTTACTTTTCAGTGGACAACGAAGTGACCGCCACCACAGGATTGATGTTAGCAAGCTGGCTGCAACTTCTGTTGCTAGTAAGTACCGAACCGAGCTAGCTTCTAGGCTAGCTACCACTCCACCGAAAAGTATAGATGAGCATTGGTTGAAATTGCATGACGCCATGAAAATGGCGGGTACAGTCTGTTGTGGGTTCGCGAAACGTCCCGCTTACAAGCATTGGGTTTCTTCTGGTTCCTTACAACTGATTGAAGCCCGTCGGTCTACTCCGGGTGACCGTGAGTTTGACCACAGACGAAGGATGTTACGTAATGAAATCGGGCAAAGCTTGCGTAAGGACCGAGAAGCCTGGTGGTCGGAGCGTGCCAGTGAGTTGGAAGCAGCAGCTGCATCTGGTAATTACCGGAAGCTCTTCCAACTCATCCGAGCCACTGGCAGCAAGAAGTCTGGTGTGAGCGAAACAATCTGCGAGGATGACGGAACGCCAATCACTAACATCCATCGACGTCTTGGACGATGGGCAGAATTCTTTCAAGGGCAGTTCAACTGGCCTGCTGCTCCGGCAACATCGGTCAGACTGTCCTGCCCTCCATGGCCGGTGACGACTGATCCACCAAATGAGGCGGAAGTCTGCAAGGAACTCCAACTCTTGAAACGTTACAAATCACCGGGCCCAGATGACTTACCTCCGGCTCTTTTTAAAGATGGTGGTGACTTTCTGACTAAGGGACTGACGACGTTGTTTACAAAGATCTGGGAACTAGAGAGTGTACCAACGTCATGGAATGAGTCGATAGTTGTCCCGATCTTTAAAAAGGGTTCACGTTGTTCCTGTAACAACTATCGGGGGATAAGTCTACTTCCGATTGCGTCCAAGCTATTGGCTTCCGTCATACTTCGTAAGTTGTTCAGAACCCGAGAAGGATTGACTCGCGAGGAGCAGGCTGGGTTTCGTTCTGGTCGAGGATGTATTGATCATATCTTCACCCTCCGCCAAGTGTTAGAACACCGCCATACTTATCAAAGGCCAACAATCGTAGTGTTTCTTGATATCAGGGCTGCCTTCGATTCGTTGGACAGAACTGTTCTCTGGGATTGTCTATTGAAGAAGGGTGTGCCTGAGAAGTTTATTAACATCCTTTAAGCTCTATACACAAACACCTCAGGCAGAGTGAGGGCATACAACCACCTTTCTCCACTATTCCATTCGAGCAGTGGGGTTAGGCAGGGTTGCTCAATCTCACAATTCCTCTTCAACTTTGCCATCGATGACATTCTGGAAACAGCTCTGACGGATGTATATAATGGTGGTGTGGATCTGTTGCCTGGAGAAAGACTTCTCGACCTTGAGTATGCGGATGATATTGTCTTACTGTGCGAGAATGCCCAAGTTATGCAATCCGCACTTAATCAGTTGGCAATCAGTGTCCGTAGGTATGGTATGTGCTTTGCACCTTCGAAGTGCAAAGTACTTCTACAAGACTGGCAGGATTCTAATCCTGTACTCACTCTGGATGGTGAGCAGATAGAAGTGGTCGAGAAGTTCGTGTATCTAGGTAGCTGCATAAGTGATGGTGGTGGTGTGAGTGATGAGATCAATACACGTATAGTGAAAGCCAGAGCGGCTTATGCCAATCTGGGCCATCTTTGGCGCCTTCGTGATGTTAGTCTGGCTGTAAAAGGTCGGATCTACAACGCGACGGTGAGAGCAGTTTTGCTCTATGCTTGTGAAACCTGGCCTCTCCGAGTTGAGGATGTTAGACGACTTTCTGTGTTCGATCATCGTTGTCTCCGAAGGATTGCTGGCATCCAGTGGCAACACCATGTCATTAATGCAGAGGTTCGACATCGAGTGTTCATTCACAGAGACGATAATGAAATTGGTGTCACCATCTTGAAACACCGACTTCGGTGGCTTGGACATGTTCTACGAATGTCGTCCCAGAGAATTCCTCATCGTGCATTATTTGCCGACTCTGGGACCGGTTGGAAAAAGCGGAATGGTGGTCAGTATATGACATGGTGTCGTGGTATGAAAGAAAGCTGCAAAGGGCTAGCTTCTGTTGGTCCTTCACGACTACCTGGTTGGGGTCCGAAAGACGGTGTAACGCAGTGGCTAGAGACGTTATCAGATATGGCTCAAAATAGAAGCCAGTGGCGATCCTGCTGTAACCTTCTTTTACTTTCTTCATAAAAAGTGTTTGTATCTTCCTTAACTGAAAGATCTCTTCTGATTGTACCTTTCCGTTTTCCCCATCATTGTTCCCTCTCTCTCTCTCTTTTTTTATTTATCTATAGTTCCCCACGTTCATTACTTTTTTTTCTCTTTTCTCCTTCTCTTCAAATTATCATTGTTTTGTGTGGCGCATATATATTTGGTGCCCCCCTGTACCAATATTTATGTGTTCAAATAAATAAATAATAAATAACTTGTAGTCATTGAGAAAGGTACTGTTTTAAGGCTACTTCAGCATCTCAAACCTGATAAGTCCAGTGGTCCTGATGATATTCATCCTAGGATTATGAAAGCCATATCAGATGTAGTTAGCGATGCTGTTTGACATGTCTCTGAGGCAGTCCAGACTGCCCAGAGACTGGAAAGACGCTATAATAAATCCGGTGCATAAGGCTGGGAGTAGGGATTTAGTTAGTAACCATAGACCTGTTAGCTTAACTAGTGCAGTTGTAAAACTGATGGAAAAAAGCATTCGGATATCTGTTATAAACTATGTTGAAGGGCATAATCTCTGCTCCAGGGAACAACACAGTTTTCGGAGAGGCCTATCATTGGGCTGCTGCAAATAATCGGAATATTCCTATGGATGTGATCTTCGTAGATCTAAGTGAGGCCTTCGATAAGGTTTATCATTCTGGTCTTAAATTCAAACTGCAGCGTTTTTGAATCCATTGTACAATCGTAGATTGGATAGGTAACTTCCTCCATGACAGGAGACAAAGGGTAAGGGTTAATGGGACTCTCTTCTCGTGGGTACCTGTGAAAAGTGGAGTTCCCCAAGGTACAATCCTCGGTCCTCTTCTCTTTTTACTTTATGCAAATGAATTACCAACTGTAGCAAAATCATCCGTCCTACTCTTCGCCGATGCATAAAAATTTGGAGACATACACAGTATGTCGGATAGGATAGTATTAAAGGATGAACTTAGCTCATTGGTGGCACGGTTGGACAGGTGGTCACTAGAAGTAAATCCTAATAAGAGTGTGGTGATGCAATTAAATAACTCAGATGAATCGTATCACTATGCAATATGTGGATTCGTGCTGCCTAAAGTAAGAAACTATCAAGATTTAGGAGTCATATTAAGCGGTGATCTCAAAATCACTAGTCACTGTAAGGCTGCTGATGCGAAAGGCTATAGGGTATTATGGTCTATTCGTAGGTCTTTCCAGTATTTAGATGTGGAAGTGTTTAGATTATTACACCCGATTTACGTGCGACCACATTTGGAATATGGGATTCAATCAGAGAGTCATTGTTTCAAGTATTAAGCAGATATGTTGGAAAGAGTCCAACGACGAGGTACTAAGATGGTACAGAGTCTATTTGGCCTATCTTATGAAGACAGACTGACACACCTTAACTTATTTCCGTTATCTTAACGTAGAATACGGAGTGATCTAATATTGGCTTATCGTATACTGAACGATGACCTTAGTATTAACATATCTTATCCTTTCCTTCCATCTAGGACTAATAATTTGAGAGGATATTCGAAGAAAGTTCAAAAACAGAGATCAAATCGTGTACGTCTGGAGTTTCGTTTCTCGCACCGAGTAGTGAATTACAGGAATTCTCTGCCGGAACACGTAATATCAGCACCTTTTGTAGATATATTCAAAACGACAGAGGTATTGTTTCACGTTGAGTTAATTAACTGTTTTGATCGTAAATTACGCATCAAAACTATTGTTTACACTTTAATTGAATCTTCTCCAGTCAAAGTGATATTGTATTGAGTGTTTTGATTTTGCTTTTGTGTATTTATTGCATCGAAGCATACTTGGTCGACTTTTACTTGATTTATTTAGTCAAGGTTTTAGAATTCTTTTACATATCCTGTTTGTATCACCATTGTAGTTGATTTTCAAGATGGCCAAATCTGCTCATAAATGTGGAAAACCATATTGCTTATTCCCCGTGGAGGAAGGGATGCAATGTGACAAGTGTAATAAGTGGTTCCACAAGATATGTCCCTTTCACTCACTCAACTCCCTAGGGATTGGAAAAATGCTATTGTCAGTCCTATACTTAAGGATGGTCAGAGACAGATCGTATCTAACTACCGGCCCGTCAGTCTAACTAGCATTGTCATTAATTTACTTGAAAAGATAATTCGGGTTAGGTTGCTAAGCCACATAGATTCACACAATCTGTTAGCTCCTGAGCAACATGGATTTCGTGACAAGCATTCGCGCTTGACTAACTTACTTATTGCGACAGAGGGTTGAACAGAAGCCTTAGATAAAGGTCTGTCTGTCGATGTGATATTCATAGATTTTAGCAAAGCATTCGACAAGGTTTCACACTTGGGTCTTATGCAGAAGCTCACGAGCTCCGGAATAACAGGTACTGTACAGGAGTGGATAGGAAACTTCTTATGTGACCGCAGACAGAGAGTGAGGGTCAATGGGACGCTATTCGATTGGAAGCCGGTCAAAAGTGGTGTACCCCAGGGCACCATCTTAGGCCCTCTACTCTTCCTTCTCTACGTAAATGAGTTACCGCAGTTGCATAGGTCATCGACATTATTATTTGCGGATGGGGTAAAAATCTGGAGAACAATAAAAAGTGAAGCTGATCATCTGGATCTTCAAGCTGACTTAGACAATTTAGTTAGATGGGCTCGAGGTCGGGGCTTAGAAATCAATTCTAGGAAGAGTGTGCTAATGCACATCGGGCACGGCAATAGTTACCATTATACTATTGATGGTAAATTTCTTCCATGCGTTCAAGAACATAAAGACTTAGGAGTAATAATAAGTCATGACCTAAAAACAACCACGCATTGCGTTGTGGTCACTTTGCCGAGCGTTCAAATCCTTTGACGAGGAAATGTTTCGAATTTTATATCCCACCTATGTAAGACCACATTTAGAGTACTGTATTCCAGTAGCTAGCCCATGTCTGGTAAAAAATACTAACTCACTTGAGGGTGTCCAGCGTGTGGGAACAAAATTAGTGAAGGGTCTTTCTAAACTGCCTTACGATGAGCGTTTTAAACGCCTAAACCTCTTCACCTTGTCGTATCGTAGGACTCGAGGTGACCTTATACTGGCATTTCGTATCTTTAATTATGATTCGGGTGTTAATATGTCTTATCTTTTTGCTCCCCCCAGCACTGATAATCTCCGAGGTCATAGCAAGAAGGTTCATAAACCGCGAACCAATAAACTGAAAGTAGGGTTCCGTTTTTCTCATCGAGTAGTCAATGATTGGAACGCCTTGCCCGAACAAATAGTATCAGCTCCATCAGTGAGTATTTTCAAGGAGAAACTGAGCCTTCACTGGAAGGCAATCTGTTAGGATTAACAGGATCACTAACCTACTATCCTTACTACTGAAGACTGAAGACCGGAACTCCACAGTATTACAAACTGCAAGGATTAATATAGGTCGACAGACCTCCTATCCTTATGACTGAAGACTGCAGTCAATACGCTTAAAGAACTGATGAATATATATATATATATATATATTTAATATATTAAATCCTTTTTTCCGGTGACCAGAAATCAATTCGAAAAGAACCTTAGTTCTAGTTTTGAATAGTTTAGACTGGACTGTGTTTTAGTTCAATCAAGAAACACAAGAAACTTGACGAAATATTTATACTTCATAGATGGGAGTCGCCTTGTAAAACAAATAATGCCAAATGTATAGAGATGGGATTGATGTATGAGTCATGAATATACTAATTAGTTGCTTTGGAAAGATTTAACAAGACACATATAAACAGGAAACGTCCTAAATTTACTTTATTAAAGACATAGAATTCGGCAGTAAACTCTAGTAACGAACTCACTCGACCTTGACTGGAGAACCTAAAACAAATTTCGCGCCGTGACCTTTGAAAAATTTGTAAAATGGGCCAAATAATTCTGTATATACAAAGAGCATGGCTGAAAAGCAAGGTTCAGGGTTTTTCAGTATGTATTAAGTGTTTTTCAACTGTTTTGAAGGTTCAACTTTCGTGACGTTGACAGGATCAGGTTAGCAAAGCATCATAGCAATGAAAAGACAATTCTAATGAAGCTCACTTGTGAGCCTTGTTGAACTTTTAACTACGTCTGGGCGCTGAGCAAATCCCAAATAAGGTTCATCCTGAGAATGGATATTGACGCTCACTTACTGTTTACTCAATGTAAACTGATGCAGCATAGTTAACTAAATGTCATCTTGCATATTCTGCTCCTGTAGACAATGAAAAATGCTGATTATTAATATCAGCTTTACGCATTTAGAAAACAAACATACAGATGATGATCATCTGTTTTACCCGGACTATCTATTCAGCTACTATTCATTTAAGAGGTGTTCAATTAAACTATGGATTGTGAGTTTCGACAACTTCAAAGTACGGATTCTATTATTACAGCATCTCTTCCAAATAGTGTCTGAATTCATTTAAGGGTTTCAACCTAAGTGAAATTATCGGTTCAATTTTCGTTCTCACATTCAGAGAAATCTACATCATAACTTCTAGCATACTGATGTTGCTACTCAACAGAATTTTTATTTATAAAGAAGTAGCCTATATGTGTGACATGATGCTTAAATGCAGTCTGTAAGGTTTTTGACTACTGTAACCTGTTATCAGATATTGTTGTATTGGTAAAAACAGCGAGGTTTCATATTACTGGTAGAGATCCAACTTTTTATAGAAATGGTCCGTATAATAGCTTTAGTAAATCTCTTTAAGCATACCATCGGTTTACTTGGTCATGTGTTCCGAATGACCACAAGAAAACAAGTGTCACAGATACAATAACCGAAGTAGACGGTATTAAGATGGGTTTCACATAGGTCGCGTCCTACAAATGGAAGCAATTCAGAAGTCGTATTGTGGTGTGTGCTACATATATCGACATAAGTGGTATATGACGCTAGTCAGGTATAGAATATCTGGCAGCAGAAGGTCGAGAAAATTGAGAATGAATGGAAGGGAACAGTAAGCAATTGTTATGGAAACGCAGTTACAATGAAGTCCGAGACAATTAATCAACATTTTGTAAATGAAGCAGTGTAATATGGTTTTTCTTTTTCATCAAGCAATTTTGTGCTAAATATAGTCGGTTGTTCTCACCTCGCTTCTCCTTCACTACAGTATCACAACTACTTACAGTACCACCGTTGGTTAAAACCCATTTTCCACTATACAACCAGCATCCCTGTCCCTTTTGCTACAGTTATGATAAGGTTGAAAATAGATATTTGTCATAATGAGTCTTTTGATTAGGCATGTTCACTGCTGATTGGGAACTCAAACCTTCACTGGTTGTTTTGAAAATAGCAGTAACGTTATTAAATGATAATCATTTTGATGAAGTATGTAGTTAGGCAAAGAAGTGTAATGGAAAGAGAACGATGAAAATCCCTCCACAGACTTTTTTAATGGAGAGTATATTATTTATTTGTTACTTCTCCCTGTCATATATTTTAGCCTTTGTTCAGATCATGTTTGAGCTTTTATTATGTGATTTTGATTAAAAACTTATCTTTTTGTTACCTAATTTTTTATTGCATGTTGCCGGACTATTGACAGTGAGTGGTGTTTGACTAAGCTCAAGTTCATGGCGTGATTCAGTGTGACTGTTAACCATTCGACTGTCTGCTTGGGAAGATTTCTGGAATCCCTGCAGATAGATATTTGATCCCGTTTGTTAAAATCTTTTCACTGATTCTCATGTATCAAATCCTTTGGCATTAACTGTTTCTTCAATTGTTTAGCGCACTACTTTGCGCTAGGGAAACTTATGACTGTATAGCACAGGCTGTACCGTTTGATAATTTTGTATTGTTGATATAATTTGTTCTATTTCCTGAATTTGAACCGTATAAATTTAGCACAGAATTTGTGTTTTGATATCATTTAATAAGAGTGTCTCAAAAACGCTTGGCGAGCTATACAGAAGATTGTAGTCTGACCTATTTGCATACGTTTTGGTTCGTCAGTCCTACGTTCAAACCGAATACTAGTATTTCGGTCGTTACATGAAGTGTTCAACAAGATTGCGTAAGTTTTAAAATAAGAATTTGTAATAAATTAATAACTACATTAGTGTCAATATAGACAAAATAAAACACTCTACATTGTATGATTTTATAACTTGTCACTGGAAGCAGTGAGAGCAATACAGTCATAGAATCTCGAGTGGACATGTTCGAAAATGTGGATAATCGGCAAGTGCCCTGTATTTACAGTGGTGTCTCTGAACCATAAATCAACTTGCGCCACTTACAACACTGCAACACAAATTATGGAAGAATGCAAAATGATTATTTCATAAAACAGGATACTGTTAGATGAGCGTCAAACGTAACAGCAATGTTTCAGTTAAAAGTAGTCAGTCTTCAGTAGTACAAATAGGAGTCTAGTCGACTATACTAGTTCCTGCAACTTATAGTACTGTGGACAACAAAGCTTGCTGTGTGTCAACAGAAAGTGCTGATCATACGCATTCGGAAAAATAATTTCAGAAATTCACTACTGGTTGCGAAATATGGGACTTCAGACGTAGTTACGTTGATCTCGGCCTTTTAAATTTCTTAGAAAGTCTACTCAGATGGTTAATTGTAGGCAGTAGCAAAAGGTAAGATATATAGTGCTGAAATATGTGTTCAGTATGATGTAAACCATCTTTGCTGTACCCTAGCTAAAAGATTATTCCTTTCCATATAGATCAAAATAGCCGTCCGAACGATCATTTTCATCAGTTTTGTAACTACGCTGGTTTTGCTAATTCATCGTTAGTCGCACACTATATCCGGTCATCAAAGAGCCTAGGAATCGGAAACGCGCTTCGACCTCCAAGCAACAAGGTTTTCAACATGAACGCACCGGGAAGCCTGTGAAAACAATAACGGTTCGTGTCGATTCTCTCATAATCATGAACCTTAAAGACAGCCTTGATCTTCTGTTCAGGATGCTCTGGGGAGAGTTAAACAAGAAACCTGAATGAGTTTTTGATGGTCACACGGTTTACTCAGGGAAAGAACTCTAAGCATCAAAGCCACCCGAGGCTACTTTACGTAACATTCACTAATGCTAGCGACGTAGAGGATATCCCACAAGCTAGTCACTTATTGAAATCTGATGAGAACGTAATAACACTGCTTGACATACGGTATTCCGAGGTCAATCTTATCCGGAATCTCCCTAAGGAATCTCGCAAGAAGTTTTTCCGCGGAACAAATATCATTGTACAAGGTGTGCCGGAAAACAGGGGCTCTAGTCAAACAAACTGTGATATTAGGGAATGGAAAATCATCATGTAATCCTTGAAGCTTGAAAACATACTGACTAAACAAGTGATGAGACTAGCCAAGAAGACGGAGATTCTAGACCCTGGCCACGAAAGATAACTTTCTCATCCTCCCATATGGCGTCCGCAACTTTGGAAGTATAATCGTCTACTAACTCGAGGTGTCTAGTTGATGTTATCTACAGAACGTTCACTAGCTGACATCGAGTACGACAATCGTATGCCGGAAAGATTATTTCCTACTAGTAGTCTCAGAGTCACTCATATCCTAATTCTAGGAGATTTCAATCTTCACAAAGACAATTTCGCGGAACATACTTATATTGGAGGTGAAAACGCAACTGAGGCTCGGTTCTCCGGCCTCTTTGAGGATCTGGAATTATTCGAAAATATGAAGTTGGCAACTCGTTGAAGAAACAGTCAGACTCTGTCGCGCTTAGACTGGGTATTTACAAACGAAGAATTCCTAGTCGACAACCCCCCAATTCTGACTCCCCTGGCGAGAACCAATCACGCCACTATAGCCTTCAGTTTTGTCGGCAAAACTGAGCTAAAACACTTCACCAACAACAGGCACTAGAATTTCAAATGAGTGAAGGTGTCAGCTTTACAGGACTATCCACAACAGGTGGATTGGGATGTTCACACTCAAATTGATGCGGGATTTCTTACAGCACACACTCTTATGTGCTACAAAGTAGTCTGTTCCTCAAATTGTCCTCAAAATCTAAAGGCAACCTACAGTCATCAATAACTGAACTCTTTGTTTGACAAGCCGCAAAAGGCGCTGTTGGGCGGAATACAAACGGACTGATAACGACGGCGCATACAAGCAATACAAACATATAAGGACCATATTCACAGAGGCGAAAAGACAAGAAAGGCTTCGGTACCAAATAAAGCTTATCGATAAATTTATCTCCAATCCGAAAAGCATATTCCGTTGTGCAGCCTCTTCGTCAAGCCAAAACTGGAATTTCCCAACTGCTAAGTCCCAATCGCCTGACCGATAATGATGGTGACGCCGCAAACATTTTGGTTGAACAATACTCTCGGGCATTTGAACCGACCCACACTAACTACATTGACGAAAGCTTCCCCTGCAACTCAACAGGCCTTTCTGAAGTGAATATGAGCTCTGACTTGGTGTACCGAAACTACAGCATCTAAAAAATACACTTCTCCTGGCCCAGATACGGTTCATCCTGATATACTGAGAAAAGCAGCTTCAATCCTGGTAACACCACTTAGCGTAGTGTTCTCACACTCGCTAAGTCGAGGCAAACTACCAGAAATTCAAAAACTGGGTCACATCACACCAATTTTTAGAAGAAGTCGATGCAGCAAAGCTTTGATCTACCGACCGGTGGCCCTTATCTCTATACATTCGAAAATCATGGAGCCCCTGATATACGACGGTATACTCGCCTACTTATTATCCTTAAGCTTCTTTTCACTCCAACAGCATGGTTTCAGGAATGGTCATTCTTGCATAACCAACCTTCTGACTGCGATGTACAGATGGTCAAGCATCCTCAGTCGCAAGGGGAAGGTTGATTTCATTTACCTTGATTTCTAAAAAGCTTTCCATAGGGTCAACTATGTATGTCTTATCAATAAGCTCAGACGATTGGGTATCAAATCACCTCTAATTAACTGGCCCAATTCACATCTAAAAAATCTACATTTTAAGGTAAGTGTTAACTTCACTTTCTCTCAGGCTATGGAATACACTAGTGGGTTCCTCCAGGGTTCAGTACTAGGACTTGTTCTTTTCTTGATCTATATAAACTATTTTCGACAACAGGTGTCGTCAGATTGATTACTTTTTGCTGAGGATATGAAACTTTGGAGAGAGACACGCAACCAAGAGGATCTACTGGTACTTTAGGAGGATCTGACTTGACTTCAAAGTTGAGCACATGACAACAAACATATTTATCACGCGTAGTGAACTAGGATGAAGAGTTGGTAATGATGTAGGTAAATGAAAGATAACTGGAAATCTATGGCAATTAGAAGCATTCGAAATAATATACTGTAGCGGTAAATAATTCCCCAAAATCAAATAGCTCTGTAATGTTTTGACATTGGATGCTGACCACAGTTTTAGTGGACTCATCTAGCTGAAGGCGCTCCGTCAAGCATCCGCACCAGATCACGTGTGGGAACGCCGTGCTCGACATCTGCCGCAATCGCTAGCCAGATTGGTGCAAACGATCCTCGATATATTAATAGCTTATCAAATATATCTTCCATCTCCTCACTTCTGTCTTTTGATTTTACTTTGTGGGTGCGCTTCGTATTAGGTGTTACTGGGTAAAGCGTTGTCAAACTCCGAATACCTGTGGCATCTTCAATACTAACTAAGATTTGCCAAAATAGTGCGATTAAAGGCAGGTAATTCGTAATCAGAGTGCAGTCAAGTACAAAAGAATCATTAGTTCGTACAAATAACACAAAATCCTTGATCAACTAATAAAATTAAACTTGTAAACCAAGCTGTATTTTCGACTACTGAAGAGCTAATATTAATGGTGTATGTCAAACTCTCCATGAATTGATTTCTTTTTTACGCAAGAATTCCTACCTGAAATCGGTATACAGTAGGTTAGATCCGGTGTTATAAGTAAGAGATGTTATTTTACTGAAATTAATTAATTTTGAATATATTGTATGACGTATAGACATGTGTGAAATGTGAGGAAATGAATACATATCGGTCAAACTGTTACTGCATTGTATAAATCTGAATCATTTGTAAAGTGTTCTAAATTATTCATTCAGGCAATTATTCATTGTTACTACATGCTTACCTCTGATTCTAAAATAGTGATAACCTGTTGAATTCATCCTGATATAAAATCATTCGATTTAAAATCTGGAGTAATTCAGAATGGTAAATGTAGAGGGTGTTTAGATTGATCTGAATAGTGAATAATATGTCATACAATAATGAGGTTTCAGAAAATAACATTGTCCTAATTTATCAAAGGAACTAATTGAATCAAGGTATAATTTAGATTAACTGACATTACATTTCATAAAAAGAGTTTCCTGCTCAGACAGAGTTTCCTGCTCATAACAGATATTTATATACAAAAAATTAAATATTTGAAAGCTGATGGGCGACAATAAGGTGATTTTTCTTAATTATTAAACAATACTTTGTATAAAAGTTCGTCAAATTTTGAACAAATAGTTTAGTAGAAATTATACCCGAGTATGCAAAAGACATTCGATGTAAAATTTCATTTGAATAGTTTTAGCAATCAAAATTTAAATAGTTCCAATGTTTCATCCATCAATCTGGTCTGCATTTCTTTGGTAGTAATGTAATCGAAATCAACACTATCAAAAAATATATCAGGTATGAAAAACAAAAACAAAATCACATCAAAGATTTTTGCAATCATGTTTATTTTGTTTACAATAAGGATAAGAGATGATTAAATGTGAGAAAAATGCTCATAATGTGGAGAACGAGCGTCTGTATGTTGGTATCTGTGTGTAATTGTTATTAAAGATAGTGAGAAAATGTCTTTGTCTACGCTCAAGGACAATAGATCATTTATGTTTAGTGTAAATTTGTAATATAAATAATTATTGACTGGCCTATATTTTTTTTACATACATACAAATAAACTCGTTGAAAAGGATTACTTCCCTACATAGATTTTATTATTCAGTGGGTATATTTAAGTCTGGAAGTACATTATGGCAAAATAAACTAGACGAAGTATATGTGGTATTAGATCATTCACATAGTGAATTATGATGTTGGCCTTTAGATTTTCGTAAGATTGACGACATGAGTTTATCCACAGTATTTCAGTGGACAAAAAACCATTATTTTTCTCTAGACTTTTGTATAACTTCCTGGGCATTACGCGATTAAAGAACATTTGGGAACAAACATCCAGGCACTTAAAACATTCAAGTGGTAGTGTGGTGTGTGCTACTTATTTGGACATAAGTAGTATATGACGTGAGTACTGAACAGAATGTCTGGCAGCAGAGAGACGAGAAGATCGAACAATAAAGAATGAAGAAAGAATGCAATTTGTATGAAAATGCAAGAACAAAGGGATTCTGAGTTTTTTTGAGACAATTGATGAACAATTTGCAAATTAACGATTTAATATATGGTTGTTCGATTTTACAAACTAGTTCTGTAATTTATGGTTCAATACATTCCTTTGTCCCCAGCCGTGTTCTTGTTTACTACAGTAGTAACATTGAGTTCAGCTAAAATAAACTTATTCTGATTACCGATATTTACAGAATATTACACAAAATAAAACATGTAAGCGTTTTATCATGTAAAACATATGAGCATGTTAGAAAGTATACACTAATCTGAGTATGACATAAAGAAGCTGAGAAAACACGTAATTCAGTCAAAAAAGTTGACCATGAACATTTAAAACATTGCATAAGTAACGTAGATCTGACACAATCAAAAACTAACTATTACAGTAACACTAAAAAACCAATGAAAAATATACGGCATAAAACACACTATCCACTATGAATTACAAAGATAGTAGTAATAATAATTCTCACTTTGTTCTGATCGCTTATGAGGTAGATTATTGACATTATGAACGATATTTGAATTTACTTTCCGTCTTTGTGTCCACTAAATCTCTCCCTCACTTTGGTGTACACAAAATAAACAGTTGGACAATCTTTTGTGATTTTTTTAATACCTGATATATATTCTTTGAAAATTTTGATTTTGATCATATTACTACCGAAGAGGTCCGGACCAGATTGTTGGACGAAATGTTGAAATCATCTAAATTTCAATCGCTGAAACTATTCAAACGCAAGGCTCTCTATATGAATTACTTTATTCTAAGTTGTTATTGACTGAATTACTTTGCCTGTAAATTTTCCAGACTCTGGAATAATCTACCACAATCTATCCGTAAGATAAAATAACTCCCATGTCATTAATATATCACCTAAACAATTTTTGAACTATTAAACTTAGAACAATCTTATACCACATGTTTGTTCTCTACATTTTATGTTACTAATTGTATCAAACTGATCATGCCCGTAAACTGGTGTGAATTCTGTAATTATTATCTTCAGAATATGTAATACTCATAATTGTTTAGTGATCTGTTTTGTTTAATTAATGAAGAAAAAGGATAATCATTTGAAAATGTTTACCCTTATCATGCACTGATTTAGTTGGACATGTAATACCTTAAACTGAATACTATAATCTTATTTATAGTGTAATATGACATCCGAAATCAGAAACTAATCTATTATCATCAAGCTGTCATATGATTAAAGCTAATCATTTAAATGTCAACAATAAATTCATATACGATCGATTGTACGCCTTCATTCTTATTATTTTTACAGAAAAACCAATGTACATTAATTGATTTCAAAAAATTATCTTAAATTTTTTGTGTACTTCATTTCTGTTTTTAAGTTCAGTTCATATACATATTATTATGAAATACACTCAAACTATACAGCATACTGCTTCTGTATGATTACACTTCAAAAAGTTTTACTTTTAATCGCGACATCATTCAAGTATTTGAAGTGAACATTGAATAATAAACGAATTTTATTCCATCTTTACTAGGACTGAAAAACACTAACAAAATGATGTCGATGCACCAGAACAACTGTAAGTTACTTATTTCAAAAGATTGGATTACGAGGTTTCATTTGGTGGAATTTCTCACTTTTTAAAATGATCTACATTATTTAACTGCAAACGAATAATATATCTGTGTTTATGTGAAATCTAAAGTAAAATAATGTTATAATTACATTAGAATGAGTCAAATCCAGAAATACTCAGTGCAAAGAAACAAGATATATTGTAGTACAAAGAAATTCTGAATTATCGACAAAAGTAATGGTTGTAATCACACTAACCCAAGAAAAGTAATAGATGAGTAAATGAAATGTGGTACACCCACTTTCATAAATATTTCACTGAATCTTTATGGTATTTTGTTAAATGTATCAGTCGACTGTGACTATAAAGCCGTCATGATGAATTCGTTTTAAGCGGTTCAGAGTAAATTTATCTGACTTCTTTATAGAATGTTACAATGAATTTGTGTGAAAATGAAGTTTCATCTTATGTAAGTCTTCATGAACATCATACGTGAAAAAGTCAAAAGAACGTTCAGTATTAATAGCTGCTAAGTGTAGAGGCAAACTCTTTTAGAAGTAAACAAACGTTGTTTTATGTTATAAGTCATTGTAAATCCTTTAAATAAATCATGTATCTTGGAATGTTACACACGAACTACAAAGCCCATTACATCATTGATTTGATGAACTGGCAACCTTACGTACACTGTTCACAGATTATTTCTCCTCTTAGAAATTCAGACACAACCACCCTTGTGTTATTCAATTTACTACTAAACTTTTATTACTACCAAACAATGTTTCGATATACTAAATTGGACTGGATAAATCCAAAGTCTTTAAACTTGAAGAACAGTCCATCACGAATTCCATTGAGCTTTACTTCATCAGTTGGGGTAGAATAAAGCCGAGAAATCGCTTTACATATGGTGTACAGTTAACTAAGTGAACGAAAAAAGATGCTACGATTCAGTTAGGCTAAAGGATAATCTACTGTCCAATTGCCGGATGACTTAAAATATTCCAGGTAATATTGTTTGAATTACAGACCGTTGTAGCTACCTTGACGTGGTGGTCGGGCTTGCCTATCGTGATGAAGCAACTGAGCTATACTGGCTGGAACAACCGTTCCTCAAGGTCCTAACATGCCAGACAGGTCGGTTGAAGAGCGGTAAGACTAAAAGCAACAAAACCATGGTCCGAAGGCGAAGTCGTACTGCTGACTGTACAGAGGTGTGACAGCAGTAAGGTGTTTCCTTCAGACAACCAGCATAACAGCGATGCTGCCTTCCCACAAGGAGGGGTGGGGTTAGAAAAGGTCAACCCTAAAAATGCACACCTCGCCTCATCCCACGAATATCCGTCTCCGGCGGTAAGGTCTCAACAAGTACGGAGCTAACACTAAAACTACTCATAAAAAGGTCGTGTGTGACCAACCTCAAGCAGCTGTCCCTTGGGCACTGCGGTCACGCTCTCAGGTCACTATGACCACCTCTAATCCAATTTCCTTTTCAGGTACGTCCAGCAGAACCCTTCCACGGTGTGGGCAACCGGGAAGTGATAACCGCCCTCATACCTCTAACAACACTCAAGACCACTGTATTCATAGTCAACCTCCCTCTTCGATTCCTATTATTCCTCCTGCATCGACTTTCTACACCAAACTTCGTCTTTTGGTTTCCTCTTCAAGTGTCACCACAGCCAACGATTCTAGTGCTCAAAACACTGTCCCAGGTCTACTGAAACCTCGCTCCAAAATACACATTGGAGCCTTCGGCGAGCGCACACAATGCCAAATCGGTCAGCAGGCTTCCTTGGCTAAAACCTTAGAATCTCGTACAATTGATGTATGCTGTGTCTCCGAAACACACATACAGGATCCTCGTGTGGTCATTCACTTGACCTCACCTCGGCAAAACGGAGAGCCGACGAGATACACCCTCCGTTTATCTGGCGACCTGATGGCTAGTTCTCGTGGACTAGCAGGTGTAAGCATAGTACTAAGCATGAGGGCGGAACAAGCGCTATTACAGTGGATCCCCGTTAACAGTCGTCTAGGCGCTGTTCGGCTAAACGGCTCCGTAAGAACTCGGAACGATATAGACACACGTCGTTGCCTCTTCGTCGTTTCTGCCTACGCTCCCACTGACTGCAGTTCAGATGAAGTGAAAGATGAATTTTACAGAAAGCTGTCTGAACTTCTTCAGAAAGCTAAACGTTCAGACATAGTACTCGTAGCAGGCGACTTTAATGCCCAGGTAGGTAGCTTAAACGAAACAGAAAGACATTTAGGTGGGTATTTTAGTATTCCGGCACAGCGAACAGATAATGGTGATCGTCTGCTGCAACTGTGCTCAGACAATCGTTTATTTTTAGCAAACACAAATTTTAAGCATAAGGAGAGACATCGTCTAACATGGCGACCCCCTGCACCAAACCAACGATGGACTCAAATAGACCATATTGCCATCAGTCATCGTTGGAGAAGGTCAATAGAAGATTGTCGCTCATTCTGGAGTACCTGCTTGGACTCTGATCATGCCGTAGTACGAGCACGCATCTGTTTGCGCCTCACTGGACGCAAAAGAGCCACACAAAAAAGACTCATTAGAACCGAATTGAGTAGTGAGAAAGCCAAAAGTAGGTTCCGGGAAAAACTGAGGTCACACTTAGGTGGTTCTGTAAACGAGACTGACCCAGATGTTGCTTGGAAAGTTATACAAGCAGCTGTGGAAACAGCAGTGACATCTGTTAGTGATTTAAACCACAGGGTTACAAAGAACCAATGGATTTCTTCAAGGTCTGTTGCACTGATAGATTCTCGTAAACTCATCCCATCAGGTTCTGAACACGATGAAGAGCGTAAACAAATCAGATCTAGGTTAAGCAAAAGTCTAAGGAACGATCGTGAGCAGTGGTGGGCAACGAAAGCAAAAGAGATGGAAAAGGTGGCGGCTATAGGGAACACAAGACAACTCTACAGACTAATAAAAGAAACTGGAATTAATAAATCAAGTGTAAGTCGGACTATTTCGGAAAAAGACGACACTTTCATTTGCTCCCAGTCCAGACGTTTAGAACGATGGGCGGAACACTTTAAGGAGCAGTTTAGCTGGCCTTCAGATAATCTACAACTACCCTCTATTCTCAGACAGTATGAATGGAACATTGAAGTAGGTCCTCCAACTCTAGTTGAAGTTCAAAAGGCTATAGCTAATCTGAAGCGAGGAAGGGCAGATGGATTGGCCCCAGAGGTCCTTAAGGATGGTGGTCTAGTTTTAGCGATTAGGTTGACTAATATTTTAGCTAAAATCTGGGAGTTAGACGTTATCCCATCTAACTGGACACAATCACTTATCGTCCCAATATTTAAGAAAGGGTCAAAATCATCCTGTGACAACCACAGAGGGATTAGTTTAACTAATATAATATCTAAAATACTAGCTTCGATAATTTTCGGACGCCTAACTAAGACTCGTGAGCTGCAAACACGTGAAAATCAGGCTGGCTTCAGACCTGGTCGTGGCTGCATCGACCACATATTCACCATTCGTCAGGTTCTAGAACACAGGCATACTTGTCGGCGTCCGAAAATGGTGGTCTTCCTTGACATAAAAGCAGCATTTGACTCTGTAGACCCAGAGGTTCTGTGGCAGTGTCTGTCACTGAAAGGCGTACCTCAGAAGTACATAAACCTTGTGAAGGCTCTTTACTCGAACACTACTAGTCGAGTGAGAGCTTATGGCGAACTGTCATCTGCTTTCGCAACCTCAAGTGGCGTCCGCAAAGGCTGTCCACTTTCTCCATTTTCGTTTAACTTCATCATAGATCTACTGATGGAAATAACGCTCTCATCGACTGAATTCTCGGGTATTGATCTCCTACCAGGAGGTCCACTTATTGACTTAGAATATGCAGATCACATAGTCCTGTTTGGTGAAGACTCTGATAAAATGCAGAGTCTTTTGGTAGCACTGAGCAACAATACCAGAATGTTTGGAATGCACTTCTCTCCCTCTAAATGCAAGTTGTTGCTTCAGGACTGGTCCGCGTCAACACCTGGACTAAGGATAGGGGGTGAAGTAGTCGAACGCGTTGACAACTCCACTTATCTTGGAAGTTTGATCAGCCCTAATGGGTTGGTGTGTGACGAAATCTCAACACGGATTCGAAAAGCTCGTTTGGCTTTTGCCAACCTACGTCATCTATGGCGAAGGCGAGATATCCGTCTATTAATTAAGGGACGAGTATACTGCGCGGCAGTTCGTTCCGTTCTACTGTATGGCTGCGAAACATGGCCTTTAAGAGTAGAAGATACTCCTAAGTTACTAGTATTTGACCACAGGTGGCCTTAGAAATATTGCGGGTATCTGCTGGGATCACTGGGTAAGTAACAGTGAAGTTAGACGCAGGGTATTAGGGAATGATGGTAAATCAGTTGATGAGGTTATGAATCTTCATCGACTGAGATGGTTGGGCCACGTGCTGTGTATGCCTGAACACCGATTACCACGGCGTGCAATGCTCACTGGTGTTAGGGATAATTGGAAGAAAGTTAGGGGCGGCCAAACCAAAACGTGGCATCAATGCTTGAAGTCACTCACTTCTGGTCTTAGCCATGTTGGTAGATTCAGACTGCCTGGTCGGGGTCCACGTGACTATCGTAACCAATGGTTGGAGACTCTTGGTGACATGGCTCAGAATCGATCACAATGGCGTCGGTGTATACACTCTCTGTCTTCCTTAAATTAAAAGATTAAAATCGCTTCATATCTTTCTAGGAACTAATTCTTTCTTCCTGTACTATCTCCTTATACACAATATTTCTTCTATATATTACCACCACTGAATTAGCTACTTCTATGAATCCGGCGTTCATCTTGTTGTGCTAATGCGGTATGGCAACTTGGACCGATGCATATATGTGCCTGGTCCTACGTTGCAGCTGACTGTTTGAATTTTTAGTCGATCCTAAAGAGTATTAATGTACATCAATATGTAGAGACATGTTTAGATGCCAAACTAATTAGTACATTTAAGGGATAGACAATGAAGTAATTGAACAGATGCAATTAGTAGTAACATTTGTGAGTAAACTACGTTCACAGCACTGTTGAAACACGTACAGAAAAATTGTTTACTGCTAAAACATCGAGTTCGGAATATGTCTAAAAATTAGCTTTTAAAAAGAATCTGTTTTATCCATCTGAGGAAAAACGCGACCTTGAAAATTATCCTAGATGTCAGATAAATGATGTGTTGCGTCCATTCGAATACAGATAGGTTAACTGGACCGAATTAATTAATCACATGTAGTGAAATTAAATCAGTCAGAAAAGTGGGCAATAGTAATTGGATTGGATAGTAATGCAGTTGAATACTGTCTTACATTATCAGTAATTTAGAGATTTTTTCGTGATATTGTTTCAAGATTAACGCTTCTCGTAATTAGTAGCAACGTTTCATTAAAAGAAATTTTCCGAACGAATACTAGAATGTTGAGAACCTAGGTTTATGGCTTACTCAAGATTGTTTTAAACTTTTTTCCGCATCCACATTGACTATCCGTAGAGATATTGAAATTAACACCTAAATATTCAAATTAATTAACCTGATATATACTATAAACTTTTGACTGAACCAAATACTCTTCTGTTTTAGTGATAGTGATAACCAGTCCTTGACTTTTACAATTTACTTAAACGAAGAAAACTCAACTTTTTGTCATGTTAACCCTAGATAACACAAAAATTACAAGAATTACTTATTAATTTGAAGAAAAACTATAATAGGAACATTTACACACCCATTCTTTAACTCAGGGATATAGTTTATTCATTCACATCAGAAAGTAAGTTATAAATTATTGTTGAAATAAGATAATGATTGATAAACTTTGCATTTTTCAATATACTAATCAAATTAAACAATTATAGTAAGTGAGTAGAGGGAAACACAAAAACTAGGGGTACGAAATTTAATTCAGTCAATCAGGTTACGCCTATATACTTCAATTGTTTAAGAAAAAAAGAGGAGAATTAATTTCCAAACATATATGTATATTTGTATAACGTTAACTGGCCTAATTTAAAAATATCAATAGACCTATACAGACGAATATTTAGGGTTACAACCAAAAAGGTAAATAACAATTATATGCTCAGTTTTTATTAAACACTATAAGATGAGTAAATTTTGATATGTAGTTATATTTTATAGATTAGACCATGATTAGTTCACAACAACGATTAAGATAGTCGACCATTGAAGCAGAATTAAACATTTGGGTTGCAAAAATGCCATTGATCAACTAAAATTTAAGAGTAATAAAATAAACTCATTTATACTATTATTATTGATTACATATATGAAACTTCTGTCGGAGGAATAAACAAAATGATAGATGTATCAACGCCTGTACAAAATCACTGTATTTGTAGGGAACTGAAAACAAAATTATTCAAATGACTAAAACTAGTAAGTAAAATGAAATCAATGAATACTAGTTACTTTGAAATTCGAAAACAAAATGTGAATACTGGAAACAACAACCTTGTTATTAGGATTCCAAAATACTGTCTACAGTAATCACTATGATGGACTTTTAATGTTTAGTTTAAATGTGATGATTCGTTCTACAGAAAAACCGATGGCGTCATTACTCACACTACTTCCACCTGACAGCTTAATAGCTGTCATCAATTAGTTAAGTTTACAATAGAATTGAGTACATAGTTCTGATTCTTGAATTTTCTATTGAAAAAGAAACCTGACGGTGTTATACGTAGATTAATGTATAAAAAGTCAATCAGGAACACGCAGTACAAGAATGTCAAAAGCTGGGTCACATTGAAACAGAAGAGAGGCCTGGTTATCCATTTATCTAATAGAGCTAAACGAATCGGTACCGGTGATACGCTTAATTTAGGCTGTCTACTGAGGTTCATTGGTAAAAATTTGAAGTCGGAATAACAACATGAATATGTACAACAAAAAAGATACTTTTTGATGAACACTCAATTTAAAGAAAATACTGTGACGGAGATTAGTGGAATTCCATATTTTTAATCCTACGATTTTATTTGTCACTTCTGGACAAACTTCTCTGTCTTTAATTTTACACTAGCTTTGGTATGAATAATTCCTTTACGCTTTCTTCAGAAGTTTGTTCTTTAGTTGTATTGAGGCAAATCATGGCAACTTGGATCAGTACACATTTGTACCAGTCCTATATTGGAAAACTATTCTGAACTATGATTTACAATGTTACGATAGCTAACACTTAATCCAGCTTCATCTAAAACTTATTGGCAACAACGGTTAGAGTATATCTAATAACCTTTCATGTAGGTGAAGACCTCAGTAACTATTGAAGTGTTTACTAAAAACTACAGCATTACGGGAATTCACACATTTGCTATGTAGTGAATAATAATTATTTATAAAGCTATACATCTGTAAATCTTTTTTTAACATGGGATATATGAGATAGACTATGAATGAATAAAAGATACTTGGTTTTAATTATCAACGATAATTAAATCCAGAACTTGGTTGAAAACGGCATCAAACAATTATGTGACCACTGTCAGTAACACTTACACATCCAGGTAACTAGGCAGTACTGCAGTGTATCATGAGAGATCTTTAGAAAAACATTTAGCAAGCAAACGTCTACCGTAAAAATTACAAAAACTTACTAGCTTGATCTGTTGGCTCACTTCCATGTGTAAAAGCGTCATGCTTCTGCAAAGCATCGAGAAAATCTTCTTTTGACACCATGTAGGGACTTCCTTTCACAGTAACATTCGCTCTAATTATTAAATTCACAAAAGCATTGTCTATTATTTAGGAAAATGGACGACATTTCATTTTTTATGAATATACTTATGTACGAATTCAACAAGAATATAGATTTTAGTTGAACGCATCTCACAATTGAGTATATCCAAAAACTTGCAAATGGGAGGAAACAAGTAATCTGAGAAAGGTCTAGTGATGTACCGGTGAAAAATTATATGGGGAAAAGCTGCTTACCATCTGTACAATTTCGAATCCGATATAGATTAATTTTCTAAATAGGCATTAAAGGGTATGGACCATCCGAGGATAACTATACACATTTAGTTAGGTAGAAAACCAACACGTGAAATTTGAAGCTTGATTTGCCTGTGTTTACACAATGAGGCAGAAGTTTATGTGTTATGTTGGGATTAATAACTAGTAGACTGTTGACTAAGATCTCAGGAAAAAAATTCACTAGGTAATTAAGAGTTATGATGTTAAACTACGTTTTTGAAACCACCTAAAAAAAATCCCAAATATTTGTCATTGATAACAGTATCCGTAAAATAACTGGAGACTATTTTCAAGCCATCCTATAGTTTAGAAATTACAAATACTTGAATTGTGGCTAACAGTGGAGTGTGGGACAACCGTTTCATCCTATTTGGGACTCGTCAGCTAGATGCACCATTATCCCAGAGTTGATGTTTATATAAACTCGAACCCAATACCTCATGAAAAGACAATGTTGTGGCAATACTCCTAGAATGCACGTATGCTAATAGACATAAATTAATGACAGTCTACAATATCAACAAGAAGATACTAATCACTAGAAATATAAAGAAGATTTGGCTGTAATTATAAAAATATACATAGCGTGATTGCGATTGGCAGTCCGGTTTTTAAAACGTGTAACATCCCCTTATTATGGTCGAAATACAAACTTTTATAGGAATCAAACTTGAAAAAAGTTAGTGAAAGAGTCCAAGTCACGACAATGAAGCCAAATTAACTAACCGTATGATAGAACCAGCTTCAACTTTGGTAGATATCAGTTTCTGCCACTGTTCATGTGTTTGGGAGATAATTTTCGAGGCGAATTCCTTGAACATACAGAGAGGCAATGAAACAGAAGAACGATGTAAGTAAGTGAAAGGTAGCAAATTTACAAAACCATGAAGAACAAATTAAATTACTATAACTATTCATTCAATAATTAAAGAATCTAGAATATATGTTAATAACTTTATTGTTATCAAACAGCAAAGATATATGATTGAGATCATGAATCGACTGATGTTAGAGCATCGTTGGAAACCTGAAAGCACTGGACGGCCGTTTCGTCCTAGTATGTGACTCCTTAGCAGAGCGCATCCACGATCCCGCTCGCGGGATTCGAACCCATGGCCTTCAGTCTCGCGCGCGAACGCTTAACATACTGGACCACTGAGCCGGCATCCAATGGTGTTAGTGTCTAACATCAACCAATCCACGAAATTGCGCGACCATCTTCCATTGTACTGAGGTAGATACCTGTCTCTACCCAACACGGATTAGCTCCACTGGGTTCCAATCGCGCAAGCGGGATCGTGGATGTGCACTGCTGAGGAGTCCCATACTAGAACGAAACGGCTGTCCAGTGCTTCCAGGTTTCCAACGATGGTCTAACATCATTCCTTTTATGATCCCAATCGAAAAAATACAATTGGCAAAATAAGTTGTGTTTATCAACTCGATAACGCTTAAAATTTTAAGTAGTAACAGGTTCAGCAATCTAATTTTCTGAGAATCCATTCAGCCTACATCTCATAAAAAGTTTGTTACTACCTAAAGTAAATAACTGTCTTGAAATAATACTCGGTTATTAATGTGACTAAAATCGGCACTCTAGAAAAGTGACAAGTTACGTAAAAGTTTATTGACAGTTTGAAGAATACTTGTGTTAACCCGATGAGAATAATGAATGGTAACTGTTGAAATCTATTTATGTACTAATACCAAACGTATATTTTTATCGTATAATTGTTAAATAACTAAACTATTCATATTCGTGTTCCTCATAAGCTTTATTTTGACATATGAACTATTATTATACCATTTACCGTTCTTGAGTTATGCCCGGTTTATTAATTGGTCTCTCACATTCAGAGCCACTTTTGGCTAGATCTTGTACAAATGTTATTTTCCATTTTGTGGTACGATGTAGTTTGTTTGGTTTATATATAAACTCAGTATGTTTGAAATACATGATTCATATCGTGGAGGCTGAGATTGGTGTTCTGGACTAAACAGTCAGGGATAGGCAGGAAGAAGGACCGATAAAGACTATAGACTGCTCGTACGGATTTTATACATCAATGGTCCGGTCGGTAAATCACTGTTTTCTAGTTGGCGGTATAATTACATCATATAATAATAGGGCACAAGACCGCATGATATAACACTTTGTTTCACTGAAAATATCAGTATTTTGGCTGTTTTAATCAGATCAATTTTCACAAAAGTGATAAAGTCCTAAGGTGTTCTGAAACGGAAGTCTGGGAAAAGTAGATTTTAATGTTGAAATGTGTGACAACGATCTTTTGACCAAAAAATTCAACCATCAACAACTGGGTCCCTTGTGCAAGCATGCACCATCGCAAACCGACAGGTAGTATAACTAATCTTAACACAAAAAGTATGGTTTAAGATTGGGTACATGAACATTTACTTGGTCCCCGTGACTTGCTTACTGTCAGCAGTTCCGACAACAGGTATAAAAAATTGAATCCAACGGGGGGTTTTGATTACGTTCATTATGCAAACTGATATGAATTATAACAGAACCTTATAGTGTGAACAAACAGCATAGTAAAATAAGAAGACCGACGGTAAGTTTACTTTGTTCTTGAACTCTCCATTGAAGGCAAATGTATTTTCGGGCTTTCCTGTAGGAACTTTGTAGTACTTAAACCAGTCTCGTGTAGCCTACAGTAGAAATGGAAAAAATATAAACTTAATAAATTGCCGCGAAAAACAAGAGATAAATAGCAAAGATTATGCTATTAAAATATAAAAATGATAGTCCAGCTGACCACTAAACAGGCTATTCTTATGAACTAAAATAACACAAACACGAGTAGAATTTACATAGCACGGTAGGCAATGATATCCAGAGTCAGAAAACATTCAATTAAATCAATATTTCAGACAACAGTCTATTTTCTACTTATTATGACAGTGCTTGAAGTGCCAAACTCCTCATATTTGCAGCCAACTCATTATGAATTATTTGCAGAAACAAAAATAAATAAAAACTAACCTTTAGAAGTCCCGGCATATGAGTATCCACATCATGAATGTCTTTTTTGAAATAAAATTTTAAGTAAATTTGTACTAACCATTTAGTTTATCAGCCATTGGATCAGCCGCATTTATAACAATCACTTTCCAATCAGCTTCACCTACAAATTAAAAAGTTAGGTCACTAAGAGGTGTTAGCACTCAGATAAATTAATGGCAGCAACTACATACTAATGAAAAATTAGCGATTTGTTTCAGTGTGATAATTCCATAGACGTGAATGCATTAGTTATAAAAATCAATACTTCACTTGTCCATAGGTTACGTCCGAATATACTCAAGTCGCAAATTTTTAACAAGGTTATCTTTCATCTAAACAAGACCACACTAAAGCACGATGAATTACGGGTAAACACTACTGTTTTCATGGATCCCTAGCTTTCTGCTCAACTTGACGAACATAGATGAGAGTATTGTTGAAATATGATCACATTTGTATTTCATTTTCAGACTCGATGTTATCCCTGTGTCTAAACGTCAGTTTGAAAATTGTCATCTAAGCTCCAAACAGGTACAATGCTACACATGCTAGTTTAGGTCGCATTTTATTATTTATTTATTTTAACACATAGATATCCGTACAAGAAGGCACCAAATACATATGCGCCACACAGATCTCATTTGATGTGTGAGGGCTGTGATACTGCTCGGGTGCCCAAACCGAAGCAGGTGGTTTTCTTAGGAGGCCACACCCCGAGCCTTTGACCTGAAGATCTGATCCACAAGGCAGTGGAGCATCGTGAGGAGATGCAGTCCCATGGTAGCCGGTGACCAACGATTGGTTCATACGCCATTTGTTCCCGCAGGATACTGGAGCCCATGTGCACCATTGGTTTGGGATCCGGTTAAAGCGCCGGAAATTCGCTTTTCGTCCTCTCATTTTCGTACTCAACACCCCCGCCACGAGAAGGCAGTGAGTAGGACTTCCCTGGCAGGGGCCGTATACGCGTGGCCATATGAGAGCATTTCGAGAGGGGGAGAGGACTCCCCCCACTCTCGGCCATACCAGGGCATTTGGGGGCATTAGGTCGCATAAATTACTACATGTAAGTGACCTAAATTAACATTCCAAGTCTCACAAAACGAATAATGAGGTGTGTTGTATATAAATTTAGTGACACCTAGTAACAACGATTTTTTAAATAAATAAGTAAAAATGATAAAATATTTGATTACTTCTGTAAGCGTAATTAAGTTCCGAGCAGTGCGCTTTCATCAGTGAGATATCATGTGGTTTGATTTATTATTAGAAGTTTTATTGTAGTTTCAGAAGACGAATATTTTACTCTTATTCCTGGGTTGTTAAGCCGAAGGTTTGAAAACAGTAAGAAAAATTAGTACCAGTAAAAGAAGGGGGAACTGATGTAGTATCAATGTGAAACTGGTGCCGAAACTTCAACAATTTAAGAACTTTTTAGATATAATAAAAGGAAACTTTTGTTGAAGGTTAAAAGGAACTAAGAAAACTAACCTTCATCTACCATTGCCAATATACCTAATACTTTGACAGGTATTATTGAACCCGAGGGCCAAATTTTTGAACCTATTTCACAAACATCAATAGGATCGTTATCTCCTTTAGCTTTGGTATTTTCATCTACATGGTTTGGATCTTCCCATGTTTGAGGTAGGGCACCATAATTCCAAATATAACCTTTATGTGGAAATACATTATTTACGTAGCGCAGTTTATTATTTTTGACATCTTGTTTGATAGGATTCATAAGTTCTTCTTTACAAATTTCCATTTTCGCATTTGTCCAGCGAGGTATCTCAACTATCATATTGTAATAGATATTTGTATCGGTTAACAATGGGACATCATGGAAACATGAAATAGGAGACCCGCCATGAGCTAAGGAAGTGAAAAAACAATTAATAAAATAATTCCAATCTTCCAATGTGAGTGATCAGTAGAATTCAAACACTACTTAGTATTGATGGTAGTGATTAAGCTTTTAACTAACCAGATTGAAAATCTATAGTGCAATGTGTTTGATGAGTTAATAAATCAACAAATCCATAGCTGACTGTTTGACAATTATACCCACTTTATACTCTCATACACTTCCGCTCAGTCGTGACGCGTAAGGATAACTAAACAGTCAGTCAGCTGCAACGTAGGACCAGGCACATATATGCATCGGTCCAAGTTGCCATACCGCATTAGCACAACAAGATGAACGCCGGATTCATAGAAGTAGCTAATTCAGTGGTGGTAATATATAGAAGAAATATTGTGTATAAGGAGATAGTACAGGAAGAAAGAATTAGTTCCTAGAAAGATATGAAGCGATTTTAATCTTTTAATTTAAGGAAGACAGAGAGTGTATACACCGACGCCATTGTGATCGATTCTGAGCCATGTCACCAAGAGTCTCCAACCATTGGTTACGATAGTCACGCGGACCCCAACCAGACAGTCTGAATCTACCAACATGGCTAAGACCGGAAGTTAGAGACTTCAAGCACTGATGCCACAATTTGGTTTGACCGCCCCTAACTTTCTTCCAATCATCCCTATTACCGGTTACCATTGCGCGCCGTGGTAATCTGTGTTCAGGCATACGCAGCACGTGGCCGGATAACTAAACAGTGATACATTTACTTGTACCGTGCTAATACATGCCCCCAACTTTTAGAATATTTGGCTGTCAAAATCTTAGTTATTCAGTGACTACGTTATTTATATGTGCAAAATGACAGGTGACTCAGAAATGCTTGAAATCAAACAGACCAATCTGATGCATTAAGGTAAATTAAATGTACTACAACCAGTGATATGGCACAAAAAGTAAGAGCCAATCGAAAACGCACGTTTTCATCTACATTCCTTGCTAAACTAGAGGGACTACTTTGTGAATGTAAAAGTTTTTCTATTTTTCAAATGAATTACATATGAAAAATACTAATCCTGCCTGTTTGCACGAGCTTATCTCATTCTATTTCTTTAGAAAGCTGTTGTCCAGCTTTACTAATCGAACTATTCAAGGTTTTAGAGGTCGTATACTGATAATCAGAAGTTTTTATCCAGTAAGAAGCACTTAAGGTTTGCAATTATATGGTATTCGATAGCAATATAACGAAAAAATCTGCTTTTTAACATCTCACTATTATTCTCATATTTTCAAATACTTGTGAGACCAATCCTTCGGCTTATAATGTTCACGTATCAAACTTAATTTTTATTAAAAAGAAAACTGACAATAATTTCTTAACACTGAAATATGCTGACATGGCGTCCTTCGCGAAAAATTGGGTTAAGTACATCTCAATACACAGAAAAAACTCACTGAGGAACATTCTGTAAGATAAAGAGTGGGAAGTCCCACGTTCTACTGACATAACCGAACTCATAATTAAAGGCAACACAGCCGAGCCCACAGGTCGGAAAAAGGTTCTGGACATTGCGCCCTCCCAAACAACCTTGAAACAATAGCATATTAAAAAGTAGTTTTAGAATCAATTTTTGCGTGGAAAGAGTAGGAGGCTAAGTGACTTGTCTTAGTCCTGACATTGATGCTCTCTCAGGCGATATATGTTTCTTCTGAGAGAGTCAACAGATAGAGCTTTAATCACGTGTTGATTATTCGATGGGACATTCGATAGCCAGCTGAAAATTAATTTGTTCTGAGTGTCTTCGTAAGTTCTCTGTTTAAGACTACGATAAAATTGAGGGCATATCAGGTGCAAAAGTATCGCTAAGTAATTTAAAACTGTTATCAAGTCACTTCTGTTTCTTTTTCATGACAATGGTTTAGCCAGTAACTCCGCCTTTAGCTCTTCCAGAGTTACTGCCGGTCCCAAGCCCGGGTAAAGGAGGAGGGTTGGGCATGGGGTTAGCGTCCCCATCCCGTAGAAAACTAACTCGCTAAAAAACGCTAACCAGAAAAAATAACTCAAACCATTTAGACTCTGCCCTGGTAGTTAGAGATAATATGACGCTTCATGGTGAAAGCCGAGTTCCTTCGGAAGCCACGAGTCCGATGCCACTTCTAACAACCAGAGCAACAATTTTTATAGGTACATGGAACGTTCGGACAGTGTGGGAGACCGGGAAGACCAGTCAAATAGCAACGGAAATGAGGAGATACAACTTGGCAGTAATGGGAATCAGTGAAACCCATTGGACACAAGCTGGACAACAAAGGCTAAATACGGGAGAGATGCTGCATAATACGAGAGCATCGCTATTCCGGAAATCAGTTCAGTTGCTGTCCTTTTATCTTTTTCTGAAGGCTCATTGTCTGTTTAAGAAGAGGCAGTACCTGAATTTCGGACGAATGGATACTGTACAAAAAGTCAAAACTTTATAGCGCCGACATGGCCATAAGCCCACCTTATTGACTATAGGGTTCTACAACATTTGGAGGTCATTGCAACGCAGTATACAGTATTTTTATAGTCTTATGTAACGATGACTCTCAAGTCTGGACAACAGGTGGCTCAATGCTATTCACTGTGTACGTATTCGCACTTGTCAGTAGCTGCCAAAATTTTGGACCATTCAGATAATTTTTGTAGATCATTTTGAAACTTCAAACCATCTTGATATTTTATCACTCCTCGTATCTCTGCGCCGTCCGCACATAAAATAACCGAATTTGTGAGAATAGGAAGGTTAATTTCATACAAGAGGAATAACACTGCCTCCATAACAGTACCCTGAAGCACTTCCATAAGCACAGTCTCCCAGATGGACAAAGGTAACTTCTCCTGTACATTTTCTTAATCTCCGGATAGGAAGTCTTTTATAAACGTTAATAAAATGCTTCAATTTCCGATATTGCTCAACCTGAATAAAACCAAGACAAACATTAATGCAGAGTAACATGAACTGAAATTATTTCATGGGTTCAGAAACATATTAGATAAATTGGATGATAATTCTCAAGGTTATGAAGGGTTTGCACAATATTTCTAGAATTAAATGATTGATAAGATTGGTTGCATAATAATTGAGCAGGATTCGAAGAGTTTGCCTAGGTTAAGAGAATGAAGTTGAAGATGTCACAGGTATTCGGATTTTGACAACGCTTTAACCAGTAACACCTTCTAATATGGAGCGTACCCACCAAGTGAAATCAAAAGACAGAAGCGAGAAGGTTCAAAGATATATTTGATAAGCTATCAATATATCGAGGATCATTTGAACTAATCTGGCTAGCGGTTGCAGTAGATGTTGAGCATGGCGTTCCTACACGTGATCTGGTGCTGATGTATGATCGAGCGCCTTCAGCTAGATGAGTCCATTAAAACTGTGGTCAGCACCTAATGTCAAAACCTTAAAGAGCTATTTATTTTGGGGATTTATTTACTGCGACAAAGTGATTAGAAATGTATGATTGAGGGGGTGATTTTGATGTATGTAAAATAGGAATTCGGCAAGGGAAGACCACATGACAAAATGAACAGTTACAAAATAAAGATAATGACGAAAAGTGAGTTTTTAGAGTATCAACTTTATCCTCGTGCGTTTTGTTAAACAGATTGTGTAGGTTCATAGTATTGGACCCAGAGGGCTACCCATGGCTACACCATCAATTTGATGGTACAACGCTTTGACGAATTGAAATAAAATATTTTTACACATTTGGATATGATAAAAGATATGTTTAATAATATGTGGCCATTGTTATTTTGTAGAGTCGGGTATTTATGTCAACTTCACTGAGAGAATAATGTCGTGTCATCTGTGTAGTGGAATGATTTTGAATTAGTTTCTAGTGAAAAACAGCTCCCGAAATAGAACTCCAGAGTCTTGCGTTATTTGTGATAAATTTGAGTTTTAAGGGATAATGCTATTTGAAGTTACCCAATTAGAACTTGGGACAACACGGAGTTCGACACTTTCCCTTCAACAATGTCAGATCAGGCGTCTAAGATTAGTCCATACGCGCCTCTGATCATTAATGTTATGCCATCCAGTACTTACTGTCTCCGTTTACGTCACCATCCAAAAACTGTGCTGAGAGACATTATTACTAGTACAATCAAATTCTGTTGTATTGATAAAACTTTTAGTTTGTATATCGCAGGGTTTTTGTCCACAAAATTAGGATTACTTTAATTGTCATTGATAAGTCTTGCAATTTGAACGCTATAATCAGTTACTAAGCTATTCTTGTACCCTCAAGCTAGAACTATGCAGCGACCTGAACACGAGAGAGAAGGCGCAAAGTATGCGAAACGTACTTTACTCCAAGGTTCATCCTAATACAGAAAACATAGGGTTTTCATAATATTCTAAATGTTCTTTGGTTGCTCGAAGATACTGCAATGCTACTAAACATAGTAGCGGTATAACAATCAACCAATCAGATTCTCTATATGTGACGTTTCTCACACTTGACGTTTTCTGGCTAAACTCCAAGTGAACGCTGATTGGATGAAATGCTTCTTAATGTTTCGTGAACCTTGCGTGTCTTTTGCGAGAATTTTTCTCGATCATCCCAACAGTTTTGATATGAGAAACGGATCGTGATATAATAGAGTTGTATTATATGCGCAGTGGTACATTCAAGTAATATTAGTTCTATCAGACGTTGTATGTTTGTTGTTTTTTAATGCTTTTTAATAAATAAAAGTAGGAATTAACTAGCATCCTACATTGAATGAACGTAAAACACTTCGTCATGGCTTTAAAAATACAAACGATTAGTATTATTTACGTAAACATAATGAGTAGTTGAATGTCTTTTAAAATAGTAATCGCTAAGCCATAAAACCAGGTGAAACGCCAAATAAGGTAAACATATAACATGAAATGTAGGGGAGGCGACATGTAAAAATGTTCAGCTTCCTCAAGAAAATCATTTATACGAGAACATTCGTAATTCGCCGAACAGCTGGAAAAAATGCTGTTGTTGATGCAATTGCTGAATATGGAAAAACTCAACCTATTTTACAAAAATTAAACTGGGCAAATGGTCAAAAAGTTACTGAAAATTTTACCTAGATGGTGATTTCAGCGAATCATTAGGATTTGTGAAGTGATTTGTCAAAGTTTATAATTGCCTTAAGTTTGTGCTTCTCTCAATCTTATTGTAGGGTTGGTTAAGCAAGACCTTATTTAAATGGTTATATCGCCATAAGAGTTATTCTATAAGATGCTGGCATGATTTATCTCACTTGCTTTTACATTTAACAGTCTTCTAATTAGTGTCTAATACCTTGAAGCTCACCCAAAATGGGCCGTTCACTTTGGTGCCAGAAGAGTAGAAAAGAATCCACAGCAGATGAATTACGTCGAAAATTTCTTACGAGTTCAATGAGAGACATACATAACTTTTGAGCAGTACCAGTAAAATAAATTTTTTATTAATTGTTGTATGTCAGACAGGCTGCGAAATTATCCCAGTGCTCAGCTTAGCTTGGTGAGTAGCATCAGTGTTTGACTAAATAAGATTTCACATGAGATTAGTACTTAATAAATACTGTAAGTCATATGGTTTCAACAATCTACTGAAAACTTTTAGGTGCTAAAAAGAATTAATGCTTACTGTCAGTTAGAGGGAGTATAAATTCACTGAACTTTCTTAAAAAATGAACAACTTATTAAAGTAAGCAGTATGTTATCTCAAATACATACCCGATCATTGTGAATTGAATTTAGTTAGCAATAATTGAGAAACAAGTACAGACTGATCGTTGTGATCTACTACGTCACCCTGCTAGCCTCCTAATTATTTCAGATAGTTGTCTTATACTTTCTTTTCCTACTGAAGTTTCTACTGAAAATTATCCTAGATGTCAGATAAATGATGTGTTGCGTCCATTCGAATACAGATAGGTTAACTGGACCGAATTAATTAATCACATGTAGTGAAATTAAATCAGTCAGAAAAGTGGGCAATAGTAATTGGATTGGATAGTAATGCAGTTGAATACTGTCTTACATTATCAGTAATTTAGAGATTTTTTCGTGATATTGTTTCAAGATTAACGCTTCTCGTAATTAGTAGCAACGTTTCATTAAAAGAAATTTTCCGAACGAATACTAGAATGTTGAGAACCTAGGTTTATGGCTTACTCAAGATTGTTTTAAACTTTTTTCCGCATCCACATTGACTATCCGTAGAGATATTGAAATTAACACCTAAATATTCAAATTAATTAACCTGATATATACTATAAACTTTTGACTGAACCAAATACTCTTCTGTTTTAGTGATAGTGATAACCAGTCCTTGACTTTTACAATTTACTTAAACGAAGAAAACTCAACTTTTTGTCATGTTAACCCTAGATAACACAAAAATTACAAGAATTACTTATTAATTTGAAGAAAAACTATAATAGGAACATTTACACACCCATTCTTTAACTCAGGGATATAGTTTATTCATTCACATCAGAAAGTAAGTTATAAATTATTGTTGAAATAAGATAATGATTGATAAACTTTGCATTTTTCAATATACTAATCAAATTAAACAATTATAGTAAGTGAGTAGAGGGAAACACAAAAATTTTCTACTGAAGTTTCCAGATCTTCCACATATTTTCGTTTGTTACCTGTAATACTTCTCTTTACTCATTTGTTTGCTTATGTATATTAAGCTCATGTCATGGTCTTCTCTGTTCTTTTTTTGCTGTTACTGGCTACTGTCTTCTATTTTTTATTTTCTTGAGTCTTAACTAGAATATCTTATAAATTAAAGGTTTTTGGTAAACTAACAATACTATGTATACTAAGGAAAGTTATACAAATGCATATTATCTTACATTTTCTATGGTTCTATTGATTTAATTAATAAACTATCATAGATACCATTGCTTTAGCACTTTTATTTTCACTGAATTTATGCAAATACCTAATTTTCTTTAAAATACAGGTCTATAAAACTAACAATGAAATGTCTAGAAAATGTTTTTTATTTAAAAAATATAATGCACAAAATAATTTATGTCATTACGCGGACTCATGATGGTATTGCTTAATTTAATTAACTAAATCATAGACAATTATTTAAATTAAACTGACGGCAGTTTATTATAAAAGTACTTTCATCTAAAACTAAAATTTGCAGACTTTTATAATTAAATGTTCTTAGTTAGTTGTTAACGATTTATTATTTTTTAGAAAAATGAAGCATTATAATTGGTATATACAGCTATAAATGACCAAACAAACAGTTGAATGTTCAATGTAGCTCATTTACATTCTAACTAGTATAAATTTTAATTTTGTGTGTAAAATGTGCGGGTTTGTAATTTTTTTTTAATGTATTCATATTTCGGAAATTTATAACAAACATGTTTAAGTGATGGGTATAATCAATTTAAAGTAATAAAAACAATATTCTATCAAATAAATTATATTTACAAAAAACAACTTGATTGTTTGCCGTATTTCTTAGCTAAAAACCTATTAACTAGTTCAGATTTATACAGTTTGAAATTTCCAGAGTACTATTTGATTTTGTTTGTTGTTTTGAATAATTTCAGTGCTTACAGGTTATTCATGGTGTTCTTGCTTCAAATGACTTATGATCTCAATTATGAAAATTACTATAATATCCACAAAACCCTTCTGATATTAATCAGTCATATTACAAAACTAATCAGAGTTTATAATTGCATACCGAAAGATTAGATATGAAATAGTTTTGGGAAGATTTTATTTTGATTACACTACATTAAAAGATTAAATATGAAATAAGTACGTAAGGTAAAAAACAAACTCAAAGGAAATGAGTGGAAATTTCATCAAATAAACAAGCAAAACTTAAATGCATGTATTTAATGTGAGTTTAATGAACGATGAAGTTTTAACCTTCATGAAAGCAATTCACTCGAAGAATATAAAATTGTTTTCAGTAAATTAATGCAAATGGTACTAAGTTTTAAACTTGAAAAGTTCGAGTTATGCTAGGTCAGTGAAAGTTTACTTGCTAATCTTAATTTTAAAAAAGTTGAAGAAGTCGGAAATAAAACTAAGTAGTATGTGACACCAATAGAAAGTGGAAAACTTACCAGCAGAAGATTGAGAAGATTCAATCAAAAAGAACAGAAAGGGAAACAGGAAGTATTAGTAATAACAACAGTATTGAAAGTATCATGAAGCATGCAAGGAACAACTGAAGGATGATGTATAAGTTATGTATTTTATGTACAGTTTTCAAATTTTACATTCAAATTTAAATTGGTATTCCCCACCTGAGTTCTCGTTCATTATATATATATATATATATATATATATATATATATATATATATATATATATATATATATATATATATATATATATATATATATATATAATAAAAATCTTCTAATAGCTCAATACCATGTCAAAAATACAGTTTATTTATTATCTGTACAAAATGTCTGCCTAAACATATGCATTTGAATTTCGATATGTAATCCAAGGTAATGAAATAGCGTTCATATTAGACCTGGTAAATATATATCAGACGATAGAATATACGTAAGACCGTTAAGTCGTATTCAGATTTGGTTAGTTTATAACTAAATTAGTGGGGTCGGATTAAAAAGTCGTGTAATCGATTCCGCATTATCTAAGTGACAGAAATAAGATTTGAGAAATCAAATGAATTCTAGTTATTTAGGTACCATTTTCGTGTACGAGTAGACTAAAATATATATTGTAAAAGTGGATATCAGGATTAATGCTTTCTCATCTGATTGTTTATTCAGTATATTTGCTTTATTAGGTTCATATTCATTACGCTAGTGGTTGTTACTAATTCATTTTTTAAAAATAATTTAGCTATATTGTAAAAACTCAGTGGCTTATATTATGTATATAAAAGTGTTTTAATTTCGAGCTATGAATCTTCTTGCATACGTAAAATTCTTCATATTTACCTGTATGTACTGTAACTAGAGTTGGTCAAAGTAACTCTTGAAAAATCTTTGTCTTGCATTAAATACCGACTTGTGAAGGCTAGTTTGCGCTAACGTTCTTTCATATGTTCGTTGGTTAATGATAGGCTGTTTTAATATCTAGGTACTGTAACCAGCTCCTACTTAAGTATTGTGTGAGTAAAATGTATGCTAAGGACTAGTCAGAGAATGAGAAACGTTTTCCTAAAGTGAAAATCATTCACTCTCTGTAACTAAATATATTTGACCCAATATTATGAAGAGTATATAGACCCGTATTAAAGGAATGATTATGAAAACTTTCTCTCGGTAGGGACTTGGATAAAAACTTATATGAACTATAGGATTTATTATCTGTCTTCATTAATGGCATAGAAAATCACGTCAACTAAAACAAGTTAATCAGTAAGTGCCTTGGTGCACGCTGATTGGCCAATTCTTATCCAATCAGCGCTAGCCGATACTTGGAGAACATTCTAGAAATCTCATGTAAAAGTACAAACATACTAACGTTTTTCCTAGTGTTTCTTAATACCATTTAACCTTGTCATTTGGAATATAATCTCTTCCCTGTTCAACAGTGTTCTGATTTGGGGACTTGTCGAGTGAATTGGTGTCCGAGAATACTAAGCAATAGGAATAGCTGGGTTGTAATAAGAGAGAATTGTAACAGTAAGGAAATTTGATTTTGATTATGTTATGCAATAAGCTGTAGATTTATTCTATCTTACAATTCTTTTTATGAATATCTACATTGTATCTTTTATTTAAATAAAGAATAACGGTACAGGTTTCCAGTCCTGGGGTGAACATCGACTCTGGGATGCAGGTACATCTAGCTGACGAGTCTCAAATAGGACGAAATGCGCGTCCTGGATTCCATTGCTAATCATCATCCATCTTTACTCACAAAGAATGTGATTTAAGGCTATATCGAGTTTTCTAGAGTACATTATAAATTAGTATATACTAGAAACTAAACTATTTTCAAAACTAATCTCATTATAAAAGATGTTTAAAAACATATTTGATTAATAAATGAATAACTTTTATGACTGAATCATACCATTGAAGTTTGCAGAATATTTTGGGGCTCGTTTAAACAGTTATCTATCTTAAGAGTAATATTTTTATTATTGGGCTGACATCAATTACAAAGTTATTGAGAAACAAACTATAGTTCAAAGCTGATCCCCCAAAACGCATATCTTCAGTTAATTAGTTTTTAGTACGACCAAACAATTTATGGAAATGGAAAAAAATAAATTTGGTGTCACCTTTTAAGCTTACAAATTGTCTTGGAATTAAATATTTTCATTGTCTATGTACAATCCAAATGATTGAAAATACATATAAATTTGTAGATAAAAAACTTAGTTGTGATAAACGATGTCGACTTGTCAAGCAGTCTATGGTCGATAGTTATAGTGAGGCGGGTGAACTGTGTTCATCCAAGGCGAATCAGAATTGTATACGTAAGGAGAAAAATTGAAGAAAATACATTAGTTATGTAGTACCTACGTTTACTGGGAAAATAGATTATCTAACGAAGATAGTGGACATAATAGTCATTTCATGGTGAGAGGATCGTTAGTTATGTCTATAACAAAAGTTATAATAGTAATACAGGTTCATCCTGGGGATCTCTTGAAGCCATCGCAGTCCACGTTCGGAAGCGCAAACTTTGTACTCGAAGGAAGTTCACACACCTCTTTCTAGCCTGGCGACCAATGAAAATCATGGGAGAATAAGTCTAAACTTGCAAATTTTCTGAAATTTTCATTCACTTGAATGTTTTTACATAGTTTTAATATTTGCTTATATTCTTACTTAAGTTTATAATTATCAGTCCTTCAGCTGAACTGTTCAACTGTTATTATTAGTATTGAGCTTCTTATCAAGTATTTTATCGGTGTATTCTTAATCTTGCAACTACATATTCAGATTTTCTAGGACGTAACTGTTATTTTTATTTAATTTCCTATCAAATATTTTATCAACTCTACTATTATTGATCCTTAAACCATATAATCCAATCTGTTCATTTATTAATTATTATCTTTGAATATTTATCATTTTATCCACTTCATTTAAATCTCTTGTTAAACAATTATTTTCATAGACACTTGAATTTCTATTTTTATTAACACATTTATTTGATATATATATATCCTATCCACACACAAACAACCCCAATCACAACCTGGAACAATCATCAAATAACGCACCTCGCTCAACCTGTCCAACGATAATCATTATTTAATAACACCTACACACCACACAAAACAACTACCATTTTCACCAGGATGGAGAGGTAAAATGAGGTAAAAACCGAGATCAGAATGAATGAAAATCAAACCACACTCATGGTGCAATGGACGATCTGAAGAATGGATTGGCAAACGGACGTTGGATAATTCGATGAACTGATCGAAAGTATTGATGGGTGGTCGGTTTGTGTTTTTCATAGATGTATGGAAGAATGTATGCATTTGATAAACTGATACATTATATTAGTATAGACCTATGGTGAAAAAATAACTGAAAAAGAAATATTTCTTCGCTCTATTGGTCTTATTAGTTAGTGACTGAATGAGACATTTCTCACCATACAATATTTTAATTTAAACACTTACCACTGTGACTCAATTTCGCTTTCGTGTTACCTAACGTTATCTAACTATCAATCAATAAAGACATATTCATCTTATAAATATCGCTGCTCTGTATTACTATCATTTGTTACATTTCCGATTACCGTTCACTATGTGTTTTACCATCTTTTTTTATGAGTGACTACATATTTGCTGTCTTTAAGTCCGTCTTTTTATCACGTGCTTTATTCGCCAATCGAAATACGACCAAACAATGACGTTCAACCGGTATGAGCAGCCTAGCGTTCTTGTTGGTCCTTTGTTAGTCTAGCCTGTCCAGTTGAGTCATGAACGCTAATAACAGTTCCCAATTTAATCTTCACAAGGATATAACAATATTTAATTAATGTTCTAGTACTAATCATATTAATTTGTGATTTAGAAGTAGATCAAGTTTGAGGAGGGAATTAAACTTGTTTTGACGATATTTACGTTCAAACGTTAATTAGATAGTTTGGCGTGACTAAAAAAATATCTACACTCCATCTAAGTAAACTTATGAAAAATGTGGCAGTTAAAACATACATTTTGATATCTGTTATTTATGTTAAAGAAGAAAATAATTCATGAAAAAGTAGCATTTACGATATTACTTATTATGAAATTTAAGTAATCAAATTAAAAACTCACGAATAATAAATGTCAATAATTCATTTATTGTTATTTACTTAGTCGGTTCTAATACGTACTCTAGAATGCGAATTAAGTGAATTTAGACTACCGTAAGATATACAAGATCATACGATGAGCCTAGGCAAAATGTAAACTAATAGATTTGTGAATTCATTGAAGTTAGGTGTTAACACCGTTGGAACCTGGGTCAATGCTCTAGAGGTTAAGCGTTTGCGCTCGAGATAGGTCTGGGGTTCGAGTATTGCGAGCGGAGTCGTGGATGATCACTGCTTAGGAGTCCTATATTAAGACGGAACGGCTTTCCAGGGCTTCTAGGTTTCCCATGGTGGTCTAGCTTTAATTGACTAATGAACAAAACCATTAAGTTACTACAATCTCCGTAAAACCCTCTGTCTGATGATAGATTTGTATAAACTTATTTATATATAGTGCGGTTGTCAATTATTAAAGTGTAAGACTCACTCCTCTGAATATCTCCAGTTTATGTATCAGTCCCACAATTCAACTAGGAACATTAAGTATGCAGATATTGAACTAACGAAAATATAAGCTTAACATTACAAATATGTTTTGTAAGCCATATATCAATTTCTTACTTGATAAGTCATACTCTCTTTGTTACGTATTTCGTATATAAATTACAAAATTGATTTTCCAGTCGTCTTCTGAAATATACTTACGTGTTTAATATTTGTGGACTCGATCCTGAGATCTATTTACACGTCAGCTGTACAGTTATAACGGTAGAAAAAACGAACTAATCATACAATACTCGTGGTTTGATTTAGGCTTATATTATCATTATGTCATTAAGCATATAACTTCATTTAGACAGATAGAATGTTATCAGTACAAAAGATAAAGGCTTAATTTATGAACTGAACAACTTAAAATTATTTATTTTGCAATAATTTATACTGAGACTATCAACGCTCAACCTCCTAATTGTATTAACATGTCTTTATATAGTAATTATGATTTGAATGCATTTTGAGTAACATCAAAATTAAAATCACAATATGAGCGGACAACAATTTTTTTTCAGTTAATTTCTCATCAAGAGAGCCTGATATCTCTTATTGGGTAGGACATAGAAAGAACTAAGTCCACTATAATAGGTTACTTCTAAACCCGATCAGGGATAAGGAATAGTTGCCATAGATAAAGCAATGTATTTAGAAAAGATGAATCAAATATTCAGTAACCATCCAAAAATTTCAGAAATTATCATCAAAAACAATCTCACAGAAACGACTGAACGGAAAATAATTAGACTGAAATAAACAGATGTAACCTCTCAGGTTTTATATGCAACATTTAAACCCATTGATGCCATAGCGCCAAGGATTTATGACCTTATAAAAGTACACAAAAACTGGATTACTACATCTCAAAGTCCTGGATTCGCTCTACCACGCCGCAGAGAAATGGACAGTAGTACGTTCAAAGCTTCAGAACAGAGAAATCGTATAGCATAGTGCAAAACATATTTTTGAATTTATTGACAAAACTAGAAAATTGTTGAGTAACAAAATTTGTGGGATCACTTGATGATTCATCTTTATTTACGAAAGTGAATTTGATGGAAACTATAGATTTCATAAGTAATGAGCTGCAAAGTCGACGAATCGAAACTCGTATCCCTATTTCTTTCTTAGAGGAATCGATCTTAATATACACGGTGAACATACAATTTCCGCTTAATAAACAGTGTGATGTTGTGTCTATTGCGTGACCACTATGTCATATCCCAGCGGAATTATTCTTGATAAAATTAGAAAACGCCCATTTAAAAAGTGAAATGAATGAGTTAGAATTGTACTGTCGTTACACGAGTGAATCTTTTTATGGCTTTAAAAATAAGGATGAAGGGTAGAGCTTATTATCAAACAGTTACTGTTCATGGATGAAAACGAAGACTATAATGGCACCCTCTTTACAGATGTTTTGTAGACGGGAAAGATTCAGCCGACAGTAAAAAGAAATTTTTATTGTAAACCAACTATAACAAGTCAGTATTCACGTTTCTTGGGCTTCGCTCCATCGCGATATAGCCAAAACTTAGTTAAATATTTTGCCCTCATAGCCAATATTATTTGATTTGAAGACACTTATATATGGTTTACTGAGTAAAAACTGATACTCGACAAAGTAATAGAATAAACATTTAATGCAGATAGACTATATCCTTCTCACTTCATCTAGGCAATAGTGATTTCACAAAACAAAGATAAACTGCTTAGTTCAACTGCCTCTATGTGTATTTACCAGTTAAACTGTTCTTATGGAGCCAGTTATGTTAGACATATAACGATGCGAATGTGTCTCCGTATTCCTGAAAATCAGTCTGGTTGGTTGGTTGGTCATAGGCGAAAAGAGAACAATGAGAAGCTCTGTTTTAACAAATTTAGTGTGTACTAATCATCAAGGTTATTTATAGAATTCCATAGAATTTATCTCATATTTCCAGGCTTCGTGTTTTATATGCATCAGAAGTTATAGTTACACATAATAACAAACCTGAAATTCGTGTACAGAAAGTTTCTCCAGCTTCTCTATTTGCTATGGCCTTTTTCCCTTTGGCTACATTTCTCAAAATTTTCATTTCGATTCAATTTTAAATTATAACTTCATTTTATATAATCTGTGTATTTTAATAATTTAATTCATAAATTTTCTTTGCACATATTTTATTAATTACGTAGTGTTAATATTAAAGATAATACAAAAAAACCTATATTCAGTTACCTAGTTTCGAATTCTCTTAGTTCTTAACCTTTAGATTCATACAGCTGTTAAGCTTCTAACTGATTACTGTGAGAGAAATTATTATTAAACGTACCAAAAAGCATATCGAGCAAGCGAATTGACTTTATAGAACTTGAAATTACTTGCACCTTAGCTACTGTAGGGTTGTAGTGTCAGTTGCTGAGTCAAGCCCATATAACTTATTCTAGCTATTGGTCAGGCCAATTTATCCATTCTTCTTGAGTCACGTTTTGAGCTTGTTAATAATTCACTCATCAACCTTGACTATTTGTGTAGACGTATGTGTTTCTTATCCTACACATCACATACCTGTAAATTACATTTGTTTGACTAGGAATATCGATTCACACTTGTTTAAATAGAGTTGGCTTACTCGCCTCCATTGCGCGTCATTCAGCTTCGCTTCTATCTCTACTCCTTCTCGCTCCGTCTCCCTGATTGTCTGTTCAGACCAACGATTGTATAAAATATACGCATTCAAACTTCATTCTCGTACTTGACTTATTTAATTCCGTTATTCGCTAATTCAAGTTAAGTCGGTAATTATGTGCGAGGATTGGTGACAAGTATATATTAATGACAGTCATTCATACGATCCAATTTGAGTCAGATAAAAGGGCCACTAAAGAGCATATAGTTTTAACGTTATGATGTACTTTTGATAATGCAATGAGAAGACGAAGTTTATCAGAATTATGTGATATATTAGCGCAATACATTTCGAACAATCTGATCACACATATACTTATAAAGAGCATTTATATATAAAAATAAAAGGTCAACTAGACAGGTTAAGGGTAAGTCATGACAAAGGAAAAATATTAAAGTACACAAAACAAATGTGATTACCACTCTGGATAATAAATCAGTATTACCAGGGTAGGTTTAGTGTAAGGACAAATTGTTTTTGAACACATAAAGGGGGTTTTAGTTTCCGTATAGCCAAGGCTTCAATAAACCTTAGTATACGTCCTTGAAGGCTTTTGTATAACACTACAAATGCTGATTTGATGTCGACCTTATGACCCGTCTCAATCAAATGTTTCGCAATGGAGGATGATGTCTGTCTATCCTGTGATCTTATTTGACCATTGGAATCCATTTGTTTTTGCAACCATTTTGGTATGTGTTCACCCATCCTTAATTGCAAATCACGATTGCTCCTCCCTATATACGTGTTTCCACACATACATGTAAATTGATAGACACAATGGGATGTGACACAATCGCTTACGTGCTGTTTGGGCTTTTGGTGAAACATAGACCTTGTCTTTTCAATAATGACAAGTTGGGCTGCATAAAGTTATGATGTACAGCAATTATTGCTTTAAAGACATCTATAATAGAATACTTGTAAACTAATTATTATATTAGATGAATCAGTTATTATTTGTTATCGTTTAATAACCAGCTGGACAGGTTGCCTGTGGTAAATAGAGATGTGAATTGGAAAAAACCAAGGTGAAAGTTATCGTCATGATACATTAAAAAAATTAGTCAAGTGAATAACAGATCTATTCCTTTTACGTCTAGTTGTCAAAACAAACACAGATATAGACTATTTCGGAAGCAAAATTTTACATTTCCAAGTTTAGAAATGAGTCTTATTGAACTTTCGATCAGGCTAAATTTTCCACTGTTCGCATTTAACAGAATAGTGTTCTATGCCTTTTCCAGCATCCCATAACAATCAGGGAATTTGAGATCAATTCAAAATAAATCAGAAGTATTTGACCAGAAACATTTCGATGAAAAAAACTCAATAAGAATAGGAGAATCAGACAGATTTTAATGAACATTATCTGGCAAAGCCACTGAAAGTGATCACCTACCATAGTATCTAAATCTATAATCAGTCAACCAAAGTGATCTCGGATGTTATTAGAGGTATGAAGTCAGCTGTCACTTCCTGGTTGGTCATACCGAGAAACGGTACTTCTTTTTGAGCCCTGAAAAGAATATCGGGTTGATGATGGTCTTAATGGCCTGGGAGCGTGATAGCTGAGTCCAAGGGACAACCACTTGAGGCTGATCACACACGGCCCTTTTGTGAAAACTCCTTGACGTGCTGGCTCCGTAATTAAAAAAGCCATACCAAATAGGACAAAGAGCCGTGAGATATTTAGCACTAAATTTTTTTAATCCCTTGCTTCTGTTGTGAGAATTCAACATCGCGGGAAGTGCTGGTTGCCCGAGAGAAAAAGCTTACTGCAGTCACATCCGCCTACAGTAAGAAGTACGACTTCAGACATGGTCTCATTGTTCTCCAACCAACATGCTTGAGTTGATAGGATTTAAAACAACAAGTATTCCAATATATATATATATATATATATATATATATATATATATATATATATATATATATATATATATATATATATATATATATATATATATATCAGCTGGTCCACCACAACAGGTAAGCCTGGCCACTATAACAAGTATTTTCATAAAAAGCTCGGAGTACCATAACACTATAGGTTTCAGTAATTGCTTGATTATATCCAGTTTACTAAGTAATATTTGGCTGTCCATTTATTGTTTACTAGAATACGTAAGTCAGGCTGATTTATTTCTTGCTGCAGCACAATCATTTTATTATCTTAAAGACTCGGAAGATTAGAGACTAAGACCAGTCAGTGGCGACTACTTGAAACTCCAGTATATAATTCTAGTTTCAGGCACTACAGTATTTTACACTAGTGTTTCGTATGTTTTAATAACCATCTTTGAAAATTTCGCTAGGGATTCTGGTTAGCGATAAGAGATATTCTGCTATTGCAATCAGAAATACAACCTGTCCATCGGACAAGAAATCAAGAGGTATAAATCTTATCACTGTTGAATCTACTTATACGAGAGACAGTTAAAATATTCTATTCAATGTTACATAGTTTAGTCACTAAGGTAAATATATATGTTTACTGCACCAATACGGTAAATAAGATATCATTTGTATAAAACTAAAATGTAGTTATATCTGTATTTACGAAGCCATCTTAACTGTCCAATCACATTAAAACGACCAAAATATCTATCATGTCTGAAATTCATTATTATTATTATTTATTTCAAATCGTTAAATTGGCAAAATTTATCATATGTGGATAAAACTCATAAGAGTAAATTATTCAATAATGCATTTCTGATCATAAATATAACAGCCAGAAATAAATTTACTACGGATAAACACATCGAAACGCCATGTTCATAAAAACCTGTACAGTGTAACACAGAATTTAGCTATTGCTTTGTTAAGCAATCAGTAATAAATTGTACGGCATTCAAACTTATCAAAGTTGTAAGGAGGCAACACACTTTCAGTTAATAAATATCTTAATTTTTCCTTTTAGTCAGTAATTTCGACCATTTAGAGAAGTAATCATGAATAAGTGAATTGCCTCAAACTCAACTTAATGGTATTTCATTTGAATAACAAGTACAATGAATCCTATTTAAAACGATTTATCATTGTTATGCACAGTCAAACTCAATCTGAATTCATAACAATATATCATATGATGTGTATTTGTTATTTAAATGAAAAATGTACAGAATAAGGAAGTTGCATAAAGAATTTCTCACCCGCAAAAATGCAGATAAATAGTCAGCATCACTTAAGTATTTTATCATTAAACAAAACTTTGATTAATAATTCTAATGAACCATAATTTAAGGTATCTTATTTGATATATATATATATATATATATATATATATATATATATATATATATATATATACAAAAATTAATTTGAAGTTGCCTTTGTTTATTCAAACACAAACATTCGTACAAGGAGTCACCACATATGTGTGCATCACTGGCTTGATGCGTGGGCACCAAAAAGATAAGCGCCACATAAATCATTCGATTTGTGTGATGGCTTGGATACTGCCCGGGTTCACAGACCGAAGCAGGTGGTTTTCTTAGGGGGCAACTTCTCGAAAGGTCTTATCTACAGGGCAGTAGAGCAACGTTAGAAGATGCAGTTCAATGACAGCCAGTGACCAACAATAGGTTCCTACTTTATTTGTTCCTTCAAAATCCTGGAGCCCATATGCACCATTGGCTCGGAATCAGGGTTTTCCAACTCCTCCATGTCAGTCGCTGTATACGCGTCGCCATGCAAGAATATTTCGAGAGGGGTAGCTGACTCTCCCTATTCTAGACCGTACCAGGGCATTTGGGGGCAAGTCTAGTCTGGTCTACTAACTAACAAATAATTAAGAAAATTTGTAAACAACACCCCCGCCACGAGAAGGCAGTGAGTAGGACTTCCCTGGCAGGGGCTATATACACATGGCCATGTGAGAGCATTTCGAGAGGGAGAGCGGACTCTCCCCACTCTCGGCCGTACCAGGGCATGTCATGTTTTACAGTATAATTATTATTAGAAAAAAAATTACTTATTACTAAGATCACTGATCATACTGCAAAAAACTACAATTCTCATTAAAATACGTATACACAAAGACGTATGAAATATGAAGCTTTTTTTATTCGCCAAATATCAATAATCAGTGGAAAAGGGGTTGTTTTTTTTAAAAAATGTATACAATAACTGAAACTATAAAGAAACAATTTCGATATTAATTAGTAAAATATGAAATGTATATTTCAGTTATCATTAAATGAAAAAGACATAAATTAAAATTAAACAATTATAAATAATAAATAGTATTGGAACAAACAATTTGTTTAAAAACAATTACCCTATTAATTTTGTCAATAAAGTCAAGTTTACAAGGATATAGCAAATGTAAACAGAAAAGACGAAATCATGTATAAAAAAAATTCAACTGAATATGTAAATTTAGCGTTAAAGGCTTTGCAACATATATATATATATATATATATATATATATATATATATATATATATATATATATATATATATATATATATATATATATATAAATCAGAGTAAAATAAATGTAGACAGACAAAGTATTACAGTGTATATTTTGCAAGTACATAACTTCTTGATTTTTCTTTCTAATATCTTAAATGGGTGATTTGAAAATTGAACAATGAACATAGATCAAAATTGTTCAATTCACATTTTATTATACATGATAAAGAAAGTGAAAACAAAAAGAAAGCAAAGCAGTGTAAATAATACTAACAACATCAGAAACAAAACACGACTCGAACGAAAGGAAAACATACATGCTAAAACAAAGAATATTGCAAAAAATACTTATTACTGATAGATCATATTAAACTGGTAAAAGAAATACAGAATTAATTAGCGACATTTTCTGACCAAACCATAACACCAGGATTATTAGTCTAGGGAAATGAAGATCATTTAAGGGGAAAAACATTGTTTTGAAGTATATATATATATATACGTAGAGAGGGGGGAGGGAGGGAGAGGGAAAGAAAAAGCATGATATGTTTGCGGTAAATATGTTTGCTGACCCAGCATATAGTCACTGAAAGATTAGCATAAATTGAACAATCAATTATATTATTTACGATACACGATTCCTGTACATAAATAAATAAATAAATAAAACAAAGTATTATGAGAATATATGAATAATTCATTAACATACAATTAATTTCCTAATTGAATTATGATGATTGAACAATACCACTCATTAGATAGAATTAATGTTGTGGTAGGTATTAAACGTGAGATACACAATTCATAGATTTCAACCGACTAAATTTGCATATGTTGAAACTAAATTCTTGTTTTTAATTCAATTTTAACTATTTATTGTAGTTATAGTTTCACTAAAAGTTTACAATGTGTTAAGGAATTAAACACTGAAAAATAAAAAGCAACGATGAAAGGTAAATAGATATTTCTTTCTGTGTGTAATATTTGGAGAAACAATAAATAATTGATTACATTCGAACTTATGCATTCGCTGGTGAATATGAACGGTGACTGACTATTAGAAATGTTCTTCATTAAGGTGTTTGAATATTTACAAGTTGAATGGATATTAGACGAATATCTCACAATATTATGTATTTTTAAACAAAGATGGATGGTGGCTGACAGTGGAATCTAGGACGCGCGTTTCGTCCTATCTGGGACTCGTCAGATGAATGTACCTGCATCCCAGTTAGTCGAACCCAATACCGTTCACTTTAAACACCATCGCGTCATCCACTTAGCTGCTGAGTCCTGATAACCATTGGCTTATGCAATGGGGTGAAGTTTAAGTTCATTTTGGTATTGTTTGCAAATAATACTAAATGAATTATATATATTTGTTGATAAGAATTCTTTACTATATCCAAGAATAATGATTTTTGCATAAGGTGTTTATTATAATTATTAGTCACCTACAATATTTCGATGAATTCCAACATAAAATATGTATGCATTATGAACTGCTATAAACTTAATTAGGTTATCACTTGGGAAATAAAATAAAACGGAAATTTTCATATATAAATAAACTAAATTATTGATCATATTGAATGGTCAAGTTATACACTTTAAAACAACTGAAGTAGTGAATATACAGTTATGAATATTAATGTAATAGTCTGGAAATTTCACATTCGTTGCAAGACCTTAAGACATTTTTCTGGCCGATTTCATGCAAGGAGGCACCAAATACATATGCGCCACATGAATCTCAATTGATTTGTGTGAGGGCTGTGAAACTGCCCGGGTGCCCAAACCGATTTCATGCGCTTACGCGTAGATAAGTACTGATAGGAGTAAAATACAAATGTCTTCCAGATGTGTTACTTGTATTCTCTAATTGTTTCTTAGTTGATCTTAGTACATGAAAAAACTGGCTTTAAACTAGAAAAGCACTTCAACTATTAAATAAAAATTATGAATATAAGTGTAAAAAGAAAATCAAAGTAAGTAAAAATAGAATGGATTCTTGAGATTTACTTTGTCACTTTTCTAGGTGGATGTAATTGTGAGTGAATTTAAGAGAGAAATAGTTTCTTAGTGAAAATAATAATAAAATTAATTCAAAATAAGACGTTAAAAGTACCTGTGACTATTTCTATCACTTGAACATGATACAGAAGGTGAAATGAGACCATTTCTTACTGAATCACTTAGATTGTGTGATGAAATAGAATTTGATTGATTTTGTACGGATGAACTAAATACACTAGATGTCTGTGATATATTATGCAATTGATTGGTCGATGAAACACTTCTATTAGAAATTCTACTATCTCCAATACTATTTGCCTTTTCGGATAAAGTTTTCATGTTTGTATTTGTATTGCCAATAAGAGATAGTCGATATATAGGACGATAAGATATTCCGAGTGAGCTAGCTTTTTGTCCAGTACGTACAACGTCAAAAAGTGTAAGCTTTTTATAATAAACAAATAAACAAGTTATTAGTTTAATTTATTAAGTTTAAATAATAGTAATAAATTAGAAAAAAAATATTTGGTCGACATATTATTATGTTATATATAATTTTTCAAAATTTATAACTTATATAAATGTGTAGAACTTTTGGTCACCATAAAATAGGAGTTGACCATACATTTTAACACATACAAAAATCTATCAATCTCGTTGAAAAGGATACATTATTTTATGTGATTATATTAAATAGGAAAGCAAACATGAAGATTACATGACATCCTTAATATGTTTTACATTTTATTTCAATCTTGACGTATTATTTTTCAGAAAACATTATACAAAAAAGACCAATACTTACAAATGAACTTGCCTAATTACATATTTCTCAAAACGCCTGGTTTTAACAGACGTGAAGTGTAAAGTAAAGAAAAGTATTATAGATTTATTTGATAATACATTTAAATATTTGGACTGTGCAAAATCTTATACTCCATTATACAGGAAAAAGCATGAACATTAGTCCTATCGTTTCTGTCAAGTCTTAAGATAATATTTCCGGAAACACACTTGTAAAAATGTAAGACTAGAAATAATGGATAAGACCAAGTTTAAAAGAGATAATTTTACGTCTCCCTATAGTCATATTTGTATTCACAAACATCTGGATAAATGGACAAATGGTTCAATGTTATACTTATGACTATGTAAATCATTCATGCATGGAGTATTTTGTGAAAAAAGCAAGAACTCAAGCTCCAGAACGCAAATTTCAGTGGATTACATATACTCGCAGTGTCCTACGGATAAATCACACGCCATAAACCAATAACCAATTACAGAATGTATACATACTTGACCTGGTGCCAACTGATAAAGTCCGAGAGCAGGTCCAGGAACATAACATGAAGTATTTACATTTATACTGCCAGGTTGAGAAAATACAACTGAACTGACTGCAACTACGTCATGAGAATCCAGCAAATGTAAAGTATCCATTCGTCGAAGTTGTGGCATACTAAGCAAAACAGCTTGACCACCAACGTTTGTAAAAACAAATGAATATTCACAGTTTTGATTTGTTTGAGATGTTACAGATATACCACTTGCATTTGAACGTTCAAGATCCCCACAAGCAGAATCAACTATTATGAAAGTAAAGATGGAGATGAAGAACAAACAAATAAATAACCGTAACGCTTACAACAACGTGCGTCATAATACAGAATAGACGAAATGTGGCTAGTAGTGGGATTAAAAACGTGCATTTCATACTATTTGGGACTACTCAGATGGATATACCTATACTGGGATCCGTGTTCACTTCAGGATTCCAGACCAGTACGGTTTGCTTTAAACGCTGACGTTTTATTCACTTAGCTAAGGAGTTCACTTAATTATGGAACACGTACGCGTTTTAATTCAACTGAAACTAGATTGGATTATTCCGTTGGCGTTATTTTAACTGAAATTTGATCAGTCCTGGTTGACGTATGTGGATTGCTTTGATATAGCCATTATAACACAAGTCAGTATAGACTCACTCACTTGTGCAACGGATATCCAAGTCATTTGAAATTGAATTAAAACATAAGTGATAGAAAAAAAAACACAGAAATTATCCAAATGAAATGTGATTTCTAATTACTAACCAGTGGATTCTTTTGATAATGATGAACTGGTTTTTCCGTGTATTCGAAATCCAACTACTGAAGCAGATTTGATACGATAACCATCAATAGCGGTAATACGAGCTTTGAATTTCAGGTGTAAATTAGGCAAATTAAATAATCGTATTTGTTCTTCACTCACAACTGATAATACAGGTAGATTATGAGATTTACCAGAATCAGATATGTAATGTTTGTAATCTATAATAAAAAGAGAATAGTATATCGGGTAATGGGAAACAATGGGAACAAATGTATCTAATTACAATGATCGAATGCACACTAAACAGTTAATTTTAGAAAACTATGTTCAATGTAACTCATTTGTCAAGTACAGACAATAAATGTACTCGTCTGAGTTACCAGCGTTTTGTTCGAGGGTTCTAAAACAAAGCAGGGTGAGACTTGAACCCGTGACCAATGTGGTTTGAAAGTCGAATGATTTTTAACCATTAGACCAACGGCTGTTACACTTTAGATCTTCAATTACACCTTTCCTGCAATTTGTAGAATATGTTAAAGAAAAACCAATATGGAGAACAAAGTGTGACAATAATTATTTAATTTAGTTAACGTGAAAACAACACTATTAGATAATTAATCTTATATGAAAGATAGTAATATTAAGTAATACTAATCGAAACACAGATACACATATTCTTATGGAACTAGTGGAACTTATTACAAATTTGAAATGACTAACATGTCAATTGAATTCAACCAAATTAATTATTACATGCCAATCTACAAGGATATTCTTTATCATAAAAAGATGTTTTATTTCTGAATACTTTAAACAAACAACAATTCGATGTAACTTGATTGTAAGTTTGTTTTGTTTAGTGAATCATTTCAATTCATGCTAAAAATAAATACAATTTGCTACTTGTTTCAATTTTTACTAATTTGTTGTATTCATATATTTAAAATTTATTCTGCACCTCTCTGTGCATATTTCATGGTATTGATTAATTTAGTAAACAGCACAATTTGAACACAATATTTGTACTAAATTATTAGTTTTATGTAACAAATTTGTAAGAGAAAAACACTCTCAAAGTTCGATATTGATATTTTAATAACTCTACTATCAACAAACTAGACGATTAATATCGTTAAGCTAACTTAATATGACTGCTTTGGGGAGTATGTGTGTGTGAAGTAGAGTTACATATATACGAAATATTTAAATGATTATCGGTTCGGCATCCAATAGTAGAAATATAACTTCTTTAACTATAAAACCCACTCGAGAATTACTAAAATCTAAATGATTTCGTTATGATTTCGTGAGAATAATATGTATAGGAGGATTTCTTCTACCCTTAAAGAAAAAATTGTAAATATTACAATTGTAATATCGTTAACAACACATACCCGATAATGAGTAAGGCATATTTGACTTAGCATCGATTAGACGAAGTGATAGAACAGGAGCACGATGTTGTAAAATAAGTTCTCGAGAATAATACAGTTGTAGTTTAGGTAGGACGCTAGAATTTAATGTTGTTTTGTCAACAAAAATAGAATATAATTTAACAGTTCCAGCTTTAGTACCAATGAAAAGTGTAGCAACTGGATGCAACATTGGACGAGAATTTGATGGACTTGATTTAAACAATGGTGGGCCAAATGCAAAACAGGATACAATAGCTACATTAGCAGTATCTTGAACACGATCGCATATTTCTCTTTCAACATTATACTGTGATATTAATAATATATTCTCATCTGGGACACGTCCACTACGTCTTTCTGCTTCATCAAGAGGAGCCACATCAGTTTGATTGGGAGCAGCACGATTAGACTTAAATAAGTATAAAAGATATATGCATAATTCAGAATATGCTATGGAACCACTTGTATTCATGATCGATAATGAATGATACAGTAATCGAAAGTACTTACATCGATTTCCTTAAGTTGAAGAATTAAAATAATAATTCATCACAACAGTGAATAGCTTTTTCTTTTCAACATTTTTCATAAAAAACACAAGAATACAGCCTTAGTGAAATTAGTGAAAACCTCTTTAAGAAAATAGACCAACTTGGTTCAGTAGCTGAAAATACACATTTTTTAACTTAACAATTTCAAATCAATTAATATTGAAGCATAACAAAGTGATATGAAAATCAACACAATTAAGTATCGTTCGAAGATGTAATAAGCACTTTTAAAATTCACTTCATATTATTTTTAAATAAGTTATGCTTCAGTAAACGTCAATACAAGGCTAACGTAGAGATTCAATCGTACACGGATTATTCAATTTAATATTCAATTTCGTTACAGTCAAGTTGCAATACAGTCACTGGTCTAAATAATTTAAGATTGAAATAGACTGTTTAATGTTGAGGGTCTGAAAACTATTCGACGATTAGCAATTCAAAGTCATATAGACTAGTGACTAGAATGAAGATCAATCGACAGACCTTGATCAATAATAGAGATTAAATAGTATGACACCGGTTACCACTCAGTAATCAATCAACGTTAAAAACTAGGAGTACATGTTAGTTCAGCTTTAACAACTCAGTGGTATTGACTATAACCGTAACATACATTTGGATTCTACAGGAAACACCAATTTTCCCAAAGATTGCAAATATACATTGTTGATGAATGCCAACTAGTAATAAGCTTGTTGATTATCTATAACCACTTGATATATCGACTTTTCATCTGGCTCCACAATACAGACAGGATGAAGTCTACTATATGAATCTGTACTTTATCACTTAAGAGAATATTTTTGTTTGTTTAAGCTCACGTAAAACTTATTTATTAAGAAACTTATTTTACAGAAACGACAAATGGTATTCGAGAAATAATTTGAAGTGGACTGATGACATCTGATTAGATGTTATTAGTTTACTTAGTTCAATTAACTTATTGCTTCTTTAAATGATCAAATAAATAGACCTAAGATAGTTAAAAAAAACCTACTTGAGTAACAGTACGTCGAATGCCAGCACGACTAACATTAGCAGTAGACGCTGGGACAACTGGTTGAAAATTTGACTTAGTTGATCGTACTCTTTTAAGACGTCGAAATGAATCACGAAGACTTTTTTTAAGTTCCCGAGTACGTCGCCTTGCCCAACCTTCACCAGCAGCAGCTTCTTGAAGAGCATCAATATTATCCGGTATTGTTGAAACAGCAAGTAATGGTTGAGGAGGTAATGGTTTTTTTGTATTTGAATCATTGTTAGGTAAAGGTTTCGGTACAAAAACTACACCGAAACCATGTGGTGTACCAAGAGCAAGTAAAATTTGAAAACCACCGCCATCACCACCAATGTTATTTGTTTGGTTTTGACTAAATTCTTTTAGATGAGTTAATTCAAATTCACTTAAAAGAAGTGATGTAATACGTGCAGGAGGTTGTACGAAAATAACTCCTGTGGCTTGTAATTGAGCAGGGAGTGGAGTAGCTTGTTCTGGATTAACAGTGATCTTGTTACTAAAGCATTTTCGAAGCTAAAAACATAGTAAAAGAAACTACTTCGTATTAGTCGAAAAAAAAACATAACAGAAAAAAAAATAAAAGGTTCGAAATTCAAAATTTTTTCTAGCCTAACAAAGTGTTAGATATCTTTACTCCAAAAGTACTGCTAAACTTACAAATTTAAAATTATGTTTCTTTGCTTAAGCAAACATATAGGGACGAATATTAAGGAATATACCAACCTCAAGTATTAAATAATTAACAAGTGAGTTTAAGATTGCTTAGTTAGGGATATTCTGGCATTATCTCATCGTCCGCGTTCGAACTGTATACAAAAACTAGATATATCCTGATGATTGTAAAACGGTAAAAACAAAAACCACTGGTTAAATGTAAAACCTAGGAAAGTATTATGTTTTCATTGAATATTATCTAGTCGATGAGAATCACAAATTGCGTTGTAAAATATGTTCACAAAACCTGCTTCATTAAATTCATGTGATACTTCAAGGCTGTTTTTAACGAAATACCTTTAGTCTCCTCACATTTTTTGCGCTACGCAAACTTAACAATTGTAACTTAGAATAAATAACGCTGTGAAATAAGTGCATGAGGTGAACTAAACAGGGGTTTCTTACAACACGTGAACAGAAGAGAACCAATGAAACAGGAAGTTAAATAAAACTCCCATACGAGAGTGACAACCATCTAGGTTGATGATTTATTTTTAATCGTTCTGTAAAGAAATTTTCAAACAATGGGCACATTACTTTGATATACGTATATATGTCCCACAAAAAAAACTTAAAGGTGTGTACTAGAAAGCATACAAACTAAACATTCCTTTCATACTTAACTACCAAATTTAAGCCGATAATAGGTTATTATTGAATAAGACTGACAAGAAAAACATAATCCACATAACCTGACGAGTTGATGAAGATGTAATCAAAATAAGCTAACTTAGACAACACTGAATAGATTTATCAGGTTTTCAATAACGTTTCATTTCTCACAACTCATTTTACGTAAATTGGAATTATAAATATTTACTGGTAATGAATAAAACATGAACTATTTACTGTAAGGGGAGCATGTCCTTTCCATTGAAATCCGGGCATTGATTTTTTAATTGTTACAATTGCAGGTTCAATACACGGAGTGAAATTAAGAAATTGATATACAATTGCCTAAAAGAATGAAATATGTGAAGTATTAGAATAAATACATACACTCAAATGTTTACATTACTAATCACATTCATTTATAATGAAATGAGAAATAAAATACATAATTACAGGAGAAAAAAATCAATTATTCACTCATGTGTTCAACGGACCTTAATAATTTCTGATTGGCTACATTTATATTTTAAAATTAATTAATTTTTGATTGTTAGATTTATAATTATATGTGTTTAAACAACGCTATTCAGTTTAAAGGCGGAGGAATTAAAAAAACTGTTTCAATTTATTATTCACTATATGACAAAGTATGAAACAGCAGTATTTTCTATAATTATGTATGAATATCTAAGGTTAAATTACTTTTATTTTGTGTGACATAACATAATTATATGCAAATGATTTTAATAGAAAAAGAAAGGTGTTTCACAATTTGTTCAAGTTTAAAATGAAGGTACACACTATGTACTCATAAAAATTAATCTTATTTTTGATGATTCATTGAGTGGAGCTGAATAACCAATAATAATGGTGATAATAATAGTAGTAATAGTGGTAATAATAATATTTTATTCGCTTTATTCAGTACTATACTTCTCAATACAAAATATTTTTTAAAAAATGAGACGAAATTCCCGTTTTACGAGCATTAACTCTTCAGAAGTGCCGAGAAGTTCCATACTAGGACGAAAAGACCATCCAGTCCTTCCAGGTTTTCAATGGTGGTCTAACATTGGTCGGTTCATGATCGTAATTAAAACTCAACAATATTCACAACCCTACACTGATAATAAATAATTATTTAGAAAAATAATGGCCTAGAAGTTTCAGAAAAAGACTGATACAAATAATAATACATTTACTAACTGGTAAGCACACAGCAATTTAGCTGAGATATTAATGGGATCATACTTAATTTTCTTACTCATAATGCCTGATTTTAATAAGATATACAAAGAATTATCGTTTGCTTTCTTATGAACAGCTAACTAATTATTAATATAGCAAACGATCAAAAGTTAACTTTCATTGTTATTATTCAAAGATAAATATCAATTTTAGAAATTTACACAGGTTTTATGTCCCCCAAATGCCGTTGTACCGTCTAGGGTGGGGAGAGTCAGCTCTTTATCTCGAAATGCACTCACATGGTCACGCGTATACAGCCACTGTCAAGAAAGACCTACTACTACCTTCTGCGAACAGATTCTCGTTTACGAAATTCAGAGAACGAAAAGTGAATGTTCAGTACTTAAGCAGGGTTGGTGGGTATCCAGGATCCACATAGAGGAGTTGTAAAATCCTGATTCCAAACCAATGTTGTACATCGGCTCCAGGCTCCTGAGGGAACAAATGGTGTATAAACTCATTGTTGGTCACCGGCTAAAATTGGACTGCATCTCCTAACGTTGCTTTACTACCTTGTGGATTAGATCTTCAGGTAAAATCTCGAGGAGTGGCCCTCTAAGAAAGCCATCAGTTTTGATATGGGCGCCCGGGCACTATCCAAGCCCTCACACAAACCGAGTGACGAAATGTGATGCGAATATATGTGGTGTCCCCTTATACAAATTTTTATGTGTTTAAATAAATAAGTACTCATCAATAAGAATCATTTGAAACGTTACAAAATGTTTTATTAACTGCCAACAATGATGCAAAAGTCAGTTGCTCAAAATCCAGTGTGCTTATTCAACGATCCTATCAACACTATTAAGTAAAAAATTAACTTAAATACAATTATATTTCATTCAAAATAGGTAAACGCATTTTATACTACTCAAGTAGTCTATAAATGAAAATCTTTGATATTTAACAAATCAGTCAGTCATAAGCAATGTACAACTTGGGAAATGTGTGCTTGATACACGTTCTCACACCATATCAGCACGAGATGAGATTATCAACACAAATATTGGGGTAGTATACAGATTAATAGTGTCTATAGTGACAGAAAAGATTAAGTACAGCTTAAGTACGACTTATATGGTTTAGTTCAACACTGTCTAACTCCAGCGATTGATGTGACATTTTGGATTGTCCGACTTAATTTTATAAGTACATCCCATAAGAATTAAAAATAAACTTGCTTTAAGTATGACCACTATCAATAACTAGTCTGGACAATTACAGGACCTTTAAAATGATCCTATTAAAATAATCATTAGATTATAAGTAAAACTGTACCGATGACGAATACTAAATAGTTACTTTCATATGAACTTACAAATTATAGATATGATAAAATCTTTTATAAACATTTTGTAGTCACATAAACTGATAATTAATGATCCATAAAGAGCTTCGAATGAATTCATATTATCACAAGACAGTATATCTAATTATTAACAACGTGTAGAGGAAGATACAATGGACTATAAAGATAGTACTGATAACAAATCGAGATGCATGTGTTTATTAGTGCATATAAACATATTTGAATAGGAAATCTATCGTATATATATATATATATATATCATGAGTTTTCTAAGTGACTTAAGGATAAGAAAATTTGCATAATCGAATAGTTGACAAAAAAACACTATGCAAATACTGTAAATTTGGGGACTTATAGATGGAAAAAATTACAAGAATGTAAGTTCACATTAAGCTAAAAATATTCTGTTGTTTCATGATACTTCAAACGTAAAATAAAGAGAAAATTAATACTAACATACAAGGTTTATAATGTAAAACATCGTCAATATGTCACTGAAATAAATATATACATTATTATATATACAGGAAATAACAACACAAAATGTTATAACAAAATAATGATTTTATTAAAAAGGATTCACTTCTCTAAATTTATGATACAGAAAATGTACGAAATTGTGTAAGATAATAAAATGAACACATACAAGGCAGTGTTGTAGGATAAATAACAAAATGGTTGATCAATAAAATGGATAGCTAGAATTTCACGAGATCGAATCCGTCAAGGAGTGCCAGTTCCCTCAATATTACAGGTACACCTTGCTGACGAGTGCCAAGTAGCACAAAACCCGGTTCCAGGGTTTCCTGTCGACTACCTCCAACCACTATCTAATCTCACAATAGTGCCCGCAGTGTCGAGTCCCCTAGACTGGTGGCCACATTGCAACATGGTCGATAGCATTCAATCAGTACTAATAAGGACTAGACACGCATGACATCGACCACCACCCAGTGACCAATCAATTGTGAACGTTATATACTGTTTATCATGTAAACAATATAATGAATATTCGAGGAGATAAAGGAATTGTTGACAATTTTTCATAAATTTATTTTCAGTTTAACATAATAAAATTTGTGTGAAGTTAAGTTAATCACTTAATGGATATAAAACACGGTTCTAATCAATCAAACTTGATCAACAGATTATTAAATTGATCAATGGACAAAAAAAGAAGGGTACCGTTCGCTTTTTCTTCATCTATATACAAATAAACCTGATAAAATGCTACCGGTCAGTCAAATGCAATGTACAGCCTGCATGTGTATACATCGGTTCAAGTTGCCATGTTTCATCAGCACGGAGAGACGAGATCGTCAAATCAAATCTCAGAGTAGTAGATGTAGTAACAGCACTAATGGTAATAGAGAAGATTGGACATGGGACATACGACTCGAGAAGAAAATAAAAATTAGTGAAATAATTTAGAAAGATTATGGACAATTTAGAAACTTAGGAACGACGTGAAAACAAGGAGTGAATGTACCTGTCCCGTTGCTAACAATTGTGAACTATGTCGTACCGTGTCAGGCGGGTCGGTCAGGGAACGGTAAGATTAAGTGAAGCAAGCTCATAGTCCGAGGGAAAAGTCGTACTACTGACCCTAATGAGATGCGACAGAAGTAAAGCGCTTCCATTGGGTAACCAGCATCTGCAGCGATGTTGCCTTCCCATGATAGGAAGAAGAAATATCATTCCACAGTATGGGAAACCAAGGAATGGCAACTATCTTCATACCTCCAACAGCACTAGAGATCATTTAGTTCATGATCAAACCTCATCATCACTTCTTGACAAGAAGTCTTACTGTATTCATAGATAAAAAGTTTTTATAGGCTTAAAATAATAAGAAGCAATAATATAGGAAGGCGCGTAATTACTATATATTGTTAGATGGCGACTAGAAAATTTATGTAAATAAAGAAATAAAAAAGGTAGATGAGCAACTCAAAGCAACTTAATCTATATGATACAAGTGGACTGGTTTTTGTTCCTTTGGGAAGTTTATAAAAACCAGATGGAGATTCTAGGTTTCGGGAAACTTTGGATGAGGGTTAATTTTAGTACGCAGCTATTCAAAATGAAGGTATGTAGAGTAGGTAGTTTCAATCTGCTACTTAGTGTTTTAAAAATGAGTAGTTTAACCACTTAGCCACAGCTCAATCAAAATTTAGAAACTAGGAAGAAAATTTGACTATTTGAAGTAGTAAAATAGATTAGTAGTTTTACGGGTAAAACACTAATAAGGTAATATTTTTGAAACTCCTTCAGATAAGAATGTTTAATTGCTGAATAGATGTGTTGAATAAGATTAACTACAGTATTTAACTATATCGATGAGATGAAGATATATTTACACTATCTTCATGAGCATTTTATCATTAATTAAAGCCTCTAATAATATTGTGAAGGCTTGGCCAAAAAAGCCTATATTACAGCAACAAAAGTTTATGCCCTATCATGACAGCAATCCATGAAGAAACTTACCACATAGAAAAAAGGAATAGAGGTCGAAGCCAACGAAGCAGAAGAACGAAAGTATCGGAATTCGGAGTTGCTGTAATTCAAGTTGCTAATGTAGTTCATTTAATGAATGAAAAAATATTCACGAATTTCCAACAGTCAATTTTAACTATGATTTAATTCTATTTCACATGGAAAAATACAAAACTGACGAAGTACTCTATCGAAACAAGATTATTTCAGTCACTACATTTACACGCAGTTTGAAAACATATTACATTTTTGTAGAAAATATTGCTATATGACAAAGTTATCTAAATTTCAATCATAATAAACACTTGTCATGTCAAACTGATATTTAATATAACTTAGTGAATTATTTCACACAGATTACTTAATTCATTACACACAGAACTAATAACTTTAAATTACGAATCCTATGAAATCTTGTCTAATAACACCTATATAGAAGATTGTTTACGGATTTGAATGAAAATCTTATCACTGATTTCTGTATGGGGAAATTTAGTATTGAATATCACTAGTAGTAAACAATATTCAGGATAGATACGAGGACAAATAATATAACTAAAGAGGAACCTACACTATGGATACATTCAAATCAACAACATTCACGTTGCATTCAAGTGTTGCACGAGCTGAGGTAAAACGTTTTATCATTGGCAAAGTCAGTCAACAAAACTTATCACAGATAGTTAATTAGTATCTTTAAAACTGTATAACAATTTTACATAGGAATTTGTACAATTTATTGAACAGAAACTATTTCACTTGTCACATGGTAAAAGAAATTAATCGGACATTCAAAAACTGTAAAATACCAGTATTTGAAACAGAAACCCAATTGCAAGACTGTACTCGCAGTTTTCTAGTATTACAAACTCTTATCAAAATATTTCCACACATTTAGACAGGTAAATCCATTTAAACTTAATCTTGTAAAGTGAAAAAGCAACAGTCGTTTTATTTTTATTAACTGGTATTATCTAGTATTTAAAGTTTTATATAGAATAAGTGAGCAAACCTTATGGTATAAGAATAGTGACAAATGATGAAATATATATCTTACCTGACCTGCAGCTCCACCCACAACTAGTGTATTATCAACAAGATAAATGAATTGTATAGCTACTCTGCTATCGTCCATGAAAGGGTCAAATACACCTGCCTGGCGAAAGGGAGGCCATGCATCGCCATCATCATCAACACCATTAGGATGATCCTAAAGTAAATAGACAAATTGGAAAGATTACTTTAAATGATAAAGCGGTGCGCAAAACCATGTGATATTCGACGACAACTGATGATAACAGACTTTTAAAGCAATTAGTTCCTTTGATAAATTTTGATAATGTAATAAGAAGACAAAGATAACGGACTTGTTCTAAATGTCGTACAAATAAGTGGCTATGTTTTTTTATAGTCAAACCAACTGAAGTATTTTAGGAGGATAAATCCTGATCATTTAAAACTCCATCATCCTAATAAGACGTTTGAAGGGAACTATCATTTATGTAAGAGAGACGGAAAAGGTCCTTTAATATTACTGCAATAGCTAGCTTTTGATACTTAAGGTAGGTATAGTGACCAATTTAAAATAATAATTAAAGTATTTGAAGCAAGCTTCGTAAGGAGTCTGGAAATCGAATAAGCAACAGATTGAAATACACTAATTTTGAGAGATGAATGAAGACGAAAAACTCGATAGAATTTTGTATTTTTGCAAATCATTTATCAAGTATAGGTTTGTGCATTCGCCCTTGAGCTAGAGTATTTGTGTTGAGGCTGGTGACACTACTCGGTTTCTTGAACCAAGGCAAGTGAGAGAGTTCAGATCTGAAATCTATTGGTTCATAAATAATCGCTTCTAACCACTACACCATCACCTAATGATTGTACGTTATTTTGAACAAAAAATAAAAATACACCTTTCTCAACTAGAATATATCGACTTCAGATTATCATACGTGGATAATGTTCCTCAACAAAGCTGGAAAGATGATACTAGTTCGATATTTTTAACAGTGTCTCAACACATTTATCTATAAAACCGGACAAATATTTTGTCATCATCTAATGCAGATTGATTATTGATTAATTAGTGGTGAACGTGGGACTCAATTACTGGGAATCAAGATGTGTCTTAAACACCATGAATTTATTATTGTGAGACTCTTTAGAAAGAAACCACTGTATATACGTTCACGTTTGAAATTTCAGTAAGTCTCGACCGTAGCTGCTACCTTGGCGTGGTGGTCGGGCTTGCCTATCGTGATGACCCAACCGAACTCTATTGGCTGGAACACATGTTCCTGTAAGTTCTACCATGCCAGGCAGGTCGACTGGAGAACGGTAAGACTAGAAGCAACAACTCAAGGTCTGAAGGCGAAGTCGTACTGCTGACTGTAGAGAGGTGTGACAGCAGTAAGGTGTTTTCCACGGATAACCAACATCTGCAGCGATGCTGCCTTCTCACAAGGAAGGGGTTCGAAAAAGTCGACACTAAAAATGTCACACCTCACCTTACCTCACGGATTTCTGTCTCCAACGGTAAGGCTCTTTGAAGAACGGAACTAACACGTTAAAAACTTCCCACAAACAGGCCGTGCGCGGCCGGCCTCAAGCAGTTGTCCGTTGGACTATGCGGTCACGCTCCCAGGTCGTTAGGACCAACATGGATCCATCTTCCTCGTGGCTCAAAGAACAGATAATGGCAACTGTCTGCTGCAGCTATGCTCAGATAACCGCCTGTTTCTTGCAAACACTAACTTTAAGCATAAGGAAAAACATCTTGTGACATGGCGACTCCCGAATTCGTCCCAATGTTGAACCCAAATAGATCACATCGCTATCAGCCACTGATGGAGGGGCTCGATAGAAGACTGTCGCTCATTCTGGAGCACATGCTTAGATTCAGATCATGCTCTAGTGCAAGCGCGCATTTGCCTGCGTCTTAGTGGACGTAAGAAAGATGGTGCAAGGAAACCCCTTAGGGTCCTACTTAATGATAGTCAAGCTAAGAGTATATTTCAGGAACAACTAGAACAACAGTTAGGCAGCCATGTAAGTGATGCCCACTCCGAGGCAGCGTGGAATGACATCTGAAATGCTGTAGAAACAGCAGTGATGTCTGCAAGTACGGTAAACCATTAGGTTAAGGAGAAACACTGGATCTCAGCAGTATCTACTGCACTGATAGATTCTCGAAAACTCATCCCATCTTCAAACCGTAATCTTTCCGACTACTGCTTATACTCTTACTACCTCTACCACTACGGGATTTGAATCAACAACTGCATCTCTGTGCTAATGTGGTATGGCAACTCGAACTGATGTACGTACGTACGAAGTTCTACGTTGTTACTGACTGACTGAATTTCAGTAAGTGAATCGAGTAAAAAAACAACTGGTCCATAGACTTTACTAGGTATTATGTGCCTATGGGATACAAGGCCTACAATTATAGACAAATTTACACATACGAACCCAAGACAAAACGTTTGTAAATAAAATTGAGGTGTTAAAATTTGGAACGATCAAAATTTTAATCACTGAGACTTAACAAATATAAATTGATATCTAGTGTTTCCATACACTCGGTGCTAAATTTCCATAGAATTGTAAATTAAAATCTTGGCGAATGTTCACATAAATAACAAATGACTATCTAACAACTTACCAATTGGCTGACATCTTCAAATAATATAGCTGTATATAAGGTATAAATGCGTCGAAGGCAGCCTCCTGCACTGAGCCGCCAAAATGCAACAGAACCGTCCTCGTGACCAGTAAGAAGTAAGTCATCTGTGTACAGAATATTTCCACCCAAAGAGCTTGTAGACAACCGAGATCCATTAATTAGTGCATGACCACCTTGTATTGGCCAAGGAAGAGAGGACCAACCCCCACCTGATGGATTATCTGAAATTGCTCCTCCCCGACCAAAACGTCCTTCAGGACCATAGTAAGCACCGGCAGCTTCAAGTTTTGACAGCAAGGTTGAGTTAACCTATTTTGTACGACAAAATGATTACAATGTACAAGAGTATTAACATTAAATTTAAGTAGCAAATTTACTGGGGAAGAAAATTTATCACAATATGTTTTGTGATTTTATATAGACATACTTTATATAGATAAAAACACTGAATGTCTCACATTGAAATATTTGCCTATCAATCTGTACACTAAAGTAGCAGTTTATTGACAGCTGTAATCAATGTTTAGTAAAGCAGAGAAGTCTGTAAGTAAAGATTTTTATACCAGGATATTGTAAACAGTAACATTGAAAAACTACTTTACAGAAAATACTTGTAGTTTACGCTGATATCAATGATAACCATCAATTAAGATAGACAGTTACACGAGTAGGTATGCGTCGGTTTTCCGATACTTTTCTGACAACAGCTTTTTGAAACGGTATTTACACTACATTGAGATTGGTATTAATCCACCTAATATTATTATTACTTACCACGTCATCTATTCACTCTCTTTTATTTCCACTCTGTCCATCCTTATTTTTCGACTTATACAGCAGCTCGCCTATTGTGGACATTCGGCTCTATCTAAATGTTCTCGAGTCACTGCCTGGTTGAAAATTGCATGTTACCACCGTATACGAATATTGAAGCAGTTTTTCTGAAACCACGTGCACCATTCAAACTGGCTGCCTTCAACGTTCGCACACTTATGCAGGTCGGACAACAGATAGGGCTGGCTATGTCTTTGGAAAGTCTTAATATTGACGTGTGTTTTCTATCCGAGACCCGTATTCAAGACTCTGGTGAAGTACTGCAAACTCGCTCTCCATCTGTCGCTTCAAAAAGCTTGTTTTACGTGCGTTTATCCGGGGACCCTGTGGCATCTTCGTCTGGTCTTGCTAGCGTTGGTGTCGCACTAAGCGCTAGAGCTGAGGCAGCACTAATCGATTGGATCCCCATTAACAGTCGGTTATGTGCTGTTAGATTAGAAAGTTCCATCAAAGTGAGAAGAAATCGGCGTGAGAAACGATGTCTTTTCGTCATCTCCGCCTATGCCCCGACAGATTGCAGCCCGGATGCAATCAAGGATGAGTTCTACCACCAGTTAACTGTTCTTCTCCAGAAAGTGCGTTCGACAGATATTGTTGTACTAGCCGGAGACTTGAATGCTCAGGTCGGGCGTCTAGGCACAGAAGAGAGTCGTTTAGGTGGCCAATGGGGACTCAGTCGCAGGACAGATAACGGGGAACGTCTACTACAACTATGCACAGACCACAACCTGTTTCTGGCTAGCACTAACTTTCGGCACAGTCATCGCCAATGTGCCACCTGGCGTCCCCCTTCTGCATCTCTAGCCTGGATTCAGATTGATCACATCGCGATCAGCTACCGCTGGCGTGGTTGTGTACAAGACTGCCGCTCCTTTCGGAGTACCTATCTGGAATCTGATCATGCTCTGGTCTGCGCCAATCTTACCTTACTTTTCAGTGGACAACGAAGTGACCGTCACCAAAGGATTGATGTTAGCAAGCTGGCTGCAACTTCTGTTGCTAGTAAGTACCGAACCGAGCTAGCTTCTAGGCTAGCTACCATTCCACCGAAAAGTATAGATGAGCATTGGTTGAAATTGCATGACGCCATGAAAATGACGGGTAAAGTCTGTTGTGGGTTTGCGAAACGTCCCGCTTACAAGCACTGGGTTTCTTCTGGTTCCTTACAACTGATTGAAGCCCGTCGGTCTACTCCGAGTGATCGTGAGTTTGACCACAAACAAAGGATGTTACGTACTGAAATTGGGCAAAGTTTGCGTAAGGACCGAGAAGCCTGGTGGTCGGAGCGTGCTAACGAGCTGGAAGCAGCAGCTGCATCTGGTGATATTTTCTTACTGTGCGAGAATGCCCAAGCTATGCAATCCGCACTTAATCAGTTGGCAATCAATGTCCGTAGGTATGGTATGTGCTTTGCATCCTCGAAGTGCAAAGCAGGATTCTAATCCTGTACTCACTCTGGATGGTGAGCAGATAGAATTAGTCGAGAAGTTCGTGTATCTGGGTAGCTGTATAAGTGCTGGTGGCGTGAGTGATGAGATCAATGCACGTATGGTGAAAGCCAGAGCAGCTTATGCCAATCTGGGCCATCTTTGGCGCCCTCGTGATGTCAGTCTGGCTGTAAAAGGTCGGATCTACAACGCGACGGTGAGAGCAGTTTTGCTCTATGCTTGTGAAACCTGGCCTCTCCGAGTTGAGGATGTTAGACGACTTTCTGTGTTCGATCATCGTTGTCTCCGAAGGATTGCTGACATTCAGTGGCAACACCATGTTAGTAATGCAGAGGTTCGGCATCGTGTGTTCGGGCACAGAGACAATAATTCCATTGGTGTCACCATCATGAAACACCGACTTCGATGGCTTGGACATGTTCTACGAATGTCGTCCCAGAGAATTCCACGTCATGCATGATTTGCCGACTCTGGGACTGGTTGGAAAAAAGCGGAGAGGTGGTCAGTATATGACATGGTGTCGTGGTATGAAAGAAAGCTGCAAAGGGCTAGCTTGTGTTGGTCCTTCACGACTCCCTGGCTGGGGTCCGAGAGATGGTGTAACACAGTGGCTAGAAAAGTTATCAGATATGGCTCAAAATAGAAGCCAGTGGCGATCCTGCTGTAACCTTCTTTTACTTTCTTCGTAAAAAGCGGTTGCTTCTTCCTTAACTGAAAGATTTCTTCTGATTGTACATTTTCGTTTCCCCCATTTTGTTCTTTTTTTATAATTCCCTACGTTCCTTACCTTTTTTTCCCTTGTCTTCAAATTCTCATTGTTTTGTGTGGCGCATATATATTTGGTGCCCCCTTGTACCAATATTTATGTGTTCAAATAAATTTTAAACAATAAATAAATCCACCTAACAGTGTCTTACCATAATGGAAATGATCGTTTTGAATAATTTCTAGGTAGTTAAGTAGTGTAAATGACCAGTTTACATCATCTTTGATAATAGGCGTTTTCGAAGCGTTGCTCGCGTTTCGTGTAATGACTGAGTGAGGGATGTTGAGGTTAGGCACATGGAACGTGCGCAAGAGGGGAAATTGGTGTGCTTAACTACAGCCTACCTTGACAAACGGTGGTTGCTAGTTCAGAAGTTTGGAAGAAAGCTAGGGGCCGCCAACCCAAAATGTTGGGTCAGTCCATGAAGTCATTAACTGTTGGTCTAAGCCATGTTAGTAGATTCAGACTACTTGGTTGAGGTCTGCGTGATAACCGTAATCAGTGGTTAGAAACATTTGGTGACATGGTTCAGAAGGGTTCACACAATGCAGTAGGTGGATTCACTGTTCCTTATAGTCCTGGATTTCAGTATCCCCTCATGCGCATCTTTTCATTGTTCCCAAGGTTTTTTCTTTTTTTTATCACTGCTAATACATCATTTCGACCTCTTGTTATTTTTGTTTTTTCGTGCTAATGAAGCATGGGAACTTTGGCCATCGCAAAGCAGTGTCCAGCTTTATGTTGACGATGTTCATATGTCTGTACAAATTTGTTTATCAACCATAAATATCACAGTTTCCATCAGTATAGTCAGATAGAATGAACGAGAGTTTTTAAACAGAAATTTCAATGAAAATCTCGAATTTTCATCTAAACTAGGAGTAAGCACTTCAGTGAGGGTTCGTAAGTAGTATTTATAAAACTAATATAATTTGAGACATTTTATCGCCATAAGAATTTATTATTACAATAGATGTATCAGAAAAAAAAACCCACAGAATTGCAATGACCATAGTTAATGCACAAACCATGAGAAAGTTGATACAAACGATCAAACGTTACAAATGAAACATGAAATAATGAAGAAAAAATTTAATTTAATTCAAAGGGAGAATTATTTCCCTATTATCAGTTGAATAAGCTAACAAACTATATGTGAGTCACGACTATACACCAAAATAGCAAACGACTTCAAATTACATTGCATATATATTTTCAAAGGTTATTTGAACCATTTCAACCAAATATATTGCTATCAAATAGATGAGTGAAATTCTGTATAACATACCTGTGTAATTAAATTGTATGTAGTAAGGGATGTTGTGTGTAAGCAAGTTAAATAGGGAGGACGCATAAAAGGCCAGCCAGAAGTTATAAGATCAATCACAACCATTTCTTCTTCACATAAAAGTATTAATATTTGAACAGGTCCGTCAACAGAACCAACAGGAACTAAATCAACAAGACTTGATGGTAAGTCCAAACATACATGTTCAGGTGCATCAGAATCAAAAACGTGTATAGGAGGAGCTGATAATGAACTTTCTTCTGGTATTTCATCATCATCTTCAGCTTCAGCTGCCACAGCAAGTCGGGCAGCAACAACACTGGCATTAGCAGCTTGATCAATATTTGATCCACGCAATATACTTACAGTATGACGTTCACCATAAGTGGCACGTGGCATTCCACCAACAAATACAGTAATACCCCCCCTGTTGAGAATAAACAAAATAATGGATAAGACTAATGAATAACATGTGTTCTCCTGGAATATTACAACTAAGCCAAATCAAATCAATATGCGTATAAGATATGACAAAAATAAGTATATTATCTATGAAAAACTCAAATTACGTCATAATTTTGAAACAACTCATCATAGCTTTTCCTTCAGAAATTAAACCAACTTCTGGTCTCAATGATTATTCCATTATCTTAACTAACATTACAGTGAATGTTGGACGATACAGTAAACTACACATCAATCTATATGACGTCTATAAACAAAGATAATGAGCCTGAAATAGACACACAGAACAGTTATTTAAAGAGTAAAGCTTAATGAACAGTGACATTTTTTATGCTAACTGCTTACAGCATTCTGTATCACATGGAATTTTTTTAAGGGATAGAGCCTAGCATGTAAAAATCAAAAAATAACTTACAGAGTAGATGGAAGCCAGAAGACTTTGCTGATCAGTTTGCACGGGAAAGGTCCTAACAAAAAAAGTAAATTATTTGAATTTTATAACTCGACATTACCAAAGCCCAAAAAATACACTTTCCAAGCTTTAGAGTTAAATCAAGAAAAGTCATACTCCAGACACTATATTCAAATCTGTTAATTGGTCGCAAGATGTTATGTAAAACAGTGAATATTATTTGAATGTTTAGTTCAAATTAGACAAAATTTAAAACATTATACTATGACTGATAGATTAATACCTAGATTACAGAAGTTGAAGCTTTATTAAGCTTCCATCTGGAGACAGTAGTAACAGAAAAACCAAGGAAATCGATGAAAACTATTCATTTAACCACAGAGAACTAATGATTAAAGCCTAACTGTCTGAAATCAAAACGAAGAACACATGATTTCAAAATGATTGGATTGTAGGAAAAAAAGTTCAGGAAACACTGATCTATGCACAAACAGATGATGGAGAGTGAACATCACCCATAAATCATACAAAATTACGAATAAAAATAGATAAATTTTTCAATCTACTGATAAAATGGATGACTAATGTATCTCATTCATTTGGATCCAGAGTAAGTATAAATGTATATTCAATGTACAAATTGAGAGATAACATTTGTTCTACATGACGGATGCTTTGTTAAACAAATCTTGATGATATAAAATTAATTTATGACACTTCATTAAAAAGTAAACAAAGATTGTACAGTGAGAAGTCGTGTTATTTATGTGTACTTCGTAAAACTAACATTTTACGATTGTATCTACCATGACTTTTAGAGAGGCTATAGAAAGTTAGGTTTTAATGTAAACTAGTTAATACCCGGACTACTGCAAATCGTCTTTTGTATTTGTCATGTCAATGCTAACTTAAACCAACTTTGACCAAATAGCTTCTTGACATATGATATATAGAAACAAACTCAATATACTGTTGATATGCTTAGCAATAGATGAAACTGCATTACCTGGATACTTTATGCAGCAACCAACTACTCTTGTGCAACACAAGAAACGGTATTACAATTGTATGATATATGTCCCCACTGTCATCATAAAAGTTCTATATTAAACCAGTATTTTTTAAAACTTTTCTTGTCTACCTATGAATAAACTGTGCTAATAAGACGAGTTAGTGAAATAATGATAACACTGAAAAAACTAGAGTCAGATAAAGTAGATGGAATGCCATAAAATAATGTTTGAAATACAGTTAGTTAAAGAATTAACTCCGCCTGGAGTCCCTTTCGGGGGGCTACTGCCGGTCCCAAGCCCGGATAAAGGAGGAGGGTTGGGCATGGGGTTAGCGACCCCATCCCGTAGAAAACTAACTCGCTAAAAAACGCTAACCAGAAAAAATTATTCAAACCATTTAAACTCTGCCCTTGGGGTCAGAAGGTCTTCGTTTAGAAGAATTATGACGCCTCATGATGAAAGCCGAGTTTCTTCGGAAGTCACAAAACCGATACCCCTTCTGACAACCAGAGCAACCATTTATTTAGGTACATGGAATGCTCGCACAATGTGGGAGACTGGGAGAGTCTTCCGAATTGCTGCAGAAATGAGGAGATACAATTTAGAGGTGCTTGAGATCAGTGAAACACATTGGATGCAAGTTGGACAACAACGACTAGCTTTAGGCGAGCTGCTGTTATACTCCGGACAAGAAGAAGAAAATCCTCCACATACACAAGGAGTTGCATTGATGCTGTCCAAACAAGCACAAAATGCACTTATAGGATGGAAATGTCATGGACTAAGGATCATCAAAGCCTCCTTCAAAACAAAGAAAACAGGGATTACAATGAACGTCATCCAATGCTACGCGCCTACCAACGACTACAATGAAGACGCTGAAGATCAATTCTACGATAGGCTGCAGTTAATAGTCGAGAAGTGCCCAACAAAAGACCTGACTATTCTGATGGGAGACCTAAATGCCAAGGTTGAAATTGACAACACCGGATATGAAGAGATCATGGGACGACACGGACTGGGAGAAAGGAACGAAAATGGTGAGAGATTTGCAAATCTATGTGCCTTCAATAAACTGGTCATAGGCGGGACTATATTCCCACATAAACGCATACACAAAACCACATGGACTTCACCGGATCACAGCACACAGAACCAAATCGACCATATCTGCATCAACAAAAAGTTCAGGAGGACGATGGAGGACGTGAGAACAAAGAGAGGAGCTGATATAGCATCAGATCATCACTTGCTGGTCGCCAAGATGAAATTGAAACTCAAGAGGCACTGGACAACGGGGAGGACAATATCACAAAAATTTTATACGGCTCTTCTTCGGGATACTGACAAACTCAATAAATTCAAGATAACCCTCAGCAATAAGTTTAAGGCCTTTCATGATCTACTCAATGGAGAAGGAACTACTATGGAGAGCAACTGGAAAGAGATAAAAGAAGCAATCACTTCAACATGTCATGAGGTTCTGGGCCAAAAGAAGCACCATCACAAGGATTGGATCACGGTCGATACACTGGATAAGATTCAAGAAAGGAGGAACAAGAAAGCAGCAATCAATACCAGTCGAACAAGAGCAGAAAAAGTCAAGGCACAGGCTGAATACACAGAAGTAAACAAGCAAGTGAAAAGGAGCATCAGAACTGACAAACGTAAATATGTGGAGGATTTGGCATTGACGGCGGAAAAGGCTGCCAGAGAAGGAAACATGAGACAACTGTATGACACAACAAAGAAACTTTCTGGAAATCACCGTAAACCAGAACGACCAGTGAAAAGCAAGGAAGGCAAGATAATCACCAACATTGAAGAACAACGAAACAGGTGGGTAGAACACTTCAAAGAACTCTTGAATCGACCGGCCCTACTGAACCCACCCAACATCGAAGCAGCATTCCCGGACCTCCCAATCGATGTTGGCCCACCAACAATTGAAGAAATCAGCATGGCTATCAGACAAATCAAGAGTGGCAAAGCAGCAGGACTAGACAGCATTCCAGCAGAGGCACTGAATTCAAACGTAGCGGCAACTGCAAGGATACTCCAAACTCTCTTCAGAAAGATTTGGGATGAGGAACAGGTACCAAAAGACTGGAAAGGACTTCTAGTCAAAATACCAAAGAAAGACTATCTCAGCAACTGTGAAAACTACAGGGGAATCACTCTTCTCTCAATACCAGGAAAAGTCTTCAACAGGGTATTGTTAAACTGGATGAAGGACTACGTAGACGCACAACTTCACGACAAACAGGTAGGATTCCGTAAGGATAGATCGTGCACAAACCAAATCGCAACTCTACGGATCATTGTGGAACAATCAATTGAATGGAATTCATCACTCTATATCAACTTCATCGACTACGAAAAAGCATTTGATAGCGTGGACAGAACAACACTATGGAAGTTTCTTCGACGCTACGGCGTGCCTCAGAAGATAGTCAATATCATACGGAATTCCTATGATGGATTAAACTGCAAAATCGTTCATGGAGGACAGTTGACAAAGTTGTTCGAAGTAAAGACCGGTGCCAGGCAAGGTTGCTTACTCTCACCCTTTCTCTTTCTCCTGGTGATCGACTGGATCATGAAGACGTCAACATGTGGAGGGGAAGCACGGGATACAGTGGACATCTAGGATGCGATTGGATGATCTAGACTTCGCAGATGATCTGGCTCTTCTATCGCATACACAACAACAAATGCAGGAGAAGACAACCAGTGTTGCTGCAGCCTCAGCAGAAATAGGTTTCAATATACACAAAGGGAAAAGCAAGATTCTTCGATACAACACATCATGTAACAATCCAATCACAATTGACGGAGAAGCTTTGGAAGATGTAGAAACCTTTACATATTTGGGCAGTATCATCGATGAACACGGTAGATCCGATGCAGATGTAAAGATACGGATTCGCAAAGCAAGAGCAGCATATTTACAACTGAAGAATATCTGGAACTCAAAACAATTGGCAATCAACACCAAAGTCAGAATTTTCAATACAAATGTCAAGACAGTTCTACTGTATGGGGTGGAAACCTGGAAAACTACGAAAGCCATCATCCAGAAGATACATGTGTTTATTAACAAATCAGATCCCAGTGGAGTAAGAAATCAGGAAGAAGCGCTGGAAGTGGATAGGACACACATTGAGGAAAGCACCGAACTGCATCACAAGACAAGCCCTCACATGGAATCCTCAAGGCCGAAGGAGGAGAGGAAGACCAAAGAATACATTACGCCGAGAAATGGAGATAGATATGAGAAAAATGAACAAGAATTGGATGGAACTAGAAAAGAAGGCCCAGGACAGAGTGTGTTGGAGAATGCTGGTCGGCGGCCTATGCTCCATTGGGAGTAACAGGCGTAAAGTAAAAGTAGTTAAAGAATTAAATTAACTGTGGCCTTGGGAAGGTTTTTGGTCATGTCTTCGCCTTAACTACTAATATTCGTTGAATTGTGAACTTGGACATCTCTAAGAGAACCAGACCAACACACCCAGACATTGAAAAATTTATTATTTATTTTTTAGTTATTTCAACACATAGATATTGGTACAAGGAGGCACCAAATACATATGCGCCACACAAATCTCATTTGATATATGTGAGGGATGTGATAATGCACGGGTGCCTAAACCGAAGCAGGTGGTTTTCTTAGGGGGCCACACCTCGAGCCTTTGACCTGAACGTCTGATCCACAAGGCAGTGGAGAATCGTAAGGAGATGCAGTCCCATGGCCCCCAAATGCCCTGGTACGGCCGAGAGTGGGGAGAGTCCGCTCTCCCTCTCGAAATGCTCTCTTATGGCCACGCGTATATAGCCTCTGCCAGGAAAGTCCTACTCACTGCCTTCTCGTGGCGGGGGTGTTGTTTACGAAAATGAGAGGACGAAAAGCGAATGTCCGGCTCTTTAACCGGATCCCAAACCAATGGTGCACATGGGCTGGCTCCAGTATCCTGAAGGAACAAATGGCGTATGAACCAATCGTTGGTCACCGGATACCATGGGACTGCATCTCTTTACGATGCTCCACTGCCTCGCGGATCAGACGTTCAGTTCAAAGGCTGGGGTTTTGGCCCCTAAGAAAACCACCTGCTTCATTTTGGGCGCCCATGCAGTATCACAGCCCTCACACATATCAAATGAGATGTGTGGCGCATATGTATTTGGTGTCTCCTTGTACCAATACCTATGTGTTAAAATAATAAAGCCGGTGACCAACGATTGGTTCATACGCCATTTGTTCCTTCAGGATACTGGAGCCAGCCCATGTGCACCATTGGTTTGGGATCCGGTTAAAGCGCCAGACATTCGCTTTTCGTCCTCTCATTTTCGTAAACAACACCCCCGCCACGAGAAGGCAGTGAGTAGGATTTCCTGGCAGAGGCTATATACGCGTGGCCATAAGAGAGCATTTCGAGAGGGAGAGCGGACTCTCCCCACTCTAGGCCGTACCAGGGTATTTGGGGGCATTGAAAAATTAGTATTATGAACTGGCTCGCTCATCGCTAACCTTTACCTGATCAACTTCTGCTAAAGGGAAAACTTTACGTTGGGATGGCAGGAGCCTAGGGATGTGCACTAAACCCCAGGAGATACAGATTTATCTCATTCACTGATTCCTCTCCCTAATACAATACATCGAACGTAACGCCGAGATTCGACGTTCAGCAGTACACGAGGAATGTCATGTGTTATGATTTGATGTCCGGCTTACAATCACGTGACTTATACACCAATCAGAATACGGCTTATACGAATATTCGCACTATGACAAGGCCAATGACGTTCAACCGGTCTGAGCAGTCTAGCGTCCTATTGGGTCCTACGTCCTTCTAACCTGTCCTCTTGAGTCCAGAACACAAAAGCAGCTTCCGAATCAACCAAATCGAACCAAATCATTTATTTCAGACATACTCGGTTTATATATCAATCAGGCAGACCACAACGTACCATAAAATAGAAACTAACATGTGTACACAAATAGGCCAAAAAGTGGCTGTGAATGTGGGAGACAGTAATTAATAAACTGAGCATAATTTAGGGACAGTAAATCGTACAATGATAAATTATAGGTCAAAGTGAAGCTTATGATAAGGGGAATATAAATATACATAATCTAACTATTAAATAATTACACCGTAAGAATATATAGATAATATTAGTCAATTAATGTCTCAGGAGTTACTCGTGATTTAATCTTCGCTCGGATATAACATCATGAATTTCTTCACATAGTGAAAAAAGATACTTTCCTAACAAGTCGTTTTAAAATAATTATTTATATAATTGCACGCTGATCAATACCCCCTTGTAAACAAACAACTCATTACGTTTTATATATCGTCCTAAGGTTTGAGAATTTTTCCTATGTACCGTCAGTTATCCAAAAAACCTCAAAAACGTCCGCTTACAATTAGGGTAGGTTGCATACGCATAATTTCCCTTTATTATTTCGAAGAAAGCGAGAATGAAAAGATAAGTAGAATAACATGAATTCATTTTATTTCATAAAGTATCCACCTGGGGAAGTTGGAAAACCCTGATTCCAAACCAGTGGTGCACACGTGCTCCAGTATCCTGAAGGGAAAAAATGGCATATGAACCAATCGTTGGTCACCGTCTACCACGGGACTGCATCTCCTGACGTTGTTCCACTGCCTTGTGGATCAAACCTATGGGTCGAAGGCTCCGGGTGTGGCCTCCTGAGAAAACCACCTGCTTCTTTTTTGGGCGCCTAGGAGGCATCCCAGCCTTCACACAAATCGAATGATTTATGTGGCGCATATCTGTTTGATGCCTCCCTGTACCAATGTTTGTGTTTAAATAAGTAAAACCTTTATTCTCCCTTGAATCTATGGCAAATTAAACGAGAAATCATTAGAGCTTAGCCAACTTACCATAAGGCATGCTTGGAGCTTCTTCCATTTGGAGCAAGGGTGGTTGAACGGGAGATATTGTTGTTGTACCGAAGCCGATTTCCTTCAAACTCCAAACTCCCAGAGATCCATCCGAATGCGCAGTCAAGAGACGCATCCCTAATTGGGTTTGATGTGATGTTGGATTTGACCTATTTGGTTGGCCACTACCGCCGCACCAAGCGGCAGCTTCCAAGCCATGTTGCCACGGTAATAGTGCCATAATACGATCTGAACGGAGGTCAAATAATAAACTTAAACCAGAATTGTAGCCAATTAATAGCTGTCCAGCAAACCCTGGCCTTTCTAATAAAACCACCACTGCATCTGCCCGCAGACGCTGACGACGATCAGGTGAAATTCTGGAAAGTGAACATATGGGAAACCAAACTGATTACATGAAATATCGTCAATAACTATCATTAAAAACGCCTATAACTGCTAAAGGAACCACAACGACTAAATGTATTAGGTTCAAGTCAAGATTAATACAGTAAATGATACTCAGTAACATAAGAAAATTCAGAACAACAAACGACAGCATTCATGCGCATATTTTGAAATGACTTTGAAAGTTTAACATCAAATGTCAAGTTCACCAAACGAAGAGCCAACAACAGTAGAACATACTTAATGCCAAATATCACTACACCCAAAAAGATACACACCACTTACATACAATGCACATGAAAAGGTGAAACAATTGATTTTTCGATAATGTAATAAGAAGACGGAGATTATCAGAACTATGTGATATATTAGTTCTGATAACCTCCGTCTTCTTATTACATTATCGAAATTTATCAAAGGGACTAATTGCTTTAAATTGGTTTTTCATAGATTAAGACTGCTGTGTTACGGATTAGCTCAACATATGTAGACCAATCTTTATGCATGGTTTGCGAACAGCCACACTTGAGTGACGAGTTGAATTTATTTATTCATTGGTAAAAACATCAGGCCTTTTTGAAAAAGGAAATGATTTAAAAGTCTACCTTATTTTAACGTTCCAAGAGAATAGTCACTCTGCCCCGAAAAGTTATACGAATTTAGAAACTAACAAATGGTTTGGAAAGTTGATAGAATTATGTTATTTTTAAAGAGCTTAAGCACAGCAAACTAACGCACTTCACCTTGTTCTAAGGCTTTGTACTTCTGCGAGTCCGATTAGAAAACTAAATAAACTTATTGACATGTGTAAGAGGCCATAATTATTTATTTATTTGAACACATAAATATTGGTACAAGGGGGCACTAAATATACATGCGCCACACAAAACAATGAGAATTTGAAAAGAAAGGAGAAAAAAGGTACAATCAGAAGACATCTTTCAGTTAAGGAAGAAGCAACCGCTTTTTACGAAGAAAGTAAAAGAAGGTTACAGCAGGATCGCCACTGGCTTCTATTTTGAGCCATATCTGATAACTTTTCTAGCCACTGTGTTACACCATCTCTCGGACCCCAGCCAGGGAGTCGTGAAGGACCAACACAAGCTAGCCCTTTGCAGCTTTCTTTCATACCACGACACCATGTCATATACTGACCACCTCTCCGCTTTTTTCCAACCAGTCCCAGAGTCGGCAAATCATGCATGACGTGGAATTCTCTGGGACGACATTCGTAGAACATGTCCAAGCCATCGAAGTCGGTGTTTCATGATGGTGACACCAATGGAATTATTGTCTCTGTGCCCGAACACACGATGCCGAACCTCTGCATTACTAACATGGTGTTGCCACTGAATGTCAGCAATCCTTCGGAGACAACGATGATCGAACACAGAAAGTCGTCTAACATCCTCAACTCGGAGAGGCCAGGTTTCACAAGCATAGAGCAAAACTGCTCTCACCGTCACGTTGTAGATCCGACCTTTTACAGCCAGACTGACATCACGAGGGCGCCAAAGATGGCCCAGATTGGCATAAGCTGCTCTGGCTTTCACCATACGTGCATTGATCTCATCACTCACGCCACCAGCACTTATACAGCTACCCAGATACACGAACTTCTCGACTAATTCTATCTGCTCACCATCCAGAGTGAGTACAGGATTAGAATCCTGCTTTGCACTTCGAGGATGCAAAGCACATACCATACCTACGGACATTGATTGCCAACTGATTAAGTGCGGATTGCATAGCTTGGGCATTCTCGCACAGTAAGAAAATATCACCAGATGCAGCTGCTGCTTCCAGCTCGTTAGCACGCTCCGACCACCAGGCTTCTCGGTCCTTACGCAAACTTTGCCCAATTTCAGTACGTAACATCCTTTGTTTGTGGTCAAACTCACGATCACTCGGAGTAGACCGACGGGCTTCAATCAGTTGTAAGGAACCAGAAGAAACCCAGTGCTTGTAAGCGGGACGTTTCGCAAACCCACAACAGACTTTACCCGTCATTTTCATGGCGTCATGCAATTTCAACCAATGCTCATCTATACTTTTCGGTGGAATGGTAGCTAGCCTAGAAGCTAGCTCGGTTCGGTACTTACTAGCAACAGAAGTTGCAGCCAGCTTGCTAACATCAATCCTTTGGTGACGGTCACTTCGTTGTCCACTGAAAAGTAAGGTAAGATTGGCGCAGACCAGAGCATGATCAGATTCCAGATAGGTACTCCGAAAGGAGCGGCAGTCTTGTACACAACCACGCCAGCGGTAGCTGATCGCGATGTGATCAATCTGAATCCAGGCTAGAGATGCAGAAGGGGGACGCCAGGTGGCACATTGGCGATGACTGTGCCGAAAGTTAGTGCTAGCCAGAAACAGGTTGTGGTCTGTGCATAGTTGTAGTAGACGTTCCCCGTTATCTGTCCTGCGACTGAGTCCCCATTGGCCACCTAAACGACTCTCTTCTGTGCCTAGACGCCCGACCTGAGCATTCAAGTCTCCGGCTAGTACAACAATATCTGTCGAACGCACTTTCTGGAGAAGAACAGTTAACTGGTGGTAGAACTCATCCTTGATTGCATCCGGGCTGCAATCTGTCGGGGCATAGGCGGAGATGACGAAAAGACATCGTTTCTCACGCCGATTTCTTCTCACTTTGATGGAACTTTCTAATCTAACAGCACATAACCGACTGTTAATGGGGATCCAATCGATTAGTGCTGCCTCAGCTCTAGCGCTTAGTGCGACACCAACGCTAGCAAGACCAGACGAAGATGCCACAGGGTCCCCGGATAAACGCACGTAAAACAAGCTTTTTGAAGCGACAGATGGAGAGCGAGTTTGCAGTACTTCACCAGAGTCTTGAATACGGGTCTCGGATAGAAAACACACGTCAATATTAAGACTTTCCAAAGACATAGCCAGCCCTATCTGTTGTCCGACCTGCATAAGTGTGCGAACGTTGAAGGCAGCCAGTTTGAATGGTGCACGTGGTTTCAGAAAAACTGCTTCAATATTCGTATACGGTGGTAACATGCAATTTTCAACCAGGCAGTGACTCGAGAACATTTAGATAGAGCCGAATGTCCACAATAGGCGAGCTGCTGTATAAGTCGAAAAATAAGGATGGACAGAGTGGAAATAAAAGAGAGTGAATAGATGACGTGGTAAATAATAATAATAGTAATAATAGATGTGCGAGTCATTTCAGTGTAAATCGGAGCGAAAAGAATATTTTCCATAAGTAAATAGTTTATCATGTTTTAGTGCGTAGGCTGGGATACTGCCCGGGTGCCCAGACCGAAGCAGGTGGTTTTCTTAGGGAGCCACACTCCGAGCCTTCGACCTAGAGGTCTAGTCCACAAGGCAGTGGAGCATCGTGAGGAGATGCAGTCCCATGGAAGCCGGTGACCAAAGATTGGTTCATACGCCATTTGTTCCTTCAGGATACTGGAGCCAGCCCATGTGCACCATTGGTTTGGGATCCGGTTAAAGAGCCGGACATTCGCTTTTCGTCCTCTCATTTTCGTAAACAACACCCCCGCCACGAGAAGGCAGTGAGTAGGACTTTCCCGGCAGAGGCTATATACGCGTGGCCGTGCGAGAGCATTTCGAGAGGGAGGGCGAACCCACTCCACTCTCGGCCATACCAGGGCATTTGGGTGCAAGAGGCCATAAACAAATTTCCGTTGGCCTTTCAGGTTGCGCAAAACACTGACCCACTTCTTCAGTGTCTTTAAAAGAACCACCAGATCCCTTAGGTTTTTAAGACGTAAATCTCGTTTGCGCATAAGGAGCCATCTTCGCTCTCATCTTCCTTACATTTAATACGTCCTAACAAAACAGTCACTTTGACTACTTACATTGTTTTGTACTCCAGAACCAACTGTGATGTAATGCTTTAATTATGATGCGAGGGTTCAACATATCAAATCAGATAGCAGATACCAGAACCCTAGTATCATGAGCTACGAGTTAATCTTTTGTTTCTGAGATAAATTAGCAATTCAAACATGCCCATTTTTAACTCAGATGAATAAGTGTGATTCACTTAGCAGATATTTAGACTGGCTAAAATTTTCAGTCTAGGCCTGAAAAACGAACTGTATGAAAAAAGATATACAGGCCAGAACTGCTAAGGCTAAAAATCTTCACCCCATAAATAATAATTTCCTGATGTGGGTTACCGAAAAAAGCAAAGGCCAAAAATCGGCCAAATCTTACCCATCAAGTATTCGAGAAGGATTAATTGCATCATCAGCTGAAGGTATACACCAGAATTTCGTGAAATCGTCAGTGACTGTATTTGTATTTAAACGAACGGAGGCAACCCAACCATTATCAGTTCCAATCAGGATGCTACGACCGTCGGAGGCGTAGCACAAAGCAGTGACGTGACTAGTTTCTTCGTTATTGTTGGAAGAACTTGGAACTCCACTTGGCAAGGACTTTAGTTGACTTGTAATTCTTTTGAGACATGATCTTTGGACCAGTTGACTAGATGATTGACTGACTGACGTCAACTCCCATAAATACATATCATCTGAATCAGTTAATGTAACCAGTTTTTTCTAAAACAGTTATACAATATAAACTACTTACACTGCCAGTCAGGAAAACCACTTGAATATACTGAGCGTTCGTTTCATGTACAGCAGAAAACGATATTCCTGGTTTCCCGTATCTTGTAAAGCGTTAAAGAATTGTATTTAAACAAAGACTAAAGGACCTAAGAACTCGGATTTCAAATGAGAATTACAACCTAGTGACATCACAAATAAAACTTGTCTATATGTTACTTACTTTCTCAATCTAAAGAAATAAGATTTCGAAGTTTTAGTACGTGTATTTTCAACATCCATGATGAACCTTAATAACACATCATAAGTATTTTGCAGGTACTGCTAAAGTAAGCCTTTGAATATCGTTTAGACGAAAACCAGCCGAAAATGGTAGGTTCATCAGTTACAAGAGCAACTTTTAAAGCAGTCTAGATAAGTTATGGCAATGCGAAAAATGAAACGTATGATACACGAATCGCCATAACGTAAACTTGGAGTCTTCGACAAAACCCAAAATATATAAGGCTACTTATAGCTGTAAACCTACTGATTATGAAGGCCCAATCGCATTCGTAAATCATTAAAATCTCAGGACTTACTAAAAGTCAACACAGAGAATATGATGGAAAAAACACGGCCTAGATTTTTAAAAAACAAGCCATCAACTACCGTATATTTGATACATCAGCTTAGTGAATTACAACAGCGAAAGGATTTAGTACGATAAATAAAAATTATCAAGGTGAGACTATAATTTATGGACGACCTTTGAGCGACGCTGAAGTGACCCTGCAGGGTCATGAAGATGGACACCTACTGATTAGGACTAAATGTGGATTATAAAGCAGTTAGAATTCACACCAATTTGATTAATTAAAATTATGATTTACAGTTGATAGTTAAGGTTGGAAATTAGATTTAGGGTTTTCATTACGAACTGACATCACCTATAATGCCAAAACCCTATTATGCCAAATGAACGAATGAATTACACTGCAAACTTCGTGACTTATTATCTTATATCTGATTGGTTCGTCCATAAATTCTAGTCTCGCCAATATCAAAATACACGGTCTTTGATATGAACACGCAACATGATTATGACTGAAAAAGCAATAGACTGATCAGTGTATCTAAAAGGATACATATAAATGTTGCCATCACGCGTAAGGACAGCTAACATATCGATGACTGGGTCATAGGCAACTGACGTAGGTTTAGAAGGAAATCCATAATCAGAACACTAAAAATATCAACAACAAAAAGGCTTTCCTTACAACAGCAACCCTATATCTCGACCCCTGTACATCGCAAGGCTCTTCTTTTTTACGAAAAGCAGGGAAATGTCCTGGAATCCTACGGAAGGACTGGAAAATCTTTTGCGCCATAGAAATCTACACTCAACGTATCACGCGCGGTACAGCGACAGATAATTTTAGCGCTTAAAGCCCTCAATTTAGTAATGTATTGTGAAAACATTACTCATCATTCCTTAACCTTAGAAAAACTTGTCTTGTCTTTAAATTATTTGTAAAATCTCAGAACAGCTCTGCAATGGTAAGATGTTTGCAGTTTGAACTGAGAAATTAGCATGCCCCGATGCAATCCTACCTAGAGTTCCTATATAATACTCAGATCTTCCTTTCTTTCACCATTCTACCTCCTTCAAGCTCTTTTTGGTATGAGTTGAGTACCTTGCAAACAAGGGTGTAGTTATACGGTATATAACAGTGGTGAACTGCTGGAAATTCACAGTTACTGAATTCCCGGTTTATCGCAAACACGGATATCATAAAAATGGTAATCAAATAATCGGTTCGGAAGAATCTCAACAATCTCACTTTGTTCGAATTAAAATATAGTTTTCTCTCTAACATATTTTGTGGTACAAAAATGTTGACTGCTCTCGGTACATGTATTTTTATCAGTGGGTCGCGACGATCGACTGAAATTAGGCCTCTTAGACTCCTACAAAGCGTCCGGTTGACTCGGCTTCTGAATTTTCTGAGATGAACTTCAAAAATCCCGAAAGATAAAATTATTGTGTTTAGGCTGAGATCCATAAGTAATGGTTTCGTACCACATAAAAAGGATAATATAAGCCGCCAGAACTCTCTCTACCTTGTTTGCTTGGCCTATAATGGCAGTCAGAGCACCTCAAGAGTCCCTCTCAGGACTAATTTTTTATTGTTCAGTAAAAATATACCCAGAAATCAGGTCCCCAAAATAATGTAAATAAGTGCTTTTATGATCACTAGGGAGTTCAGTGGTCCTGCTGGTACTATTACACTTCAAAATGACTCATTAAGGATACACAATCAAACGATCATAAGGCCCCTCCGTCTCAACATTATTTAAAAGCAGAATCCGAAAAATTAGCCAATTTGATGTGTCTACCTAAAACATATTGAATTATTTAATATCGCATTGTCTGGAAGGACCCTAGCATCAGCTTATATAATGCTTCTGATGTTTGTTTTTCTTAAGATTTTATTGTGAGTAAATCCAGGTAGTTTGGTCTCTGAAATATTCAAAGTCGTTTACAATGTTTATTTAATCCTCCAGATTCAGAAGTTATGTCTCAAAATTATGCTCTTCTATAATTAGGAATAACCTACTTAAATCTAGACTGAGGACTTCATCGACATCAATTCTTTACATCCGTCCTACATCATATGAAGTTTATGAGAAGTTTTTAGGCTCAGTGTAGTATATGACATTCATTCTACTCTGTCATTTGAGGATGACTAAATTAAACCTTCTAATGTATCTCAGAAACGAGTGGTTGTTGAACAGCAAACACTCAAATTATCGGTGATGTTTTAAACCGTTTTTATGTACATTGTAACACACTTATTGATTGCTGATCACTGCCGCACCTGCCATATTGAAGGTCTTGGCTTAACTCTTCTGACTTCGACCGAATGACAGCAAGCTGTTTCTCTAAATTCAGGAAGTACTGAAACCTTTAGATCGTTAATAGTTAGGACCATCGACGAGAGGTGAATTTATCCGCAACGCAATGCATCGCCCAGAGTCATCTATGCGTTCAAGTAACCACAGATTTTGCCATTTCATAATGTATTTTTAATCAAATAACTAGATCATGTTGTCAATTTTGCTCTGGTTATAATTTTTATTCGCTAAGTCTTACTGCGTTACACTGTACATTCATTGTACGCTGGGGTGATATTTTAAAATTACGGTTTACTATGATATTAGCACTGCTCTAATAATAGACCTAATCCTAAAATTGTAGATTTATCATGATGTAACCGCCTAATCTACGAGATCTTACGTGGAAGTCACATCATAGTCTACACCGATTCATTGCATTGTAACAATTACCTATACGTGACAGAGAACAAGCTTAGGCTAGAGATAGAATATATTTAATATAAATGGAAGATACAAGATAACATTCAGCTGGGACCACGCCTGCAAGGCCGAGCCATGCCATCCGATGAACTCAGACTAATTCAATTTATTATTCTCACCTTCTCCATTCTTCTGTATTTCTCCGCGTTAAATGTTTAATGTTTATTTCTCATATTGTCTCGTGGTAGGGCCCAATGCCACTACAATATCCCAAGCATAGTGAGTTTAATCTCATAGTTGATTGTTTCCAGATAGACCGTCAGTGTATAATGTTACTGAAGGAAGGTTTTTTGTACTGTAAACTATGTTTTTATGGACAACTGACTGTTTTCTTCAGTCTGAAAGCAGTTTTCATCACAAGTATGTTTGTGTATCATCCTCGACGACGATATGACGAAACGGTTCACAGCATACCGTAAACGAAACATGATGTTGCAACCACCAAACTTGGATCTATGAAAATTGAAAACAATAATAATAATCACTTACCCTTTAACTCTCTGACCACAGCCCTCCGGCTTCTTTTTATGGCCAAACGAACATACATACACTACATACTCATAGCGAATTTCTGGCTTTTCTTCGTTCAGCTTGCTTTCACGTACAACATAGCTAATTCGAAATAAATTTCACACCAACATATAGAACATTACACTAACTGCGTTATTTTAGCACACCGAAACAATAAATTACATAGTTAAACAAAAGAAATACCTGAAAGAAGCACATAATGAAGAAAGCCGACCGCCATTGCTTACAAAGATGGTGGATATAATGATTCCCGCCTCATTCTGATCGGTTGCTAAGCTGAAGGGCACATTTAAGAAATTGAGTTGCGTTTAATTGCAGCCTCGACGAGTTGCTGATGCGGCTGAGTGTTCGACGCACGTAGAGATATACTTAATTGTTCTGATAGGTATTAACCATGTGTTTAGACTAACGTAGTAAAGCATCGATGTTACCTGAAAGTGCAAAAAACGCCATCGTACTCTGCAAATTTTCGCCACACTTTAGCACTGTCAGTGTGAAGTGACATTGGAGATCTGGAGATGCACAAATGTCCGTTAATATTAAGTGCAAACAACATCAAGTCTAGTGCGAAGTCTTGCCGTGCGGCGTGAAGTGCTTTCTTCGAAAAGAAACTATATTTGCCTCCGGCTTTTTCCAAGTATCGAAAAAAACACCTAGATTAACGTAAAGAGGTATCTGCATCTCACAACCTCTTCACAGTCAGTAAAACTTACTGTTTTGGAATGAATTGATGGTATTGCTGAAATAAAATCACATTACTCCATCTGGTCTTACTCATTGTTCTCAAACTTCAGCTTGAGTGGAAAGGCTTTATTGTAAGCAGTAAATTTTCCCATAGGCAGAGCTGTAGACGTTCCGAACCATGTTGGGTTTCGTAAAGGGAAATGACATTTTTCTGAATGATTATTTTTCAACCTTCTACGATTGTGCTTTTCAAGTTAATTAAGTTTTAATTTAACTAGTGATTTTTGGGTCATTTCTTTGACTATATGCAAGGATTAGAAACCGAATGTTCGATGGCCAAATACGCTGATTTAGGAGTATTCCGAGCATTGCTGTGGTAAGTGTGGTTAAATTTTGTAAATCGTCCCCAATCCAGCCATGATGAATCGACTACTGTTAGTTTTCTCGCACTAAGAGACAATAATTCATTCGGGCTCCTATGTTAACTTTTATATTAATCGTGAAATTCCGTGAAATTGCTTCTCAGACTAATGCTATGTGTTGAGACGTTTTTTTAGATAACTTTCTACGACCGCAGATATTTACTGGTCATGTATCGTCATTCAGCACGTTATTACCTGAATCATTACTATCATGTGTTTAAAATAAGAGAATTACGCTGGATGCTTGGTGCACAGTAAGATTATCTAACACCACGAGGTGTCTAGTTGGAGTCATCTACATTAACCCACTGCTGATACCTAGTTCGACAATCATATGCTGGAGGGATTATTCCGCCCTACTCGTCTCGGATACACTCACATCATGATTCTAGGAGACTTCAATCCTCCTAAAGTCAAGTTCGCTGAACATACGTACTTTAAAGGTGAAATCTCGACTGAAGCTCGGTTCTTTAACCTCACAGGATTACTCGAAAATGTCAAGTCAGCAACTCGTAAAAACATTCAGATGCCGTCGCGCTTAGACTGCATATTTAAAAACAAAGGATTACTAATAGACAAACTCTCAATCCTGGCATCATTGGGGAAAAGCCTTCAATCTTATTAGAGAACTGGGCTCAGATATTATTATTATATCCTATCAGCAACGAACGCTGAAATTTTAAACGGTTGACTTTGTCAGCTGTACAGGTGGATTAGGAAGTTCACGCTCAACTCAACGTGGACGCTCATTCGGATTTCTTACTTTATCTGATCTCATGTGTTACAGAACAGTCAGTCCTGAAAACGGTTCCCAAAATTTACAGGCAAACTACAGTCATCAAGAATCCTATTCTTCATTCGCCAAGCTGTAAAAGGCACTACTAGATGGAACACAAATGAATTAGCTAGGCAGTTCAAAAAAGTAAGGAACCGATGCACGAAATCGATAAAAGAAGATGAACTCCAGTACAAGATAAAGCTAATAGACAAATTTGTCTCCAATCCGAAAAGCTTATTCTGTTATGTAGACTATCTTCGACAAACCCGAACCGGAGGTTCTCAACTGCTATGTCCTAGTGTCTTAACCAACAACGACGTTGAAGTTGCTGACCTTCTGGCAGAACAGTACTCTCGGACATTTCAACCGACCCTTAATAGTCATATGGGTGGGAGATTCACCTGCAACTCCGCTGGACTTTCAGAAGTGAACCTGAACGCTGACTTGGTATACGGGACACTACATCACATAAACAATGACACTTCTCCTGGTCTGGATATGGTCCTCTTTGTTACATTGAGGGAAACAGCACCTATCTTGGCAAAACCACTTAGCGTGTTCTCACCTTTGCTAAGCAGAGGCACATTATCAAAAATGGAAGGCTGGCTCACATCACACCGAATTTCGGAGAAGGTTGGAGGGTTAAATATATCTAGGTTTCTACCATGAGGCCTAGGTGATACGCTGCTAGTAGATACGGTAAGCAGAAGCTTCCTCTATTCCGTTTAGAACCATTTTAAACTCTCTGAAACCATTTTGACCATTAAAAAACTCGATGTCTTTGTTCTGCTAACTGTGCTTGATGTAAGCAAATCTATGGGACCCGAAAATACATCATAGGTTCTTAAATGAACAAGCTTACGCCATAGTAAGTCATATTTTAAAAAGAGACATGAAATATAAACCTGGGAATTGCTGACCCGTTAGCCTAACCAGTGTGGTTGCTAAACTTTTGGAAAAGATTATTCGGAAGGAGCTGTTTACGTAACTCGATGAAAACCTGGTTCTTTCGGAAAAGCAGCATGACTTAAGAGTAGTTTTTTCCTGTCTCGCCGACTTATTAGTGGCTCTTGGAAGCTTGTGCGCTCTCAAAGACCAAACGTTACCTACAGACGTAGCCTACATTAAATTCAGCAAAGCTTTCGAACAAGTTCCTCACAACCGCCTGTTATAGAAGTTAAGAAATGTCGGGGTTGTAGGCAATCTATTGATGTTGATAAAAGACTTCTAGTTAAGCACCAACATAGAGTACATATGAACTCCAAGCTGTCTAGATGGGAAACTGTGCTAAGTGGAGTGCCTTAGGGTGCAGTTACGTGACCAATGTTATTCCCCTTGTATGTAAATTATTTTCCTCCTCTCCTATCATCATCGGTCTTGTATATGCTGACGATATCAAGATATGGAGGACGATATGAAGTAAAGGTGATAGCTTAGAACTTCAAAGTGACCTGGACAAACTATCTGAATGGTCTCAGACCTGACAGTTTCCGACAATTACTTCCAAGTGTATTGTGTTGCATATCGGTCATCAAGGTACAAATACATATACGATGAACAACACTGAACTACCTGTTATCCAGACACACAATGACTTAGGAGTCGTCATTAGCCAAGACTTAAAGATTACTGCACACCGCTGTGCAATAGCCGCCAAAGGTTTTAGAACTTTATGGTCAATACGAAGGCTCTTTAATCATGTTGACGCTAAAAGTTTATTGACTTTGTATACGGTGTTCGTGAGTCCTAAACTTTAGTGCTGCATACAAGCGGCTAGCCCCTTTTAGAAAAAACAGTGATCTTTTGGAAAAGGTTCAGAGAACAACAACTGAGCTAATTCCCCTACTGGCTAAAGTAAGCCTATTTTCATTGTCATAAAGAAGAAACAGATGTTGAAGATGCCACTACCGCTACAAGGTAATTTGATCACAGTTTTTAAACTAATTAGTAATATTAAATAAGAAAGATTAGTTCAACAAAGAGTTCTCTTTTCGGCAAATTCATTTTCAAAGCTTTACAATCGCAAATATATATACTTATTTTTACAGGATGATAATAGTACTGATAATAAATCTGTAATACATGGTGACAGCGAGGTTAAATAAACAAATGTATTAAAAAAACAAGGAATGTTTGATAATCGTTTGATTGTTAATGGCTTAAATATTTATCAAAACATAGGGAAATTGTCATTGAGAAAGGATGGCTCAGCATGATAAGATAAAATGTTGAAATTGAAATTAAATGTAATCGGAATGATCATGGAGATAAAAACAAACCAGTTGGTGGTAGAAGATTTGAGGGGAAGGTGAAAGGTGAAGCAGATGGCTGTAAAGGAACAAAAGAAAATTTTTAATACATTAAGACTAAGGTAGAAGAAGGGGTTGTACCAGTCTCTTTTGCATACATAATTCTGGTTTTTCCAGGTGTATGGTTATTGCTTCGGCGATGCAAAGGAGCTGCAGTCTGATTGCCTTAGGAAGATTTCTACTCACCTTGTAGATGACTTTGAACGCAGAATCTGTCTTGATTGAGTGACCTGCGTTCACAAGGTGTTCGATTATAAAACTTCTTACTAAGCCGTTGCCTCCTCTTTTTAGCCACGCCGGACAATGTTCCTGAATTTTTTTGGATAAAGTACGCATCGAACGACCTATATACCTAGCTTCACATGAGCAGGTAAATTGGTAAATGCACATTGACTTGGTCAGATGCGATAATTTATCTTTCAGATTGTTGGTAAACATTGACCGGCTGGAGAATGATATTCTCAATGTTGCTGCGAGGAATGTTCGTTTTAAAGAGTCCGAAATTCTCCTCTTTAAGACATATATGGCTCTATCTCCTTTGAAGTCGATGTACAAGTATAGGGTTTTCTTTTCTACTGTAATTATTTGCGTTTTTGGTGTTCTCGGCTCGCTACAAGAATACGAAAAATCTGTAGCCCAGAAGTCATAGTTGAAGAATTGGGCCTTTTAAAAGAGATACTTATCAAAAACGAGTATCCTTCGATATTTGTTGATAAGAACATGAGGCCGAGAACGCTCTTCTCTTTATACTTTCAAAGATCATGTAGTCCCTGGTATACGATGGTATACACGACTACCTACTGTCCTTAAATTTCTTCTCACTTCAACAGCATGGTTTCAGGAAGGGTTACTCCTGTATGACCAACCTGCTGACCACGGTGGACAGATGGACAAGCATCGTTGATAGCAAGGAGAAGGTAAACATCATTTACCTTGATTTCTCTAAAGCTTTTGATAGGGTTAACCACATATGTCTTATTAACAAGCTCAAACAATTGGGTATCAAACCACCTTTAATTGACTGGCTCAGTTCATATCTGACAAATTGATATTTTAAGGTCAGGGAAAACTTCAATTTCTCACACGCTATCGAATGTCCTAGCGGGGTCCTCCAGGGCTCAGTACTAGAACCTCTTCTCTTCCTGATTTATGTAAATGATCTTCCTCAACAGGTAACGTCAGACAGATTGCTCTTTGCCGATGACGTGAAACTTTTGAGAGAGATACGCAACCAAGAGGACATACAGGCACTTCAGGAGGATCTGACTCGACTTCAAAGTTGGGCAGACGATAACGGACTTACCTTGAACACTTCAAAGTGTAAAATAGTCCATCTGCGACACGTCGCAGATTACAGTTACAACTTAGAAAACTCCTCTCTAGTAGTATCCCGAGTCGAAAAAGATTTTGGAGTTCTGGTGCCCTACGACTCAAAGTCTTACGCTAGCTGTGACAGAAATGCCTTTCGAGCAAATCTGGCACTGGTAACATTGAAGCGCATTTTTGGTCAGTTTGACAGAAGAACTTTCCACACAACCTTCAATAGTGTTATTCGTCCTTATTTAGAGTACGGAAACATAGTATTCCCTCCCTCACTCCAAAAGGATAAGGTCACTCTGGAGCGTATCCAACGGCGAGCCACGAAATTAGTTCGGGGACTCAAATTTAAACCTTACGATGAGCGCCTCAAATCACTCGACCTTTACCCATTAGAGTATAGGCGTCTTAGAGGTGACCTTCTAATGACTTACAGTATCCTTAACACTTCTGGACATCCTCTTAAACACCTACTTAGGCTTAGTCCCAACACTAACTTAAGAGGTAACACCCAGAAATTGGGGATACAACATAGTAGAACGGACTGCAGGCACAACTTCTACTCCTTAAGAGTTGTCAAATGCTGGAATTTGCTGCCGGCTGAGCTAGTTCAAGCGACTGCTCAGGAGTCCTTTAAGAGGCGACTTGATCTATTCTTAAGGACTAAGGATAATATCGAATTATGAGTCACCGATTTCTCTTTCTTTAATTTATTATAGTAAATATACCTAGGTTCTCGCCTGGAGGTATTGGTGATCCCCTGCTGCTAGACGCGGAAGCCTGTTAAGCGAAAGCTTCTTCTATTCCGTCCACAACCATTTGAACAATTTGAACCATACTGATTCGGGCATGTCGGATTCTTCCTGATTGTGCGCTACATTTCCTCGGCAGCACTCCAGGGGTATCGGGACACTTTTTTGAGCTACTTCTTCATTTCTGCTTTGTGCACAGCCAAAATTCGAAGTGAATTATAAATAAATTTGAAAGTTTATTTTCCGTCTTCATAATTAAGTGAAAAGGAGTTTTTCCATTTTGCGGTACATGGTATCGTGAAGTCCTTGGAAATTCATTATTCAGGTGCTGCTATAGTAGTTTTTCGTATTTGCATCGCAGAATGGCAATTATTTCTACTTAACTATACACTGAGGGCAGACAAATTATTTATTTTCATATGAAATGACATGGTCTAAGCATATATCGTCATAAAGATTGTACTGTCGTCAAGGCTACCAAAACTACGCTACAAGTAACGATACCATGATAACATTTACCGTTTTTCCCTTCTTTGGTTGATTTTCACTGTTTTGTTCGGCTTTTATGGCAGACAGTCTAATAGTGAAAATATTAGCTGTCCTTAGGGTTGTAAATATTGTGTATATGCTGTAGATGATTATAACACATACCAATATGTTAATATCACCTTCTACAGTTAGATATATAAGCCACCAAATCATTATATTGCAGGAAATAAATCATAATCATGCGAAAGAGATACAATTATGTGGAGATTTTACCAGAGACTAAGGTAAGATAGCTTTAGAAAGCTATCATATCTTAGAGATAGTATACTACCTCTTTTACAGAGTTCTAATGTTTAGGCTGCCGGTATTCTTGCAAAGATAGCTAACTAAGTACTAATATAAAGCGGTTACGAGAAAGCATCGGAAAGTATGATTGGGTAATCAAGATATCTTGATCTCAGTTGACCGGATTGTCTGAGATCGTATATAATGATCTTAGAAAATCAACCAAGGCCTGCCTAGCTTATGTGCTGATGCCGTAAATGACAATTACTCATACCTTACGTGAGACTAAAATAAAATAGGCATCGATAATTGCAGATTACACAGGATGATTCAAAGTAAGTTTACATAGTAGTCTTTATATATGTTCATTGTCTAAGTTTCCGAAGTGCAACCTGTCTGAAAAACGAAATAATACAAGTCATGTATGTTGCGACCCAGGCTTTCCCAAGCAACGCAAGAGATAAAGCAAATAAGCTTGACTGACCATTCAAAGAAAGTGTGCTAAATGCACCTTCGATCCGTAATTGAATGCCGGTTTCTCTTTCTATAGTAGATTTTGGTAAACATTTATACTGTAATAGTTATTTCCTGTCTATCTTATTTCCAGCTGGCTTCGCAAGTGTTTGCAGACGTAATTGGGACGATCCTTAAGAATTGGAAGTTATTTATTAATAGATCATTTGTGCTGAATTTAAACTTTAATAAACGTTTTCATTTATAACGCATCAGTCTTTTACTTATTGCGATACTTATCTATCGTAAGAGGTGGAAATTCGACCTAGTAGTATAATACACCATGCTCAAGGTTGCAGTGTTTGGTAAACGGTCTGTATGACTAATCGCATGTGCGCCAAGCTGGTAATTATTACACAAGAACGCGAAACAACAACCCTGTCTCACAGCCACATAAGACTGCACAGTACACGCTCCCTACCGTAACGCTAGAAGAATGAGTTAATGGCCATATAAATGAATTTATGTAAAACTAAAAAGATTAAAATATTAGAACTTCTTATCATCAGGAAGCATAGCTATGGTCAGTGTTAACAATGAATTCTGACGATGTAGCTTCATCATTAGCACCGATTGAACTCATCACTTGTGCGCATGTCTTCCGATGCTTTGAGGCGTGAACGGATGAGTTTACTTGCCAAGGGTTCACTAAGAGCATGGATTGAGTGGTAGTTGTTAGTGAACTTTTCTAGCAGATCACCACGGTTGTTTGTGTGGTTGCTCAGGCTTAATACATGTCGCCGGTAACAGCGAGCCCACATTGACTTACGGGAAATCCAGTAATCTTTGATGTAGTCATACGCCCGTGGGAAATGGATCCTCAGATGTTTTGGGTAAATCTGAATATAATGCGTTATGAAAAACGAAGCTCACATGTCAGACCGTGTAGTCTTTACAAGGTGTTCCAAGCATTTGCGTACATCAGGATTCCGGAACTACAGAAAATAATTTGTACAGTTAACACTTACCTTCCTGAAAAATGCTCGTAAGACATGGAATGAACAAAGTACTATGTCGGCATGACTGTGCGTAGACTGCATTGCTGAAATTTCGGTCGCTACCGAATCCATAACGAAAGTGAGTGTATCATAAATACCACATATTATATCTTTAAAGCGTTCCAACAGTTTTACATCTTCGTGTCGTTCTTGCCTGCAAAGAGCATACATAACAGTGTGCCCTTGCCCAAGACTATCAGTCACCACTAGCTGGAACATTGGAAAACTTTAAGATAAATTAATTGCTATTCGTTACTTACCCAACTTTGTTGGTCTGATAAGTCGAGTCAATACATATTACCTCTGGGAACGCGTAGTAAACAGCTATTTGCTCCCTGCGACTGAAGCAAATCATAGATATGTTCCCATTTTCACTGAGTATTTTAACTTCAGTGTTTGCTTGAACGCGCTGTAAAATGTTATTGATATTTTTAGTGTCTAAGCTCAATTAATTACAATGTGAGTTCAACAACCTGGGTACAGCTGTGAACGCATTTTAGAGATATCGTCCTTGGTAGGCTGTTTATGGAACTTTCAATAAACCAGATGCCGTAAACTACGAGTCGGCGTATTACTCAACAGAAACGTTCTTAAGTATAGACGTTCGCTCGACGTCAACTTTTGTCTTGAAGGATCTACAGAAATAAATCCTTCTGTGCAAGGATGGTTGTGCACGGTCTTGATAGAGGTGAATTTCAACTCACCATTTACTGCACGGACACAAAATCCAGATTGACAATGGCAATATTTCGACCTGAAAGATAAATCAATTTGAAGTAAAGCATACGTAGATGACCGACGTCTTCTTCTTTGTCTAGGTTGTAGGGGTGAGTTAGAAGTTGTATGCTCTTCAGAAGAATGATGATCACTATCATCATCTACATCCTGAACGCAAGCATCTGACTCTGACGAACTGCGTTTACGTCCATATGTACAGACATATCTCACAAAACAATACTTTAGAGTTGGGTCATCATTGTTTTTTTACATACTGACATAACGTACTTTGTATGCGTATACTACAAAAATAATCATTAACCACAGAAGTCATATTACCTTCTTTCAAGCAGGTCTCAAAATTGTCCCAACTGGTAAATCTCCGAGATAACATAATATCATTGAAGATTCGTCCTATATCATAAATCATCACGATGGCGTCATCTTCGTTACTTGAAGGATGGACGTTATCAGTCATGGTGTGGCTGAACTCAATTCAAATCTAAATGTAACACGTATTAGCAGCAGCTACTGAAGGGCGGAAGAATTTGAAGCAACAGCACACAATGATTAACCGAGCACTTCACACCACAGAGAGAGAACACGGAATGCAAGACACCAGTGTTATATTTTTGAAATTCAAATGTGCGGGGAAATGTACAGAAGGGGGGCGTTAGTTTACAAATAGTTTTATGAGTCGTCCTGTAGGCTCAGTGCATGTAGAGCTTGTTCTTTTTCTTCTAAAGCATTTATTTTTGGTGGTCCTGCAATAGAAAGAAAACTAAATCTATTAACACCATATACATGATGATTTTAACGCTGTTAAATGTCTTGATTTGACCGCCTCTGAAAATCTTCACGAATTGTCGACGTGACGCACCAATCATCTTGAGACCCTTTGACCTTCAATTGCTCGCAATCTCCATCAGTGGACGATACCCCTGAAGCGTTGCCCATTTCCTCTTTGAGATTATTCGTTTGGATTGCGTTGAATTTGAACTTAGTTGGCTGACTGGATTATCCTGAAAACCCTCAACATCTTTCTCAACATTGAGAAAAAATGCAGAGGAAATAAGCGGTTCATATTTGCCATACATAGAAATTATATTGTAGTACACTCTTGTAACTCGTCCCTGTTTGTCTTTCAAACCTACATGCTTCAACCAAAAGCATTCGGTTTCGTGTAGTTCACATCAAAATTGTATAAAAATCCACGATTGTCGTCCTGCTCAACTTTTCGCCACAAGAGGTCTCATTATTGCTTGCGTTGTTTACTAATAGCTTTTGATCCGCTCATGGTCGATCGTAACCGTTTCGAAATTTTGGAAGAAAATATCGAAAGTATTATTGATCATTGTAGGGAGGCTGGAATTGTTGTTTGTGACTATCAACCAAGTGTGTCGTTTCAAAAAAAGATCAATGATCTAGTGTATAAATTACAGGTACTGTTGATTTTAATATTCTTGACGGTAAATCCGAATGTTTACTCAGTTAAATACCATATTTTTTACTTAATTAAACTGTCAACTACCTGATTGGATCTTTTTTCCTTACAAACTCTTTAGGAATAAATAATGCATCCTTAACTGTTATTTGCAATGTTACTCATTCACCATGTAGTTCACCATAGTATGGAAGTTTCCTTGTTAAGTTGGTACATCATGCACCACTTATTACAAATTTTGAGCCTTGTCTGCGGTTATTCCCTATGTAGGTGGTTTTGAATACTTTGTTAATGATAAGTATGACCTGTGTTTAATCAAAAAACAACGTAATTGGGATTTTCAGTGATCATATGTAAATTCTGAGGACTTTTAACTACAGTCCTTAATCACTCAGTGTAAACTGTGTATTCAGGAAGTATCCTTACCATCATTCCATCTGTTTGGCACACCACTTTTCTCAAAACCACAGAATAACATTTATAGTTAAACCTTATTTTTAGTGTTTTGTTTAGGATTATTCGCCCCACCAGCTTTAGTGATATCAGGGATTAGCCTATCAGCGCTTGGTGTTCTCACTCACTTCAGTTATGGCTTCTAATTCATTAGGAGTCGGGGTACTTATTTTGACGTCCCATTCAGATTGTTTGGTAAAAATTGATCAATGAGCAGTTAAACTGTCCGAAGTGTTCTGTTCGTTGTTCCAGCCTCTTGTGTTGAAAGTGGATCATTTCCCCACCTTTTTCCAAAGGGTTTCTGCTGTTGCCTATCGCTCTCAAATGGCCACGCGTATATAGTCTCTGCCAGGGAAGTCCTACTCACTGCCTTCTCGTGGCGGGGGTGTTGTTTACGAAAATGAGAGGACGAAAAGCGAACGTCCGGCGCTATAACCGGATCCCAAACCAATGGTGCACATGGGCTGGCTCCAGTATCCTGAAGGAACAAATGGCGTATGAACTAATCGTTGGTCACCGGCTACCATGGGACTGCATCTCCTTACGATGCTCCACTGCCTTGTGGATCAGACGTTCAGGTCGAAGGCTCGGTGTGTGGCCCTCTAAGAAAACCATCTTCGTTTTGGGCACCCATGCAGTATCACAGCCCTCACATATATCAAATGAGATTTGTGTGGCGCATATCTATTTGGTGCCTCGTTGTACCAATATCTATGTATTAAAATAAATAAATAAATAAATTACCTATTCCATCACTTTTGGTTTAGTTGCTCACCACTCCTTACGACCATCTCATAGAATTTTTGTCAGTCTACGTCTAAGACCTATTGGCTCCTCATCGCGTTTTAAGCCATCTACCATTCCAGCGGACGCTACCGAAATCCACTGGTTTTCTAACCTTTCTGTGTATGTTATTGGTAAAAATCACTGCTGTTTCGACAGCTGTTTGAATATCGTGCCAAGCTACATCTGGGAGGATGCCACTTACATGGTTGACTAACTTCTTCCCCAGTTGTTCTTGAATTATATTACTAACTTTTTCATCATTAATCTAAACTATTGTTTTCATTTAGATCGTCATCAGGCTTAACTCTAATATACAGTAATATTTATACGAAAATGTCCAACTAATCAAGGCAATTTGGGTCAGTAATCACAATGAAATAGAATAAGTCACCACACATAATAGATAAAAGTACAAGTTAATAGTAGGAAGACATCTGTACTGATAGTAGTAAGAATAATAAAATACGATAACAAAAGTCTTATCAATAGTTAAACATTGGAAATAGTAGTTCAAACATGGGTAAATTGAATAGTCATCCCAAAACATTAAAATCATTACGTAATAAGAAGTGTGTAAATAATTAGATAGTGAAGAATACAAACGGAAAGAGGCGAATAATGGCAAACAAATAATGAATGTGTAAATAAGGTTAACTCGCCATTGAAGGGATAGTGGGGTTACAAATTTCTTCTGTACACATAAATTAAGGTTATATGTACGAATTCCTATGGCTTCAGCTATAGGTAGGAGGCGGGAACGAACTCCGTATCGTATACCTCCATCATTTCACATCCATCGTAATTAAAATAGCTCATTGGAAAGTACGACCAAATCGTTTTCATGGCTAATCCGTTGCTTAGATATTCATGCCTCCTTAAAATGTTTTGTTAGGCCATTTGTTCTTGACATCAATATAAAATTGAGCGAAATAAAACAATGGGACTGATTGAAACTTAACAGTTTTGTATACAGATTTTGCGACCGCATACAACACGTGTTAAAGTTTGCTTCCTACTAAGATCACGGATATTACTATCCGAATTGTAATTTAGTCTTTAGTGGTGGTACGATATATGACTTTCAAGATCATTCTCAAAAAATTTAATGTTATGTCAAATTAATGACAACAACACTTGTGTCATGATAAAGTGTAGTGTTCAAGTATTAATGAGTAAATTTCCCCATACCGTTTATGTCATACACCTGGTATGCTGTACATGAATTTTAGAGCTAGGAATAAAACAAGGAGTATTATCATAACTTAATTATTAAACGTTTGGTTTTGTTTACAAGGTTTTTCATATTAGTTAGATACAGCCAACTCCAAACTGCTACTTACAGCTCTAAAATAACGTTTAGTTTTTTTCTTTTACAATTTTTCGAAAAATGTATATGCAACTACAAAATGTATAGTATTTTATGGGATTTATATTTGCATGAATCAACACCATAGTCAAAGCCATTTATCCTCAATTAATCCTCTCTAAAACTGATACAATTACAATAAATAGTCACTGAATAAAATCTCTTATCGAATCGTATGGTCTATGATGTTAACCGAATTTCGTTTATTTGTCAAATTTTCAACTTCATTTATTTTTCTCATGATGGCATCATAGTGCTCATCTGTGGTTGTTCAGAGATAGATATGTTAATTATAAGACTAACTGCAATTTGTGATATTTGAGTGTTTTATACTAAGTTGTCCCATTAAAATATTCAAAAATATTGATCTTATTACACCACATTAGAAAAACATTTGTTTCGTAATTAACACTACGTAATGATTTTGACTAGACAACTATTTAAAACCAAGGAGCACTGCACGTGTTTTTTGTCCTAGTATAAGACTCAGAAATTCATATCCACGACCTCCGAAGAAATAGAGCTATTTAAACTATCAAAGTGAAATGTTTTGCGTCATAACAGTTATCAGTTTCTTGTATTTGTCCTTGTAAAATTCCAAAGAAGTGAACTGAATGGAAGTTAAATGAAACTGCTAAAAATTAACTGTCATTTTTTAAAAATTTACTACAAATTTATGTTTGTGTGATTTTTGCTCTCTGATTACTTTTTAAAGGATGTGGATCGTATGCAAGTTGAAATGCAAGATGTACATGTTCCTATTGAATTATTTTCTAAAATCGATGCTGGTCAAAACCCTCAGTTGTACACTCGTGAGTGTATGGAACAAGCACTAGCCAAGAATGAGGCAGTCCGTGGAAAATTAGACAGCCTTCGTCGTTTTCGAATGTTACTTATGTCCGAATTATCTCGTCAATTTCCAAATGAAATGGCTAAATATCGGGCTGTACGTGGTGATCCTGAAGCTCCGACACTTGGTCCTGCAATGTCCAGTAACTCTCAATCAAATGGATCTGGTACTGAGACTGGTCCAGAATCCGTTTCATTTAGATAGGATCTTTCAGTTACTTTCAGTATGTTTTGTTGTTCTCAACAAACATATTTTATCTGGAAATTGTTTTATGATTATCGTGATACAGTGTTTTCTTGCATATATTCTCTAAAAAGTTGTTTGGTTGCTGATATGACTATTAATGAATTTGTTGATCGAATCACTATTCGTCTAGTCTTCTAAAATATTACAGAATGCCACATTTGTAATGGAAGGAAATATTTTGAGGCTTGCTATTGTTTAGAGGTGAAAGGCAAGATTTCAAATTGGAATTATCAATATACACTGCTGATAGACTGATATCCATATGCGTAAAAAATATTTTGATATTTTTGCTTCATTTGATAAAGCAACCAAACTATTTAACATCGTCTTTTTTATGTACTATTACATCTTTGCTCTGCTTCAATGGTGTCTTTTCATAAAATACTTTTTTATTAAAGCCTTTTGTACATATACAGAAGAGGTTAGTAATTAACTTGAAGTTATTTTCACCCTCCATGATGGTCATCAAGAAAAAGCTATGCACGAAGTTCAAAATGTTGACATTTTTAACATTGTAGAATATTAGATGTTAGCTCGAGACTCATAACATATATATTTGTTTGTTCCAATCAGTAACTGAACAAACCTAATTACCATCTAACTTCTATGTTCTTATCGTAGATATCAGTTTGTTTAGACTTAAAAACTTCATTTGAACATGTTATATTTGTTTAAACGCATAAATATTAGTACAAGGAGGCACGGAATTCAATGCGCCACACTTCATCATTCGACTTATGTGAGGGCTTAAATTCTGCCCGGGCTCGCAGGCCGAAGCAAGTGGTTTTCTTAGGGGGGCCACTCCTCGAGCCTTTAACCTAAAAGCCTAATCCGAAAGGTAGTGAAGCAACGTTAGGAGATTCAGTCAATTGGTAGCCGGTGACCAACAATAGGTTCATACACCTTTTTTTTGCTTCAGGGTCCTAAAGTCCATGTGCACTATTGGTTCGGAGTTAAGGTTCTCCAACTCCCTTAGATCAACCCTCTGTATCCACCAACCCTGTTGAAGCACCGGACATTCACTTTTCGCCCTCTGGATTTCATAAACAGCACATCAGCCGCGTGGAGGCGATGGCCGTGGCTGTATACACGTGGCTATGTGAGAGCGTTTTGAGAATAGTGGGTTCTCCCCACGCTCGACCGTACCAAAGCATTTGGGGGCGAGCTAAAACATGAATTTTAAAGGTGTTTTCAGGTCGCCGGAATTAACCTGATTGGTTTAACAAATATGAGTGCAAATAAAGAGTCAGTTGGCAGTGTTTTTATTATGCAGTCAGCATATGGATTTCTACTTTCGAAAGGCTCATACTACAGTAAACAGATGGGCAAAATTAAATCTTGTCAATAGTAATATCTTAATAATAGATGTTGCTGAAGTTTCCTATGTTAGTTCTTCACTATCTCGTTAACGCCAAACTCGCATTACATACATGTGTTGTGAAAATCGATCGACTAACATGTTTATTAAGCTATAAAACGAAGTTTACGAAAGTCATTTTTAGCATACAAGCTATTAATTCTCACCGTTTACTACTAATAATGTTTTTATTCTGAACGTTTAAATTGTTTTGAAGTAGACTTTATAAGTGCGTGAATTCTTGAACAAACATTTATCCATGAATCACTGAGTTTTTAATATAAACCTAGCCTTAGGGTATTTTTTTGTCAATAACATTTGTGATAATTTTTGTCCAATAATACAGTGATAAAAAAAATACCCTGCTAAATTTTCCAGAAAAAACCCAGATGAAACATAGAATTACTTTTAATGATGGTCAGAAAGCCTTGATTCGTGAATAAATTTTGATCTTGATATTTTATAGATCCTATTCGGTTTATAATTTATTTCATTGTTGGTTACAAAGGATTTTCGTTTAAATCTCAGTACTACTTTCCCGGTGCTAATACATTTCGTTAGTTGATTGTGATTTGAAGTGCGCTATGTTTGTTAACTCACTTCTCGTTCTCTGCTACACCTATGACCATCTATCAGATTACAACTGATTCTGTTTTTATTGCTAAAACTGCTTTTCTCGACCCAAGAAGACGTAGGTCCTTCAATGGTAATAGCGGGATTGCTATACTTGGAATTACTCTTTTCAGAATAATAAGTCTGTGGTGTTTGAACCCTCTTACTGTTAATTTTTTCGAAACATGGACATAACTATTCGATAAACCTATTTCATGTTTACTATAATATTATTCCTTTACGTAGTTATGATATTTAACCATACTTTATAGTGAGCCCAATGTGACTAATAAAATCCGTAGTAGATCAAACATTCAATATGGAAGATCGCGATCGTCATTCAAATGGTAGCGCGAATGAGAAAATGCAACCTAGGTCTGCCTTAAATAAGTGAAACAAGCCGAACAAAACAGATTAACTTCAGGAGTTTTTACTGCTTTATGGTTATGAAAAAGAGAATGCTCCTTACATACAGAGTTACACTAATGCCATGCAAAGAAGCGCGAAAGGCGCTTATAGGATACGCACAAACTGATGGTGGCAACGAAAACGGTAGAGTGTCTTAGGTCTATCGTAGAAAAATCCTCAGGAAAACACATGGCCGACTTAATAGGGAACCTGAATGTCAGGGTCAAAATGGACATCACAGAGCATGAAAGCGTTATTGCGCAATGTGAACTAGGAGAAATAAGAGCAGAGAGATCGAAGACATGAGCTGAATGTACATTAGGAAACAGATGAAAAAGAGAATTAGAGGTAGGCAGCGAAAATATGTGGAAGACCTGCTAACTGCAGCAGGAAACTTTTTAAGAGAAGGAAGTATGAGAGAACTATTTGAAACGACTAGGGAGCTATCAAGGAAACGTAGTAGACCGGGGTGGTCGGTCAAGAGCAGATAAGGTAAAACAATCGCCGATATTCGTAAGCGGCGGAAAAGGTGGGTAGAGCACTCTGAAGAGCTGTTGAATAGACCAACGCTGTTGAAATCACCGAACATCAAAAGAGCGCACAAAGACGTTCCTATAGATTTTCAAGTACAACACGGCGAACACCAACTAAGTCACACCTGACGGTGAAGCTATGAAAGAGGTGGAACCGCATATCTGGGCAACATCGTTGATAAACAAGAAATATTTGGTTCAGATGTAGAGTGACAAATCGGCAAGGCTAGGTTAACATTCTCTATGATTAAATGATATGTGGAACTTAAAATACCCCTCACGCAAGAGCAAAGTCAGGATTTCCAACACAAAAGTTAAGAAAAGACTCGAGGATGGATAGTACACATCGAGGAAACCACTAAACTGTATCACGAGGTAAGCCCTTGTAAGGTATGATCGATAAACGAACCCACCAATGACAACAGGAAACGCCCACTACAACGTTAACTTTCTTTGACCTTGTATGACTATGCTTTTCTTATTCACCAACCATAGTTTTATGTTTATCATGAATGATATGGAGTTTGTTGACTCATTTTTCCTATCCTCTAGTTACTGTTCGGTATGTTATTCATGTCTTTTTCTCTGTTTAATAGACCATTAATTTTTTATTTCGTGTGCTGGCAGTGTTGATTTACATTTTAAAAACGGTTTATTGAGCCTAATAGATAACAATCGCTGAAAAATTCCCATTATATTAAAACACAATTGTATAAACTGAACTTTGCGTTATGCTTGTTCTGACTTTGGCTAAACTAAGACTCGGTGCTCGACAGTCTATAGAGTAGTTTAGAATTGAATTCTACAGTCCTAACTTGGAATCGTCTGAACAAAAGACAAGGAGGCAGGCCAAAGAATACATGACATCGAGAATTGTAGACTGAAATCAAAACCATGAATAGCACCGACAACAAGTAGAAAGGCGAACTCAGGACAGAGTTGGTTGGAGATCTCCGGTTGGGGTGTTCCCACAACTGTAGCTGTATCTTTTGTTAGATGGAAATCACTTATAATGTAATTTTACTTACTAGTAATCAGAGTGACTACCTATAAAAACAGTTTCCTCTTTTGCTGTCCGGGATAATTCAGAAGTAAGAGCCATATGTTGACTAGATGATCATTCGGATTCGTCATAAGAAATTTACTAGGAGTATAATCATTGCATTAAAATGGTCATAAAACAGGGTACTAAACAAATAAATCAGCACGTAAAAGCATCTTTTATAGCGGTAAGATGATGGGTGTAAAGCAAGTGAAAATCGGGCTGAAAAAGCGTTTAAACTTACAAGCTTTTTAAAAGAATTTGGCCATTCATCAACATTTATTTTAGAAATGTTCTATACTAGTTAATTATTTGGAATCAGTCGACACTTCTTAGGTGTTTCAGAAATTCGACTGAAAGTTGTTTGTTTCAGACATCTATTAAATCATCGAAACATTGCTTTTTTTATTAATGGCTTTAAAAAACTGTCCAGACAAAATAACTCAAATCGTGAAACAAATATGACACTGGAAGATACAAAATCATTATAGAATCCAAGTTAATAATGAAACAATTTACTCAAAACATTTTTACAATCTTCGTTAATATCGAAGACAACCAACCGGACATTAAATCACATCCTGATTTTCTTTGTGATAGAAAGCGGCCGAATTAGAAATCAATATTTCAGGACATTAGTTAGTAAAATAAGAAATTTCCTTTTTCTAGGTTTTGATTTTATTATTACGTGATCGGAATAACTATTGGACAAGTTTTATTGCTAGATCATTCATCATCAAAGCATTCGTTGTAGTGCTAGACTGTTTGGAAAATCTGTATATAAGGAGTCAATTTCATTAAATATTATTTCGTCTCAGTCAAAGGTCAGTTGCTGTGCCCTGATATTTCCCAGTTTAGTAAGATACAAGGTTCTGGGAGGTGGTACTCATCTTTAGTCGGTCCGTATATTAACAGTACAAACCCGTTCCTATTATCGTTTTAATCTTCTTGATCATACAACATTGTATTTGAAGATAAAGATTATCTTCACCAATTATTTTCGAGAATTTAGTAATGCAGATGAAACAAAAGTGTTTACCATCAATCTACTTTTAGGCTAGAGCTTTTGAAAATTGTTTATTCTGAAGGTTTTATTCACAAAATCATAGCAAATTGCGAACTATAGGGCACAAGCTTTTAAGCGATGTGTTCGAGTTAAAGCATATGCGGAGTGAGATTGACTAATGTTAGAAATATAAACCACTGGATTTTGACTCAGTAGTTTGAAGGTTTCGTGTTCATTGTTAGACATGAACTTCCTGGGTTTCACTCTTTACAGCGTTAAGGATATGTTTTATAAAGGAGTATTGATTCGAAATCTGTAGCTTACATAAGCACTACTTGGAGAATTTGAGAATTTTATTCAAGTTGTCAAAGTTTATAGAACAATTTGGTAATTGTTAGCAACTAACTACACAAAAGCTTAATTCAACTGGTTACCTTGATAAATCTTTGTAAAACAAGAATAACAAAGGTTTTAGAATGATGTGGTTTTATTCATCCACATACTCACTGATCTGTAGGAAAACTAATTGTTTTCTTAGTCAAACAGTATGTTAACGCGATATTTAATAATATATAAACGAGAGTATTCGAAGCGTAGTTCAAGTCTAGACAACTATAATAACCAATGAAATATAACGGATATCCAAACCTTAAGTGTACAAATTAGTTATTTCCCTTACTTACAAAACCTCATATCAAATGAGAAATACGAACATTAGTTTCATTCTTTAAAAAAAATGTATTTCACTTGATATAATGGTGATCTCGTGTGTAAATAATCTACAAATGATGTTGCAACAATGTGAAAAATAATACGATTATTAACTGAATTCCATATTAATTAGTCTATTTATCTTGTTTTAATGATCATTGTAATATAATTAGGTCAATTGAAGCTAGACCACCATGGAAAACCTGTAAGCACTGGACGGCCGTTTCGTCTTATTGTGGGACTCCTCAGAAGTGCTCACCCACGATCCCGCCTCGCGAGATTCGAACCCAGGACCTACCAATCTCGCGCGCGAGCACTTAACCACTAGACCACTGAGCCGGCTGGCATCCAACGGTCTTAATGTCTAACTTTAACGAAATTGAGCGACACATCCACTTTTGTCTTCAGTGAGTTACTATCTCACAACAGACTCGGTTGAACTCCACTGGTTACTACTTCTCATTAGAACTCCAGGATATACTTTTGAAGCCAGTCACTAGTGAGCATATGTTGATTATTATCAGAAGGGGTTTTGTGGAGATTGTAGTAAATTCAATGGTTAGATCATGAGTCAGTTGAAGCTAAACCACCATGGAAGATGGTCGTCCAGTGCTTCCTGGTTTTCCATGGTGGTCTAGCTTCAACTGACTCATGATCTTAATCATTGAAATTATTATAATATCTACAAAAACCCTTTAGATATAGTTAAGTGTTCTATATATTTTGTGTAATTAATTACTTTCTTAGATTTAAATAAAATAAGAATGATTATATGTGTAGAATAAAATGAATTCATTTTATCTCATTGTTTTCTCTTCATTATAGGTAAATTAATAAATTTAGTTATTACAAATTATGTAAGAAAATTGTAATTTGAAGAAATGAGTTACTTATCAATAAAGAATACGTTAGATGAAAAATAATTAAATATGTGGAAACCCTGTGAAAGCTCTAACTCTTATCTTAATCTACATTCCAAAATGATGTATTATTTATTGATTAACAATTAGGTGAGACTATTTTTTATGGACAGATTAATCAGATTTAAGGTAACAGGTCTTGAATTTTGGCACGAAATTCATTCACCCATTTGTCTAAATAGCGTTATGGCATTTTAGCTAATGTCAGTTGGTGATAAAAATCATAAACCTAATTCCTAATTTTAACCATCAATTGTAAATCATAATCTTTATTCTTTACACTACTTTATAATACTCATTTAGCCCTAGTTAGTAAGTGGACATTCTTAAAGTCACTAAGGCGTCATTCCAAAGGTCGTGCATCAATTATAGTTTCACTAACAATTCATATCTTCAAATTACAAACTATATTGATATTTTTAAATCATTCAAATTACTAGGCTGTGTGTAGCTAATTAAAAAAATAGCGAAATAAAATGAATCTATCGTAATCCATAAATATTCTCCTTTTGACTTAGTTTCAAATTTCGTATATTTTATTTATCAATTTATTATTATTGGTATTACTATTGAATAGTTTCGGTGTATAAAGTTTGGTTGATTTTATTTTAATGACAAAATATTACAAACGTAACATTATAATATACAGTAGCAATTTGATTTACATATGACTAGATGATGTATTTTCAATTTCATTCACTTACACAGTTTACTAAGTCAGATATTCTAATTATTCTATGATATTTTATCTCCTTATATTCATTTTTATGTGTCTAATGCATAATTAAATAAAAATAAATAAGTGGAATTTAGTTAATTCATTACTTTTACAACTGGTCATCAAATAATAAAAATACATTTTAACTTAGGGTAATATAAATTGTACTGATTTTTTAGTATGAATTAATTCATAATAGATATGATATCGACAAAAAATGAATTTCCTATTTCATTTGATAATTTCATGAGCAAGAAATAGACCATTTATTTTTAAAAGGTATGTTTATCTGTTAGGTTTTCAATGCTCATTAAGTGTGCTTTTTATGACCCTATATCTGACTCTAGTTTGATCGTTTCTAATTTTTATTGAGATATACATGCCACCAATTGTCGTATACAATTATCGACTTAATCCGCGTTGATGAATAATGGAATTAAATAAGACAAATACGAGAATGAATTTTGAATGCGTATATTTTGTACACTCATTGATTTGAACAAACAATCAGAGGAATGAAGCGAAGCGAAATGACGCGCATGTGAACCAACTCATTTTAACCAAGCGTTAATCATTATTCATAGTCAGACAAAAATAAGTTACAGACATGTGATGAATATGATAAGAAATGTACACACACATACAATCATATAAAAACAGTCAGGGTTGATAAGTCAATAAATGGCCTCTTCAGAAGCTAGAATAAATGATATGGTTTTAACGTAGTAGTCGACGTTACATACTATATTTAGTGCCTTTGCGTATTTTTTCGGTCATTTAGTGAGTGACTGCTTCATATTGGGATGTAATTTTCACCAACAACTTCATTTTAAAAATCAGTTGTTATCGTCAGCTGTCTGTTGGCCAAAAGTCAATGTCACGCATCTGAACATGTCTAATTAGAAAGTAAGATATTTTGAATGGCAGGGCTTGAGAAATCTATCCCTATGTACAGTTTAACTTTAAACTGAGATGAGGAAAGTATTTCGAAATCTTATTATATCGACTTTGGCTTAATGTTACGATACTTCTTCAGTAAGTCAGTCAGCAACAACATAGACCTTCGTACGTACGTACATCAATTTTAGTTGCCATATAAAATTAGCGCACAGATACGATTGTCGATTCAAATCTCATAGAGATAGAGGTAGTAGAAGTGTAAGCAGTAATCGGAAATATTAGGGCTTGAAGATATTATTCAAGGAGTATAATCTAGTGAAATAAATTTGGAAAGAGTAAAAATAGAGACAGGGAGAATTCAGAAGATTAGAGTTTGAGAGAACACAAAGAGCGGATGCACCTACCTGTGCCATTGCAAACGATTTTGAGCCATGTCATTCAAGGTCTCTAACCATCAGTTGCTATCGTCTCGCGAACCCCAATCAGGTAGTCTACACCTACCAACATCGCTCAGTCCACTTGTCAGTGACTTCATGGATTTGTGCCACGTTTTGTTCTGACCGCCCCTAGCTTCCTTCCAACCTACTCCTACACCAGGAAACACCACACATCGGTGCAGTCGGTGGTTGGGCATACGTAACATGTATCCCAACCATCTCAACTGATTAAGTTTCACTACTTCATCAATTGATTTGCCATCCTTACCTAGTACCGGTTTCCTAACAACTGCATTACTTACTCAGTGGTCCCAGGATATATGAGCAATGCTTAGAAGACACCTATGATCGAATACTAGTAACCTACGAATATCCTCTAGTCTTACCGGCCATGTTTCACTGCCATAAAGTAGGACGGAACGAACTGCTGCGCAGTAAACACGTCCTTTGGTTGATAGACGGATATCTCGCCTACGCCATAAATGACGCAAGTTGGCAAAAGCTAGTCGAGCCCTCTGTATCCGTGCTGAGATCTCGTCACATACCAGACCACAATGGCTGATGAGACTTCTAAGATAAGTGAAGCAGTCGACACTACTTCACTCCCTATCATTAGCTCTTAGCCACATATGAAACTTATTATTCATATCATGTTATAGTGTTTAAGAATCGATAAGTTCTCTATTTATTCTACGTATGAAGATTATAAATTTTAAAATAGTCAAAAATAATTACATTTTCAAGATAAGCATTCGAATTCTTCAATTTCGAACAAAAATAACTTTGTGAATAAATTTTAATACTAAAATAGATCAAGTGATTTGGACTATACGGTAAAATTATTTAGAACATTAAAGATTATAAATTAATATTAATATTAAAAGTATATACCTTTGTTTGATCATCAAATCATATGGAATTCAGTATTGAAAATAATCATGCTAAAACAATACATTGTACAAAAGTTTTTTCACCATTTCCTTTGTAAGTGTATTTCATGATATTATCCAACTATTGAGTGAGCAATACAATCAAAAGGTTTGAATATTAAGTAATATTTAGTTGTTTCGTTATCTATTTATAACAAAAGTAAAAAGTACATCATACAAAAAAATAATAGTGTTATAAAAGATAATAATAACAACAGAATATCGTAAGTAAAACATTTTTAATATACAGAAATACTTATTGGCTATATTTCGAAAGAGCAGTTACTCATATTGTGTCATTAAAATAACGTTTTTGTGGAGATTTTAGTACTTTCAATAGTTGAAATCATAAGTCAAATGAAGCTGTATCACCATGGAAAACCTGGACGGCCATATCGTCTCATGATCTCAACTATTGAAATTACTACAATCTTCACAAAACCCCTTCTGATATTACCTATCTCATATGAATTTTTACACTCTGTGGCCTTCCAATAAACGGTTGATCAAATTTGTAATTACACTATTATTTCGCTCACCCTATAAGATTGATATTTTTTTCTGATCATGGATCTCATAATTACACTTAACATATAAGCGTGTTCAACATTGCATACCACTCATCTTAACATTAACAATTTTATAAATAAATAATATATTTGAAATATCCCAATGAGTATGAAAATTAGATTTTCTGACGTAGTGTAAGCCACTTCTTCAGAGAATAAATAACCAAATTAAAATTGATGCAATGCTCAATTTATTCGAAATTATCAAGTCAAACCCTGGTAATGATACCTTTTAACAGTTTCATTTTATTTAACAATTCTAAATTCACCTGATATAACTTGAAACGGTGTACTTTGCTCTAAATCTGGCCACTTTTTGGATTATTAATTTGGATATGTAATTGTAGAATCTGAAGAGGATTTATTGAATAAAATATTCGTGTCTTACAAAGATAAGAGAAAAGAAAAACTGAAAGAATGAATTAATACTGTATTGATCCTATAACTACAGTAACTGATTGTTTCAAAATCCGTCCTGCTTTGTTGATTTTTCCTGCTGCTACTCAAGTCAGCGTATTCCTTCAGGCAAGCTCGCTTGTTTTATATGATAAAATGTTAATCCGTTTTATTCTGAGTATTATTTTGTACATATCGGAAACTAGAATTAATTTTTTTTAAGCTAACCACTTTTTGTACCGAATGACTCATCATACAACACCAAGTCTCTTTAAACACTGTTAACATGATTGGACAACTTGTTTAGTAAACAGTTAACGAATGAACTATGTATACATATATTTTGTAACTTGGGAGTTCGATTGGATTTTTTTTTTTATAAGGCTGGAACCACTTTTTCTTGGGAAACAGATTTATTTAAAGTTCAATCTTAGAGGTTTTTGCAGTTATAGTTTTCCTCCTTGATGAATTGAAGCCTATTTTTTAAAGGGATGTTCAAACTGTAAAAATTCCAAAGATTTTAGAAAGTATGAATCTGACTATTACGTGGTTTTTATATTATCTCATTCAATCGAAGTTGTAAGTGATCATGTGTTTATCAAATAAATGTAACAGATAATATGATTTAACTGTTCTCTGGGCAATCAAACTACTAGGTTGACTGATGTACCAAAATATCGCAATCTATTGCTTTATATCCTGTCTTTTACTATTTGATTAAACCTTGATAAAAATTTTGATGTGACACTGCGTTACGTGATACTTTCTATGGATTACTATTTAGTGTAAAGCAATTGATTTTTCACGCAAATACATAATCATGTTGACTCCGTAAAACAAGGAAAAATACATAAAATAAGATTGAGTAAGATTAGTGTAGGAGGTCTTTTAGAGACTATTCATTTTGTATATTTACATTATAAACTGATTAACTAGACAAATAGTAAGAACAAGTCAGGACTTGGCAACTATCTCTCCACGACACAGGACTTGTCTGTATTATGGGATTGAGCCTAGTGTCATCAAATCTCGTGAGAAGGGCACGGTAACTTTAAACTTTTCATTCAGTGGTTGACAGTTCCAACGAAATGATTTACCTAAAACTGTATTACCCCTATCAGTCAGACTTGAGGTAGAGGAGTCAAAGATTAGTTATTTATAGTTTGGTTATGACTATGGGACCCGTGATGACTACAGCCGTTATTGAATTTGGTTGCAGAAGACAGACGGTTTTAATATAATTGAGTCACAATCACCATATTAGGAAGTAAATGTATGGTACAGTAAGGGATTCTAATAACTAATGATAATAATAATAATGTTAATGATAATAGTTTATATTCTGAAAATTAGTCCACACTACACAACAGTTTACGAGCTTGCTCAAGTAGATATAAATTGCTATATGAAAAATGTCTAATTATACGTTATCGGGATAAACATGGTTTGCAAGTAACTTTGATTAGGACAAATTCAGATTAATGAGTATCAAACAATAATTGTAATGGAAGGTGTGAAAACGTAAGGTGATGTTACAGTATAGCATTTAGTGCTATTTTTACAGTTCAAGGATTACCTTGAATAAATTATTTTCGCTTGAGATGTTTTCACTTCTTTTTGGTGATCTCAATAAGTATAATTATAAGGTTGAAAGAAATCTTTGCTTTGCTTTTCGACTTCTGAATGTTTCATTAACTCAATCCTCTATAAGGATAAATATATAGGGCCATGTCATAAACTGGCCATCTCATTATTAATTTTTAATAGCTAACAATCTTGAAGACTTCCATGAAATACTAACAATGAATAAAAAGGGTTAATTGAATTCAAAAGGTTTTTAATTTAATTATTGAAAGAGATTACAAGTAGATATGTGTAACCTAAATTATTAGGCTAAAAATAGACTCTTGTTATTATGTTAAATTAGTTCAGATTCCATAAAATAGATTTTACATTTAATTAATGAACAATGCGAAAATAATATGAACTGATCAACATTAAAGATCATAATTTACTGAATTAATAAATTAGTACTTTTAACAAAATAAATACATGAAGATGATGTATTGGTTATTTTCATAATTTCACTGACTTGATTAACCACAAAGATCATTAACTGTATATGCTTAAAATAAAATTATGAATTAATTTCCAAATAAAGGATTTCCCAAGAATATATGTAATAAAGATGAGTTTCGCTTGCAGAATTGTTGGGTTGTGAACACTATTAGTACATTTAATTGTAAACTGTATGAATACACTTCGCCATCATATATAAGAAATTTAATATAGTCGTGTAAGTGTAAGAAATATTTAAATTATTTGATATGATTTTATATACCATCAAACTTACAACCAATAAACACATAACTAACCTGAACAGTATACAAATTGTAGATGAATCCTCTTACAAAGTTAAACTTAATAGTTAGTCTAAGTTTAAGGTGCCTAAATATATTGATTATGCATGTCTAGTTTCTGGATACCTGTTTAGACTCTACCCACCTCCGACATCCTTATCGATCACGGTAATCTCACACGGATATATACAATGGACAGCTTGGATGCAACTAGACGATATGAACTTTACAGATGACCTGGCCCTTCGATCCCATACACACCAACAAATGCAGGTCAAGATAACCATTGTAGCAGAAGCCTCTGCGTCAGTAGGCCTTGACATATACAAAGAAAAACGCAAGGTCCTCGAATACAACACAGAGAGCACCAACTCAATCCTACTTGATGAACGATGGAACAGGTGGGAAATTTCACGTATCTGGGCAGCATCATCGATGAACAAGGAGGATCTGATGCAGACGTAAAGTTAAAGATTGGCGAGTCAAGAGCAGTGTCTCTACAGTTGAAGAACATATGGAACCCAAAATAACTGTCAACCAATATCAAAATCAGAATCTATAATACGAACGTCAAGACAGTTCTACTGTATGGAGCTGAAACTTGGGGAACTACCATAACCGTCACCAATATATATATATATATATATATATATATATATATATATATATATAGAGAGAGAGAGAGAGAGAGAGAGAGAGAAAGAGAAGGAACATCGAGGCATCAATTAGCGTATTTAAATGACCTGCTTCGCATCGGGCCAAATGATATCGTAGCTCGATATTGTACCATCCATCATATACGGCATCCATATAATAAAAGTATTCAAAATTATCCTTAGCAAGAAAAATTCTACTCCTATATTCACTGAAGTTATTAGCAATTTAGAAAAGATATTTTGACCTTTTGTGTTAAAAATACCAATAGTTAAACTTTAGTTTCTCCAATAATAGCAGTAAACAATATAAGTCCTTTTCTCTTTTAACTACGATTTCAATTCAATGAACTTATTTTGAAATATCTGTCATTTTTTCTTACCAACCTGTTTGTAGAAATTCGATTACAAGGCATAATGAAACCATCTATTGCAATATTTCAAAAATGTAACTTCAATTAATGAAAAATCTCCCTTCACAATTATTTTTCACCTTGAAATAGCGTTCTACCTCTTTATTCCCAAACAATATGTTGAATGATTCGTCTCTAAATTTCTGATTATGTTAATAATTCAATTTACTGGCATAAATGCAGCTAAAGAGAACACAATAAAACTTAATAAATTGATAATATTATCTGCAAACCCCGTCGTTCTTCGTTAGTACTAATATTTTTGTACAAATCATTAAGCGTACGTTATAAAGACTGAACTGTTATCAAATTTGAGGTTGCGACATTCACCAACAATCTATTTACATAGTGCTTTGAATCGATACAACCAGAAAAACGACGATATTTGGTGGCCGAACATTAAGATGTAAGCATAAAACTGAAAATCTTTCAAGTAGTCCATAAAAACTAAGAAACACAAGAAAGATTCAATGTTGTTAAGAGTTGTTATAAAGATAATACATTTACAATTTAATTGGTATGTGAGCATTTTACTAATAAAATGAAGCGCAATAAGTGATTCTCACTATAGAAATAATAAGAGACCGGTACTAATAGTAATTTTTTATAACAACGAGAAAGTGATCTAATTAAATCCATACTAACATGGATACAAGGACAAAAAAATAAATATATGGACTGTAAAAATGCTTGTTAAAATACTTATAGTACCCGATAGTTAAAAATATTATGAAACTATAGGATACTGTAACGCAGATTTTAGGAAAAAAATAATCTAAAAGGAAGAAATTGTTCTCTACATATGTTGGGCGAAAGAGGTTAGTATGTTTATTCCATATAAGAAAACAGGCAGACTACGACAGACAAGGATACAACAAAACTAAGGATTACTAACAATCATATTTGAATGTCTAGACCATCTAAAAAGAATATAACAAGCGACTAGAGTAGAAGTTAGAGAGACGGCATTATGCAGTATTTTTCGTCTTCCATCATCTCGATGAACTAAAACCACTGGACGTAATGGAGGACTATTTGAATTGGAATGATTCTCTGCGATGATAGCTCGAGCACGCTTCCCATTGCTTGCTCGACTTATTTCCGAAGAACCACTGGGGCTTTCACCGTTGCTCATTCCGCTGCCTGGCGAATTATCATCTGGATGTGAATTCGTCAAGGCATGACTACTACTTGTTACAAAGGAAGCTGTTCCAACTGGCAGAGATGCTAGCGATGGTGCAACTTGATACTTACAGCATGGATCCCATTGCCAAAACAATGCATATAATCCTGCAGCAGAGGCGCTAATTGCACTCAATGTAGTTGTAATAAATCGAATAACACTGGGTGTGATCGTAATCAAGGCACCACTTGTTCGAACAGTAGGAAACAAACGAATACCGAGGTCTAACGGAAAGTATATTTTAGAAAATGTAGAATTCCACATAAAACCAATTCCAGCTGTAGTTACAGCAGCTATTCCTGTGAAAACGACAAGCAAATTTAAAACGAAATATATTCAGTTATTGGTCATCAGTATTATATATTAACAAAAGTCAATACACAATTATTGTAAATATTCCTACAAATAAATCCTTTACGATCGATCATTTTAATTTACAAGTATCAAATCAATTAACAAATCAACACTTATCACCAGTAAGTTAACAAATGATGGCCGTTTTCGGAAAATAAAAATCTAAATTTACATTTATAAGAGTATGGAATAAAACTACGCACGACCATGTATGTTTGGTAAAAACATTAACAATATTCATTCGCATTTTAGAATCTGTAAATAAGTACAAATATTAATCTTTAGGTCATAGTGTTAAGTCGGCTTTCCGAGAACTGCAACAGAGCCTCCGGAGGCCCTGAAGGAGCCAGAGTCTTAGCCAATCAGAGCACGATGGAGCTTTCTAGAATGCCAACGTGGCGTGCTACTATTGGTCAGTAGCATAATATGTCTTTTAGCGGATTGGTCAAAATATGATGTTGATTTAACAAATGTTAACATCTATAAATACCCATGTTTTTCTGTACAAAAATGAACCTTGGAGTAAAGTACTTTTCGCATACTTTGCGCCTTCTCTCTCGTGTTCAGGTCTCTGTATAGTTCTAGCTTGGGGGTTTTCAAGAATAGCTTAGGAATCGAGTATAGCGTTCAAAATCGCAAGACTTATCACATAGATGCTATATGAAGGATGTAGATACCAACGGATCATCTAAAATGAAACATACAGAGAAAGATTTAGACAGGCAGTTTGGCAATTTGAAATTAAGTGCCGTTACAACTGAGCCATAACCCCATAGGAATGTTAAGATTATCTAACAAATGAGCACATGCTACTGGCCATTAAACTTTATTCCTCTTTATGTGCCATTTACTAGTGTATAGACATCCCTAGCAAGCATTGCATCTGGCTGACAATGAAAAGTGAATACTTGACTATGTGTTTCAATTGAATACTCAGAAGGTATTAACGCAAATTAAGTAGAACAGTATAATAGTTAAGGCTGTCAGACAATAGTATCTACATTTATTCTTTATCTTGTAAACCTTGAGTTTTATATCAAATTCTATATTTCACTCTTGATTACATTCATACAGAGTTAAGTTTTAATATTTAGACTTCAAATGAAGTTAGTGTTACATACCCTCCTATGTTACTCAAATGAGTAATTCCTTCTCTTTCTGTCTATTTAGATAGTAAGTTTGCAAATAGTTTTAAGTTTCTTTATTAACCCACGAATTCTTATTTCCTCTTAAAATTGCACTTTCCGCAATTTATATTTCCTATTACCGTAAATGGTTTGAATAATTTTTTCTGGTTAGCGTTTTTTTAGCGAGTTAGTTTTCTACGGGATGGGGACGCTAACCCCATGCCCAACCCTCCTTTATCCGGGCTTGGGACCGGCAGTAGCCCCCGGATAGTGGCTCCATTAGGAGTAAAAGGCGTAAGTAAGTAAGTAAGTAATTACCGTAAATACTGTTACCACTTCTACCACCCCATTATTTATCTTGATAATTTCATCCCGTTATGCTGATATGGTGTGAAAACTTTTAAAGAAGCACACGTGCCCCAGCTTCGACGTTGCTTATGAATCAGTCAATGAGTCAGAAACAACGTGGAACTTCGTACGTACGTACATAAGTTCGAGTTGCAATACCAGATTAGCACAGAGATTCAGTTATCGATTCAAATCCCATAGTGGTAGAGGTAGTGAAAGTATAAGTAGTGATAGAGAACATTAGGGTTTGATGATGTTATTTAAGGAGTATAGTCCAGTGGAATAGATTCGGAAAGAAAATAAAGGACATGAAGAATTCAGAAGATTAGAGTTTGAGAGAACACAAAGAGCGGATGCACCTACCTGTGCCATTGCAAACGATTTTGAGCCATGTCATTCAAGGTCTCTAACCATCAGTTGCTATCGTCTCGCGAACCCCAATCAGGTAGTCTACACCTACCAACATCGCTCAGTCCACTTGTCAGTGACTTCATGGATTTGTGCCACGTTTTGTTCTGACCGCCCCTAGCTTCCTTCCAACCTACTCCTACACCAGGAAACACCACACATCGGTGCAGTCGGTGGTTGGGCATACGTAACATGTATCCCAACCATCTCAACTGATTAAGTTTCACTACTTCATCAATTGATTTGCCATCCTTACCTAGTACCGGTTTCCTAACAACTGCATTACTTACTCAGTGGTCCCAGGATATATGAGCAATGCTTAGAAGACACCTATGATCGAATACTAGTAACCTACGAATATCCTCTAGTCTTACCGGCCATGTTTCACTGCCATAAAGTAGGACGGAACGAACTGCTGCGCAGTAAACACGTCCTTTGGTTGATAGACGGATATCTCGCCTACGCCATAAATGACGCAAGTTGGCAAAAGCTAGTCGAGCCCTCTGTATCCGTGCTGAGATCTCGTCACATACCAGACCACAATGGCTGATGAGACTTCTAAGATAAGTGAAGCAGTCGACACGCTCAACTACTTCCCTCCCTATCATTAGTTCCGGTGTCGATGCAACCCAATCCTGAAGCAACATTTTGCATTTCGAGGGAGAAAATCGCATGCCGAACATACCTACATTGTTGCTTAGAGTGGTCAGCAGACTCTGCATTTTGTCAGCGTCTTCATCAAATAGAACTATGTCATCGGCATATTCTAAGTCAAAATGTGAATTACCCGGTAGAAGTTTAACCCCTGGAAAGTCAGATGTGGAAAATGTTATCTCTAGAAGCATGTCAACGACAAAGTTAAACAAGAATGGAGAGAGTGGACAGTCCTGACGAACACCACTTGACGTAATCGATTCTGATGACACTACGCCGTAAGCTCTCACTCGACCAGTTGTGTTCGAGTAGAGAGCCTGTATAAATTTAATGTACTTCTTCGGTACTCCTTTCATTGACAAACACTGCCACAGAACTTCACGGTTAACCGAGTCAAATGCCGCCTTAAGGTCGAGAAATACGACGATTTTGGGGCGTCTGAATGTGTGTCTATGTTCTAGGACCTGACGTAGTGTGAATATCTGGACTATACAACCACGTCCAGGTCGAAAACCAGCCTGGTTTTCTCTAGTCTGCTCTTCACGAGCTTTGTTTAGACGTCGAAGTATTATTGAAGCTAATATTTTAGACACTACATTAGTCAAACTAATTCCTCTGTGATTGTCACAGGAGGACTTTTGTCCTTTCTTATAGCCTGGCACCTTACTAATATGAATGCGGCATTTTCGACTCTGCAACACCAATGAAATGTTCAAAACCACGATTCCGTTTAGCAACCAAACAGATCCTAGGCATATGATGTACTCAATACAGTCAGCTGTCATTCAGCATTGCGTGGGAAGAATTCCTACGAAGTAATCTTGTACTATGATGATAGAAGTTTAAACAGTAGCTTTCGGAAAACGTAACTCGGGAAACAAGGTGAGATATTCTGTAGACAGTTATCAGTAAATAAGGCACTTCATTATTTTGAATGCAGTAAAAAATACACAATGAAACAATCATTGGAGATGATGGTAAAGTGCTAAAAGTCTTACCTGATATAACAGCTGTTTTATGTAACCAGTTACCCGTACGAATCCATCGCCACGTTACTTCACCGAGAGATTCTGGTTCAATAATGACCATACATACTTTACGACTTAGTACAAAATCTAATTCACGTTCGAAGTCTTCAGGAGAGTGGCTATGATTGTATATTGCACGAATGATGGCATATGTCTTCTTTCTATTGACAATAGCCTTAAAGAAAAGTCAGATGTTTTGTTTGATGAGTCATAATGATACAAAACTAGGCTTGACAAACTCAGTCGATGAATATTTGAGTAAAAAAGGACAATAGAGCGATGATAAACCAACCACATAAATAATATATTTTTGGGAACACAGCGGTACCGCAAATACTAAGCATTAAGATACGAAATGTTTATCTGTATTCGACCATATATATGTAAACTAGAACTAAGTTTGTTATTTTCCACAACAATGATATAAAATGAGTACAAATAAAACGTGCAGACTTGATTTATTGCATTTTGGGTCGTTGATGCCCTTTGGTTGCTCACTGGTGGAGTTAAAGATTTGTGATTTGAGGTGTTGATTTTTAATTTAAATATTTTCAAATCGCCTCCACTTTTTCAGCTTACATACATGTACTAACAATGCTTAATAAACAAGGTACGGCCGAGTGGGGAGAGCCAGCCCTCTCGAAATGCTCTCACATGACCACGCGTATATAGCCTCTGCCAGGGAAGTTCTGCTCTGTTTACGAAGTTCAGAGGACGAAAAGCGAATGTTCGGTGCTTTAACCGGGTTGGTGGATATGGAAGATCCACCTAGGGGAGTTGGAAAATCCTGATTCCAAACCACTGGTGCACATGGGATCCATGATCCTGAGGGGATAAATTGAGTACGAACTTGTTTGGCACCGGCTACCATGGGACTGCATCTCTTAGCGTCGCTCTACTGCCTTGTGGATTAGACCTTTGAGTTAAAGTCTTGGGGAGTGACCCCCTAAGAAGATCAACTGCCTCTGTTTGGGCACCCGGGCAGTATCACAGTCGTCACACAAATCAATGAGAACTACTACTGGCCTTATTGTCATTGTGTGGCGCATATATATTTGGCGCCTCCTTTTACCAGTGCTTGTGTTCAAATAAACAAATCTTATCTCTATAAGATAGTTACAATGAGAACGTTTGACTACTGAATTTAAGTGAAATCTATAGTCGAGACAAAAGGTAAATCAATTCAAAAATGAAAAAACCACTAAGAAGCTAGTAAGTTAATCTTTAACATTTTATTTATTTATTTGAACACATGATTATTGGTACAAAGGGGGCACTGGAAACATATTCACCACACAAGTCACTTGATTCGTGTGTGGGCTTTGACACTAACCGGGTGCCCAGATTGAAACGTGTTCTTTAGAAACACCCTTCTGCTTTGTGAGCACTTTTTCACTATAAAATGATACGAAATGAAAAACCAATGAAGATCAAGAATTACAGCGTGGGTGTTTTGGTCCAAATTGGAGTTCCTCAACATCACACAAAATACCGAACCCAGAATTTTAAGATTTTGTAGTAAGCGTAGTTCATCAGTTGTTGAACAACAGCTTATAATTTGAATCTAGGCACTTATGCTTCGTTTTGGTACTTACATCTCATTCTCATATAGAAACACTAAAGTCAGAACATTGTTGATGCTCTGTAGTCAAATAGGCCGCTCAGGATGCAAGTTCAATGCTAAGAATCTATTAAATCATTTTACAGAATCGTACAGATGGAAGCTGAATTTCGTTTATTTCTGTAGACTAGGAAGTCTGAAATCTCAGATCGGGACATGTTTTGGGAAACTTACATTTTAATTACTTCAAGATGTGTCATCTATTAACAAGTTAACTCATTATTTTGATAATTATGCACGTAAGTCGATAAAAACATGACATACAACCTGCATGACCTAAATCCACATTAATTCCAAATAACATTACTATGAAACTTACAATTTAACCATGGTTAGACTTATCATAAATCAAGGTACGTGGGTCGAGGCCGACAACAGAGAATTCAGAGAGCACAGTTAATAATTCTATGCACATAGATAAATTATGTGCTTTAACAGGACTTCAAGTTATCATTTTTTTGCCTTATGTCTACTAAATGTGACCCATTCACATATATTGAGCATTTAAGTGATAGGAGTGACCGGACAAATGGTGCCAATTCAACCTTACTGACACCGAGTAAAACAGATAAGTTTCCTCGTTTGTTATAGAATGCAAAAAGATCTCATATACATATACCGTACCTCAAATAACAACTTGTGTTACTAAGTCTTATCTTTCTGGTCTGCTTAGAACGGATAATATTCGAGAATATATCCTAAAACGCCTATCGAGTAGTCAAATGGGACACTCTACCTCGTATTTACACTATCATCACTGAATATACGTTATAAAAGAACAACATCGACTATCACTGCAACATACCATGACCTTCTGTAGACATGGAAACTAAATTGACCGCTCGGCGATTCAGACACAGTTCAATTTCGGTTTGGGATGGACAGACGGCTAGGTGGTCGTGTTATTCCTAGAGATGATCATACTCAATTAATTCCCTCAGGATCATGGATCCCATGTGCACCAGTGGTTTGGAATCAGGATTTTCCAACTCCCCTAGGTGGATCTTCCATATCCACCAACCCGGTTAAAGCACCGAACATTCGCTTTTCGTCCTCTGAACTTCGTAAACAGAGCAGAACTTCCCTGGCAGAGGCTATATACGCGTGGTCATGTGAGAGCATTTCGAGAGGGCTGGCTCTCCCCACTCGGCCGTACCTTGTTTATTAAGCATTGTTAGTACATGTATGTAAGCTGAAAAAGTGGAGGCGATTTGAAAATATTTAAATTAAAAATCAACACCTCAAATCACAAATCTTTAACTCCACCAGTGAGCAACCAAAGGGCATCAACGACCCAAAATGCAATAAATCAAGTCTGCACGTTTTATTTGTACTCATTTTATATCATTGTTGTGGAAAATAACAAACTTAGTTCTAGTTTACATATATATGGTCGAATACAGATAAACATTTCGTATCTTAATGCTTAGTATTTGCGGTACCGCTGTGTTCCCAAAAATATATTATTTATGTGGTTGGTTTATCATCGCTCTATTGTCCTTTTTTACTCAAATATTCATCGACTGAGTTTGTCAAGCCTAGTTTTGTATCATTATGACTCATCAAACAAAACATCTGACTTTTCTTTAAGGCTATTGTCAATAGAAAGAAGACATATGCCATCATTCGTGCAATATACAATCATAGCCACTCTCCTGAAGACTTCGAACGTGAATTAGATTTTGTACTAAGTCGTAAAGTATGTATGGTCATTATTGAACCAGAATCTCTCGGTGAAGTAACGTGGCGATGGATTCGTACGGGTAACTGGTTACATAAAACAGCTGTTATATCAGGTAAGACTTTTAGCACTTTACCATCATCTCCAATGATTGTTTCATTGTGTATTTTTTACTGCATTCAAAATAATGAAGTGCCTTATTTACTGATAACTGTCTACAGAATATCTCACCTTGTTTCCCGAGTTACGTTTTCCGAAAGCTACTGTTTAAACTTCTATCATCATAGTACAAGATTACTTCGTAGGAATTCTTCCCACGCAATGCTGAATGACAGCTGACTGTATTGAGTACATCATATGCCTAGGATCTGTTTGGTTGCTAAACGGAATCGTGGTTTTGAACATTTCATTGGTGTTGCAGAGTCGAAAATGCCGCATTCATATTAGTAAGGTGCCAGGCTATAAGAAAGGACAAAAGTCCTCCTGTGACAATCACAGAGGAATTAGTTTGACTAATGTAGTGTCTAAAATATTAGCTTCAATAATACTTCGACGTCTAAACAAAGCTCGTGAAGAGCAGACTAGAGAAAACCAGGCTGGTTTTCGACCTGGACGTGGTTGTATAGTCCAGATATTCACACTACGTCAGGTCCTAGAACATAGACACACATTCAGACGCCCCAAAATCGTCGTATTTCTCGACCTTAAGGCGGCATTTGACTCGGTTAACCGTGAAGTTCTGTGGCAGTGTTTGTCAATGAAAGGAGTACCGAAGAAGTACATTAAATTTATACAGGCTCTCTACTCGAACACAACTGGTCGAGTGAGAGCTTACGGCGTAGTGTCATCAGAATCGATTACGTCAAGTGGTGTTCGTCAGGACTGTCCACTCTCTCCATTCTTGTTTAACTTTGTCGTTGACATGCTTCTAGAGATAACATTTTCCACATCTGACTTTCCAGGGGTTAAACTTCTACCGGGTAATTCACATTTTGACTTAGAATATGCCGATGACATAGTTCTATTTGATGAAGACGCTGACAAAATGCAGAGTCTGCTGACCACTCTAAGCAACAATGTAGGTATGTTCGGCATGCGATTTTCTCCCTCGAAATGCAAAATGTTGCTTCAGGATTGGGTTGCATCGACACCGGAACTAATGATAGGGAGGGAAGTAGTTGAGCGTGTCGACTGCTTCACTTATCTTAGAAGTCTCATCAGCCATTGTGGTCTGGTATGTGACGAGATCTCAGCACGGATACAGAGGGCTCGACTAGCTTTTGCCAACTTGCGTCATTTATGGCGTAGGCGAGATATCCGTCTATCAACCAAAGGACGTGTTTACTGCGCAGCAGTTCGTTCCGTCCTACTTTATGGCAGTGAAACATGGCCGGTAAGACTAGAGGATATTCGTAGGTTACTAGTATTCGATCATAGGTGTCTTCTAAGCATTGCTCATATATCCTGGGACCACTGAGGAAGTAATAATAATAATAATAATAATTTATTCTCAAATAACATTTTGTTATTTGAGGCATGCCAGTTTACAGGCAGGATCAAATTTTTACAAATGATGCAATTTCCAACTGTAGTAAATTACTAAGCTGGGTCTATATTTTATAATATATGAATGTAGAATGGTTTCAGTCATCATCACAGTTAGCGCGCTTTATGAGAGTTGCTTTGCGACGTGCAACTGACGGTCGATAATAGATTCATGTGCAGTTGAGGGCTTCTAGAAATCGCAATCTTATATCCCTTTGGAATATTTGAGTCTTTAATGATGGTGCAGGACGGGGTCTCCCGTTCCGTATCTCAGATGATGTAAAAGATGAGTTTTATAGAAAGCTTTCCGACCTTCTCCGAAAAGCTATGCATTCAGATGTAGTAATAGTGGCTGGTGACTTTAATGCTCAAGTAGGTAAACTAAGCGAAAGGGAAAGACATCTGGGTGGATCTTATGGTGTCGCGGTTCAAAGAACAGATAATGGTGAACGTCTAATGCAGCTATGCTCAGATAACCGCCTGTTTCTTGCAAACACTAACTTTAAGCATAAGGAAAAACATCTTGTGACATGGCGACTCCCGAATTCGTCCCAATGTTGAACCCAAATAGATCACATCGCTATCAGCCACTGATGGAGGGGCTCGATAGAAGACTGTCGCTCATTCTGGAGCACATGCTTAGATTCAGATCATGCTCTAGTGCGAGCGCGTACTTGTCTACTTCTTACTGGACGTAGGAAACATGCTGCAAGGAAACCCCTTAGGGTCCTACTTAATGATAGTCAAGCTAAGAGTATATTTCAGGAACAACTAGAACAACAGTTAGGCAGCCATGTAAGTGATGCCCACCCCGTGGCAGCGTGGAATGACATCCGAAAAGCTGTAGAAACAGCAGTGATGTCTGCAAGTACGGTAAACCATAAGGTTAGGGAGAAACACTGGATCTCAGCAGTATCTACTGCACTGATAGATTCTCGAAAACTCATCCCATCTTCAAACCGTAATCTTTCCGACTACTGCTTATACTCTTACTACCTCTACCACTACGGGATTTGAATCAACAACTGCATCTCTGTGCTAATGTGGTATGGCAACTCGAACTGATGTACGTACGTACGAAGTTCTACGTTGTTACTGACTGACTGAATTTCAGTAAGTGAATCGAGTAAAAAAACAACTGGTCCATAGACTTTACTAGGTATTATGTGCCTATGGGATACAAATTTACACATACGAACCCAAGACAAAACGTTTGTAAATAAAATTGAGGTGTTAAAATTTGGAACGATCAAAATTTTAATCACTGAGACTTAACAAATATAAATTGATATCTGGTGTTTCCATACACTCGGTGCTAAATTTCCATAGAATTGTAAATTAAAATCTTGGCGAATGTTCACATAAATAACAAATGACTATCTAACAACTTACCAATTGGCTGACATCTTCAAATAATATAGCTGTATATAAGTTATAAATGCGTCGAAGGCAGCCTCCTGCACTGAGCCGCCAAAATGCAACAGAACCGTCCTCGTGACCAGTAAGAAGTAAGTCATCTGTCAGCTTAAGCGCAAGCTGACAAGTAGCCTACGCAATGATCGTGAACAGTGGTGGTTAGCGAAAGCAAGAGAGATGGAAAAGGCAGCGCAATAGGTAACAGCTAGCAACTGTTTAGACTTGTTAAGGAAACCGGTATAAGGAACCCAACTGTTAGCGAAATAATCTCAGAGAAAGATGGACATATTATTCATTCTCAATCCAGGAGATTGGATCAATGGATAGAACACTTTAGGGATCAGTTCAACTGGCCTTCGGCCACACTTCGGTTTCCCACGATCTCCAATTTACCTGAATGGCAAGTTAATGTAAGTCCTCCGACTGTTTACAAAGTTGGAAAAGCTATAGGAAATCTGAAGCGTGGGTGAGCAGCAGGCCCTGACAGGTTTAATCCTGAGTTTTTAAGGATGGTGATTCAGTATTAGCAGCGAGATTGACTGAGGTCCTAGGTAGAATCTGGGAACTGGACGAAGTCCCATCTGATTGTGCCAATCAACAAGAAAGGACAAGAGTTCTCTTGTAACAATCACAGAGGAATCAGTTTGACTAATGTAGTGTCTAAAATATTAGCTTCAATAATACTTCGACGTCTAACCAAAGCTCGTGAAATGCAGACTAGAGATAAACAGGCTGTCAATCAACATTAGATGTAGGAATAATTGTTTTGGAGTCCGGGTTGTACCTCGTTGCTCTTTTCACACGTTACACTTGTACACACAGTCTTGATTTCTCTGAACACATCTCAGCCAAATAATCTAAAATCGGAAATTGCTTTGCTTCATTCTTTGTAATTTCTATCGAAATGAATCTAAAATCCTTTTTTATAAATTTCGTGTAACACCTATCGTTGAATACTGCTCGTTCTTCTTTTTCAACCTACCCCTATCTGTTATACTAAAGGTGGAAGGAATACAACGAGACTTCACCCGCAAAATACTTAAGACTGAATCAGTCATTGACCATAGTTTCTGATGCTAAATCTTAGGAGTAGCGCTTAGGTCCAGTTTGATTTTCTACTTCAAACTACTCAAAAACCAAACTTATTCAACATGTAATATAGTTTTTTCCCGAGATTCACATGAATACGAACTTCGAAACAAAGTATCTACAGTTAAAGTTGAGAAATACAGATCAAAAACTCTGGAAAACTTCTTCCTCATCAAGTATGCAATAATTTGGAACAGCCTTCCCTCCGAAATACACATGACAGATGAATTACATCCGTTTGTAAAATTGCTTGATCAAGCCCTCACTTGCACTGATCTAGCACGCAAGAACACATCTGCGCCCCACTCAGACATCATAGGCTCTCTACATGTCTAGAACAAGATGGACTTCAAGTTCAGTTTGCCTTGTTATTCCTACTTTGCAGTTGTTTTAGTTGCTTTCTATACTCTATTTCTTCACTTAAAGTAGACAGGTAACTCACTGGACCTATCGATACTGTTCAACTAAACTCGGTCGCTAAGAGACACACTAGCACCCTAAAAAGTCAAGAGAACCGCACAATCGACTACCTTCTACCAGTCGACCTCCATCTATGCAGCCTGTTACCCATCAACTGGTTAGGACAACACAAAATAACATCAGCACCAAGTTAGTGTGAGTCTCTTCTTGTTTATTGCTTATTAGCTTTTTACTCTTCTGCACACCATGTTGACTAGCAATTAATATTATTTCTCCACTCGTTACCTTATCTACAACCCATATACTTCTATACTTTTCCGCCCGCTTTAATAAACTACTATCCTACATTACACCCCTCTTAATGCTAACACTCTAATTGGCAAACTATACTTTGTACTATAGTCAATTAAGGCACTGCATCGAAGCCTTACCCACAGTCCATAATTTGTAACTGCCTGATAAGCTTGTAAAATGGTACTTATAGAAATAGTGTTTTTCAACAGGTTGTAAAACAGAGAATTGTGTGAGGTATGACATATACCCAAAAATAAGCTTAAATGAGCCTAACATCACAAAAGGAGGGAGGGTAGAGTTGCTGACCAGTAAGTATTGATGGTGAGGGTGATGACTTCAATCTACCCGTGTTTGTGGCGCAGAACATTTTGTATGTATCAGGCTCTCTATGATTGAGCATGAGTCAGTCAATCTGTGATGTAGATTGTCTTCCTACGCTCACCACTCAGACTCATGTTTCCAATTTTTATACTGGATTGGCTATTCTACTAAGACAACCTATAACATGCTAACTCGGACTTTTACACTAGAATTGTGTGGCTGAAATCGGATTAAAAAAATCAGACAATAAAAGATATAGTTATTAAAATTTTTAACACTTCACCCTCTATATGCATACTCCCTTCTAATAAACAGCTTACCTTGTACCAACCTTGACTTCCCTTCCTTCATGTGAGCTTACTCCAACTTGTTAAACATCACAATTCATTGTTTTTTATTACTACATTCTCTTAAATGGAGCCTCTGACTTCATTTCACTCTGACAAGAGATAATATGAATTTAATCTAATTTATTATACCTCTGTCCGTTCTACAACACAATGTTAAGCAACGTTTGGCCTCCATATCCAAGTGCCTTGCTGCTCTGCTGTTTCTCGTTTTTATATTCTCCTTCAGAATCTCGCCCTGAGGGCACAGCTATGGAACTTCTGGCATCTGGGACAAAGTTAACGTATGCGTCAACTCAAGGTCATGGTTTATAGCAAGAGCTCTACGAGTCTACTTTATAACAACTGTAAACTTAATAAGTTGGGAAGCATGCTATGCTTCAACAAATGTTGTAATTTGTAGGTCGTGCCTGTAAAAATGGCGTGTACCTGCTCATGCAGTAATATATTATTATTATAACCACGTCAACTAGTCTCTGTTTGAAGAATATTCCTGATAATTCAGCCCTCAAATTTTTCCGGTCTACTGAGAGTGCATTAAAGTCTCCTACGAATAATCATCCACCAGATAGCCCAAACGAATAAAAATTGTAGTGGGAGAAGCTTTTGTTAAAAAGTTCCCATCCCCTATGCAAGCTAGTCATTGATACCTTCAATTAGGTTCCTGGATACATAAGGTGATCCAAACAATTCGTTGTGTCACCATTAGTTTTTAGCAATAGATAAAATATTCCCTCGCAAAATTCCACAGATTTCTTTCTGATCTTTAAATCGATGTGGAGTTAGAGAAGTTTATTAGTTACAAAGATCCGGCTATGCCGAGCTTCTTATTTCCTTGTATCCTATCTACGGTTTTTATTTGGAGTAAAATAATAGGTTTCAGATAACATTTGAATGTGATTATAGTTTTGGGGCCATTGTGAGGTCGTTGTTGATCATTTTCCTTGAATCTGAAAAAGAAGCTGGTTAGTCCTCGGACACGCCCCAAATTATTCCCATCCTTTTAGAGTAGATAAGATAACAGTATGTTTTCATCGTCTTGATGAGGTTGAACGGAAAACATTAACATGTTGGATCGACCTGTTTGATGAGCAAAACATTGTCCAATGCTCCATACGGTTATTTAATCTCACCCTATTAGCTGACTTGTCGGAAATGCATCTTTGTATAAAAGTATCTTGCCATAGATGGCGTATAATTTTACACAGTGCTTAAATTTGGTGAAACATGAGCTCGATGATAATTTTGCTCTATCAGATGCCGTCAAAAGAGTATAAAGGGTTCAAATTACGTTACTATTATTATTATTATTATTATTCACAAACATCTTATGGGTACATAAGTGTTGTAAAGAAACCATTTCGGGTTTCTCCAAGAATGCAATAATACACAAGTTTCAGTAATGTTAGCATTATATTTGCCATATTTGAAAAAGAGAGTAATAATAATAGAATAATAATAATAAAACAGGCTCTGTGTAATTGAGAAGAATATTGAATTGAGTTTAAGGAAGGAATGCAAGAAAATAAGGGAATAGAGATAAAGGAGACGTGAAATAGGCAAATATTTTAATAGATGTGTTTACGAACACAGAACAAGAATAAAGTAATATGTACGTATAGTCAAATTCGTAAAAAAGTAAAATAGAAAATAATTAGGAAGAATAACTTGTTATTGCAGTAAATATTTGTGTAGTCATAGTTTGGAGTGGTGCTATAAAGTTCTCAGTTAAGTGAAAAGGGTAATGAAATATCAATATTTATGAGTCATATATGCATAGTGAAGACAAAACGAGTCTGAGAAGTGAATTTAAGTGTAACATAAGTTATTGTCTCAATTACAAAAGAGAGGAAAAGAAATGAACACCTATTGAAAGGGTTCAGCCATGATAATAATATTGTAATGAGTATCAACCTCCAAAGTAAACCAATCATTTAGAAAAATAAATAAAATATCCTTTAGTGCACTCAGATAAATTTATGTAATAGTAAACAGGGTGAAACCGGATATTATTTTAAACAGTTGTGCAATAATAATTAACAATGATGCTACGAAAGTCACAGTTAATTTCAAAGGACAATCAGGAATTAGATATGTTTAGAAGGATAATAAGAGATAAAAGAAATATCTAATGTGTCGATGGACCATTAATGATATCAATAACAGTAATAATTATAGATACAAACATAAGCAGACTTCATATATCAAGATGAATAGAAAGAAAATAAAGTAAAATAGACGTAAAAAGTTTCAAAGATTGCATTTTGCTTTTCAGTCAATTAGACGGATGACGGACCTTGTTTGTATAAATCATTATTCAACACATTGATAGTCAATAGGTGACACAATCCACTTTCGGAAAGAAAATCATCAAGGAGACTTCTGAACCGGGTTGTAGTTTCACTGCAGCGGAGGTTCACCAGCAGTCTGTTCCATATGGTTGAGTAACGAATGACGAAAACAATTCTGGAGTAAGTTTGTTAGGGCTATTGTGATCGCCAGAATATTGTCCTTGTTGCGTAGATTGTGGGATGATATCATAGAGTATGAAGGGGTGGATACCGAAGAATAAGAAATACCGTTAATGAGCCGGTAGATAAATACAAGGATTAAGCTGATACGTCTGATCCAGAGAGGTTCTGATTTGAGTTGTTGACATCTTTGGTGATAGTCTTTGTTGTCGGAATACCCCAAAACAGCTTTGGTGAACCTTCTTTGAACACCTTCAATTTTAATTAGGTCATTATGCCTGCAATTGCTGTAAACTAAAATACCATATTCAAGAATGGGTAAGATACATTTTCTGTATAATAATAATCTGGATTCGATATTATTGAAGTTTATCATCATGAGCTTTCTAGCATTGGATACTGGAAATGCAATGTGCTCAGAAAAGTTTAAAGTGTTGCTATATCTTAAATCGAAGTCATGAACAGTGTTGAGAGGTTTGAATGTATGTTTTTGTATAGCCAGATTTAGGTTAAGGCAGCGGCTAGTGTGAATAAATCCACTTTTGTCAACATTAAGCAGCAAATTCCACGAAACGGTCTACTCGTATAACTTGTTTATTTCTTCTTGGATTACCGCTGAATTATAGCTTTCTTTGGTAGGAGAAAGAGAATGAATAAACTACTTTTAAATCATCGGCAATAAGGAAAGGTTTACCATACTGAAAGAGGGAACACACGTCATTGATAAAAAGGAAAAAGAGTAATGGACCAATAACACTTCCTTGTATAATCCTACTGGTTTTATTCACAGGTTTAGAGCGAACGATTTGGCTACGTTCTTCTAAAAAAGATTTGAGCCGGGATAAAAGGGGATTCTGTATGCCGAATGGAGAGTTTTAGAAGAAGAAGTTTGCGTGAGACACTGTCGAAACCCTGACCAAAACCAAAGTAAAGAATTAACACTGACCGATAAACATCTCTTCTCTGGGTAATTTGATCGAAAAATTCCAGGTGCGATGTGAGGCATGAGTGTCTAGCCATAAACCCGTGTTGCGATGGGCTAATCAGACTAGCGGAAGGTAAAAATGTTAATAGCTGTTTGTGGATGATTTTTTTCATGGTTCTTGATGGCATGGATGTCAAATTAATTGGTCTATAGCTAACAATATCACTACGTTAGTTCATAGATGACCAATTTAAGTGCCTAGTATTCATCAAAGCCCTTCAGTCATCGCAAAATACTGAGATTAGGACTAGGCAGGATCAAGCCCCAGAAGTTACATTCGCGACACTGACATGAGAATGTAAACGGCTGCAAACAATCATACACGACAATGTGTTGATTGCACAAGTAAATCCGCAGATAACCTTGAGTAGTGTCGGTTCTACCACTGGTTTCAAACCTCTGATATCAAGAATATTAGGGATACTTCATAATAAACAAACTAACGACACTTGGTTATGTAGTGCTTGATATAGTGTGCGATTCTGCCGATTTAAGTAGCATAAATGTCAGGTAGGTTACTCTCCAGAAGAAGCTGTACTTGACGGGAAAATACGAACACATTTCGGTGTTGTTCGCACGACGCCAGCTCTTGAACCTCAACGGAATACATAGACGTCGTTGTGAACGTAACAATTTTTTGCTGTTGGTCAAGGTATACTTGCTATGGACTATCGTGGCAAACATCCTACATGAGCAGCTGGTCAAATGATGCAAAATAAAGGAAGTGTGGTTCACGAGGTGTTACTTGGCTCGGAAGTTTGTGTGCGGCAGGCAGAGGTCGGAAAAAAAGATACAGAATGGTTCACAGTTTAAGAGAGAATGAGGCGTTAAGTGACAAAACAATATTGAGAATTAGGTCCAAATAATTAACTAGTAATTGCTTACGTTGTCAGTCAATATATATTTGGATTATTTACAGGTTATATTTGCTGGAGCTTGATGTTCAAACAAGTTTATGCTACTGAAGCATGAAAATGCTATTAAAGCTTATTAATGAACCATCAAAGCTGATTAATATAAATGACCAGTTATTGGTATCGATCGAGTTAGTATGTTATGAATACTAATCAATATAACATTACGATAATACATGTGAGTACTAATCAGAGGACTGATAGAATTCTTGTTAACATAAGCAAAAATCCATCTATAAAGTTAAAGGGAAAATAAGGATTAACAATAATAGGTAGCGTATTTTAGCCGGGTTTACCAATGTTGAAATTATGGTCTACTATGATATTAGTACTGCTCTAATAATAGGCCTCATATTAAAATCGTAGATTTGTTATGATTTAACTGCCTAATCTATACGATTTTACGCAGTAGTCATATCAACGTCTACATCAACTCATTGCATCGTAACAATCACCAATACATGATGGAGAACGAGATTAGGCTAGAGATAGAACAATACATTTAATATGAATAAAAGATATAAAATAACATTCAACAGGGACCACGTTTGCAAGATCAAGCCATGCCATCTGATCAACTCAAATCAATTCAATTCATTGTTCCCGACCTCTTCATCGTTGGATTTTTCTCCGCGTTAAATTTTGAGCGTCTATTTGCCTAATTGTCTCGTGTTCAGCTTTGGTGGTTGTGTGGTCAGGGCCCAGTGCCACTACACGTCACGCGGTTTGACGTAGACTCTGACAATAGATCCAACTCAAATGGGTGGTGCTAGCAGGTGATCGATTAGAGTAAAGTATGTTCCGTGAAGGATTGTGTTGGGGCACATATATCGACTATTTTGTAATCAATCAGTGCCAGTGGATATCCGGAGAAAATTGTGGAATCGTCTTATGTGAACACTATAAATGTAGAGGTATTTTTCACTCCGATTCCTACTTCCATTGAACAGTGTTTATTCGGAGTATAATTACATCCCTGTTCAATCATGTTATGACTTGGAGAGATGTCTAGTGAAGTAATGCTCAAGGATACTATCAACAAGAGTATCTTGGACATAACAAGAGAACTAACATCACGTCGTGGATGAAATAAAAGAGGCTTTCGATGGAAGAGTTGATATGTCTAGAGAAAATGAATAGTTGATGCTTTCATGTTGGTACTTAGGTGAGCGGAATTACAAGGAGCAAAGGAATTATTCGTAAGTTGTTACGATATGCAGTTCTGAGTCTTTGAGAACTTACCAAAATCCTTCTTTGTATGTTCAAAGTACCGATTCGAACGCTTTATTCGTAGGCAAACTCCGAAACTTGACTACTCGTAAGGAACCAAATATACATTAAACAGTCTAGTAAATTTCATTGTTGTACTAATTTCCGGATATTTTTTTTGCAAAAATTGCACAGAAACTGAGCTTTTAAGGGTCTTTGGAGGATGTTTGGGAATGTTTATTTTGCAGCATTTCATTAAAAGTTCGCATCTGAGTTGCCTATATATTAATGGTCGAAAATTCTGTGATGTGAGGTATTCTCCGCAAAACGTGGATTCGAATCAAGGAGTTGATTTCATATCCCCTGGGTATTCTTATTCTTTTGATATGAAATAGGAAACGCTGTTCCGAAATTGCATATATAAGGTTTCGAAAAATGGACGAAACTTTCTGCTGTTGGGCTTATCAAACGTAAGCCCTAGGATTGTTCGAGCAAGGTCTACCCTTAGAGAAAGTTTTGTAGCGGTAAACAATTCCCCAAAATCAAATAGCGCTGTAAGTTTTCGACATTGGATGCTGATCACAGTTTTAGTGGACTCATCTAGCTGAAGGCGCTCGGTCAAGCATCCACACCAGATCACGTGTGGGAACGCCGTGCTCAACATCTGCCTCAATCGCTAGCCAGATTAGTGCAAACGATCCTCGAAATATTGATAGCTTATCAAATATATCTTCGATCTCCTCACTTCTGTCTTTTGATTTTACTTGATGGGTAAGTTTCATATTAGAAGGTATTGCTGGTTAAAGCGTTGTCAAACCCCGAATACCTGTGGCATCTTCATTGGTGAGCCCGACGTGATCTGGTAGACCATATTGTAAACTGTGAGTCTGTTCCTTTTTGTGATTTTATATATCATTGTCTTATTTTAATTTTATTTTAACATTGTGATAATTTTTTCCCGTGTTTTTGGGTTTTTATATATATTGCCCACTCGTTCACTTTTCGTACTTGATATATTACTATGACTGAACAGACCCCTAAAGTATTTAAGTTAAAGACTGTGTCCCCACCCTCTTTCCAACTTATGCCTTTCTGGCCAGACAACATCGAAGCCTGGTTTTGTTACGCAGAAGCCGACTTCTTCCAGCACGGTGTGAACGATGCGCGTGCACAATTTCTCGCAGTAGTCAAGGCACTACCGCGCGAATTCAACAGGTACGTAACACCTAGTATGTTCACTAGTGATGTTTCTGATCCATACCAAACCCTGAAACATGCCATCCTTAAACGCGGAGATCTAACCGATCGACAAAGTTTAGACCAACTCCTCAACAACATCGACCTGCAACACGGTTCTGCCACAGACATGTTGCAAAGAATGCGAGAAGTCATTGGCCAAAGAACCTTCAATGACGGCCTATACAAACAACGTTTCTTATCCAAACTTCCTCAACAGGTGCAAGCTGTTTTGGTCTCGTTCCAAAACAACGCCGTAGACGAGCTAGCTGCATCTGCCGACCGCATTCTCGAAATCACTAGGTCTTCTAACGCCGAGGTTTTTTCAGTCAAAGAAAAGCCTCAAACGACCCAGAATGACATAACACAGTTATGTCATACACTTACGCGTTATCTCAAACTCTGTAACGACCGTAAACGATCACTTACCCCGCGGAGAAGCACATCACGTAGGCGATCTGTATCTAGAACTCGAGAGACGGATAATCCTGATTGATGCTGGTAGCATAGCCAGTACGGAAAGTCCGCCAGAAATTGCAGAAAACCCTGCAAATTTCCCAACGCGAAATCCGTCGACGCGAAGAACGTTTCGGGAAACTTCCAAGCCGGCATGCGTTAACGGCGACCGTAGCCGCGAACATAGCCGTCTTTTATATGTCACTGATGTGATAACGAGAGTTCGCTACCTCGTCGATACTGGCGCAGAGGTTAGCGTTCTCCCAGCGAATTCCGACCACAGGCTACACGAGTCTGTTTTAAACCTACAGTTTACCACACTTAGCGAAAGACTTTGAACTATACAGGATCATGACGTCTAGATCTTTTCCGATAAACAATATTTTAGGAGGGAAATCTTCTAACTTATATGTCTTGTCAGGTGTAGCAGATGTGCTTGTTAAACAAACCCCTGATATAAATGATTCCACAGGTCTTGGACACTGATGCTGGTCTATTTAGATTCTTTGGACACGTCCAGCTAGTCAGCTTAATTTATAAATTTTTAGAAAAGTGTATGTGGATGACTACGGTCTACTGGAGTCTAGCAAGATCGTTGTGACCTACCAGCTTGCGTCGAAGTCTTCTCTAGCGGTTAATGCGTTACACAGATTACTTTCGTTTCAGTTTCCATACACCATCGATTCCCTGATGAATGTATAGAGCCACTGTGACATTACGGATGAAATGTATTAGCAAAAACAGGCTAGGTAAATACAAAGTTCTACTACTGTTTCATTGTCATGTCTATGGATTGCAAGCGATCAATCCGCCTTCGTCATATTTGACCTTGGCAGTGTTTGTCACATTGTCGTTCGAAATCTAAATGTTTTATCTTGATGGGTGGTTTGATTGTTGCGCAGTGATATTTCATTGACCGTATAAGAAATCGAAGCCACAACATTGTGGGCTGTTGGTTGTTTAGAGGTTTCCATGGCCCGCTCCTTTGTGATGGTTTACCTTGGTATATGTGTCTGAAATTATTTGAAAGCAGTAAAAAAAGAAGTAATAAGCGTTTGGTACTATTTTGCGTCCATCTTAGAATTTTTACGTAATTTTGTCTTATTCCAATGTACTGTTTCATTTTTAAAAAAATCTACGATATACGTCGTGAACTCATAAGTTAACTGATGTGTAATGAACTAAAAACGAGCGATAATAACATAAAATAAAAACTATTTATCCTCGTACATTTTCATTGACCGACCACGTTAATTTGATTTAATAATTAAATTCGATTACGAAAGTGTTACAGTGTGTATATTTTACACGTCGATTCGTAAGACGAACGAAGAGGAATCGGTGTGAGTTTTAGGTTGATAATGTAACGAAAAATGGTGAGTATATAATAAGTCAATTTTCTAATAATTTGAAAACTATAAAATCACAATAGTGTATGGAAAACAGACACGTGTAAAACAAGCACACCTTGAAACATGCATGAATGCGACTAAAAAGATTGTAGAAATAAAGGCAAATAGGTAAGCCAGAATCACTTGATCGAAATAAAATGAAATCGTTCACTGTCAGGCAAAAACAAACTGAGAGTAAATAAACAGGAAATGCCACAAGTTGACAATAAAAATAAGGAAATTTTATGTCACTCCTGCAACAAGATAACTGAGGCAGCAATTGTGAAATGATCTGCTTTATTTCAATTTGCGAGTCTTTTTACTCATTCTTGGTGGGCGGGAGAATCTGTCTTTGCGCTACTGTTCGCACAAGATAGATGCTTAGTAAATTGGTTTTATTATTTGTGATGCCATAATCAAGCCATGTTGCCGTCGCAGTTCGTTTTGAAATCTTCATTACCTTAGTGGTCTGTGATGTAAATGTGAATGCAATCATGGTCAAAATTATTTCCCTTTTAAGGCCAGTGAAATTTCACTGAGTCCTAGCTAAATCATCCGACAATTTCGTCACTGAATATCGGCCACATCACGAGTAGATACGCTGTGCTCAAGTCTTACAACCGCTATTCACTTTAGATCAGTCACTCATCCGAAGCTCCCAACTTTGGGGAAAAACCCCAACGTTCAAGGAAATTTTGGAGTTCTTGTCCCATTTCAACAAAATTTCTCGTAAATTTCCCCAAAATAGGTAAACTTTTCCCCAAAATTGCGAGCTCGGGATCCCTTAGGCTAAATAGAGTTTTGGCATTAGAACCGATGTTAGTTCGTGATGAAAACTGAAAATCTTATTCTTAACCATAACCATCAAGTAAAAATCATAATTCTAAGTCCTCATACTGGCTTATAACTCTCATTCAGTCCTGGTTATTAGGTGGACACTCAAGGTCTCTAACGCCGGTCAATTGACAGTCTATGAGTTGCCTTTAACGGTCACATAATTTTCTAACTCATGACTCACTAGCGTTTCATAGATCGTGGTAAACATAGTTGTATCTAACTGGGCAAAAACTCCTTAATGCGTGTAACACCTAAAACCGTTTATTTGTGACTACACGTCAGTGAGCCGTGGTCTTACGATTACGGTTTACTGTTGCCCATAAGTAATTGTGGGACAGAATTAAAGGCTACGAACGTTTATGTACCCACTCTGGACATCGACTGAAAAAAATTTGCGCCAGTGTGATTTAAAACTTTGGCTGTCTAAATACCACAAGTGACTTCCATGCCTCACTAATCTACTTTGCATATTTTTTTGGTTGACAGAAAGCATTGACACTCTTATCAGTTGCTGTAAGGAAACACTTTTTTATGCTAACATCAGTCAACTGTCTTATTTCCTGTTCCATGACTTTCAGTTTATAGCCGACTATGAAAAAATGGCGTAACACAATGTATAACACTATTTGCCAGACAAATCAATGACGTGTTGTAGAAGTTGCAATGAAAGATGTCTGGAAAATGGAATATGTAAATAACTGAATGAATATCTCTCAACCTCTGTTAGTGAATTAAAGCCAGTTGTTGTGAATCTTTTGAATTGTCTACATACAGTGATAATATATCCGACCAATCTGTCGTGGCAAATTGGTTTATGAAAACTGCTTCAATTTTTAGAGGATTTACTGTTTTTGCATTAAAAGTGATCTTAAGCTCATTTGAAAATCCGCAAGTTCCAAAGATGTCAATTAGTCAGATAGTCTTCGGTTGCGGTCCGCTCGATAACGTCGATGATTGATTAAAGGTGCTAAATAGAATGACTTAGAAATTATCAAAATAGCTCAAGTATGTGGATTCTCTGTCTTCCTCTAGACTTTGGTTTCCAGCATCTCATGCCTATGTTTCCCTCTTGTCGTCCCAAATCATATTTCAAATGCTTAGTTCTTATAATTACAATTTATACTACATTGTTTCGATTTTTTAGTTATTCATCTTGTTACTTTCATTTCATTGTGCTAATGTGTTCGCTTTGGCCCAGTGCACGTTTATGCCGACTCTACGTTGATTATGGGCAAATATTTTTATTTATTTATTATTTATTTGAACACAAATATTGGTCCAAGAGGGCACCAAATATATATGCGCCAAATAAAATGAAAATAACGATGGCCGAATAACATGGTATTTTGCTCCACAAGGTTATAATGATATGTGTTTAGCTACGACGGTCATGTATATTTCGTGTAATTTTTTCAGAGATCTTTCCTTCATGTCCTTGAATTTCGCTACTATTCTCCGTTAGTTTTTAGTCTGCTTGTGAAATCTTTGTTTTATTGGCAAATAGCTATTTAGTAGTTTAGTTGTATAAAAATTATGTATCAAATATATTTTACGAATCAATGGACAAGTGATTTTGACACATTACTTAGTTTTTAAGGTATAAATAGTAGTACTTGTTTTCAATTCGTTTCCATTTTTAATAAAAGAGATTTATGTGACTTTACTTTGAGGCTTCATCTAAATGTTCCAAGGGTTAATAGTTTTCTGAATTTTGTATTTATTTCTTTTCATTTACATCCATTTTATTGATACCATACAGTTGTCGTATCACCTTTGTAATGTCATTGGACTTTAGTGGTACTCTTCCCAAATACTGCTTGTCCAGAAGTTTTGGCCAAGTGGGATATTTTGTTGGCTGTTTTAGATTTGTTTTCTGAAGAAAAATAAAGCTTATCCTAATTAATGATTAATATACCGGATTCAATCCTAGAGCAAATTTTTATTTATTTGAATTGGAATGAACGTTCACGAGCTGCTCGTGTGTGTAGAAAGTGGTATAATGTGTTTCAATCCCCTGTCTTGTGGAGGAAAATCGTTTTTAAGCCACCGTGTCGTCGACTAACAAAACTTCAATATGATATTAAAGGCTATCGTTTGTCTTGGTGAGTCATACTTAATTTTTTAAAGAAAGGTATAAACTTCGTTTATGTAATCAAATATTTGTTTGTCATTACCTTGTTTAGTGACCTAACACTCCCCTACTTTAATGATCATATGTTTGATTCGTACTTCTTACCAGGTTCAGTCGTTTAAGGTCTTTACATTTATTTGTAACCTGAGTCAAGGAAATATATACCAGTTCTATAACTACACGTGAATTTTGTATAAGGCCTGATTTTATCAAAAAGATAATTGAAATCAAATATATTGAAATAAATGTAGCTTCTGACACTATCATAATAGCATCTGAACTTGTGATTGTAATATTGACACAGTGCTATGTCACATTCTGATACGATGAACGAAAACTGTACTTAATAATCAGGTCTTCTTTGACTGATGAGTGAGTGGACTATAAATTAATTTCATCCAGTCTTTTATGAAATTCTATCATGTTAATTTTTGTGAATGTTCTGTACATAAGTATGTCAGTTCCTTACGAAAAAATTTCTAAGGGTCTCTATTCAAGGAAGCTTTTGTACAAACTGGACTTCTCACTGTAGTTAAAGGGCAGGGATGAGCTGCAAAATGATAGTTTACTTCGTCAATTTATAATTTTCACAGCAGAGACTGGATTTAGTGTGTACTTAAAACGATTTAGCTGAAATTTAGGCAACTTATTTGAATTATGAGCTTAACAAATGATATGACCATTTTAAGCTATTACAAAGGAAGCCAAAAATTTTCAAACACTTATCAAACTCACTTCTTTCCATGTGGAACTATTTTAGGGGCAGAACCTTTGTACATTTTGAGTAGCTATAATCTCAGTTGTTAGTTATTGACGTGGTCATGACCACATCTAGCTGTTAGTGCTTGTTTATTGTCAAAATACTTACGTCTTATTGCCAGCTTACTAATCTTTTTCTAGTTCAAGATCATTTGGACTTCTGTTTTCATTTAACCCACACTACGAAATCCATCGGGAAAGTAATTGGTTGTTGTTCAGTTCCAAAACAGGTTTATAGTGATGATTCAGTTAGTCAGTCATCTACAACGTGGGAACATGCACATATATACATCGGTAAAAGTTGCCATACCTCATACCTAATTCCTGGGAGCAGTTACTTCAATGGCAGTAATATATACAAAAAATGATTGTATGTAAAGATATATATACAGCGAGAAAGAATTAGTTCATAGAAAAAAAGTATAAAGTAATATTAATCTCACAGTTTAAGGGAAGACAAAGAGTAAATACGCCCACGCAATCGTGATAGATTCTGAGCCATATCACCCAGAGTATCCAACCATTGGTTGCGATAGTCACGTGGACCCCAATCAAGTCATTTGTATCTACCAACATGGCTCAGACTACAAGTTAGCAATGATTAGTCAATCTTGTATGATTTTATTATTCTCTTCTGAAAAGTAAATTATCTCCAACTCCGGAATTTAAAATAAGTTTCTTATAACTACGGTTTATCTTCAGATAGTTTGCAATGTCTCCATTTATTTGGGTTATTTTCTAGTTGCTTAAAGGCAATTGGTTGCCATATTCGCAGCTACAAGTTTTTGAAAACTGATGACTTGTTCCTACTTAATCGAACGTTAAATCTTGTTGCAAAGTTTCTTGAATACAGTTTCAAATTAGATGTACAGAAGAATGAACCTAATAATGCCTGCGATTCAAATGGTAATGAATATAGTGACCTACCTAAAGAAATTGAAAACTTATCATATGGAAATCCGAACAGTAATGTAATCCGTGAAACAGACTATGGACTTGCTGGTTTCATCATTGAAGGTGACCCAGATGCCGAAGCTACGCTCAGGCTAATATTTGAGCTACAAGAGCCTGAAATTCAGGATTTTTCAACTGATTTATCCTCTGAAAATAGTGTAAGCGTTTCACTGCTTTAAGTACCCGTTTTCATAATATATTTATTGATCATAGTCATTGTTCAGTTTAATAGGATATCTAAAAGTAGGATTTTCAACAAATTTTTTCAGTTTTAATGGTGGGGGTTAAACAAAACTACAAATCTGTTTACCATATTTAATGAAGATTTGTAACTTTTCACGTTGATGAAAATAACCAGGGTATGTTAACATCAGCATGTTTATTGTCCTACAAAACCTTAAATTACGGTATACAACACTCACTTTTACTTATTTGGAAGCATACTTCGGAGCTTTTATTTATCTGATCAATATGCATGATCCCTTCACTTTCTTTAGTTAGACCAAAGATGATCATTTGAAAGTCGTAAGCCAGCATTCCCTATTTATAGGTGAAGAAACACATCGCAAGCATTCTTGGACTCAAGTTGTTCAGACGACTCAACATTTCGTAAGGATCCTCGGGAAGAGTTGTCATATGCTTACCATAAACCGATGAATGAGTTTCCCGGTTGGAGATCGATCCCTGAGACTTTTTTGTAAGCTATGATTCAACCAATAGTATTCGACTAAGGAATATTCAATAAGTTTGGGTACTATGACTCTCATATAGTATAGGATAGGGTAGATGACTGTAGGATGGGATATAGTATACATTAGTACTGTATCCGATCGTCATGAAAATTATCTAGTTTTACGTTAGAAACGTATTTATTTTACAATGGTCTCATTAAATTTGTGATGGGTTATCAGTCTAGTAACCATTTCTTTTGTGGAGTCAAAATGTTGGTACTGCTACTTGTTATGACCGGAAAGAAATTAATAATTACTACTTTTTACAATGAAACAATCACTAATATTGCTCGAATCATGAAAGAACGTAAGACTGAGGAGGAAGATTTATTTATGCACCAACCGTTGATTCACAACTGATCAAAACGATATCAAAAATTAGAGTAAGGTATATATCAAGTTAAATATCCTATCAATAAATGAATTTAGGTGTGTCGAACTGACATAGTTGATAATAAATAATTACTAATCTAATGTATGTCTATAATTTACGGTATCAATAGATTAACTGCTTTGACTAACAGATATAACTAAATTATTGAGTTACGTTTTTTGGCTTCTTCCTGAGAGTTTCATCCAAATACACGATGCAGCCTTTTCTGGCTATATCTATATTATCATATCATTTAGTATTATATAATATTATCGGTTGTGCATGACTTTTAAGTTTCGCTAAACCTAAATTTCATTATTTTTATTAGCAAGCTGATTTATTCAATGATTTAGAGCAATTTCACTCGCATAGAATGTCTTCTATTAGCTATCCTCCATCTCATCGTTATGATTGTAGCAGCTTCAAACGCAGTAAAAGCTCTCAGTATCCCTCACCTGTGTCAAATTTTTCAGCTTTTCACCACCCACCTATTGTTCATTCTTTTGAATTGGATTTTAATTCTGAAGTCGATGATTCGCGTGGTCTTGTTTATGGAACTGGTGGTGCGTTGCTTAGAACGATTAGCCGAGTGATACGTCAGTTAAGTGAGCTTCATCGTCTCCACCTAGTGGATCTTTTCCTTGTTTCCAATGACGCCAGACAGTTAGTTTGTGAAATAAGTGATGTAAGTGTGAATTATAACTTAAATTATTTTTCACGTGCCTTGAAATTTTTCGAATTGATTTGTAAAATGCCTATATCTTGGTTAAAAACATTTCGTTTTATCAGCCATAAACATTACATTGTACTGTTGTGATGTTCTGTAGTATTCGGATTTAGTTACTGTACGTGTAAACAAGTTTTGTTTCATTATAGGAAATCTCGTTTGAATGCCGTGATAAAAACACAGTACTTATAGTCAAAAGCTGTTGGGCTCGTGGTATTTTGTATTAGCAACCAAGCTAGTACAAAGTCGAGAAAGCCAGACGAAATATGGCCTACGTGTCATCATACCAAGCCTTTGAACTATGGTAATAGTGACAAGGTTCGGTCAATAAAGTCATCACCCATTCATCATAGTCATGTACGAAAATCCAATTTATATTTTTCTGAAAATCAGTGCTTAATGATAGGTGAAATGAAATATTTTGGTTTAGTGTAGTGTAGAGGTTTTCATTGTTCCTTTTTTCAAGTAACAATGTACTACTTTCATTTTTCTCTTTTGTGTTATGCTAACTAATTAGCAAAATATCTGTTAATATTGGGAACATTTGTAGCATTCAAACAATAGGTTTCAATGTTTCTGCTTAATTCTGTATCTTTTCGAATAAAAGTCATAAAGGTATTGAAAAGTAGATTAGTAGGTAGTTGCAATGATTTTGTTTGTGATTAAACCTTACCAATCAGCGCTCTCTTAGCGAACTGTAATTAAATAAATACAAAAATAACACAAAATCTGCAAATGCTTCTGTCTATTTAGGTATGAAGCATATAACACAGTTCCTAGTGTGAATTTAGATACCATCACTGCATTTTAACAAAGAAGTCTGTAGTTTTCGCCACTACCTAAACAATATAAGACTGGATAACTGGATGTCATCCTTCAGGCCTTTTCATCCTACTATTATAGCATATAGACGGAACTAGGGTTTCGAAAATCATCTCGTTCACTAGATATTTCGATCAATGAAATTTCACTTAATTTAATCAGCGGTCTAATTTTAAAATCAACGCTACTTTTTTCCGTTACGACGTAAGGTCAATAATACATAAATGGTTTCGATGATCAGGGAATTTGTTGCTTCATCGCATGAGCGGTGTTAAAATGCGTCATTTGGTATTTGAAGTGAATAAAAATTGCACATCCTCAAGTGATGTAACCTTTTAACACATTATCGTAGGTTGAGTTCTTTTGAAGTCCTTCAAAACATTCAGATTGTCATGTACGAATTAGCGATGTTTGATTGTTTCTTTATCCAATGTCGTACACCGAATATATGTCTGTGAGTACCATTATAATCAAACTTTGCCACGCATAATCAACTTGTTAACGTCTTCCATATCATTCACTGTTAAAAGTTTTCAGAGCACTGCAAGTTCTTTTTATTTTTCCGATATTTTCAACACAGAATAACTGTATTATTTAGTAACATCTTCAATTATACGAAAATATTCAGTTTTTTATACCTTAGTTTCGTCATGTATTAAACTTGAAGTTTAGTTTATATTTCTTATTGGTTAATCACTTATTAAATATGTTTGTATGTTTTTTTTCTATTATTCAGGTTGCTTCACATTGTCTAACTGATCTCAATCTTGTTCACTTCCATAAGTCATCTGTCAATGCAATAACCGCATATCATCGTGAGTATATGCCAGGTTTTGCAAATTCGGTCTCTGATGAACATCAAACTACTAACAACGTTTCCAATAACAATATCCACCAATGTTTCACTGAAGATTGGTACCTTTTGGATCCTCGTTGGCTTAGTGCTCGATCTCAACGGACCAGCGATAATCCTTTGTGTGATTTGTCTAGTCTTTTCCCTAAAATTATACGTCTTACTTTGAGTCCAACTCAGTTAACCGGTTCAATGCTTCTTCGACTCCTATATCAAACTTCGTTGCATCAATTATCTTTAATTCAAGTTCGTTACTATTAGTACATAATGCTTTAATTTTATTTAGGATCAATTATCAACTATTTTTAGTTTGCTTGTTATTGTTGAGGTGTTTTCTGTTAATGTGTTAATTTCGGTAATTCTTCCTAGAATGTTAAAAATTCAGACCATGGAGAGTAGAGCAACATATTTACAGTTGATTGATTATTAAGTAGTGATCAGTGTCATATTTGTTTAGTCTTTTTAATTGTGATTGGATTCTATCGACCAACTTGAGATGTACTAACTAGTCTAAGCGACTTATCTCGGTCGTGGCCCGAATGGCTGCGCAGTATTGTTTTAGATTGTGAGGCTGAGTGTTGGGGGATCCAATACATCAGTAGAAGCGATGTTTTTGTAGTGAACAGAACGCGAGTGGGAGACAATCGAATGTGTTTGACACGAAATTACAGAGCATCTCAATAGAATTTAAGAACTATATAGTAACTAGTTAATTTGCAAAGTATCTATCCATCGTCTCAATCTTGACTGTTCCGTTTGCAAATATCAGTCCATTATCTCAGATTTCATTGTTCATGCATTTTCATATCAATTTCGTTCCGTTTTCGTTCTTTCCTCATCGACCTTCTACTGAAATACATTCTATGTCTGACGACCGTTATATACTATAGTGAACAAGAACATCAATGGGGACAATCGAATGTATTTAACAACAAATTACAGAACTAGTTAGTAAAATCTAACAACCATATATTAAATGCTCAATTTGCAAAATGTCCATCAATTGTCTCAAATGACTCAGAATTCGTTTGTTCTTGCATTTTCATACCAATTGCATTCTATTTTCATTCTTTACTGTTCGATCTTCTCGTCTCTCTGCTTCCAGACATTCTGTTCACGACTCACGTCATATACTACTTACGTCTACATAAGTAGCACACACCACAATACTACTTGTGTGGATATAAGTAACCCACACCACACTTTCAAGGTTACAGGTAGACTTTGCTGACAAATCCTAAATGGCACGAGATTTAGGTCCAGAAATTCCTGTCAATCACCTCCAACCACCTAATGTAAAACAATAGGTATTAAGCAATCATTATTGCTTTCAGTTTGATATTCATCAGGTTTCATTTTTCACATCAATATTTATATAGATGTATGAAAAATCTGAAACTAATTAAGGTAATGTTTGGTTCAGTGCTAATAATAAAGAAGGATTACACAACTAATTATATATAAGTAAAAAGTACAAATTGTAAGGTGACAGGCATAGTAGTAAATATCAGAATAATAAATAACATGATAGCACGAACAAATATATTGACTTAGGAAGTAGGTCAAAGCTTGGCGAAACAAACCTGTTAAATTGATATTTATTCAAGATTACTTAATATGAAATGTAGGAAGTATAGAAAAATGTTTTCAGGTAGGTCCAAAAACTAATTGTTAAGAGAAAGCTTGTCTTGACCCGTCTTTGTCAGGAAGTAGCAAAAATGTAACTCATTGATTTGATTGTCTTTGTGAGTCAAAGTCTTTTAGTGCACTGTGGTTTGCGCTACTTATGCGGATAGACATAAGTACTATGTAGAAGGAATTTTAAGTAGAGTGCTTATCAGCGAAAGATTGTAATAAAGAGAGCAGGGCAATCGGATTAACAACGGGATTGGAAGAATGATGGAGCATATAAAGAACATTTGGAGGACGGTGTGCAAGTGATATATTTAATGTGCGATTTTCATATTTTACAAAGGCTCCGTGTGATTTTGCATAAGACTATAAATAGGTGAAATGTCCAACTTTTTTCAGTATCTAACACCAAATCTTCATTAAATCAATCAGAAGCAGATCGATATCATTCTGAGATCACTTCCAAATGTGTTTGTGAATTGACATGCACTCATAGTGGCAACTAATTAGGAAGGACTAAAAGAAAGGCGTCTACAAGTTTTTCTGAATATATCCGCGAACGCTGTATTTGAAGGGAAGCAAAATGTTTAGAATTTCCTAATGATTAATGGATAATGGACATAACGTGGATATCGCCATGGCGTTTAAATTAACTAACAAGCAATAAATACCCCTTTAATCCTCTTTGGAGAGGACATTACCATCAAGCGGTCACAACCTGAACTTTGGTTTCAGAAAAAAATGTGGTAAACTTCTTATAACCATGGTAAAATAATTATGGTGATGTAACGTCTATCTGTTACGTCAGTCAGTCAGTCAATAACAACGTAGAACTTCGTACGTACGTACATCAGTTCGAGTTGCCATACCAAATTAGCACAGAGATACAATTGTCGATTCAAATCCAATAATGGTCGAGTTAGTAAAAGTATAAGCAGTAATTGGAAAGATTAGGGTTTGAAAATGTTATTCAAGGAGTATAATCTAGTGAAATAAATTTGGAAAGAGGAAAAATAAAGACAGGGAGAATTCAGAAGATTAGAGTTTGAGAGAACACAAAGAGCGGATGCACCTACCTGCGCCATTCCTGACCGTTGTTGCTACCTTGACGTGGTGGTCAGGCTTGCCTATCGTGATGAAGCAACTGAGCTACACTGGCTGGAAAAACCGTTCCTCAAAGTCCTAACATGCCAGACAGGTCGGTTGAAGAGCGGTAAGACTAAAAGCAACAAAACCATGGTCCGAAGGCGAAGTCGTACTGCTGACTGTACAGAGGTGTCACAGCAGTAAGGTGTTTCCTTCAGACAACCAGCATAACAGCGATGCTGTCTTCCCAAAAGGAGGGGAGGGGTTAGAAAAGGTCAAACCTAAAAATGCGCACCTCGCCTTATCCTGCGGATATCCGTCTCCGGCGGTAAGGTCTCAACAAGTACGGAGCTAACACAAAAATTACTCATAAAAAGGTCGTGTGTGACCGACCTCAAGCAGCTGTCCCTTGGGCACTGCGGTCACGCTCTCAGGTCACTATGACCACCTCTAATCCAATTTCCTTTTCAGGTACGTCCAGCAGAACCCTTCCACGGTGTGGGCAACCGGGAAGTGATAACCGCCCTCATACCTCTAACAACACTCAAGACCACTGTATTCATAATCAACCTACCTCTTCAATTCCTATTATTCCTCTTACATCGACTTTCAAATCTAAACTCACTCTTTCGGCTTCCTCCTCAAGTGTCACCACAGTCAACGATTCTAGTGCGCAAAACACTGTCCCAGGTCTACTGAAACCTCGCTCCAAAATACACATTGGAGCCTTCGGCGAGCGCAAACAATGCCAAATCGGTCAGCAGGCTTCCTTGGCTAAAACCTTAGAATCTCGTACAATTGATGTATGCTGTTTCTCCGAAACACGCATACAGGATCCTAGTGTGGTCATTCACTTGACCTCACCTCGGCAAAACGGAGAGCCGACGAGATACACCCTCCGTGTATCTGGCGACCCGATGGCTATTTCCCGTGGACTTGCAGATGTAGGCATAGCACTAAGCATGAGGGCGGAACAAATGCTATTAGAGTGGATCCCTGTTAACAGTCGTCTATGCGCTGTTCGGCTAAACGGCTCCGTAAGAACTCGAAAGGATAGGGACACACGTCGTTGCCTTTTCGTCGTTTCTGCCTACGCTCCCACTGACTGCAGTTCGGATGAAGTGAAAGATGAATTTTACAGAAAGCTGTCTGAACTTCTTCAGAAAGCTAAACGTTCAGACATAGTACTCGTAGCAGGCGACTTTAATGCCCAGGTAGGTAGCTTAAACGAAACAGAAAGACATTTAGGTGGGTATTTTAGTATTCCGGCACAGCGAACAGATAATGGTGATCGTCTGCTGCAACTGTGCTCAGACAATCGTTTATTTTTAGCAAACACAAATTTTAAGCATAAGGAGAGACATCGTCTAACATGGCGACCCCCTGCACCAAACCAACGATGGACTCAAATAGACCATATTGCCATCAGTCATCGTTGGAGAGGGTCAATAGAAGATTGTTGCTCATTCTGGAGTACCTGCTTGGATTCCGACCATGCCCTAATACGAGCACGCATCTGCTTGCGCCTCACTGGACGCAAAGAAGCCACATTAAAAAGACCCACTAGAACTGAACTGAGTAACGAGAATACCAAAAGTAGGTTCCAGGAACAACTGAGGTCACACTTAGGTAGTTCTGAAAACGAGGCTGACCCCGATGTTGATTGGAAAGACATACAAGCAGCTGTGGAAAAAGCAGTGACATCTACTAGCGGTTTAAACCAAAGGGTTACAAAGAACCAATGGATTTCTTCAAGGTCTATTGCACTGATAAATTCTCGTAAACTCATCCCATCAGGTTCTGAACACGATGAAGAGCGTAAACAAATCGGATCTAGGTTAAGCAAAAGTCTAAGGAATGATCGTGAGCAGTGGTGGGCAACGAAAGCAAAAGAGATGGAAAAGGCGGCGGCTATAGGGAACACAAGACAACTCTACAGACCAATAAAAGAAACTGGAATTAATAAATCAAGTGTAGGTCGGACTATTTCGGAAAAAGACGACACTTTCATTTGCTCCCAGTCCAGACGTTTAGAACGATGGGCGGAACATTTTAAGGAGCAGTTTAGCTGGCCTTCAGCTACTCTACAACTACCCTCTATTCTCAGACAGTATGAATGGAACATTGAAGTAGGTCCTCCAACTCTAGCTGAAGTTCAAAAGGCTATAGCTAATCTGAAACGAGGAAGGTTCTAGAACACAGGCATACTTATCGGCGTCCGACAATAGTGGTCCTCCTTGATTTAAAAGCAGCGTTTGACTCTGTTGACCGAGAGGTTCTGTGGCAGTGTCTGTCATTGAAAGGCGTACCTCAGAAGTACATAAACCTTGTGAAGGCTCTTTACTCGAACACTACTAGTCGAGTCAGAGCTTATGGCGAACTGTCATCTGCTTTCGCAACCTCAAGTGGTGTCCATCAAGTCTGTCCACCTTCTCCATTTTTGTATAACTTCATCATAGATCTACTGATGGAAATAACGCTATCATCGACTGAATTCTCAGGTATTGATCTCCTACCAGGAGGTCCACTTATTGACTTAGAATACGCAGATGACATAGTCCTGTTTGGTGAAGACTCTGATAAAATGCAGTCTTTTGGTAGCACTAAGCAACAATGCCAGAATGTTTGGGATGCGCTTCTCTCCCTCTAAATGCAAGTTGTTGCTTCAGGACTGGTCTGCGTCAACACCTGAACTAAGGATAGGAGGTGAAGTAGTCGAACGCGTTGACAACTTCACTTATCTTGGAAGTCTGATCAGCCCTAATGGGTTGGTGTGTGACGAAATCTCAGCACGGATTCGAAAAGCTCGCTTGGCCTTTGCCAACTTACGTCGTCTATGGCGAAGGCGAGATATTCGTCTATCAATTAAGGGGCGAGTATACTGCGCGGCGGTTCGTTCCGTTCTACTCTACGGCTGCGAAACATGGCCTTTAAGAGTAGAAGATATTCGTAAGTTACTAGTATTTGACCACAGGTGCCTTAGAAATATTGCGGGTATCTGCTGGGATCACCAGGTAAGTAATAGTGAGGTTAGACGCAGGGTATTAGGGAATGATGGTAAATCAGTTGATGAAGTTATGAATCTTCATCGACTGAGATTGTTGGGCCACATGATGCGTATGCCTGAACACCGATTACCACGATGCGCAATGCTCACTGGTGTTAGGGATAATTGGAGGAAAGTTAGGGGCGGCCAAGCCAAAACGTGGCATCAATGCTTGAAGTCACTAACTTCTGGTGTTAGCCATGTTGGTAGATTCAGACTGCCTGGTTGGGGTCCGCGTGACTATCGTAACCAATGGTTGGAAACTCTTGGTGACATGGCTCAGAATCGATCACAATGGCGTCGGTGTATACACTCTCTGTTTTCCTTTAAACTAAGAGATTAAAATCACTTCAAATCTTTCTTTCTACGAACTAATTCTATCTTCCTGTACTATCTCCTTATACACACTCTTTCTTCTATATATTACCACCACTGAATTAACTACTTCTATGAATCGGGTGTTCATCTTGTTGTGCTAATGCTGTATGGCAACTTGGACCGATGCATATACGTGCCTGGTCCTACGTTGCAACTGACTGACTGACTGACCTGCGCCATTGCAAACCATTTTGAGCCATGTCATTCAAGGTCTCTAACCATTAGTTGCTATCGTCTCGCGAACCCCAACCAGGTAGTCTACATCTACCAACATGATTCAGTCCACTTGTCAGTGACTTCTTGGATTTGTGCCATGTTTTGTTCTGACCGCCCCTAGCTTTCTTCCAACCTACTCCTACACCAGGAAACACCACACATCGGTGCAGTCGGTGGTTGGGCATACGTAACATGTATCCCAACCATCTCAACTGATTAAGTTTCACTACTTCATCAATTGATTTGCCATCCTTACCTAGTACCGGTTTACTAACAACTGCATTACTTACTCAGTGGTCCCAGGATATATGAGCAGTGCTTAGAAGACACCTATGATCGAATACTAGTAACCTACGAATATCCTCTAGTCTTACCGGCCATGTTTCACTGCCATAAACTATCTGTTACGTAATCCCTTAACTGTATATTTCACTGACACACATCGTTAATTTTAATTTTACACAATTTAGGTGGGTTGATTATATAGTTACTTATTTGCCAAAAAACTTAATTTGTCTATTAATTATTATTTATGACATCACATACTGATTTATATGACTTCGTTTTTAACATATAAGTACTAATTAGTTGTAACAACTATGTTAAATGTTTTGTTATTCTTGTTTCTAATGTTTCTCTGTGTTATTTCTAAGTTGACTTCATTGACTATACTTGATTTATAATAATATTGTTAATTATAAGTTTAACCCATTTAGTCAACTAATGTTGAGACTCGAAATATAATGACTTCATTTTATTTTGTAAATATTGTCATTCACATTTTATTTAAATATGTGAATAGTCAGTTTAATAATGCACCTAATAAAGTCAAATGAAAAATTAGGAATATCGTCCGTTGAATGTTTTCTGGCGAAGGATAGGACTGAAATGTTTGCTGAATACAAGGACTAGGTTTTTAGACACGAATCCCTATGACTTTCAATATATTTGAAGGTATCAAATTGAAGTATCAGTCAGGGGGATTATAGTTAAGAATGGATATCGTTAAATTCATATCAAATGTCCTTTTCCCTTACTGGATTTCTCACGTATTCGTGTAAATCAGTGATGACTAAATCGAATATTTCACGGTAAGGGAAAAAAGATAGTACTATAATCTAAAATTTTTTTCGTAATGGCATTGTAATCAATGGTGGTACAGTCGCTCAACTCATTCGCTGATTCAAATCGGCCATTTTTATTTTCAGTGTTATTAACTAAGCTAATGTTGTTTTTACCTTTAAAAAATATCCAAATACAGTCAGTATTTCTACGAAGATCTACTTATCATTGTGACGTACAGTCAAATAAATCAACATATATTAATGCTAATATTTAGCTTTTGAAAGTTTGTAATGAATAAAAATTGTTTTATAATTTGATCTTGACGTAAACGTTTATAGGATTCCATGATAACTGTAATTCGTTTCTTGTGTTATTACTTTCAATTTCTTGTAAGCCTTCTATCTGTTAGTAAAATTAATGTTTGGAATGAGTTTTTTTAATGACTTCATTAACCATTATTTTAGACTCATTTTTAATTCCAACTTATGGGGTGTTGCCTATTGGGTGGTTAACAGCAGCTTTTCATTTTATTTCATTTTTTAAAGACTGATTTGACTGTATTTACCATACCTCATTCTGAAAATTCTGCTGTTCAACGAACTATTTCATATGATTCTGATGATTTAAGTATGGGATTTAATGAAGATCAAAGTTTTGATCCTAGTGATTCAAGCATGCTGGATTTGATTGATTGGACTGAAGATATTCCACGTATTCGAAGATATGGAACTAATCAAGATACAACATCAGGTTGGAAACCAATACCTTCAAACGTGTGGCGTGCTGCTCTTATCCTATGTCCACATCTTACCATTCATTTGAAGCTGGAATTAGTTGAAGATTTAACTTGTTTACGGTGGAAAAGTTCTTCATCATCTGATAAATTCAATTCAATTCATAATTTACTGTCTTATTGGCCCGTTCCTCCTGCACCGGTCACTTCAATCACATTGATTCTAACTGGAGAACCTGCATTTATGGCTGGTTTATTAAGTCCACAAAATACAATCAATCCTATATCTTATTCACAATCACTTACATCATTGATAATATTATTGGAAGTATGAAATTTTTCTTCTTTAATGATTTATCCGAACACTTATTATTCGTGTTTTTATGTTTTGACTAAATAATAGTATGAGTGAAGTAAAGGCTTGTTAGTTAAAATATGGCTTTTGATCACTTAATTATATTTCATTACCCCACAACATCTACGTCTGTTTGAATAGATCGATAGTGTCACTTGAAGTCAAGTAAACAATGTGAGTCAGTACTATTAATAATGTTGAATTTTATTTGGTGAGAGTAATTTACGTCAAATGAAATGGTGTTGATAAGAAGTCCAAAGTAAGTTGTCAAGTTCAGGACAAATCAGATCAACTTTATCAAGAAAATTAATTTAGATCATGTTCATAGTAAACTAGATATACTTCTATGAATAAATCATAGTAAGATTCTAATAGCAAAGGTGTTTCCAACCTATTGTATTCCATTTCGTGAAATGTAGTAAAGATTAAGAGGTATTTGATGATCAACTTTCTGGTAAATATTACACTAACGATTCAAATTCACACAATAATGTTCCTGAAAGCTTTTGTGCCATATTATCCTCAGAATAAAAAAACACGACTTTTAGGGATTTAAGTGAAATTCAAATATTATGTATAGCGAGCAGTAGACACACTCCTGTATACTACTCACAACGCTTAAAGTGATAGTGAAAAATTAATTTTTGGAACCATGAAATAAAAATGATAATGTCAAATTTATTAAATGCTTAATTCTTTAGATTATATATAGCAGGGAAATCGAAAATATCCCTGTATCTTCGACCTTTAAGCCTGAAACGAACCTTAACTTAGTGGTACTGCACTTTATGGGTAAAATAATCAATCAGATAGAGTATATTATGTTTTTGAGTGAAATTTATCCATCTACATGGATTCAGAGTATTTTTACATCATAGCTGATGTCCGTCCGGAATGAAAACTGTAATCATAAATCCCTACTTCTAACCCTAACTATGAACAATATTACAACTCAAAACTTTGTTTGAACCCTTGTAAGGGTTCGAGAATATGTATAATTTATATCCATTATGACGAGTTTCTATCTCAGTCTACAGTCAGAGTAGTTGCTTGCGGAAGAAATCAATAAATTTACTATATAAAGTTTGTCTACATTCGGAATAGTACTGTTTTCTTTTCCATAAACTATCCATTTATAAAAGTCCTTCTTCTAATTGTCTAGAAACAATCTGGAAATTCGTCACAACTGTCTTAAGCTCATCCTTATACCATTATTATTATTATAAGCTTTATTCAATATTATATTTCTGGTACAATATAGAATTCTCAGCATAAAGTATTTCAACAAGTTTCCTTTTCTTATATCTTGATCAATCCTGACGATAGATATTGAGTGATGGCCAGTTAGATGTTAGGAGTTCGATAATCGAAATCTGAATAATGTTCATTCGTTTCAATGCATATTGCAAGACACCATGATGTCGCTGGTTGTACCTTTTTTTTAATCCGTACAGCGAAAGGTTGTAAACTTTTCATAAACGCGCCTAAATAGGTTGTGAGCTCAATAGACATAATAGTGTGTTAAAACAAACAAGAAAACAGATAACTTGACGAAATATCTAGATAGGAGAAACAGGTAGCCCAGATATTCAAGCAGGCAGCCGGTCTGCTTTTACTGCAAACATTTTTAGTGAGAGTAATATGAATTTTAGAACAACACATATAAGCGAACAATTGTTTTCAATTAGATCATCATCAGGCTTTACTCTAATATACAGTAATATTTATACGAAAATGTTAAACCAATCAAGGCAATTTTGGATCAGTAATTACAATGAAATAGGATAAGTCATCACACATAATAGATAAAAGTACAAGTTGATAGTAGGAAGACAGGTGTACTGATAGTAGGTAGGAATAATAAAATACGATAACAAAAGTCTTATCAATAGTTAAACATTGGAAATAGTAGGTCAAACATGGGTAAATGGAGTAGTTATCACAAAACATTAAAATCATTACGTAATAAGAAGTGTGTAAATAATTAGATAGTGAAGAATGCAAATGTAAAGAGGCGAATAATTCCAAACAAATAATAGATAAGTAAATAAGGTTAATGATAGAATATTAATAATAATAGTAATAATAAAGAAATAAAAAAAAAGAAATAAAAATTAATCGTTAGTTAAGTTATCACTGGCCATGGAAGGGATAGGGGGGTTACAAATTTCTTCTGTACACATAGATTGGGGTTATATGTACGGATTCCTATGGCTTCAGCTATATGTAGGAGACGGGAACGAACTCCATTGGGAAATGATGGGGGTATACGATAGATCACTCGAAATGATTTCGATTTATCTACGGCATGACCACTATCAATAAGATGCGCCAGGATTGAACTGCGTACTGTTTTTATCTGGCCGTTTATGAACCAAGTTGGTAGATGTTCACTCATTCGTTGGTTAAGTTGCCTGGTAGTACGCCCGATATAGCTATCTCCACAGGAGCAGCTGAATTTGTAAATGCACATTGAGGAGGCCAACTCAGGTAACTTATCCTTCGTTTGAGTAGACATCGCTGGTCGACAAGAGAAAGTCAACGCAAGATTGGCTGCGTAAAATGTTCTGTTGATTACTTTCGTTAACCTATATTTCAGAGTATCACTAGCCACATCCCCGTTGAATTGTAGTTTCATGTATAAAGGTTTCTTACGAACAGTCGAAATCTCCGACTTCTTTATTATATCATACATGTACTTCTTAATGAAAGCACCGGGGTAGCCGATCTCGGTCAGTGAGTTGTTAATAAATTCAAGCTCCTGACTTAAAGTATCACCTGTACAAATCTTTTTTGCTCTGCTTGTGAGACATCTAACCAAATTTCTCTTGTAGCGGATAGGTGTGAAACTGCAGAAGTGGGTATATTGGCAGGTAGAGGGGCTTTTTCTATACACGCTTCTACTTAATGTGCCATCACATCCCTTCCATGGCCAGTGATAACTTAACTAACGATTAATTTTTATTTCTTTTTTTTTATTTCTTTATTATTACTATTATTATTAATATTCTATCATTAACCTTATTTACTTATCTATTATTTGTTTGGAATTATTCGCCTCTTTACATTTGCATTCTTCACTATCTAATTATTTACACACTTCTTATTACGTAATGATTTTAATGTTTTGTGATAACTACTCCATTTACCCATGTTTGACCTACTATTTCCAATGTTTAACTATTGATAAGACTTTTGTTATCGTATTTTATTATTCCTACCTACTATCAGTACACCTGTCTTCCTACTATCAACTTGTACTTTTATCTATTATGTGTGATGACTTATCCTATTTCATTGTAATTACTGATCCAAAATTGCCTTGATTGGTTTAACATTTTCGTATAAATATTACTGTATATTAGAGTAAAGCCTGATGATGATCTAATTGAAAACAATTGTTCGCATATATGTGTTGTTCTAATTTTCACAATGGGAATTTTCAATTTACTAATATGAATTTATTTATTTCATAAATTCTATTCAACTGTTGACAACTTAGAAATAGTAGTATGAATAATTAAAAAACAATTTATTTAAGCACATAAACATTGGTACAAGGAGGCACCCGAATGCCCTGGTACGGCCGAGAGTGGGGAGAGTCCGCTCTCCCTCTTAAAATGCTCTCACATGGCCATGCGTATATAGCCTCTGCCAGGAAAGTCCTACTCACTGCCTTCAACGTGGCGGTGGTGTTGTTTACGAAAATGAGAGGACGAAAAGCGAATATCCGGATCTTAAACCAATGGTGAGTAGGACTTCCCTGACAGAGGCTATATACGCGTGGCCATATGAGAGCATTTCGAGAGGGAGAGCTGGCTGTCCCCACTTTCGGCCGTACCAGGGCATTGACAAACAGCATAATTTACATACTATATTTGCTATAATCAATGAAATTTATTAAGAAATAAATGAATTATATGAGATGCTCATATAATTGTCAAACAATGCTATTATTTTAGAAGTTACACAATAACAAAAAATCGATTAAGATGAATATACAATAAAAAGAATGTACAAAAGGAATTTCTAGTTGCAAATGCAAAACAAGATATTACTCAAATAAGTGTTAGAAATTGAGGATACTAGATATTAAATACAATAATAACATTATCCTTTTTTAATTCATAAGTTCAGTTTGAGTTTTTTAATAGCTATGATTTTAGTATATAACAACACGTTTTGAAGTCATTTGCTTATTGATTGTTTTTAGCACCGAATATAGTGTCAGTTTTTGTATAATGTACTCGAAAATTTATGCAATAATTGTCCTTTTCTTACTTCTTGATCGATTCTGATGTTAAATATTGAGTAGTCACCAGTTCGATGTTATCAGTTTAGGAATGGACATCTGAATAATGTTCATTCTTTTCAATGCATATTGTTAGCCACGACATTGTCTCCGATTATACTTTTTTGTAACTTGTACAGCAAAAGGTCGTAAACTTCTCATAAACGTGCCTGAATAGGTTATGCGATTAATAGATATAGTGATTTGTTAAAACAAATGAAAATAGACAACTTGTTGAAATATTTAAATTACAGGAATAGATTGTTCAGATAGTCAATCAGGCCGCTTCTATACCTCTGAATGGAGATATAAAATAGTCAAATTGAATCGATGAAGTAAATAAATTCATATTATTTTACTACAATCGTTGTTCTTGGTTTATGTGAACTTGAATGAACTCTTTATGAACTTTTAAAATTCTGCTTATAACTACTGGTTTACTTCGAATTGTTTACATTGATTTTATTTTCATGCTTCTAAGATAGCTATTTCACATTTTATTGTATAAATTTTTCTTCATAGATCTGTTCATATATTTAATGTTGATCAAATTTTTTTTTAAAAAATGGTAACAGTTTTAGTTTAGCTAAAAACCGTATGCGTTAAGATAAGTATACTCATTAAATTAATCAGTCTATAGTTATGTCCTATGAAAATAGATAGTAGTATAGTAACGTATTGTGGTATTATTTATAGGAATTAATTGTAAAACTACAGAATTTTATTGATACTTATCACAAATAATTTGTTTGATAATTCTGCCTGTTTTTTTTTCATTGTTCAGAATATACCTTCTGAATTGAATATATCTGGATCAATTAAACGATTTGATGAATCATGTAAAGATAATCATTCATATGGATTAGATCATGTTCTACAAGATTTGATTAAAGCCTGTCCACATCTTAATCTACTAGCTCTTGGTGGTTCAAGTGCTTATGTGCATATTTTAACCTTATTGGTAATATGTCGTCAAAGAAATCAATGTTGTAATTCTATGAGTGAATGTAAATACAGTCCATTACAATTAGTTATCCAAAAAGAATGTTGTCAGTTAGATGGTGTTTGTCCATTAACTGTTCCAGCTACAATATCTACATGGTATAATGCAATGATGACTGAATCGATATCGTCTAGATTAAGAATAGCAGAGTGTTGCATTTGTACTGCATTAGGTCAACGTCGATGGCATTTTTTAACAAATTCAGAATTTCATAATCAACTTAGTAATTATTTGTTATAAGTTATTTATTTACTTATTATCTATTAATGAGTTGTTTTTCCTTTTGTTAAACAATGTTTTCCCTTATCCTACTCACCATTTTTGGATAATTTTAATTTCTCTAATTTTTTTTCATCCCTTTACTTGTACTTTGTGTTTTGCTTATCCTTAGTCTTTCATAAACCATCTTTGAATTTTTTAACATAGACACAAATAGAATGATATTTGCATGAATGGGATGATTTTTTAATTTATCCTAAATATATAACGAAAATTTAATGTTATCACTAAATATTATTGAATCAATTTGTCAGTTAAATTGTAATTGGATTTTTGCATTTCTTTTTACCTTTGTGCCTTCCTTTTTGGTTGATTAATCTTTGATTATTTATTATGATTTCAGTCTGAATATTTATGCTTATTAAAAAGAAAATTGTATTGTGGTTTTCTATTCTTTGAAATTATTTCCATTTACCCACTTACATACGTACGAATACACAACAATGAGTTGTGTAGTAATTCAGTTTGTCAGTAACAACGTAGAACTTCGTACGTACGTAAATCACTTCGAGTTACCATACCACATTAGCACAGAGATACAATTGTCGATTCAAATCCAATAACGGTAGAGGTAGTAAAAGTATCAGCAGTAATCGGAAAGATTAGGGTTTGAAACTGTTATTCAAGGAGTATAATCTAGTGAAATAAATTTGGAATGCGAACAAAGATTAGATGCACCTGCGCCACTGCAAACGATTTCGAACCACGTCATTCCAAGTCTCTAACCATCGGTTTCTATCATATCGGGGATCCCAACCTGGCAGTCTACACCTACCAACATGACTCAGTCCACTTGTCAGTGACTTCATGGATTTGTGCCATGTTTTACTCTGGCCCCCCCTAGCTTTCTTCCAACCTACTCCTACACCCAAAAACATCGCACGACAGGGTAGTTTGTGGTTGGGCATACGTGACACGTATCCCAACCATCTTAACTGATGAAGTCTCACTACTTCATCAATTGGTTTGCCAACCTTACCTACTACCCATTTCCTAACAACTGCATTACTTACTCGGTTGTCCCAGGATATATGAGCAATGCTTAGAAGACACCTATGATCGAATACTAGTAACCTACGAATATCCCCTACTCTTACCGGCCATGTTTCACTGCCATAAAGTAGGACGGAACGAACTGCTGCGCAGTAAACACGTCCTTTGGTTGATAGACGGATATCTCGCCTACGCCATAAATGACGCAAGTTGGCAAAAGCTAGTCGAGCCCTCTGTATCCGTGCTGAGATTTCGTCACATACCAGACCACAATGGCTGATGAGACTTCTAAGATAAGTGAAGCAGTCGGCACGCTCAACTACTTCCCTCCCTATCATTAGTTCCGGTGTCGATGCAACCCAATCCTGAAGCAACATTTTGCATTTCGAGGGAGAAAATCGCATGCCGAACATACCTACATTGTTGCTTAGAGTGGTCAGCAGACTCTGCATTTTGTCAGCGTCTTCATCAAATAGAACTATGTCATCGGCATATTCTAAGTCAAAATGTGAATTACCCGGTAGAAGTTTAACCCCTGGAAAGTCAGATGTGGAAAATGTTATCTCTAGAAGCATGTCAACGACAAAGTTAAACAAGAATGGAGAGAGTGGACAGTCCTGACGAACACCACTTGACGTAATCGATTCTGATGACACTACGCCGTAAGCTCTCACTCGACCAGTTGTGTTCGAGTAGAGAGCCTGTATAAATTTAATGTACTTCTTCGGTACTCCTTTCATTGACAAACACTGCCACAGAACTTCACGGTTAACCGAGTCAAATGCCGCCTTAAGGTCGAGAAATACGACGATTTTGGGGCGTCTGAATGTGTGTCTATGTTCTAGGACCTGACGTAGTGTGAATATCTGGACTATACAACCACGTCCAGGTCGAAAACCAGCCTGGTTTTCTCTAGTCTGCTCTTCACGAGCTTTGTTTAGACGTCGAAGTATTATTGAAGCTAATATTTTAGACACTACATTAGTCAAACTAATTCCTCTGTGATTGTCACAGGAGGACTTTTGTCCTTTCTTATAGACTGGCTCAATCAGTGATTGAGACCAGTCAGATGGGATTACGTCCAGTTCCCAGATTCTACCTAAGACCTCAGTCAATCTCGCTGCTAATACTGGACCGCCATCCTTAAAAATCTCAGGGGTAAACCTGTCAGGGCCTGCTGCTCTCCCACGCTTCAGATTTCCTATAGCTTTTCCAACTTTGTAAACAGTCGGAGGACTTACATTAACTTGCCATTCAGGTAGATTGGAGATCGCGGTAAACTGAAGTGTGGCTGAAGGCCAATTGAACTGATCCCTAAAGTGTTCTATCCATCGATCCAATCTCCTGGATTGAGAATGAATAATATGTCCATCTTTCTCTAAGATTGTTTCGCTAACAGTTGGGTTCCTAATACCGGTATCTTTAACAAGTCTGAACAGTTGCCTGCTGTTACCTATTGCGCTGCCTTTTCCATCTCTCTTGCTTTCGCTACCCACCACTGTTCACGATCATTGCGTAGGCTTCTAGTCAGCTTGCGCTTAAACTTACTCCGCTTTTCGTTATGTTTGGAGCCATATGGAGTGGATTTTCGAGCATCTATCAGTGCGGTAGACTCTGCTGAGATCCAGTGTTTCTCCCTAATCTTGTGTTTTATCGTACTAGCGGATATAATTGCTGTTTCCACAGTTTTTTGGATGTCATTCCACGCTGCCTCGGAGTGGGCATCGCTTATATGGCTGCCTAACTGTTTTTCTTTCCGAGTCTTTATTATGCCATTTGGTCGGACAGCGCACAAACGACTGTCTACTGGGATCCAGTCTAAGAGAGCTAGTTCTGCCATAGGAGTCAGTGCTATACCTACACCAACGAGGCCACAGGAAGCAGCATTAGGGGTTCCAGATACATGAAGTGTAAATCGAGTTGGTTCGTTACTTTAACATGCTGAGGTCAAATGAATAACGTTACTCGAATCCAGTGTGCGCGTTTCGGAGACGCAGCACACATTGATGGCGCGAGATTTCAAAGTCCTATATAAGAAGCCTGTTTTCCTATTTGGCATTGTGTTCGAACGTTAAAGGCTCCTACATGTAGTTTAGAGAGTGGTTTCAAGAGACCAGGAATGATGTTCGATGTACTCGAATCATTTGCACAAGAGGTGTGAGGTGATAAAGGAACGGGAGGAGGGTTAGTTGTAGAGAATTTGACCGTGATCAACTTGGTCTCATGTGCTGTTACGTGTATGAGGGCTGATGTCACTTACCGGCTGCCCACACCGTGGAAGGACTGAGATATACACAACGGATTATTGACTGAAAAGTGATGAATGTCGTGTTTGTCTACTCCTTTAGTAGACATGGAATCCTATCGATTGAGTAGCGTGCGATTATAGGTCTAAATATGAATGAGCTTACACTGAAATCGCTTAGAAATAAATATGGAAGTAAATCTACATGTTTCTTACATTTACGAATGCTTTGCTAGACAAAAGGGAAGAAAGGTTTGTCATTGTGTATTGTTATCTATAGTTTTTCAGTTATTATTCGAGAATTTTAGAGAACAACTGAACAAAATTTTAAACTCACTTGTTTTGGAGTTCAGGTTCAATAAGAACTGGATTTCTAAGACCACCATAACACAAACATGATTATCCAATCTTCTGTAAATAATAAAGATTATAATTTTAGTTTACAGAACTCCATTTAAATAAATTAATTTGAAAATTTTCAAGATAATATTCTTTTTCAAGGTGAGAATATCTACATGCTTGTGTATTTTTTTTGTAATCTACACTGTCCTGATGAATAGTTTATGTACAGCTTTAGAGATTTTCTCATTATACATATATGTATTGATAGAAACACTTATAGAAATATATCCTGAAAAAGAAAACGTTTTAAGGTAACACATTATTTACGATGAGAATTTAGAGAGAGAGAGAGCAAGTTTGTTTTTGTAATGACGAATAAGTAATAGAATTGTAAAACAATATGTACGAAACTTTTTCATTTGTAATTGTAAATGTAAAATTTGATGTAACCACTTGATGTGAAAATATGAACTGTTCTTCAGAAGCTTTTGAAATTTAATTATACCAAACAGATACTATATAAAGAGAGTAGAAAAAACATTATTACTTATCATTACTTACAACATGAAAGTTTACGTTATAGTAGTAGTATTATTTTATTGCTCACAGATTTATTCTGGTAAGTTATAATATATATTGATAATAAATATTGAAAACTTAACATTTGTCTGTTAATATCACATTATTAGAACTTGACACTATGGCGGCCTGCTTGAACATTTGAGCTATCTTTCCCTACCATCCAGATATTTCAACAAGTTATCTAATTTTTTGTTTTAATACATCATTATGGCTATTAATTACATAATCTATTCAGTTGCATTTCTGAAAAGTGTACAACTTTTCGTTTTACAAGTTACAAAATGTTCAATCAGAGATATTATGGTTGCTGGGAATATGCATCAAAAAGAATGTACATTATTTAAATGTCGATTGATTGAACTGTTAACTTCTAATTAGTGATCACTCAATATTTATTGTCAGGATTGATCAAGAAATAAGAAAAGGAAACTTGTTGAAATACTTTGAACTGAAAATTCTATATTGTACCAAAAATATAATATTGAATAAAGTCATTAGTAATAATAATAATAATAATAATAATAATTTTAGTAACAATATGGACTGTAATATATGAATTCGATTATTGTTAAATGTTTCGAAAAAATATATATATATATATATACTTCTAAGTAGAGTTACTATTTGGAAGGTAACCTGAAATTAGGATGTAACGATACAATCAAATACAAGAATAATTTTAGTTGAATTTTATTGAGTAGCCAATGTAATAAACAACGTATTTTCTTATAAAAAATATTCACATACATAGTTTCCTTTATTATCTTAAAGAGATCAATGACGAAGATTGGTGTACCAATCTTTGTTCTTATTTCCTAATATATTTTTGAAATTCATATACTAAGTGAAGACTTAAAAATAAGGTTCTTTAACAGTTATTTAGACTTTATCTTGGAATGACTAGTGATAATCAAATAATACATGTATCTTAGTGTATTTATATATCAGTTTTATTCATTGTAAATTGATTGATTTCCCACCAATACAATAAACTTATTTTATATGATTCAATGAACTGTACAGTTATATAGAATTACTTCTCATAATGTTTAGCTACCCCTGAGTCACCTATCAGTGATGAAAGTAAGTCAAAAGTCAGCTTTTTATGTACATAACTATCTTTTAAAATTAAATGTTTACTCATTTCGTATCATTTAATGAATGATTCAGTTACACAGAATTGTTTCGTATCATATTTAGCTAGTACTGAGTCACCTATCGGTTATGAAATTAAGTCATAATATATTCAATATATTATAGGTGTTCTGTATATTACATAATTAAAGGAGATACTTGGAATATTTTATCTGAGTTGGTTTTCAAACAATACAACTGGCTGATATTTTTATGTGGTTATTGTTAGATATAACACGAAATAAGATACGTAGATTTAGTGTTTGCTTTGGGCATCTGTTTGTAAAGTGTTAAGTGTGAAACAACTGTGTAACGTGTAAAAATGTTTGTCCGTAATACAGTATATTTAAAGATCTAGTAATTCATTGTTGATTTCATCAGGATACTTTCATTGAAAAGCTTTTAAAATGATTACTCAGTGCTATACTGTGGAAATATTGACGTACATGTATCTTAATTTACTTAAATATCAAATAGCAAGTGGTTATCAGGACTCAGTAACTAAGTGGATAGCGCGATGGCGTTTGAAGCGAACGGTATTGGGTTCGAGATCCACAGTAAACATCAACTCTGAGATGCAGGTACATCGAGCTGAAGAGTTCCGAATAGGACGAAATGCACGTTCTGGATTGTACTGCTAGCCACTATCCATCTTTACTTAAATATCAGGTTTTATTCATTATTAATCGATTAATTTTACACTAATATAATAAACTCATTTTATATAATTCAATGAATTATACAGTTATATAAAATTACTTCTCATTATGTTTAGCTATCACTGATAAACGATTCTATATGTGGAGTAAGTCAAAATATAATAAAAGTAGGATTTGCATTTTGTACATTACACAAACAAATAATATATTTGACTTTATTCATTAAAATTAAATGTTTACTTATTTCTTTTATAACTTGATGAATATGTTTGTTATATAGAATTATTTCATATAATATTTAGCTACTACTGAATCATCTATTATTGATAGAAGTAAGTTAGAATATATTCATAATATATCAATATGTTTTATACGTCAGGAAAATGATACTGATTGTCAACCAATTTTTCTAAACTATAAAACTTAATTGATCTATGAAGTACAAGTTTTTGAATATTATTACATTCTTCTTGAAATAACAAATAGATTGAGTGTTTACTTTTAATTTAGTTAAGAAAGAGTCAGATCTAAAATATTTAAGAAAAAATCTGATTGTTCTTTTGAAAATTTAAAACTTGAATAACGATTTAAACCAAGATGGATAGTGGCTAGTAATGGAATCCAGGACGCGCATTTCGTACTGTCTGGGACTCGTCATCTGAATGTACCTGCATCTCAGAGTAGATGTTCACTCGGGGACTCGAACCCAGTACCGTTCGCTTCAAACGCCATCGCGTTATCCATTTAACTACTGAGTCCTGATAGCCACCTGCTTGTGCAATAGGGTGAAACAGGCGTTCTGGATTCTACTGCTAGCCACTATCCATCTTTGCTTAAAAAGCTTGTGACTTAAGGCTTTATCGAAGCAATCATCACAGGATGTACATATGCCAACAAGAGATTGATCAATTGCAGTCCTAAATAACGATGGGAAGATACAAGTAAAACAACACCAAGTGAATTTAATAACGATTTGTTTCTAGGTTTTTGTTGTAACGATCTTTTCATGTATTTTACTTTGTGATTTTATGTAATACTTTGGTATTTATTTTTTGTTTTTGGATGTAAATGGAGAATTCTTAACCATCTATGTTTTTACAAATTTGAATAGACATTTGATTCGAATCAGTTGCTGATGTTCACAATCTATGTATATATTGCTTTTACATATTTAAAGTACTCTAAATTAGCAATATAAATTTTAAAAATGCAGTATTTATCATTAATGCTGCACGCATACTGTGTTATGAGCTACTTATATTCATATAAATAGCGTATAACGATAGTCCAGAATAGAATATATTTCAGTAGAAGATTGAGAAGGAAAGAATGGAGACGGAAAGCAATTGGTATGAAAATACAGAAACAAAGAAATCTGAGACGATTGACTGGTATTTACAAAAGGAACATCCAAGTTTGAAATGATCGATTGATATTTTGCAAATCAAGTATTTACTATGTGATTTAAAATATAACCATGGTATTATTTTTTGTACCTAAAGTTGAGATGTATTGTATTATTTTATAGAAAAAATTGAGTCTCGAATAAAAAAATATGGAAAAAAATGCTATCATGTTTTAGCCAGTATCTGTACGTTGATACTTTTAATAATTATTAGATCTAAGAACGTTTCTAGTAATTAAGTTTATTTGTTGATACTTCACATCATATTGAATTTTATTGATAGCAAAATGAATTATATTATATTATTGCTTGTTTGTATAGAGTTTTTAGATGATCTAATATATATTCACTTTCGAAAATTAGAATTTTCAGTTAACAAAATACTAATCTTGTTTTCCTATTGGGAATTCTATCGCAAGAAGTAAAATAAAATGATTCATACATGAAAATTGTAACATCTGAGAAGAAGAGTAGTTGAAAACCAAAAAGAATTAAAGAAATACGATGTCCTTTCATATTATTTCAATAGTTTGAACAGTTATTAGTAACATCTGTACAAATTAACTTAGAGAAGAAAAGTTTTGAAATGTATAATTTCATAATTTAGAGATTTTTGTATTTTTACATAACGTATTCATATGTTGTAGCTAGTACTTTTGATCATTTTCCCATTCACTTAATGGACAAACACTACATATTGAAGTATAGTTGTTAGAAAAAGATTTCAGTTTAAAACATAACGTTTACTTGTGTTTTTCATCTTATATGTCAAGCTATTTCATACTTGACAAGTCTATAGCAGATAGCTGCAGATAACTATTCATTATCAAAAGGAATCATAGTTTATATGTTTCAGTACTCAATGTATTGACTGACGTTGAGAGCTATAATATAATAAATATGTTTTCTTGTAATATCCTAATGAATAAAAAAGAACTGTTTATCTGATATTTTGTTACTTACATTAATTCATAACACGTTAGAAATACAGTTTTCGTTGGGATATTACGGAGAAAAATATTTATTGCTAGTTTGAAAGTTAACTTTAATATAATAAGTTAATAAACATTTGTTTTTTAATTTTTATTTTAAAGATAGTACAATTCAAAGCACTTCACTTGTTGCCAAACGGATTTCTCTGTATGATCTAGAAAAAGGTAAGAATTATAATCAATATATCTACTTCTATTGAAGTATTATCTCAGGAATTAGCTTAATACAATTTATTATATTATTTATAAACAAAATAGTTGTTAAGTATAGAGATTCTGATTGAAGGTGTTATTATTGGCAAAGTATATATCTACAACAGTTCACTAATTATAATCAAAGAAGGGTTTTTGTGGATATTATAGTAATTTCAACAGTTGAGATCATGAGTCGATTGAAGTTAGACCACCTTGAAAAATCTGGAAGCAATGGACGGTCGTTTCGTCCTAGATTCGGACCCAGAATCTATTAGTTCACTAATTAACAAACGGTTTTCTTCATGTGATAGCCATTTGAAATGAGAATGACTTTTAGACAAGATTTACGATTTCAGTATTTTGCATTTTTAAAAAAATACTCATACCGCTTTTAAGTAATGGTTGACAAATGTTGAAAATGATATTAAATACCATCATTTATTATGATTGTCTTTTGTAAGACTAAGATATGTTTGATTACAACACAATTCTCAGTTCCCTTCCTTCACTGATGACATAATACAATTGACAGTAATTATAAATAGATTAAAAAACATACTTAAACTACTTTTGTGTACGCTTTTGTTACCGAATTTAATTTTTATTCTACAATCTAAGTGTTATATTCCGTTTGATTTTTGTCTTTCAGAACGCTTGATGCTTGAAAATCTGTACTATTTGAAGTGGGCTAATAAGCTTCTATGCAAGTGGATATAGTCTATTCATTTAGAATTTGAAATAAGTACATGTCACGAACGGCTTTTTAACTGGTTGAAGAAAGACTCATGCTACATCATGGTTTCAAACAATAGATGCTTAATAATTTAGTTGGAAAATTATAACATATCTAACAGGTAATAAAACAAGACGCTGTTGCAATCAAGTATAAAAGATAGTGAATTAGAAATGAACATACGATTTTCCGGTGGTGGAAAATATTTGTAGCTCAGGTGGAGTTTTGTTCTCTGAGCTTAATGGCTTGGTTGTGGAGTTTTCATTGTTCTTCAAAACAACATCATCAGCACAAATTTCAAGTTGAAGTAAAATATTCGAATTTTCCTAGATATGACTTACAGCTTGTCCTTTCGACCTCGATCTTGATTGGTTATTGTTGACCTTTACCTTGTCATTGTCTACTTCTTCATTTTGATTGTATCGCCCATTGATTTGATTCTTGGTTCAACTGGAAAAGTGTTGAGATCTTGGATAGAGGCAATATTAAAAGTACCAGGAAGTTTTTTGAAGCATGGCACTTAGGACAATCAGCAATCAACAAACAATGGAATGACCCAATCTATCAACCAATCAGAAAAATCATGGATAAATATAGGACCAAAAATCAAATCAATGGTAGATGCAATCAAAATGAAGAAGTAGAAAATGACAAGGTAAAGGTCAACAATAACCAATCAAGATCGAGGTCGAAAGGACAAGCTGTAAGTCATATCTAGGAAAATTCGAATATTTTACTTCAACTTGAAATTTGTGCTGATGATGTTGTTCTGAAAACTCCACGACTCAGAGAACAAAACTCCACCAAAGTACGATTCTCAGTTGTTATAGTAATGTAGAGTTCCTTTTTTGAATCAAACGTGATACAAATTAATACCTCTCTTTTGTAAATAGACTTACATCATTAACTTGGTACCAAAGAGATAATTTTCTCTGTAAACCTCCAATGTTGTATCAATATAATCGATACATGAGACACTAATTTTAGCTGCTATATAAGATTACGTGACATTTAGTTAATTATTTGGAACATGGAAATCAACTACTTAGATCGATAAGCAGTCCGTCTTGTAGAGGATGAACACAACCTTATCTACAATACTTCAAGTATTTTTATTCACTTTATTTGAGTTATGCATCATACACTTTAATACGTAGTTCATGTAATGCTGAAAATTGCATAAAATAACTCAGATCCATATTGATTCTTACTGGGTAATTATTTCACACGGTGATACATCTTTGTTTGTCAATCAATAAATTAAGCTGTATAAGATACCGATTGATTTAGTTTTTGATAATATTTACTTTCAATTTATCTGTATTTGTAGCGAAAAGTTCGGAAGATGAAGTTGTGAAAAAATATTATGAACGTATGTTACCTTATAATATTTTACGTAATATCAAAGAATATGAAGTTGGTAACTAATTCTAAACTGTTTACTATTTCAAAATATCTGAAAGCGCTCTTTGACTGGTAATGTTGTCCATTTTCGTTGAAAAAGCGAATAGACATTTCATACATTTTTTAAACGGATTTCAAATTAATTAAAAATATTTACAAACATTATTGAACATATTTACAGAATGCATCCTTTTACAGTTGTTTATCATTATGTCATTATCAAAAAATCATTCGAATGATCTCACTATGTGACTAGCGTAAATGCATAAAAATCTGTTTTAATCTAGAAAGGTTTTGTCTGTGACTTGAATCAGTCGAGTTTGTCATTTAATGCTCATCAGCTACTCACTTTTTAATAGGTGTGATATATATATATATATATATATATATAATGTGAATGACTAGTTAATATGATCTTACAGGTTAACAGCAATGTGTTTGGTTTGCTGTACTTCAGATAGCATGCTTTCAGTCATATGTCTGAACAAGAGTATCTAAGCTATATTTTTGTGTTCATTGAAACTCAAGTTGATTTGGTACTTCAGTTTAACAGTTGTTTAATTATCTGAAGCAATTATTTACTTTTCAAATTTATAAATGAAAAGATTTATTTGTTAGTTAAGCAATAAGAAGTAATGTAATAGTTAATTTTATATATTTCCAATTGATCGTATTAAACATGTTTTGAAATTGTATGTATACAATTTTCCGTTCATATACTTAAGTGATAAAGGAACTTCATTATCTTGTTTTTGAGAATAGATGAATATGCCAAGGCGTCTGATTATGAAAAAATACATAATTCCAACATTTACGGTAACTAATGTTAGCTTTTTAAAATTCCATGATCGGTATTTCAACGACTTGAAAGTTACATAACTTATAATAAGCTAAGTTAAAGTGTTTTTATTATACTATTTACAATTGAATCATGTTGATGATCACAGTAAGAATTTCTATATGCATCACTTCTTTAGGTGAGGGAAGTCAAACGAAATGAGTTAAAGCTCAGTCCTGTGATTTTTTTAAAAATAAGTGTTAATCGGCGGTTTTACGAAGTCGCTAGTTCTCAATTTGATTGTTTATCAAAATAACTAAACATATCTTGTCGGAAATTTATGAGTAAATACATTGTTATAGGAATACAGATCATATACTAGGTCGCAATAATATTCAAATTACTGGTAAATTATAAGTAAAAATACAGTCTTCAACATAATTTCGAAGTGTTTAACTAAATAATTAAGTGTAGTCAAATCGTGTCTGTCAGAAACCGTATTTGGTAATGAGCAGAATTGGATGGTGGCTAGTAATATAATTCAGTACTCATGTTTCATACTGTTCGAGACTCGTCAGCCGAATTTATCTGTATCCACGAGTTGATGTTCACCTCGGGACTCGAATTAAACTTCACTCCATGGCATAAGCTGATGGCTATCTGACCTCAGTGGCTAAGTGGGCAACGAGATGGCGTTTGAAGTGAACGGTTGTGGTAGTGATCAATTGCAATCCTAAGTGTCAGTGGGAAGATTCAAACAACTAGTACATAGTTGGTAATGTTTACAATGAAAACTATCGACTGACTAATATTTACGCTGTTGTACAAATTAATGTAAACTGAATTTAACATCAAATGTGTTGTTTTCATCATAAATTGCAAATTTTTTCATGATTGCCAATTCATCCGAGTTTGTTTTAAGTGCATAACTATTTAGGTACTAAATGTCGATTTATGACTCAAATGTAATGATAAAATTCTATGTTTTCGTCTATGCAATGTCAAATATTATCTTTTGACTTTTAATGCCTAAAAAACAATTTTAATCACATAGAATGAGAAAAATAACTCGAAGTTTATTTCGCACATTATTTGCAGCATATGTAGTGTTCAAACAAGCTGTCGTCGAAAAATGGGAGGCTAGAGAACGTCTTGATGAAGACGAGGGTAATATAATTATTTCTTTTATAGTTTTGGTAAATATCACATTGTTGGACATCTGAAGGGATTAACGTTGTAAAAAACATAATTCCTAAACAAGAGATGTTCCTAAGTTTAAGCGTTTGTCTACCAATACCCTGAATATAAATCACAAATTCACATTATAAGAATCTTCATTGGTGTTAAGCAGACTTAGTAAAAATTTCTTTTCATGATTGTTTGATTTTATAGATTTCATTATTAAGAATTAATACTTGTATTGTTCAAACTTTCATTAGTATTACAACTCCGACTCAATTTTCAATCACATCACAGCACCGAAACCAAATGTTTACAAAAAAAGATTATTTAATGATTTATACGAATATTCGTCAAGATTAGAATGAATAGTATGACAAAAATTGAGTGCCGAGTATAGAGAAGTCATTATGTGTGAAAATTATATTTGAATTAATCTCAGCGATTGAAATTTAAATAATTCCAACGTTTTGTCCAGCTAACTTGTCTGAACTTCTTTAGGGTTATAGTCAAAATCGAAATTATCAAAGAAATATAAAGCTTTTTAACGATCAAAATTATACTGTGTTAAACCAATCATATTTGGATGTTGATTTTTGTAAAATAGGATAAAAATTCAACTACATGGAAACAATTAACTGAATAACAAATTGTATGTGTGTGAGTGTGTAGATATGTATGTATGTGTAAGATTAATTATTGATATTCGGTGTTAATATGTTATATATGAAGGAATAAATAAATAAAAGTTCAAGTTTGAGAAAATTGTTTCTGAATCATCGATGTGCATATCAAATCTAAGAATCATTAAATACATAATTATCAGAAGGGTGTTTCTCCCACATAAGCTGCATTACAATCATGACAGTTAATCTCATACACAATATTTTGTTACTATTCCATTGGTAACCTGTCCTTAGCTTTCACTAATGTCGATCTTAAGGTGCCACTTACCCTAAAATACACTCTTATATCACGTTTGTTTGGGATCCGCTTGATTTCTTTCGATGTTTCACTACGGTATGGGATGACTACAGTGTACTTCCAAACTTTTCGTAAATATTCTAGTTTAATGTTTCTCGCATTTTTAACAATCTTCTTTAAAAACTCTTTTGGGTAGTTGTGATATGATTGGTTTAACACAGTATAATTTTGATCGTTAAAAAGCTTTATATTTCTTTGATAATTTCGATTTTGACTATAACCCTAAAGAAGTTCAGACAAGTTAGCTGGACAAAACGTTGAAATTATTTAAATTTCAATCGCTGAGATTAATTCAAATATAATTTTCACATATAATGACTAATTTAACGATTTGATTAATATTTCACGAGTAAATAAATATGCTGTAAATTGTCCCCCTTCCAATAATAAAGTATTCAAGTGTTTTTTCAATTAGATAATTTCAAAATCTTTTGAAACATTACGTTATTCACATTCTAAGATTAAAATAAAGAATCAAAAACAATGAGATTATGAAGGAATTATTTTCAGAAAAATACAGACAGTTAAATTTCTTGATATTGGTAATCGGATTTCATTAATCCATTGCTCATTTTTTTGTTGTTGTTTGAAATCCAGAAGCCTATTTTCAAAGTTTAAAAATAGGATTACATAACGATACTGGTTAGTAATGAATATGATTTCAATGTTAACTTTCTAAAATGTTCTAACGAAAAATCATTTTAATTGAAAGTAATTAAAACTTTATAACTAAATTGTATTTTACTAGTAAAAGTAAGATTAGACTTCTTAACTGTATTATTAAAAGAACGAAAATTTTATTGGTATTTTTGAATATATATAGATATTTTTCAAAAACTAAAACCAATCTTGTATGGAATTACTAGATCACTATCTGATATCCTTTATAAATATCAAAATATACACTGACTCATGAATATGGAGATTAGTTTTTATCTCTCAGTTGACCTTTTCGATTTTTTAAAGTAAATAAATAAGATCGTTTAAAGATCCCCGTCGTATTAAAAGACAAATATTTGAACCTTCAAATATTAGTCTTTTAAATAAATAAGATTTTAGAAATTGTTCCAAGAAGGACAGTTAAAATATTATCTAATCAGTTAACACAAGTTTTATAATGCTGTAATAATATACGTGTAAATGAATAGAAAACATCCTTGATTATATGTGAAAATTATATTTGAAATAATCTCAGTGATTAAATTTAGATAAATCCAACGTTTTGTCCCGCAAACTTGTCTAAACTTCTTCAAGATAATAATCAAAATCAAAATTATCAAAGAAATATATATTTCAATGGTTAAGATCATGAGTCATTTGAAGCCAGACCACCATAGAAAACCTGGAAGCACTGGACGGCCGTTTCGTCCACAAATATATACCCACAAAACCGATCTGATATTAACCAACATATGCTCACTAGTGACTGGCTTCAAGAGGTATATCCTGGAGTTCTAATGAGAAGTAGTGACCAGTGGAGTTCAACCGAGTCTGTTGTGAGATAGTAACTCACTGAAGACAATAGTGGATGTGTCGCTCAATTTCCTGGATTAGTTGAAATTAGACATTAACACCGTTGGATGCCGGCTCAGTGGTCTACAGGTTAACTGTGTGTGCGCGAAACCAGTAGGTCCTGGGTTCGAATCTCGCAGGAAGCGAGGTCGTGGATGCGCACTGCTGAGGAGTCTCATAGTAGGACGAAACGACCGTCCAGTGCTTCCAGGTTTTCCATGGTGGTCTGGCTTCAATTGACCCATGTTCTTAACCTTTGAGTTTACTATAACATTCACAAAACCCATCTGAAATATATACTGTTTAACAATCAAATCAAATCTTTATTGCATTTATCCAATCATATTCAAATGCTGACATTTTTAAGTAGGATAAGATGTGTCAGTTATATGCGAATCATGTGAAAAATTCACCATGTGAAGGTAAAGAAATGAGTGATTTTGTGTGTGTGTATGTGTGCATGTGTAAGTTTGAGTACCCTATACTTGGCTCCCAATTTCTGTCAAACTATTCGTTCTATTATTGACGAATATTCGTCAATTAAAGTTTTGATAAATCCAAAATACCATCAAGTTGCTTCTTAATAAATTTGTCATTGTTTCACTGAATTTAAGCTTATTAAGTTGAATATGAAGTGATAAAATGTTTCATATATGAAGTTGACCAAAGTATTGAATGAGTTTTACGGGAAAATGTTATTTAATTATAATGATTAATATATTTATAGAATATGCTGAATTAGAAAAGAACATAGCTAAAATTGAAAGTGAAATTCCTTGTTTATATGGTAAGTTAAATAATAGAAAATTTATTTTAGAATATTTTGTGCTGCCTATAAGGTTTTTTATAGTAAGAGTCTATAAATATAATGTTACACTTGAATATACATAGATGACAAAGTTGTCTTATCAGTATAGCGTTGTGGATATGTCTGAGTTTTTAATTGGGGTCATGAATTTATCGATGTTAGACCACCATTGAAAACTTGGAAGTACTGAATGGCCGTTTCAACCTAGTATGAGACTCCTCAGTAGTGCGCATCTAAGATCCCATGTACGGGGTTCGAACTCAGGACCTTCGATCTCGCGCTCAAATGCTTAACCTGTACACCAGTGAACCGGCATCCAATGGTGTCAATGTCTGACTTCAATCAATCCACGATATTGCTCGACCATCGTCTATTGTTTTCGGTGGGTAACTGCCTCATACTTGACACGAACTGTTTCTACTAGTCGCGGCTTCTCACTAGAAATCCGATAATTACCTCTAGAAGCTAGTTACTAGTGATTACAGGATAATTATCAGTATAGGGTTGTGGAGATTGTTGAGTTTTTTTAATTGACATAGTGAACCGATCCAGTGCTTCCAGGTTTTCAATAGTGTTCTAATATTGATCGGTTCATGATCTTAATCATAAGGTTGTCTTAATTATTTTATTTTTATGTTAACATAGTAAAATACTTCTACATTGGATTTCGTTGCACTTTAAAATCACTGTTACTTTTAAATAATAGACTTATAATTTTGACAAAATAGCAATGAGTTTATTTAACACAAGTAATTTATGAAGCCAATCAGATTATTAGAGATTTGATTAAAATCAGTGTTTGAGAATACAGTGTTCAATCGACCAGATACAATTCATGCAAAACTGATTGGTAATATACAGTCGAAATTCAGAATATCATTATAATTTAATTATAATCAAACCGATTGTAGTGTCGGTTACCAGTCATCACATGTCTGTCACTTATTTTTGTCTGACTATATATATTGATTAACACTTGGTTAAATGGAGTCGGTTCACACGCCTTCTCCACGGTGTGTTATTTTATTTCGCTCTCTTCTTTTCGCTTCATTCCTCTGATTGTCTGTTCAAATCAATGAGTGTACAAAATATACGTATTCGAAATTCATTCTCGTATTTGACTTATTTAATTCTGTTATTCACCAACCCTATTTAAGTCGATGATTACATGCGAGGATTGACGATATGTATATTTCAATAACAATCAAACATATCATATAGCTGGAGTCAGACCACGGGCCACAATCCGATAATGCTTGTCGTTGTGAATGTACACAAAGACTTTCAACATAATATTTTGTTTTTATAATGCAATATGTCACTAAAATATTGAATCATTCTATTTATGTACTTAAGTTTGATTTTAAATTGTTATTTAAATTAATTCTGTTGTCGAGGTTAACCGAATATACTATTTATCGTGTACATTTTATAACTAAGGATATTTTTGACTTTTGAGGATAGATTATTTTGTAGTATCGAGTTGAAGAGGCTATATTTCTTACTGGTTATGTTGGACAAACTAATGATCAGTTAACAAAAGAGGGGCAGTTGTAGGAACACAAACCAAGAATGACAGTAATAAATGAGAACTAACGACACTCTTCTGCATATAAATTCTCATGTTAGGTATCATTCTCGATGATATGTAACAATGTCGTATCAGACGAAAGTTATAGCAAAGTGTTTGTGAAATGAAGCACAATAATCGAGCTTTCCAGCTACATTCGTAATTACACTATGACATATAAGACTTTCGACAATCACTAATACCATCTGATTCATGTTTTTAAACCATCAAAGATAAATATCACATAATTTGTGTATAGATGCATGTTAAATACCATTTTGCATTCAAATGTTCAACATACTCCACTTATTGAAACATGTTTGGGAGTGTAATTTACAAAGTGTATGATATGAACTTCAGTAGAGTGTTTATGACACTCTAATCTCTCATTCATGAACTTTGACCCTCAAATGTCCATTACAGCCTTCTACTGCACTTTAAAGGTATATGTAAAATATTTAATTAGAGATTAATTGGTGTTTAACAATGGATTATGGGTTATCATTGTTAGTAACATATTCGGTTATTACCATAATGAATCTCCTACAGATCAGTATTTTACGACTTACTTACGCCTGTTACTCCCAATGGAGCATAGGCCGCCGATTGGCATTCTCCAACCCACTTATCCAGTAAATCAACAGTGATCCATTCCTTGCGATGGTGCTTCTTTTAGTCCAGAACCTCATGACATGTTGAAGTGATTGCCTCTTTTATCTCTTTCCAGTTGCTCTCCATAGTAGTTCTTTCTCCATTGAGTAGATCATGAAAGGCCTTAAACTTATTGCTGAGGGCTATCTTGAATTTGTTGAGTTTGTCATTATCCTGAAGAAGAGCCGTATTAAACTTTTGTGATATTGTCCGCCTTGTTGTCCAGTGCTTCTTGAGTTTCAATTTGATCTTGGCGACCAGCAAGTGATGATCTGATGCTATATCAGCTCCTCTCTTGGTTCTCACGTCCTCTATCGTCCTCCTGAACTTTTGTTGATGGTTTTGCATAGTGTGATCCGGTAAAGTCCATGTGGTTTTGTGGATGCGTTTATGTGGGAATATAGTGCCTCCTATGACCAGTTTATTGAAGGCACATAGATTTGCAAATTTCTCACCATTTTCGTTCCTTTCTCCCAGTTCGTGTCGTCCCATGATATCTTCAAATCCAGTGTTGTCCATTCCAACCTTGGCATTTAAATATCTCGTCAGAATGGTCAGGTTCTTTGCTGAGCACTTCTCGACGATTGACTGCAGCCTATCGTAGAATTGATCCTTAGCGTCTTCATTGTAGTCGTTGGTAGGCGCGTAGCATTGGATGACGTTCATTGAAATGCCCTCTTTCTTTGTTTTGAAGCAGGCTTTGATGGTCCTTGGTCCATGAGATTCCCATCGTATAAGTGCATTTTGTGCTTGTTCGGATAGCATCAATGCAACTCCTTGTGTATGTGGGGCATTTTCTTGTTCATGTCCGGAGTATAACAGCAGCTCCCCTGAAGCTAGTCGTTGTTGTCCAACTTGCATCCAATGTGTTTCATTGATCTCAAGCACCTCTAAATTGTATCTCCTCATTTCTGCAGCAATTTGGAAGACTCTCTCAGACTCCCACATTGTACGAGCATTCCATGTACCTAAATAAATGGTTGCTCTGGTTGTCAGAAGGGGCATCTTCCTCGTGACTTCCAAAGAAGCTCGAATTTCATCATGAGGCGTCATAATTCTTCTAAACGAAGACCTTCTGACTGCCAGAGCATAGTTTAAATGGTTTGAATAATTTTTTCTGGTTAGCGTTTTTTTAGCGAGTTAGTTTTCTACGGGATGGGGTCGCTAACCCCATGCCCAACCCTCCTCCTTTATCCGGGCTTGGGACCGGCAGTAGCCCTTGGAGGGACTCTAGGCGGAGTTATTTTACGACTACAATATGAAAACGATTCAAAGATCTTTTTAATAATAAACTGGAATTTATTTATTAATAAGTATTATACAAGAGTAAAACTGAACTGTTTTAAATGAATTTCATTTTCTCAGAGAAAGTAAAATCACTTGCTGAACCGTTAGCTGAAGTTACAAACGAATACATTAAAAATAGAGGTAAGAAATTGATATGTAGTAAATATGAATCAAAGATAGTAGTCATAAAGTGCTTTCAATCACGATCCTTCTGTAATATATAGTCAAATGACTAGTTAAATTTATTGAGATAGGTATAACTTTTCTCTCGGTGTCTTTTTAATGTTAGATAACGATTACGATAAACACTTCAGTAATCGCTTTTATCCGTATTTCGAGAAGCATATGATTTTGGTAGTTATTACGAAACATTTGAATACTGTCCTTAATGTCATCAACACGTAGTACATGAATGCAGTGAGGGTGTTTGAACGTTTCACTATATTTTGTTTTTGATAATGAGAAAATTATGTGCTACTTAATTGTTAATTCATAGTTGGCAAATTATTTATTCACTAATTTTACATAATATTTTATTACTGGCACAGTGTATTAATTTCCTTCTCTTATTGTTCTGTGCAAGTTAAGCTGTTTTGAATTAAAAAATCCCATTTGTATTTCAGAAAATCCTTTGATAAGCAATGAACTACAACAGAAGTTCCGTAATTCTTCTTTGGAGTATGCTTCAGTTACAAGTAATTGATTTGAAGTAACCTTATACATTCGTTCACACTTAATTTACGATTGACTGGTTGAGTGATTAGTAGTACCATGTTTATTTGGACATTTAAGTGCTAGTCCAGTTTAAAAGAATAATTTTTGATGTACACGCTAATCCAAGTGACAGGCGTTCGTGTCCACTTGATCGATAGGATTCGATCAGCACTAATAAGGACTAGACAAATATGAGATTGGCTAATACTCAGTGATCAATTTTTTAAAAATATTTCAGTCTGAACGAAGAATATTCGTTTCAATAATTTCTCATCAGGTTCTACAATTATAAATCCAAATTAATAATTCATAGAATTGGCCAGATCTAAGGCAGAGTACACTCAAAACAACTGTCAACCAACACCACGGTTAGAATTTTCAATACAAATGTGAAGACAGTTCTACTGTATGTGGCGGAAACCTGGAGAACTACTAAAGCCATCATCCAGAAGATACAGGTGTTTATTAACAGCTGTCTACGCAAAACAGTCCGGATACATTTGCCAAAAACTATCAGCAACAACCTACTGTGGGAGAGAACAAACCAAATTCCAGCGGAGGAAGAAATCAGAAAGAAGCGCTGGAAGTGGATAGGACACACATTGAGGAAAGTATCGAACTGCGTCACAAGACATGCATTTACATGGAATCCTCAAGGTCGAAGGAGGAGAGTAAGAACAAAGAGCACATTACGCCGAGAAATGGAGATAGATATGAGAAAAATGAACAAGAACTGGATGGAACTAGAAGAGAAGGCCAAGGACAGAGTGGGTTGTAGAATGCTGGTCGGCGGCCTATGCTCCATTGGGAGTAACAGGCGTAAGTAAGTAAGTAAGTATAAACATTTATGAAATATTGATCAATGATAATTATTTTTGCAGAGTGAGTGGTGTAACAATAACTAACTTAGTGTTGTTAGATTTCGGAATGAGCAAAAACATTGGATTAAAAACTTTTATTCACGTTTATCAAAAAGACCTATTCAAAAGTCATAGCTGGACTGTTAATAACATATTCTAGCTACTTGTTATCATTTTATGAATCAAAACTTAAATAATTCGATGCTAATAAATTATGCCAACATATGCCAATCTCTATATTTATGTAAAAGCTTAACGAATTTCACATATTGCTTTATGACTAACTAAAAGTACTCATCAAGTATGTATACTACGTTTACAGTGTTTTGTTATTATAATGTTTGATTTTTATTTTCTTAGGTACAATTGATGAAAAGATTCAAGAGATTGAGACTCTTAGGTTCCGTTTGCTCGGATGTAAGTTGCATATTCCAATTACTTCCATATTTATTTTAGTTTTGCCGTCACATAAAAGAACTCAAACGGTTTTGGATGCGATGAAGAAATTTGTTATTTTATAAGTATGTAAGTCTTTATGTACACTGTAAGTTAAACTACAGTATGCAAGTTCTGGCACAATTGTACTAACCGTTTTTGCTTGGTGGGTTTTGCGGAAATACTGTATGAGTATACCGATAGAAATAAAACACACACCTTTACAATAACTGCTTCTTTGCACTTTGAAGATGGCTAGACCGTCACTCGAAGCTTCTTAGGAATAGAATAACGAATCGAGTTCGATCAACTATACTTACCCAGTTTCTCGATATAAATACAGAGTTACATGGTGTAGTGTGTAGTTGTATTTACGATAACAATAAAATATAGTTTTTATCTGCTGATATGGTTTGATTTAACTGAAGAAAGTTATCAATAGAAGTTAGATAATATGTGTTCATAATAAGGTTTTAATATTATACAAACCAACCTCATGTTCTAAAGAACTTTATAAACAAAATCTATAGTGTGTTTGATATTTTCATGAAATATAAAGGATACAGAAATTATTTATGGTAAATTCACTGGTTTAAGTCAACCTTATTTAAATTGCATTCTCAAATATATCCTCATGAACACATGCATCCGTTTATGTAAAATAAATGAGATTTATTTTTGTATTTATGTTTCAGATGCAAAATGTTTTTTTTTAAAGAAGTAGATTCATAATTCAATTAGTGATTGTTTTTTTGCAGTAATTAAAGAATTCAAAGACTTGTAGATTGTTCTGGTAATCTGAATTTATAATCCTTTATTACTGCATGTTAACTTAACGTTTACATAAATCAATAGTGAAGTTTTTTTTTGCTGAAAAAATACTTCGATATTCAAAAATTCACTATATACACTTAATAAATTTGTATACTTCTGTTTGTGTAAAATTAATGTTTAACACTGACAAAAACAAGCATATGTTTGAGGTTTCAGAATCTCTTGAATAGTGAATTGTTTATTTTCTTCTGAAGTTTTAAATACAATTTTGCTTCATTTAACCTTTATTTTCTTCAACATATGTTTGTTAATTGTGAATGATCGTCTTGATAATTGAGAAAGTGAATTACTCAATTAATTATGATATTTAATGGAATGCTTTTGCAAAAAATATAAAAATAACAGTCGTTCCATTCCATACAAAAAGAAGAACATGAGGAGTTAATTTATTGATGCATGTGATTAATCAATTTGTTGCAATTCATGTCAGATCTATCTAGTTTTTTAATGGTAGCTAAATTCCATTGATGAAGTCGCAGTGTGTGATCATTTGTCTTAGTGATTCGGTATTGCATCCGTTCTGTTTTGGTGTTAGGTAGTAGAAGGAAATCGGTAGAAATCTGTAAACTTAAATTTAGTACTATTTGGTGCTCATCATCAATGCACACACATCATGCGTATGAAAGTATATACTTGAAATGGTGGTTCAGATGACGTGGTAATACTCTTATTAGAAATATCTTTCAATTATAATACGTCAGTCCGCGGTGTAGCGCTGTCAGGGTAACAATAAAAGCTTAAATAGTATGTGCTAATTGAAATTTTTGCCATTGTAATGATACAGTTATCATCATTAGGTGGTAGGAAATCCCATATCTAGGATTCCTGTTATTTGGCACCCACCATTAAAATGTACATGTGGTCTTGAATTAACTCATACTCCTTGACAGATTCGAACATAAATCGCACATCTGTACAGTCGGAGTGTTACCAATAATGTATATGGGCTGTGACTAACCTCCTGTGATGTATGCTACTTATGCTGACAGATATAAGTAGTACATAGCCGGCGTTGGAAGTGAAATACCTGACGGCGGAATATTGAATTGAAGAGAGCAAAAGGGAACTCGGAGAACAAACAAAATAACAACAGGATCAGAGAAATAATGAGCTAGATAAAGGACAACGCAAAGAAGATCTTTAAGCGATGTATTTTATGTATGATTTTCATATCTTACTAAGCCATTGTGTAATTTTCTGTTTAGTAATAAATTGGTTTTCCCTACCAAATCTTCGTTCACTTCACTTCTATTACACTGAGATATTTCCAAATAACTGATCACCGAGATGTAAGGTGCTGGTTGAAGGTAGTCGACATGAAACTATGAAGTTAGTTTTCGAGAAGTTTGGTGTTCGTAATCAATGAGTATCTATAATCTTGAGAAAACTGATGCACCCTGGAGGATAGGATCTTCTGTCAATCGTAGATTGATTGATGTTATATTTATCTAGCTCAACATGTTAACATGGTAACTGAAGTACAAATAACAGTAAGTATTAAATAATTTATACACCCAATGAGGGAAGCCGAGTGATGTTAATTATGTTTTACTTATCTTGGGAAACTGAACTTCATGTATTCAATATTTCACAACAAAAGTACTAATAATCACACAGTGCTAGCAAAAAAGTTACAACTAAGAAATTGTTCACTAGAGTTTGCGATAAACTTAAACAGTCTTCTTTCGTATGCTTGACTTAATATCATCAAAACCAATGATCACACTATTCATGTAATGTAGATGAATGTTTTACAGAAAATGATCAAGGTTTTTCAAGAGTTGATCCTCAGTGAGATTTTATTCACAATCAGTTGTTATGGTTCAGTCAATATTCTTTTGAGTGTGTAGCTACATGTAAACCCATCAATCCTTGTTCAGGATGGTTGTAAACAACCATTTAAAGCCTGAAATTTCACTCGTACCTCTGTCTGTTTGTCTAGTTCTGATTCATAACATTGATGTTTTCCTAGAGTATAACATAAATGCTGATAAGCGTTCAATTATTCACGGGATTTTTGATTGGCCCACTATATCAAACACACTGTCGAAAATGATGGTTGCTATAAACTTTTCTGTTTGCAATCATTGGTCCGCTGATCATAGTCTCAGTAAAAAATAAGCATGAAAGTGAAATGTGTTTTGTACTATACGGTGCCTGAAATTATTTTGTCAAATTCTCAAAATCCAAAATAAGCAATTTACTTTGTTATAGAAAGAATATATGAAATCGATTTCAGTAATTTTAGTGAATACAAATGAAACGAATCAATTTACAATGAATTGTCACAATGACGTTGTAACGGAGATCTAGAGGTAATATTAACACGGTCGATGATTCGTGATAACTAAGAATAGTCTAGGTAAATGAAGTTACGTCTACCGGCGATTTCTCCGATAGCAAATTGTAGATTCCTTTATACAAATAATAATACAAGTTTAAACTTTCAAACATAAACTAACGAGCTTAAAATTGTAACTATACTAGTAGGAAAGTTAATAATGTGTATTTAAAATTTTTAATATGGAAAATTCTTAAAAAGCGAAAGAATTTATCTTTTTCATATTATCATAAAAGTTGGAAAGTGACAGTCCATTACATTTGAATTTGATTAGCGCATATGAAACTTTTTTGGTCGAATTATGGTAGATACTTTCTAGTGGAGCCCTTTATTTTGTCGTCATTTAATCGGGCTCACCACTTTAGTGGCCCGGGATCTGACTCCAAAGTGATCGTATAAATGATTGTTATTGAAATATGTCGCCCATCCTCGTATATAAACATCGACTTAAATCGCGTTAGTCAATAACAAAATTAAATAATTCAACTACGAGAATGAATTTTGAATACGTATATTTCTACAATCTTTAATCCAGACAAAATATCGGAGAAGCGAAGAGAAAAAAGCGAAGCAAAACGACGCGCAGTGGAGATGGCGGGTAAGCCAACTTCATTTAGTCAAGCGTTAATCAATATTTATAGTAACACAAAAATAAGTTACAGGCATGTGATGAATAGGGTAGGAAATGTACACACATATGCGCTCATATAAAAACAATCAAGATTGATGAGTGAATAATTAACAAGGTCAAGATATGGCTCAAGTAGAATGAATAAATTGGCCTGTCCTAAAGCTAGAATAAGTTATGTGGGCTTAACATAATAACCGACACTACAACTTAATCTCTATTTATTACAAGGAGTCAACTACGGAAACAGTCAACATCTCTTCCAAATTTCTAAAGTCTTGGAAATATAACATATTAGTTTTTCCAAGTTGAGGTTACAAACGCTTTATTTACTACACATTAGGATGTATTGATATTATTTACTTAAAAACACTCTATCTATGGTCATACCCTCAACATTCATTGTTAGAGATAACGTTGAAAGTACTGAGAATATAAACTCTATAGCTGGTTCATTTTACGTTTTTAGTTGAAATCGGTGAATAGACGTCTGATATTCCTGAAATGGGTACTTGAGTGGCCTCACACAGGTTAGTTCTTGATTAAGCTGATGCAATCTAAACATATGTTGGATTCTATTCATTCATTAGAAAAAAATTAGGAAATATTTAGGGTGTCCTCTGACAAGAAAATGGAGTTTAGAAAGTAAAAATTTCGATAAACTGAAACGTGAGAATCTTAAAGACAGAAATAAATAGTCCTTATGTCACAATACTGCTAAGTAATGTGAGCGATGAATGGGTTTAAACGATTAATCATTGGTAATATTTCAAAACAATCAAAATTGTAAAACTTATATTGAACTTTACTGAACAGTAAGTTACATAGAACTACTCGAACAATACGGAATAAAGAATGCTTATGAGTTTTTCGACAGTATGTAAAATGTATATTTCATTTCAGTTTGAGTCATGTAGAAAATGTCTTTTTTTAACAAGGTAACATTTCGTGACTGAATTTTATGTTGTAAAATGGTTGACGATAACAAACAGTCTAGTGTGAAACGACATCATCAGGGCTATAATCGTAGATTGCAATTCAACAGTCTACCAGTGGAATCCATGCTATTTGAGTGACCTAAAGGTTTATAAATTATATCAATGACGATGTTGTCTCTGGATAAAAAAAACAAGCCACTTATATTCCGACAATTAGAAAATTAAAAGTTTAACTCAGAGATGATTGATACGAAGTAATTCAGAAATTAAATGTCATTGAAGCAACTTTTGTACAGCTAGATTTGTTGTAATTATAATGTGAATACATGTCATAATTCAAACAAACACAATAATGAGAACTTCAATATAAATAGGAATATGTTAGGTAAACTTAACAAAAAACAAAATGTAGCTTGCTTTGTGAGCTGAAACAACTGCCTCTGATTACTTAGTAATTGATTAAATCAATTAGACTTGACACCTATCTTAAAGCTAATCACCAATTATAGTTCGATTATGATTTAATCTAGTGTTTGTAGAGATGATGGTGAAAAACTAGTTTCAGCACTTTTTATTTAGTGATATTTATTGGTGGTCGTGATTTTTCAACAGTTAACTAATGAAAGAACATTTCAACCAATCGATTATGGCTGAGTAGCTTAAATAGATTATGCAAAATGGGAGAACTAAATATACTATTTTGCTTCCTGTTTATTGTTGTTTATTTGAACAACTGATAAGTTCCTGATTAACAGCCGACGATGTAAATTACTATTCAAATAAAAAATATCAAGACATAAACAGTCCATCTACACTTACCTCATATACAATATCTACTAAATAGAGGTAGACACAGAAGCTTTGTCCATTTTTTATGAAAATAATCATTTAAGTTTTAACAAAATTTCATGTGAATGACATTGAAATGTGAGATTATATGTGCAAATCTACCAGGGTATCTTTTCATAGATGTTTCTGTGACCTAAGAAAATTGTTTTTGTGAATAGGTCTTAGAATTGTAGATATCGAATCAAAGTATCATTATTTGCTGTTGAACCCTTTCCGATAGACACTAGTCACATCACTTCCATATATATTACTTCGAAGTTAGTTAGATATTAATGACACAAACTAACTCGATCGATGTGTTGAAATGACCAATAGACTGGCACTATTTGTGATGATTGTGGCTTCAACTTTACACTCTTGATTTAATCTATAGTGGATACTTTGGAGTGTGATTATTGAGAATATTGATGTACTTTTAGTGGACTACAACTATAGTCAATATTCATAAACTAGTCGCCTTACGAAAGTATTTGATAAAATCCAACCTGTCCAACAAAGATGTTGGATACTGAGACGAAAGTTCAAGAAATTGTGACTCATTGACTTTTGATGACTTTGATGTTGCTCAGATTAAACTGACTTGAAAAACCATAGATCATATTTCCCTTTAGTTTCACAAGTTAATAATTCGCTTATTCGTGATTGACACTGATTTTACAATCGTTTTGACATATATTGCTTCATTATTCAGATTAAAAGCGTGAATCGACCGAAACTGACATAAGATATTTAATAAATTGCGCCTTATGGTTGACTTTGATCTGACAGCACTTTTCATCTACGAATTACCGTGTATATTAGAAATGACCGTTTCATTCAGTCACTTATCATGATTTTATTATAATTTCAATTGGAATTGTATGAATGTGATTCTATTGATTGAACTGAGCATTAACACTAATTCATACCATTGTAGTGTGGCGTCGTGTCGCGTTGACTATGATCACCACTACAAGAAAACTACGTGCCAGTTAACCGATAAGATCCCTCGTAGGCCAAATATCAGAAGGCAGTTGATGGCTGTAGTCGAGATGTATTTGCAAGTGGGGTCACAGTCACAGTCAACGGAAAGAAAGTCTTCGATACAGTTAAACAAACAAGTACAACAAAACAATCACCGGTATAATTGATTATAATAGTAATTGTTTCCATTACACCGTTCGCGTTCTGTTGATAAAAGTAGGTCACTACACCATAATGAAAAAATGTGAAACATGATAACTGCGTGGAATGAGAAAAATGAAACTAACCACATTATCAGTGGGTTGCTATATTACCTAATTCGTCGCACCATCGACTGAAATCTGTCAGTCATATTTAAAACGTTGTGATTAGTTTAAGTGATTTTGTACCATAGTACTCCAGGATTATTACTTCATAATCAAAGGGAATAGATTACTATATCAGTCGGTCCTTACTGTTGATGTTACCAAACTACTGTTCGAATGAGACTAGTGATAGTGTCAAGATGGGAAAGTCAAAATTTGCGTAGCAAATGTATTATAAAAAATAGAGATGTAAACGTTGTAGTAGTAGATGTTTTATACGAATACTTGACTCTTCCTATCAGAAGAGTTTTGTAGTGAATAGTGGTAATTTCATGATTTTAGGTGTACTACTTATATTTGTTTCAGTAAACAGATATAATAAAATATTTATATTTTGCAAGAACTATGAGTATATCAATTTGACAAAAAGCGGTAATATATTTTACAACCATATTTGTCTTGAAATCGCGTAGAGATAGATTTCTTATCACAAACAAAATAAACTAATCTATTGGGAAACTTTCTAGAAAAAAATGTTTTGGTAAATCAAACTTCTACAAGCATGTTTTATGAATTGCTGATAAGCACCAATCCCGAATGAATCATGTATGCAATATTCACTGGTTTTCAGGTGATTCAAGAGCCAGTTAGGCAAAAATATTTTGTGTGATGATGCCCAAGCATCCCCAAATATGACTTCCTTGTCTGGAAAATTTGTGATATTTTCTTACTGCTGAAAGTGTCTTATTCAAATCAATTTATCTGAATTCAGTGTATGGTCTTTGAATACGTATTTTAATAGATCTGCTTAATTTTTGTTCATTCAAAGAACAAGGTCAAAACAAAATGGAGCGACGGCATTGAGTTTATCAAGTAGATATGTGAACTGATAGATAACGTATATGTTATCATTAACCAAGTGAAAATTGGTCACATTAAGTTCCTGAGATGTTTGAAATCAATGTAAATGATTATTAGATAACCAAAAAGTGAATTTTAGATTATGGTTGAGCTGAATTATGTGACATACTTGATCCCAAGGAGGACTGTGTGTCGAAGTACTTGATGTCATTCAGTGAGTAATCGAGGGTCAGTCAGTGGTCTTGAGTACTGTTAGAGGTATGAGGACGGTTATCAATTCCCGGTTGCCCACACCGTGGAAGGGTTCTTCTGGAGGTACCTGAAAAAGAGATTGGGTTAGAGGTGATCAGAGTGACCTGAGAAAGTGACCGCAGTGCCCAAGGGACAGATACTTGGGGTCGGTCACACACGACCTTTTTATCAGTAGTTTTTGTGTTAGCTCCGTACTTGTTGAGACCTTACCGCCGGAAACGGATATCCGTGGAATAAGGCGAGGTGTGCATTTTTAGGTTTGACCTTTTCTAGCCCCACCCCTCCTTCTGGGAAGGCAGCATCGCTGTTATGCTGGTTGTCTGAAGGAAAATCTCACTCTAGATCTAAAACTTAAGTTTCTCAAGCTTGTAAACAGGAAGATGAGAAACCATTGTATTATGTCAGTTTGTGTTGCAAGACCTAATCTTGACTTGTTAACTCAAGGTAGGCTTTTACTGAATTATCGGGCGTTAATGTCTGATTTTTGGTACATTTCCATATTCTGAATATTCCATCGATATATATATATATATATATATATATATATATATATATATATATATATAACACCTGTTATGATAATTGATTATAATTTCAATGGTTATGATCATTATTCAGTTGAAGCTAGACCACCGTGGAAAACCTGGGAGCACTGGACGGTCTTTTTGTCCTACTATGGGACTCCTCAGCAGTGCGCATCCACGACCTCGCTTTCTGCGAGATTCGAACCCAGGACCTACTGGTTTCGCGCACACACAGTTAACCTGTAGACCACTGAGCCGGCATCCAACGGTGTTAATGTCTAATTTCAACTAATCCAGGAAATTGAGCGACACATCCACTATTGTCTTCAGTGAGTTACTATCTCACAACAGACTCGGTTGAACTCCACTGGTCACTACTTCTCATTAGAACTCCAGGATATACCTCTTGAAGCCAGTCACTAGTGAGCATATGTTGATTATTATCAGAAGGGGTTTTGTGGAGATTGTAGTAATTTCAATGGTTAAATTAACCTAAGACTTGCCTAACCAGTACGTGTTGTTGGTCCACGGAGTTATTCATTTAAGATATACAGAGAGTGTTATGATGGCTGTCAGAAAGACAGAACACACTAAAATGCCTTCAGTAACTCTAAAGGAGCTGATGAGACTCTACACAAGCTGAATTCGGTAGAAAAGTTTAGAATATCTAGGTGGTATTTGATGATTGGACGGTTGCATTAACTTCATTATCGCAGATTAGTTGGATTATAATTATGTTATAGCCTATACTAAGAACTATAAATTCACCTATTTTTATGTGAAGTTCGTACACTTACTCAATAAACTCTTCTTTTACCTTCTTCCATCTATTTGACTTGCGACTGCGGCTTCAAGACGTTCATGTTCAGAAGCCATAAACCGTATTAGCCGTAATCAAGTAGAGGACGAAGCAGGTAGAAATAGACGTCCTGACTGAAGTAAATGTAACAAAATTTATCAGTGGTTGAATACTCAAAATCGATAGTAATTGTGTCGATGTATCCATTCTTAATGGTTCTCTAAATATTAGGTTCCCCTAGAAAGTCGAACTTTCTATTTTATTAAACCACTCACAATTAGCAAACCCTATTCGATATTTATATAACTATCATTTTGTTCTCTCTCTTATACAATTCGTGTTTAATTCATTTTAAGGCACTGATGTAATATAAAAGCTTAGAGCATTCGACATTTGTATCAAGTTCTACATTGATTATGACCTGTGAACTGATAGAGCAAACTTTATTTCTTTTGTCGTTATGTTTCTATTGAGATATAGACATCCATCTCTCTGGATATATTTTAGAAGGTACACTACACGTTTTAGTAAATTGAAGGCAATTGAAAGAAACGTCAAGTATCATTCAATTTATATTATTAATCACCTTTTTATGTTTCATGAAAATACCAAGAAAATGAAAATTTTATTGTAATTTTAATGACTATGATTAAATTCAACATTCAATCCCCCTTTAATTCCTTCGTTATTAAGTGAAATGAAATCTTTACCACCAGAGATAATGTATTGAATAAAATTTTCTGAATGTTAATATCATCTGCATAAAAAAGTAATGTCAACGAAGATTGACTGATAAACTTGATTTTACTTTATGATTGATTCTAGCAGCGACGGTATAAACCTAAATCACGATTGCATACTGGACAACGATGATCAGCGTCTTTACAGGAATCGCAACAGAATGGTATAAGACAACAACCGAATATTCCACTAATGTTAGAAAGAAAATAAATAAATGAAATGTTTTTCCATTAGCATATTTATTTAAATATTATAAATCAATATATCAATCAAGTTTACTAACTAAATTCTAAGTTTACTATGTGAGTTGGCTATTTCAGGGTTTACTATTGATCATCCCAAGAGAATAAACTAAACGTTCTACTCATATTTAGTTCAGTTTAATTGGAACAACCTGCACTGTTAACAACACTCCGTTTTTAAGTGCCTGTGTGGTTTAGGGGAATAGATTATGTGATTTGGTAACTACTTTACTTATATGTTTACCCGCAATTAATTTTTAATGAGTAAATGCTAAAAAATTCTATGAAAAGAATATTCTAAATAAATAATAAGCAAGAATGTTGATGGAAGATATGTAGGTTATATAGCACTAGTTACGGTGAGTATTGAGAAAAATATCGCATCAGTTTGTTGTAAGCAAACTTGTTATAATTGGTCAATTTTATTTATTTACGAAAATCCATTCATATACTAATTGTTTATGCCTGGACAAGTCTTATGTGAATAATTAATTAATTAATATATTTAAGTAGAGCTAGATGGTGGATAGCAGTGAAATACAGGACGCACGTTTTATCCTACCTGGAACACGTCAGCTGGATGTACCTACATCCCACAGTTAATGTTCGCTCCGAAACTAGAACCCAGTATTGTTCGCTTCCAATGCCAGCGCGTTATTCAACTCACTACTGACTAGTGCAATGAAATGAATAAACTAATAATGTATTTTCACAGTAGCTTTGTTTAATTTATTACTGTGTCGGACTTAGTGAATGTCAACAGTGTTATATTGAGATCAAATATTGTTTACTGAATTCAGAACAACAAAAGTATTATTAGGTTTCAGTGTAACCAATGTTTTTTGGTACTAGATATTTGACAACTAGATTTAATATCGTGGCTAAGATCCGAATTCAAGTGAGTAGCGAAGTTAAACTGCACACAATATTTTACATACTACATATTTTTTTCATATTTAAATTCATTTTCAGTCGAATACCCTTAAATTACTCCTGTCGTATTAATGAATTTTATCAATGTACTATTCAATACCTTGTAATTCTAACAAGAAAGCACTTCCTTAGATTTATTATATTTATCTCGTATTTTTTGGGGGATTTTTTCTCTATAAATTCAAGTATAATGTTGATAGGTCGAGTGTTTTATTAATACTAAGAACATTTAAGTTCATTTGACGTTAATTACACAATAAAGTGTGTAAATAAACTGAGTACGTAAATAGGACAAATGCAATCTACTTTATTTATGTTTCAAATATGGTTTTATAGAGTATTATTGAGTTTTAATGTAATAAACCCAGCCGTTCTTGTTTCCTAGTGATATTTGTGTGTATCCGAAAGTTGTAGCGATCAAACACGTAGCTTGGTTTCACATATCTATCATTTATTTATGGTGAAAAGCCTGAATATAACTTGTAAGCATTTATATCCTTTAGGGTGTATATTTTTACTGTTAATGTGAGATTTTAATTCTCTAATGAAGTCAGAAATATCATTCATAATGCCTACTGAATAGTTAAATCAGTAGCCAGAACCATAGGAATAACATTCCATTCAAATTCACGAAATAATCTTAAAGGTCATTAACTACGATTAAAATAAGTTCTCGTCAACATTGCTATTTATAGCAGTAAAGAGATATCTTTAAAATTCTTAAGTTTGTGGAATAATCAGAATTGAGATTTATTATTGGAGTACTGTACTACTTGAAACCAGAAATCACTACAATCTTCACAATACTCATAAAAACCCATAAACAAGCCCATTTAAGCATTGATTCCACACAGGTTCGATTATTAGCTAACAGTTACCACAATATAGGGAAAATACACAAAATTACTGGATGTCGTGTTGAGCGAATTTCACATCAAATCCATGCGAAGAACACTAAACTGAATGAACGATATAGTGAAATCAAATAATTGTTGTAATGCAAAAACTACCACACTGAAAATAAACTTAAATTGTAACGAGTGGTCAACACCCTGAATTAAAACAAAGGTAACACTGTATAAAATTAAATCTTTCCTCCGTTCACTAAAATTACTAGTTTTATTAATTGATCATAATAAAAAGAAATAAAGTGACTAATATCGGAAGAAATTATTGTCATAGAGGGAGAAGATTTGTCACTCAGGTAGATAAGTTAAGTGTATTTCCATTCTTTAAGTTGGGTGGGCTTATTGTGAAGTTTGTATTGCCTTTCTGGTCAATGTTGTCAATAGAAATTTCTGATAGAAGTGAAATATTAATATGTCTCAACATATGACTGACAGCTTGTTCCATTGACCATGATTTTGAGTGGTTGTTGAAAACGCATTGTCTGAATCTATATTTTTAGTGTTTTCAACTGTGACTTAATTTCGGATCTTATGGTTGATGATAATTTTCCCGACTGATTAAGAAATTGGGTTGATTTCTTCATGTTTTCAATTGCTTATTGAACTGAATGCAATGCTTCCAAAAATGATCTAGTTTTCTTTGTATTCCTTCTGTCCAAGATTTCGGTTTTCCCCAAGTCAAATGTAAGCCCATAGTTATCTACGTGTATTGATATGAGCGAAAATATATCATCGAGTTAGGTAACTAGTAAGTGTTCAATCAGAGAAAAATAAAAAGAGTGACCAACTTGTTCGATGTGATGGTTTTTTTACAGTAGGTTATTGTTTTAGTAGTTGAGACTAATCTGTGTGAGTTGGTTCCTAACAGCGGTTTCACCAGTTTCTCTGAGATTAGGGTTAGTGGAAGGCAGATATTTGATTCCTTAATCATTATTAATGTCAAGTAGTCGTAATCGACAATGATCAAAATGAAGGTACTTAACATTTAGTTATTATTAATGATGACGAATGTGTCGTGTGTCTAACAAATTCATATTTTGGACTTGATTAAGTCATAACTGATATAATATTTCTGATAATATATAGAATATAAGGGTATATATGGCCTGGTGAGTATTTGTTTGAAAACAAATTTTTTATTTATATATGTTGTTTCACGCTTCTCAATGTTTAAAAAATGTTACCAGTCATGTTATTGAATCCAAAAATCTATTTTTCTTAAATGGCCAAGAACAACTGTGGGAAACCAATAATTAAGTGTACAGAGGTTCTATCAAATGAACTTTAGATCAAGAGAAGACTGTTTATATCCTGAGGGCTAAACACTAGTTGGAATCCAAAATCGTATTTTTAAATGATTTACTTAGATAATTTAAGTAAACTGATCAGTAAGATTGTTTATAAACCTAACTAAAAAAAGTGAAAACAATAATTAGAGCTATGTACAATTCGTAGTTAATAGAAACTCGTCACAAGACTTTATTATTGATTTTAACCTTAACAGATATTCATGTCAATACATTTAAGTAAAATAATTCTGAAATGTTTAGTAAAGTAAGTTGAAAACCCTAGTAATCTTTGAAAATTATGAATTTTTGGATGGTAAGAAAATTAACAAAATTAAGATGGTAAGTCAAGTATTAAGAGTATTTTCGACAGTTGAGATCATGAGTCAATTGCAGCTAGACCACCATGGAAAACCTGGAAGCACTGGATGGCGGTTTCTTCCTAGTATCGGATTCCTCATCAGTGCGCATCCATGACCTCGCCCCCCGCGGGATTCGAACCCAGGACCTATCGGTCTCGTGCCAGGCGCTTAATATTGATAAGCATGTTATTCATGTAAGCATATATTTATCCACTGATTAAAACCCTACACCAAATAAGGTCCATAGATTCTGTTATAACTTGTGGCTTTGAGTCCTGTAATGTATAACGTAATGATACTGCTAATTAGAGAACAGTGATTTATCGACTGGACCAATGACCCGTAAACCCCATAGGAGCAGTCTATAGTCTTTATCGGTCCTTCTTCCTTCCTTGCTCTGCTCGTTAAGTCCAGAACAACAATCTCAGCCTCCGCGATATGAATCATTTATTTCAAACATACTGGGTTTACACACAAACCAAACAGACCACATCCTACTATAAAATAGAAGATAACATTTGTACAAGATCTAGACGAAAGTGGTTGTGAATGTGGGAGATAGTAATTAATAGACTGGACATAACTCAAAAATGGTAAATCGTATAATAATAGTTTATAGGTCAAAATAAAGCTTATAATAAGAGGAACACGAATATGAATAGTTTAGTCACCTAACAATTATATAATGAAAATATATGTATAGTATGAGTCCAGAAATAGATTCCAACAATTACTATTCATTATTCTCATCGGGATATAACAGAATCATATTTACTGAACTGAATACCTATGTTATGGAATATTCAGTAAATCATATTACTTTTATTATTTGTATTACACTTATTTAAAGTTAAATCTGTTTAGCTTAAACTAACATGTACTTGAGAATTAATCAACTATTTTCATAAACTTTCATCCTATTAACATATTATTTTATCACTAAGCATAACCTAGAAATTATTAACTAAATAAGTATTCTTATTGTTAGTCAATATTACCGTAAATGAAATGAAACTTTCTACAATGACTTTCATTAAACTACATTATATGATTGTTTTCTTATTATAGAAATGTAATAATCATATGATATTATTGAATTAATATACTTTATGTGTTTTTTTCTTTTTTTGACTAGATTTAATTAAATGTTGAAAGTGCATTATTTGACATTGTGTTTTTTAATTCTTTATTAAATTGACATTTATACGCATGCAGTTGCTTGATTGACATTATTGTTTAAAATAATTTTAAAAAATTACCTGCTTTTTCAAAATTTTTATGTTTGACGCAAACTTTAAATATTTATTTAAATGGTAATTTTCACTACGAAAAAATTGATTTTAAACTTCATGAAAAAAAAACAAACGAAATAGATTAATGAAATATATTCACTTGGTATTGTTTGGCTTGTATCTTCCCATTGTGGCTTAAGACTGCGATTGATCGGTCTGTTAATGGCATATGTGCATACTGTGCGTATGCCTCGATATTGCCTTAATTCACAAGCTTTTTGTAGTAAGCGATGATGGATAATGGCTAGCAGTGGAATCCAGGACACGCGTTTCGTCCTATTTGGGAGTCGTCAGCTGGATGTACCTGCACCTCAGAGACTGAAAAATTGCAGTCTTAAACCTTGATGGGAAGATACAAGCCATAAAATACGAAGTGAATTTAAATTCACCCCATTGCACAAGCAAGTGGCTATCAGGACTCAGTAGCTTAATAGATAACGCGATGGCGTTTGAAGCGAATGGTATTGGGTTCGAGTCTCAGAGTGAACATCAACTCTGAGATGCAGATACATCGAACTGAAGAGTCCCAAATAGAACGAAATGCACGTCCTGGATTCTACTGTTAGTCACTATCCATCATTGCTTTCAAAATGAAATATATTCGTTTTTATTAAAGTTAAAATATAAAAGTCAATCAACATAATAATTATAATCAGACAGCGGTTTTTTGGAGATTGTAGTAATTTAATAATTAAATTCATGAGTGAATTGAAGCTAAATCATCATGAAAGATCTGGAAGCACTGGATGGCCGTTTCTTGCTATTGTGGAACTCCTTAGCAGTGCGCATCTACGATGGCGTCGCACAAGATTCGAACCTAAAACCTATTTCCCGGAGATCTAGTGAGACGCCATGACCAGTGGAGTTCAACCGGGTCTGTTGTGAGATAGTAACTTAATTAAGACAACGGTGGACAGTGGCGCAATTTCGTGGATTAGTTGAAGTTGGACATTAACACCGTTGGATGCCGGCTCAGTGGTCTACAGGTAAAGTGTTTGCGCGCGAGACTGATAGGTCCTGGGTTCGAATCTCGCTAGGCAGGATCGTGGATGTACACTGCTGAGTAGTTCCACAATAGGTTCCAGGTTTTCCATGGTGGTTTAGCTTCAATTGACTTATGAATTCAATTATTAAATAATGATTATAGTAAAATAAATTAGTGTATCAAAAATACCATTTAAGTTGACAGAAATTGTTTACAATTTAAATTGATTTTTAATAGGAACACTGAAGTGTTTTTTTGGAAACTAAATAGATGAATTAACTTCAACTTAATCATGTTCTTATTGTAGTTTAATTATGTGGTTACAAGTGTAAGTAAACCAGTTCATTTTGATGTAAAATAGCATTGGTCGAGGTAGCTTGATTATCTGTCATGTATGTCTAGATATAATGGAACTTGAAGTTGAATGCCAGTTTGAATTGTAAAAGCTTTATTGTTTTATATCTACAGGATCGTACAAATCTATAAACTATTTAATGGTTGATCGGAATAATGTAATGAAATTCTAATATAAACCAACTATTTGAGATGTTTCATCGTATAATCTTAAGTTTATTACAGTAGAATAGATTGATAAAGTTTAATCACCATGTGATAGAAAGTTTTTAACCGAATCCTTCATTAAATCATAAAAAAGTGACTGATCATAGAAATTTCAACCAACAAAAGTTGACTAGTTGCAAAATTATGTCAATATTCAAATAGTTAGATATTTAAATGAATGTATTTTCATATTTTTCCATGCAATAGTTTTGTGAAATGGACTCGTTGTCCTCAATGGTTACAATACTTCTGAAAATAAAAAAGATTGAGTTACGTATATTTCAGTAAAACTCTGTTTGTATTAACATTCTAGATAAACATAACTCTATAAATCTAATATAAGGAACATTTAACTTCCAATAAAACTAACAAAACTGATTAACTAAACCCTTATTTGTATACTCGACTTTTAGACACATATTTTTGTTAAGAACTTTGAAACTACTCACCTACCTACATTAACATGGATGATATAATGCTTTAATCTGTTCTACTTTTTTAAAACACTGAATTTAAGATAAAAATGTCATCGTCGCTTCTATCCATGTTTAATTCATATTTTTCAGATCCTTATAAGCAAACTCCATTAGTAGACTGTATTTATTATTATTACATTGTGTCCTTCTATGACATAAAAACGTATGTATTTTTTAATCATCTTATAGAAATTGAACTCATGAGTGTATCAAAATCGATTTAAACTCGTCGATATCAACTGTCACATTAAAAAACTCAGCTAACGTCTTTCTGGAATCAGACTGGTAATGAACTTTTTCTTATTAATGTTATCAAATATTTATTTTGAATCACATTAATTCTTCATTCTGATGCTAGTCAAAACGGAGTTATTTTTATTTATGCGCTGATAAGGTTTAAAGTGGTTGTATGTGTGTCTATTTGAAGACGGGTTTTGTCGAAAACTGATATTAACTAACAAACGTTGGATCAATGATTATTTGTATTAGTTTATAGCATCTCAGTGACGTCCAGAAAATACCACATATGGAATCATACTTGTAACCATTAGATTTCAATATAATTGTTTAGTTGATCATTATTTGGTGTTCCACACTTAGCATTTTACAGTATAGCGTACTTCACATTAAATGTTTTTAGTTGTTACCTATTAGGCCGGTGTTTCAAAACTAGAAGAAAAACTGTGATGTTTCTAGGTTGATTATTTTGTAAAGTATGATCATAAAGTAAACTGTTATATATAAAAATGTTTAAGTATAATAGTTTCATGGAAACTAGATAGATTAACCTCATATATTCTTGTAAATTTAGGTAATTTAAAATGGTATTAAACAAGCTGGAAACATTCAAAAAGCTATCTTTTAGTTTTGAAAATGAATTTTAATACAAAATTAAGAGATTAAATATGAAAGATTATTGTAAATAAATAAATAATATATTTTATTTGTAATATCCCAACGAGTAGAAAAATTGTATATTTTTTTCTGACGTTTCGTGACTTAGTGTAAGCCACTTCTTTTTTTATTCATTCTCTGAAGAAGTGGCTTACACTAAGTCACGAAACGTCAGAAAAAAATATATAATTTTCCTACTCGTTGGGATATTACAAATAAAATATATTATTTATTTATTTACAACAATTTATCAAATGCTCAATTTATTCGAAATTATCAAATCAAATCTTGGTAATGATACCTACAAACTCATTAATTACCAAATCAAATTATCCAAGTGTAAGAAAGATTAGTTCAGCGAAGAGTTTTTTTCGGCGAATTCATTGTACAACTTTGAAAATTAATTCCCCGAGAAGAGAACTCTTCGCTCAACTAATCTTTCCTAATTAATACAACACGTTATATATTTTTTTAAATCAATCTATTTCTCCATTTTGATGAATAATTAACTTTGATTGAGTATAAATTCATATAATTACATTTATACAGTTAATTTGCTATCTTTTTCTAGTTCGTTACAAGGAACCAAATATACTATCATTATGATGTTATGTTTATCTTGAAACAATGAAATGAACAATCACTAAGCTGAATGATTTAATATCCTGCCACAATAGAGAGAATGATTTAATTGAACTACAGCCTCAAAGAAATATAGAATTTTATCGATGAGTCTACTTTTATCATTCTGTAAATAATTTTAATTAGATGTTATCGATTCGACTATTATGACACTTGATATCAATGTATTAAGAGTGAACTACGGATATTTAATACGGAAGAGTCGAAATAATGATAATAATTGCGATTGAAAATGAACATATAGATTATAGTTATAAAGTTATGAACGATCTTGAGAATCGGAATGTCTGTACCTATTCAATGCTCAAGTTTTTGGTAAAAAAAATAAAAATGTGAGTATATCTAAACTACTACAGCCACTTTTCAGGATTATCGGTTGAGGACTCTAAGTATATATTAGGATTATCTAATGAATTGCAATACTTCTTTACAGAGCTCAATTTAACATTGATTAATTTAATGGATTGATACCGTTTTATGATTTCCCTGCTCATATGTTTTTATGCACTTAACACAATCATTAGTAATCATAATAACTGAAATTATTCTTACATTAAGTCTTAAGTACGGTCCTTAATTTGTACACTCGTTTCATATAGTGAATTTTCTAGTTTATATTAATTATTAAGAAGGAAATAATATTTGTTAACACAATATCAATACAAATAAAAATATTTAAAGAACATAAAGTTAGATGTTTATTTACTACTTATGTAATCTTATACACTTTAAAATCAATAGTTTCTAAAATTTTACTTACTGGATTTATAGTTAAACTATCTGAGACTAAGAGGAATGTTAAGTAAAAACTTAACACCTAAATTACGTTAGAATATATGAATGCTTGCTAATTTCAAGTTATTTGTGTGTGTTTGTGTGTGTTGTTTCATCAGTTGAATCAGAATAAATCAATTTGTCTAGTATATTTTTTTTATATATGAAGTATATAATTTAAAATAATGAAATTTCACAAATATGTAAAGGTGATTAATTGTAGTTTTAAGAGACATATAGTTACATTTAACTACCTTTGTTACTAACTAACTTACCGTTTATTACTAATCCAAAAACAAAAAGAATTAATTTTAACTGTTTGTTATGAATGCTTAATTGTATACTACTTTTGTATCACATTATACATTGAATTAAAATAAAAAAATAATTTAACTATTTACTTCAAATATCTTACATCATACAATTTAACTCTAGATCAACTTTTATAATGAATCAATCATTTTTAAAAGAAAAAGAAATATGAGCTACTTATAGAATGATTTGTTAGAAACAAAAAAAGAAAGTATATTATCAGTTGATTAAAGAAGCATGTATAAAATAAATCAAACGTTCTGACATATGATGAAATTAATTTTATTAGTTCTGAAAATCTATACAATAAACTACGTAAATATGTTTATGATATTCATTTATATAGTTTACAAGGGTAAATTATAAAGCTGATTTTAATGACGTTAAAACATGTAATGACTTAATAAATGTAATAGTTAAAAATTAAAATTAGATCGTATTACATTTTATTTTAGCCAATAAAGTATTTTTTCAATGGTTAAGATCATGAGTTAGTTGAAGCTAGACCACCATGGAAAACCTGAAAAATGAAGTATTAAAACTTAACAATTTTTCAGTAAAAATCAATATTTATGGAGTTACAAATATATTTAGCTTATAAATTTTCAATAGTAATACTATTCACAAGTGATAGTTTTAGTGTATTATAGAAGTGTGATATAAATGTCGAATAAATTTTTACAGAGGGATAAATCAGTCAGGTATGTTATTTAATTTTATAGAATGATATTATGTTACATATTCTCTTTGAGAATTAAACTATTAGATGAGAAATCAATTATCAGTATAGAGATAAATTGAATATAATACAAATTTCAGAATAATATTAATTATATAATTTTCATTTATAAATGGTATGATTCACTGTGAAATATGATAAAGAAATAATATTACTGATTCAGTTTAAAGTTCTATTATTTTATAAGGTAAGATTGATTCTGTATTGAAATTGTCATAATCATTTAGTTTTTAGATGATCTTTGGGTATCAGTTGCACAAATACAGAATAGGTTTAAATGCTGATTCAATTATTAGTTGTTGTTTCTTTTTGAATAATTATATAAACTCACTTATGCTAAATATGCAGTATGGGATTTCATTAGAACATATTCTATACAGCAAAACAACATTTTACTTTATATTAAAATAGATGGACCTGAAAAACAGACATTTGCATTGCATAGGATTGATTTTATTGATTTTTTCGGTTTGTGTGCTATGCATATCCCGAGGGTTTTCAGCAGTCTCGTTGCGGTTTCTGATATGCCTTTTATGTATGGTAGGGCGATCCTTTTGTTTATTTTTTTGCTTGTCTTGGGTTCTGATGCTGCGTGCGGCTGGTATTTTTTGATGAAGTTGATTGGGTAGTCGTTCTTTTGAAATACGTCTTTCGGGTATTTCTCTTCATTTTTTCATGATGCAAGTGTGCTGCACTGTGACCTCACCCTCTTAAACAAAGTGTGCACGCAGTTGATTTTGTGAGCTCTTGGGTTGTTTCTATTGTAGTTGAGAATTTGATCTGTATGGGTCGGTTTCCTATACACTTGATTTTTTAGTTTTCCTGTGTCGGTTCTAGTGATCAATATATTCGAGAATGATAGTTTGTTGTTTGACTCCCGTTACATTGTGAACTTGATGTCAACGAAGACGTTGTTGATCAGTTTGTAAGTGTTTTCCAGTCCATTCATTTTGACGATGACAAATGTGTCGTCTACATAGCGAATCCAAATTTTCGGCTTGATCACTGGTAATATCGAGGCTTCTAGTCTCTGCATCACTGCTTCTGCGATCAGTCCTGATATTGGTGAGCTCATTGGTGTCGAATGGGATTACACACATTTGCATACTTGAACTACTTGACATTACTAGTTTTTTATAAATTAAAAACATCTCATTCATTAGTACAGATGATAAGTTTGTAAATAAGAAGAGAAACATTTTCTAACTTAAACTTGATGATTTAATGTCCCTTTTAAAAATCTAGTATTTTTTCAAAGGTGATTAAACTCATTATGTCTTTTTTTAAACATTTTTGGGAAGGATATATGCACAGAACTATAAAAGTTGGGAGCGATTCAGTTATTCATATAGGAAGTGGATTATTGAATGTTAAAATGAAATTATTGGGAATATGAACTATTGAGAAAGGACTCAGTTGCTGCTTAATATGGTTCCTATTGTTACATATAAATATCCTAATTTGTATGTCATATGAAGGTTTCATTGTACATCATTGAAAAACTAACACTAACACCCAAGTGTTTTAGGATTTTAATGATTATCCAACTGGTTTGAGATCATAATAAAAACGATCCTCGAAATATACAAAAGCTCAATAAAAGTCACTCACCTAACCAAATATTAATTTTAATCAAACTTTTTATAATCAAAAAACTTTAACCAACTTCATGATCATTTATTTCAACAGTACTAGACATTAGATGAATGGAAGGTTTGATAAAACCATATGGTATATATATATATATATATATATATATATATATATATATATATATCTTATTTAATCATTATGAAATAGAGGTAGAATGGACGAGTAAAAGGAAGACATAATACTGTGAATTTCAGAAAAGATTAAAAATCAGTTTAACAAGTTAAAAAGACTGGATTTTTTGTTACGGTTATATTCCAATGGTTAATTGTTTAGTTCGGTTGTTTTTATGAACTACAGACGAATTAATTTTCACACTATTTTCTGGCATAACAGCTACCTAGATGAATTTGAGACCAGTAGATTTTTATCATCGGGATTATTAGGATTGTAAATGATTTGTGTTTGTTATATTGGAGAGCTAACTTTCGTCATACTATTTTCAAGATTTTTTATAATCTACGAAATCATATAATAATGACAATAATGTATTTCAAATAATTCCAGACATGTGTTTTCATCGTTATCTGGTCAGTGGTCTTGGGTCGGATATCAAATTGAATAGGTCGGTAAATTAAAGAGATTTCCGACAGTTTTAAATGTTCAGATGATAGGACTGTTCTATGTAGTTTGAATATAGAAATACGTGAAACGCAATACAAAGGTTATGAACTTTTGTGACTTTTATAAAGCTTTTTGTTTCTTATCACTGATTAGTCGAAGGGGACTTGTATGAGACTTAATTTTCAAAAAAAGTCTAATACTTTTATTTTAGTTGTACTAGCAACATTAAATTTTACTCTCAAAAGGGAAATATATGCTCTCAGTTCTCATCTGCTTAATACTTTTCCAGTTGAGTATAAACGTGACTGTGTTTCGGAATTCTGTAGTTAATTTTCCTGATAATTTTAAAATATGCGTGAAATATGATATGCATAAATGTATGTGTACAAGTATGGAAAGACTTACCCAACTAGAAAAATTCCAAAACATCCCGCCCATGTTAATATTCCTATTTTGTAGGTCACAAGAGTTGTAACATCTTTATGACAGTATGGACACACAGTATTTACTGGATCTGGTCCAGGAACAAAATTTGCATCGGTGATTATCGGACAAGGTTGCTCCACGACTACCGTATCTAAAACAGGTTTAAAATTTGTTCATTTTGAATAATGAATGGATAAATAAATAATTGATTATCATAAATATACAGTTTACTTTTTGATGATTTTTGTACAAGTGATATCTGAGAAAAGTGAACTCAGTATGCTTTGTTTTATTTAAAAGAAGAAATCTTTGGAGTAGCAATATTAAGTAAAATACTAGGGTCTGTAAAAAACAGAGATTAATGGTTAGAAACATTGATGTGTTCGGTAGAATATTTTGACTGAAAACAGTATATCAAAGTTGTTAATTTTGCTGTATTTTTTTAGTTAGTATGATAGACTTTCTACAATAGATCAAATCTACCAGTTCATCGGTGAACAAACATGATTTATTTTGGTAAAGTAGGATAACAGGCACTTAACTGAGGCATCGGTTTCAACATTTCTGTCAAAACTCTTATTCTTAACTTGAGGACGATGAACACATTTTTATTCACAAAGTAATTTATAGTCCAGTATAAAATCCTTAGTACAATAGTGTAGTGAAACCTGAAAACTGCTAATAATTTTTTATCTGATATAACAAGTGTTTATTTCAAGGTGCCGAAGTTATGTATGGGCAAAAAGGTTATATGTTGCAGAATTCTGAATTGTGAATTAATCCTATCGTTAATCGCATATTTGTACACAAAACTGCTGATTAGTACCGTATCTCGAATGTGATAAACCACAATAATTGTTGGATAGAACAGATATCTTAAAAAATTGTTGTCAGTAGTTATAACAAACAGGAAAATAATTTGAAAACAATAGTCACACTAAACTGACGTCAAATTCAAAAGCGTGGGAAAACAGTTACCAGTCTACTTTGCAAAGGAATAATGTTTTGAAACACGACTGAGAAAATCAGCTCTAATCAATCATTAATCAGGCTTTATCTGTGAAAAGTCAGCACAATATATCTCCCACAACTGCAGTCACTTGTATATATAGTCAAGCCTACAATTGTCTGGAGAATTTAGCATGGATTTGCAAAAATAAGCCAACGTCATTTTGATGTAACTCATCCTATATCTCTTGTTTCGCCTTACTGATAGCATATCAATATATAAAAGCTGAGCATTGTGTTAGTAATACAAGCTTGAATTGAGAACGAGACCAGTCGTTTCTTAACTTTCATTTATACATTGAATCAAATACATAAATATTGGTACGAGGGATACCATATATATACACACCACATTTCATCAGTTGATGTTTGTAAGGAATGGGATACTACCCAACTGCCTAGACCAAAGCACGCGGTTTTATTAGGGTTCTACTCACCGAGTCTTTGACTTGGACGTTTAATCTACAGGTCAATGGGGCAGCATTAGTAGACTCAGTCTCATGGTAGCCGGTGACCAACAATATGTTCATACGTCATTTGTTCCTTCAGGATCATGGAGCCTATGTACTACATTGGTTTATAATCAAGGTTTTCTAGCTCCCTTAGGCGTATCTTTCGTGTCCATCAATCTGAATAAAGAACTGGAACTTTGCATTTTATCCTCTCAATCTCGTAAACAACACCCCCATCTCAAGAAGGCAGTGATTAGGAATTTCTTGTCAGTGGCTGTATATGCGTGTTTATGTTAGAGAATTACGAGAGAGGGAGTGGACTCGCAACAACCTTATCCATACCAGGGTATTTTTAGGCGTTTTGTAAACTAGGTTAGGTAAACGCGATAATATTTGTCTATGAACAGAAGCATATCAAAACTCTAGAAACTAAACAAACGACACAATGAATATAAATAAAATTTAACTATTACTACGCTGTGTCATAAGCAGTCAACAAAAACTGTACAATGGTATGACGAAGCAACTAATTTTTCTTGTCTGTGATTAGTTAATAAAATTCGATACATATGTGCATAGACTTGAGTTCGAATACCAAATTGGCACAGCAAGTTTAAGTTATGATGGAGTATATCAGGGTAAGAAAAATAATAATATCAGTCTTATTACAAAAGAACAGGCATCAACAGTATTATTTGAGAAAAAATAATGAATTTAGTGGGTAAAATGTATGGGACGATTTTTGAAAATTCAGCATCTAAAAGAATACAAAGAATGCATGTTTTGTGCCACAACAATTGGCTCTAATTCATTTAACCCGGTGCTTTTAATTGTTGGTCACGATAATTCCAAAAACGGCAGGATGGTAATCTATATCAACAAACACGGTTTAGTCTGAACATCATCGAATTGGTAAAATAAAAGCACTATTTGGTTCAAGGATCATTAACTCTATTCAAACCTGCTCCTGAAATGACAAATTTTGAGTGTTGTGGTAAGGAAAGGTTGAGGGTAGGTAATCCATATCCTGACCGTTTCATTCAAAGAAGAGTCATCGCTTTGTTGATCAATTTTTCATCTTCACTTAGCGTTCTGCACCTGACATCGTTATTGTTCAACTAGCTGTTTTTTACACATGCAAAAAATAGGCCCAAGGTGTGTATGATGAAATATAAATGTTTTGCGTATGAAGTATTTACTATATGGTTCTCATAATATGCAAAGATATTCTATAGAGATGCATTAAAATACATTATTTTGTTCTCACCCGCGCTATTGTTTACAACACTGATAACCTACTAATATTCCGTATTCCCAAAAACCACCTTTCATAGACAGATCAGAAACTTTTGTACAAACTAATAATGCTTTGGTTATCAGACGGATATCTTGTTCATATCACAAGTGAAATAAATTGGTTAAAGCCAAATTCTTGATGTAGTACTGGAATTCAACCCAACACCTAATCACTGGGGTTGATGAGACTTCAATGGCAATTAAATTGAAAGACTCATTACATTATCCTTTATCATTAGTTTATACTTAACTAAGAAAATCCAACCTTACCGTTTTGCTTAATCAGAAACAAATTAAAGGAAGATTGATTGATACGTGATCGATAGAAAAAGCAGCTTAGTTTGGAAAACTTTTAAAGATATCTTTCAGGTCAATAAAGGCTTGAAAGACTGGGTAAAGGTAGTCTCAACTAACTCGTAACTTTGTCACGGTTTACGGACAACTTTTGGCGGCAGGCGTTTACGAACAAATTTGATTAAGAATTCTCTCAAAGTTCTTTGATATTGACTTAGAACATTTGATGCCATAATTTGCTCATGTTTGTTCGTGTTCTAGTATTTATATGTGCGTTTAACAGGTATACAAGGTGGAATGGTTATTACTTTTTGATGGATGGGTAAATGTTCAGGTAAATAAGAAATTAAACCTAAGTACGAAATTTGCCTGTTGTTCGAAAACCCACTCTTTCGTTCATAAATATCCAACCCTAGAGATAAAAATAAATCATTTTGAATCTGATTGCCAATTTACTGAGAAAACATTATAACCATTTAAAAATACTTATTCAACTAAAAGTTTCTTTTGTGTATTCATTATACTTTTCAGTTACCTCAAGAAAAGTAAAATAATAATAGTGGCATGGGCATAAGCAACTTAATTGTCTCTCATGCACTGTAAAAACTAGTACTAGGTGAATAAACATTATGATTCATTTTGAGAGCTTGCTGCATTTTATTTACTGATTAGTAATTCTGCGTTTCACGGTATTTACGAGACTAAAGACTGTAAACGAAGCTTTTAGAATGTGGATAAAAGATACTAACTTATGTTCTTAGTGTCAAGGTATTTTGTGTGGTTAATGTATTATTTCATGTTAAATTTTGTGTAGCTTTTAAGTATTTGTTGACAGACGTGCTCTAAATATTTGATATATCATATTATTAATCTTGATGATACATGCGAGGATGTGGCGATGTCAACACCATGATAAAATAATTATGATATTCAGAATGCAAACAAGATAGCGGACTATAGTGTTCTGAAGATATAAAATTGTTGAGCTTAGGCACAGATTGATGAACTTGGGATCACTAAAGTTATGATATAGATATAGAGAGTTGCATCAAAATAAACTAGTCGCGGATATGCTCTTTATACTTAGAAAAGTGCAATTATATCGTATTATAACTAAATTCAGTAAAGACTTCGTGATCTAAAAACGATTATGATAGACAACATTAAAATGTGAAAAAATGGCCATTCTTATTATATGGCCATGATTGATATGTTTTTTTAAATGAATGAAAAGTAAAACTACGATATCTTCATGAGCATCAGATTCTAAGTTGGCAGATTTGGCCAACATCCAGTTATGTCGCTTAATTTTTTAATTCTGAGAGGGAAATCTTAAGAGTTTGAATAACGAAAGATAATCACAAACTTCAAAATATATTTTCAGATAAGTATGTTTTACCAAATAATTATTTGGTTGAGATTCAACAAGGACACTTCAGTACATCCCATGGGTATCCCACAAATTATAGTCTAACCTTCGTTAAAACTTCGAAATATTTCCGAACTTAGCTTAGTACTGAATAGTTCAAACACAAACAATTGTTCTTACCAGGATTTTGAGGGGAATATGGTTTCGGAAAACCATCATGGTCTGAAGACTTCGGATATGGTGGGTCTTCTTTATCTTAATTAAGTTATATTCTGCTTGAAGTGTATCTTACCAGCATTCATTTTAAAAGACGATTAATGAAAGCAGTTCAACTGATATCCAACCGCGATAGCTGATACACTTTTTGAATTTTCAGAATACATGTGACCTTCTACTAAACGATTAAAAATGTGATGACCAATTATTTCAAGTGATTGTGTCAGGAATAGAGCTTTAGATCACTGTTTTTATGGTTTAGTAGCCAAATGTTAACAATATTTTAGAACATCAGCTTAAGTAAATAATGACAGATGGGTATAAATAGTGCTTTAACAGGTCAAAGTATTAATCAATAAATAATATTATTTCTTCTTTAAAAGAATGTTGTTGAGACATCATTAGAAGATAAAACGGTTCAAGATTTGATGATTGTGTGGAGGCACGCAAATTTCAAAGGCCAAATATGTATTTTAACTTATATTCAGTCACAACAGAATATCTTAAACATCAAGTTTTGATGTTTTTTGCTCCGAGTTGCGCAAGATCATTTACATGATTTTGTGACGTATGTATTAAAAAAAACTTGCTCCTCAAAAATCGCTTCCGAAATAAAGATGTTGGCTATCAAATTTCAAAGTTATAGGTCTTTGTTGATATTTGCAAAAAAATATATTATTTAATATCCATGATCGGTATGAAAAATCCGTGTCGACTGTGTTCATGATTCCACGCCACGATTTACACGTTAAGTAATTTTTGATGTAGCAGACGAGAATAGATTTATGTCACGACCTTTTTTTGTTTAAAATGCTTACACATCGATACTGTTGATACAAGTTAACAGCTTTTAATGTGTTTTGGTCCACTTTTCTGTGAATATTTGATAGGCGTGTCTAATAATGCAAGTCACGCACATCTGACGCCTTAGGTCAACTGTGAAGGATTCTCGTCGTAACTACTCGATCCTATAATTATTTTGTCAGATAGACCGTCTAGTGATATGTATGGTAGCTCATCAAGATTAACCAGTTTTAGGCTTTCAATACTTATTAAGTCCGTGTTTTGCTGTTTTTGTATCACAAAATTTTGATGTTTTCTTGTATAAACCTTCAGATGGAGGTTTAAGTGGTGATGCTATTTTTTCACACTTCATCCAGACGTGCGTGCAGGTTGTCAACTAGTAATAATCTGTTAAATTTTTTTAACTTTGGTCCAAAAGTTTGTCCGTGTAACTATCTAAGTACCAATATAACAAAAGGTATGGATCCTGCCCAGTGACAGTGATTTGTGTGGGATACCAGGTCAGTCTTTACCGATGGTCAAAATGATCAACCATCTTGTCAACTCGTAGATGTGTTATGCAACATATTCTGTCGGAGCCAGGAGTTTAGATAAGTTATTGAATAGCCCAAATCCGAATTGAGTTTCTCTAACAGTCGTTATTATAATAGGTGTGTAGTGAACGAGAACACCAATGGGGACGTTCGAATGTATTTGACAACAAATTACAGAACTAGTTATTAAAATCTAACAACCATATAGTGAATTGTTAATTTGCAAAATACCAATCCATCATATGAAACTGGACTGTTCCTGTTGCAAACATCAATCGATTTTCTGACATTTCATTGTTCATGAGTTTCCATACAAATTCCATTGTGTTCCTTCTCTTCCTTTCTTGATCTTCTCCCATCTTCTGCTGCCAGACACTACGTTTAAAACTCGCGTCATATACTACTTATATCAATATAAGTAGCGCGCACCACAGTTGTACGGAAAAATATCATCTAGTTTTGAAGTTATACTCTAGTGACTGTCTTGGCTGTGTTTTTGTTTGTCAGTGTGGCTATCGTAAAACTCGAGGATCTGTCTTTACACGTGAATAGATAATTAGAACCATAAGAGCACAGTAAAGGAGCTACCCACTCCATATGAACTTTGGAAATTCTGGTCCTGGCTATGTGAAACCTCCGGTGGTCAATTTGTACGACGCTTAACCTTTGATCATTGATATGCCAAACACTCTCTAACGTACTTGCGTACATCTCTTTGTAAATTTGGCCATACATATATGACACTGATTAAATTGATAGTACCTTAAACTCCAGGATGAGACGAAGTATGGTGGTATTTTGTAAGACGAATGCTCAAAACATTACCTTCATCGTGTCACTGTTCATCAAACTACATATAGTTAGTGATGATAGCTGTCCTAGTTTGAGATTAATGTTCTTCGTTGTAGAAAGGGCACGTAGCTCTCAATCATCTTTTAGGTTGTCTCTCATCGTCTCGAACGTCGCTATAGATTATCGCATAATTATCATTTCTAATGGAGATAATGCATCTGCCACCTGACGGCACATGCCGGATGGCACTGGTGAATTGTCGTAGATAGCTAAGGTGTCGGACTTCTCGAGGAGAATATTTGTCAGCCCTAGCTTTTAATGCATTGGTTAGTCGTTTATGATCCGTAGGAATTATGAATTTCCCGTTTTCCATTATGCGTTTGAAGTGCTTAACTCTTGTGTAGATTGTAGGAAGTTTTCGTCCTTAGGTACAATTTCTCTTCTCTGCTAGAGCGAGTCTTTTTGAGAAGAACGCGATAGGTTACCAGTCGTTACAAACAGTCAGTCGAAAATATCGCTTTCTCCCCTATACGAATTACTAACCATCCAAGCGAGTGGGGAATGTGAATTTGAATACGTCGACGTAGATGCATGAGTTAGTTTGTCCTTTAACTGTTCAACAATCTTAGCCTCAGAAGTCTGCATAAATTCTTTCGATTTTTCCTTTAAGGGAATCTGCCAGACGTTGAATTAAGGGTGTACAACTAGGTATCAGTCTACGTTAAAAGTCAACATTGCTCTCACGTATCGTTCAAGTGTTTTAAAATCCGGTCTGACAAGTAACAGATCATAAGTCATTGAAATGTTCGTGTTACGTTATTCAGGCCGTATGGTATGAGTACAAACTTGAACAGTGCAAGAAGTGTAGTAATGAGTGTCCTAAGAATTTCTTCAGCTGCCGGGATATTGTAGTACATCCTAATCAAGTCACTTAGTAAATATGTTCACACCCTGCAAATCGTTATAAAATCTTTGATATGAAATATTCAGTACCTAATTGGTAGCGTTTGACAGTTAAGAGATCTGTAGTCCCCACACGATCGGCAGCCAATTTCATTTTTCTTTGAAAATGCACGCATGGGTATGACCATTTACTATCAGATGGACGGATAAAACCCACCTGTAGCATGCAGTCAGATTCATCGCCCGCGATTTTAAGCTGATCTGGTTCTAGTCTCCTGGGCTTAGCGATACAGTTGAGTTTTAACTTATGACCATGTGATCTACCTTTCATTTACTTTTGGCAGACTATAGGTTCGGTTAGGTTAGATTTAGAAATTCTGTGAGTATATTCCGAAGTTTTTTAGTTGTCACTGGTGGAGTTTGTGTCAAATTTAGAAACATGACTTGATTTTCTTTGCTTTTTGTGTAACTCGAAGTTTCTTTTAGTGTCAAATGTCATATTTTAGTGTCAATTAAAGATTCATATCTCGCTAAAAGTCTTCTCTCGGTATTGTCAGATCTAAATAGACTACGGTGAACATGCAAGAAAATTGCCTACTAAACCTTGAAACTGGCGTCAACGTGTCCGTTAGAAACGTCTTATTTTTAGTTTTTTGGCATGGTTTTCCTATGCAGATCTGTTTTATCCTGATTATTGATAATAAGTGACATACTGGTATCCACTAACACGTTCAAGCGCAAATTTATGTCTGTAGCACAAAGCAAGCGACTGGTTAGGTAACCCTTCACAGGTGATCTGACGGGGGGATTTTCTTCCATATTTCTAAGAGTCTGTCAAGGCTAGGCATGTGATTAACTGCACCTGGTCGCTTTGGCACTAAACGTCCGGTGACACCAACAGAACTCTTCCGATTGTATGGACATTTGTGACCTGCTCTGTGATTTGAGTTTCGGTCGTTGTGATGACTTACTCCAGTTTTCTTGACCCATTTGCATTTGATCACAGCCTCTTTTGGAAGTTTATTACTCGTAACCAGTTTTGCTATGATTGGATCTTCTGATGATTCTCGTTTTTGTGTATGATGCATCGTACGTGGTCCAGTCGTGAGACCTCTTTCTACTATCCCATCTTCAATACGTGCCAAATGAGATAAAGAAGTGTTCGAATATTGAGTATCTAAATAGTGTCGGATGCAACATTAAATAGCTTATATTCATTTTTTAGGGCTACATCACAGACTGTGCTGTCGCTTACTAAGATTTGAAGGTGACGCGAAAGTTGTGATGGTGACCTATCACCTAAAGTTTCTACATGGAAAAGACTTCGGATTGCTTGAACATCTCACAAATATAGATGGTTTGTCATCTCTCATCTTGAAATGGTGTATGGTGGAATCAAAATTAAGTGGCGTAATTATCTGGTTACTGAAGAAGGGAGGATATAGTTGAGGGTTCACCAACTTCATAACAGTGGATACCTCTGGTTTCAACAACGGAAAACAATCAAAGTGATGGTGAATAGACCTTAGATTTGATTATGGAACAGAGCAGTTGGGGTGGGAGGTTATCGTTTTTTAACAGATAAAATTCCTCAACATTCATTACAAAATATTAGGAAATTTAATACCAATACGAAATATGGAAGTGAATGGATATTTGAGCTATTATGTTTTGATATTACTGAAATCCTTGCGAATAACTCTTAACCAATAAATCTTGATTGTTACTGAAAAATTGACTACATGTTTTCTAAATGAAAATTGTATGTAACTGTATCCCAATTATATTGCCTAATATACCTTCACCAAATACCTGAAGATCCAGCTAATCTCCTCTAATTCCGTTATCAGAAAATCATCATTTTCATATGGTGTGATAACAGACAGTCTAACTATTTAGTGTACCAATAAAGGACAAAATCTAGCTACTAGTGTATTTTAACTAAAGAACACTGATATTATGAATTAATATATAAAACTTTATTGAGCGAAAATTGTGTGCTTCATAATTCGCAGGGTATGTGTCGGTGGTGTAAGAGTTAACCATGTATTTATATGATAAATAGAATTAATGTACCAACTAGAAATTCCTGAAACAATGCAATTTAAGCTAGATAAAACTAGATGAGCACAGACCGACGTGTTGTAACTGGAATTCCTTATAGTGGAGAGATGTACCGGAAAACTTAATTTATCTTTTAACGGAGACGAGACAGCCATTCAATATTCCTCAGTTAATAATTATGATAACTAGAAGTATTTTAGTTATAGTATGAACTAAAAATCCCAGGGATAACGCAATTGAATTAAGAAGTACCACACAAGCACTAACGAATGTACTGTATTTAGAATTCGAAATCCAACATTCAAAAAGTACAAAGAGGTCATTAGTTCATTCAAACACCACATCCGCCACAGCTTAAATTAGAGTCTAAGTGTCTGTAATCAATTGTACGTCTTCTCCTCAAGTTCATGCTGTGTCTGTCCGACAATGTATTGGATAAAGACTCTGTATTATCTAGAATGCACTCATTAGTATTAGAATTAACAACTGAAATCGGAACAGACTCACCTGGTTCCTGAAATTGTATTTGATCAACATGTCGATTGTGTGTACTTAAGTCATTGATATCTAGAAGTCGCACCATAGATTTCCCGACATTCTTCAGAACAATCCCCGTGGATGGTTGAAGATCATTGCCGCGATAATACGTAACTCCTGCAGACTCCAACCATCTCATATTCGACCGAAGAGTTCTTCCTTTTAATAGTTTTGATGGAGTCTCTTTCGTCACCGAATGTCTGGCATTTCTATATTGAAGTAGAAAGGTATCAAGGATGTCTGGGAGCAGTAAACAGATGTTTGCACCCTATACCATTTAACCAGGTAGTGACTGCATCTGCAGCAAAATGAGAGCCGTTATCAGTCACTAACACCATTGGAAGTCCTTCCCAACGAAACACCTTTCTCAATGCTTGAATTGTGAAGTCAGAATTTGGTGAAGTTGTGAAAAAAACTTCAGGCCACTTTGGAAAAGAATCAATAACTACAAGCGCATAGTATTTGTCAAAAAACGGACCACAATAGTCTTCATGAATTCTCTGCCAGGCCTCAGATGATACTGGCTATGGAGTCCACTTCGAATGCCGATTTTTCAGCTTATGACACTTTTCACAATTGTTTGCTGTTCGAAAAATATCTGCATTTATCTCTGGCCACCAACATGTGAGCCTCGCCAATGACTTCATTTTTTCAACACCCAAATGTCCACTATGAAGATCTTCTAGGACAGATTTATGCAATGAAGGAGGAATAACAACACGATCATTTAAACACAAAATACCATCAGGAGTAGTAGATAGCTCATCCCGCTTTGAAAAATAGATAGGAAATCTACGTTTCAAATTAGCATTCCAACCTTTCCGTATAGCATTAATTATACATCCAAAGTATTTACGAGTTTCTCTAATGAGATCTGGACGTTTCACTGGTAAAGGTTGCACTAACAAACAGTCTGAAGTATTTACAGGTTTATCTTGTAATGACTGTCGAGAAATGTAGTCAACATGTTGAATTTGTTTGCACTCCTGTGCTGAACCGTATGGTCATAGGCACTCAAAGCAATACTCCATCGTTGAACTATAGCAGCTGAGGAACGTGCTAAGGATTTTTCAGGATGATAAATAAACTTTAAAGCCTCATGATCAGTAACAATAGTGAATTTCTTTCCGAATAAATATTTATGGAGTCTTTTAACAGCCCAATACACAGCTAATGCTTCTCGCTGAGTCTGTGAATAACCTTGTTCAGTAACAGTAAGTTTGCGGGAAACACAAATAACTGGTCTACCCTCCTGTTCCAAAACTGCGCCAATACCCACAGGTGATGCATCAGTGATAAGTACAGACTGTATACTAGGGGAGTAAGTTCGAAGAACAGTATCACTTTGAAGAAACTTTAGTAGACTACGTAAGCATGACTCTTATTCCTCACCCCATTTAAATGAATTGGATGTCAAAATATTAAATAAACAATTTGCACGACAAGAAAAATTAGGAATAAAACGGAAATAGTATTGAAGAGCACCCACTAGTGAACGTAGTTCCGTAAGACTTTTTGGAGACGGTGCATTTGTCAGTGGAGCTAGTCGTTTCATATCTGGTCTAAAACCATTACCATCAACTAGGTATCCAAGACCTTCGAAATTAGATACACAAAATGAACACTTATTTGGATTCACTATAATATTCTTCTCAATTAAACGACGCAATAAAGCAATAATTCTCTGGTTATGAACTACCTTATCAGAACCATGGACAATGAGATCATCTTGATAAACTTCAACGCCCTCAAGATCACTAACTACATTATTCATGACTTCCTGAAATACAGCTGGAGAACAACTTAGACCAAATGGAAGGAAATTGTATTTGAACAGACCAAAAGGAGTATTAATTGTCGTCAAAAGAGATAATAATAATAATAATAATTTATTCTCAAATAACATTTTGTTACATGAGGCATGCCAGTTTACAGGCAAGATCAAATTGTTACAAATGATACAATTTCCAACTGAAGTAAATTAATCAGCTGGGTCTATAATTTATAAGATATGAATGTAGAATGGTTTTAGTCAGTATCACAGTTGGCGCGCTTCATGAGAGTTGCGTTGCGACGTGCAACTGAAGATTGATCTAAAGGGATTTGAAGATAAGCACCTTTTAGGTCAACTTTCGAGAACACTTTAGAACCATGAAGTCGATTTAGAATATCTTCAGCCTCTACCGTCGTGCACGTTTGCTTCAACAAACGGGAATTCAGTGTTAATCTATGGTCACCACATATTCTAGGGGTTTTGCCATCCGACTTCAGTGGCGCAACAATGGACTCTATACTGCCTGTGTCAACAATAAAGTCATGACATGAACCAAGCGATGTATATAATCGCTTTTGAATATGGGCATTACCTTTCGCCATGGTAGACAAAGATAAATGATCATTAGGAACAGCTGAATTATTGGGATCTAAATTACAAGATTTAGTACTACTTGAGGCAAAATGAATAGTAGCTTTGCATACTGATTAAATGTGTCCTATCTTACCACATCTAAAACGTTTAGCATTACGAAATGAATATGAATTACGAGAATGAATTTTTCCACATGATAAACATTTGCCAAACTTGGTCTCACCTTTGTGATTTCCTTTGCAATTTCTTGTTGAGATATCTTTCATATTTACACGAGAATAAAAACTACTGTTAAACGAACGCAATTTTGATTGACCCTGAGATTGTATTCCACTGTAGCGTGGTGTCGAGTTGAGCTTGACTATGAACACCACTACAAGACTACGTGCCAATTAACCAATAAGATCCCCGTAGGCCAAAAATCAGAAGACAGATGATGGCTGTAGTCGAGATGTATTTGTTGGCGATCTCGTGGTATCGAAAGAATACCGAGATCATGCCAAAGGAGTACAAGTGTGGTTACTGAGCGTAACCGGATTCGCACAAGTTCAAAGTCAACGGGAGAGTAAGTATAATGGCTGTCATTAGCACAGTTAAACAAACGAGCACAATAAAACAATCACTGGTACAATTGGTTATAATAATAATTGTTTTCATCGAACCAATCGCGTTCTGTTGACAAAAGTAGGTCACTACAGGAGCCCCCCGCTAGAAAGGGTTTACACTTTCGATAGTTGGCGGTTTGATTCGTAGGACTGATCCGCAGAAGTGCGGTTGTAGGACGGAGGAAATTGGCGGAACAGGAAGTGATCGTTGATCGTCGAGTTGTCAACGAAGGTCTTTTGCGCAGAACGGTAACAGAAGTGTGCTGTATTTGTTGGTCGAATTAGCATACCACACCAGAGTGGTTTGTATCCAGGATCTGATGATTGCGTTCGTAGGGATGTGAACCAGAAAAGCTGCAGACCTAGGACGAAACCACGTTGAGTTAAGAAACCGCAAGCGACCATAACGACCAAGCGTATGCCAGGCGAATTCGAGACCAGATAATCGACTGAGTGCGTTGACTAGAGCGTGGGTGGCCAAACCAGCTTTTGCCAAAGTTGACTGAAGTCGACGTTATCAAATGGACGATGGTCGGAGGCGTGGGCTCAGGATACAAAAAAAATCAAAAAAAAAGAAAAGTGTAGCATGCGTGTAGTATAGGAATAATCCTACACCGTATCCGTTATTGACTGTGCAGTTAGTCGCGAAAGCGTACGAGTAATCGTACTCGGCGACCGGAACGCGAGACGGTAGTCTCGTTCGTACTTCGTGAGCCTGCGATCTCATCCGAGGTCATGGGCGGCGTGGTCTGCTGATCTGGACGTGAGACGGAAGTCTCGTCCGTAGATGGTGCAGATGACGCGTGCTGTTGACCGGGACGTGAGAACGAGGTCTCTGATGTATCTAGCGTGGGATCCGAGGTAGACGTAGAGATCCCGCTAGAATGTTTGGTAGGTCTAGCATTGAGTCTCAAGTTACCGGGTAGGGCCCTGTCATCGACGTGTGCTGGTTTGAGACGATCAATGCTGACGATCTCGACGCGGCCGTGTCGATCAACCTTGAAGGTCTTTTCGTGACGAGAGATCACGTGAAAAGGGCCTTCGTAAGGCTGTTGCAAAGGTTTGCATACCGAATCTACCCGTATGAAAACATGTGAACAGGTAGATAACTCTCGAGGGAGAGCGACCTGTCGGTGTTGTATTCGAGTTGACACCGGAGACAGCGTTCGCATAAATGCAGACGGTCGATGGACGTAGTCTGATTTACCGAAATCATTACTGCTCCGTGGTGTGAAGAATTCCCCAGGCAGACGCAATGTCGTGCCATATACAAGTTCAGCGGCGGAACATTGGATATCTGCCTTCAAACTCGTTCTGATGCCTAAGAGAACGAGCGGTAAGGTTTCGTACCAATTGTCGTTTTCGTGTGCTCGGAGAGCACTTTTAAGTTGGCGATGAAACCGTTCGACTAAACCATTCGATGCTGGATGGTAGGCGGTAGTGCGTATGCGTTCCGTACCAAGCAGCCGGGTCAGTGAGGAGAATAATGCGGACTCAAATTGTTGTCCTCGGTCAGTCGTGACAGTCGAGGGACAACCGTACAATGCTATCCATCGTTCTACGAAGCGGTGAGCAACTGTCTCCACCGTGATAGACGTGATGGGAATAGCTTCGGGCCATCTTGTAAAACGGTCGATGAACGTGAGTATGTGATCATACCCATGCGATGGTGGCAATGGTCCTACAATGTCTATATGAACGTGATCAAAGCGAGCATCAGGTGTAGCGAACGTGCCAATGGGAGCAGCTACGTGCCTGTGCACTTTTGATCGTTGACACTGTAGGCATTGCTTTACCCACATACGAACATCTTTATTCAGACGTATCGTGCAGCGATGAGACGTAATGTGGCTGCGATACCTGGACGAGACAATCCATGAAGGGCATCGAAGACGAGACGGCGATAAGCAGAGGGTACGATGGGTCGAGGAAGACCGGTAGAAATATCACATAGGATAGTACCTGAGCTAGTAGCTAGGGGTACTTTCTGGCACTGAAGGGACGAAGATTGTGGTGCTTCTGTACAGACAGGATCGTTTGCTTGTGCGGCGGCCATAGCAGGAAATCGAGCACCGGTAAAGTAACTGCATTCGTCTGGATACGTGAAAGAGCATCGGCAACATAGTTCGACTCGCCTTTAATGTGACGAAGGTCTGTCGTGAACTGGGAGATATAGTCCAAATGTCTGCACTCTGGTGGTGAGTAGCGGTCAGACTTGGTATGCAGGGCATACGTTAAGAACTATGGTCGGTGAATAAAATGAATTGACGTCCTTCTACTGCGTGCCGGAAATGTTTGATGGCGCAGTAGGCTGCAAGCAGCTCGCGACCAAAAGCGCTATATCTCGTCTCCGTGGGAGTAAGGCGTCGTGAGAAGAATTCAAGCGGTTGCCAACTACCGGAGATATTCTGTTGCATAACGGCTCCTATAGCGAAATCTGATGCATCAACCGCTATACTAAGCGTGGCTGATGGGTCAGGATGAGCGAGGAGTGTAACTTCGGCGAGAGCCGTTTTGATCTCTGAGAATGCAGTACGTGCGGTATCGTGCAGTTCTAATTTGCGTGGATTACGGCGTAGTAAATCGGTTAATGGTCGTAACCGTTCTGCCGCGTGAGGGATGAAACGTCGGTAGAAGTTAACTAAACCGAGAAAAGCCTTCAGTTCCTTGATTGAGGACGGCACGTTGTACTCCTTGATTGCTCGAATTTTGTCCTCGCAAGGCAGAATACCCTCTTGTCTGATGATGTGACCCAGAAATATTATTTCCGATTTACCCAATTCACATTTTTCTGGGTTGACTGCTATTCCATTATCCGAAAGACATTGGAATAATAGCGTAAGGTGTTGATAATGTTCATCTACGTTTGATGATGCGATCAGCAGGTCATCAATATAGACGTGAACAAAATCCAAGTCTCGTACTATGCTATCGATAAACCTTTGGAAAGTTTGAGCAGCATTCCGTAATCCAAATGGCATTCGTAGGAACTCAAACAGACCGAAAGGAGTCGTGATAGCAGTGTTTTCGATGTCTTCAAGAGCGACTGTGATCTGATGAAATGCTCGTACCAGATCGATTTTAGAAAAGATAGCCGTGCCCTTGAGCGGTGCCGTGATGTCGTGTATGTGGGGGATGGGGTAGCTATCAAAACGCGTAACTACGTTTAATGCTCGGTAGTCGCCGCATGGTCTCCAACTAACCCCATCCCTTTTGCGCACCATGTGTAGAGGAGAGGCCCAAGGACTTTGAGAAGGACGAATAATACCAGCAGATAGTAAATTGTCAAACTCACGTTTAGCGAAGGCTAATTTGTCCGGTGCCAGTCGGCGTGGTCTTGCCCTGACTGGTGGTCCGCGGGTGACTATGTGGTGTACCACACGATTGGTCACCGATGAAATCTCCTCGAGTGGTTTAGTTATTCTGGGGAATTTCTCGAATAAAGCGTGGAATTTATCGTCACGCGAATAAAAAGTGCCGAGGATTCGGTACGCGTACATCGGAGTCTATTATATTAATACTATCCTTATCGTTATCTGTCATGTCAAATATATATTAAAAATTAATATGAAAATATATGACAGACGTGGATAGATAAAACAATAGACTCACCGAATTGCCTTCTTTGAAAGATTTTACCGAGGTTGAGGCGTGTTCCGATATTTGGCTCACCAAATGTAGCGTGGTGTCGAGTTGAGCTTGACTATGAACACCACTACAAGACTACGTGCCAATTAACCAATAAGATCCCCGTAGGCCAAAAATCAGAAGACAGATGATGGCTGTAGTCGAGATGTATTTGTTGGCGATCTCGTGGTATCGAAAGAATACCGAGATCATGCCAAAGGAGTACAAGTGTGGTTACTGAGCGTAACCGGATTCGCACAAGTTCAAAGTCAACGGGAGAGTAAGTATAATGGCTGTCATTAGCACAGTTAAACAAACGAGCACAATAAAACAATCACTGGTACAATTGGTTATAATAATAATTGTTTTCATCGAACCAATCGCGTTCTGTTGACAAAAGTAGGTCACTACAGGAGCCCCCCGCTAGAAAGGGTTTACACTTTCGATAGTTGGCGGTTTGATTCGTAGGACTGATCCGCAGAAGTGCGGTTGTAGGACGGAGGAAATTGGCGGAACAGGAAGTGATCGTTGATCGTCGAGTTGTCAACGAAGGTCTTTTGCGCAGAACGGTAACAGAAGTGTGCTGTATTTGTTGGTCGAATTAGCATACCACACCAGAGTGGTTTGTATCCAGGATCTGATGATTGCGTTCGTAGGGATGTGAACCAGAAAAGCTGCAGACCTAGGACGAAACCACGTTGAGTTAAGAAACCGCAAGCGACCATAACGACCAAGCGTATGCCAGGCGAATTCGAGACCAGATAATCGACTGAGTGCGTTGACTAGAGCGTGGGTGGCCAAACCAGCTTTTGCCAAAGTTGACTGAAGTCGACGTTATCAAATGGACGATGGTCGGAGGCGTGGGCTCAGGATACAAAAAAAATCAAAAAAAAAGAAAAGTGTAGCATGCGTGTAGTATAGGAATAATCCTACACCGTATCCGTTATTGACTGTGCAGTTAGTCGCGAAAGCGTACGAGTAATCGTACTCGGCGACCGGAACGCGAGACGGTGGTCTCGTTCGTACTTCGTGAGCCTGCGATCTCATCCGAGGTCATGGGCGGCGTGGTCTGCTGATCTGGACGTGAGACGGAAGTCTCGTCCGTAGATGGTGCAGATGACGCGTGCTGTTGACCGGGACGTGAGAACGAGGTCTCTGATGTATCTAGCGTGGGATCCGAGGTAGACGTAGAGATCCCGCTAGAATGTTTGGTAGGTCTAGCATTGAGTCTCAAGTTACCGGGTAGGGCCCTGTCATCGACGTGTGCTGGTTTGAGACGATCAATGCTGACGATCTCGACGCGGCCGTGTCGATCAACCTTGAAGGTCTTTTCGTGACGAGAGATCACGTGAAAAGGGCCTTCGTAAGGCTGTTGCAAAGGTTTGCATACCGAATCTACCCGTATGAAAACATGTGAACAGGTAGATAACTCTCGAGGGAGAGCGACCTGTCGGTGTTGTATTCGAGTTGACACCGGAGACAGCGTTCGCATAAATGCAGACGGTCGATGGACGTAGTCTGATTTACCGAAATCATTACTGCTCCGTGGTGTGAAGAATTCCCCAGGCAGACGCAATGTCGTGCCATATACAAGTTCAGCGGCGGAACATTGGATATCTGCCTTCAAACTCGTTCTGATGCCTAAGAGAACGAGCGGTAAGGTTTCGTACCAATTGTCGTTTTCGTGTGCTCGGAGAGCACTTTTAAGTTGGCGATGAAACCGTTCGACTAAACCATTCGATGCTGGATGGTAGGCGGTAGTGCGTATGCGTTCCGTACCAAGCAGCCGGGTCAGTGAGGAGAATAATGCGGACTCAAATTGTTGTCCTCGGTCAGTCGTGACAGTCGAGGGACAACCGTACAATGCTATCCATCGTTCTACGAAGCGGTGAGCAACTGTCTCCACCGTGATAGACGTGATGGGAATAGCTTCGGGCCATCTTGTAAAACGGTCGATGAACGTGAGTATGTGATCATACCCATGCGATGGTGGCAATGGTCCTACAATGTCTATATGAACGTGATCAAAGCGAGCATCAGGTGTAGCGAACGTGCCAATGGGAGCAGCTACGTGCCTGTGCACTTTTGATCGTTGACACTGTAGGCATTGCTTTACCCACATACGAACATCTTTATTCAGACGTATCGTGCAGCGATGAGACGTAATGTGGCTGCGATACCTGGACGAGACAATCCATGAAGGGCATCGAAGACGAGACGGCGATAAGCAGAGGGTACGATGGGTCGAGGAAGACCGGTAGAAATATCACATAGGATAGTACCTGAGCTAGTAGCTAGGGGTACTTTCTGGCACTGAAGGGACGAAGATTGTGGTGCTTCTGTACAGACAGGATCGTTTGCTTGTGCGGCGGCCATAGCAGGAAATCGAGCACCGGTAAAGTAACTGCATTCGTCTGGATACGTGAAAGAGCATCGGCAACATAGTTCGACTCGCCTTTAATGTGACGAAGGTCTGTCGTGAACTGGGAGATATAGTCCAAATGTCTGCACTCTGGTGGTGAGTAGCGGTCAGACTTGGTATGCAGGGCATACGTTAAGAACTATGGTCGGTGAATAAAATGAATTGACGTCCTTCTACTGCGTGCCGGAAATGTTTGATGGCGCAGTAGGCTGCAAGCAGCTCGCGACCAAAAGCGCTATATCTCGTCTCCGTGGGAGTAAGGCGTCGTGAGAAGAATTCAAGCGGTTGCCAACTACCGGAGATATTCTGTTGCATAACGGCTCCTATAGCGAAATCTGATGCATCAACCGCTATACTAAGCGTGGCTGATGGGTCAGGATGAGCGAGGAGTGTAACTTCGGCGAGAGCCGTTTTGATCTCTGAGAATGCAGTACGTGCGGTATCGTGCAGTTCTAATTTGCGTGGATTACCGCGTAGTAAATCGGTTAATGGTCGTAACCGTTCTGCCGCGTGAGGGATGAAACGTCGGTAGAAGTTAACTAAACCGAGAAAAGCCTTCAGTTCCTTGATTGAGGACGGCACGTTGTACTCCTTGATTGCTCGAATTTTGTCCTCGCAAGGCAGAATACCCTCTTGTCTGATGATGTGACCCAGAAATATTATTTCCGATTTACCCAATTCACATTTTTCTGGGTTGACTGCTATTCCATTATCCGAAAGACATTGGAATAATAGCGTAAGGTGTTGATAATGTTCATCTACGTTTGATGATGCGATCAGCAGGTCATCAATATAGACGTGAACAAAATCCAAGTCTCGTACTATGCTATCGATAAACCTTTGAAAAGTTTGAGCAGCATTCCGTAATCCAAATGGCATTCGTAGGAACTCAAACAGACCGAAAGGAGTCGTGATAGCAGTGTTTTCGATGTCTTCAAGAGCGACTGTGATCTGATGAAATGCTCGTACCAGATCGATTTTAGAAAAGATAGCCGTGCCCTTGAGCGGTGCCGTGATGTCGTGTATGTGGGGGATGGGGTAGCTATCAAAACGCGTAACTACGTTTAATGCTCGGTAGTCGCCGCATGGTCTCCAACTAACCCCATCCCTTTTGCGCACCATGTGTAGAGGAGAGGCCCAAGGACTTTGAGAAGGACGAATAATACCAGCAGATAGTAAATTGTCAAACTCACGTTTAGCGAAGGCTAATTTGTCCGGTGCCAGTCGGCGTGGTCTTGCCCTGACTGGTGGTCCGCGGGTGACTATGTGGTGTACCACACGATTGGTCACCGATGAAATCTCCTCGAGTGGTTTAGTTATTCTGGGGAATTTCTCGAATAAAGCGTGGAATTTATCGTCACGCGAATAAAAAGTGCCGAGGATTCGGTACGCGTACATCGGAGTCTATTATATTAATACTATCCTTATCGTTATCTGTCATGTCAAATATATATTAAAAATTAATATGAAAATATATGACAGACGTGGATAGATAAAACAATAGACTCACCGAATTGCCTTCTTTGAAAGATTTTACCGAGGTTGAGGCGTGTTCCGATATTTGGCTCACCAAATGTAGCGTGGTGTCGAGTTGAGCTTGACTATGAACACCACTACAAGACTACGTGCCAATTAACCAATAAGATCCCCGTAGGCCAAAAATCAGAAGACAGATGATGGCTGTAGTCGAGATGTATTTGTTGGCGATCTCGTGGTATCGAAAGAATACCGAGATCATGCCAAAGGAGTACAAGTGTGGTTACTGAGCGTAACCGGATTCGCACAAGTTCAAAGTCAAAGGGAGAGTAAGTATAATGGCTGTCATTAGCACAGTTAAACAAACGAGCACAATAAAACAATCACTGGTACAATTGGTTATAATAATAATTGTTTTCATCGAACCAATCGCGTTCTGTTGACAAAAGTAGGTCACTACACCATCATGACGACTAAGCAAAGTATTAGAAATATTCATCGACTGGATATCAAGTTCATTCACTGCCTCGTAATTAATACACGCAGTTTTAGCATCTTGAAAGGAACAGCTCTCTTTCCAAACCCGGCAAGTTAATTCCTGCAATTAATCGATCTCTTAGTTGCACATGAAGTTGATTACCAAAATTACATTTGGCAGCTTGTTTCTGCAATTCAAGAATGAATTCCTTAACCTTTTGGTCATTTCGACGAGTCATCTTATGAAATTTTGCCCTTTCACGGCATTTAAAACTAATGCACTTTACATGATTTAATAATAAATCCTTAATAGTTGCATAAGGAAGTTAGATAGGTTTTTCTGGATATGCCAAAGTTTTCAATAAGCTGTATGCTACTTTTCCGATGAATGTCAGGAAATGTGCCACAATTTTATCACCTTCAACATTCTTCTTGGTCATGCTTCAAATTTCAAACCTTTCCAAATAATCCTCAAAAGCTTCAGAAGTTGAATGAATATCTAACTGTTCCATCGCAGGCTCCATCGCGACGCGAATATGATAATTAGAAGTATTTGAGTTATAGTATGAACTAAGAATCCCAGGGATAACGCAATTGAATTAAGAAGTACCACACAAGCACTAACGAATGTACTGTATTTAGAATTCAACAAGTACAAAAGAGTCATTGGTTCATTCAAACACCACATAATGCTTCTTCAATGGTTGTCAGTACGTGTTAGAAAATATTTTCGAACAGCTCGAACTTTCTCGCGAAAGTTTGAAGATGGTGTTTGTATTTTTTGCCTAGCGATACTTAATTTACAGAAAAATGTTAAATTACTGTGTAGTGAACACGAACACTAGTGGGAACAATCGAGTGTATACTACGTGAAATTACAGAGCATCTCAATATAATCTGATAACCATATAGTAAATAGTTAATTTGCAAAATATTAATCCATCGTCTCAAACTTTACTGTTCCTTTTGCATATATCAGTCCATTGTCTCAGATTTTCTTGTTCATGCATTTTCATAACAATTGCGTTCCGTTTCCGATCTTTCCTTATCGATCTTTTGCTGAAATACATTCTATGCCTGACCACCGTTATATACTACTTATGTGGATATAAGTTACTCACGTCATGGCTGGAATACCTTAAAAAATATGCTAAAGAACCTATTTCACCATGTAATATCTAAAACGTCCTCATAATATTGTAACAAACACACGTTTCATCATAAATATTGAAAGTGTTTTGGTAAACGCAAATTTAACATTCCATTATTTCAACAATAGTGAATTATTTTGTCTAGTATACATCATCAGAACTAAGAGACTTAAATTTTTATCAAGTGATAAATTGTCAAAGCTGGAACATGTCTATCATCCTATGAGAATTAAAAGTACAATTTGGGAATTCTCGAAACAGTGATGTTTACAGAAAGTATGGCTAGATGAAAGCAAATGAACGTACTGTATTTGGAATTCATATTAAGCGAGGAAATCAAGTTCAAAGGAATCATTAGCTTGTACAAATACCACACAATAGTTTCGAGATGAAATCCTCGGAGCATTGAATTTAATGTTATTGTTGATATCACAAACAATGTTGTAACTTAGTTCAAGTCTTTTCTATTTTAAATGCTTTAACAAACGTGATAATGAACTGCCTCTAACATACCACTATTGAACTTTGCTTCACATAATGTAACATAATATCTTTTTAATGAAGTATAAAGTTAATTATTCTAGCCTTGTATCCTAGCCAAAATAAATATTTGATAGTAATAATTAATGTTTGGAAAAATGTAATGTCACGGTGTTTTGTTTGCCATTAAATTTATTTTGCTCATAGACATTGTCACAGAATTTTCATAAACTGTTTGTAGATATAATTTTAGGTTATTAGTAAGAGTTTTATTAGATATCCTCTGTATTTCTATTTCAGGTGAGTTGTATAAGGAGATACCAATGGTGAATCCATTTGTGTCAGCTAAAAATAACACTTTTTACTATTAATCCAACACAGTTTTTCGAATAATCAAAATTTTATATTGTTATTAGGGTATTCTGGTCTAAAGTTTCTTACGCATATTATATCTGGTTTGTTAATTGGCACTTAAGTTTGTAGCAGTACTTTGGCATTCTATAAATCTGAATAACCAAATAGTTAAATTCACTTGGACTGAGTATCGTAAGCTTCCCTAAATGTTACTTCCCTCCCATTGATCGTTTATTTTGTTCTTGGTCTATAGACAGTAAAGAAATCATAACAGAATTAACCATATAACGAAGATCAAGAATGTAAGAAAAAAAGGCTAAGATCACAATAGAATTTCAACCACATCTTATACAATTACCTCGATAAACAGTAGTGCTTCTAAAAAATGGGCTGAAGGAGTAACTTAACAGGGTTAATATAAATTTTGTTTCTTATTATTAAGAGCTATTGTCTCTATTATTTCGTCTCGTAATATTTAGATGACAGTTATTTCATTTTAGATATAAAATGATGCCATGACTCACATTTTTCCTAAAATGTGATACATATACACAAAATGGAACACTAATTATCTGAAATATCTTGTCTACAATCTGCTAGCCACTATCCATTTTTGCTTATAAAGCTTGTGAATCAAAGCAATATCGAGGCAACACGTACAGTATGCACATATGCCAATAGCAGACTGACCAATTGAAGTTTTAAATCTTAATGGGAAGATTCGAGTAAACAATACCGAGTGAATATCATGGTTTGTTATAATTAAAAAATAAATTGTTTTTAACTCTGGAATTCTGTCCCAATCACTTAAGAAATGAAGCATCCAAACAAATGACGATATGTAAACATCAGAATGAACACAAGTTGTTACGTTGATCAATGTTAACGTAAATCATTTGAAACAATTAATTCTAATATATTCTTTGTATGGTGATATGTAATGTGATAAGTACTTGATAACAGTACCTGGATTAGATGACATATGTTTATTTTTCTTATTCTACTAATTTGAAATGAGTGAATTAGATTAATCTTAAGGTTTATTATTTTCGTTTAATTTCCTATCGAACAACTTGACTTGATAATTTATTATATTTGTTGTTGTTAGTAAAAGAACTTTTTGTATAGTCTTCTTTTTAAGTTATCCTATTAGATAGATATACTTGTATTCTAATTTTGATGTTGATGTTCATTGAACAAGTTAACAACCATTTGAACTCAGTAGGCCAGTGAATAACGCGTTGGGTGTTTCAGGCAAACGGTACTAGGTACAAATCAATAGTTGAATGTATTCACACCTAGGTAATGAGCTGTGAATAGGATGGAACTTACATCATGGATTTCACTGATAGCTAAAATCCTTTGATTACTCGTAATGTGTAATAAACTATTTTAAAGAATGTTTCAGCTAAATATATCGGTGAGAAAAAAGCTAAAGCGATATCGTGTATTCTATTATAAGAATGTTACTATTCAAAGAATATTAATGATTATCTACTTGTCGTATACACGTTTTGTTTTTGGTTGATTTAAAATATGTAGACATATTTATATTAATAAATTTTTGCCATTTCAAGTCAACGTGTGTAGATTTAGTTATTTACTAGTTACTAATTATAGGTATTTTGTCTTAAAAACTGACATTAAATAGAACAATATAATGACATACATTTCTGTCTCTGAGAATGTCACAAAGAATCTGCAATGCAAATGTTAACCTAGTCTATAAAAATCCAAACGTACAGTTTGTTGATGATGGCCCTGTTACTGACATTTTTAATATTTGCAAATAAAATCACGAGCCTTTCTAAGCAAGACCTCTATTGGAAACTTGAAAGCAATGAACAGTCGTTTTGTTATAGTATCGGACTACTCGGTGGTGCGCATTCACGATCCAAAACGTGCAACTCGAACCTAGAAAACTTGGTTTCGGACGCGAACGCTTAACATCTGAAGCACTGAGCCTGCATCCAACAGTGTAAATGTCTAACTTCAATCAATTCATGATCTTGCACAATCCTTCATCCATTGGTTGTGGTGGATAACTGTCTCACATCCGATATGGATTGAACTTGATTGTTCACAGTTTCTCATTAGCGCTCTTGTAGTTACACCTTGAAGCTAGTCACTAATGAGCACATAATTATTATCAATATGGGGATTTATGGAAATTATTGTACATTTTTAGTGATTTAGAATTTAAACGCTCGCGCTCGAGATCGATGGTCCTCAGTTCGAGTTCTGAGTGTGGAATCGTAAATGAGCACTACCGAGGAGTCCCAAATCAAAATGAAACTGTTCTTCGGTTATTCCATGTATTCTTTGGTGGTCTAGTATGAATGAACTTGTGAATTAAGATTAGGTTTAGGCAGTGGCTATTGGTTTACACTCATACATCAATTAAAAAAGCATTCAATCAGTAATTTGAGAGTTCACACTTAACCCTGGCAGATATTACGTAATTAAAGTTTGTGAAAAATATTTCAAAATGCACAATACCTGGAAATTTTTATGATTTCCTTTCTGTTAAATTTAGCATTCATTGTGTTCAAACTCTTTTGAAAAGAACATTTACATTTAGTTAGCCGTTTTGTTTAATGACAAATTCAATCGTCAATGTGTTGATGGAATATTCAGACATTTGCTTTTTGCAAGGATTCAAACAATGGAATTAAGTGATTAGTATCTGAGAAATCAACAAGTATTTTCAGCTTTAGTCTAAATATTTACCGAAATACGAATCTCTATGTATCAGTAAACTGAGAGAATAATAGTATTTATATAACTGACAAAAAAGCAATCGATTGAAGGGAAATTATTATTCTAATTATATCAGGCGTGAAGTTCATCATATGATAACTATCGAAAATTAAAGCTGAATATCTGGTCAAATAACCTAATATTCAATTTTCACTTTACGTAGTTAGTATAATCTCACCATGTGAATCGGGGCAATGGTTTTTTAATTATGTTTAAATAATCACTTGAGTGTGAAAGTGATTCCGTTGACATAGAACAATAGCGTTTACAGTTTCAACACTATGATGGAACATAATTCGATGATTAGGCTGAACATTCCACTTTCAGTGAGCACTAATGAAATTACTGCAACCACTTACTTAGCAATATGAAGGTTTGACTGTTGTGAAAGATATTGTTAGGTTCTGTACAATTGGTATAATAGAATAAAATCAAATCAACATTGTAGGTTAAGTCACAAATCAAGTAATTATAATCAGAGAAAAACTGAAAGGTACTTTTATTCATTGGTTGATTGAAGGAAATATACACGAAACCATGGACTAAGGTTTCGTTCAAGTTGAAATGTCAGTGAATAGTCTTCCGAACCTTGAAGGAAATAATGTTTAATGAGGAATTCAGACGCTCTCTACCTTATATTGCTGTCAAAGTCGCTAGCACCAAGCTATTTGGGTTGCAGATGATTCACTGTGGTGCTCAGTGGGTAAACTGTTTCATAACCTAATGGTAATTGCCTTCTTAGTACCTAGACAATAGAGACAATCAAATTCTATCAACCACGTTGCAATGTAACCACTAGTAGAAGTGACCACTATCAGCTAAGCCAAAATGTTATTCTAAGACTACTTACTACTCATAGTAACAAACTAATATTAAACAGAGTGCATTCCAATCATGAATCATTTACGTCAACAGACAAATTGCAAACTGGCTGGTGGAATTAAGTATTCCCCGAGAATCAAACAGTAAGAATTTGATTAATCGTAAGTGATTACTTTGCTTAGCTCTGATCGTTGTCGCTATTCCTGACCGTTGTTGCTACCTTGACGTGGTGGTCGGGCTTGCCTATCTTAATGACCCAACCGAGCTATATTGGCTGGAACATATGTTCCTGTAGGTTCTACCATTCCAGGCAGGTCGATTGGAAAACGGTAAGACTAAAAGCAACAAAGCCAAGGTCCGAAGGCGAAGTCGTACCGCTGACTGTACACAGGTGTGAAAGTAGTAAGGTGTTTCCTTCAGAAAACCAGCATAACAGCAATGTTGCCTTCCACAAGGAGGGGTGAGGTTAGAAAAGGTCGACCCTAAAAATGCACACCTCGCCTTATCTCATGGATATCCGTCTCCGGCGGTAAGGTCTCAACAAGTACAGAGTTAACACAAAACCTACTCATGAAAAGGTCGTGTGTGACCGACCCAAGGCAGCTGTCTTTTGGGCACTGCGGTCACGCTCTCATGTCACTATGACCACCTCTAATCCAATTTCCTTTTCAGGTACCTCCAGCAGAACCCTTCCACGGTGTGGGCAACCGGGAAGTGATAACCGTCCTCATACCTCTAACAGCACTCAAGACCACTGTATTCATAATCAACCTCCCTCTTCAATTCCCATTATTCCTCCTACTATTCCTCCTACATCGACTTTCAAACCTAAACTTCCTCTTTTGGTTTTCTACTCAAGTGTCACCACAGCCAACGATTCTAGTGCGCAAAACACTGTCCCAGGTCTACTAAAACCTTGCTCCAAACTACAAATTGGAGCCTTCAACGTTCGCACACTATGCCAAATCGGTCAGCAGGCTTCCTTGGCTAAAACCCTAGAATCTCGTACGATTGATGTATGCTGTGTCTCCTAAACACGCATACAGGATCCTAGTGTGGTCATTCACTTGACCTCACCTCGGCAAAACGGAGAGCCGACAAGATACACCCTCCGTAAATCTGGCGACCTGATGGCTAGTTCTGGTGGACTGGCAGGTGTAAGCATAGCACTAAGCATGAGGGCGGAACAAGTGCTATTAGAATGCATCCCCGTTAATAGTCGTCTATGCGCTGTTTGGCTAAACGGCTCGGTATAAACGGTTATACATAATATGACATTTCAGTATGGAATCAAACATTAATAAAACATTACAAATATAGGATTCATATTACTAGTCAAGGTAACCTTTTCATTCTACCATGAAATCATCAATTATATACTTTGAATGTAAGTTTGAATCAACATTTAAAACTGATTTGGCTACAGTAAATCGCTAAAATAATCACATCTTTGATGATGTACCTTGATTTGGTGTAATATGTCATGCAGCAAATTATTTAATTAATAAATGAAACTTAATCCGCTAGGCTTGAATTTATATATATACACTAGTACAGATACGTATCAATGATTTTTCTTTGTATTTACATCATAAGGTATATTAGGTGAATATATAACTAATGATAATGAGATTATAAGACTTGTAAGCAAATCAGTATTATAAAATGATATCAACTTGAAAACCGAATTCATAACTAGTTGGGTATTCTTATTTCTTCTGCTTTCGTTACACCAAATCATTCCAAAAAATATATCGCTTTCATCTTAATGCAATGATATCAAATATTTTACGTTTTAAAAACTAACATTTATGAATGTCTACAAGTTTTGAAATGTAGCTTGATACTTTATATTTTAATTCAAACTATTTTTTAAGAGTTTTGCTGATAATTGATAAATAGTTTTGACAAGACTGATAGGTCCTGGGTTCGAATCTCACAAGGCAGGATCGTAGATGCGCACTGCTGAGGATTTCCACAATAGGACGAAACGGCCATCCAGTGCTTCTAGGTTTTCCATTGTGGTCTAGCTTCACTTGACTCATGAATTCAATTATTAAATTAATACAATTTTCACAAAACCCATCTCCGATTATGATTCAGTTGTAGTCAAATTAATACTTAAGATCTATTCAGCTTATTTTTATAACATATTTCATAAACATTATGAAATATGATCGACTATAAATGTATTTTTATTTATAATTCTGAAAATTAAACTTTGTTAATTTACTTTTAATTATTCCATGTATTGTAAAATAGAATTAATCACAAACTTTAAACACCCACATTCTACGACCTAGAAACAAAAAACAAACAAAAACTATGCATTTTGTTACACAATAATAATAATAATAATCAAATAATACTACTAAAAAAACATCAGCGTATCACACATGATCTAATTTTATTTTATCTAATAGTAAATCATAATTGATCCATTGAATATACATATACAACTATATAAATATACAAATGAGATATTTTTTAAAGTATTCTCAACAATATAGATATTTCTTATTGAGAATAAAACATATTGAGTATTTTGTGAACAATCAAAATATAAAACATTTTGAAAGATAAATTTTCAAGGAATATTTTAATATTTATACATTATATTATAAAAAAATATGCCATCTAAACAAGAAGTTGATGAATTATTGAAAATGTTTCATGATATAGATAGAAATAAGGACGGTTATATTTCAAGAACAGAATTATTCACGAAGGTTGGTACTAAATCTCTAGATCGACAGAAAGTTCACGTAAGTTAATTGTTATAATATCATATTATTATTTTAAGTATTTAATAATTGTCAGAAGGGGTTTTGTGTATATTTTAGTAATTTCATGAGTTAATTGAAGCTAGATTATCATGGAAAATCCGGAAGCATCGGATGGTCGTTTCGTTCTATTGTGAAATTCTTCAGCAGTGCGCATCTATGATTTAATGATTATCTATAGTTATTATAATTGAGGAAAAAATCAGATTCAATCGGATCACATGCAGATCACTAGTGTCACTGCTTATTATGCTGGAAAGTGAGAGATAATTTTTTTTATTACTATACTGGATAATCTAATAGATAATATGCTTCCTTTGTCATCCAATTAGGCATAAACACAAGGAAAAATTGATTGATTGTTATCTAAGCTATCCAGAGTTAAACATATTCTATCTGGTAATATACGTTTATTGACCATTAACTGAACATTAACCAACCTTATCATTATTTAGTCTTTAGCATTGATCGCATCCTATTCTTTAAGTTTAAATGTAGACACTAGTCTTACTGATTCAGCACTACACACACTATGTTTTAATGTTAGCTGGTTATAAATAGTTGACAGAAAACTCAGGATCTGTATTTCATGCTGGATGTGTGACTGGGAAGTCTAGGTTCGAATGTACTATGGTGTATCAGTTCGCTTAACATTAAGGGCACTCCTTTTTGCCTAGAAATAATTAACGCAAAACATAAGTCCAGTGTTCACTTCTACCTACCTTCAACCAAATAATATTAACATCATGGTAAATGACGAAGTTCAAACAAATTAATAGTTGGTTTTTGGTGTATAATAAGTTTGTTTATTTTATTCAAAGTTAGAGGTATTTCATTTATTTTTAGGCTACTTTGAGTACAGTTAGATTATGGAGCTAATCCACTCATCTCATTGTATGATCCTTATTTTCGCTTAAATAAATATATTAATTCTTTTAAAATAAACAAAAGTTTTTTATCATACACAATTGGTAAAACTTGGTTCAATCCTTATACTCCTTCTGTTACATCTTTATACTGTGGTTTTAGTTAACGTTTTTATAATCTATGCTATAGTAAGAAAGTCATTTATCAAGCGTATTTTTATGTTTGCGAATAAAAGCTATATGAACAATGAAATTACGGTCTTATTCCTTCCATAACTCATGAGAAAACATGCATTTATAAAATAATCCAGAATAATTTAGTGATAGTATCTTTAATTATAAAACGACTTGATGTAAGTGCGGATTTTAATGAGAACAGCAATTTTCTCAATACGACAAAGTGACCATTATAAAAAGTAATTTGCAAAAAAAAGAAGTCCAATATTCTATACCAAATACCTTTCACTAATTAATATCATTTTTCTCCTGATAACATTTAGGCTGAGATTTAGTTCTTATAAAAGCACCGAGATATATTTCACTTCCTACAGTATTACATTTTCTTAAACTGTATATATCTTTTTAAGTGTTCTACTATATGTCACTACAAATAATCGAGTTGGAAGAAAAATCAAATTTTCTCATAATTTATGAGTTTTCATAATTAACATTAGATAAAGAAATGTGTTTAGTAGAAGTAAAATGTTAGAGCTGTTTTAATATGGAATCATAATTTCGTTAATATTGATGCTTCAAAATATTGAAAAACAAATATCTTGTAAGAATAAATAGAAAGCTTTGTTCATTCTCTCATTCTTGACTTAAATACTTGTTTTAGATAATCTAAAATAAACTGATAATTACTTACTTACGCCTGTTCCTCCTCGTAGAGGAGTATAGGCCGCCCACCAGCGTTCTTCATCTAACCCTGTCCTGGGCAATCCCTTTCAGTTGCTACTCATCCTTTTCATAACTGCTTCTTCAGTCTTCCACTCTTCCGCTCCCCTTATGGATTCCAAGTTAGGGCTTGCTTCGTGATGCATTTTGGTAATTTCCACAATGTATGTCCAATCTAATTCTAACATCTTTTCTTAATTTTCTCTTCATCTGGAAGCTTATTTGTCCTCTCCCACAGAAGGCTGTTGCTGATGGTATCCGGACAGCGGATATCGAGTATCTTGTGTGGACAACCATTTATAAATGCTTCTACCTTCTTGGTGATGGTTGTAGTAGTTCCCCACGTTTCAGCTCCGTATAGTGGAACTAACTGTTCTGACGTCCGTATTGAAGATTCTGATTTTGATATAGGTTGAAAGTTGTCTTGAGTTCCATATGTACTTCAACTGTAGGAATGCTACCCTTGATTTACCGATCCTGTCCCTTCGTCTGCATCCGATCCCCCTTGTTTATCGATTATGCTACTCAGACACGTGAATGTTTCCACCTCTTCCAGAGTTTCACCATCAAGTGTGGTCGAGTCGATGTTCTCCGTGTTGTATTTGAGGATCTTGCTTTTTTATTTGTGTATAATGAGGTCTACTGATGCAGAGGCTGCTGCTACACTAGTTGTCTCCATCTGAATTTGTTCGTGTGTACGGGATCGAAGCGCCAGGTTAAATGTGAAGTCCGAGTCGTTTAGTAGCACCCAGACTGTCCATTTTATTCTGTGCTTGTTGTCAGATGTCGAGGTCTTTATAATCCAGTCAACCACCAAAAGGAAAAGAAATTGGGCAGCTTAATCTGACACTATTCTATATCCGGAATGAATATGCAAGCTGTTCTCCTCACACGACTTCCAGTGTATTCTATCGTACAAATTTCTTATGATGTCAACGACATTCTCAAGTACACCACAGTGTCGGAGAATGTTCCATGTGTTTCTCCTATCCACACTCTGAAACGCCTTCCCAAAGTCGAGGGATTTGATGTATGGTGACGAGTTCTACTTGACTGAATGCTCAACGGTGATCCAGAGTGTCACGATTAGGTCTGTGCACGATCGATCCTTACGGAATCCGGCCTGTTGATCTCAAAGTTGGGCGTCTACTGAGTCTTTCATTCGGTTCAGTAACATTGTTGAAAACATTTTCAGCTATTGACAGTAGTGTAATGACTATGTAGCTCTCACATTTGCTCAGAAATCTTTATATTGGTGTCTTGAAGAGGTATCCCCTTCGGTCTATCGGCACTTATTACTTCTCCCAAATCTTCCTGAATAGAACATGGGGCATGTTTGCAGTTACTTCTATATCTGACTTTAGTGATTCGGCTGGTATATTGTCAGGTCCTGCTGCTTTCTCACTCTTGATTTGTATGATGGCCATCCTGATTTCTTCTCTTGTTGATGAAGTAACATGTATAGGAAGGTCTGAGTGTTCCTGTTCGATATCCGGTGGATTCGATGGGGCTGGTCTATTCAAAACTTCTTCAAAGTATTATACTCATATGTTCCTCTGTTCTTGAATCTTGGTGATTGTCTTGTCTTATTTGTCCTTAACCGGTCTCTGGTTAACTGTATTTCCCTTCTAGTTTCTTCGTTGTATCATATAGAAATTTCATATTTTCATCTCTTGCAGCTTATTCCACCGTCGATGACAGTTTTTCCATGTATTTCTGCTCGTTGGCTCTAATTCTCTTCTTCATTTGCTTTATTTCTTCTGTGTACCTAGCTTGTGCCTCGAAGTTGTCCACTCGTGTTCGGTTGTTGTTAATTGCTGTCTTCTTGTTATTCCTTTGTTGAATCTTATCCATAGTTTCCATAGAAATCAATTCATTATGACTATGCTACTTGCGGCCAAGCGAGTCTGACACCTTGAAGTTACTGCTTCTTTGATACACATTCATCCATCCTCCATTGTAGTTTTTTTCTTCTTTGAGTAGATCTTGTGAGGCTTTGAACATGTTGTTGGGAGCTATCTTGAATTCATTAAGTTTGTCATCATTATGATAGAAGGCTGTACTAAATCTTTGTAATCCTGTTTCCACAGTTACCCAGAGCTTCATCAGCTTCAATTTCATCTTGACCACAATCACGTGGTGATGTGAAGCTGTCAGATCCACTCCCGGTTCTTACGTCTGTAATTGTCCTTCTGAACTTTTCAGTGGTGCAAATATGATCTATATGGCTCTCTGTGGTGTGATCAGGTGATACCCATGTAGCTTGTGTATGCGTTTGTGTGGGAATATTAGGCTACCTATAACCAAGTTGTTGAATGCACGTAGGTTTGCAAATCTCTCCACAATCTCGTTTCTCTCTCTCAGTTCATCTCGTCTCATGATATCTTCAAATCCGATGTTGTCTATCCCGACTTTGCCATTTAGATATCTCATCAGGATGGTGAGATCCTTTCCTGGGCACTTCGCTACGATCGATCTCAGTCTCGAGTAGAACTGCTCTTTATCGTTTTTGTTGGAATCATTGGTGGGTGTATAACATTGGATAATATTCATCGTGATTGCCTCCTTCTTTGTTTTGAAGGATGCTTTGATGATTCTGGATCCGTGAGGTTCCCATCCTATCAGTGTATTATGTGTTTCTTTGGGCAGAATTAGAGTACAGCAGCATCTTTCTCGTTCCTAACCTTAACTGTTCAGCTTGGGTCTAATGGGTTTCACTGATTCTGAGAAGCACCAAGTTGTATCTTCTCCTTCGTCGCTATTTGACTGGTCCTCACGGTCTTTCACATTGTACGGACGTTCGATGTACCTATAGAAATTGTTGCCCTGGTTGACTTCTGAAAAATCTCAGCTTTTACCATGAGGCATCGTAATCCCTCCTTCGACTTCCGGGGCAGAGTTTAGATGGTTTAATTTGTTAAATCTGGTTGGCTTTTTTTAATGAGACTTTCTTCTACGGGATGGGGTTGCCGACACCATGCACAACCCTTCTCTTTTACCTGGTCATGGAGCCGGCAGTAATTCTAGAAGAGCTACAGGCGGAGTTTTAAATGATTATATTTATGAAATATTGTGTATTCACTAGATATATGTATTCACATGACATTAATATTTATATATACTACAGATAGAAATATGTTATGGATAGTCCGAATTGTTTTAGAACTTGCTAAGATTGCTAAAATTTTAATTTAGATGAGCGTTTTAATAACTGTATAGTTTGAAATTAAGCCTATTGTTGTACGAAGATCATTAAAGTCTTAATAGTCAAATTTATTTATTAATAAAATAAAATTACAACTACATTCTAAATAAAAATAAGTTCAAGTTGAGGATACGAAGAAGAACGATGGATTTATAGCGGTTTTTGTGCATAAGTAAATGAAGATAAAAATATTTAATGTCTGTGGAGACAAAAGTGTAGCAACTTAAAAGAATAGTAGATTTATGAATAGTTCATATTCAAATGGGTTGTATTATATTATTGTAGAAAAAGCACTTCTAAACTTATGACTTAAAACTATGACTTGAAGACATTAGTTTCAAGAGAAAACATTGACTGTCATATTTTAAGAATAATCGTACCTGCAGATTTTATATATGCACGTATCCTTTAGCACACGATGATATTTACAAAGGTTTTCATAGAATATTAATGCTGACTTACAACTTTTATTGTGAGGAATAATCTTACTTGTTATAGAATCTCTTTGATACAGAGGTCTTGGCTGTGGATAAAACAATATAATCATTCTTTTTATCGTCATATGGCTCGGAATATTATGAAAAGCCCTAATGAGGCAACTGTCATAGTGCAGTGCAAAAAAACTTAATGCTTGTGTCTTTTATGGCAATTGGGAATAGCATTTACCATTTAAAGTCAGTATGAGGATTTGTGGAGATTGCAGTATTTTCACAGTTGAATTCATTTGTCATTTCAACCTAGACCACTATTGGAAACTTGAAAGCAATGAACAGTCGTTTTGTTATAGTATCGGACTACTCGGTGGTGCGCATTCACGATCCAAAACGTGCAACTCGAACCTAGAAAACTTGGTTTCGGACGCGAACGCTTAACATCTGAAGCACTGAGCCTGCATCCAACAGTGTAAATGTCTAACTTCAATCAATTCATGATCTTGCACAATCCTTCATCCATTGGTTGTGGTGGATAACTGTCTCACATCCGATATGGATTGAACTTGATTGTTCACAGTTTCTCATTAGCGCTCTTGTAGTTACACCTTGAAGCTAGTCACTAATGAGCACATAATTATTATCAATATGGGGATTTATGGAAATTATTGTACATTTTTAGTGATTTAGAATTTAAACGCTCGCGCTCGAGATCGATGGTCCTCAGTTCGAGTTCTGAGTGTGGAATCGTAAATGAGCACTACCGAGGAGTCCCAAATCAAAATGAAACTGTTCTTCGGTTATTCCATGTATTCTTTGGTGGTCTAGTATGAATGAACTTGTGAATTAAGATTAGGTTTAGGCAGTGGCTATTGGTTTACACTCATACATCAATTAAAAAAGCATTCAATCAGTAATTTGAGAGCTCATAGTTTTAAATTAGTTTTGGCTTCCAAATTTTTTTACATTTGATTTTTTTCGTCAGATAATTAGTTTCATTATATGAATTTATTATTTATTTATTTGAACAAATAAATATTGGTACAAAGGAGCAATGAATACATATGCGCTACATAAGTCACTTGATTTGTATGTGGTCTGTGATACTGTCAGGGTGCCCAGACTGAAGTAGATGGTGTTCGTATGGGGCTAAGCTCGGAGCCTTCGACCTAAAGGTCTGATCCACATCGCAGTAGAGCAACGCCAGAAGACGCAGTCCTATGGTAGCTGGTGATCAACGATTGGTTCATACGACATTTTTTTCTTTCAGGATCCTGGAGCTGATATCCACCATTGGTCTGGAACCATGGCTTTCCAACTCTTCTATGTGGATCATCCATATCCACCAACCCTGTTAAAGAGCCGGACATTCTCTTTTCGTCCTCTGAATTACGTAAACAACACTCCTGGTTCGAGAAGGCAATGAGTAGGACTTCCCTGATAGTGGCTGTATGCGTTTTGCTTTGTGAGAGCATTTCGAGAGGGAAAGCTAACTTTCTCCACCCTCAGCCGTACAAGGGCAGCTTTTGAAAGGATTAAGTTAATTTTCATTTTCAAACGAAATCAGTTATTTTCAAGCTGAACTATATTAAGTTGATACAAAACTATATATCTATAAAACTCATTTAAATGGTCAAGAGTATATGTACAATGTTTCAATATCAAATATTTTGAACCAATATCTACGAAATAAGTGCATATGCAAGTTCAAGGATAATTAACTAAAAATTGTTCTCATTTTTAATAAGGAGTAGTTTATCCGTCTATGATTATATTTGTAATATAGAATACTTTTCAGTCTTATTTATCTTTTCATTTTTCAATAGATTGTTCGCTATATTAACATGAATAGTTCTTGATCTACTATTATGTTCTATTTCTCATAGGTCTAATATAGTTTAATTATAATTTAATTTATTATAATAATCAATATTCTTTGCCTTAAAATCAATAAACTGAGATTAGACAAGAGAAATCATGGTATTAGCCTTTTCTGAAGAAAACACATTATTCTATGACAATGATCTATATATATGTATAAATATAATTAGAATTCCTTTTTTCACTGGTAAAATGTCTGATCATGGTATGATAAAAGTTTAGATACATGAATTAGTTGATGTGATTAAACTAACTTGGTTCGTAAATTTAATACTTGAACAATAAACTACTTTTAGATCATTAATAGTTTACTTTATATGTTAATTAGGTTTTTATACAAACCATTTTAAATAGAGTATCTAAGGCATAATGTTGATTATTTGACAATAACAAAGAATCATCTTGATATGATATGTTTTCAAAACTAGATTACTCTAAATTATATTAAACAACTATGGGATAAAGAAAATAAGTTTATGCTTGTTTGTTGTCACTTTTCTTTATCCAAATGTTTATTTTGTTTTATCTATAGGAACTAATTAAATTGTTTGATATTAATGGTGATGGTTTGATAAGTTTTGGAGAATATAAATTGATATTGGGATTGACAGGTCAATCAATCGAGGGGTAAGTCAAACGATCACCTAAAACTGTAATCATTCTGATGCTATATATGGTCTTTGGTATTTTTGTTCTTCTAAACACTGATGCACATTAATATAAACTTAAGTCATTGAGTTACGCCAACACGGTTACATTGATTTCAGTAAAAGTTTTTTTGTAGTTATGTAGAAACTGTCATCTTATTGGTCAATCTACCTAACTGACTGTTTATAGAATTTTTTCCCCTATAAACATTGAATTTGCTCTCAGATTAAAACTATCACTTGCCTGAAGGTTACTTAAATGACATATTTTAACAATGTCAATATTACTAAGGATTGTTGGGTATTACTTCCAACCTTTTGTCAAAAAAATATGGTACATAACTTTATATAATCACTAGTATCATAGTTACTATTTCAAGTAGATTGATAAAATTCCGTAAGTAAAATACATTTCAAAGCTACTGAATATTAAATCACAATTAAATTAGTTTTACTGTTTTATATCAGTCTAAACATTTCCATGTACGGGAAATGATCTACATTATTAGTATATAGTGTTATTTACAGTTCATTTAATAAGCTATACAAAGTACAATATTACATTATCTTGATTCCTAATATTTAGAATTGATTTGATAGCTCTTTAAGCTAACAAATTATACTTATTTAAATAGTTGGTCTTGTGAATACACCATAATTTTATGAAGAATCATGATTATTGAATTTATTAAGAATAGGCTAGTTAAAGATATGTTGAATGAAACGTGATTGTAGCCTTAGTTTTTAGATAACAGTACAATTATAGATGATTATATTTAGCCATATTTCTACAGATAACTGGTAAGAATAAAAAATAGCCAAATAGCTATTCAGAAGTATGAATAGATAAACTTACACAATGTCGTAAGCCTAAACATAAAGTCACACAATCAGTCAATTAGAAGACACCGTCAAACAACTCAAGGATAGATAAAGTAGACTAGTACACAGACTAAAAGTAAGCTTGCAAATAATATTTAAGAGAATTGCTTATTAAAAAAATTAAAATTTAGGCAAAAAGTGTCAGTCTGCTAATCACATTAGGAAAAATGATCTATCTTAATTTGAAGGAACCCATGTGTTTGACAAGTATATGATATTTGAATAAATATTTAGCAGTAGCTTCAGATTAAAACCATTCAACAAAGTAATAATATCGGAAATGTTTTAGGTGGTCTATGACTTAAAGAACTAAGATAAAACACCTTAAATTTGGTGTATTTATTTCAGTTTGTCAAAGTAAAAAGTGTTCGAGGTTTATTACATTTTTATTATTCCCAAAAATATATCTAGAATATTCTCAAATGTTGCTAGTGATTAAACATTAGGTCAATGTATTTTATGGAATAACGTTACTTTCAAGCAACCTATTATGACTAAATATATAATACCACGTTTCAGTGCAAATATTGAAGAGAGTCTACAAAAAATTAACTTGTTTAATTCTAAGTCATAAATCGGTATCAAATGCAAAACATAACAACATCGATTAGCTACATTTAATTAATGCATAAACTATAAATACAGTTTGAAAAAAACCAGTCAAATATATTTTTTTCATTTTAGTTGGAAACGTCTATTTCGAAAGTTGGATAAAGATGGTTCAGGTACTTTGGATTTTCATGAGATCTGTTCACTATTTGGTGGTGATAATTCTTCTGAAGTGAGAAAATCTGTTCGAAATTACATGAAACGATATGATACTGATCGAGATGGACGACTTAATATTAGAGAATTTTTAACATTCGTTGCAGAACAAGCTGAGCATAGTGCAGAATAATTAATAAACAAAAAATAATTATTTATTAAAGCATAACAGAAATTATATTTGTACAAAAATATTGATAACTTCCCCTTGATGTAAACAAATAAATGATCACTAAAATTGAAGCTAAAATAAGAAATCCATTTTATTTTCTGGTAAATTGGTTAAGAGTACACGAATTTTTGGTTAAATACTTACTGAACATGTTGCTACCTTGACGTGGTGGTCGGGCTTGCCTATCTTAATGACCCAACCGAGCTATATTGGCTGGAACATATGTTCCTGTAGGTTCTACCATTCCAGGCAGGTCGATTGGAAAACGGTAAGACTAAAAGCAACAAAGCCAAGGTCCGAAGGCGAAGTCGTACCGCTGACTGTACACAGGTGTGAAAGTAGTAAGGTGTTTCCTTCAGAAAACCAGCATAACAGCAATGTTGCCTTCCACAAGGAGGGGTGAGGTTAGAAAAGGTCGACCCTAAAAATGCACACCTCGCCTTATCTCATGGATATCCGTCTCCGGCGGTAAGGTCTCAACAAGTACAGAGTTAACACAAAACCTACTCATGAAAAGGTCGTGTGTGACCGACCCAAGGCAGCTGTCTTTTGGGCACTGCGGTCACGCTCTCATGTCACTATGACCACCTCTAATCCAATTTCCTTTTCAGGTACCTCCAGCAGAACCCTTCCACGGTGTGGGCAACCGGGAAGTGATAACCGTCCTCATACCTCTAACAGCACTCAAGACCACTGTATTCATAATCAACCTCCCTCTTCAATTCCCATTATTCCTCCTACTATTCCTCCTACATCGACTTTCAAACCTAAACTTCCTCTTTTGGTTTTCTACTCAAGTGTCACCACAGCCAACGATTCTAGTGCGCAAAACACTGTCCCAGGTCTACTAAAACCTTGCTCCAAACTACAAATTGGAGCCTTCAACGTTCGCACACTATGCCAAATCGGTCAGCAGGCTTCCTTGGCTAAAACCCTAGAATCTCGTACGATTGATGTATGCTGTGTCTCCTAAACACGCATACAGGATCCTAGTGTGGTCATTCACTTGACCTCACCTCGGCAAAACGGAGAGCCGACAAGATACACCCTCCGTAAATCTGGCGACCTGATGGCTAGTTCTGGTGGACTGGCAGGTGTAAGCATAGCACTAAGCATGAGGGCGGAACAAGTGCTATCAGAATGCATCCCCGTTAATAGTCGTCTATGCGCTGTTCGGCCAAACGGCTCCGTAAGAACTCGGAACGATATAGACACACGTCGTTGCCTCTTCGTCGTTTCTGCCTTCTCTTCCACTGACTGCAGTTCGGATGAAGTGAAAGATGAATTTTGCAGAAAACTCTCTGAACTTCTTCAGAAAGCTAAACGTTCAGACATAGTGCTCATAGCAGGTGACTTTAATGCCCTGGTAGGTAGCTTAAACGAAACAGAAAGACATTTAGGAGGATATTTTAGTATTCCGGCACAGCGAACAGATAATGGTGATCGTCTGCTGCAACTGTGCTCAGACAATCGTTTATTTTTAGCAAACACAAATTTTAAGCATAAGGAGAGACATCGTCTAACATGGCGACCCCCTGCACCAAACCAACGATGGACTCAAATAGACCATATTGCCATCAGTCATCGTTGGAGAGGGTCAATAGAAGATTGTCGCTCATTCTGGAGTACCTGTTTGAACTCCGACCATGTCCAAATACGAGCACGCATCTGCTTGCGCCTCACTGGACGCAAAAAAGCCACATTAAGAAGACCCATTAGAACTGAACTGATTAACGAAAAAATCAAATGTAGATTCCAAGAACAACTGAGGTCACACTTGGGTAGTTCTGAAAACTAGGCTGACCCAGATGTTGCTTGGAAAGATATATAATCAGCTGTGGAAATAGCAGTGACATCTATTAGTGATTTAAACCAAAGGGATTCTCGTATACTCATCCTTGAACACGATAAAGAACGAAAACAAATCAGATGTAGGTTAATCAAAAGTCTAAGGAATGATCGTGAGCAGTGGTGGGCAACGAAAGCAAATAAGATGGAAAAGGCGGCGGCTATAGGTAACACCAGACAACTCTTCAGACTCATAAAAGAAACTGGAACTAAAAAGTCAGGTGTAAGTCAGACTATCTCGGAAAAAGTTGATGTTCTTATCTGCTCCCAGTCCAGACGTTCAGAACGATGGACGGAACACTTTAGAGAACAGTTCAGCTGGCCTTCAGCTACTCTACAACTACCCACCATTCCCAGACAGTGTGAATGGAACATTGAAGTAGGTCCCCCAACTCTAGCTGAAGTTCAAAAGGCTATAGCTGATCTGAAACGAGGAAGGGCAGCTGGTCCAGATGGATTGGTTCCAGAGGTCTTTAAGGATGGTGGTCTAGTTTTAGCGATTAGGTTGACTAATATTTTAGCTAAAATCTGGGAGTTAGACGTTATCCCATCTAACTGGTCACAATCACTTATCGTCCCAATATTTAAGAAAGGGTCAAAATCATCCTGTGACAACCACAGAGGGATTAGTTTAACTAATATAATATCTAAAATACTAGCCTCGATAATTATCGAACGCCTAACTAAGACTCGTGAGCTGCGAACACGTGAAAATCAGGCTGGCTTCAGACCTGGTCGTGGCTGCATCGACCACATATTCACCATTCGTCAGGTTCTAGAACACAGGCATACTTATCGACGTCCGACAATGGTGGTCTTCCTTGACCTAAAGGCAGCGTTTGACTCTGTTGACCGAGAGGTTCTATGACAGTGTCTGTCATTGAAAGGCGTACCTCAGATGTACATAAACCTTGTGAAGGCTCTTTACTCGAACACTACTAGTCAAATGAGAGCTTATGGCGAACTGTCATCCGCTTTTGCAACCTCAAGTGGCGTCGGCCAAGGCTGTCCACTTTCTCCATTTTGTTTAACTTCATCATAGATCTACTGATGGAAATAACGCACTCATCGACTTAATTCTCGGGTATTGATCTCCTACCAGGAGGTCCACTTATTGACTTAGAATATGCAGATGACATAGTCCTGTTTGGTAAAGACGCTGATAAAATGCAGAGTCTTTTGGTAGCACTGAGTAACAATGCCAGAATGTTTGGGATGCGCTTCTCTCCCTCCAAATGCAAGTTGTCGCTTCAGGACTGGTCTGCATCAACACCTGAACCAAGGATAGGGAGTGAAGTAGTAGAACGCCTTGACAACTTCACTTACCTTGAAAGTTTGATCAGCCCTAATGAGTTGGTGTGTGACGAGATCTCAGCACGGATTTGAAAAGCTCGTTTGGCTTTTCCCGACTTACGTCACCTATGGCAGAGGCGAGATATCCGTCTCTCAATTAAGGGGCGAGTATACTGCACGGCAGTTCGTTCCGTTCTACTATAAGGCTGTGAAACATGGCCTTTAATAGTAGAAGATACTCGTAAGTTACTAGTATTTGACCACAGGTGCCTCAGAAATATTGCGGGTATCTGCTGGGATCACCGGGTAAGTAATAGTGAGGTTAGACGCAGGGTATTAGGAATGATGGCAAATCAGTTGATGAGGTTATGAACCTTCATCGACTGAGATGGTTGGGCCACGTGCTGCGTATGCCTGAACACCGATTACCACGATGCGCAATGCTCACTGGTGTTAGGGATAATTGGAAGAAAGCTAGGGGCGGCCAAACCAAAACGTGGCATCAGTGCTTGGAGTCACTAACTTCTGTTCTGAGCCATGTTGGATGATTCAGACTGCCTGGTTGGGGTCCGCGTGACTATCGTAACCAATGGTTGGAGACTCTTGGTGACATGGCTCAGAATCGATCACAATGGCGTCGGTGTATACACTCTGTTTTCCTTTAAACTAAGAGATTAAAATCGCTTCATATTTTTCTTTCTACGAACTAATTCTTTCTTCCTGTACTACATCCTTATATGCAATCTTTTATATATTACCACCACTGAATTAACTACTTCTATGAATCCGGTGTTCATCTTGTTGTGCTAATGCGGTATGGCAACTTGGACCGATGCATATATGTGCGTGGTCCTACGTTGCGGCTGACTGACTGATATCCATTTTTTTCAGGAATCAAATAAATTCATTTCACAGCGTTAGAATTTACACAAGAAAATATACCTATGATGTCAGAATAACTCATCTTCAAATCTAACCTTCCTTCAAATCTTAAATGTCTTTTTAAGTTGTAATATACCTACTTATTTACTTGAGCCTGCTACACCCTCGTAGAGGAGTAATGGCTACCCATCGGTATTCTCGAACCAACTTTGTCATGGGCAATCCTTCCCTGCTGTTTTCAATTGCTGTTCATTCTTTTGATATCTGCTCCAAGTCCAATGTGTTTCTTGGTCGTCCTCTTCTCCACTTCCTTTCAGGATTCCAAGTTAGGACTTGCTTCGTAATTCAGTTTGATTATTTACCAAATGTGTGTACTATCCACAACTACAGAAGGTTGTTGTTGATGGAATCTGGCCAACGGAAATCGGGTATCTTGTGTAAACAATCGTTTATATATACTTGTACTACTTTGATGATGGTTGTGTTAGATCTCCAAGTTTCAGTTTCATAAAGTAACACTGTTTTGATGTTCATATTGAAGATTTTGATTTTGATATTGGTTGACAGTTGTTTTGCGTTCCATATGTTCTTCAAATATAGGGATGCTATCCTTGCTTTTCCAGTCCTCGTATTTACGTTTTCATCGGATCCTCATTGTTTACCGATGATGCTGCCCAATTATGTAAAAGTTTGCACCCGTTCCAGAGCTCCGTGTTGTATTTTTGGATCCTGTTTGTAGGATCCAATGCTTCAGTTTGCTTTCTTCTTTGATTCTGTGTATTCCGCATTTCTATTGGCTTTCTCTGCTTTTGTTCAGCTATTATTATTCGCTGTCTTCTTGTTCTTCCTTTCCTGAATCCTGCACAGGATATCGATATACATACATTCCTTATAATGATGCTTATTACAACCCAGAAATTCCTGACACGTTGAACTTAGTGATTCTTTGGTCTCTTTCCAGTTGTCCTCCATGGTAGTTTTTTTCTTCTTTGAGTAGATCTTGTGAGGCTTTGAACATGTTGTTGGGAGCTATCTTGAATTCATTAAGTTTGTCATCATTATGATAGAAGGCTGTACTAAATCTTTGTAATCCTGTTTCCACAGTTACCCAGAGCTTCATCAGCTTCAATTTCATCTTGACCACAATCACGTGGTGATGTGAAGCTGTCAGATCCACTCCCGGTTCTTACGTCTGTAATTGTCCTTCTGAACTTTTCAGTGGTGCAAATATGATCTATATGGCTCTCTGTGGTGTGATCAGGTGATACCCATGTAGCTTGTGTATGCGTTTGTGTGGGAATATTAGGCTACCTATAACCAAGTTGTTGAATGCACGTAGGTTTGCAAATCTCTCCACAATCTCGTTTCTCTCTCTCAGTTCATCTCGTCTCATGATATCTTCAAATCCGATGTTGTCTATCCCGACTTTGCCATTTAGATATCTCATCAGGATGGTGAGATCCTTTCCTGGGCACTTCGCTACGATCGATCTCAGTCTCGAGTAGAACTGCTCTTTATCGTTTTTGTTGGAATCATTGGTGGGTGTATAACATTGGATAATATTCATCGTGATTGCCTCCTTCTTTGTTTTGAAGGATGCTTTGATGATTCTGGATCCGTGAGGTTCCCATCCTATCAGTGTATTACGTGTTTTGTGGGCAGTATTAGAGCAACTCCTTGAGTGTGTGGTGCATTTTTATCTTCTTACAGTAGAATCTTACCCGAATCTAACCAGCTGAGGTTAAATGAGTTTCACTGATTTTGAGAACTACCAAGTTGTATCTCCTCATTTTCGTTGCTATTTGACTGATCTCATGCCCAACTCTTCTCCTTTACCTGGGCTTGGAAACGGCAGTAACCCTGAAAGAGCTAGGGGAGTAGATTAAATGAAATATAATCTAAACAGATATATCAATAAAAATTGTTCCGATATGTATATAATTTATTTACATTAAATTGTATTGAGCATCAATCGGTCGATTCATCATTGATCAATAAGTAACCGTTGAGTAATTGAATAGTACTTACTTGTTTAGAACATCTTATTCTTTTTGTTTCCTGATCAAAAAAATTGTCAGTATCGCAGAGAAACGTGTATGGTCACTATGCTGATAAGATAATGATGATTCTACAGCTCTACATATATTCAAATATGAAAAGATCAATAAAGTGTAAAAAAGATTTTTAAACTAATAATTAGATGCAGATTCTTATTTTTATAAACTTATCACTGCAGCTGAAGTTAATCATGATAATTTATCGAGCTTAATTCTCATAAATATACAAGTTATTTATGTTCTAAGCAACATAGCGCTCAACTGAGATCTTACCATAAATGTTATGGCGTTATCTAAGTTGCATACATTAATGTACTTAGGACTTAGGTACTCCTACAATTTGTCCTTCACAGAACAGGTTACAAAACTGATCTCTAAGTCCCACCGTCATACAAGTTGCACAATTCATAATTTTTGTAACAACAAGTCACGTATTTTGATGTATAATATATATATTCAATAAATTCTAGAATACTGCACGTTTATTATTAGTTTTGTTTGTACAAATGGTAGACTAAGGTTTGAATCCGTTCGGAGACGATTTACATCTTACATTCTTGGGACTGATTGAATCTTAAATTAAAAGTACAAATGTAAGAAATGTGAACTAGATCCTCTATGGAAGAAGTGACCCAAAGTAAATTTAATATTTTTTGTCAAAATAATTAATCAACTACCTTTTACATCCTGTAATCCAGTAACTCAATATGCAGAAATTCCAAGTTACAGAATTCGTAACTCTGTCATTAGTGAAACAACCAAATTTACTAGGAAATGTTCCAGACTCTGGAATAATTTACCACAATCTTTCCGTGAGATAAAGTCACCAAATCCTTTGTTCACTGCATTGATGCTTACTTCTCTGAAAATGCTTTCAGTACTCTCACACCTGTGAATATGTCCCATTTTACAAGTGAGATTATAAGGATTTCAAATGTTTAAACATTTTTATTACTGAATTCACTAATTAAACCTTTCAACCTACTGTTACTTTATATTAACACCGTTCTGAAATAATTTGAGTAATATCTAAAACGAACAGTACATTATAAAGTAGCCTTACATATGTATTACGGTAGAACTGACTGACCTATCATAGTTGCTCTGTTGTTCAGTGCTTTCTGTTTCTATTTTATTTTCTCTAGTTGTAGATAGTTAGAATGAATTCGTTGTGGCACAGGAAATGACCATAAATACACCATTCATACATTAACAGCATGTCAACTTAACAATAATTAAACGTTCCCGGCTGATACTTTTCATTGTTGTAATATGGGTGAAAAATTTACTACCTAAACAATTTTCTAACTAGAACACTTCAAACAGTCTGATATCACATGTCTGATCCCTACATTTAATATCACTGCCTACATCAAGCTGACCATGCCAGTTTGCTGGTATGAATCCTGTAATAATTATTTTCGGAATACATAATAATAATTATTATTACTATTACCTGACAACATTCAGAGAAGAAAAAGTACCAGACAATGCAAAAGAAATAATACAGAACAGTTTTAATGCATATTTAGTTATAGCTTACAAAATGATAAGTTATTTATTTGTAAAAAAATGCTTAGTTAAGCGTACTGATCATATTTCATATAAAACAAAGTAGTTTACGGTCAAAATGATCATTTATGTTGTCTTCCATAAAAAACATATTTCATTCCATAGTTGATACTATTTGTAGTAAAATCTGTAATGAAAAATACTGCACGATACTTAAAAACATATCCCTTGTTAATTATGATGTTTAGACATATTTCCATAAAAAAAGTAATCTATTTTACGTTTGGGCATCAATGAACTGTATAGTCTTATTGAAGAAAATGAAAAAGAATGTTAGTTATTAAAAATATTGGATGCCTGCTCAGTGATCTAGAGGTTAGGCGTTCGCGCACGAGAAAGAACATCCTGAGTTCGAGTCCTTCATGCTGGATCGTGGATGCACATTGCTTTGGGGTCTCATACATGGATGGAGTGGCCATCCAGTTCTTCCAGGTATTTAATGGTAGTCTAGCTTGCATGGACTCATGAATTCAACTATTAAAATCAGAATTGTATAAAATGACTATAATTCCATTACATGAAACAAATTCAATGATCAATAATTTAAAGAGGTGACAAAACTAAGTTTTGTTAATCAATGGGTATCATAAATTTCAGACTACGTTGACGTATTTATGTTTTTTTCACATCTGATTGGCCAGTGATTAGCACAGAACACAGGAAATAAACTGAACTAAATATCACTTTTTTGTCTTCCCCAACTGTATTCGCTGGAGTAATTGATACATAATTTGCCAAAACTCAACTGTCACTTTCTTTAACCATTTCTTCTATACGAACATTTGACAGGAGTACCAGGCTAATTTGAGTGATGGCTACAACATATTGATTCATTTCAATAGTATTATTAATGAAACTTACAAAAACTAAAACTTAAATATCAAGGTTTAATAGTTGTATAAGTTAATATAGTTGTTTGCACCATGGTTCAGGCATTTTAGTTAGTCTCACTCAGTAGTATTGAAGTAATGGTACTTGGTGATTGAGTTATAGTGATTATTTGGTTTTAACACTTAGCTTATTAGCTGAAAGATTTTATGAAGATTATACGTTGTATTTGTTACGAATTGATCTCAATAGAGATATCATTTAAAGCCAAGGAGCACTGAACAAATATTTTTCCCTGGTTTAGAATTCATTTTTAGTACCCACTCTTGGCTCTATCACAGATCGAACACAGGATCTACATGTTTAGAGGTTAGAAGTTACTACTTAGAACCACTTGGTAGGTGTCGTACAGTAGCATTGGTGACAACTGTATTCTAAATTCAATGTTTGTTCTAGTTATTTCAATCATTCTCCAGATATTCCAATAGTCCTTCTAAGTAGTGTCACTCGTCTTTATTCAAAAATTTGTGTTGAGAGTTGGGAAAATCATTCGATAATTGGTTGCTAAATTATAACGATTACTTGAATTAATTTAGTAGGTAATATGAAGTTAAATTTTAATGTTCTATGTGTTAGTTGAAAATTGGAATAAGTCAGTTTTGCGTATATATTTAGCTTTCTAAATGTAATATATCCGTAATATATATAACTGACTGTGTAGATTTTTATGAGTTAAATTGAAATTGACTTATAAATCATGATTTTTTTGTTTTAACTCAATGCATCATTACTTTCAATGATTTAATGAATTATGTACATACCTTACGTTTGTTGTAATCTGAACGTTTATAAGTTTTATTAATCGTAGGTTTATTTACTAATATAAGTTTGTATATACAAATCAGTTAAGTTCATCACAGGTTATACAGTTCAATCTAATGATTGAAACATACCATTATTTAATATATATATAATGATCAGTTATTTTTAGGAATAAACTCATAAATGGAGAGAACATTTTTTCTAAGCTGAGCATTTGATAGCTATAGCACTGAACGCAAACTGAGTAATCACTTTCAATATTATCCATTTAAATTAGCTATCGACCGGACATTTTATGCAACCTAACTTATCATTATCGAAAAGACAAGGTCTATGTTTGACCAAAAGCCCATACAGCACGAAAGCGATTGTATCCCATCCCATTATGTCTATCAATTTACATGTTTGTGTGGAAACACATACATAGGGAGGAGCAATCTTGATTTGCAATTAAGGGTGGGTGAACATATACCAAAATGGTTGCAGAAATAAATGGATTCCAATGGTCAAATAAGATCACAGGATAGACAGACATCATCCTCCGTTGCGAAACATTTGATTGAGACGGGTCATAAGGTTTACATCAAATCAGCATTTGTAGTGTCATACAAAAGCCTTCAAGGACGTATACTAAGGTTTATTGAAGCCTTGTCTATACGGAAATCGAAACTCACTTTATGTAAATAAAGAAGGAACAAATTGAGATAAGAAATTTCTTTTCAATTAGTTTTTCATCATGGCTCTACACTAATGATATAATACTCATCAAGTGGATACATTACGTAATAATTACATAATGACATTTAAATTAACATTAAGTAATTGGGAGAAAGAGGATTATTATGATTTAAAGTAATTGTTAAATCAAGAAGTTGCTACGTTGCATAATATATGAAAAAGAAAAGGAACAGAATTTCTAATGGATGGTCAATAGAATAGTAGTTACGTACGAATCAAAAGATGAGTGTTGAGAAATTACAAAGTTCAAAAACAGCAAAAACAAAACTAAAAAAACAAAAAAAACAAATAGAAGTAAGAAAAATAGTTTTGTTGAGGAAAATCTTATTGTTGGGTACGATAGATCCCTAAATCTCATAGCTTGTAATTTTATCTTGTGGAGCTTGTATGCAGACGTATTCGTGGGTATTTCTTACCACCCACTCACATAGTTTATTGACGAACTTATCGATTAAATGTTTAAAAGCTCCATGGCAATATATATATATATATATATATATATATATATATATATATATATACGTTTTAAATTGTGTTTGTTGTGATCGCTCATTTTCTGGCTGTTGTAGAATATACTTCCCATTCTAAGCTTGGACTTCTCCCCCTAGATAGCGGGGCTGGGGCGCATCAGTAGCTAGCTTACTGTTCTTTGATCCCCGAGTCTTGTTCTCGTTCGCAGATTAAGTGAACTCGTGAAACTTCAAACCTAGCATTTATACCGTCGGCCAAGGCAGAGTAAGTCGTTTTACAAATTTCTTTTGTATACAAAAAATTTCGGTTTGTGAACATTGATTGCAATGGCTTCAGCAATTTGTAAAAGGCGCACTCATTAACCAGGTGGCAAATTTGATGGGATATGGTAGATAACGTTGAAAGCTTTATTCAATTCAACTTGATGACTTGTGTCAACCAAATGAGTGAGTGTTGTGTGGGCGAGAATGATCATGATTGGTTGTCTGCTTATTCAGACATGTAGACAGTCTGACAGGTGTCAGATAAGTTTATATTCCCTTACCCTTATTATTGTGACTCACATATAAACATCTACATATACATACTCTTATTATTGATTGTTCATTGTTGTGGTTTGTGTCGGTTTTGGGTGTGAAAATATATTACGTTTTGGTCAGGCTGATTACGTGTTCTTGGTCTGAGTTGTGTTTAAGTCCTGTAGAATAGACACTGGGAGGAATCTAGTGTAGATAATCGTTTAAGCGTTACAACATCAGACAAAGTAATACCGAGCGTTATTACAGCGAGAATAGAACTTTTAATTACTTTTACCAGTCCTTCGGTTAACCATGACGGATGATGCTCTGTAATACGATGAGGAACTTGCCGAATTTTATGCCCTATATAACTGGCTCCACAGGAGCATTTAAACCGATAGATACACATGGACTTGGCGAATTCAGGCAGTCTGTCTTTATTTTGGGGTGGTTGTAGAAGATAGCATTTAGTCTGGCTTCATTCAATGTTTTTTGTACAACTCTTCTTAGTTTCTGAGTCACGATTTCTTTAGTAGTGTCATTTATGAATTGTAATTTTATGAACAGTACGTTCTTAAGGACGGTAGGTAACTTTGCCCTTGTTTTCATCTCCATCATGAGTTTGTCGATGAATTTCATAGGGTTCCCATTCATATTGAGTAGGTTCCGAATATTAACCAACTCATCTTCGATGGTGTCTTCTGAACAAGTCATTCTGGCACGATGAGTCAAAACCTTTATCAAGTTCCTTTTGTATCTGATTGAAACTGCACTATAGAGATGAGCGTATTGTCCTGTTGCAGACTTTCTGTGTACCCCCCCCCTTTTAAAGTTCCATCTACTCGTCTAGTTATTTTGACATCTAGAAATGATATTCTATTGTTCAAAAACAATTTGTCCTTACACTTAACCTACCCTGGTAATACTGATTTATTATCCAGAGTGGTAATCATATTTGTTTTTGTGTATTTTAATATTTTTTCCTTTGTCATGGCTTGCTTATAACCTGTCTATTTGACCTTTTAATTTTCATATATAAATGTTCTTAACAAGTATATGTGTGATCAGATTGTTCGAAATGTATTGCGCAATACATATCACCTAATTGTGATAAACTTCATCTTCTCATTGCATGATCGAAATTTATCAAAGGAACTAATTGTTTTACATTTAAATACTGTTTTATAATTCAGTTTAAATCTAGATGATATTTCTAAATATGAATATCAAATGATTTTACATAGAATGCTTAGTAATTTTGTGTATTTTTCTTTTAGTGTACCGATTTTTATCTCATATTAAATTCAAAAAAAGAAAAAGAAACATTTCTTACAATCACTTGATCTCTCATGTTTGGCATGAAAATACGCACTACATGCATATTATTCGTTAGATTGAAATTTAAAAAAAATTTGAAGGAATAAAAGAATTTACATATTTTTTCAAAAAAAAAGAGATAGTTCTTAAACGAAGTTTTAATCTGGATTGTGTACGTATCTTTGATTTTGTAGTGTCTGTCATTATGTTAAGCCCATATGTCTTATTCTAGCTTTCGGACAGCTCAATCTATTCATTCTGACCTTGTTAATTATTCGCTTATCAATCTTGACTGTTTTTATATGAGCGCGCAGTTGTGTGTACACTTATCCCATTACTCATCATATGTCTGTAACTTATTTTTGTGTAATTATAAATATTGATTAACGCTTGACTAAAGGGGAGTTGGCTTACCCACCGTCTACACTGCTTGTCGTTTTGCTCCTCTCTATTCCATTCGCTTCAAATACTAAATATATGTATTCAAAACTCCATTCTCGTTATTTGAATTATTTAATTCCGTTATTGACTAACGTGATTTAAGTCAATGATTATATACGAGGATAGGCGATAACAAACATTCATATGGTCTACTTGGAGTCAGATCTCGGGTCACTAAAGTGGAGAGACCTTTCGATGAACATCGTCCCGTCCAAATGACAACAAAATAAAGGGCCCCACAAATTAACAACAATTTTTGATTGGTTACACTAGGTGCAATTGTTTTGTTACCATATTGTTTGATAATTGATTTCCAAGAAAGAAATAATTTTAAATTAAGCAAATTAATGAAATACCATTTTTTGTTTTTTTTTTCATTTACAAATTAAAATGTGATTTGTTTTTAATGTCACAAATATGTCTATTGTAATTAATTTATATTTTATGTATGTAAATAAAAAACTAAATCAGTTTTATGAAAATGAACGGTATCATATGACTTTCTAAAATAATCAATATTCCAATCAAAATATATTTTGTTTTGGTCATTAAGAATAAAAGTTGAAACAATTTTATTGATATTTCATGTTTAATGGAATAAGATCTATTTATGATAAGAAAATATTTACCTCAATAGTGTATTGTAATGACGTCAGTTAGTAGGTTAGAATGAGGTTTTAGTGTTAGGTTTATTGTTTGTTTCTGATAAAATATTTCGGATTTCAGTTTCATATTTATTAGAGGTTATAGACCCATGGTCTGATCACATAATTGAATAATGTAATAAAATACATATGATGTATACTTCGTATATATTTTATCTACTTATCCCTTCAAAATTAATGTAGCTACGAGATTTTGAAAGTATTCGAGGAACATATAATTCAAACATTCTATAAGAGACGAAAAGAAATGCATAGGAACAGGAGTAGTAGAAATGGCCAACTCATTAAGTAATAGGTGATTCAGTCTCTGTTAAAATGAAAAAGATATAAGTATGCAGACGAATATGCACTGACAGACATACATGCATCACGCATAATCATGGTTGAACGTGCCTTATTAGCAATGTCAAACATGTATGAAAGTAGACAAATAAAAAAGTCAGAACAGTAAATAATCTGTCTCAGGGTTCGAGCAAATCACATTGACATGCGATAACAGAGATTTGTTACACGGCATCCAGTAATAATTTCCGAAACCTATAAATATGCTCATGCTACGTATATTTCGGTAGAAGATAACCTTTAAGACGCCAGGTTTGAATCTCATAAATGGCATCATTACCTTCAGGATTAAATAAACACCATGGTGAAAATTGAAACTACGATAAAGTAGTGGCACAACACTTTATACTTATTGTTTCCAACTATGAATTATGAAAACAGTGCACGTGATGTCCAGTCACTTATACTAGATCCCCGGAATTCAACTAATGCTGAGAACTAGAGAAACATAACATTAGTCAGTGCTTACTGATCGGTAGTTCTAAAAATAATATAATGTCTATCAGAAATGTTTTGATGAATAGGTTTTATTATTGCATGCTCAGATACAGTCCTTTGAATAACAAAATAAGTTGAAGATAGTGTAAAATATTATATGAGTCTTATATAACAAATTACATATGTTCGTTGATCTAGTTATATAAATTGAAAACATAATAGGATATCAGTAATTAGTTATATTTGAATACATGATATAACGACTATCATATTTAAGTTGATTAATCCTATTGGGTGATGTAATAGTGTTTGGTAAGTGCTGAAAATAAGATATAACCATCAATGCCCTATTCTTTATACTCAGAAAACTTGGAATAATCGTATAATTTACACAAGTAGCTAGTACATAGGAAGAAGATAAATGTATTGACAATGTGTCTTCTGTGAAACGCTTAATTCTGCTTATTTTACTCGTACTAGCACAGGTGAGTTTGACTTCGCTTATGAGGTATGGATATCCTTTGGCGTGACATGCTTAAGCAACTCAGTATTAGTAATCAAAATGCAAGTGTGTTAAGATATATATATTATGAAGATAATTATCCAAATGAATAGTTATGACACGACTTAAATTGCTTAATTAAGTTGAATTGGTGAATGTGAGAGAGTTGATAGAATCATCATGACATATTCATCTGATAAACGTATGGTCTTTCCAATGAAGGACTGGTTTATATGCATATGTGGATCAAAAGGCTTAGTTAAATTAGACATACATTTAATTCACATAATATACACATGTCATAAATAGATGATATGCAATATTTTTCCTAGAAGAAGAACTTTTGTAGCACTGTCAATTTGTAAACGAGTTACTATTATGCTTCCCATCACTGAACATCTATTTTATCAACATGAAAGGAACCGCTGTCTCCAAGATTAAGGACACAAACAGTTTCCATAAACCACTGAACTGAAATTCGTTGGCTCCCGATTCCAACCTTAGTTGTACTTCAATTCTAAGTGATTATCATCCGATGTCATCGATGATAACATCCTTAATCTTTTTCACCCTCCATCCAGTAAATGCCAAATTGATATAACACAGAAGGGGAATGATTGATTTGCTACTTCGTTGACAGGATATCATGATACTGCTGAATTTTCATTTAAACGTAACAAAAATTTTCAGAATGCAGCAACAGATTATTAAAAGTATTTATCGAGTTATTACTCATTAGTAGTTAAGACATTTTGAGTAAATTATCTGTAGTCACTGAAAAATTCCCATCATATTCAATCTCAGATGTATGAACGAAGAATATTCTTTTCAATAATGTCTCATCAGTTTCTACAATCATATATTCAAATTCATAATCCGAAAAATGGACGGGTTTAAGACAAAGTATATCATAAATGATTTATAGCATGTAAATTAAAGATTGTTTGTAACGTCAAATTAAAGCAAATATGAAGTGTTAACTTCAATAAGCTCATATGTTAAATGAAGTTATGCGATAAACGATCAGAATAAATATGGTTAACATGGTATGAGAAGGATAATGATGTAATTAAAAATCAGAAATCACGTAATATATAGAATAATATGAATTGGCTATGAATTAGTAAATAGGGGTGGATGCTGAATTAATTTCCCAAAAACGTTGGCAGGTGTTATATTATTAGTGATAATAATAACAATAACAATGATGAGAAGTGTGAATACGATACGCTTGAACACTAATCAAGTTACATCATCACATCATAAAAATGATTATTAACTAATTAGTCCAGAAGTTGTCCAGATTAAAAGGAGCAGTTGAACACATATTTTTCTGAACGAATAGCTCCTACCTTTTTATCTGAATAGCGATTTCTTCAGCCGTCTGAAGGCACACAGTCTGACAGGTTTAGGCAGATTGCTGTTAACAAGATATTTTAATGATTTCGCCTTGTTGACCGTTTTTATTAAATGAGTTGTTAAAAGTTTTAACTATACCTTTGCCTAACCACACTGGGAGGTACTCGTGTGCCCGAAAATACAAATTGCTAGAACAGTTGTTAATATAAATTGTTCCACAAGAGCAGTTGAAATGATAGATACGGAAAGAAGTGGCTAGTCTAGTTAATTTATCATCCAATCTTGAAGTGATCATCGGATGTATAGAAAACAATAACTGTAGTTTACCTGTATTAAAAGTTCTTTAGATTGCTTTGCGCAACTTTAGCATCAGAATTTCGCTAGGTGCATTGCCTCTCAATTGTTAGACCTATCGTATGCTCTTTTCTTGGCTAAATTTTAATTAATAAATTTCTCTGGATATTCATTTTCTTTCATGATAGTACGCAACGTATTTGTTTCCTCTTCAACTTCATCTAGGGAGCAAATAGTCTTGAATCTATCAGGAAGTGTCCTAATCAGGTTCCTTTTATGTTGTAGAAGAACAAAACTAAGAAAATCACACTAAGTTCATGTTAGTTTACATAGACATACAGAAGCATGCTATTGATACGAAGAGTGACGGCATTAACCGATATTGAAGTCATTGATAATATTTTATTGAGACAGATTATAAACCATGAGTAGATTATGTTTTCAGTAAAGGTTTCAACATTCAATATCTTTCAAATCATTTTCAAAGGAATTTTAGTTTCCTCTGAACTTTCCATGAAATTTGCCGTAAATGATCACAGGTTTATGAGGTCACAGACTTATAATATACATAAGATATTATGCATGTTATTGACAACATTTATGCTTCAAAGTGGAAATGCCTGCAGTAAGTTTTAAGTTTAGGGACTAGGAAAGTATTCGTAGACAGTGAGTGAAAATAATGGCTGACATGACATTACTTCAGTGACAGAAATTCAGTAACGACACGAAATGATAAAAAGGTAATGATTTTTAGAAAAGTCAATGAATGTTAACACTAAATTTGTGAATTACCATATTTGGATTCTGAATTCAGACGAATACAAATTAACATATGCAATACGTCAATAGTGGTAAGGGGATCAACTCATGGCTCCTACAGTTATTGTATCATGTTTATAGCTTTAAACATTTCATTTGGGACCAATAGATTATTAGTCATCAGTAATTGTGAAGACTGGGTAACTGGTCACAAAATAAGTGAAAGGAATACAGTTACTTCCATCTTGATATAAATCTTGAGATAGATGTCGTTAATTTCGAATTATATCACTTATTTTTGAACTTCTATCGATATCGCTATTGGGCCCGACTTATACTTTTCATCCTACTAATTTCCTTTGATTGAGTAGATGTGAGCTGTGATCACATGAAGTGATAGTGACAGATCATACGTGAATGATGACCAATGGACTAAATATATATGAAACGATTACTCACCGAATGCAATGGAAGGGGATTGTGTAATATCATCAACCAATTGAGGTTAGTCATGTGAACCAATGCATAATAATTCAATGATTTAACGCTTAAGGATTTGTTACGAGACCTGAAGGTCCTGATTTCGATCTCTGGTGGGGTGATGGTTGTTCACATGTTTCTGGGAAATACCTAACCTGTAATCTCTTATTTTCACCAGTTGTCTAATTATGATCGGTCAGTGATGTATACAATAATGTTCACAAATTTCCACAAAGCCTTATACTACATATGTTAATTGTCTACCGCCCATTTTCTAAATTATCTTTTTATCTATCTGACTAGCTTTCCTAATTCTTTATTATGTAAACAATAAGAAGAGTGTTTTGGTTAGAAAGCACTTGTGGTTTTCGGATACTGTATAAAATCTAAACGTGTCATTAGTCTTATTATTCATTAAATTATGTGAATCTCTCTACTTCATATTTCATACATCAATTTATTCTGCGTTTATACGAATTTAATTCATTTCAATGCTTTAAAATAGAACCAACCAAAAATATTTATCATTTATACACGAACGTTATATAAAAGCTGTTAATTAATGAACATAGATTATAATACTGTAATTATTTCATCATTATTATTGTTTCACTTCTAGTTACCATATGTGAATAGATATTTAATACTTTTAAAGCCAAAACAAGTAATGGTCAAAAATATACACAACAGTTGAAAGATATATAGCAAATTACAAAATTTGTAGGTTAATGTTTAGTACACAACAAAAGTATCTATGTTTTTGTAATGAATGTAAATCTCTAATGATTTTTTTATGTGTTTAATAAAGTATTCTATAATCACTACATAGAATCAGACGATGTTAGTTTGTCAGAGTATAATTTAGTCTGTTATATTATGTTTTTGTTTATATATTTACTTTCAAACCATTGGTAACTTGGTAAAATCTAATTAGAATAATCACAGTATCCGTAGAATTTTGTTTTTTAAAAAAATTTTGGAAGAAGTTGATTATTCACAAACATTCTTTTATAGTTGAATCATTGATTATTAATGGATAGTTATTAGGATGTTATAGATTAAGAGAAACAAATTTCATCATTTTTTAACATAAACATTGACTATATCCTTTTCTGGTTAAATATTTTTTAATGAACAGTTAGTATAAGAATAATACTTTGTATGTTCTTAGAACAGGATGATACAATTTTCTACTAAATTTCTTTCAATAGTAATTTTTTTGGCTCTGCTATAAAGTATTTATAGGCTGATTATTTAATACCATGATGTAAATATTTGTTCAGTTATTCATGGAGTTTCGTTCTCTGAGTTGGATGGTTTGGTCGTGGTGCTTTCATCGTTCTTCTGAATGACATAATCAGCACAAACTTCAGATAGAAGTGAAGCGGACGTTTTATCCACCTGAGCTACAAATTTTCTCCACCATTCGCTCAGTTAGCTTGATCGCAAATTGTTTTATATGAATATATACAATTCTGTTTTACTTTTACATTAGGACAAATAAACTATTCCGATCGTAAAATGAACATTAGAAATTCTATCAAAAGTCATTCACATTTCATATCATGATAGAGTCAAGAGTATTGATAAATATACTGTCCAGTTATCATACTAATCATCAGATCTTAATTTCAAAACTATCAATAATACTATAGGGCGGAGATGTATGATGACTGTTGGTGAAATCCAAGAGGCACATTCCGTTCTGTTTAATACTCGTTAGGTGGATGTAATTGCATTTCAGCGTGAATGCTCAACCCGGGACGCCAACTCAGTAACATTCGCTAACACCAGTATCGTTTTACATAAATTCTTGAATGATGTTCAAATGCATTGTTTCATGAACACATACTAAGTTCACTTACGATTCTGATACTTCATAATGCTTTCATTTTATGTTAATCGACAAAATCATTTACATTAGTTTTCAATTCAAATTTGCTTTATTTATTGAAAAACTAAAAATTTCAAATAAATTCCTTCCAAGAAATAATAAAGTTTCTTTAATTTGTTAAAAATTATATAATGACGAAATCCCACAGAGTGATAATATTAATAAAGTATATGTTTATTACTATGACTAACATTAGTATTTCAAACAGTCTGAGTAATTGAATATACATAAATTAGATGAAAGTGGGGATGGAATTATTTCATGTGATGAATTATATTCAGGATTGAGTAAAGCTGGAGTTTCCCCAACTGTTATACAGGTAAGTAACAGTTCGATCTGCATTGAGACTCTTCATTTATCCGCAAAATTTAAAGCAGTAAATTAATTTATAAATTTATATAAGTACTACAGAGAAAGCAAGTCGCATCACACAACTGAGTTATTTATTCACTATTTCATGTAAACATAACTACTGATTTTAAATTATTATACACTCGACAGTTATTTAGTGAGTAACACATATTAAAACATTGAATTATCACGTGTACATGATATGTCTGTTAGTTCGTGATAGTAAAAGAATGAATCACAAATAACTGCTCAAGTGAAACGCTGAATGATCTCGACATAAGCAAGTATAATTGAAACCGAAACTGTGACGGCTTCAAAAGTACTGATTTACTGATTGTTGTTACTATCATAAAATGTCTCAAACCATTAGTTATGAGGATCACGTGAAAATCAAACCAAGCTGTCGGCATCTATTCACATGGCTCAGTGCAGCAGTCAACGACTTCATGAACTGATGTCATGTCTTCATTTTTCCAATCCACTATCTTTCTCCTAACCTAGTCCGAAAACAGACAACATCACTCACAGAGGTGCATGGTGATTAAGTAAATGCAGCACATGTCCAAACCAACTCACTCAATCAATATTTGCCAATTCGTCAACCGATTCTCTATTTTCGGTCAACACACTATTCCACATTTCAGTATTGCCATTCACGTGGTCACATAGAACATGGTCGATTGTTTGAACACATACATTATCTGATTGTACTAGTCTATAATTATCCCCTCTTCTCGTCGACCAAGTTCTACACCAATCAAGTAGAAAAGCCTGAACTATTACTCACAAAACTCGATTTTGGATTAACAGATGAATAGCTCATCTATGAAACAAGTGATGCGAATGGCAAAAGCCAATGTATACCTCTGAATACATGGTTTTGTCAGCCACCAGTCAATCCTGACTGATAAGACTTCACAGTAAGTTGAAGTGGTTGACACACTCAACTACTTCACTCTCTATCACTAGTTAGTTCGTTGGCGCAAACCAGTTGAGAAGCAATCTTTTTCATTGAGAGGGAGAGTGAAGAATACACAACCTGATTTCATTGTTGCTGAATGTGATTGGAAGACTCAGGAGTTGTCAGTTTTCATCAAAGACGATTACGTTATACGCGTATTCCGAGTCGGTTAGTAAACCTCTTATTACGAGATCAACTTCTGAAATGTTAGTCTAATAAAAAGTTATTGCCCGGAGGCTATCGATGACAAATTTAAGTAAAAATGGGAATAGTGGGCATTCCTGACGAACTCTACTTGGCATTGATATTTTTGGTGACAGTTCGTTGCAAACTCTAACTTGATCAGCTGTACCTGTGTAGATGGTCTGTGCAAGGTTGGTGTAATCGTTTGTTACGCTTCTCAACGACAAACATTATTGCCTTTTTCGTGTCTGCTCTTCATGAGCCCTATATGGGTATTGGATCATAGTTGAGACTAATCTTTTGGACATGACATTAGTCACACTGATTCTTGTGTGGTTGGTACAATATGGCTTTTGTCTGTTTATTACAAGCCGTGATGACCAGAGCTTGAAACAATTCAGATTGGACTACGTTAAGTTACCAGACTCTCACTAACATCTCAACAACTTGTATTGAACCAATTTCTATAACGATTTCGGTGGATAATCCATCTAGATCTGTTGGCCCGCCTCATTTTAGAATGCTAGCAGCATGTTATATCTGTGTTGGAGTTGTCAGGTTAGAAAATGTCTCTATTCACAATATGTGGACTTGATAAGAAATTGAAGAAGACGTTCACTATTATTTGGTCGTAAAGTTTATTGCAACTCTTCCACAGTCAATTTCGATTATGGTTAGATTTTTGTTGAGCACTTTTATAAAATTGCTTAACATACAATGTTATTCAAAAGGGAACAGTTCGCATATTTCTTTGTAATATTATGATCGCTATCTTGTCTGTATTAACGTGTACGCTTGATTACATGACAGCCTACGCACATCTCTCAAGCTCAAATGTTAATAGCTTACATATCGCTAGATGAATCATTCTCTTCCCCATGTATATATGTACTCCAGTTCAATTTTTAGCCTTTGCTTTGCTTTGCTGTACTCTTATGCGATTTGACTATAAATTCGCCACTGTATTCGCTAGCTCACATATTCGCTTCTGCTTCACATTCGCTCGATGTGCTTGTAGTTTTGTGATCCGTGCTATCCACAAATAAACTGTAGTCGCCGCTTCTTATTACCTTCTGATTTCAAACACCATTAGGGTTTATATAATAACGGTTATCACGGTGATTGGTTAACGTATCTTTGTTCAGGATGTGAATTTCCTAGTAAGTGATCAACATGTGAAAACTCAGACGGTGAATGGGTTATCTTTAAGAGAACTTTTATTATGAAGCTGAAGAAAAATTTATTATGTGAACAACCTTGTCGAGCACTAAATGAAGTTGATTATAAAATAACATTCATTAAATAGTTCTTTCAAAAACTAGAAACAATTCAACAGAAGTTACTTTTATTTAATACAATCATCTTACATATATATCATTCAAGCATATAAAAAAGGATACACTAAATTAAACTAAGCTACAATGTTTGAATAAAAATTGGTATATTTCAATAATCAGTTTAATAATTTTAAAATACTTAATAAAATATCTTGTACAATACAATACATTGTTGTATTTTGGATAGGCGTGTTAAAAAATAAGAGATTCTATTTTAGTTAACTCCATGACGTATAGCTTTTATATATTCTTGATATGTAACACTATTGTCAGAATTTGAATCAAGCTTTTCTATAATTTTCTACAAAATAATTGGAAGAATTCAGTCAATTATATATCTATGTTTACATTTTGATAAAAGATTGAACTCATTCAACGTGTACGAGAGATATATTGACTGTGAATCAGTAAGAATAGTCTCTTTTCAAATGTGAACATTTTAATATGGATATACTTTTGTAAATATTTTGAATTATAATAATTGACTACAGCATCATTTCAATAGCTTTGATTCTACAGAAACGGATCTATTATTAAAATACCTCTTTATGACAATGAAGGACGTTCGTTTCAGTTACACAATAAGAATTGACCATAAGCGTCGTTGAATCTCAGCTCGAAGATTTAAGTATTCAATAATAGTTTGAGAATAAACGTGAGGCTTTCTTTTACGCTAAAGATAAGCAAATTCTTTTTATTGTAATGTGTATTTCAATGTTACAACGAATTTCGCTCCATTTTTAAACAGTCGTTTCTTAAAGTAATATACTTATATTAATTACTTTATGTAGCTTACGAAGTCAATCAAATCAATATATCAAATGATGTTTATAAAGCGTTTGAATTTCTACCAAACAATATATGTAAAAAGATAAATGTTTGTTAAATAAGTCTAAATGGACTGAACTCAGGATTACATATAATATCTACACACTAGCTAACATAAATCAACTATTCTCTGTTTGGTATTATTGTAAAAGTTTGATGAAGGTATTTAAACACAAATATGATAACCATAAAGATGATAGTAATAATCGCACAATTAAAACTGTTTACATAAAAAAACTGACGTTTACTACATTCTCTGTAGCTCCTGATGATCGTAATCCTTTTTTTAATTCTTCTATTGAAAGTATACCATCACCACTTGTATCCATTCTAGTGAACAAATTCAATAATGCTTCTTCATCAGACATTTCTTTCTTTTTCTGTTTTATCTAACGAAAAATAAAATAATTCAACAAATAAAAGGATGATTAAGTTATTTGTATAAATTTATTGCATATTAAACCTAAATGTTTTGGCATATTTGAAATGTGATCATCATTAGGTAACGAATATGTAAAGTTCAGTTTCTGGCTACCAAAGTATTACGTCGGACAGATTATTTATTTATTTAAAATTTCAGTACATATTAGATTAATGTTAAACTAATACGTGAGGTCAAATTTACTACGATTTTCAAGATTTAATCAAAGAATTATGAGAAAATACAAATAGTTTTACCATCACTAGTCTTAAAGTATGGCACCAACACAGATAAGTATTACTGGTATAAGATAATATTATCACTGATTAGTTTAAAATGATCAAGGTTTTAAAATCTTGATCAATCATTCCATATTCAAGCAAAATAATTGTTAACCGAATTCTTATTATAATCATGCAAACAAGCACTGTCAGGGAAGTCCTACTCACTACCTTCTCGCGGCATTACTGTTGTTTACGAAATTGGGAAGAAGAAAAGCGGATGCCCGGCTCCTTAAATGGGTTTATGAATATGGAGGATCCACATAAGGGAGTTGGGAAACACTGATTCCAAACCAATGGTGCACATGGGCTTCAGTATCCTACGGTAACAAATGGCGTATGAACCGATCGTTGGTCACCGGACACCATGAGACTGCATCTCCTAACGTTGCTCCACTGCCTTGTGGATTGAACCTTTAGGTCGAAGGCTCCGGGTGTGGTACCTTCTTGTATCAATGTTTATGTGTATAAATAAATAATTAAAGGAAGGAAAGATATATAAATTATCAAGCTTAGATTAATTTCAAAGTACTCACGTAATGTTTATTAACAATTGAAAAGTCATATTTAACTCAATATCTTGTATTAATTTATAGTATTTCAACTACAAATCAACAATTTATTAATAACCTCATAGCTTCTAATTAGTTTCTTATCACTTCTCTATTTATTTCTCATAATAAATTAAAAATAGTAAATTCACCTTCAAAGTCTATAGATTAGAATTGTTGATAATTAGTTGACTTATTTTATCCGGATGAACTGCCGTCTATCCTTAATTAATCAACAAAATGTTTGTATATATATTTTTTTGTGATAAACATTCGTGCATCTGAAAGTATATGAATATATATGAAATATTCTTTTTAAACCATGAATCATATTTATATATCCCACCTGGGGGATTGTAGATACGCACTACTGAGGAGTCCCATACTGGGACGAAACAACAGATCAATACCTCCAGGTTTTCAATGGTGGTGTAATATCGATCGATTCATGATCCTAACCGAAAACTTTATACTTATATTTATAATAAAGGATTAAATTAATGAATATAAACACATGAAAGTATTCGACATAAAACTTATGTTTGTAATAATCTCACTGACTGAACTTAAAATTTCAATTGTTAATAAAATTTATTTAAACTTCAGTTGTTGAGATCATTTTAAATATAACAATTAAATTTTTAATTTAATATTTACTTGACACCAAATACTTACCAAACGGACTAATATTCATATAGCATATTTTGCAAAACATAAAATCCCTCTAGCTATTGTATTTGATACATTCTAAGACAACAATTAGTTTTAGGAAATTGTTAAGTATGCTCATTGGATTTATCAAACTACATTTTTGATTTTGTCTTAAGTCTAAGATCTTTTTTATTAAAAAAACTTAAGCTGTATTATTATAATGATGACAAACCATTCGCTTTGCTCCTATATATCCTGTAATAGAACTAATCACTAGCAAGCCAGAACTCGTGGATGCACGATAGACTACAAAGGCAGAAAACCGACCCATTTCGAACAGTCTCTGTAGCGTTTCCGTGGCTTTTGAAGACTTTCTACCAATTATTGAAGGCTCCTAACCCGTCTACTCATTAGGAGAATAATAATGTATTTTTGGGTCCATCTAAAACGTTATGGCAGGTTCATTGTGATGCCCCATCTTTATATATATATATATATATATATATATATATATATATATATATATATATATATATATATATATATATATATATATATATATATAAAGTATGACTTTCTCAAGGAACTTTCCCATCCAACTACCCTGCTCTTTATCAAAAACTGTTTAAAAATGTCCATTCTCCATGGCTTTTTGATCATGGATTTCAGAGAATAGTGTAAATGATAAATCTCAATACATCTCTCGGAAGGACCCGTAATGAACTAAAGGCCATTACCAGTCAATAAATTCTCTGGAACATCAAAATAGGTGAAAAAGTTAGATAATTTACTGATCACTGTTTCGTTTGTCTGATCCATCACGATTTATATTTATATATATAAACTAGTAAATCACAAATCGTAAGATAGGGTTGAATAATAAAATAACTATCCAAATGTTTTAAGGTTTCAGCTCAAATATGTTGTAGTTTATTAATTAGTATGTAATTTGAAATGAAAAGTTAACGAGAACTTCTTTAGTTCATCTATTCCTACACGATGTTTAAAGTCTTATCATTCGATATACGAAAAATGTATGGCTCGCAGATGACTCTACATTTTTATGAACTTTGTAAACCTTTGGACATAAATAACCAAGAAAATAAGGTTATTTAGAAGTGTCACGTACTCAAAATAATCCAAATTATTTTCCGAAGTGCTGGTTATATAATAATAAATGATTTTGAGACTCATATTTGATTTAAATCGTCCCAATTTATTTGTGACTTAAAAGCATTTCTATGAAATCAAAAACTGTACAAAATGTTCATCAGCATCAAATCTTCACAAACTCTATCAAATTTCGAAATGCTAGGAAACTTCTTTCGCTCAATCGATCTCAATACATTCGATTCGCTTATTTTTACAAACTATGTTATTTTTATATTGGTTGTTTAAATCTACCCATTGATGTTTCGGACCGCAATTGAACGATCTTTTATTGGCATACATACATCCTATACAGATTGCCTAGATATTACCTTAAATCACAATCATTCTGCAAGTTGGATATTAAAAATCAAACATCATGTTTATAACTACTAGTATGCTGTTGTACCCTATTGACTAGTGATAATTTAATCGTAACATTTATGTATTTACTAAAAGTTTAAAATCATTTTGTTAGATAGGAAATAGTTTGGCACTGTTTAATATACAACTCATTTGACAATTTTAAAAAATATATTTGAGTTTAAAAATAAAATAATTATAATAAACTCATATGTTTTTCATAAAGTTTTTATTGTTGTTTATCAAACTTAAGAATTCTGAAGGTAACAAAATGTAAGAAAAAACTACACTTTTTGGAACCACATGCAAAATCATCAGAGCATCCATTTTCCCCATTTTTATTTAGCTTTATCATCGACTTGAGTCCTGGATTCCACTGCTAGCCACCCTCTATCTTTGCTTATAATGTTTGTGAGTTAAGGAAATATTGAAACAATCCGGACAGGATGCATATATGCCAATAAGAGACTTATCCAATTGCAGTCCTAAACATCAATGTGAAGATCCAAACAAACATTACAAAATGAATTAAAAGAATAAATTATTTATTACTGTCATTAATATGTTAATACCTAATCAGGGTTTTTTATGTTTCACATAGCATAAGATTTACCTTGGTATAAAGTAGAAGTGCCTAAAATTATTAATGTTAATACTCTATTTCTAAATGTTTATTGTTCAGAAATGTTCACAATTTTGTACCAAATAATTTATTTTCTCTATTACGCAACCTATTCATAGTATACAATAGTATAGAATCAAACAAATTGATTTTACCGAAACGTGAATAATAAGTCATACGACTAATTTTTAAACAGAGACTTTTATCATCACATGAAAGGCAATAATAAATGTTAAAATGATGATGGTATTCAAACTAGGACGCAAATCTTTTAATAGATATAATGTATGCGCACTGTTAAGGAGTCCCACACCAGGAAGAAATAGCCGTCCAGTACTTCCAGGTTTTCTATGATGGGCTAGTTTTATTTGACTCATGAACTCAATTATTAAAATACTACAATATCTATGTACAATTTGTAGTGAATTAAATTGTTTTTTTTCTCAAAAGAAATGATTTATTTATGTTTATATATACTATTAAGATACACAACTATTTCATAAAATTGTATGCTGTTGTTTTGAGCAACAAGTAGTGAATCCATAAACAATACTTTCTAGATTAAAATTACATTTTACAGTTGGTAACTTCTAGGTATCGATGCCAAGGTTTGACTTGTTAGTTTCAAGCAAATGGAGCACTGGCTAGAAAGTTAATAATAAATATTTTTTTGTTATAACCTAATGAGTAGAAAAGTTGTATTTCTGAAGTACTATTTAAACTTAAGTTAATTTAATTTGGTTATATTTTTTCCCTGAAGAAGTGGCTTAGATTAAGTCACGAAACGCCCAAAACAAACATTTTCCACTCATTTGGATATAATAATGAATAGGATATTTTTCTTAATTGATGACGTGGTCAAATGTAGTATTTTCCTCTATTGCGAAACATTTGATTGAAAACGGTCACAAGGTTGATATCAAGTGACCATTTGTAGTCTATTGAAACCTTGGCCATGTGAAAACTGAAAACTCCTTTACATGTTCTAAAACCTTATGTTCTTACGATTAACCAATTGGTATCCAGCGTGGTTTTTACTATGTGTTTGTGTACTTTATCATTATCTTTGTTTCTGCTTACCTTTTATTTCTTCATAAATGATATCTTAACAAGTGTACATGTGATCAGATTGTTTGGAATATATTGCGTAAGTACGTCAGATAATTCTAATAACCATTATCATCTCATTGCATTATCCAAGAATAGTGTATTATTTTCTTTAACCAATATGTTCAGACATAATACTCAAGAATTGAAGCAAATTACAAAACAGTGAAAGAATACTTCATAAAGTCATAAAATGGTTAGTACTTAGTAAGAAAATTGCAGTTAGAGAAAGATAAGACCATACAAATGTTCAAATTTGTGTTTCTGCATTAAATGTTCATTAAAGTAGCATTTGCATTCATTCGCATTATATTCAGATAGTCTTTTCGTTTGGAGATATTAAAAGATTTCCAGAGAGTACATTCTTTCAACAAGTCATTGAAAGTCAAAATATTTAATATTCTGTATCGATTTCATAATTATTATCAACTAAATTGAATTAGTCAGAAATTTTACACCAGAAAGTATTTTTAAACTTATTAACTGAAAAATATTTTAACTGAGAGCTTGAATTGGCTTCTTAAGTTGTTATATAACCAACAGGCTAAATCTACACAACAACGTGAACACGGGAGTGAGGACACGAAACATAGAAAGAACGCTTTACTCTAAGGTTAGTTTGTCTGCACAAAATCCAGTGTATTTATAGCAGTTCATATGGACTTGGGCTTCCGGAAAGTTTCGGAGCGCTGCAAAGCATAGTATCATCTAATCAGAAATGTAACACGTGACTCCTTACTTACTAGATGTTTCTGTGAAACTTCTGTTCAGTGTTGATTGGATAAAATATTTTCTAACTTTCTCAGGGCCTTTTTCGGGGAATATTCTGGATCTCTACGACATTAATATAATATAGATTTTGAAAGATAACGAAGTGGTCATTAGATCCAACAAGATTAAAGCTTAACAACCCTGATGTAATGTAGGTATGTTGAGTAAACTTTATAGTGATATATTTTATGAATACATGCTGTCACATTCAATACATAATCATCCTTTCATTAAGTAAGACTTCATTAATGTTACATTTTAACAGCATATCTGAATAACAGTCAGAAAACCAATCCAATTACTGACAAAATGTATCATTCTAAAGATGTTTAACTAACAGGTAACCATAGAACATATAAATGTTCGCCCTCTTTCCTACTTGAGAAATATTTACATTTGGTTAAAACCAATTTTATTTATTCATTCTTATTTTCATTACTGAGATGGAGGAAAAATTTATGATTGAGCTTTTCATTCTGTGATTTATTACTTAATGGAAGCAAATACATCTTTGAAAGTGAATTAGCTCGAACACTGTTTCGAACTGTGTGAACAACCTTCAATAATCGATTAAATAATTTGAATCGAGTTTCATATCTCACTCATAAGCGTTTATTTATTTATGAAAGGTCTAAATATGGTAGCTTCATTAACTAAAAATTGATTTTCCTTTACTGTTAAATATTAATGTCACCAAACTCTCAATATACATGTTCGTGTAAAACTACGTTCATGGTTCCTATTGATAGTTTTCTATACAAACACTTTGTAAACACTGCTCTGTTATGCAGAAATCACCGAATCAATCAATCATTGAGTTATACTATTCTCTAGAAACAAACCACTGATCCTTCCTTCACTTGATCACATTCAAGATATGAATAATGCAAAGAAAATGAGTTTCTTAACTTAGTGAATGGTTTAAAAGACATAAGAATTTGAATAATGTTTGCTCTATCATTTGAATTACTATTGAGGTTCTCTTGAATACATAGATTTTCTTTTTCTGTAAAGATATATGTATCTATATCAGATATTATTTAAATCAGCGCAAGTAGATGTGTTGCCCATGTATTGAATTCCGACAAAATATGCCGTTCATTAGGGGTTATTCTGAGTAACGATAAAAATTGTTATTAAAAATTATTTATCAACCTTAGCCAATTATTAGCTCCATTTTCAAATACTAGAATCATCAGTCAGTCAGCAACAACGTAGAACTTTGCACATGCATACATCAGTTTGAGTTGCCATATCAAATTAGCACAGAGATGAAATTGTCTATTCAAATCCCGTAATGGTAGAGGTAGTAAAAGTAAAAGCAGTAATCGAAAACATTAGGGTTTGAAGATGTGATTCAAGGAGTATAATCCAGTGAAATAAATTTGCAAATAAAAAAGGTGACATGAAGAATTCAGAAGACTAGAATTTGTGAGAACACAAAGAGTGTATGCACCTGTGTCATTGAGAACGATCATACAAGTTGATCAAATAAAATGTAATTTACTATCGACAGATATACACTACAAACATGCTTTTATATCATAATATAAAATTCGGATCAAGGGAAGATAACATATCAGTTCACAATTTCTCATCAGATAAAATATTTATCAACTTCTGTTTTAATAAAAAAACGAAGCATTAATTTTGTACAAGAAAACAATATCTTGGCATATTTATAAAATTTTATTAAAAAATAAGAAAAATTTCATTCTCTAGTCAAATAAATAATGGTCTAATTATGATGACTATCATTCTAAGGAATTTAACGGTTTTTTTGTTTATAGAAAAGAAATACTGAAATCTTAGAAACTAAATAATATGTATATATGTGCCTACTGAAATACTAACATATTTAGCATAACGTTAAAATGATGAAGATGATTCGTAACTCAGGTAGATATTTCCGGTGATATTGTGTTAGATATTTGAATAACCATGTCCTTACTGCTGTTATAGACAGTAATGTCAGCTCCATCTTCGCGTACAAATGATCTTTTTTGTTAGTTTACAATTATTGTGTTAGTTCATTCCAACGGCTTTGTTTGTGATGGGTTGTATTTATAGCTTTTGTTGTTTTATATAATAGTTTTGTTATAAACTATTGTCGAGTATTCTTAAACTAAGGTATGGTGCTTTTTAAAAGCTTGTATTAAGATGCATCGAAATCATTTTTGTGTCTTATGTGTTATTAATTACGAAGAATAATGTGTCCATGGTACATCTTATATACTTTGAAAAACTGATTTAAAAACTTTAACGATCATAAAGTAATAAGGGTGTTTGTTTTAGTTATTTTTTAGTAAATAACTAGTTTATGTGACATTTATAAAATATAAAAATAAAAGTACTGCCTAAACATTTCTGCAGTTCACATATTAATAGGTGATGTGTGACTTTTACCATAAGTGCATCTCACCAGTTAGTTTAACAAGTCGCTGAAAAGATGTATATGATGGTTTATAATTTATTTGCGAAAAAATCTATCCGCTAGTATAAAGATGTTCTTTTCTGTAACTGTGCAGACAAATGATAGATCTTCTACCGGAATAAACAAGGGGAATGTCATCCAATTCATGAAGGAAATAATATAATGAATAAAATTGAAAACATTTTCGTATATATATATATATATATTTATTTGAGTTATACATGAAATTAGTAAGACACAGTTCCATCTTTAGTTACTATTGATTCCAATCGCTATTTCATATTCCGAAAATGTAACCTTTCCATCACCGTTTAGATCCAAACGATCCATTATTTTCTACAATAGCAAAATAAAGGTAAATATGTATTGATAATGGTTACTATAATTCATTTCAATGTTTGCGATGGCATACGTCGCTTTAAAATAGAAATACATCCTCAAACATGGTTTTTATAGTGGTCTAGCCATTAAACATCAGTGGAATTCGAAAGTTGTTTTGTCCTGATCTTAAACTCTGCATCATTGTTTACTAATATACCCACCAAAACTTAACAAAATGTGTAGCCTTAGAGGAGGAGAATCGAAGGACTTAGTTTTTAACTCACTAACGGTCTCATATAAACACTGGAAAAATTCTCAGAGAGAGGCGAAATGGTGCTCCATGGTTTCCTTAAGTCTGAGGGAGAAGAAGATATTTTCTTTGAATGGTTACGACATGTTTTAGTCACTACACCAGATACTTTAAGGATATAGACAACAGCTTATGATGATGTATTTTAAATTTTTGTCGCTAATCAATAAAACAACCAGGCGAACTTTATTGATACACTGATATGATTTTACGAGAACCTTATCCAGGTTTGCTGTACTTTTTATTCACAATGAACATGAGCAGAAGTTGAGCAATCAATCACCTTTATCAAGAAGTTTTTCAGAAATCCTTGAGAAATGCTCCCAAATTGTGCTTGATTTCTCTCTTTCTGATTCTTATATGTTTTGATTATTCATAAACGAATACTTCCGAATTCGAAAAACAGCTTATGTGTAGATAGAATGTGCCGCTAAATACACCGACCTATAAAGTCTAACACATAGATGTTACCCGACCATATCTGCTACCTTGTCAATAAAGGTAGCACTTGCACACCATAATGATTCAGTTGAGGCATATTAGCGGAAGCATTTGTACCTTTCGGACCTAAAATCTTAGGCAAGTCGTTTGGAGAATAATAAGACAAAAAGCAGCAACTAATGTTCTGAGGGAAAATTCTGATTGATGACTGTACTGGGTTGTGACAGAAGTGAGGCGTTTCCCTCAGATAAATGCTATTTGTAGCAATGTTGTCTTCTCACAGCTGAATAAAATAGTTAGAAAACGTCGAACTTGAAAACATCATATATCACCATACTTCAAAGCTATACTCATAACTCTATTACTATAAATGATCTTCTTATTCATAATTCAATCACACCGTCAGCTCCTAATATTTCTACTGACACCACTATTACTATTTCTTGTACCACTATGCGGCACCATTGTTAACTATTATAGTTTACATACTTACTTACTTAGGCTTGTTACTTCTAGTGGAAGAACATATGCCGCTCATCAGCACTCTCGATCTAACTCTTTCCTGGGTAATCCTTTCCAGTTGCTATTCATACATATTCATGCCTGCTTCCAATTCTCAACGCAGTGTGTTCTTTGACCTTCCACTTTTCCTTTTCACCTCAAGATTCCAATTTAGAGCTTTCTTCGTTATGCAGTTTGGTAATTTAACGTATGTTCTATGCACTTCCGATGTCTTTTCCTAATTTCCTCTTCAACGGGAAGCTGGTTTGTCCTCTACCACAGAAAACCGTTGCTGATGGTATCTGGTAAACAGACATTGAGTATCCTGTGGAGACAATTGTTTATAAATACCTGCAAATTTTTGGTGATGATTGTAGTAGTATAGTGTGGGTTACTTATATTCATATAAGTAGTATATAACGTCGGTCAGGTATAGAATGCATTTCAGCAGAAGATCGATAAGGAAAGAACGGAAACGGAACGCAATTGGTATGAAAATGCATGAACAAGAAAATCTGAGACAATTAACTGATATTCGCAAAACGAACAGTGAAGTTTGAGACGATGGATTAATATTTTGCAAACTAACTTTTGCTATATGGTTCTCAGATTTTAGTGAGATGCTCTGTAATTTGGTGTCGGATACATTCGATTGTCCGTACTCGCTTTTTTGTTCACTACAGCAGTTCTCCACATTTCGGCTCCGCACAGTAGGACTGTATTTATGGTCGTATAAAAGACCTGACTTTGATATTGGTTGACAGTTGTTTTGAGTTCCATATTTTCTTCAACGGTAGTAACGCTACCCTAGTTTTGCCAATCCTCTCATCTACGTCCGCATCCGATCTTCATTGTACATCAATGATGATGAATGTTTCCACCTTTTCCAGAGTTTTGCCATCAAGTGTGACTGAGTTGGTGTTCTCCGTGTTTTAGTTCGTCGTATGAATTCCTCATGATGTTGACAATCCTCTAAGATATTCCATAGTGTCGAAGACGTTTCCAATAATATTTACCTATCCATATTGTCAAATGCTTTCTCATAATCGAGGACGTTGGTGTATGGTGACGAGTTCCACTCAACGGATTGTTCAACGATGATACGTAATGTCTCACCTTGGTCCCTGCACGACCGAACCTTATGGAATCCGGTCTGTTGATATGGATGTTGTGCGTCCACTGAATCTTTCATCCGGTTCTGCAACACTATCAAAAACCTTCCCTGATACTTACAGTAGTGTGATGCCTATAGGCTATAGAACTTTTCAATGTCTTTCAAACATCTAATGTTCAGATGTAGTAGTAGTAGTAGTGGAAGGTGTTTTCGCTCGAGTAACCAGTTTAAACTCAAATGATAGAGACGTTTGTGTTGTCTAGGTTTAAAAACCTAGAAATACTTTTCAACGTTCGAGTGAAAGTATATTCTGTGACCATACGGCAACAGTTGATTATGCTGGTAGATTGTTTCTGTGATAGTGTTTGTCATCAAAAACCATACCGAAGAAGTGCATCAACCTTGTAAACAGTTTCTGCTCATGAGCTACCGGTTAAGATAGACTTTGTGGTGAATTGTCTTCAAAACGTTTAACTTCATTTAGTGCTCGACAAGGTTGTTCACATAATAAATTTTTCTTCAGCTTCATAATAAAAGTTCTCTTAAAGATAACCCATTCACCGTCTGAGTTTTCACATGTTGATCACTTACTAGGAAATTCACATCCTGAACAAAGATACGTTAACCAATCACCGTGATAACCGTTATTATATAAACCCTAATGGTGTTTGAAATCAGAAGGTAATAAGAAGCGGCGACTACAGTTTATTTGTGGATAGCACGGATCACAAAACTACAAGCACATCGAGCGAATGTGAAGCAGAAGCGAATATGTGAGCTAGCGAATACAGTGGCGAATTTATAGTCAAATCGCATAAGAGTACAGCAAAGCAAAGCAAAGGCTAAAAATTGAACTGGAGTACATATATACATGGGGAAGAGAATGATTCATCTAGCGATATGTAAGCTATTAACATTTGAGCTTGAGAGATGTGCGTAGGCTGTCATGTAATCAAGCGTACACGTTAATACAGACAAGATAGCGATCATAATATTACAAAGAAATATGCGAACTGTTCCCTTTTGAATAACATTGTATGTTAAGCAATTTTATAAAAGTGCTCAACAAAAATCTAACCATAATCGAAATTGACTGTGGAAGAGTTGCAATAAACTTTACGACCAAATAATAGTGAACGTCTTCTTCAATTTCTTATCAAGTCCACATATTGTGAATAGAGACATTTTCTAACCTGACAACTCCAACACAGATATAACATGCTGCTAGCATTCTAAAATGAGGCGGGCCAACAGATCTAGATGGATTATCCACCGAAATCGTTATAGAAATTGGTTCAATACAAGTTGTTGAGATGTTAGTGAGAGTCTGGTAACTTAACGTAGTCCAATCTGAATTGTTTCAAGCTCTGGTCATCACGGCTTGTAATAAACAGACAAAAGCCATATTGTACCAACCACACAAGAATCAGTGTGACTAATGTCATGTCCAAAAGATTAGTCTCAACTATGATCCAATACCCATATAGGGCTCATGAAGAGCAGACACGAAAAAGGCAATAATGTTTGTCGTTGAGAAGCGTAACAAACGATTACACCAACCTTGCACAGACCATCTACACAGGTACAGCTGATCAAGTTAGAGTTTGCAACGAACTGTCACCAAAAATATCAATGCCAAGTAGAGTTCGTCAGGAATGCCCACTATTCCCATTTTTACTTAAATTTGTCATCGATAGCCTCCGGGCAATAACTTTTTATTAGACTAACATTTCAGAAGTTGATCTCGTAATAAGAGGTTTACTAACCGACTCGGAATACGCGTATAACGTAATCGTCTTTGATGAAAACTGACAACTCCTGAGTCTTCCAATCACATTCAGCAACAATGAAATCAGGTTGTGTATTCTTCACTCTCCCTCTCAATGAAAAAGATTGCTTCTCAACTGGTTTGCGCCAACGAACTAACTAGTGATAGAGAGTGAAGTAGTTGAGTGTGTCAACCACTTCAACTTACTGTGAAGTCTTATCAGTCAGGATTGACTGGTGGCTGACAAAATCATGTATTCAGAGGTATACATTGGCTTTTGCCATTCGCATCACTTGTTTCATAGATGAGCTATTCATCTGTTAATCCAAAATCGAGTTTTGTGAGTAATAGTTCAGGCTTTTCTACTTGATTGGTGTAGAACTTGGTCGACGAGAAGAGGGGATAATTATAGACTAGTACAATCAGATAATGTATGTGTTCAAACAATCGACCATGTTCTATGTGACCACGTGAATGGCAATACTGAAATGTGGAATAGTGTGTTGACCGAAAATAGAGAATCGGTTGACGAATTGGCAAATATTGATTGAGTGAGTTGGTTTGGACATGTGCTGCATTTACTTAATCACCATGCACCTCTGTGAGTGATGTTGTCTGTTTTCGGACTAGGTTAGGAGAAAGATAGTGGATTGGAAAAATGAAGACATGACATCAGTTCATGAAGTCGTTGACTGCTGCACTGAGCCATGTGAATAGATGCCGACAGCTTGGTTTGATTTTCACGTGATCCTCATAACTAATGGTTTGAGACATTTTATGATAGTAACAACAATCAGTAAATCAGTACTTTTGAAGCCGTCACAGTTTCGGTTTCAATTATACTTGCTTATGTCGAGATCATTCAGCGTTTCACTTGAGCAATTATTTGTGATTCATTCTTTTACTATCACGAACTAACAGACATATCATGTACACGTGATAATTCAATGTTTTAATATGTGTTACTCACTAAATAACTGTCGAGTGTATAATAATTTAAAATCAGTAGTTATGTTTACATGAAATAGTGAATAAATAACTCAGTTGTGTGGTGCGACTTGCTTTCTCTGTAGTACTTATATAAATTTATAAATTAATTTACTGCTTTAAATTTTGCGGATAAATGAAGAGTCTCAATGCAGATCGAACTGTTACTTACCTGTATAACAGTTGGGGAAACTCCAGCTTTACTCAATCCTGAATATAATTCATCACATGAAATAATTCCATCCCCACTTTCATCTAATTTATGAAATAATCTGATCAATGCTTCTTTATTCGACATGGTATTTATTGGTGATCTCTTTATTTGCATAAGGTTATGAAATTAGGAAGTTTAACACAATTAGATATAATACATTTATTCAAATAATACACCTTATTCATCATGCTTGAAAAAATTACATGTATATTAGGAAAAAATAGACATTAAGAAGTTCATGTAAAGTTACTCTAATATCTGCCAATATCAGAGAAGAATAGATATTATTGACGGAATAAATATTTCTTTTCAGTAAATTCATTTACTTAAACTTGGCAGTAGTATTGATATTTTTTAAAAATTTACTAAATGAAATTCGCTATAACAATATTGAGAGATCAACAGTTTAATTTAAGAACATCTAGTTAGTTTTGATCATTCTGCATCAGGATCATCCACTTTGTAAATGGTCCTTACAGTTTAAAGAATCGGTTCAAAATGAACACAAATTAATAATTTATGTATTGTAGAGGCTCTAGTTATCTACCTTTTGAAGCCTAAACTTCGTGTACAAAAAGAGTATATCTAATCTTTCATTCTACCATGGTCTTAATCTTCCTTTCTATCTTCCAATTACTTTTCTTGATTAATAACTAGCCATTGTTACAACATTCAATTGTTGTACTTTTAATATTTTCACTCTCTCATAAGTTGTCTTCATTTTAAAATTTTTCATTAAGTGTTCAATTAATTTCTGTTAACAATTCGTGATTCGATACCACTTCCTTTTTTATTCTTCACTAGTATTTAATTTAACTAGAGATGACTATTTATAGCAACTAAATTAACTAAAGATACGATTATACAGCGTTTCTTTCGGTCAGATAACCCGGCAAAAATGAAAGTATCAGCATGTCCACATCAATAAGTCTCAACTGGAATAGATACTTTATCCCTCTACTCACTTTCAGAAACATGTCAATTAGTAAAAAAGATCACTTTAATTGAGCATAGTGTTGATCAGATGCCTGAAGCTAGTCAATGAGATCGGTAAAGAACTTGAAAAAACTAATCATAAAATGTTCGAATTTCACTGACTAAACAACCAAACACTTTTTGGATGTTTGTGATTTCAAGAAACCAAAAACTGACTTTTTATTCATTTGTTGGATTATGTTAACACGTTGTTGGTAAACATTTCACTTTTCTTTAAACGTTACATTTTAGGAAATAAATAAATACACAATTCTTAATTATGACCTCGATCCGTATTAAAGCGGGTTACGGTTCAGTGCAGTTGCATAATGTTATAAAGTGAAAAAACAAAGCACGACGTTAACCGTGAAGTGTGCTTTACGAAATTTTGTTTAAAAAACCGGTTACTAAGGCATTTACATCTTAATCACTGTTAAACGATAACAGTTAGCGCAGTATTGCATATAACCATACCCTTTGACAAATTTAAAGTTATGAGAGGTATTATATACGTACTTCATCGATGATTATCAAATTTCATCTCAATTTTATTTACATTTAAATTTACTTTTCAGCAACAGTACTCAGTGACCAGATATTCTTGTTGTAAAATGGATGTCCTACTAAATAGTTTGTGATAACTCTATATTTTTCAGAATGAAGTTGGTGGAGATTGTAGTGATTTTAATAGTTGAATTCATGAATCGATCTAAGCTCAACCACTATTGAAAAACAAGAAGCAGTGGACGGCCGTTTCGTCTTAGTATGGGACTCCTCAGCGGTGCGCATCCTTTTTTATTCGAACCCAGGACCTTCGTCTCGCTCTCGAACGCCTAACCACTAGGCCACTAAGCGGGCATCTAATAGTGTTAATGTATAACTTCTATTGATCCATGAATGGCTGCGCAACCATTCATCCATTGTCTGAGGTAGATACCTAACCCAAACCGACAGGGATTGAACCTCACTGGTTATGGCATACGGGATCGTGGACGCGCACTGCTGAGTAGTCCCATACTAGAACGAAACGGCCTTCCAGTGTTTTCAAGTTTTCATTGGTGGCCTAGCACATATCGACTCATGAATTCAACCTCCATATTTATTAAATAATTATAGTGTTTAACATCCTTTATAAATTCTCTATGCCCAGTGGAAGATATACTTTGATAATTAGCCATGTCATCTTTTGGTTATAATTAAAACATAAAAATGTTAGTTATATATACAGAGTTTGACATTAATTTATATTATTTGTATATTTCTATTACATCATATTTAAATGAACATTTTTTGTTACCATTCAAAAGTAGTTAATCGATAAATCGATCGATTTGTTTGTATTGGTCAGAGTGAGATAATTTTTTTTAATGTGAAATATCTCAGCTTATAAACTACTTACATAAATTAGTAGTTTTTTAAAAGTTATATATATATATATATATATATATATATATATATATATATATATATAATTGAATCTTTAAATATTTCATGAGCTAAAGGAGACAATCATTCATAAAACTTATCTTATTTTTAAAACAAAATTGTTTTATTAAAATCAACTTGAAATTTTATCACTTTTAAAGTTAATTGAATTTTGAATAAATTATGTGAACGCCCTATAATTTATTCACCGATAATTACTTAGTTGATTGGATCATACATCTATTAGAATATATACATCAAAAATAATTTATATTGATTAATTTCAATGGTTAAGATCATGAATCAGTTGAAGGTCACTAGTGACTGGCTTTAAGAGGTATATCCTGGAGTTGTAGTGAGAAGTAGTGACCGGTGAAGTTCAACCAGTTCTGTTGTGAGATAGTAACTCATTGAAGACAATAGTGGATGTGTCGCTCAATTTCGCGCTTAACCAGTTGGCCCTGGGTTCGAATCTCGCAAGGGGGAAAGGTCGTGGGTGCCCACTGCTGAGGAGTCCCGTAATAAAACGAAACGCCGTCCAGTGCTTACAGGTTTTCCATGGTGGTCTGGCTTCAACTGACTCATGATCTTAACCTTTGAGATTACTATAATATCCACAAAACCCATCTGATATTAAATAGATTATTAAAGAATATAAATAATGTAATATTTAGTTTAGATTGAGCATATAGAATATAATGTTTTCATTTGATAACAATATAGTGTAAAAACTGAATGATTAGCATTATATTGTAGAGTTTTATTTTTGTTGAAGTGAAATCATGTGTGGTAAACATTGAAATAGTAGTGGGTATTTGTAATTTATAATGAAAATGATAAATGTAGAACATTGAGTTGAATTGTAAACATGATTTATGATTATTTGATTACTTAAATTAGTAACTCCATCAAATATTTACCTTATATAGAAGTGATTAATAGCTTATTTATTTGATGACTGTTATAAATGTTAAGTTGTATTCTTTTCCGTGTATATTACATATGAATCGTCGGTATGGTTACAGTTTTTATCCAGTACTTATTTGTGTTTAATTTATCAATACAGCTGTGTTTTTTTTTTTTGAGAATCAAATAATAAATTGATCTTAGCTTGGTCACCATCAGAAACTACAGAAGCTCTGAACAATTGTTCTGTTTTGATATACGACTTGATAATAGTGAGCATCTACTACGTCACAACTATGGATTGAGCCTACACGTAACCTCTAGAGAGATAAGCCGGAATTCAGTGGTGTACATGTTTAAAGCCAACTAATTCATGAAAGATTTACCAATCTACACAAAACTCCTATACTAACAATAATCCTTTGCTTTCTTAAGTTTAACTTTTAGATACAATTCTGAGCGTATTAGTGAAAATCCCTGACTAGTAGAGTTCATTGGTAATTCATCTCGGAAAATGAAGATGATCGAGCACTATAACTAATAGATTGAAGTTAGACATTTATATCACTGAATTCCCGCTCAATGATCTTAAGGTTACGATCCGAGCGTGAGACCGAAGTTCCCAGGTTCAATTCCCGGTTGTGAGGTAGTAGATACTAACTATTGAGGAGTTCTATATTGAGACAGAATAGATGCCCAGAGCTTCTGTGGATTCCAATTACGGTCTAACGTAGACCAGTTCTTAATTAATTCTATGAAAGTTTTATTTAGTACAATTGAAGTACCTTTGAAATTTTTCACTGGAAGACAACATAGTATTTATAAAACAATTCAGTAGTGTGGTAATGATCACGAAGAATGATGTTCTTTTTTCAAATTAAATATGTTTCTTTTAAATATCCAATAGTTAAATCGAATTAGTAAACGTCAGTTGTAATAAGGATTTTTAATACTCTAGGTAAATACTGAAAAAGCTTGAGGTTCATATGATCATTAAAATTAGTTGTTAAATATCGCTGTTCTTTGTCTAACACTACTTGGGAAATCACCATAATTATTTCAGATTTAAAATAAGGCTAGGGTTTATCACACAATAGTAATTTTACAATTGAGGCATTATACCACCATGTAGTTAAAATTAATAGACTAATAACTGAGTGATATGTCTCATAATTATTAGAGTTGGTTACAGTTAACAGATCGATCAATACTATTGTTATCACGTTTTACTTAGATAACTACTAAACAAAGGGTAATAGTTCGTAGAACGAAACCAGATATAGTTTATTAGAAAATATGGTGCATTAATAACAGTTATTATAATATGGGTGCTTTTATAGATATATCCTATGTATATACTTTCTCCTTTGTTCTTAAAGACAGCTTTTAATCGCCATCTAAGGTAGGCTTTATGAGATCTGCTTTCACGTTCTGTTAAAGTTACTTATGTTTAATTAAGTAAATCTCAAAAGGAATGAATCATTAATCGAGAAACTCAATTTCGGTCAGTTGTTTGTCTATGAATTATTTTGAAAAAGATTGATGCTAGATAAACCTGTCGGCAGATATTCTAATAAGGAAAACTTTAATCGTCAACTTTACAGAAAAATATCTGATAAATCATAATATTGAACGAGATTCTTTCAAACATATCTAATTCGGAGAACATTGTTACCAGGTGAGCAAGCATTCGAATCAAATTCCTTGAAACCATGATAAAAAATCAATTGGTCTTACCAAAAACTTCAACTTATATACAATTGAGTGATACTATAAGTTTATAAGCTTTAATAATGAGTTTATTAGTAGTTATGGTAACTTGCGTTTAATTTGGTGTCATTAGCAACTTCTTATTTTTCTGTGTAGCTTAAATAAAATGTCTTTGAATACGCTTGGTATAACAAGAATCATTCTGTAATATTAATCATAACTAGTATGTTTATGATTTACAAAAGGATAAAACAGATTTCAATTTTTAATACTTATTAACCGGAGAACAAAGACATACCGGCGTCATTGAAGTTTAATAGTGGGACATTAATATACAAGATAAAACAGTTGCTATTATTTAAAGTTAGGAGATAAGTGTGTTTCGTTAATTACTAGTTTAGTTAATGGACTAATATTTTATTAAGTCATTTACAAGATTATTCACAGTATTTTTCTTACATTTTATGAATAATCGGTAGTTAATATTATTTACAGTATATGATCCATAAATTGTAACTCAGCGAAATATTACACCTTGTAAATCAAAGTATCCTGCCTACTGTGTAGAAACAAAGAGTTCACAAACAATGTATCTTAATGGTTAACTATGAACCTATTTATATTTTTCACTGTTTCAAACGGAATATTAGTTTATGACGCATTTATTATTTGAATTTTTAAGAAAGGTATTCAGTTAGTTTTGTAATAATAAGTTACCATTCATGTAACTATAGATGTTCAGAGTTCACATCTTACTGCATGTTACAATATGTATGGTAAATAATGATCATTACAAATAATTATAATCTCGAAGGTGACTATTGTTAACAGTGCGATTACAATTCTATTTGTAATTAATTAGATTATCCCTTTGTTGATATTTTTAACCGAAATTTCATTGATCTTGGTTGGCATATGTTCATCGAATGCAGATTGCCTCGTTATAGTCATTATGACACAAGTTAGGTGGAATGTAAGTCAATCAGTAAGCTACAATGTAGGACCAGGCACATATATACATCGATCCAAGTTGTTACACCTTTACTAGCACAAAAAGATGAACACCAAATTCATAGAAGTAATTACTTCAATGGTAGTAATATATAAAAGATTGCATATAAGAATACAATACAGAAAGGAAGAATTATTTTGCAGAAATAAAGCTATCAAGCAATTTTAATCTCACGTTTAAGGGAGGACAATGAGTGTATACACCAACGCCATTGTGATAGATTCTGGGCCATGTCACCCAGAGTCTCCAACGATTGGTTAAGACAGTCATTGACATTCAAGATGCGCGTTTCGTCTTATTTGGGGCTCGTTAGCTGGGTGTATGCGAGTTCAGCAGTGAACATCAACTCTGGGATGCAGGTACCTGTACCCGATGAATCCTAAATAAAATGAAACTCGAGTCCTCGAATTCAACGCTAATCACAATGCATCTATTTTCTGCTTGTCCGATTACAGTTTTACAGGCATACAGGAACATGGTATATATTTGTGCGAAAAACCTTGCTAAGTGATTCATGCAGTAATTAGTTCAGTGTAAAAAGTAAAAATACTGGCGATGATTGAAAAAAGGTCCATAAGAACATAAAGAGTTTCTGGTACAATGTTTTTTCTTATGATATGTATACTGTATTCGCTAATCAAGATATAACGTAGCAAATTTGTTAGGGTTTAAAAATTTTCGACTATTAATTATTTTCAACTTTACTTTTAAGAAGGACCAGGAACTTGAACTATCGCCTCCATAAAATAAATCTTTCTATTGACTGACTAAGCATTTAAACAAAACTATAGTATGTAATCTCTGTTACAAAACATTGGTTACAGGACATTCTACAGAAATCTTGTGAAAATACACTAACTGATTTTTGAGTTGCTTAAAATAAAAATGAATCCTTTTCAGTAATTTAATGCAGTTTTCGATTAAACAAAACTTTGGATATATCTTATTTGCCTGAGATCAGAAATCATTACTGTTTTACTTGTTAATTTTAAAACGACTCTCTTTAGAAAAGTTATTCAGATGATGGTTTAGTTGTTTAGATGATAAACCGAAATTGATAACTAAATTGTAGATCAAGAAGAGGTTCTTACTATACATCAAGTACCCGAAATGGGAGATATTTGGTTTAACATCACAATAGATATCAGCTAATTACGTTTACTAAAATGAGCACAAATCACTCAAGGTATGCTCGTGAAGTTGCTTACATAAAAGGAAAAGCTAAAAACACAGACTTCGTAATAGTACTTATTATTTTTTCACTTATTAAATTTGTGATATGTTATAACATTTTACTAAAGTTCATAAGTGTATACGGCTGAAAAATGGTTAATTTTGAACAAACTAAAAAAACAAGAAAATTTATTATAGTAAACACACGTTCAAAAAGTCATGTCCTAAAGGTCAATGTAGGTCATCATGTCTTCTTACCTAAAATTTGAAAAATTCCCATATTGTGAATTAGAACAACATATATAAGCGAACAACATTGTTTTCAATTATACCTTCATCAGGCTTCACTCTAATATACAGCAATATTTATAAGTATATTCGAATCTATTAAACTAATCAAGGCAGTTTATGAGTCAATGATGACAGTGAAATAGATTACATAAATACACATAATAAGTGAAAAGTACAAATTGGTAATGTGATGAAAAGTGTACTAGATGTGATAAGAATAATAAAGGCTTAAATTAATGTTATGTAGTAGGAAATTGGTCGATGATTAGAAAAAATAGATACTGAAATAACATTCATAAAAATTATAAGATTACGTAATAAGAAGTGTTCAGCGAATTGGACCGTGAAACGTATTATTTGAAAAAAAAGGAAAATAGTAATCTATTCCACTTTTATCACTGACTCATGAACTACCTTGATTAGCTTAGTAATTTCATATATATATATCACTGTATATTAAAGCCTGATGAGGATCTAATCGAAAACAATATTGTTCGCTTATATATATATATATATATATATATATATATATATATATATCCTTTTTATTTAAATAAATGAATATGACTATTATAAAAACTGTACGATCAGTTCAGCTCAACATTTATGTTCACTTAATAATTCCATAAGAAAGATTTTACAGACAACTGTCAAATTTATCTATAAGTAGTCGGTTCAAAATTCAGTAATCACTAATTAGACTAAATCAATCAATGAAAATTACCTTCCGACTTTACTTATCGTTCTTATATTTATAAACATTGTCACAATGAAGATATATTAATTTATACATTCATCAGAAACATTCAAAATATATAAGTAAATGTATCAACTTACTAAACTGTTCTCTTCTTCTTTAATGATAAGAATTCTAAGTCAAGTAATTTATTGAATTGATTTTAGATAAATATCAGATAACTTTACTAAGCATTTAATAATTACCCACTAGATTTAAATTAATTCAACGATACTTTAAATTATAAAATCATAGATTTAAATATACCAATAGTATGCATTGGTTACTAAATATTGATTAATCATTGTTTATAAAACTTTCTCATAGGTTATAATATTTTTGTATTACAATATATTACTGTCTTGAAACTTTCCGCTTATGTAATCATGTGATAAAGCTATATTTCATTTATTTAAAATGATATAATTTCTAAAACAAATTCTTTTTGGATTATTTAGAGAAGACTCATAATTTAAGAAAGAGTGCATATAAAGTACAACCATTTAAATCACAATTATTGATCATTGGACTAAAAATGATACAATATTCTTTTTTGTTACTTTAAAAAAAAACAATACAACAACAACAATAACAACAACAATAATAATGATACAACATAAACTTTAATATGGTTGGATAGTTATTTTAATAAGTAATGCACAAATATATAAAATGTAAAAAAAACATAACTGCATTCATAAATTGGATGATACAAATGAATAGAATTCTTCAAAATTAAGTTTTCCATTACCATCAATATCATTTTCACGTATCCATTCGTCTAATACTGAACGTGATACAGTCATACCAGCTTCATCAAATAAAGATTGTAATTCATTAATATCAATTTCACCACTTCGATCTTGATCCATTTGCATGAAAAGTCGTCTCCATCTGAAATTACACAGAAAAAAATGATATACAGCTTGAAATCATGATAAATTATGCCTTCGGTTTTTTTGTTTAGTTTTAAGTATTTTATAGTTATTTTTCAACTTTCTCAAAATTTGGATCATAATTACAATTTTTAGTCTCGTTCTTTGTTTGAGTTATATAGCTTATGTTCAGCTTTTTACTAGAATAAATATTATTGTTTTTTACTCGCACTTGACCCTGTTAGTCTTATGTTCTAGCCTTGGTTTAAAGTTCTCATTACTCATACTTTATTTATATAGAATGTAGTTTGTATTTGTCGAATTTTCTCCCAAAAAAGTGTTAATTTGTTTTATTGAGTTAAAAGCTATCAAATTATCAAGCAAGGGTTTACTAGATAATTATGAAAAGTGAACTTTAAGTTGATTGAGCAATTATTAGGTTGTTTGAATAAAAGAATAACACAAGATGATATTTTTTCACAGTAATGCTGACGAAAAGTCATTTAGAAAACAAGCTTTCAAAGTAAAATTATGAACTAGAACATACTAGGTCTAGCTTCAATTGACTCATGAATTCAACTATTAAATCACTACAATCTCCATAAAACACCTTTCTGCTAATTAATAAGCCAACTTGTACAACTTGATATTTCAACTAGAAACCAATAATAACTTGTAATATATTATCACTGAAATAAATAAATAGGAAGTTCGGTCAGAAAATCTAGATATAATTATTTTTTATATCTTCGTGAACACTATTAATATATAGTTGATTAAAACGTGTTTTGAGAAAAGCAAATTAATTTAATTTTTCAATTTTTTTAATTGCAGTGTTTAATAAATCTTACGGAAGTTATTCTTTAAATAAGTCAATTCATTCAATATATCCAATCAATTTTCAAGTTGATTTCTTTCATGTAAATATTATTATTTCATATCAATTGTTTTATAAACTTTTATATAATTTTAATAGTTGAGATCATGAGTCAATTGGAGCTAGATCACCATAAAATACCTGAAAGCACTGGATCGTCATTTCGTCCAAGTATGGGACTACTCAACAGTGCGTATAAATGATCCCGTTCACGGGATTGATGTATGATTTCAACTATTAAGATTACTAATAATATCCACAAAAACAACAAAATTGTTTTTTATAACATTGTACCTTTTTTCAATGATCTCATTCATTGATATAAATGAAAGTCACAGTGAATTATATATATATATATATATACGCGTCTGTTTCATTGACTGTTGTCGTCGATTGAGATCGTTTGATACATCTTCACGGATATATCGAACGGACTGTTCATGGCAATGTTTTATATGTCTGTTATCATTTTATCGTTACGGAACTGGTTTGTATGTCTCGTATAAGTTCCAAATGCTCGTCATAATTTATGTGGTTTATATATATATATATATATATATATATCTTAATAAAAGTGACTTACTCAGCCGCAGGTTCTTTATTTAATCCTAAAGCTGTTTTAAATTCATCAAGAGTAATAAAACCATCTCGATTTAGATCTAGTTGATTCATTACTTGCTATTTAAAGGAGACCAGATAAATAAATTAAATAAGAATAAATAAATTACATTATTGAAGTTAAATAAGAAGTTAAAGTGTTCTTGAAGTATCTGCTATTTAGAGTTTCGGTAGTAGTTTAATATTAACATGTTTTCTAATTTCATTAACATATCACAAAAGAAATATTCTTATTCAAACAAAACATACACTCATATTTGTTACATTATAAATCATCTGGTCAGCTAATTATGTATAGTGACAAAGGTGGATAGTGGATAGCAGTGTAATCCAAGGCGCGCGTTTCATCCTATTCGGGACTCGTCAGCCGGATGTACCTGCACCCCAGAGTTGATGTTCACTCCGGTACTGATCAACTGACGTCCTAAACATCGATGAAGATATTTGAACAAACAATAAAATGTGTATTTAACTACACCTTATTGCAAAAGCTAGTGACTTTCAAGACTCAGTAACTAAGTGGATAACGCAATGGCGTTTGAAGTGAATGATACTGGGTTCGAGTCTCTGAGTGAATATGAACTCTGACATTCAAGTATATCCAGCTGACAAGTCTCGAATAGGACGAAAATTACATTCTGGATTCTACTCCTATTTACTATCCATCTTTGCTTAGAATGCATGTGAATTGAGGCAATACGCATAGTATACACATATGCCAATAAGAGAATGATCACTTGTAATCCTTAACAACAATGTAAACCATATCATGAGGATGTATAATGACAGTTGATCTAACGAGACTCTATCTTCGTATAATAGATATGATCTATAGTTCATTTTGTGGAAAAAAACTATATATATTTATTAAAGTGTTTGTAGTTATAGACATTTGTCATATTTTTTAGTGTTTAACTTGTAAAAACAGATTTGTAAGTTATTATTAAGTTTGATGATAAATAATTGTTAGTTTAAATAAAATTATGTGTTTACTATTGTTCCTCAATGTAACCGGTTTGTGAAAGAACCTTTACTGTACTAAACATAAATTACTAAAATATTGGAATATAGTGATGTAGTAGATGAAAACACTGATATATTTAGTTAGTTAATCAATTTTGTAATAGTCCTTAAGAAATTTTAGACAAATAAATTAAATGATTATTATGATTAATAAATATAAAAGTTAGGTGCTTTATTTGAATTCTTACAATATATTAAAGCAATTTTCTTTCACAATAAACGGTAATTTTAATTAATAGGTGTAGATCCATGAAATTCTTATGATTAGTGCCAGTATGAACGCTTAAGAACTAACGTGAGTAATTTATCCAAGGATAATATACGTATTTGCATTATGAAAGCCGGTACGAAGAATAGGATAGTTTACATACATCTTCAGATATTTAAAGTGTAGAAGCAGATAAATGGTATTCTAATTTATTTCAAAGAAAAAAAATTACTTCTAGATCTTTCTTTAGACAAGATGAATCATGTAGAGGATTCATAATTGATATAAACTTGTAACTTGAACTTCATAGTTGTTTCTTACTGTTGTTATTGGTATGGTGTAATTCAACTTGCTAAAAATAATGATTCACTTGATGCTACCTAGTGACACATTTAGTCACTTCTGAAAACTGTATAAACTGTTCAAAATATATGTTCTTCAAGTTTAATTTGAAAAAGAAAAAGATAGGATTTTATCATTCGATTGTATCAGTTGACTTTAATATGATTGAATAATATACATTTAAAGAAAGAACCTTATAATTACATAAAGAATAATAGTCACATCCCTTATAAGATCAAATGCAACTATATGACTACTTTGGTATATGGGATATATGAACACTGGACATATATGTTTATTCAAACTTACTTCGACTTTCGCCATGGAAATTCCGGCTTTTACTAAACATGTAGTCAATTCTTGTCGACTGACAACACCATCTCCATTATTATCAAGCTCAGTAAAAAGCTCCATTAATTCTTCAGAACTCAAACATCGAGGCATTACTGATAGAATATACGATAAGTGGCTAGATATTTTCTGACCTTTGAAAAAATTAAATATTTAACACAACTTAAGAACTAAAATAACTTCATTTTGAAAATTTAACAAAAAAATAATCAAATTTACTGTACAATCACTCATAAATTCAACCACATTTTATGTATCAGAAGGTGTTTTGTGGAGATTTTAGTAATTTCAATAGTTGAGATCATGAGTCAATTGAAGCTAAACCATCATGGAAAATCTGGAAGCACTGAACGGCCGTTTCGTTTTATTGTGGGGCTCCTCAGCAGTGCGCATTTACGATCCCGCTCGAGGGGTTCGAACTCAGGACATTTTTTGTTCTGTTAAATATACAACATTGTTTCACCTTTCAAATTAAGTGATTTAGTCAAAATTCAGTGTAAAACTGGTTTGCAAAACAAAAAGAGTAAACGTTTCCACTCAGTTCATTTAAATTAATTATAGATGATTAATTTATAATTTAATATTGAGAATAACGTTTTGCAGGTTTTCTTCCAAAAATAATATTCTTATTGGAAGAACACATTAACGAAATAATATATGACAATGAATTAACAAAAGTTATGGTGTCAAGTGTTAGAATATCATTATTCAACGTTAACTTCTTTTTTTAGCTGACCAAACTAAGTCACTTCAGATGATTTGAGTTAAATTTTTGAAATGATAAATTGGAGAACATTCACTGGTCTGAGCTTTATCCAGTTAGTTTAATTTTTTATAAAGAGGTTTTATCGGGAAAATTATTAACTATCCCAGAAGTGAAATTCGAAAAGATTTTCCTAAGAAAAAGTAATCCAAAGAATGACTGTTAATACTGAATAAGATTAAAACGTGATTCACATTGTATAAGATTATATTGTAATTTTTAACTGGATTTCACTTATTTTACTTAAAATATGGTGTCCATTTATGGTGAATTATAAGCTAAACCACTAGAAAGTGATGAATTACCCCACGCGGATTAACTAAAGGCCCCTTTCTATCTGAAGTGAGAGCTGGTTACGGTACCTAAAATACTGATAACATTCAGCTGAGAAAACTTAACGTTATCTATCTTATTTAAATATCATGATGTCATAGCATATGAGGTTACAAAATAAATCATAACATAAGTAGTAAAGCTCTGAAACAGAGATCATAGTATGGTAGTTGTCGCCTACAAATAAAAGAAAAATTGCAACTCAAAAACACAATTGTTTATCAATATCAACCGTGATGAGTTTTAATTTTACTAAGGTGTCTTCGGGATAAATAAGTTATAAACAAACATGATAGGTTGGTTAGATTTGACAAACAACAAAATTTTGAAGAACAACATCCCCAAATAACTCTAAATTACTTAAACATGGTTGTGTATGCTCAGTTATCGGATTACCAGTGAACATATTGTCAACTTTAAAATATCGTATATCCGTTAATGGTGTTAGGTTAGACCACAAACGTCTAAGCTATTCAACTCCATTTTAATGATAAGATATGAGGTTTAGTTTAAGCGAATTTTAATTATATTTCAATGATTTGGTGAAATGTGAGATACCTAGATTCTATGAGTTCAAAGTTATGATGATAAGATGGTTGAAAATAAATAATCCGATTGGCTTGTGGCTATCTTGATATTTGGAATGATTAGAGCATAGGAGGTAAATTAAAATCAATTATTCAGTTTTCCTATGTGGTATGTTCATGAACAAATTAAATGAAAACAATGTTTCATAATGATAAACAATGAAACACTGCTATGATCAGTTCACTAAAATCACAAACTATGAATAAACATTTGGTAGTTTCAGAAATCTATTTGAGTGAAAATATTATAACTATATTCAAGTCACGAAAATGGTATATTGCCTACACCTACTGACGAAAACGTAGATGAGTTAATAATCAACTTACCAAGAAATCATAAAAAAAATAACTGTGATTTTAAAACCCTTTTTGATAACAATTAATAGCCTTTTATCAATACAAATTACTGAAAATAGAGTCTCAGCTTTCTATCTTAGAAGCAAGAGCAGTTATTTGTCAAGTAAGCTGTCTAAAAAGCCACCAATCATGTGATTCTTAGGCTGACCTTGAAGTGTTAAAAACTCAAATGAGTGGTTAAAGCTCAGTGGCCTTAGCATGCAAGCAATATTTAATTTTAGTCATCATAATAGTAAAAATCTGTGTATTTAATTGCGTAGGTGGGTATCTTCAACTTGATTACTCTGTAAATATCGAAAGTACTTCTCTTGAAATGATTTCCAAATAAAAACTCAAACAGATATCTAAGTACAACTAATAGACTATGAATAACTAAAAGACATTTCTTAAAGCTTACAGTTATAAGCTAGACTAATACTCTTAATACACAGTCGTATATGGTTAATAAAAAATTACTTCAAAAATAAGTCGACGACTCTAATCGATAATGCTCTCATTGATGTACATATAGATTTGTACACACATTTGATAATTAATAAGGAAAACGTCACATTTACGAAATTACAGCAAAATCTCTTACTACATGTTATACTGAACGTAATTCATTGCAAATTTAATACAAGAATATCATAACTGGAATAAATATCATATTGAAGTAAATCAGTGTTATACTGAATAACACAATACATTGAAAACGAAACAAATCATAAACTGAATGCTTATTAAAAATTAAAGTAATATTGAGCAAGAACCACAATAAGTTAGAAATGTAATTTTACATTTTTTACCCATCATATCAGATTAATAATGATAAATCAGTATTTTCAATGGGATATTTTAAATCATCGGTACTAATTAATTAATTAACCAATCGATTAAGGTTTACACTAACGAGTTTGTAAATTTTGTGGTCTTGTGGGTAGTGTGGATCACTTACTAAATAATACATTGAAAACCATAGAAGAAAAGTGTAAAACAATTTAGATAGCAGACGTTCGTTACAAAAGATGAGGGAGTTAAGCAATTACACATCAAATCACCGATATAAATTCGGATTCATGATTCTTAACTTCATTACGTATCAGTTTTCACAATTCCGGTTTGCAGATAGATTTGTTGCTTATACATTTAGACCATATTGTCACTGAGTATAACTTATAGGTACTTAACCTAAACCAATTTTGAAATTTGTAAATAGATTTTAGAATATTTAGTAAATGTTTCTTAGGTTTTGGCAGAAACTATAACACGTCCAACTGTTAAATGTCATATGAATTTTGCGTGTGATGTAAATTGCCTTACCGGTTGGCTTATATTACTTACACTCCTTATCGTAAAACTGTGTCTGTCACTCATAATATATTATTGTCAATCATATGGTATTTAACATTTGATAGATAAAAAAAATTAACAATATCCGTCAAAAGAAATTACTTCATTTATTACCGTTAAATCTTGCATTTTAGACTAGACATTCGAACGAAGATTTAATTTTACTCAGACTTGAATTATGCAATAAGGTTATGCATATATGTTTGAAATAGACAGTGGTAATCATTTTGTTAAATAAATCCATCGGAATATATATATATATATATATATATATGCAAAAGAGTAGTGCTAGAGATTGTCACTCTCAATGAATAAATCGTTTCCTTATAAGAAATGCTAAAAGAAACAAGCATACTTAGACGTCATTCCGCACGTTAACCATTCTTAATCACTGAATGTACTATAACCAATATAATTTAGTTGATGGCAATTAAAAATATGCTCCCTATTTATTGAGGAAGTCATAGTACTTAAATCTGTTAGCAGTCTTATCACATACTCAAATGTTTTCAGTGACTTTTGGGTACAAACAGAACCACTTGTTGAAGTAACCTATATTTTCATTTTCTGAGTCTATGTAACATGTAACATATCCCAAAATAGTTACTTTCAGACTAGAACTACCTTCTGTCATAAGACATTTTGATAGAGAAATACTGTTTTGAGATAATTATTCTTCAGTAAAACTTTTTTATCAGTTTATTACTTCGTCTTCATTTCTAAACGAACTAATACAGTGAGATAACAATAGATTGTGTAAATATAGAAACTTATCGAAAGCATTGCTGATTGGTTATGAAATGTTGATACTGATAGTATGTTTTACATACGTTGTAAATCAATCAAGTTTTTCTATTGAGAAATCAATTATATTTCTATAAATTATAACATGTCATTACAAATAAAAACACCTTACAATCTTAAAAATCTTTGTTTATCAAAAAATATTACATTCTCACCATTTGATTGGGTGTTCATATTACAAACATCACACTTTTAAGAGTTGCCAACGCCATATATTGTAAGCATAAACTTTTTAAACGAACGAGTGTAAAAAAACAATGAATTAAATTATACTTCCTTTCACGTTTATAGTAATTGGCTGACTTGAACTAGAATATTTTTCAAATACTATTATCAGATACCTTTAAGTGGATTTTAATATAAACAATCAGTTTGAATATATGGCATTGAAACTTAACACAATGGATAGAAGAGCATTGATCGAAAAATTCCATCAAATGGATAAAAATTGTGATGGGGTTTTAACGCCATCTGAAATTCGACTTTGCGTTCAACGATCCGGTCTACCCCCATCAAAAGTTGATGTAAGTTTTCATTAGAATTAATTAATAATAATTGTAGCTTATTAATAATTTAGAAATAAGTAACTCATCAGTTATTTATATTTTTCATCATGACCATATATGATTTCATAACTATACCGATCTGTCTGATAGTCGCTTATTTGCATTTGAATATGAAATGTATTAACACTGGCAACTTTCTTAATTTTAGCTCATGTAAGATGCCATTCATTTTTTTATTTTACAGACCTTTCAGTATACCTGTAAAGTCATTTTCTATATGTTAGTGATTTCATTTTTGTTTTCCTAAGGTATGGTTTCGTGTTCATGAAAACTTCCTCTCTTATCTGTCGGGTTCCATGAATAAGAAGAAATTATAACATGAATAATCAGATTTACAACTCGAAAGGGCATACTGACGAAAAGGACTCAGGATTAGAGATATAAGAAACAAAGGATCAGAGGAAGAGGTATATGACGAAATTTATAATATTTAACACGAATGTTATGAGTTTCTATTTGGTAGTGATCAAAAGTAATATCAGTAATTCTCGGGAGAAATTGGAAATAAAGAATATTTAAAGAACATGGTAAGGAATAAAGATCAATGTACACGTTAAGAATAAATGTATTTGTGCAGCCACACCGATTTCGATTAATTTAATTAAACTATCTTAATAATTGGCTACTGTTAATAATCTAATCTAATAGTTGAATTCGTGAGTCCATTTAAGCTAGACCATCATGGAAAATCTGGAAGCACTGGAAGGCCGTTTCTTCCTAGTATGAGACTCCTCAGCAGTGCGCATCCACGATCTCGTACAGCTGTCCAGTGCTTCCAGGTTTTCCATGATGATCTAGCTTAGATCGACTCAGGAATTCAACTATTAAAATTACCACAATTTCCACAAACCTCTATTCTGATATTAATTTAATTACTATATCAAAGTAATCAATAAACTACAATCATGAACCGAACTCGTTAACGTTTACTACAATTATTTAAGACTAACATGTGTTTTAAACATTTTAGAATGAACGTCTGCTTAATTATTTTATGTTACCTTTATATGACTACACCTGACTCCAAACACTTTCTAATTACTTCCTAATTTACGGATATTCATTCTATGATATGAGTGATCGGAAGCTGTAACTTCACATTATCATATGACTTCAGCTTACAAAATACATAATCATGAATTATACATATACTGGAAATTTTGATTATGGTTTAACATTTCCAGCTGTTGTACATTCAACAATATTGTATTAGATAGCAATGACAACTTCTTTTAAGATTGTGTGTGTAAATATCAATATATAATATTTCGAAATATTATTTTCAGTATATACAAAAATTAGCTATTGCATTTTTAAAAATAGTAAAATGAACTTTTAAGAAACAAAAGATAGATAAGTATCAGTAGACAAAAATTAATCGTCCTAATCGTTTTTTTTATTCACCTTCATGAATCATGTTTATCTTTTGTCGAGCGGTAGATAATCGTTGATATGTATGACATGATATCAAAAATACTTACACACCCAATATCATGGATTGGTTGAAGTCAGATATTAACACCATTAGATGCCAGCTTAGTGATCTAAAAGTTTAGAGTTCACGAGAGAGAATTCCCTGAGTTCGAGTTCCACCTGTGGGAACGTAGAAGTCCACCGTTTAATAGTCCCATAGTAGGATGAAAAGACAGTCCAGTTCTTCCAGGTTTTCTACAGTAGTCTAACATTGATCGATTCATGATTTTAATAAAAACTCGACAATCTCCACAAACCTTTACTACTAAAAATACATTATGTTTAGAGTTAGATTTTAAAAAAATAAACGGAGAATTCTGAACCAAAAATGAATAAAATTTAGTTCATTTGAATTTACATGTTAAACAAAAAAATATTTTTGATTGAGATCATAAAGCGACTGATGTTAGACCACCATTGAAAACCTGGAAGCACTGGACGGAGTTCTGGTGAGAAGCCGTGACTAGTGGAGCTAATCCGTGTCGAGTGGAAACAGGTGTCTACCTCAGTACAATGGAAGATGGTCGCGCGACTTCGCGGATTGTTTGAGGTTAGACATTACCATCATTGGATGCCAGCTCAGTGGTCCAGTAGCTTAAGCATTCGCGCGCGAGGCTGAAGGGCCTGGGTTCGAATCCCGCAAGCGGGATCATGGATGCGCACTGCTGAGGAGTCCCATACTAGGACGAAACGGCCTTCCAGTGCTTCCAGGTTTTCAATGGTGGTCTAAGTGATTTAAGACCACGTGCACTATCGTGCGCATGGTTGTATGCAATTTTGAGGGAGCTGAATGCTACTGACCTCGTGTACTTCAAGAAGCATCAGTCCCCTTATGATCAAAGGTGTACCGTGATGATGTACACCAACTAACAAGAAACTTAAATACAGGGTTTCCTTTTATTTGTATGTATCCACCTTACGTTTCTTGAGTGTTTCATGAAGTAAATTTCTATTTATGTTCACTCTAGGAAAGTTACTTCAAAATAGATTTTTTTAATTAAAAGAAGTAAACAAACAAGTAGATATAGCAACTTTTTAGGACAATTACCGAAAACTAGCAATACATTACTTAAAGTTCAAGCAAATATTTATTAATTTACAACTCGGTGATCTGTGAAAAGACCTTAAGGATTATTATTTAATTAAATATTTTTACATTATTAATTATTTCTGACTAGATTTACGCCAAAAATATCTTTTTCTTATAGTAACTATAAACTCTGAGTTAATCAACGTTTCATATCATATTATTCCAGTAAAAACATAACATGGTAATATGTTATTGGGGTCATCATTTATAATATAACTAATGTTGTGAGATAGCAACTTATTGACGACAGTGGTGGATATATCACTCGATTTCGTGAATTATTTGAAGTTAGACATTAACACTGTTAGATGCCGGTCGACTGAGTGGTCTAGGAGTTAAGCGTTCGTTCACGAGACCGATAGTTCCTGGGTTCGAATCTCTCAAGACGGGATCGTGAATGTACACTGCTGAGAAGTCCCAAAGTAGGATGAGACAGCCGTCCAGTGCTTTCAGGTTTTCCATGATGACCTAGCTTCAATTGATTCATAATCTCAACTATTGAAATCACTATAATATCCACAAAAACCCCCTTCTTGTATTAATGTTTTATTCTTAAGTTCTTTTTACCGTAAATCAAAACTTTCTTTTTAAAACTTATGATTACGTATAAAAGATTCACAAGTTATGCTATGAACTCACCATATTATCAACGTGACAATTTTTCGCCTTTTTTTTTAAAAAAAAAAAACCCCAGTTGTTTTTATGTCTTTTTTTGTAAGGCATATGTATACAATGTTTTTCATAATGTATTGAATGCCTGATACTTTATAGTTAAGTTAAAAATTCAATTGAAGTCATAAAATATAATCACATAAGAATAAATCTCATTTGATTTTTAAATTAACCATCTTCATCATCATTATTTTTTTTCTCAAGGAATTTCTACGTTTATTTGATTTAAGCGGTGATAATCTGATTACACTTGAAGAATATATTTGTGCGCTTGGTTTACAACCTCCACCACCAAAAGAGTAAGTTTATTTTATACGTATTAAATGGTAAACACTAACAATAATAATAATAAACAGAATCACATTTAATCCTTATAAAAATATTCTTTCTCTTTGAATTAACACTCTGGTCCTTAAGTTTTTTTAAAAAAAACGTGTTATGCATATTGCACACAATTCATTTTGTAACTTTAGTTTTTTTTTACATGTTATGTAGCTGAATGTTGTCAAGTAATGCATGTATATATGATCTATATGTGAACTACATTAAGACTTGTTTTCGTCGACATTTTCATTTAAATAATTCACTGATTAATTAAATATTAGTTTGTATTATTACGTTGTATTACTTAATTTCCATTAAACAATCAAACATTGAAATTGAGTTAGTTTCTCATCAGTTAAATGAGATTCATTTTGTATTGTTCGTTTGAATCTTCCCATTAATGTTTAGGACTGCAAATGATCAGTCTTTTATTGGCATATGTATATCCTGTTCAAATTGACTTGATAGTACCTTACGTAGCAAGCATTATAAGCAAAGATAGATGGTGGCTAGCAGTAGAATCCAGGAAGTGCGTTCTTTCACTGTTGGCTAAGCATTTGACTAAGGTTCTCTCATATTGTAATGAAACAAAACTAAAAAAGTGTGTAAAAATTACACATCAAATGATATCGTTAATTAATTGTCCACCTTCAAATTTCTAATACTGCTAATAAAAATAAAATTTATCTTTTATGCTTTTATACTTCCTTGTAAAGTGGTTTTAAAAGTTCAAATAGTCATTAGTGAACTGAGTTGTTTGGTGAATCGATCATATTCAAAACTGAGTGATAAGATGAATTAGTTTTCTGAACTTCAGACAGGTCATAACGTCTGAGTGTTGCCTTACCCATGAGTTTAATTCTTATGTATAAGTACTAGGAGGTTGTTGTTTGTTTCAATCTATCTGATGATTGTGTTAATCGAATATTGCAGTTCAGTATTAACATTACTTTTTTTTAAACTTCATCTGCAGGCCTTTATTTAATTGTGACATCTTAAACAAAAATTGACCTTGTTTAAGATGAAATATTTACTGTCTTATTGTAAGGTTTAATACTTACATCTGCAGAATGAGTAAACAAACTAGATGCATTTCATTGATTTGTTCATTCTTCATTTGCGAATATAAAACATTGATGATGAGGATGTCAAACATCACGCTGAAGTTTTAAAAAAATATGCTTTTGTATACATGACATGGTCTTAATCTACATCAGGTGATCATTCACAGCTTTCATAAAAATGATAAGATCTAATTTCGCCTTGATTTGACTGAATTTCAGGTTCATATTTAATACTATTCATTATAATTTGTATAGATTAATAATAATGTTAATCTGATAATTGTACTACTAATAGAATAAAATTACATATCATACATTTGTCATATAACAGAACTTGGGAAAGTACGTTACTTGGTGAGACTATAATTTATGGATTACCTTTGAGAGACGCTAAAGTGACCTTGACAGTGTCCACCTAATAACTAGGACCAAATGAGGATTATAAACCAACTTGATGAATTAAAATTATGATTTACAGTTGAGGTTTATGGTTAGGAATTAGATTTAGGGTTTTCATCACGAACTAACATCAGCTATAATGCCGAAACTCTATTTCAACAAATGGATGAGCGAATTCAACGCCAAAATATGAAGCCCGTTATCTTATACCTGATTGGTTCGTCGATAAATTATAGTCTCGTCTAATTTAGTTTTAAGTTTTGTATGTCTTTTTCTTCGTAAAAATCTCCCCTTTAACTCATTTTGATATTATTTCTTGTGAACTATTTCAGTACTAAGCATATTATTAATCATTGAGTATACAATTAATACATTTTATATGTTTAACTTCTCTTACTCTTTTTTTCATTTTACATTATAAATTAAATCTAAACATGTAAAGTAGAAGTTTATTAGACAAACTGATCGGAATTTAGTTAATAAACTTTATATTTTAATCCTATTTACATTAGTCAGGTTAGTACATTCAAAGATTTCCACTAGCTTTCATATAGTTTGACTCAAAGTAGAATAGTTGAATTTAAACTAGACAAATGATAAATTATTCAAAGATGATATGCAACTTCAATTCAGTGACATCTATATAACTATTTTTAAAGTTTATTCCTTTTGAGCTTAGTGATTAACCAGATTTACCCTTCCTATATATGAAATAATAAAAATAGACTTAGCTGTTAGTAGTTTATCACAATGATTACCACCTTAAAACTTATCTTTACAAAATGAGGAATTTGGTTAACCCCCTGAAAAGCTGGTTGTCAATTAGAGTATTAAAAAATTTCAGAGACCCATATGTCAATCACTTTTACTCTTTACATCAGAAATATGCTGTTGATCTCTGAATAAAAAATATAGAGAATAATTTAGTTTCTCGTAATATTTAATGAAACAAATAACTTCGTTTCAATCACCAATAGTTTTAGTCAAATAAAGATAGAAGTCAGTGATTTGTTAATTAGACTATTTAATATATAATCTCAATATATACTTTATCAGAAGGGGTTTTGTGGAGATTTTTGTAATTTTGTTGTTGAGATCATGAGTCAATTGAAGCTAAACCACTAGTCAAAACCTGGAAGCACTAAACGGCCGTCTCGTCCTAGTATGGGACTCCTCAGCAGTGCACATCCACATCGAACCTAGGATCTATGAGTCTTGCGCGTGAGTGATTGACCTCTAGACCACTGAGCCGGCATCCAACATTTAAAACTTGATTAATGTCTTTCTAAAAAACGATACTGAGTAATGTATCGTATAAATTTTACAGGTATACTGATTTAAATATTATAACTTAATAATTGTATAAGTTCATTTAGATAAGCTAAGAATTATTTATTTTATAATATAAAGTAGATATAAGGTTATATAGTGAAATTTCATCATTAATAAACCATGATTTAAATTAAGTTGATGAGTTGATTTAAGCTAGGCCACCAATGAAGACCTGAAAGTACTAGACGGTCGTTTCGTCCACAAACCGACCTCCATTCTGATCATGATTTAGGTATTTATCAATTCTTTCTAGTTCTCTTAACGTACTAATGTGTAGTAAAATTTCTATGTTGTGTAATTTGTATAATTACTTCAGTCAATAGAAAAAAATGAGAAGTAATGATATTAAAATTGACTTTACGACTGGCTGGAAAATTTCACAAGACCAGTTTATCAATTGACATTAGTTTGTAATCAAAACTATCTTAAATAAACGTAGATCTCATAAAGTATCAAAGGTAAAAATAGTGGTAATTGTAATAAGACAATATACTGTAACCTATATATATATATATATATATATATATATATATATATATATATATATATATATTGTACAAGCACAACAATAGTAAAGGTACAATGATATAAGTTGTTATTAGTACGGATGGCTTTGTCCGCTAACTAATTTAACAAAAGGGCTTACCAAATTAAATGTAAACAAACTCAATTGTACATGAGTTCCCATAAACTCTTATGTTGTTTTAAAAGTAATGTATTGATGTTTTATCCAATTCATATTGTATATGCTTCAAACCACAAGAAGATTTTCTTCTGTATAATATACAACAATAAGTACACGTATTTATTTTTCTTATTTCATTACAAATATCAGAGTTTAAATTTTCTTAAGTGACAACAAATTTTGATTGAAAACCATAAAATAATTTATATTGTAACTACCATGGTACATTTAAACAAACTATAAACAACATAATTTATATAACAAAATTAATTTTATTTCAAGGTTACAATACAACTGTGAACTCTTGAAAGTTACAGAGATTATGTTTATTAGAAATAAATGCTTAACAAATTTCAATTAATGAAATTTATCTGAATGCTAAGAATATAACAAAACAAAAAACAACTTATAATAAATACAATACATTTACAAAATGAAATTTTAATAGTTGAATTCATGAGTCAATTGAAATTAGACCACTATGAAAAACCCGGAAGCACTCAATGGTCGTTTCGTCCTAGTATATGATTCCTCAGCAGTGTCCATCCACTATCCCACCTTGCTAGATTCGAACCCAGAACCTATCAGTTTCGCACATGACTGCTTAACTAATAGACAATTGATTCGACCGTCATCTAATGGTGTTAATGTCTAACTTCAATCGAAATGGCATTATTAATAATTATGATTGTTTCCTTATATTATATAATATTCTTTAGTCTTAATATAATATTCATATTCTCATTTCCTTATTATAATTTTCTATCTTTCATCCAACATTCAAGTTCAACTTTATTAATTAAAGTATATCAATAATATTTAGTTTTTAATCAAATTATACTATTTATAACTTTAGGCTATATTTACAGCTTATTAGAAGTATTTAATAAATCTTATTATGTATACTTATTTCAATGAAAAGTTGAAAATAAACAAAAGTAAATAAAATGTATGTATTTTTATTGAAGAATTTTAAAGTGTGTAGGAAATATTTTGAAGAAAGAAAAAAATAATGAAAGATTTATATGATTTAAAGATAAAATAAGACAAGAAAAATAACTTGGAAGAAAGATAACAAGGTGAAAATAATTAATAGTTTATTAGGTAATCAGTTTTAAGACCCTCTCAATCTCCATCTCTCACTCCCACTCTCACTCTCTATCTCCATATATATATATATATATATATATATATATATATATATATCACACTTCTAGTATATTATAACGTAAACACAACACTTTACTTACCGCTTATTGCGTGAAAAAATACTCTTTTCAACTGACATCGGTTGAATTACTATCACGTACACCGACGATTGTTCTAATGTTTACTTGAAATGTAATATACTTGACTTAATTTCCTTTATAGAAACTTATTAAAGAAATATCAATATAATAAATTCAGGGAATATTATGATATACAACGTCTAGTTTGTGAATCAATTGAGTTTATAGTATGTATTATCATTCTCATTAATAAAACATTTTCACATCATTTATCGCTATTAATAATTATTTTTCTCTTTCTCAAAAATGTAATGTAATGAAAAGACTGAAACGTTTTCATTTGACAAGAATATTGAATAATATTCGAACGTGTTTGTTTTGTACACCCAGTGTAACCTACTCCTCAATTGTTTGAATATCGGATTTGAAGATGCTGCGGCAGGAATCTTGAATTAACAAATTTTGAAATCTCTGTTAAAAATTAATACGTACCTAAGCTTCAGATTGTTTTCTTCATCAGGCTTACTATTTACTAGAATATTAAGAATAACAGTCGCTTTAGACCACACCAATGTGCTCCATCAAGGCAGGTTACATTGGCTTCACAACGTAAACTATAATAATCGTGGTTAATAAACTATTTAAACCATCGATTTTTCTTTCTCTCAATAAACCTCTGTTTTTATTTTTGGAAACATATAGATAGGAACTTCCATTATACTGGAAATCGGAATTTATTATTTCTATGTCACCTTTAAGTTTATCCTTGAATAATTGATCTGGTTTGTACAGCAGTAATACCAATTCCTTTTCCAGTTAATTCAAATATCTTAGGTCGTAAAATGTATACATAGACACGTTGACAATATATTAGGCGATACACTATCAAAGCCTAGGTAACAATCAATCTTAATGATTTCTATGATTTAACGATTAATAAATAATTGAGTTTGGGGAGTAAAGGATAACTGAGAATTTAAATTGATTATTTTAACTTAGAATTTCATATGTTCACATTTAATTCAGAACGTTATCTTTAAAATATCAGCAAAATCCGAATACTAAATACAACAAATGTTTGTAGTGTCGGTTGCTATGTTAAGCCAATATAACTTATCCTGGCTTCCGGATAAGTCAATCTATTCATTCTTCTTTAGTCACATTTTGTACCTTGTTAATTATTCAGTTATCAACTCTGAGTATTTTTTATAAGCGTATATGTAAGCATTTTTTATTCTACTCATCACATGTTTGTAACTTATTTTTAGTCTGACTATAAATATCGATTCACGCTTAACTAAATTGAGTTGACTCACTTGCCTCTTCGATTGCGTGTCCTTTTGTTTTGCACCGCTTTCTGATCAAAGATTCTACGAAATATACGTATTCAGAAATCCATTCTCATATTTGACTTATTTAATTCCATTACTAACTAGTGTGAGTTAAATCGATAATTATATAAGAGGGTAGCCAGGATATGTATTTCGACAGAAATCTTTCGATAACAATCAGCAAACGATCTAATTGGAGTTAGATCACTAGTCACAAAATGTTTTCCAAATAATCGATATTTCTACAAAAGTATTCTATATCTTATATTAATTATTATAGCAAGTTGTACATTTCATAGCATCACATTTTAAACAGAAAGGAAATAAAGGCATATTCTTTTAAGATTTTGGATTTAACCAAACATTCCCAATAATAATAATAAAAAGAAAATATTTTCCAACATAGTTTCTTCTCTGAACAATTTTTGACACCATCTTAATCAATATCGATTTATCAGATTGATTTTATATAGTTTACAATTATTATTTTCCGTTTAGATAATTATAGAAATTGACATAAACTTTATACATAAATTCTTTACTTACTTACTTACGCCTGTTACTGCCAATGGAGCATAGGACGCCGACCAGTATTCTAAAACCCACTCTGTCTTCCGCCTTCCTCTCTAGTTCTATTCAATTGTTGTCCATCCTTCTCATATCTGTCTCCATTTCTCGGCATAATGTTTTCCTTGGTCTTCCTCTTCTCCGTTAGCCATGAGGACTTCAAGTGAAGGCTTGTCTTATGACGCAGTTGGGTGATTTCTTCCATGTGTTTCCTATCCACTTCCAGCACTTCTTCTTGATTTCTTCCTCCTCTGGAATGTGGTTTGTTCTGTCCCACAGTAGGTTGTTGCTGATAGTTTTTGGACAATGTATCTGAATCATTTTACGTAGATTGCTGTTAATAAACACTTGTATCTTCTAGATGATGGCTTTCGTATTTCTCCAAGTTTCCGCCCCGTACATACTTCTGATCCGTTGGAGAGCAACAAACTACTTTATTCATAAATGGAAAGAAAAAAATAATTAAGTAAAATTAAATTATGATGATAATTTCTTTTTATTCATTTTAATAATCAATAATGTTTTCTGATCATGGTAGCTATTAGAAGATCTTGACAACAATAATACAAATTTACTTAAGTTATTAATAGTTATATCTTACAGCTCAACTATCCATACAATCGTTTCTTTTATTTATCTAACATGATTTAATTACTGATCAGATTTTATGAATTATTAAGCAACTATAAGTTTTATAACAATCATTATTATTGTGTTGTAATGGCTGTTATTCTTTTAGATTAAGCATTATAACTCAAAGGAAACGTAACATGGGATAGTGATGTATATTATAGTCTGAAATATATATCTTGACTTGTTGAAATTAATTATATTTCAAAGTATTAATGCTTTAAATCTGCAACTAAACATTTAAAAATTGTTCACTTACTTCACTTATATTATAGTAAACGAGAACATCAATGGATATAAGCAAATGTATTTGAATATAAAATTACAGAATCTCTTAGTAAAGTCTATAAATCAAACAGTGAATATTTCATTTGTAAAATGTTCATCAATTATCTTGGACTTGATTGTTGCTTTGTTTCTGCGTCAATCATTCTCTGCTCTCGTTCTCTTTTCTTCGATCTTCTGCCGCCAAACATCTCTTTTTCAATTGATGATGCATACTACTTATATATATAGATATCAGTAGAACGAACCACAATATCTCGTTTTGTTACTTTTTGACAATTTTTTTCGATGATAAATATAATAGATCATACATATATATCTTGTGGCGTCAGTTTCCAAATATTTTAAATAATTTATATTCTGACTTGTGCTTTTTTCTCAAGAAAATATTGAAGTCTTCAAAAATCTCCTACTAATTATTTTTAGTCCTCTTTATGTATGTATCAATTTAGTATCCCGGCTAGCGATTGGATACACAATGAAGGTAATTTCATCAAGTACAGATCTGAACTAGCAAATTATTGAAGATTTAGAAGTAATAAACGAATGTTTCGTTTTTATGTGAAACTTGTAGGAAGAACATATGAGCAGTATTAGAGTTAATTTCTTACTTACTCCTGTTACTCCCAATAGAACATAGGTCACCAACCAGTATTCTCTAACCCACTCTGTCCTGGACTAACAGTATTAGAGTAGGATATTGAATTTAGGAACATGATAGTTTTATACCTAATTAGAGCCCAATGGTTGTCATTATTATGATGAACATTTAATCATTGATCAATCAATTTCATGAATATTAGTAGGTGTATCATATTCATTATCATTAAAGCTAAATAACGGAGGTTTTTCTGTTGAGATACTAATTTAACATTTGAAAGTATGATATCACATATGTGTTTATACAGTTAACCACATTCTTTGCTAAATGTGCATACTTAACTATAAAATGTAACAATCTTAATCGTTGAAATCCTAAAAGTAAATATTGATAAATAATGTGCTGACTAGTTGCTTACTTTCTTACTTATTTACGTCTGTTACTCCTAATGGAGCATAGGCCGCCAACCAATACTTTCCAACAAATATTACACCTTTCAATAATATGTATTAGTATCATTTTTCATATAGTTTACGGTATATCTACTTAAATTTTTCTTGGTTTTCTAGTATTAATCAATGGAAAATTGCATTTAATTCAATTGATAAAGATAAATCAGGATATTTATCATCAGATGAAATTCGCACATTATTACATGAATGTGGTTATAATCGTTATACACAAGATGAAATAGATAAATGGATTGAAACAGTTGATAAAAATAATGATGGAGAAATTTCATTTGATGAATTCGTAATATTTTTAAATAACAAAACAAAAGACCATATAGCACATAATTGATATTGTTAATATATAATTGTAATAATCAATAATTATGTAATTACTGTTATAAAATTAATAATTTTTCAATAATAGTATTATAATAATTTCTAAGTAATAATTTAATAGTCTTCATCAATTGATCATGAATTAATTTATACAAAATTAACTTTTTATTTCAGTACAAATAAATAATTGTTTATTAATTTATTAAATAAATAAAACAATACTGAAGTACTTTTGTTTTGTTTTTCGGTACTTTTTTTTTCATTTAACTATTCAACTGTTGATAGTTTTAGACATAAAATGTTATCATTATTTGGTTTTATTAATTACAATTAAATAAAATAACTTTGATAAAAGTACAATTTGATAACTGAGTAAATAGATGGTTCAGAAAGTTAAGATCATTTCTTTTCTCATCCATTTGATAATGTTGTTTATCAATAAGTTGATCAAATTAAATACATATCTAATAGTCATTTGTTTTATATTTCACCAAAATAAAGTTAAAGTCTTTATCCGTTATAGTTTTTAATTGCTAAATTTCATCTCCAATTTAAAAATAGTCAAAATTCACTGAGTATTGTTAACTTGAATCTTCCCATTGATTTTTAGGACTGTAATTGATGAATCTGTTATTGGTATATATGCATACTGTGCGTATTGCCTTGATATTACCTTCATTCATATCCGGCTGATGAGTCCAAAACAGGACGAAATGCGCGTCCTGGATTTCACTGCTAGCCAGCAACCATCTTTGCTTAAGAATAGTCAGTTTTGATAATGTATTATCTGATTCAAAGATATTTCAGCTTTCAATTAGATGCATTTAGATTATACTTTACGGTGACACTGTTGACAATAACCTCACCCTTTTAATTTGTATCACTGCCTATATGTTTGTTTAAGATCGAATTAAAAAGAATTCTCTAGGTTTCAATCAGCTTTGAGTTTTGTAAACTATGTAATGTAGATCAATGAAGTTAAACTTAATTTTATTTAGTTTGATAATTTTGTAATAATAGGACACTTGTCACCGTAATTTACTAGCAGAATAACTCATTGCTTACGTCTAGAACTGTAAAGTTAGGTGATATAGGTGTAAATCCTCTAATGAGGATCAGAAGGTAAATATCCCTTGATGACAAGTGACAATTTACACGAACCTTAATTTCAATGGTCTCCTAAAAACTTCCATTAATCATTTAAAATAAATCAAGTTATTTTTCTGGTTAGCGTTTTTTTAGCGATTTAGTTTTCTACGGGATGGGGTCGCTAACCCCATGCCCAACCCTCCTACTTTATCCGGGCTTGGGACCAACAGTAGCCCTCGGAGGGACTCCAGGTGGAGTTAAATAAAGTTATTTACAGATTTTAAAGTTTTGTATGGAATTTTTGTTTTATTTATAAATAACACCTAATATCTGTTAATGTCGAAAATTTCATGTTATTACCTGAAAATCATTGTTACCTAGTAATCAGTTTTTTTTATAATTTTAATTGATTAATTGTACTATGATGTAATTATAAGAAACAATGAATCGAACATCGTTTAGCTTTACTGATGATGCAAAATAAATAAACCTGAATGAAATATTTATATCCGTTCGATAGAAATCTATAAGTAATTCATTCTTTTGAAGAACCTTGTATTCAGTATTAGAACATGATTTAGTAACTTCGATTATAGATTGATCTACTGTAAAATTCCTTGTTTCATTGTTGGTTAGTGGTAAAATCAATTATTTTATTATCATAATTAAAAAAATGAGTAGAATAATTTAGTTTATTGTAGGATATTTTTTCTAAATTATTTTGAGTTACATTATGAATTTCTTTTAAATTTCTTACAAAATGTTTGTCATAACAACAAAATGATATTTCGATTACAGTTAAACAAAATGTTATTGACATTTTGAGTCCCTAATAATCAAATTTAATTATATAGTTTTTGTATAAAAAATTATTTATTTTTTCGAATTTTTACATGATCCACCTTAATCATTGTCTATGAATTGTATATAAAGTACGTTTCATTAACTCATTCTGAAATAACTGTGAAATTCTCATTTTAAAACTCGAGAATACTTTATGTTGATTTTTGTACGTGATTATTAAATTGTAAACATTCCACTTTATCATACTTATTTGTCAGTACTATATGATAACATTACATATAAGATGTTTAAAAACATCATATGCTTCTCAAATCGATGTAAACTAATAATATAGTATCTCAATTCTTCTTTATATATAAAAGAATGGCTACGTTTTTAGAATTCTATAAAGGTAACTATTTATTAGTTATTGAATGAGACATGTTAAATAAAAAAACACTAGAAATAAAGATTGAAAACTGGAATTATATATTTTTAATTTAATTGTATATATTGACAGTACTCATATTCAACTTTAAGAAAACACTTATCTTAATGCCGAAAAATTATATTTCACTGTTGTCGGTGTAGAAGATATGTGTCCTTGAACTTCTTCCGGCTTATCTGTATTTCAGTAAATAATATATATTGATTTCCTCGACAGGAAAGTATTCCATATAAGAGCGAAATTTTCAATAAGGATTTCATTTTAAACTGTTTTACCCGATTTGTTTGTTTTTTTCATACTAAAAGTTGACATGCACTATAATGTCGTGTTCATATAAAACGTAAGTAGCTTTAGATGATTAAAATGAAATCTACAGTAAAAATCACGCTCTTCTATTCAGTATTCACCCGTTAAACAAACGAGAGAAAAAAAATACTCGAAAATTCAAGAAACCGAACTTTTTATTGTGCTCAAAAAAATCATAATTAACTGCTTGCCTCAGTAAATTATTGGCCATTAAAACATCGTTCAACAAAATAAAAATTTTTTAGTGAAAATGAAAGATTTTCTGTTTGTCAAAACCATTTTCTTAAGCTAAACAATCTTATTGATAGCTGGTTTTACATGATCTAAATCCTCATAAAATTGAGGATGTATCTCATCATTTAATAAGATTATTAAAGATGATCAAATGCTTTCAAGTATCGAATATAATATTATAGTCTTATGCAACGTGTATGATATTGAGTTTATTTTACCTATTCAATACTACGAAAAAGGATGAGTTTTCATTCTTTTATAACTAAAATAATTAATATTTGGATTATCATAGACTAAAAGCTAAATTATGATTTCCATGAAATCATCAAACTCAAATTAGGACCAACTCAAACTTACACATCGCGGATCGGCAAAGTAAAAGCAGCATATCTACCACTGAAGAACATCTGGAATTCAAAACAACTGTCAACCAACACCAAAGTCAAAATAGTTCTACTGTATGGGGTGAAAACTTAGAGAAATACGAAAGCCATCATCTAGAAGATACAAGTGTTTATTAACAGCAATCTACGTAAAATGATTCAGATACATTGTCCAAAAACTATCAGCAACAACCTACTGTGGGACAGAACAAACCACATTCCAGAGGAGGAAGAAATCAAGAAGAAGTGCTGGAAGTGGATAGGAAACACATGGAAGAAATCACCCAACTGCGTCATAAGACAAGCCTTCACTTGAAGTCCTCATGGCTAACGGAGAAGAGGAAGACCAAGGAAAACATTATGCCGAGAAATGGAGACAGATATGAGAAGGATGGACAACAATTGAATAGAACTAGAGAGGAAGGCGGAAGACAGAGTGGGTTTTAGAATACTGGTCGGCGTCCTATGCTCCGTTGGCAGTAACAGGCATAAGTAACTCTTTACATGTTTTCTATTATAGAATAAGTGATATTAATTCATATAATTTATTAAATATCATTTACATTTATTGATGAATGTCAACTATGAAATTTGATTCTACTTTGTATATATATATATATATATATATATATATATATATATATATATATATATATAAGATAAAGTTTTGTATTAGATCTTACGTTTATAAATAATTACATTTCTATTTAAAAGAAAATATATTAGGGATATTATGATATCAATTAATAAGGTTTCATTGTTAGATGTTTTTTTGGTATTTAGCATCACTATAGGTTACATGTTTTCCTTCAACACACGTAAATAATTAGAGTTGGACTAAACAATACGCCAAATGGATTAAACAAATTAAACTATTTAAACTCTGCATCGGGAGTTGAAAGAAGAATCATGAGGCCTCAGGATGAAAGCCGAGATTCTTCGGCATTCATGTGAACATATCGGAATATTTGCACAATAGGTTTTTAATAACTTGTAAAGGTATGAAGACAAGCTACCAACCATAAATATATTCATTTAACTTATTAGTAGGTTACATGTTATTATAAATGTACAATGGTTGGAAAATCAAAAAGTTTTATAATCTGTAGACTTGCAAGTCTACAAATCTTTTCAAATATCTTATTGAATAAATTTATTTCGTAAAAATGTATTGATTTATATAAACATCATCAGTCGGAAAAACTGGCAAAGCTAAATTAAATAAAAATGAAGTATTCGAAGATCAAGTAATTTCAATATATATATTGAAATAATGGAGATTTGTAGCTCAAGTGGATGATTTTGATGGAATTTTGTTCTCTGGGCTAGATGTTTTTGTTGTGGAACTTTCATCGTTCTTCTGAACTACGTCATCAGCGCAAACTTCTACCATCCAGTCGTTTTAAACTAATCAGTTTCTGTCACAGCTGATCGATTTCATTTCCAGTTTTAAATACATAAACATTGATAACTGTATTTGTAAATTTCTTACATTTCCTAAGGTTAAATATTTTCTGTGAATGTTTATTAAAAATCAATACATTATTCTTGATTGAAAAGCGATTCCAGTCCACCTAACGATCTATTTTAAGTGATATATCGTTTGATTATTAGGACTTCCACACTCTTACACAACATATATGATACTGAGATCATACACGTTTTGATATGACGGCTAATATTTGCATTATATATTAAAATTTCAATAGTTGAGGTCATGAGTCAATTAAAGCTAGACCACCATGGAAAACGTGGAAGCACTGAACGGCCGTTTTGCCCTATTGTGGGACTCTTCAGCATTGCGCATCCATGACCCCGCCTGGTTGGATTCGAACCCATGGCCTAACAATCTCGTGCGCGAGCGCTTAACCACTAAACCACTGAGCCAACCGGCATCCAGAGGTGTTAATGTCTAACTTCAACTAATTAAAATTATTTGGATAAAATTTATTTCTAATAAATCCCTATTTATTAAACCTTCAGTCATTGTTTTTATTTAATTATTCAAGCTAATTTTTTTAAGAAATACTCCTAATCATAGTTACGTTATAGATGCTTTTTAATTCAAACTGAAGTTTCTAACTACTGAATTACTGACCTTTTATGACGTTTATACAAAGAAAAAATTATAATTTTATATAACTGAAATATCCACCTATGTATAGGAATTTAAAATCCAGACAGGAATTAATTTTATACTTTATTACCATCTAATTGTTATCGCCATAAAAAAAAATCCATATAACCAACATCTCAAATACTGAAACTGATTTTTTATAGCACTATTTTATTATTTTCGTAATAATAAAAACCACACAAACTTTAAAAGTTCTTTTTTAATCCCTAAGATTAGTACATAAACAGCGTTTTAGTTTTTTTAATGGGCAACCATTCGGGTAGCTAATCAGAATGAATGCAAGTATTCAGTGACTATTCACTCAATAAATAACATGATTTAGCTATCCATTTGATTATGAATTATGTAAGGAATAAAGAAATATTGAAAACATTATGCGTCAGTCAACTCGTTACCGTGTTAGTACTATGATCTCTAGTAAGAGACAATTTTGAGTAACAATATCTATTAAGGACAAGTTGGTTTTCGTTAGCTCGTAATTAATTATATAACAAATGTTATTATTTATGTATTGTTGAATTATCTACATAATAATAACCCTGGTTGAATTATTGGACCAATTTTCAACATTATGTTTCCTTGCAATATCGGTATTTCGTTGAATTTGTTTCAGGGAATATTGAGACTAAAAACATACTTACGCATTGATGAAACATTTCAAAATATTGTTGTAGAGCTAATATTTACTAGTATTTACACACAATATGGTTTGGAACGGAGTCTAGATATTCTCACAAATCATGTCACATTTCTGTATAGAGCATAATATTCATTTTCTTTTAAACTATAATCCCACTAGTATAGGGTTGTGGTGATTGTTGAGTTTTATTGAAACTATGAAAATTCGGAAGCACTGAACGGTTATTACGAGAGAGGATTCCAGAAGTCCCAATGAGAAGCCGTATGTAAAGAAGTTACCCGCTGAAGAGAATAGATGGTCGTGAAACATCATGGATTAGTTGAAGTCAGACACCGTTAGATGTGGATTCAGTAGTCTAGACGTTGAGTGTTCGCTTGTGAGATCGGAGATACTGGGTTCAAAACGGAGTGCGCCGCTGAGGAGCCCCATATTAGGATGAAACGGTAGCACAAGGCTTGCAGGTTTTTAATGTTTTAATATTGATCTCATTAGATGACATTACGTGAGGACACCTATCGCTGCAACAACTTCATATTTTACATTGATCTAGTTTACTGGAATGTTACATTGAAACAAGGACAAATCCTTAGTTTTGAAAAATCATTGCTGCAGGAAAACATGAAGCAGTCAGTTTAACATCAGTGTTTATTGACTGCTTGAAGTTATGATAATGAAATCAATAAGCAAACCCGGATATTGTTATCGTATGATCTTTCAAAGTATTTAAATAACAATCGGTTTTAGTTATTTCGATCAATACTACTAGAATATCTAGCACTTTGATCAATGTTGTACAACTTGGTGTTCAAAAAAATATGAATATTTTATTCCACTTATACTGGGTAATGTTTAAAACTAATTCTTAACATTATGAATATTTAGTGTTGAACAATGGAGAAGAACCTTTAATGAAGTTGACCAAGATAGATCAGGACAATTATCACTAGATGAAATTAAAACCGTTTTACGGGAACTAGGATATCGTCGTGTATCTGAGGACGCTTTAAATCGGTGGATGCAAAGTATTGATAAGAATTGTGATCAAATGATTGACTTCTCTGAATTCTGTACATTTCTTTATGAAAATTGGAAAGAATAAACCAGACTCCAACTGAGCGACCGGATATTTATTTCCATAAATACTTTCCTTTAAACAAATTGAAAATATAACTACTAATACTCTGTTGTATTTGTATTATTTTACATTACATAAAAATTTTACAGATGTGAACTATTAATAGTATGGTTTACTTTATTGTCATGATAGTAATAGGAAAAGTGAGATACTTGCAAGTCATGATTTTTTTACTTATTAATTGGAATGCGTGCTCAATTTTTGGCGACGCATTTCGACTTTGTTGGTTTGTGGTTGAAGCATTTTTAGGTTTAAAGAGATTGATAATAGACATATAATAATCCAACTGTTACCTTCGTGTCATCTTGATAAAATACTCTGAGAATATAATGATCTGCAACAATCTTATATTCTTTTCTGAGACTAGTTTATTTAAGTCTAGAAGGATGTTTGCCAATGTACCTCAGGCTAATCTACTAGAATTAGACGGTCATGGATTTCATTGGTGGTAGGTGTTGCAAACTGACTTAATCACTGTCCTGTCCAACTCCTGGGAGCATGGTGTTTTTACCATAAGTTGATACAGATTTACGATCTATACGTTTAACCTGAATGTCAATTAATCGACCATTCTTACCACACTTAAGCGATTTCGCGAGGAAATCGCCGTTCAAAGGTAATACCACATAAAAAGGTGAGACCATGAACGTTTATTATTTCAACAAAAACAAATTAGTAAACATTTATGAAAATTCAAACTAACATCAAAGTTAGTTAAAGAAAATTTATAAAACAAAAAGTATCACATTGAAGTATCGGAAAACACAGCTAAACAATTCTCAGTACAAAAATAATAAAAAAAAAACAAAACGGGGATTTGTAACATTTCACAATATGACAAATAATTTACAATTAGAATTTTTAAATTTAACTTTTTCCTATACCAAGAAATATGGATCATTATTCAACAATGATGAGAATAATAACAATAATAATAATAATAAACGGATGAAAATATCCCACAAGGAAAGAATATCACCAAAACAAGTGAAGTTACACATCGATTATTTTCTTCTTCAACTCGAGAGAACAAAACGATTATTATCGAGAATTAAGCAATAATTAAATAACTTTATGCTCGATCACAAATCGCTTCGACAACCTAAAACAAGAGCAAAAGAACAGGAGAGATTAGCATTAGGTACATGAAAAAAAACGTGACTTAGATTGATGGGAATTCTAACAATGTTCATAATCAATAGAATGTTTCATTATAAATACAGTGAAAACCTGATATTACGAGTAAATTAATAAATGATGGAAGATAAATACTTAGCTATTAAGTGTCATTCTGCCGATGCCAACCCCGTATAAAAAATCTTGCTAAACAATACGCCAAACTGATTAAACAAATTAAACCATTTAAACTCTGCCCTGGGAGTTGAAAGAAGAATCATGAAGCCTCATGATGAAAGCCGAGATCGATGCCCATTCGAACAACCAGGGCAAACATTTTTACAGGTACATCGAACGTCCGGACAATGTGGGAGACCAAGAAGATAGCCAAATAACAACGGAAATGAGGAGATACAAATTAGCAGTACTGAGAATCAACGAAACCCACGCTGGACAGCATAGGCTAGATACAGGAGAGAAGCTGTTATACTCCGGTCACGAAAAGTAAAATGATCCACACACTCAGGAAGTTGCTCTAATGCTGTCCAAAGAAGCACAAAACGCACTTGTAGGATGAGAATCTCACGGATCTAGAATCATCAAAGCATCATTCAAAACAAAGAAGGAGGGGATCACAATGAATGTTATCCAATGTTATGCACCCACCAATGATAGCAACGACAATAAAGATCGATCCAATGAGAGACTGCGATCAATCATAGCGAATTGCCCAAGAAAGTACCTCACTATTCTGATGGGAGATCTAAACGCCAAATTCGGAATAGACAACAGCGAATATGAAGATATCATGGGACGACATGAACTGAGAGAGAGAAACGAGATTGTGGAGAGATTTGAAAACCTACGTGCGTTCAACAACTTTTTTATAAGTGGCAAAATATTCCCACACAAACGCATACACAAAGCTAAATGGATCTCACCGGACCACACCACAGAGAACCAGGAGAGGGGCTGATATAGCTTCAGACCACCACCTGGGGGTGGAAAAGATGAAACTGAAGCTAAAGAAACGGAAAACACGGAACACGATGGACAGCTCAGAACCAACTAAACGATTCGGACTTCACAAATCACCTAGCCCTCCTATTCCATACACACGAACAAATGAAGATGAAGACAACAAGTATAGCAGCAGTCTTTGCATTAGTAGGCCTCAACATGCACAAAGGAAAGAGCAAGATCCTCAAATACAACACAGAGAACACCAACCAAATCACACTTGATAGCGAAACCCTGGGAGAGGTAGAATCCTTCACGTACCTGGGAAGCATCGTCGATAAACAAGGAGGGTCGGATGCAGACGTAAAGGCGAGAATTGGCAAATCAAGGACCGCATTTCTACAGTTGAAGAACATATGGAGTTCAAAACAACTGTCAACTAACATCAAAATCAGAATCTATTGTACAGAGGTGAAACGGGCAGAACTACCACAACCATCATCAAGAAGGTGCAAGTATTTATAAACAATTGTCTACGCAAGATACTCAACATCCGTTTGCCGGATACCATCAGCAACAGCCTACTGTGGGAGAGAACAAACCAGCTTCCAGATGAAGAGGAAATTAGGAAAAGGCGATGGAAATGGATAGGAAAAAAATTACGGAAATCATCAAACTGCATCACGAGGCAAGCCCTAATTAGAATTCTGAAGTGAAAAGGAAAAGTGGAAGACCAAAGAACACATTACGTCCTGAAATAGAAGCAGATATGAAAAGAATGAATAGCAACTAGAAAGAGCTGGAAAGGATCGCCCAGGGAAGGGTTGGATGGAGAGTGCTGGTGGGCGGTCTATGCTCCTCCACGAGGAGTAACACGCGTTGAAAGTTGGACGATTAAGTGTCAGTGATTGCATACTCAATACGATTATGCGAAGCATCGTCGTGAAATTCTTTTATTGTAAATGTATTACTCATGAGTAACTAAATCTTGATCCTAGAATTCGCTTATTGGACTTCATCCATTAATTCCAAACAGCACTCAGTCAAATTGACCTGTTCATTTTCAGTTTATCTGTGCTGATAGTTGATTGTTGTTACTAAGCTTAGCACTTTGTATCTGATTTTTAACCTCAGCTAATTAATATACATTGTATGACCACTTACTATTTATATATTAACCACACATAAATATTCTGAGACCAGTAAATTTAACAACCACAATAGTATCTTTTTAATTCAGGACATTATCCTCAACATCCTACATTTATGATACAGACCGCACCGAATAAGATGAACACCTTTGTCGCACAATTGAAATAATAACCATTATCTATATTTCATATGATGGAAATAGTTCATATTTGTAAAAATTATTAGTACACATAACAAGTACAAATTGATGTACAGATCCTTGAACTAAACTTTAGGTATGAGGATTAGTGACCTATTACCACACTGTTCAAACCGAAGTCGATAAAGTGGGTCCAAATCTACGACCTAGTGTTTATAAGCCAAATTTTTTGACCACCAGGTCACTGCTCCCTCTAGTTTAAATAAAGTAGAATGGTTTGATACTGTATTTCGCACACCAAAAACTAAACAGTAAACTAGTCTACACTAAGACGAATATAGACGGTTAAATGTACTAAATATAAATCGACAACCTCAGTTATATAGGCGAGCGAATGCATACCACTTCGCAAACGCATTCCAATGATGTAAAATAATGAGATCGTACAAAGTGAAAAATGTTCGGTTTTACTCAAAGCTAACAATATTCATCAAACTGTACCACTCTTCTATCAACTAGACAAACAACGTCCTGCCATTTGGAGTCAATTATTCGAGTATCAAGTAGAACAGGTAGTTAAAATATATTTGCAGTGATATAGGTTTTGAGAAATGCATAAGGTTTTGTTAGACAAGTTAAACAGAAAAAGTGGATAGCTTTAAAGAACATTTGTAGCATATATATTACTGAATACCTTCTTTGGAGTAATATATCTTAACAATCACTTTTTAAAAAAATAAAATGAAACTTACACTCTCTTCCATGAAACATGGATCAATGCAACGCTGAACAACACTGTAGATCACGTCTTCTAATAACATACAAATAAGCCTAGAGAAAAGAGATGCATTATTCTTAATATAGAGTATGAGCTCAAATATCAAAACAGAAATGATATTATATACACTAATCAAAACCAAAAGTGTGCACTCATATGACCTATTACGAGCAATGACAGTTCATTTTTGAGTAGTTCTCAGTTAATAGAACAAAGACAGGATGATCTAATTAACAATAAATTCTAATTTAATTTAGTATTGTTTGTTTGAATCTTCCTATTGATGTTTAGGACTGCAATTGATCAGAGGGCAAAAGTCATGCGGGATCGAGTTGGCAGAAAATGTGAAAGAGATTATCGTTCCAGATGAAATTTTAGCGTTTAATAAAATTTGACTACTCTTATGACCTCCTTAGCAGCTCTCCGTTTTGGGGATTCTTTCACTGCTTCTAAATTTGACAGCCTTCGTTCGTAAATATTTATTTCTTCGTGGTAATAACTTTCCTGTGATAGTACTTCTGTTCCGCTTTGTATCGTTTTTGGTATTTCTTTTGAAATTTTAGAAATGTCAATGATAGTTTCTAAAGCTGTTCTGGTTCCTTCTGATGAGTCTTCTACGTATCTGGTTCTTGTGGCGTATCCATCTCTCGCCTTATACAGCCACTTCAAAAAAGACTTCCTCTCTGACCTATTATTTCCACATTCGTTATGAAGAAAATACTTGTCCAACACAATTTACCGACTCTATGTTCATTTTTCGCACTCGTCAGTTATTACTCCGCATTTTTCCATCCCTGCATGAAAAGCGAACACCACTTAATCATCTAATTGAAAGGAATACTAAGCGGGAATGGACAAAGCAGTGTCAACTAGCTTTTAAAGAATTGAAAGCACTATTTGGATCGTACCGTCTACTAACCCATCGCGCTCCTACAATGCCATTAATGGTTACAGCAGATGCGTCTGCATATGGTGTGGGGGGGCAGTAATTTCACACAAATTTCCAAATGGAGTGGAAAATGTAACACTAACACCAGCAGAGAAACGCTACAAACAGATCAAAAAAGAAGCGTTAGAGGTTGTTTTTCACAAAATGTTATATGGAAGATGCTTCACATTTTTGACTGACCCACAAACCCTTAGTAACAGTTTTTAGCTCGAGGTTTCGAATAGCAGCGCATTCGGCAAACCAACTGCAGAGGTGGGCGATGACGTTGCTAAGATATCACTTTGACATTCAATACTATAGGACAGAAGATATTTGTTGGGCAGACACTCTAGCTCGCTTAATAAGTAATTACACTAATACTAACGAAGCTTGTGTCGCTGATTACGCAAAAGACAATTCCATGTATGCAGTGATAGTCCCTTCCCATAGCAGCTTACCAAGTAACAGATATCACAAGACTCGACCGTTCAACAAGCGATTCATTACCTTCAAAATAAATGGCCATAGTCTTTAGATGAAAAACTAAAACACCTATTTCAACAACGGTAATCTCTATGCACAGTTGGAAACTGCCTTATGTTTGGAAAATGTGTGGTGATACCACAAGCATCACAGAAGAGGGTATTTAAACAATTACATACTGAACATCCAGGAATAGCCAGAATGAAATCAATTGCACGCAATTGCGCATAATGGCCAGAAATGGACGTTCAAAGACATAGTAAACAAGTGTGAATAGTATCAGTGTGCATCGAAAAATTCCAGAACACGTCAAATCAATAACTTGGTCACGTAGGGGGAGTGTACTATTTAGTGTTAGCACACATATCCCCATGAATTATAAAATTGTTTGTCGATAACGTTAAACAAATATGATCGATGTTCGTTTAAATATCAAATAATTATATTATTCACTCAGTCCAATCAAATTTAACCTACTTTTCATCATTTACGAAATGCCACAAATGAATTTGTAAATATCGGCAATCAACTTGTATTTGTTGTAAACCGTAACGGCCAAATGTTTGCAAACGTGCACACTCTATCAAAGTCTAGATCATTAGAAATTAAACAAGTAAATGAATTTAAAAAAGTCTTTTTTGACGTATCGCCGTTTAACAGTAAATTAGTTGAGAAGCAGTGAGTTAGTTTCAATCATCAAAAAAAAACAATATAGCTCAGTAGAACAATATAAAATGTTTCAAAGAGCTAGTGGTTATGGAAGCTGGATGAACAATCCATAAGCTTTGAGATCCGAACCTTAAATCGCTTAGTCTAGCATTAGAAAAGTTGTCAATGATCTATGCTTGAAACAGCAAAGAGAAACAAATAATATGAGTACATGGGATACCTACGAAATTTGGGAAACCGGGAGGGTCATTTAAATTGCCTCCCGAACTATTCATGCTTAGAGTAAGCGGAAACCATTAAATAGAATCTGAATAAAAAAGACTGACTTCAGAAGTGCTGTTACGGTATGGTGGTCATCAAATAAAAAACGCTCCACACACAAGAAGTTCCACTGATACCGTCCTAAGAAACATGAGAAGCACTTATGGGGTGAGAAACCCATGGCGAAGATAAAGATCAGCTTTATGAGAGACTTAAAGAAATGATCAAAAAGACTCGTCTCTTTTGATGGAGGATGTAAACGCCAACGCCGAGAAGAAAAAACACCCGGTATGAACCGATCATGGTGGGACATGAACTGGGAGAAAGGGATGAGAATGAAGAGACTGGTAAGATCATATGCACTCAACAACACGGTTATAGGTTGCCCCATTTTGATCCTGAGCCCCTTCATCCGTCCCCAACCTAATAACCTGAACCTGTTCACACAAATCAGTCCAGCAATCAATGAATTGATGGATTGATTTTGCACATAACTATCACAAAATGTAGATACTGGTGATTGAGAGTTTAGAGAAGTAAAAGGCAACGGAATTGACAATGTCTCTGGAAATACTTAGGTAACGACTTGTTGATAACTAATAACACATTGAGCTTCTTAGTGGTAAAACACCATAACTCAGTGCTTAACGGTGAAATACAAAACCATTCAAAGTTATATAAGATTCAAATTTCGAACTAATAATCACACACCAACTACTGTTTAGCTACTAATTTTTGGAGGGTTTACTTCATAACATACAGTTGAACAAAACAAGCTATGACAAGAAAATGGTTGTCGCATAAACAGATGAAAATAAATATTGATTATCGATTGAGTGAATCCGTATTAAGTTGATGCGTACACAAGCATTTAACAACCTTTCTTCCATCGAGTGAATTGATACAAAACATTTACTAATCAGATATGTGAAAAGTTGACTAGATTACAAGCACGTTTCCAAGAAAAATGGATTATATTTGTTTAATTGACTCTTAACGTAGTTTAACTATTAAACTATTTTAAATTTCACTATAAAACTTTGTATAAAGCCCTATCGAAAGAAAACGGATAGTGGAATTCACTGTTTCTTACTCACCTTATTGACAACTTTTTTGAATCTTACAAAGTGATAATACTTGGTTAAAACATACAATAAATATGCAGTGCAAAAACTGAAACTGAAAACTTGGCTAACCTTTAAACCTATTTTAATGACACCCAAAAGTAATGATTCCCGATTTGCGTCAACTGCAGTAAAAATATCAACTCTTTGCGTAAATAAACGGCGTAAATGAGTAGCTAGAGTTGGATCTAAGTCAGGAGAATGAAATCCTTGACTTGAACTTCCAGTTCGTGTAGCGTCTATAAGATGTGATGAAGTGTTAGGTCGTAGACTACGACTGGAACGTGAATCAGAAATACGATCACGATTACGAGCATTTGATGAAAACAGCTGGCTGACCTAAACATGAACACAGATAAAAATTAGTATATGAACTTGACTTGTAATTGCGATGAAAATAGGCACCAAAAGCACTGATGAACAAATAAAACCCAAGTCGACAGTTAGAAAAAAACGCAGATATTGTAATCATGAACGATAAATAAGTTGTGATGAAGTCACATGAAAATGAATGATCACAATAAATTTAGTTTTAAATGTTAACAGTATTTAACGTACTTGTTGATCTAGTGATACTAAATCTTCTATCACTCTTTTAACTGCAGAACGGACTGTACGTGGTTCCAAATTTTTCAGCCAATCCCTTGCTTCAACACTTTTTCGAAGTAGTTGTGCCAAATTTGTCCCTTCTAAGCGAACAAAAGCAACTAGAAGCTCGTTACCAGCAGACCTGAAACGATTTGATACATCTTTTGGAGTAGTGAGTGATCTGTTACCATTCTCTGTATTAAAATCTTCCTTTTTTGGTTCTTTTGTTTGTGAGCCTGAAAAAAAACAAGTGAATAAACTGACCTTAATCATATGGCGTTTGATAATGGAAACGTTTTGATATCATAAGAAATTGATCATACTGTGGAAAATTCGGTTGACAATCTGGAAGGTTTACAGATCCTAGATTAATGAGATTGTTATTTGATGTATTATATCCATTCCCCAATGAAGCCACATTATAAAATAATTAGAATCTACGTACACAGTATGTTTATGCGAGGAGAAATGAATAATCACTGTTATTCAGGGTTAGGTTAATAGACTGATCAAGGTGATATACATGTCAAATAGGAATGGCAGAGATTAACCTTCCTATTGAGTTATAACTCGCCAATTTAGATAATCAAGTTCTTACAGTCAAATCTAAATTCATGTTGCATTACATCGACTTAGTTTTCACAAACATATATTATTCTTAATTCATGAGTAACATATCATAAAATAGAACGTAAAATCGTTAAACAGATATACCGTTGCATTTACTTATTTTACATATGAATACAACTAACGATTTATTTCAAATTTAAGGAATTTCTTCACCACACATTGAGACTGCACAATACAGAAGATTGTGAGAGTAAACTAAAACGCTTACTCAGTACACTGAAATCTTCTACAGCTTCCAATTAAATTGTCTTAACATTATGCAAGAAGTCACAAACTACTTCAGTGAACTATTCACCAAATAACCATTATCAATGAAGTTTAGTTTCTTTAAGACGTTTAATTTTAAAGATCGCTATCATGATTACCAAAATTACATAATCATTACCGAAAAGCATAAAATCGTCGGCCAGAGAAATCAAATGTCCGACTGTACCAGAATCAGCCCACATTAAACATAATTTTCCAAGTGTTAGTAAAATAGGACCCGGAATTTTGCATACAGCTGTCTAAAACAGGATAAAGAAGACAAGAAAAACAAGGCAAGAAACGAGAAATAAGAAATCCCTAGCGTATATAGAGAGCATAAGGTAAGGACATGTTGCGTATCGTTCCATGGTAAGGGGAACAGGGAGTAGACAGGGGTCCATGTACCTCTAACGCTACTTGAGATCATCGTGAAAAACTGTTTTGTTCTCGATATTAATTAGCTAATTATAATGAGATGGTTTCTGTGAGCAAGTGAATCTACTACTGCAGATAATATATTACAATTTAACTCAAGTTGACAATATTTTAGTAACAGCTGACAGAGGAGATCAAGCTAAGGCAGTTTAGTATCCTTTCGAAAAGAGTTGACATTACTTTAGTACAAATATCAACACATGACAGTATATATTTCGTTGAAGAGTAAGGAAAAAACGAGCATTCAAGATTTTACTACGAGCGACTAAAAATATATTATCAGAAATAAACACAATAGTATAATGCAAAAACTGAATTAATGAATAAGTGATAGATATGCAACAGTTACTTCTTAACTGAGTTTTACAGTATCTTTCCTCCTGGATTAGTGGAAAAAGATGAGAACTGAAACACTACATATCTGTGTAATATTCATAAATATAATAAATCAAAACATGAAAAACTTGCGATAAAAGTGAATTTACCTTAGCTAGATCACTAAGAAATTGAACAAGAAAATTTAAGTAACCAACGATAAGTCCTTCTCTAATTTGATCAATGCAGAATGAATTACGAAATTGTGGTCTACTAGAAAATGTACTATTAGTACTAAGAAAAGCCTGGAAAGAAATAAAACAGATTATCAGATAGTAACTATGTAAAACTAACAACTTATACTTAACGAAACTTCATGATTGTTCTAACAATTAATAAGCATTTTATTCAGATGGTAGATAGTCATGAAACTTGAGACACAACATATACCAATTGCTGAAGGGTTGTAACACAAGGTGATGCATTAGTGTTGTTACTTAGGAAACTTGAAAAACAACCGGTAAACTGTATTCTAGTGATTAATCCAGTGAGCTTTTAAATAAATCGTAATAAACAATTATCAACGAAAGGAAGATACAATGCTAGTTTAGTCAGGTATTTCAGTAACTTGAAGTTTTATGAATAGCAGAATACAATTACGTATCTAAATTGACAACATACAGATAGATAAAAATAAAAAGCCAAACTTCCGATTAATTGGAATCCAAATCCCAAACCACAACCACAAATACATCAAATTTGACTCTGTTACTCATTAAGTGGAATTTCTTAAACTAAATATTTTGCACCTTTTAAAGCTTCCTAAGCAGGTTTTGAACTGATTTTCAAATACTCGGCTTTAAACAATCGCGGTACTGATTTTAACCTTATATTAGTTTTAAATAAGTAAGTTGTTATGTCCCGATAGGCATAATGAATGGTAACTTTTTGGATTCATTTATGGACCAATACTAAACGTATATTTTTATCGTATAATTGTTAATTAACTGAACTATTCATATTCATATCCCTCTTATTATAAGCTTTATTTTGACCTATGAACTATTATTATACGATTTCCCATTTTTGAATTATGCCCTGTCTATTAATTACTACCTCCCTCATTCAAAGCCACATTTGGCTAATTCTTGTACAAATGTTGCTTCATATTTCACTGGTACGATGTGGTCTGTCTGGTTGGTATGTAAACCCAGTATGCTTGCAATAAATTATTCATATTGCAGAAGCTGAGATTTGTGTTCTGGACTTAACTGGCTGGGCTAGGCGGAAAGCAGGACTCTAGACTGCTTGCACGGGTTTTAAGTGTCATTGGTACGATCGATAATTCACTGCTCCCTAATTGGCGGTATCATTACGTTATACATTAACGGAGCACACGGCCACAAGTTATAACATAAGTATTATCACATATCATTTGTGACTTGGAGTTTATAACACAAGATTTTATATTATGTTAAAATTAAATAGTTATCAATAAAATAATATTAGCCAAACAATTATAGTTGCTGTGTAACGATTATCAATACATTATAGCTATCCAAATATTAGCAGGTAGAGAGAAATGAATACGAATAACTTAACGATTGAAGACTGAGTACCATAACGTAAACAGTCGTCAGAACAGGAATAAAGTCGAATAAGGCTGCAAAAAGGATATGCAGAGTGACTAGGTGAAACAAATAATGGATGCTGCTAAGTTCAGAATGTAGCTGGAATTTCAGTGAAAAACAATACTATTACTAAATAATATTAAGAAACAAAAAAAGATGTCTACCTCTTCCGCTTTTAGTACATTGCGCAACTGTGAAACAAGTGACGAACTGAGAGCATCTAAAAGTGATGAAAGTTGATGATTGTTATTTCCCGTCTTGTTCCTACAAAATAAAAGATAAACGTGACTTGAAACGTTAAGTTTCATCTACTACACACTCCTTTGATAAATGTTAGTATGTCGTGGTACTATTTATTTTTTTACTTTACTGGCCCGAGAACTAATCCGTATTAACTCACTATTAAGTTGTGTAATTGAAATTATATTATTCCAGCAACTTATAGCAAAACAATAGTTATCTTATACAGAGGCAAATTTTCATGATATTCTTACATATGTCTGTTTACAACTGTTGGCAATATACACAAACTCATGAATAAAACAGAAATAACACAGTACTGACACCTAGGGCCCCTATGAACTGCTTAAGAACACTATTATTGACCTAGATTTTACTGAACCACAAAAACCAAACAAACTCTTCTGTGACATATCGAACTAGAAATCAGTGATTGATATGAGGATGTCTTCTGCCAATGTTGTTTAAACCTAACCCAGTCAGTTACTAAAATAACTGTACCAGTAATTATAGAACTAAAACCTTTGGAAGACCAGATACTTGAGATTAATAAAAATACCTATATAAGACGTTCATACAGATAGTTACGTAAAGCAGTTACGCTTTGGTGAAGAGAAGCTTTGGAATTCACCCTCATACCTTGTGAACTTTAAGGGTATAAATTTACTTCGAAGTGGTTCATAAATATCAGGTCAAGAATCCAAAACACCTAGAAACAGACTGTAATGAACTGTATTAACTTCTGCAATTACTTCAAAAACAAACGTCAATCATTAGAAAATTGCTATCATTGCTCTACAACTGCAGTTCGGAGCATAGCCATTCATTGTGTATTTCGGACGTGATGATGGGATTGTGATACCCCTTAAATATTTGAGAAAACGTTAGTATTATTTACAGGATCAAGAAAGAACGTCAATAGGAGCCGGCGTTTAATCTTCAAGCATTTAACCATATGACTGCTTGAATGGGAAACCATTTAAATCTATTCATTCGATTGTCATGTTAAAGGCATCGTCAATTACTAGTCAATAAATCCAGGCAGTGGTTAAAACTAATCTATCTGCTTATTCTGAAATTAGTTTGTGTATGGTTAGAATTGAAATCCAACCAGCTGACAGCAGAACTTCCATGAACAACCAATAACCTTAGGCATCTTAAATAGCAAGTATCTCCGTAGAAAATATCAATCGACGTCCAACCAGTGATTGCAATCAAAGTACATCACGCTGGTATTCCTTACCGCACACTTAAGACTAATCGGTTACCTTGGAATGTATGACCTACTTTATGGTAAAAAGTTGTAACCAAATCCTTTAGACATAAGAAGATACTCCGAAAACAGATACCACTGATTGAGCTTTGATTAAAGATTGGGGCACAATAAATCATGAGGTTGATATCCATTGTCGATAGGATTCATCGAAACAATCATTCTGGACATATTATAAGATTGAAATAATTCTTGTTAAAAGAAATTGTCCCGTCAAATATAAATCAATAGCTTGGCTTACACTTTGTTGATTTCTTCGTTAGTTAAATTGGATGTTTGTAGTCCATGACTAGCCAGTTTATGTCGGAGATCCGTAAATGATTCAACTGCATTTTGACATAATATATCAAAGTAATAAGTAGTTTGCATTCGAGCAACTTGATTAATTATTTCCAAAGCCGAGTTTGAAAACTGATTAGTAAGTAAAGAAAATCGATTCACTATAGATAGAGATTCAGGACTTAAATCATCCAATAGCACACCTTCAAAATCTACAGAAGTAACTGATGTTAACAGTGACCGATTAAAGGTCTGTACTCGACAGTGGATACGATCCAAAGCTCTTATCAATAAATTGACATCATTATTTGTGCTCTAGAAATTGAAGCATAAACAGAAATTTAAAAAGGCGATTGTAAATAAATAATTATAGCAATAAGATGTAACAATTTGTAAGCACTGAGGATACTCGATGAAAATAATACTGGATATCGGTCAGTACGAAAAGCTTTGTGATAAATGGGAATAAATGTGGTCTTCAAATGTCCTGGTAAAAGGAAAAATCCCACCGTTCCTCTCAAAGTTTACATTCATAACCCCTTATAGGGAAGTTCTACTCGATCCTTAATGTGGCAGTGTTCCTTAAAAAGTGAGAGAATATGAAAGATATGGTTGAGTGATAGGGAGATCACCAATAAAATTTAAGTTCAGACCCCAAACTAGAGGTTCATATACCATATTGTCCTCTAGATTAACCCCTTAGGTGGTAACTTCAGAAAACCAACTTCTCCTATCTGGGTAACTGGGCAGTATAACAACTTGAAGCCCAACCATGACAATTACAAATAATGTGAATTACAAGCCTTACAGACAAACGCTCACAATCTATAATTATTTCCTCATAAACAAATCTATTACATATCATCCTATTTACTTGAAACATTTTATTTCCATTGGTTTTGTACTCGATCTCACTTTAATCTTCATTTTACTCAGCAGCCCATCTTTAATAGGGATTCTGTTCCCCTAAACTAATCCTAAATGTGCTTGTTACCAGAGGACTGTTCCCAGATGTGTCTTCTGATGTAGCTATTCTGAAACAAATCAAGGTATTTGAAATTGCCATCTTCGCGTCCACATCTTGAGGAAGGTTAGGAAATTAAACAGATCTATTCACAACAACGGAGAGTCTCCTTATTGATCCATTCGACATACCGGAAATCCAGGTACAAGATTCTAACAAAAGACATAGGACCTTATGTCTATCACGTTCGCTTAGTCATGTTAAACATAATACAACCATCATTCAATCAGTCGCAAGAATGTTACCATTTAACAGATGAGCGTGTTGACAAGTTTACATGAATAGTTCAAGATAAATTAATTAAATACTCCCATGTTTGAGAAATAACTCCGCCTGGAGCCCCCTTCCGGGGGCTACTGCCGGTCCCAAGCCCGGATAAAGGAGGAGGGTTGGGCATGGGGTTAGCGACCCCATCCCGTAGAAAACTAACTCGCTAAAAAAACGCTAACCAGAAAGAATTATTCAAACCATTTAAACTCTGCCCTGGGAGTCAGAAGGTCTTCGTTTAGAAGAATTATGACGCCTCATGATGAAAGCCGAGTTTCTTCGGAAGTCACGAGGCCGATGCCCCTTCTGACAACCAGAGCAACCATTTATTTAGGTACATGGAATGCTCGCACAATGTGGGAGACTGGGAGAGTTTTCCAAATTGCTGCAGAAATGAGGAGATACAATTTAGAGGTGCTTGGGATCAGTGAAACACATTGGACGCAAGTTGGACAACAACGACTAGCTTCAGGGGAGCTGCTGTTATACTCCGGACATGAAGAAAATCCTCCACATACACAAGGAGTTGCATTGATGCTGTCCAAACAAGCACAAAATGTACTTATACGATGGGAATCTCATGGACCAAGGATCATCAAAGCCTCCTTCAAAACCAAGAAAACGGGGATTACAATGAACGTCATCCAATGCTATGCGCCTACCAACGAATACAACGAAGACGCTAAAGATCAATTCTACGATAGGCTGCAGTCAATCGTCGAGAAGTGCCCAACAAAAGACCTGACTATTCTAATGGGAGACCTAAATGCCAAGGTTGGAACTGACAACACCGGATATGAAGAGATCATGGGACGACACGGACTGGGAGAAAGGAACGAAAATGGTGAGAGATTTGCAAATCTATGTGCCTTCAATAAACTGGTCATAGGCGGGACTATATTCCCACATAAACGCATACACAAAACCACATGGACTTCACCGGATCACAGCACACAGAACCAAATCGACCATATCTGCATCAACAAAAAGTTCAGGAGGACGATGGAGGACGTGAGAACAAAGAGAGGAGCTGATATAGCATCAGATCATCACTTGCTGGTCGCCAAGATGAAATTGAAACTCAAGAGGCACTGGACAACGGGGAGGACAATATCACAAAAATTTAATACGGCTCTTCTTCGGGATACTGACAAACTCAATAAATTCAAGATAACCCTCAGCAATAAGTTTAAGGCCTTTCATGATCTACTCAATGGAGAAGGAACTACTATGGAGAGCAACTGGAAAGAGATAAAAGAAGCAATCACTTCAACATGTCATGAGGTTCTGGGCCAAAAGAAGCACCATCACAAGGATTGGATCACGGTCGATACACTGGATAAGATTCAAGAAAGGAGGAACAAGAAAGCAGCAATCAATACCAGTCGAACAAGAGCAGAAAAAGTCAAGGCACAGGCTGAATACACAGAAGTAAACAAGCAAGTGAAAAGGAGCATCAGAACTGACAAACGTAAATATGTGGAGGATTTGGCATTGACGGCGGAAAAGGCTGCCAGAGAAGGAAACATGAGACAACTGTATGACACAACAAAGAAACTCTCTGGAAATCACCGTAAACCAGAACGACCAGTGAAAAGCAAGGAAGGCAAGATAATCACCAACATTGAAGAACAACGAAACAGATGGGTAGAACACTTCAAAGAACTCTTGAATCGACCAGCCCCACTGAACCCACCCAACATCGAAGCAGCACTCACGGACCTCCCAATTGATGTTGGCGCACCAACAATTGAAGAGATCAGCATGGCTATCAGACAAATCAAGAGTGGCAAAGCAGCAGGACTAGACAGCATTCCAGAAGAGGCACTGAAAGCAGACGTAGCGGCAACTGCAAGGATACTCCAAACTCTCTTCAGAAAGATCTGGGATGAGGAACAGGTACCAAAAGACTGGAAAGAAGGACTTCTAGTCAAAATACCAAAGAAAGGCGATCTCTGCAACTGTGACAACTACAGGGGAATCACTCTTCTTTCAATACCAGGAAAAGTCTTCAACAGGGTATTGTTAAACAGGATGAAGGACTCCGTAGACGCCCAACTTCGAGACCAACAGGCAGGATTCCGTAAGGATAGATCGTGCACAGACCAAATCGCAACTCTACGGATCATTGTGGAACAATCAATTGAATGGAATTCATCACTCTATATCAACTTCATCGACTACGAAAAAGCATTTGATAGCGTGGACAGAACAACCCTATGGAAGCTTCTTCGACACTACGGCGTGCCTCAGAAGATAGTCAATATCATACAGAATTCCTATGATGGATTAAACTGCAAAATCGTGCATGGAGGACAGTTGACAAAGTCGTTCGAAGTAAAGACCGGTGTCAGGCAAGGTTGTTTACTGTCACCCTTTCTCTTTCTCCTGGTGATCGACTGCATCATGAAGACATCAACATCTGAAGGGAAGCACGGGATTCAGTGGATAGCTAGGATGCAATTGGATGAACTAGACTTCGCAGATGATCTGGCTCTTCTATCGCATACACAACAACAAATGCAGGAGAAGACAACCAGTGTAGCTGCAGCCTCAGCAGCAATAGGTCTCAATATACACAAAGGGAAAAGCAAGATTCTTCGATACAACACAGCATATACCAATCCAATCACAATTGACGGAGAAGCTTTGGAAGATGTAAAAACCTTTACATATTTGGGCAGTATCATCGATGAACACGGTGGGTCTGATGCAGATGTGAAGGCACGGATTGGCAAAGCAAGAGCAGCATATCTACAACTGAAGAATATCTGGAACTCAAAACAATTAGCAACCAACACCAAAGTCAGAATTTTCAATACAAATGTCAAGACAGTTCTACTGTATGGCGCGGAAACCTGGAAAACTACGAAATTCATCGTCCAAAAGATACAGGTGTTTATTAACAGTTGTCTACGCAAAATACTTCAGATCCGCTGGCCGGACACTATAAGCAACAACCTACTGTGGGAGAGAACAAATCAGATCCCAGTGGAGGAAGAAATCAGGAAGCGCTGGAAGTGGATAGGACACACATTGAGGAAAACACCCAACTGCGTCACAAGACAAGCCCTCATATGGAATCCTCAAGGTCGAAGGAGGAGAGGAAGACCAAAGAATACATTACGCCGGGAAATGGAGATAGATATGAGAAAAATGAACAAGAATTGGATGGAACTAGAAAAGAAGGCCCAGGACAGAGTGGGTTGGAGAATGCTGGTCGGCGGCCTATGCTCCATTGGGAGTAACAGGCGTAAGTAAGTAATGTTTGAGAAATAAAATACTTGGAAATATGGAACGCTAAGAGCTATTGTACATAAGTCAAAGTTTATAAAATTTCTAAAAGGCTTTATGTTTCGAACATGAATACTGAAAAATAACATTTATTACTTATACTTGGGAAACTGACCTCCGATTCAAAACGAGTTCGAACCAAAATAAAAAATTCATGCATCAGTTCTTCAACTAAACTTGACAAATTTTCCTCAAAAGAACCATCATCGGTTTCTGAGGCACTATTTTCTGTTTTACCAGAAATAATATCCCTATGGAAGGAACAAAAGACAGTTTCTTGGCTTAATCCTGTGTAAATATAATCAGGTAACTAGAAATTTCAACACGAACTGATAGTATCTTACGATCAGTAAGAGATACGATTGGTTCCGGCATGTAATGAAAGTAATACGGGCGATGCAATCACTATTTAATTCTTTGCTTATAAACTTAATAACATTAGCGATTGAAGTCTATGATTGAAAAGCCATACTTACAAAATAGTATCCATAGGTTCACTTTCATCTGACTTTGTAAAATAAAAATCGGCCAGTAGTCCAATAAATTCAGAAAGCTTAATGAGGACAGAATCCGTTATGAGATTGGCGAAGTATAACACGTCCTGTGTAAAGAAAAAGTTTTATATAAATTACGTTAACTGTTACAATAATGAGGTAACAAATATTCACTAATCTTCCTTTAAACAAAATAGTCAAGCTATTTTATATAATGTAACACAATTTATAGTTCAACTTATAACAATTTAGTCTATCAGCGAAACGAAAATGGGAGAAACTGAAAGAGCTATGCGGAATGTCAATCAATCAGTCACAATCAACGCCAAACTTTCCATAACCTCATCTGCTAACTTCTCGAATAATACGGTGGTCTAACGTACTAGTTTCTATTTCCCACCACCTTTTTTCATAGAAGATAGAATATATGATAAATTGGATAAGATTCCAGTCATTTGGTAGAAATTCGAGTATCAAGCTTATATGGTAGATTACGCATACTGAAAAACGTCGACGAATTCTTTATAATCATTAAAAGGATGTCAACAATCGACAACCACTATAATCTAAACCATTACAAGCTACTGATAGACAATTCACTTCCTAATTTTCAACTATATTAATCTTTGTTGAAATTCCGAATGAACTATTACTAGCTTGCATAAAGGTGAGAGTAAAGCCGTAAAATAAAATGAATTCATTAAAATTCGCTTTACTTAAGTTGGTGAAAGGAACCTAATGAATGCATTCACGTAAGGGCTCATTATTTAAAGGTGCACGTAACTCATGAAACTTGAACATTTCTTTGAATTAGACGGGGATTTTTAAGTATAATCAACACTGAAGCAGTGAAGATGAAAGTGATACTTCATCCTAAAAGTTCATTGCTCATGTTGTAAATATTCCCTATCTCAGTTATGATCAGATATCAAGAAACAACAACCAACCCATACTCATGTCGGCTTTTCATACTAAGTGTCAAAAACAAGTGCATCACCAAATACGTGACTGCTCAACATAGTTTCGACCTTTTCTATCAACTGCTTCATATTTATTACCCCGGGAGTGACATATAAACGATCTTTTCATATGCTCTAAAATGTAATTCAAAAATAACTGGCCAATAAATACATAGTACCCTACCATTTCTTCAGAGGAAGACTCTTGGACAAATGGATTCGCAATGTTTTCAGCAGAACCAGCAGTTTCTTCTCTCTGAACACTTCGCTTGTCTCCTTCACACACCAAAGTCTTAATATAAGCTAAACGTTGAGATACTTGACGTTTAGCCCTAAAAAGAAAGAATAAGTTGTCCATTAGTGTAAAACCGTTAGTAAATACAACCTTCGTGAGGAGAAAAACAAGCCTCATAAAGTTGAAGTCCAGTTAGTCAAACGAAATCGAGAGTCTTATGATAATTTTAACAAACTTACGACATAGAACGGTGGGGTAAACTTAACTACATCTTATAACGCACTGAATTTATATGAATAGCCTCTACTTAAATGTTTCTCCCAACGGCACACATCTGAAAGAAATTATTGTACAAGATATCTTAATGCTAGTAATCACTTTGAACATGAGTGTTTGTTAGTCCAGAGTTTCTGCGTCAATTTATCTTATAGAGCCATGTATACCTTTAGTCCCTGAATGTTAACAAAGCCTGTCAAACAAAAATTTGCGTGAATACTCAGTTGAATAATATAGCATGATAGGCAAAAGTCTAACAAGTAAAATTAAAATGTTGTTACCCACAAACGTAATATCGCTCTTGACAATTTTAGTCTCGAGAAACCAAGCTGCTGCAGAATTTTTAGACGATTAGAACACTCAGCTATATCTCTCTGGAAAATAATTATAGAATCAACAACTTACAGACTCATCAAATTGACGCCATAGTTTCGAACAAATTTCCGATACTATCTCAGCGCAGTCCTCTCGAATATTTTTAAAAGATGGAGTATTGTGATAACTCTTTAAAATGTACTTCGCCTTATTAAGGTCAAGTACAATTTGATCCCAATCACACTTGTTCATATATTTCCTTAAGCTGACTGGGAGTTCAACCAAGTAGTTTAGCTAGAAAAACATGACATTAGTTAGATCTACTCAAATTTTTGATCTTACTTTGTTTAGAGTCAACTGGGTAGTTGTCAGTGTGCTCAGTTTCTTTCTCTTGTCAGCTAAATTTCCATTAATCGCACCAGAAACTGAAACAATGGAGGCAATATTTTGAAGTAATGAATTCATTTCGGCCTGGACGAAGCTGAAATTAGATTTCATCTAAAAATTATTTGTTTCCTGGAAAAAATAAGGCCTACCATCCTAATGGTGTCGGTCGCACTAATGAATTTGCTGTAATTGTCATATACTAGAGTTTGCATGTCGGAATCCAGACTGCGAATTTGATCAGTTAAGGCCTTTTCTTCGGATATTAGGTCAGAAAGGTCTCTAGTCTTAAAACTTCTATCCAAGTACAACTGTGGATCGAAGGATGGACTGTCAATATTTAAGGGATCATTCTGATCAACCAGTGAGTTGTTTGTATCACTTCCATAAAACTGCTTTAAACGTTGTTTGATGACTTTACGCTGTAAGTCATCCTCCATCAGTTAGGGAAAGCAAAACTTGAAACGTTGAGAAGAATATCAAAGACCATAAAACAAATGAGTATCTTGGACTCAATCAGATGAACAGGATGCCCATCCACTATCAGATATCTAAAAGTTTTAAAACAGGATTATGATGAAAACTATAATCAATTATTTAAAAAGACTTAAATTATCATGTAATGACGATATTGAATTTAGACCTCGAGTCACAAGATTTGAGCGGCTTCTAACCTACACCAAAAGACTGGTAATCTTCGTAAAGTGCAAGACGGCCATTATATAGGCGTGGTACAACACCATCTTGGTACCTCTGACAAGAATTCAAATAGAAATATCTATATTTTCAAATATATAAGCATATATAAGATAACCAGACAAGCCACTTACTTACAACGCACCCATGTGTACGGCCATCTATTTTGGAATATAGATTTTAGTTGACAAATTATTAATTTTGCGGGTTGTATCCTAAAGAGTATACTCCAGTATATTGGAACTCGAAAGAGGCCTTCGTAAAATCACAGTTTCGCCACTACAGACTACAGATAACCCACTAAAAGACAGTTGTACTTCCAGAATCACAGGACCCAATATTACAAGTTAATTGAAGATCAGTGCAAGTTTAATCTAGCGGTGAATTATTCATCAAAATAGTGTTAGTGGTTTTGAGAAACAAACATTTGAAAATCTGACAATAACAGAGATAAAGCGGTAAATAAATACTCGAAATCAATAGCTCTGTAAGTCTTCGATATTTGGTGCTGATCGCATTAATGTTGATGGACTCAGCTGAAGGCGCTCGGTCACGCATCCGCACCAGACCACGAGTACGCTAGTCACTTCTTGATATATCGATATTCTATCAAATATATCTTCGAACCTCTTAGTTTCTAGTTTCACTCGGTTGGCACGTTTCGACTATAGGTGTTGTTAAACTCTAAATACTTTTGACATCTTTAGTGGTGAGCCCGACGTGATCTGGTACACCTATTCGCAAACTGTGGGTCTCTTCCTTACGGGAACTTTTTATGTCATATCTTTACTTTAATATTTACACATGATATTTTTTCGCATATTTGTGGATGTTTTTTCTCTCGTTCATTCTTATACTTTATATTCGTCATCACTGAACAGACCCCTAAGTTACTTAAGATCAAGACTCTTACACTAACCTCATTCCAGCTAATGCCATTCTGGCCTGATAAAATTGAAACCTCGTTCTGCTACGCAGAAGCTGACTTCCACGACGATGTCGTCTTAGAACCACTTGCGCAATTCCTCACAATAGTGAAGGAACTACTGCATGATTTGAACAGGTACATCACACCTAGTATGTTCACTAGTGATGTCTCTGAAACTTGCAAAGGTCTGAAAAGGTCTAGTCGTAAACGCGGAGGTTTAAACGATCGACAATATTGGTGCTGATAGCGAAGATCGCGTTAGTGTCGTAAGTGCTGTCACGGCGCAAGTCGGACATCTAACTGCGCAACCCGAGATCAAAATTTTTACCTCGAAACAATCAATGAGTGACACCTCATTAGATATTGGTGGCCATGTTGCTACAGCAGCAACTAGTGATCCAGATAAAACAATTATTGTCCCGAGCAGTTCCGATGTAGATGCTACGGCTGACGGAATATGGATGACGTGTAAACGCAGAAGAGTAGGAAAGACAGCTAAAAGTAAGGACCGTTTACTTGATAAGTCTTTGGTGGACTCTCAGACCACTCCGCCAAAGTCCCAAAGTAAAGCCTCGTCAAACATTGTTGTGAGTCACTCGCTCGACTCCAATGACTCTGTTACAATAAAAACTAATCGTAAGATACCAGTAGTTAATATGCAGGATGTAAGTTCACGATCGATAGCTGTAAACACGATTCCAAAAGAAGCTAAACCACTCTCTAGTTTGATTTTTTGGAATCTAGAGGAGTTGATGGACAATGTCCCTACTGAGAGACATGCACATGATTTGCAGTTAGTGGAATCCGTGGTAAGAAACGTACTACCTGAAGAGGTTTCAGGGATACATATCACGAAAGTGATACGACTCGGTGAATGGGTTGGAGGCGAGACCCAACCAAGAAGGATCTTGAAGCTGGTTCTCGGGAATTTCGAAGAAAGAGATATATTATTGAAAAACGCACAAAAAATTCGTGATTCAAATATTCGTACGCGACCAGACTGGCCGCTTGAGGATCGAATCAAGTGGAAGAATGCTCTTACGGAGTTGAGAACTCGGAAGTTAAATGGCAAAACTAACCTTACCATTAAGGGTTTTCGGGTAGTCAGGTCTTGGAAGCCAATGCTTCCGAGGCCTGTATGGGTAGAACGAACGATTACCAAAACACCTTAAGTGTATGCTACACGAACGCCCGTAGTCTTAGGAATAAAACGTCCGAGCTAAGTCTGATGGTGGATGAATTAAGTCCCGATATAATTGTCATTACAGAAACTTGGTTCACCGTAGATATAGAATGTTCTCCCATCATTGCAGGCTATATCTGTATTAGAAGTGATAGAGTTTTAAGCCGCAAGGGGGGAGGCATAATGTTATACATTAGGGACCACTTTCGTATACAATCAATCATATCGGAGGCTCATGTTAGTGGTACATGTGAGGTAGCATGTTGTAAGATTAAATCTAGAAATGGGTTAGTGACTATAGGTGGAATATACCGTAGTCCGTGTTGTCTTGCTGACGACTTTATCTTAAGACACATCTGTTCTTGGAGTATGGCAGAATGTTGCCTCATCATTGGGGACTTCAACGCTTCGCACATAAACTGGATAGAGCTTACAGCTCCAGGTGGAGGTTTCGATAGAGAACTTTTATCAACAGTTATTCAGTGTGCACTTGTCCAATGTATCACTAAACCGACACATATTGATTTGAAACGTGATCCGTCACTGCTGGACCTCGCCCTCACCCACCACTGTGAGGACGTCTTTGATATTCAGCACCTTCCTCCACTAGTGAACAGTGATCACGTTGTACTTCACTTTAAGTTTAGGACACATGGTATACGATTTTTATCCGCTCCACCCCGTCCCAATATCTGGCGAGCTAATATTCCGGCAATCAGAAACTGTGCGATCTCTACTGATTGGTCGGTTGACGCAGATGGATCGATCGAAGACGAATGGATTAAGTTTAAGGCTACATTCGAGTCCGTAACGTCGCCGTTTATCCCATGGTCAGCACGTAAGCTATCGCATTGCCCTCCATGGATTAATAAGGAAACCCGTAAGCTGTTAAAGCGTAGGAAACACTTCTGGGACTTATTCTTGTTGACAGGTCATGCATCTTTTAAGCGTGAGTACCAAAAACTCCGGAATATTTGTAAGTAAACAATAGCTAAATCCCGTATTGCTTACGAACGACAGTTCGTATATGATAGCCGTACTTGTCCAAAACGATTGTTTTCGTATGTTAAACGGCAAATAAAACGTAGTGATAGTATTCCCCCATTATTGTTACACGATAATTCAGGTTTACTAGCTGAATCAGATCGAGCAAAAGCTGAGACATTTTCAAACTACTTTAGCGAAGTCTACTCTACGTTTATTGTAACAAATACTTGTCCCAATCACGCCGAGATACCAGCCATTGAATCTGTACAGGTGACTGAAGAAACTGTCCTTCCGTTAATAATTAACCTCAAACCCTGTAAGATACCGGGTTCTGACGGGTTACATCCACGACTGCTGTCATCTCTTGCAGACATTATTTCAAAACCGCTCGCGACACTCTTTAACATGTCCCTTTCACTCGCTCAACTACCTAGGGATCGGAAAGATGCTATTGTCAGTCCTATATTTAAGGATGGTCAGAGACAGATCGTATCTAACTACCGACCTGTCAGTCTGACTAGCATTGTCGTTAAGTTACTTGAAAAGATAATTCGGGTTAGGTTGCTAAGCCACATAGATTCACACAATCTGTTAGCTCCTGAGCAACATGGATTTCGTGATAAGCGTTCATGCTTGACTAACTTACTTATTGCGAGAGAGGATTGGACAGCAGCCCTAGATAAAGGTCTGTCTGTCGATGTTATATTCATAGATTTTAGCAAAGCATTTGACAAGGTTTCACACTCAGGTCTTATGCAGAAGCTCACAAGCTTCGGAATAATAGGTACTGTACAGGAGTGGATAGGAAACTTCTTACGTGACCGCAGACAGAGAGTGAGGGTCAATGGGACGCTATCCGATTGGAAGCCGGTCAAAAGTGGTGTACCCCAAGGCACCACATTAGACCCTCTGCTATTCCTTCTCTATGTAAATGAATTACCGCTGTTGCTTAGGTCGTCGACATTATTATTTGCGGATGATGTCAAAATATGGAGAGCAATAAGAGGTGAGGCTGATCATCTGGATTTTCAAGCTGACTTAGACGATTTAGTTAGATGGGCTCGAGATTGGGGTTCAGAAATCAATTCTAGGAAGAGTGTGCTAATGCATATCGGTCACGGCAATAGTTACCATTATACTATTGATGGTAAACCTCTTCCATGCGTTCAAGAACATAAAGACTTAGGAGTAATAATAAGTCATGATTTAAAAACAACTGCGCACTGCAACGCAGTCGCTGTCAAAGGTTTTCGTGCGTTGTGGTCACTTCGCCGAGCGTTCAAATCATTCGACGAGGAAATGTTTCGAATTTTATATCCCACCTATGTAAGACCACATTTAGAGTACTGTATCCAAGCAGCTAGCCCATGTCTGATAAAGGATACTACCTCACTTGAGCGTGTCCAGCGTGTGGGAACGAAATTAGTGAAGGGTCTTTCTAAACTCCCTTACGATGAGCGTTTAAAACGCTTAAACCTTTTCCCCTTGTCGTATCGTAGGACTCGAGGTGACCTTATACTGGCATTTCGTATCTTTAATTATGATTTGGGTGTTAATATGTCTTATCTTTTCGCTGCCTCCAGCACTAATAATCTCCGAGGTCATAGCAAGAAGGTTCATAAACCACGATCTAATAAACTCAAGGTGGGGTTACGTTTTTCTCATCGAGTAGTCAATGATTGGAACGCTTTGCCCGGTCAAGTGGTATCAGCCCCATCAGTGAATATTTTCAAAGAGAAACTGGACCTTCACTGGAAGCCAACTTGTTAGGATTAACACAGGTTCACTAACCTACTATCCTTATTACTGAAGACTGAAGACAAAGGTTAGATCAATTCCCCAGTAACATCGATCTACAACATGGCTCAGCAACAGACATTTGTTACGAATGAGAGAAGTCATCGGTCAAAGAACCTTTGATGAAAGACTATTTAGACAACTTTTCTTGCCTAAGCTTCCCCAACAAGTGCAGGCAGTGCTTGTCTCGATTCAAAACTATGCAAACAAGCTGGCTGTGTTTGCATACCTACATGAAACCCGAAAAAAGTATTTGGCAAAATTGTATTTAATCCTCAGACTCTTTATAATTATTTTTCTTTTAAAACCGTATATTTTCCGTTTTATACATTACTCTTACGCACCCTTGGTTACGTACCCGGTTATAAAAAGCGGTCATCATAGGCTCAAGGTCATACATTTGGTCAGGTTTAATGAGGAGTCCAACTTCTGGTGAATTCACACATTTACATATTTGCATTCGAAAAGAGTATTTTTTTATTTGTTTTTACACTTTTTTGCACACAAGATGTCTGCACTATGTCTATTTTCTCCCAGACGACCAATTCTTTCTGGAGGCAAAACACTTACGTGGAACCGAACAATTATCAATTATATTTATGTATTTCCATTTTGTACTTCATTACTTTATGCAGGCAAAGGAGCAGTTCTTCATTTTTTTATTGATTTTCATCATTACCTTTGAAGTAGACTCTTTACTTGTTACTTGAGGGCGACTCAAGAGGCAAGTGAGTAAACACTTGATAGTCAGACAGAGCATGCAAAAATCGTACCTCACCAACATGGTGTTGGGTAGCCCGCTCGCGGCACTTCCTCAGACATTCTTGTTCCATTTTTTGCACTCTTTCTCTTGCGAGCACGTAGAAAACCGTCAGCGATAGTTGTAGTAGAAATTGCATGCTACAAAATAAGATGACATGTTGGCAAATGAAGAGACATCCATGGACTATCGTCGATCACCGACGGAGTTTGTCGTCATTGATTTGAAGTCACAATGAGCGAGTAGATATTTCCTTTTTGGGCTGCGGAAACAGAACTCAAATGGTTTTGATAGACAGGTTATTGAACCGACGTTCCTACGGAAGTCAATTCTAGGAGGAAGCTAATGTAACAGCTTAGGTCGATTGGTCAAGAGTTGACCTCAAGCAACTAAGCATATGTCAAAACAGCATATTTCAAATATCCGTTCACTTCTTTATTTTGTATAGGCATGACATTTCTAATCATCTTATACTGAATGTTGAGAGGTTTTCTTTGTCTGATCAAGGAATCCCATGCTCCACCGTGACTGCACTGAGATCAAAAGAAAGACCTATTCCCTACTACTCTAGTTTCTTCTAATAATAACACGGGGGTTACCAAGAGGCACGAAAACATAAGGTAATATGACTTCTGTGGTTGATTGGTATTTTAAAAGTATACACATACCAAGTACGTTATGTCAGTATGTATGTAACATTATGGTCTACTATGATATTAGCATTGCTCTAATAATAGACCTAATCCTAAAATTGTAGATTTATCATGATGTAACTGCCTAATCTATAAGATCTTACGTGGAAGTTACATCATCATCTACACCGATTTATTGCATTGTAACAATTACCAATACGTGATAGAGAACAAGCTTAGGCTAGAGATGGAATATATTTAATATGAATAGAAGATACAAGATAACATTCTGCAGGGACCACGCCTGCAGGGCCGAGCCATGCCATCCGATCAACTCGGACTAATTCAATTATTTCTTCCCGCCTTCTCCATTCTTCTGTATTCCTCCGCGTTAAAATTTAATGTCTATTTCTCACATTGTCTCGTGGTAGGGCCCAATGCCACTACATGTACAATAAACAATGATGACCCAACTCTAAAGTATTTTCTCTTCAGATATGTCTGTACATATGTATGCAAACTCAGTTCGTCATAATCTTATGCTTGTCTTCACTATGTAAATGATGATAGTGATCATTATTCTCCCGAAGAGTGTACAACTTCGAACTTATCACCACAATCTAGACAAAGAAGACGATGTTGATCATCTACGTATTAATTAATCTACGAATTAATTTATCCTTCAGGTTGAAATATTGCCACTGTCGATCTGGATTTTCGGTTTGTGCAGCAAATAGTGAGCTAACAGTCACTTCTATAAAAACCGTGGACAGTCATCCTTGTGCAGAGGGATATATTTCTGTAGACCCTTCAAGGCGACAGTTGATGTAAAGTGAACTATTACATTTAAGACCGTTTCTATTGAGTAGTACGCCAACTCGTTGCCTACGGCATCCGGTTTCTTGAGTTCCATAAACAGCTTATCAAGGACGATATCGCCGAGATGCGACCACAATTGTACCCAAATTGTTAAACTCACATTCTAATTAATTTAATTTGGGCACTAAAAATATCAATGACATTTTACAATCCGTTAAAGCAGACATTGAAGTGAAGATGTTCAGTGAATATTGGAGCTCATCTATGATTTGCTTCAGCCGCATGAAGCAAATAGCTGTTTACCACGCGTTCCCAGAGATAGTATATATTGACTCGACTTATCGGACCAACAAAGTTGGGTAGGTGACGAATAGTAATAAATTTACCTTAGTTTTTCACTGTTCCAGCTAGTAGCTACTGATAGTCTTGGGCAAGAGCACACTGTTATGTATGCTCTTTGCAGGCGAGAACGACGCGAAGATGTCATAAGACTACTGTAATTCTTCAAAGACATAATGTGCGGTACTTATGGCACACGCACTCTCGTTATGGGTTCGACCTAGACCGAAATTTCCGTGGTATAGTCTACGCACAGTCGTGCCAACATAATGTTGTGTTTGTTCCTCATCTTAAGAACATTTCTCAGGAAGGTAAATGTCAACTGTACAAATAATTTACTGTAGTTTAGAAATCCCGATGGAACATCTTGTAAAAACCAGGCGACCTGACATGCGAGCTTCGCTTTTCATAACGCATTATATTCAGATTTGCTCGAAAGTACGAACACTTAAGAACCCATTTTCCACACCCATATAAGAGATAACTGGTTTGCTCGATGTGGGCTCGCCGTTACCGGCGGCAAGCACCTAACCTGGGTAAACGCATAAAATATCGTGTCGAACGTGCTCACAAACACTTAAAAGAACGTCTCAGAAGTAGTGATCCCCTTTTATTGACGTTCTGGAAAATTTGGAGTAAAACAGACACCAACTTACTTATGCGTCCATACGATGCTATAAAGGATCTTCAACGTTCTCCAATGCTTGAAGTAAGAAATATAGTTAAATGCACCATTAATTTCAGGTTGCAATGTCATTTCGAACTCTTTTAAATGAGTTCACATCTTTTGCAGCTAAAATTGTAGCTTTGCATTATAAACGCGTTAGGAAAATGAGACACGAATTTATAGCAGGAGAATACAACCGCTGCTAGGACAGGGGTATGATGTATGTTGTTGATACTTCACGTGCACGATGTGCTTATGAGCGTTTTAATGACTACATGCTACCCTGTGATTATATTTTGTATACATATTTTAAGGATCTAATTCGTGGAGGTGTGTGTTTCTTTTTCTCTGTAAACGTTGCAAACTTATTTCGACATAGCAACCAGTGGACAAGACAATACATAATGGACGTGGTTTTTTGTGCATTTGACAACATGTCAATCTCTACTAAGAATGAAGATCTGCTAAAGAAGTTCACTACTAAATACCACTCTATCAATGCTCTTATGGAACCTCTGGCAAGTAAACTTATCCGTTCGTACCTCAAGGAATCGGAAGACATAGGTGCACAAGTTGTGAGTTAAATCGGTGATAACGATGAGGCTACATCGTCAGAATACACTGTTCTCACTGACCATAGATATGCTTCCTGATAACAAGAAGTTCTAATATTGTAATCTTTTTGATATTACACAAATTCATTTATATGCCCTTTAACTTGATCTTACAGCGCTACGGCAAGGCGAGTATACTGTGCAGTCTTATGTGGCTGCAAAACATAGAAATGTTGGTTCGGGTTCATGTTTAACAATTACTAGTTTGGCGCACAAGCGATTAGCCATGCAGACAGTGTCCCAAATACTGCAACCCTAAACATGGTGTACTGAGTTACTAGGTCGAATTTCGGCCTGTCACGATAGATAAGTATTGTCGTAATTATAAAACTGATGAGTTTTTAATGAAAATGTTTATAAAGTTTAGAACAAGCATAAATTATTCATTAATAAATAACTTATGATTCATAAGAATTACTTATGCGTTTTGGTTAAATACATCAGGTTGGTGTTAAACCTTCATTCACAGTGTTCTGCAAAAAGAAAAAAGGTCACTCTTCTGTATCGAAAATCCAGTATCAGAACAGCCAAATAGCTTATAGTAGACAAATGGATGCCCTATGTCATAGCCATTATTCAATCTATGAATTCACAATACGTACCAATGATATAACAATGTTTGCTGAAATAAAAACTTTCAGTTAGGTCTGTAAACACTTGGGAAGTCAGCTGAAAATATGGTAGACAGGAAATAATTATTTAGGTATAAATATTTACCAGGAACTAATATAAAAACAGAAATCGGTTTACAATTACAGATTGAGAAATTTCATACACATAGTTCCCTTTATCATTTTGAAAAGAGCTAGAACAAAGATTTTAGCAGAATAGCATGAATTCATTTTATTTCGTAGGTTCTCATCAGCCGCTTACAACCTGTTATATTTATAAATCATAATAAGATAATGAGTTTAAATGACTCACATGAGAGGGTTTTGTTAGAAGTTATATAGGAGACATATTCGTATAGTGTAGCAAGGGTGTAAATGAAATTAATATACTGAATATTGTAAATATATACCTAATGTGAAAGAATATTCAGTATATTAATTTCATTTACACCCTTGCTACACTATACGAATATGTCTTCTATATAACTTCTAACAAAACCCTCTCATTTAAGTCATTTAAACTCATTATCTTATTATGATTTATAAATATAACAGGTTGTAAGCAGCTGATGAGAACCTACGAAATAAAATGAATTCATGCTATTCTGCTAAAATCTTTGTTCTAGCTCTTTTCAAAATTACAGACTGATAGTGAATTTAGCACACCCTTTCTTTAGATCGCCATCCACTCTTATTTACATCATCTCTTGCTTCGCTTAGGAAAGTCTGACTCGCAAAATACCTGGCTCGTGTTATTCGGTTCTCTGGACAATTTGCACTTCTTAACCATGGACAATGAACGGATATAAATATATAAAGACTGATGTGTGAACTTTGAATTGTCCTGTGGAATCTGTAATTACTGATGCTTATTTTACTTTCAGTCCCAGGTAAGGTATAGGTAATCGTCAGTTCTGATATCATCACGTAAGCCAGACACGCCTTGGTTGATTTCCGAAGATCATCACATACGATCTCAGACAATATGGTTACCTGATATTAGGATATATTAATTTAAAAAATGGTAAATTTTAATGCCTACTCATAATTGTTTTATGATATTACATATTTCTGTTATTAGCCATCTTTGCAAAAATACCGGCAGCCTACAAAATTAAACTCTGAATAAGAGGTAGTAAAGCTATGCTTGCTTAGTCTCCGGCAAAACCTTCACCTAGTTGCAGCTCTTACATATGAGTCTGATTTATTTCCTGCATTATTATGATTTGGTGGCTTATATATTTAAATATGGAAGGTGATATTAACAACTTGGTATGTGTTATTATCATCTATATGATATACATAACATTTACAACCATAAGACAGGTAATATTTTTACCATTAAACTATTTCTTCGAAGAAAATTGAAGAAATTTGCGTAAACTGGCCAAAATTGCATTAAAAGAGAAATACTTCAAATCTTTCTATGGTATCGTTACTTGTTGAGTAGTTTTGGTAGCCATGACGATAATAAAGTTTTTTATGACATATGCTTATAACATGCTGTTTCATATACAAATAAATTATTTGTCTACTCTCAGTGTATAGCTAAGTGAAAATAATTTCCAGTCTACCATGCAAATAGGGAAAACTACTGTAGCAGTACCTGAAAAATTAATATTCAAGGACTTCGTTATACGTATTTAGCAAGACGGAAAAACCCTTTCTCATTTTTTTGAAACCAGTAAATAAACTTTCAAGTTAACCTATAATTACTTTCCACTTTTGGCTGTGAACAAAGTGGAAATAAAAAGCTAGCACAAAAATGTGTCGCGATACCATTGTCGATGCCAAAGTCAAGTATCATGCCCAATTTAAATTCCCCACTTTATTGTCTAGTCATGTTTTTCAGCAATGTTGATGGAAGGTTAATCAGCCAATAGTAATTCTTGCGATCTATATTACTGTGTAGATCCAATTTTGCTTTAAATGTATCAACAGAAGGTGCTAACATTGCATGTGCTGGCAGAGAATTCTAGTAGTTTACTAATTGGTGCCAGAAACAGGATTTCAGACGTAAGCTATCTGATCATGGTTTTTGAACTGTCTCTGTATGTTCCTCAAAGAGTTGAACAGATTACTTTGCTATAATTGATCGCTTACATGGTGTAGAAAAAAAGGGACCGAGGATTGTACTGTGGTGAGCCCCATTTTTTACAGATTCCCACATTGATTGGGCTTCAATTACCAGTGTTTGTTGTCTTATATCACTGAGAAAGTCACTTATCCAGTTTATTATATCTTAATGTATCCAAAAACTTTCCTGTTTTATTGTAAGATTTGGGTGAAAGTCTTTACTTAGATCTATGGAATTATATCTACCGGAATATTTCTATCTTTTGCTGCAGTCCAGTTTTCTCTTGTATTGAGAAGATTTGTCGAGCATGATGGACATTTCTCAAAACCATTTTGTTCCCTGGATGAAAGTTTCATCCCCCCACGTAGTTTAAAATAGCCATTTGACCACGTCTGACAAGTTTCTTGACCAACGTTGGTCATCCATGGTATAAACGGGACATAACTAAGCCACACGTAACCTGGTTTATTATTTTTATTCTATTATTATGACTCTTTTTCAAATACGGCAAACATAATGCTAACATTATTGAAACTTGTGTATTATTGCATTTTTTAAGAAAGCCAAAATGGTTTCTTCACAACACTTATGTACCCGTAATAATAATAATACCAGACTCATGAAAATCTAATATCATGTATGCTAGGTCATGTAACTAGAGCTCAAAGTGTAACGTTGAAAACTACGAGAATCAGCGTCATTCAGTGCCACATGTTGATGGTGATAATAACCATTTGGAGAACGTACCTAGGAATTGGAACTCATCGATTGTTTAATTGTGCATTATTTTGGACAACCTGCTTGGTATCAAAGAAAATTTGGAAAAATACGCCTTTCTGTGTAGCAGTTCTGATACTTCTCTCGTAAACGAACGAATAACTAATCAGTTGCGTCACGAAGGTGGAGAAGCTTTGATAAAAGTAGCGACTGTGAACAGCACTGCTACCTTCAGATGTTGAGAAGCGAATTTAGAGCTACATTCTTTGACTGACAGGCGATCTACATAGAATATTAGAACATATATGATTAGGGGGTTACCGACTGATTATGGAGAACTGACTGAACAATAGTCGGGACTGTAGAAGTATTCCCGTGTTTGTGGGGCAGAACATTTTGTATGTATCAGGCTCTCTATGATTGAGCATAAGTCAATCAATCTGTGATATAGATTATCTTCCTACGCTCACCACTCAGACTCATGTTTCCAATTTTATACTGGAGTAGCTATTCTACTAAGACAACCTATAACATGCTAACTCGGACTTTTACACATGGATTGTGTGGCTGGCATCGGATGAAAAAGAAAGAAAAATAAAAAATCAGACAACAAAAGATATAGTTATTAATATTTTCAACACTTCACCCTTTATATGCACACTCCCTTCTAATAAACAACTTTCCCTGTACCAACCTTAACTTCCCTTCCTTCATATGAGCTTAATCCAACTTGTTAAACATCACAATTCATTGTTCTTTATTACTACATTCTCTTGAATGGAGCCTCTGACTTTATTTCACTCTAACAAGAGATAATATGAATTTAATCTAATTTATTATACCTTTGTCTGTTCTACGTAATGTTAAGCAACGTTTGGAGTCCATATCCAAGTGCCTTGTTGCTCTGCTGTTTCTATTTTTTATTTTCTTCAGAATCTTGCTCCGAGGGCACAGCTATGAAACTTCTAACGTCTGGAACAAATTTGACATAAGCGTCAACTCAAGGCCATGGTTTATAACAAGCGCTCTACGAGACTACTTTATAACAACTATAAACTTAATAAGTTAGGAAGCATGCTATGCTCCAACTAATGTTATAATTTGTAGATCATGCCTGTAAAAATGGCGTGTACCTGCTCATGCAGAAATATATTATTATTATTATTATTATAAGTTTTCTGAAGTTATATAGTAATTGAGCAGGAGACTTGATTAGATATTTCACCTGATTTAGAGGTTTTAACGTTGAAACTCAACGAGAAAGACGTCTAAGATTTCAATTGATAAGGCTATTTTGATGTTAGCGTGTCGGGTCATGAATCCTATGGAAAACTGACTAGCAGTTCGCTTGTATCTACGACAAGGAAATCAGCGCTTATATTGTGTATATGTGTTGTTAATATCGAGCGACGGTTTGAATGAAGTGATTAGAGTGGTTATTCGTCTATAGATTTGCAGAAGTGCTTGATACTCTTTTATCAAGAAGACTAGAGGAATCAGACCATATAATGCTATGGAATAAGGACAGAAGCAACTGTACATTACTTGCACAGAAATTCAGGATTCTTCACAATTGTATGAATGATGATACATTGTTGAACATCAAAGGCTTTAAATATTTCGGGTCTGATCTTATGATTAGCCGCGGTGTATCTTAACATATGTACATTGATTGTAGTGAACAAGAACACAAGTGAGGACGACCAAATATATATCTATCGACATCAGTAGCAAACACCACAGTATGAGCATATTTGCGTCCGAATATGAGTGGAATTCGGGCCTGTAAACTCTTCAAGACTTAGCGTATCAGTGGTTTTAGCAGGTGGATCTGTCTGTCACCTGTGTGGAACATAGAGAATTATTAGTTGACAGGCACCGAATGAGTGTTCAGATTCAAAGTTCGTTTCGAATCTATCTTGGTTTCTGTTATGGTTTATGTGGATAACTGCGGGTTACAATCTATTCCCCAAAATGTTCGCAATCATGGATGCATCGCTGGTAATCTCAATGCTAAAGAGAATACACTATACTTTCGAAGATAGTCTAAGAATGTCTCAGTGAAATATAACGCAGGCGTTGAAAAGGATCCTGTTTATAAAGGCCACAGAAGTTTATTATTCAGTTTGGAACTATATGCCCATTTTTGCGTTGACGTGTACAAGTTTCTATGGAATACGGAGTATTTTGTACAACGACTGATATTTGTTTATTACCTTAGTGACCCTGAAATCAAGTTTAGTCATGGGATATCTCGTTTTAGAGGATGTATTGCGAAAGGAAGTAAGTGGTTGGTGTTTACGGACGTGCTTGCCCTGGTTGAAAGATTTAACAATAATAATAATAATTTACCCTCAAATAACAGTTTTTTACATGAGGCATGCCAGTTTACAGGCAAACTCAAACTGTTAGAAATGCTACAACAGTAGTAAATTACTCATCTGGGTTGATAATTTATAAGATATGAATGTAGATGGGTTTAGTCAATATCACAGTTGACGCGCTTCATGAAAGTTGAGTTGCGACTTGCAACTGATGTTCGATAATAGATTCATGTGAAGTTGTTGGCTTCTAGAAATCGCAATCTTTTATCCCTTTGGAATATCTGAGGCTTGAAGGATGATGCAGGACGAGGTCACCCGTTCCGTATTTCATGGGGGCTAAAAAATGGTGCAAGAAAAAAAGGACGAGAAGAAGAGCAGACAATGTTCATGAAGAAATAGTTAAGGTATGACTACTCAGTCTAATTCTCTTTTATTAAGTATTTATTAAGCAGGAGCATCTTAATAAGTTAAAGAAAATATGTGTAAACAAGGTATGAGTGAATAAACAACTGACAAATGGATGTGGTTCAGGAAGAAACGGAGAGTATGATAATATGTATAGTTATAAAATATAGTGCTAAAAACAGTATTATAATACACAAATGGCTGTCTCCCTTTTATTTGTCGACGCTGTTGGAGCCTGTTTTTAAATTTTATAGGGTCTTCAGTAGGCTTCGTTTTTAGCGAATTGTCTAGTTTGCTTGTAATAGGATTACTGGGTAGGAAGTGAAACCAATTCAACGTTCGAAAGACGATTTATTGAGGCATTTTGCATGATAAGTCAGCATCAATACCATTAGTTCGTGACATTCCACTAGATCATAAGGAACCGTAATTTAACAAAATGTTCTGTCCTACAAACATGGGTGGATTGAAGTTATCTCTCCACCATCATGTTTGCTGGTCAGTAACGCCACCCTCCCTCCTTTTGTAATGTTAGGCTCTCCTACGTTTGTGGTAAGTATGAACACTGCTTTAATCAAAGTCCATAGTTGGAATACACTGTCGATGACGAACTTCCCATCACGAATGTTCAATTCTTTGATGATGAATGAATTTTTCTGTTATGGCGGTCATCTGTAAGACAGCTCTTGTTCTGAGTTCAGAAATCGTTCTACTGTATTGCCATCGGAATATATAATTATGGATTATAAAATATTATCACGAATTAGTAGGAGGTTTTGGTGCTACATGGGTGACAGGAAAGGTCCGAGAACGGTTTCGACAGTTTAGAGGTGGTGTAGTCATGATAAGAGTTATGAGAACCTGAGTTTATAAAAGAAGAATGAACGACCTGAATGATCTCGATGCTATGACAACGGCCAAGCTGATGCTCTTAAAAAATAATGAACCAGGGTTCAGTGATACTGCTACAGCCTAGGAAGAACGAGAGGGATCAGAGGGAAAAAGCACTCCAAGATAACTAATCCCTGACAGTTTTATCAAAGAATCCCCAATAGTACAAACTTTATGGGACAACAATAGGGTTTCAATTGCTGTCCATGTTTCAAAATCAGATTAACAGTTTGACATGTAGACGGATTAAGTGCGAGACCACTAACAATTGACCATTGTTCAATAAGAAACAAGTAGCCATTCATTTCAATAGGATGTGAAGAGAGGGAAATTGACATACGTAAAGTTAGATCGCCGTCATATTTAGAAAAGAAGTCTGTGAAAGATGGCAGATCATACAACAGAAGAGAGAATAAAGGGGGAACGAACAGCTCTTTGTGGTCCACCATGAGCCAGTAGAGACATTGAACACGTTACCCCAATATACAGCGTACTCTTCTTTTCCAGAGGGGAAGGAATACAACCGATTAGTTACCCATCTGTCAGTGTTGACACTGTTTAACTTGTTAAGTAAACGTTGTCTTAGAATGGAGTCGAAGAGATCAGAACACTCTAAAAAAGCGCGTCGGACATACTTCCTATCATTTTCCAAGCTGAATATTTTTTATGATGCAGAACAACAACAGCTTACAAGTTGCTTCTTTTGCAATTGTAAACTAATCGATATGGATCAATGCGCTCCTTCAATAAAAGCTGAGGTGGGATAAGTTATAGTTTGTCCCTAGATATTTGGATTATCTTTATCTTTCTCCACATTTTTGGTAAGAGATTGCTTGTGAAGAATTTGTTGAAAATGCTTGTGAATGGACACGACAGAATTTTGTCAAGCTTCTTAAAAAGGAGGTTCAAAGTTTTATCCTGTTCTGAAAATTGGGAAAAATTAAGTGACTAGGGACATCGTCAGACAAAAATGGTTTACAGAAATGATTTTAGTGGGACAATATATAATAAAACAGAATTTAAGATTACATGTAATAACATTTAGGAAATTTTCCAGTGAGCCTGTAGTGATATTTGTCCTGACCACACAATGCTCAAAGTTAAACATGAGATAACAGGGAAAATAGATGTTCAGCAATTAACACAGAGAGATGGCCAACAATGGTGAACACGGGAATATTCATACATTCAATCGGATGGCATGGCTCAGCCCCGCAGACGTGGTCATTCTGTATAACTTGTCTTTATTCATATTAAACATATTATCCTATCTTCAGCCTGAATGTGTTTTTCAGAAGTACTAATTATCGTATTGTTGATTGTTATGATACGATGAGTCAGTGTAGAAAATGATCATACCGATCAGACATTCACATTGTGACATATCTACAATTTTGTAATTATTATAATAATACTAATAACGAAGCAGATTATAATTCTATAAGGCGTCTTTAAACAGTTCCCAAACGGTTATATAAAACATGTTTTTTCAGGTTTTGGATATGTTTGTTTGACTGCATCCTTTATTCTAATTTCTTTGTATGCTGTTGCAGTCCTTTCTATCCCATCCTGCCATATACTTTAGGTATAACAAGAGTAATTCCATGATCAGAACTAGATAATGGAGCACATGTTCCCACATCATTGATGAAAACTAGGTTTTAGTGGGCGTTCAATGAATGAGAAAGTCTAATTCATTCCAGTGGCCTAGTGATGAGAGAAAGCTACAGTCACATGAACTACGATCGGCACATACACTTAAAAGTGAACAAATGAGGGCAGTTATAACAAATTCAGTAAACGAATCAGCGAATACAAACAATGCAGATAATGTGAAGCCCGCAGTCATGTAGATGTTGATAGGCATAAACATAAATGCATTTATTCAAGTGTCTCGGACAGCATCTTAAAGTTGAACAGTAGATGAAGTTGCTTAAAGACCTAAAACATAAAAAAGTTGAAATAAAGCAAGAACAAATATTGATGCAGAATAGTATGAATTCATAATATTTCGAGGTTTCTCGTCAGCTGCTTACAACCAAATATGTGATAAAAATTTTACATTGAGATAGTGTAAAACAATTGGCATAAATGAATGTAAATAACTGGAATGGCAAAGGTTTACAATAATAACTATATATATATATATATATATATATATATATATATATATATTAGAGGTAATAGAACAGCGATAAGATAGGTTACGTAATAATTGAATAGAATTAGAAAGGTTAACATGATATAAGAGGATTAGTGGGCGGAAATGTGTGAATGGAAAGTTGGTTTAAGAATAAGGTAATGAGGGGGAATATAACCCAAAATGAATATTTTGAAAATAAAATAAGTGAATAAAATAACACATAATAATAAATAAATAAATAAAGTTACCAGGGTAATAATAAGTTTATTAACGTCTCTTTTTGAATGCATAAATCCGGTTTAAGTTTTTTTATCGCAATCGCTTCCGCGAACCGGAGAGTAGTAGTACTCCGTTGTCTATTGATAATTTTGAAAGCGTGTGAGATATCAATGGTATGCCCGGTGTCCAGTAAATGCCAAGCTATCGCACTGTTAAGAACCTTCGTCCCTCGCAGCCTCAAGTTCTTTGGAGCATGCTCAGAAATACGAACATGTACTCTTCTCTCAGTTCTTCCAATGTATGTGCTTTGGCACGTACATGTGAATTGGTAAATGCAGTTGGAGCTACTAAGAAAAGATGACTTGTCGATTTTAGTTTCTTTGAGTGAGCAGTTCGTTTTCCATACTGTCATTAATTTTGCTGCTGGGTAGGCAACTTTCAACGCCGAATTTAGTCTGTGATTAATTAAGCCAGCAATTTCGTCTCCTTTGAAACGTAGATATAAGAAGCAAGATTTCTTTTCAACTCTATCATACTTTGCCTGAGGATTGGTTTCTGCATATTTATGGATAAATTTCAACGGGTACGAATTTTCACGTAGAGCATTGGTGATGAGAGTGATCTTATCATCCAGGCATTCCTTATTATTGTAAATCTTTGCCATTCCAGTTATTTACATTCATTTATGCCAATTGTTTTACACTATCTCAATGTAAAATTTTTATCACATATTTGGTTGTAAGCAGCTGACGAGAAACCTCGAAATATTATGAATTCATACTATTCTGCATTAATATTTGTTCTTGCTTTATTTAAATTCATATAGGGAACTAACTGTATGAAATTTTTGAAAAGCCGCCTCCCTGTTCACATTTTTAAGTCACTCAACCAGTTGGTGACAGTTCGTTGCAGGATATCAAGAGAAACAACAAGATTAAATTTCTGTTAAGTTGCTTGAATGAAGGCTATTTCCCTCGTCATATTATTAAAGTTGTTCGTGCTTATAAAATACCTCCTTCCTTAAAAAATCTTCGACTTGTCACGAAATCCCAAATTGAATGTACCAAGGAACTTATCTCCAAACTTAAAACAGAATCACTTGGATATGACAAAGTTGTTATGGATTTAAGCATTGTATGTAGAATCAAACTCATGAATTTCATTCACGATGTTCAGTCCAAAACCAGTCATAAATTCCTAAAGATATTGACTAAAACACTTGTGAAAGAACAAAAACATAAACCCTTCCCTACGAATCCAGAAAAATACGTACACAATTTATCTAGTAAAAAACTTACTCGAATTGAAACTGAGGCACTCTCCCTCGGATTTAAATTTCATATTCCGAAAAAATGTAACAGAATAGACACAGAAACTCAGTTTGAGTATTTATATCAACAATTGTCAGAACTCAAACCCATGAATGAAGAAAAACATAGTTAGTTAAAATCGAAATTAGTTGATATTACAAACCAGTACATAACGACACCAACCCCACAATCGAAGGTGCTAACTAAAAATCACCAACTAGCAATAAAAAAACTTATGAAAGATGAAACAATATTGCTACTTCGTTCTGATAAAGGTTCCGGGGTAGTCGTTCTTAACAAATATGAATACATCAACAAATTAAAGTCTACTTTAAATGATTTCACGAGATTTACCATCGATAATACCCACAAAGACTTAACAGAGACAACCAAGAAACGCCTCGTTAAAAAATTGAGAGAACTTCTGAAGAAAAATCTAATTGATAATCATACATACAATGAACTTAAACCCAAAGGATCACAATTACCACACTTATATGGCCTACCCAAAACTCATAAGCCTGACATCCCGATAAGACCAATATTATCTATGACCAATTCGCCCTTCCACAAACTCGCTCGCTGGCTGACAAAATGCCTGGAACCTATCCGAAAGAAAGTAGCGCCCTACAGTCTAAAAGACAGTTTTGAATTCGCGCAAAAACTCGACAACCTAAATGTTTCTGATAAATTTATGGCTTCATTCGACGTCTCATCACTCTTCACTCAAATCCCCTTGGAAGAAACGGTTGATATCATATGTAAATGTCCTGAACTTCTACCTCTACCAATTCATGATTTTAAACAGCTCCTTTTTTTATGTACTATAAACATACAATTTCAATTTAATAATGTGTTTTACCGTCAAATTAATGGAGTTGCCATGGGTAGCCCGTTGGGCCCAATTCTTGCCGATATATTTATGGGATACCTGGAACAAAAAGTGCTTAAGCACGCAATCGACACTACTACATTATACTGTAGATACATTGATGACACATTTCTTGTCTGTAACAATCATAAGCATGCTATTAGACTACTCAATCTGTTCAATAAAGCACATAAGAATATAGAATTTACTATGGAAAAGGAAGTCGATGGTAAATTCCATTTCCTGGATATCGGTATCAGACGAACACCTGATGGCACATTACAGAGACACATTCATCATAAAAATACTTGGAGTGGACTATATCTTAATTACTATAGTTTCTGTCCAATGAGTTACAAAAAGGGTTTGATACGAACCCTTTTTGACCGCGCTCGAAAAATTTGTTCAATGGAATGCCTGGATGATGAGATCACTCTCATCACCAATGCTCTACGTGAAAATTCGTACCCGTTGAAATTTATCCATAAATATGCAAAAACCAATCCTCAGGCAAAGTATGATAGAGTTGAAAAGAAATCTTGCTTCTTATATCTACGTTTCAAAGGAGACGAAATTGCTGGCTTAATTAATCACAGACTAAATTCGGCGTTGAAAGTTGCCTACCCAGCAGCAAAATTAATGACAGTATGGAAAACGAACTGCTCACTCAAAGAAACTAAAATCGACAAGTCATCTTTTCTTAGTAGCTCCAACTGCATTTACCAATTCACATGTACGTGCCAAAGCACATACATTGGAAGAACTGAGAGAAGAGTACATGTTCGTATTTCTGAGCATGCTCCAAAGAACTTGAGGCTGCGAGGGACGAAGGTTCTTAACAGTGCGATAGCTTGGCATTTACTGGACACCGGGCATACCATTGATATCTCACACGCTTTCAAAATTATCAATAGACAACGGAGTACTACTACTCTCCGGTTCGCGGAAGCGATTGCGATAAAAAAACTTAAACCGGATTTATGCATTCAAAAAGAGACGTTAATAAACTTATTATTACCCTGGTAACTTTATTTATTTATTTATTATTATGTGTTATTTTATTCACTTATTTTATTTTCAAAATATTCATTTTGGGTTATATTCCCCCTCATTACCTTATTCTTAAACCAACTTTCCATTCACACATTTCCGCCCACTAATCCTCTTATATCATGTTAACCTTTCTAATTCTATTCAATTATTACGTAACCTATCTTATCGCTGTTCTATTACCTCTAATATATATATATATATATATATATATATATATAGTTATTATTGTAAACCTTTGCCATTCCAGTTATTTACATTCATTTATGCCAATTGTTTTACACTATCTCAATGTAAAATTTTTATCACATATTTGGTTGTAAGCAGCTGACGAGAAACCTCGAAATATTATGAATTCATACTATTCTGCATCAATATTTGTTCTTGCTTTATTTAAATTCATAAAGGGAACTAACTGTATGAAATTTAAAAATGTTGATCGATACTAGTTCACATTTTTTCCAGAGAATGGACTCAATTTTGATTGGCACTGAAATACAGTGCTTTCTGATCTGTAGTCCAGGTGAGATAGTATTTCACATGAGTTTTAAAAATTTATGTATTTTGTGACTCAAAAATTGTCCGTGTCACTGACCTCAGTGATTTTGTTGGTCATTTTAGTCTAGGAAAATTTAAGGCACTCGGTGGCGTACGATAGATAAAAACAGGTTGCACCCTAATGGAACAATTACTAATCAAATTTTAAAGGGCAGAATTCATGGATCTATTTAGATTTATGAAATCCGGTTTATTAATTCATACCTCTCGTTCTTACTTAGTTTCAGGGTTTTGTTGTTGAGTTCATTGCAAGTAACAATGTTGATCCTTCACATTATCGATTTATTGAAGGAGTAATTAAAAAAATGTGTTTTTCTCCTTTGACATCTTAAGTTTCTATAGCTGGGTCCCGTTAATGGAAATATCGGATCCATTTTACCTCTTCGATCCGCAACACTGGTGTCTTCGACTAACTTTATTTGACGGTGAGTTATTGAGAAACGCGCAATAAAACGTTACATATGTAGAGCGGTCTTATTGCGGTATTTAGACGTATTTGCTGTAGATAGATATAGACAGGACAATTCGTAAACGAATTGTTTCAAATTATTGAGGAATGGTCATGAACAGGAAAGTGACTTGGAGCTACTGCAATGTCGCTGAGGATAGATAAGTCGTCCATCAAGACAAATCAATCGTATGCAGTACTATGGATCGCCGAACATGGGAAAATTGAACGAGCAAAATATTGCACGTCTTCCAGGGCTTCTCTATTAAGTGAGATCGAATCGGTGTTCTCTGTGTTCTGATTTTTTTGTCGTCTGTCCCCGGTCCATACTTGGAATGCATCTTTCAACTATCCTCCATGCACGAATTTGCACTGTAGTTTTTCGTGCCTTATGGTAACCCTCGCGTTATTAATAGAAGAAAGCAGACTCGTAAGGAAATAGGTCTTTATTTTTATCTTCGCGCAGTCACAGTGGAGCGTGGGGTTTTTTACTCAGACAAACAAAACCTCTCAACAAGCAATATAAGATAGATAGAAATATAACGCCTAAACAAAATAAAGAAGTGAACAAATATCTGAACTATGCTGTTTTGATATATGCTTAGTTGCTTGAGATTAACTCTTGACAACCAACCTAAGCTGTTACAAGTTCATCGTATGTATGATGCTGACGATTTTCTCAGTATCTGGGAATGCATCATAAGGTTTTCCTATCCACACCGTCAAACGCCTTCTCATGGTCAGGGAAGTTGATGTATAGTGACTCAACCGATTAATCAACGATGATCTGTACTGTCGCAATTCGGTCTGTAAATGTCTGATCCTTACGGAGTTCGGCCTGTGAATTTCGAAGTTGGGTGTCTACTGAGTCTTATATCCGGTTCGGCAACACTGTCGAATACCTTTCCTGGTACTAAGAGTAGGGTGATGCCTCTGTAGTCCCCACATTTACCCGGATCTCATTTCTTCAGTATCTTGATGAGGTGTTCTTTCTAGTCCATCAGCACTTGTTCTTCCTCCAAAATCTTCCTGAATAAAACGTGGAGAATGTTTGCGGTTGCTCCTATATCTAACTTTAGTGCTTCAGCTGGTATATAGTCAGGTTCCGCTGCTGAGCATGTAGAGAATTTTTCACTTCGTGAATACAGTACAGCAGCATTTCTTCCGCATCTAGCCTTTGTTGTCCAGCTTGTGACCCAATGGGTTTCACTTATTCTGAACATCTTCAAGTAGTATCTCCTCATTTCCGTTGCTATTTGACAGGTCCTCCAGTCTCTCATATTGTCCGGATGTTCCGTGTACCTATATTAATTGCTGTTCTGATTATTGGAAGGGACATCGACCTCGTGACTTCCGAAGTCTCGACTGCCATCGCTAGGAGTCATGATTCTTCCTTCAACCGCCAGGGCAGAGTTCAAATGGTTTCGTTCGTTTGATCTGGTTGGCGTTTTTCAGCATGATTTTTTTTATACGGGATGTGGTTGCCGATCCCATGTCCAACCCTTTTCTTCTACCCGGGCCTGGGACCGGCAATCACTCCATAAATGCTGCAGGCGGAGTTATCTACAATGGCTTGACTACATTATCAACAACATCTTACGTTGATGATAATATTTTCTCAAACAACAGCCTGTAACACAAGGCATACCCGTTTACAGGCATTGATTATAAAATTAGGGGGTCGCAATCTCATCTATACTGACTCATCTTATCGTAGCATTTATAAATGTGCTATTTTTGACTTCTGAGGAACATATTTGGGCCTAGAACAGTATGTAAACTTAAGATAAGAAGTTACACAGAGTGACAAAGCCTGTATTAACGATCCATGCCATACAGATTAAGTGTTCCCGCGTTCGCCATTTCCGACATTTTATAAGTGTTAAATTTTGAATGTAAATCTCAGTTGTCTTGTGTTGAGCTTCTAGGACTATGAGGTCGAGAACCAATATCATTATGGAACCATCATTAACAAAGTTCACCTACACTACTAATTGTTTCATAAACTCAAGATCATGAGAAACGTTACATTGTAATGATTTGTGCAAACCGTTACATAACAGTGTGCTTTAACGGAAAGTCTCCAGGAGCACAGTGTGTAAAGAAAGTGCAAGATATAACGAGAAAAAGTAAGTTTTCAGCTAAATATGCATACATAATTTACTCACATTTAAAAATGAATAATATCGCAGGCGTGTGACTAATGGGATACGGAAATCAAAATTAGCGACCGTAACATGAGGTTTTGCGTCCGTAACGGATAAGGTGTGCACGTGTTTCTTTTTGGCAGTAGCTCAAAATTATCGGAAGAACTCGAAATTCTGTACCAGTGTCGAAGAGATACCATACAGTCGTCATATCGGTGGTGATGTGTGATAGCTTGTTACTACATCTGGATAGATTACATCTGAGGGGTGACAGTGACGAAGTCTCCCCAAGTATATATATGGTGGAAAGATGCATTTTTATCCACAGTTGTGAGAACACTTGTATTTGTTATGGCAGTAATCTCACTAAATTTTGTTGTTTCCATGTCCTTGGGGGGAAAATGCTTTCGTGAAATAAATATTCATGGAAATCAAGGCAGTGATTTATGGAGTACAGGAAAAAGTGGTTTCAGATAGTTTGAGGCATATCCTCAGTGAAGTGAACCACAGTGACATCGGTTCTGATGATCACCTGAACGCCAACATTGGAAGAGTCTACTTCATGTTCCGGGTTGTTTTGAAGTGAGACGGAAATTGCGTGAACTTGACGATGAACCCATTAACGGTGTTCGTTGTCCAATAACATTTTTCAATTTTAAGAACATTTCTCTTAGTGATTGCCGCTGTGACATCTTTGTTGTTCTCAATTTAATGAATTTATTGCTTTAATGGTTAGTGATATTCTGATGTTTAAAGTGACTACTATGCTACTAATTGTTATATTGTTGTAAATACCATACAACAGATGAGTCTCTGATGGCAAATTTATGACCGATCGCAATCATTAATTTAAGGAACCCTTATTCTTATTTGAAATTACCAGGGGGACATATTAATTCTTGATCTAAGGTATGTACTAAAGTAATAAAAATGTCATCTTCACATCCAAACATAATTCTTGAACTGGCTGAACAGAAGTTACATAATTATGTAACTTCAATACTTAAGTATTGAAATTTATACATGATCCCTTATATTTTATTTCAGAAATTTCACCGCGTAGTCTTTTTATTTATATTTCACATCTAGTGTTTTGGGAGAGTGTAGATCATTGCTTTGAAGACAACAGTCCAAGGACACTTAGTAGCCCTTTCACTGAATTAAAATTAGTACTAGTATCTCTTGCGTAAACTCCACATTTTTACTCGATATGGACGAACTAGAAGCTGTCGCTTAACAGATTTCCGTATATAGCAGCAGTGGATCACGGATGTCTCCAGGTAGGAACTTGAGTATATTTGACGATAACTATAGATATCGTTTCTATAGGAACGTATTATTATGTCATAGTAAGGTACTGTCCTTAGTCCTCAAGAATATGTCGATTTTTCTCTTAAAAGGCTACTGGAAAGTTGTTTGAACCACTTCAGCTGGCAGCGAATTCCAGAATTTGACTACTCGTAAAGAATAAAAGGTGTGCCTACAGTCTGCTCTACTATGTTGTGTCTCTAATTTCTGGGTGTTATCCCTAAGGATTTTTTAGGGCTGAGCCTAAGTAGGTATTTAAGGGGATGACCAGAAATGTTCAGGATGCTGTGTTATTAGGTCACCTCTGAGACGCCCATACTCTAATGGGTAAAGTTTTAGTGATTTGAGACGCCCTTCAAAAGGTTTGAACTTGAGTCCTCGGACTGATTTCGTGGCTTTCCTTTAGATAAGTTCCGATTTATTGTTATCCTTTTGGGTTGGAGGAAGAAATACTGTACTTCCAGACTCCGAGTAAGGTCGACTGAAACTGTTGGAGATTAGTTGGAAAGTTCTTCCACCGAACTGGCTTAAAATACGCTACAACGTTACCAGTACAAGGTTTGATCGAAAGGTATTTTTGTCACAATTAACGTAAGACTTCAGACCATAGGATGCCAACACCTCCAGTTCTTTTTTAATTTGGGAATCCTCTAGAAGGGAGTTACCTAAGTTGTATTCGTAGTCTGCAACATGTCTCAAATGAACTACTTTACACTTTGAAGTGCCAAAGGTAAGTCAATTATTGTCTACCCTACTTTGAAGTCGAGTCAGATCCTCCTGAAGTGCCAGTTTATTTTTTTGGTTGTACACGGCGGTCAGCAGGTTGGTCACGCAAGGGTGATCCTTTCTGTTGGGGTGGAAAAACGTCTACGGATAGGAATTAGTCACATGGACCATTGAATATCAGGGACTACATAATTTTTGTAGGTAGCAAGAGATGTGCTACCGGCCTGTAGCTTTAAGGCATGTTGCATTGACCTCCTTTGAAAATTGGTGTAATGCGAGCCAACTTCCAATTATCTGGTACCGTGTCTCGGCCTAGCGATTACTGATTACATTGATTAATTACGAAGTTGATTGTGCTATACATGAATATTAAACTGGAGTCAGATACTGACACAGAAGTTTCACAGCATATGGATTTTCGGAGCACAATTGCGGAAGATTTCGTCTTGTGAAGAATTGTAAATTTCCCAGAATGATATAAATGTCAGGTGCCCTATAACTTTATGTTGTTTACCAGATGTGGTACATCATTGGTGAAGAATACTAGCGTAACGTTGTGTACACAAAACATTTCAATAAAACTGAGTGAGATTCAATAAATGCTTCGAATATTAGGCTAATTTGGTCTATTATGGTTAAAGATAAATACCTTCTTGTATATTTTTGAGAGGTTGAGGAAGTAATTCAGAGTTATGGAAGATTTAAGAGTGATGATTTTCCCTTATGTTTCAAATCACTCACGACCAGAACGGTAAGTAATAGGTTCATACTTTTAGTAAAACTATAAACGAATTCTAAATCTTTTTTCAGTTTTTTGCTCATTATACTAAGTACCTAATTTTAACTAAATTAGCCGTTTCAGATCAATTTACCCAGACTTATTGAGTCAAAATCATAATGTCTCCTACAAAATCCTAAAAGTAAAGGATTTGTCATATCTGGCTTTACTGGTGACCACTTTTGAGATAGCATGTTGTAGAAAAACAGCTACTCCTTGGTTTTAAATGTTTCTCTCTGATGTTTTTGATCGTAAATTAACCGTCAAATCTATTTTTGTTCTTTAGGTATTTACCTGAGTGATGAGACATTTGAAACAAGTTCGTTTAAGTATATATTCTATTTATTGCAAAAAAATGAGACTAGGGAGTACTACTGGCAATAAGTAAGCAATCATAAAATGATATGTTTCAGCACACATAGTGTTTTTCAATTACTTAACTTGATAGTATTTAAATAATAGTGATTCAGACATCATGAATTACCTTCAATCATGTTGAATCGGTCCCACTAGCTGCTTAAAAATTTTTCATCGGAGTTTTACCGGATCACCTAGATCAGGGATGGATTTTTTATGGCGTGAGTGATTCAATATTAATATGAACAGCTAAGATCGAATAGTATTATTATTTCGTGAACAGTCATGTAATTTTTAGTTAAACTTTATCACGTTAATATCAGCTACAGAATCACTGAGATTTTGAGAGCGCTAGGGGGCATTTTAGTGACTTTATTGATGTAGGCGCATCACTTCACATAAGGTGCAGGCCAGCAATTTCATGTTTTGCGAAAACACTAAATTATCAGGTCCCGATTCGGTAGTAAACATTTTCAACCCGAGTCAGTTTGTGGTAAAAATAATAAATACTAGAATATTATTACCCACTTTTACTAATAAAACAACGTTTGTTTGCTCTGATTTACAACAAAGTTTGTCGCCAATGAAAAACAAGAAACAGACAACAAATCGATTGAGTGAGCGAATATCTGGATACATGATTGATGAAATATCAAGTGAAAGTTATGAAGGTGGGAGACGGTTTTTAAGAAATCCAGAGAAACGAGTCCATAAAAATGTTGGTAGGTAAATGAATCCTGTGGTTTTCCAAAGTTTCCTATAGTTGCGTCAAATGTTTCATTTTAGAGACTTGATAATTTTATGGTATAAGGAGTTTCGAGCTTAGATAACAATTAGATCTTATTGAATAAGAAGTGATTGCTTCCCCTTAGTAATTGAGCCAGGGTGGTTGCACATTTTGGACGAAGAAGCTTTCTACAAAATGAGTGAGGAGTAACACTACTGAAAGTTATCTACGCTGCAATTATTTGGAGCGTAGGCAAAGACAACGAAAAGGTAACAAGTGTGTCCCTGTCTTTTCGGGTTCTTATTATCGTGTTTGGTCCAACAACTCACAAGCAAAAGTCTACTGGAGTCCAATTTAATAGGGCTTGTTATTCTTTTGAACTTAATGCTATACCTACACTAGCGGGACTATGGAAAGTGGCAGTGCGTTCTCCAGATACTCGAAGAGTAAAACCTTGCCGGTTTTATATGTCGATAAGGCGTATGCGCGTTTTGGAGACGCAGCATATACCAATGGCGCCAGATTTGATAGTCTTAGCTAAAGAAGCCTGTTTTCCTACCTGACACAAAGTTTGAACATGAAAAGCTCCAACATGAAGTTTGTAATGTCGTTTGAGGAGACCAGGAATAACATTTTGAAAACTCATATCACTAGCTTTAGTGGCTCGTGCAGATAAAAATATACAAGGAGGGTTAGTTGAGGGAGTGGAAGAATTAGTAAGAGGTGAGGGAGGGGTTTGATAGTCAGCAAGGTGATCTTAGGTGCTGATAGAAGTTTAAAGGCTGTTGACACTTCCCTGGTACCCACACCATTGATTTTTTTTTCTTAAGGGGACTGAAAAAGAAGCTGAATTAGTGGTTTTAGCGATCTGGTGCCGTGACTCTAAAGCTCAAGGGACAACTGCTTAAGGCCGGTCACGCATGGCCTTTTTATGGGAAGATTATGATGTGCTAACTCTGCACTTTGAAAGGCTTTACTGCCGGAGACGTAAGTTCGTGTGGTAAGATGAGACATTTTCAGGGTCAAACTTTCTAACCCATTCCATCCGTTTTGAAATAGTAGCATAGCTGCAGGTGCTGGTTGTTCGATGGAAACACCTCAATGCTGTCACACCCCTCTACAGTCAGCAGTACAACTTCATCCTAGGACATTAAGTTGCTGCTTTTGGTCTTACCGTTCTCCGACCTACCTGTCAGGCATTTTAAAATCTAACGAAACATATGTTCCGGCCAAAATAACTCGGTTAAGTCATCACAATAGGTAAGCTCGACCTTTACTTTGAGTTAGAAGCTACAATCGGGATACATGATAATAATAGAAGCTTGGCTCCAGACATTTTTTCGGACTCAGGGATAATGAACAAACGAAACCTGTAGATCAATAGAAGTGTAGATTATCGCTGTTCAAGGTTAGTTGTACCAGTTGAGGAGTATGATTGGTTGCGTCTAGAACGCTGGGTTACAGAGAAAAACAGCAAGTATGCGGAAATGAAATGACAGTCAAAATTCTGGTAGAGGAATATAGCACACGATGTCGATTAGCGTGTCAAGAAGTAACAAAACTGGTAGCAGTCATATATTGAACGTCGTTTATAATTCTTTTGTTAATATTAAGAGACGTAGCATTTGGAGTGCAACAATACTTTGTAGTATTATGTATACAGTTTATATCACTTTTCCAAATTTGCCATATTGCTTGGTGACAGCTAATGAACTGTAAAAACCGAGGATCACCTTACAGCTGCTTTTAATGATTTGAATTTGCTCAACAGTTTAAAACCATATTTGGATGCGAAATCAAATTTCGGGATTTTATGCCCATAAGAAGTTTGATACCACTAAATAAACGATTTTAAATCTCTTGGTTGTTATTTCCCAATCCATTTCTTATTGTGATATAGCACGACTGTTATTCAGTGCCAAAAACCATTAACTGCTTTTTATTTTTAGCTTTCATTCTAAGTACTTATATCTTGTATTATTTTATATTGTGTGATTTTTATATTTATATGTTTCATTTCTCAATCATTAACCGGCTAACACTTAGTGGTTTAAATATTTAGGTTTTATGATGAGACTTAAGTAAGGTTTGAAATTTAGTTTTTTCTAGTTGCCATATTTTCACTTCGAACGATACATCTTACAGTTATTAGATCTGAGTTTAAGATGCAAACAATTTTCGAACTATACAACAAAAGTTTGACCATAAAACGTTGTCCTGAAATCATTCATCATCAATTTCTTATACTGAAACATGGAACAGCATTAAAAAATACAAACTATGGTGGTGCTAGTATGTGAATAATCAAATTGATATAATAAATAAATAATTAAATAAATAAATAAATAATATATTTATAATATCCCAATAAGTAGAAAGATGAGATTGTCTGACGTGTCGCGACTCAGTGTGAGTCACTTCTTCAGAGAATAAATAAATAACTAAGTCAAAATCAATCCGAGTTTAAATTTTGATTTGGTTATGTATCTGTTCTCTGAAGAAGTGGCTTGCACTACGTCACGAAACGTCAGAAAATCTAATTTTTTTATTCATTGGGATATTACAAATATATTATTTATTTATTTATAATAATCTACCCAATGCTCAGTTTATTCGAAATTATCAAGTCAAACCTTGGTAATGACACCTACAAATTCACTTAACGTTTAAGTAGACGTAAAGTTATCATGATTAGATGAAAGACTTTGTTTATAGGCTTGAAGGTTATTTTAGTGGCTTACACTTTAAACTAGAGATACTGAGGTTCGTCCTGCCTAAACAATGTCCTCTGGATAGTCATCATTTGATGGGAAACATCTAATAACCACTTTATAGTGTCAGTGATTTGTAAACTTTATAACGACAGTTTCTCTTTCATACAGGATTCCATTAATGATGTTCTGGTTATTTCTGATTTTGTACTTTCCATTATGATTTATATTAAGTTCCATAGATGACAACTTAGTAATTTCATTTCTGATAATCGTTTTACCATGATGAACGTTAATTCAGTTTTTAATACTTTGGTATTTGTGTTATATTAGTTCGAAAACAATCTCCAGCTACAACTGAAGATGAAAATACTGAAGACTTACTGACACCGTTTAGTGCAGGAAAAACGTCACTAAATTTTAATAAATATTCAACACAAAAGGTATTCAATAACAAGGTAAGTTCGTATTTGTGTTTGCTGAAAACACATTTCACCTGATCAAGAATAGTTAACATAGGAGAATAACATGAATTCATTGTATCTCGGAGTCTTTCATCAGTTGCTTACAACCTAAACATATTAGTACTTGATTATTTATGCCTGTTATCCATCATGGAGGAGCATAAACCGCTCACCAACATTCTCCATTCAACTCTATCCTGGGTAATATTTTCCAGTTGTTTCCTTTTTATGTCTGCTTCCAATTCTCAACGAAGTCTTTTTTAGCCTTCTTATTTTCTGTTTCTTTTCAAGATTCCAAATAAGCGTTTGCCTCGTGATGCAATTTGATGATTTTATCAATGTGTGTCATATCCACCTCCAGCATCTTTCCTTAATTTCCTCTTCAGCTGGAACCTCGTTTGTTCTCTTCCATAGTAGGCTATTGCTGATAGTATCCGGTCAACGGACATTAAGTATCTTGCGTAGACAATCGTTTATAAATACTTGTACCTTTTTAATAATAGTTGTGGTAGTTTTCTATGTTTCAGCTCCATACAGTAGAACTGTCTTAATGTTCGTATTGAAGATTAAACATAATAGTACTGATCATTAAAAACCAGCTTACATACTTCATAACATAGCATTAGAAATACTTTCATCAGTAAAGATTAATGTAAAGGGAAATAAGTATGAATGAATTATAAGAGATGTTCATATCTATTGAATAATATGAATACTTATAAGTTGGATATACCGCTATTCTCGAATGAACATTAAGAACGAGGTATTAATATTGTCATTGTGAAATCCTTAAAATATAAAGTAAAATTAACTGAGTACAGCTTAGATAAGTGTTGTGAAAAGTTTTATAATAAACATTTGTGAAAGATTTCACAACAACAGAAGAAGATTGGTAACTGGATCTTGTTGGGTTCCAATCCCGTAAGATGGGGTCGTGGATGCGCACTGCTGAGTCCGACAATAGGACGAAACGGCCGTCCAGTGCTTCCAGGTTTTCCATGATGGTCTAGCTTCAATTGATTCATGATCTCAACTATTGAAATTACTACAATCTCCACAAAACCCCTTCTGGCATAAATTACTTCAGCAAAACATGGTAAATTCAATGTATTTATTGATTATCTTGAAGGAATTTGTAGAGATTTTATTGTGTAATTTAATTTTATAACAGGAAACGTCTTGTTCACTTGATATTGTTTTATTTGAATCTTCCCATTGATGTTTAGGACTGAAATTGTTCAGTCTCTTATTGGCATATGTGCATACTGTGCGTATGCCTCGATATTGCCTTAATTTACAAGCATTATAAGCAAAGATGGATAGTGGCTAGCAGTGAACTCAGTAGCTAAATGGATAAGGCGATGGCGTTTGAAGCGGATGGTACTGGGTTCGAGTCAGTCAGCCAGTCAGTCTGTCAGTCAGTCAGTCAGTCAGTCAGTCAGTCAGTCAGTCAGTCAGTCAGTCAGTCAGTCAGTCAGTCAGTCAGTAACAACGTGGAACTTCGTACGTACGTACATCCGTTCGAGTTGCCATGCCACATTAGCACAGAGATTCAGTTATCGATTCAAATCCCATAGTGGTAGAGGTACTGAAAGTATAAGTAGTGATAGAGAACATTAGGGTTTGATGATGTTATTTAAGAAGTATAGTCAAGTGAAATAGATTTGGAAAGAAAATAAAGGACATGAAGAATTCAGAAGATTAGAGTTTGAGAGAACACAAAGAGTGGATGCACCTGCGCCATTGCAAACGATTTTGAGCCATGTCATTCAAGGTCTCTAACCATCGGTCGCAATCATCTCGCGGTCCCCAACCAGGTAGTCTACACCTACCAACATGGCTCAATCCACTTGTCAGTGACTTCATGGATTCGTGCCACGTTTTGTTCTGACCGCCCCTAACTTCCTTCCAACCTACTCCTACATCATAAAACACCGCACGTCGGGGCAGTCGGTGGTCGGGCATGCGCAACACATGTCCCAGCCATCTCAACTGATGAAGTTTCACTACTTCACCAATTGATTTGCCATCCTTACCTAGTACCCGTTTCCTAACAACTGCATTACTTACTCGGTGGTCCCAGGATATACGAGCGATGTTTCGAAGACACCTATGATCGAATACTAGTAACCTACGAATATCCTCTACTCTTACCGGCCATGTTTCACTGCCATAAAGTAGGACGGAACGAACTGCTGAGCAGTAAACACGTCCTTTGGTTGATAGACGGATATCTCACCTACGCCATAAATGACGCAAGTTGGCAAAAGCTAGTCGAGCCTTCTGTATCCGTGCTGAGATTTCGTCACACACCAAACCACAATGGCTGATGAGACTTCTAAGATAAGTGAAGCAGTCGACACGCTCAACTACTTCACTCCCTATCATTACTTCGGGTGTCGACGCAACCCAATCCTGAAGCAACATTTTGCATTTCGAGGGAGAGAATCGCATGCCGAACATGCCTGCATTGTTGCTTAGAGTGGTCAGCAGACTCTGCATCTTGTCAGCGTCTTCATCAAATAGAACTATGTCATCGGAATATTCCAAGTCAACAAGTGGATCTCCCGGTAGAATTTTAACCCCTGGAAAGTCAGATGTGGAAAATGTTATCTCTAGAAGCGTGTCAACAACAATGTTAAACAAGAATGGAGAGAGTGGACAGCCCTGACGAACACCACTTGACGTAATCTATTCTGATGACGCTACGCCGTAAGCTCTCACTCGACCAGTTGTGTTCGAGTAGAGAGCCTGTATAAATTTCATGTACTTCTTTGGTACTCCTTTCAGTGACAAACACTGACACAGAACTTTGCGACTAACCGAGTCAAATTTCACCTTAAGGTCGAGAAATACGACGATTTTGGGGCGTCTGAATGTGTGTCTATGTTGTAGGACCTGACGTAGTGTAAATATCTGATCTATACAACCACGTCCAGGTTGAAAACCAGCCTGGTTTTCTCTGGTCTGCTCTTCACTAGCTTTGGTTGGACGTCGAGGTATTATTGAAGCCAATATTTTATACACTATATTAGTCAAACTAATTCCTCTGTGATTGTCACAGCAGGACTTCGGCCTTTCTTATAGACTAGCACAATCAGTGATTGAGACCAGTCAGATGGGATTACGTCCAGTTCCCAGACTCTACCTAAGACCTCAGTCAATCTCGCTGCTAATACTGGACCACCATCCTTAAAAATCTCAGGGTTAAACTTGTCAGGGCCTGCTGCCCTCCGACGCTTCGGATTTTTCAACTTCGTAAAGAGTCGGAGGACTTACATCAACTTGCCATTCAGGTAGATTGGAGATCGTGAGAAACCGAAGTGTGGCTGAAGGCCAGTTGAACTGATCCCTAAAGTGTTCTGCCCATCGATCCAATCTCCTGGATTGAGAATGAATAATATGTCCATCTTTTTCTGAGATTATTTCGCTAACAGTTGGGTTCCTAATACCGGTTTCCTTAACAAGTCTGAACAGTTGCCTGCTGTTACCTATTGCCGCTGCCTTTTCCATCTCTCTTGCATTCGCTACCCACCACTGTTCACGATCATGGCGTAGGCTTCCAGTCAGCTTGCGCTTAAGCTGACTCTGCTCTTCGTCATGTTCAGAGCTAGATGGAATGAGTTTTCGAGCATCCATCAGTGCGGTAGACGCTGCTGAGATCCAGTGTTTCTCCCTAATGTTATGGTTTACCGTACTTGCAGACCTCACTGCTGTTTCCACAGCTCTTCGGATGTCATTCCACGCTGCTTCGGGGTGTGCATCACTTACATGTCTGTCTAACTGTTTTTCTAGTTGTTCCTGAAATATACTCTTAGCTTGATTATCATTAAGTAGAACCCAAAGGGGTTTCCTTACACCATTTTTCCTACGTCCAGTAAGACGTAGACAAATACGCGCTCGCACTAGAGCATGATCTGAATCTAAGCATGTGCTCCAGAATGAGCGACAGTCTTCTATCGAACCCCTTCATCGGTGGCTGATAGCGATGTGATCTATTGGGGTCCAACGTTGGGACGAATTAGTGGGTTGCCATGTCAAAAGCTGTTTTTCCTTATGCTTAAAGTTAGTGTTTGCAAGAAACAGGCGGTTATCTGAGCATAGCTGCAGCAGATGGTCACCGTTATCTGTTTTTTGAACCGCGACACCATAAGATCCACCCAGATGTCTTTCCCTTTCGCTTAGTTTACCTACTTGAGCATTAAAGTCACCAGCCACTATTACTACATCTGAACACCTAGATTTTCGGAGAAGGTCGGAAAGCTTTCTGTAAAACTCATCTTTTACATCATCTGAGCTGCAGTCAGTGGGAGAGTAGGCAGAGATGACGAAGAGGCAACGACGAGTGTCTTTATCTTTTCGAGTCCTTACTGTTCCGTTTAGTCGGACAGCACACAAACGACTGTCTACTGGGATCCAGTCTGAGAGAGCTAGTTCTGCCCTAGGACTCAATGCTATACCTACGCCAGCGAGGCCACGGGAAGCAACATCAGGGCTTCCAGATACACGAAGTGTAAATCCAGTTGGTTCGTTACTTTGACATGGTGAGGTCAAATGAATGACACTACTCGGATCCTATGTGCGCGTTTCGGAGACGCAGCACACATAGATGGAGCGAGATTCTAAGGTCTTAGCTAAGGAAGCCTGTTGTCCTATTTGGCACAGTGTTCGGAGGTTGAAAGCTCCTACGTGTAGTCTGGAGCGTGGTTTCAGGAGACCAGGAATAACATTCCGCGTACTCGAATCGTTTGCACTAGCGGGGCGAGGTGATAAAGGGACGTAAGAAGGGTTAGTCGTGGAGATAAGAGAGTTATTAGGAGGTGTAGGAAGGATTTGAATGTGACCAACTTGGTCTCGTGTGTTGTTCCGGGTATGAGGGCTGATGTCGCCTCCCGGTTGCCCACACCGTGGAAGGGTATTACTTGAGGAACCTGAAAAGGAAATCAGATTAGCGTTGGTCTTAGCGACCTGGGTGCGTGACCGCAGAGCCCAAGGGACAACTGCTTGAGGCCGGTCGCGCACGGCCTTTTTGTGGGAGGTTTTTAATGTGTTAGCTCCGTTCTTCAAAGGGCCTTACCGCCGGAGACGGAAATCCGTGGGGTAAGGTGACGTGTGACATTTTTAGGGTCAACCTTTTCTAACCCCTTCCTTCCTTGTGAGAAGGCAGCATCGCTGCAGACGCTGGTTGTCCGAGGGAAACACCTTACTGCTGTCACACCTCTGTACAGTCATCAGTACGACTTCGCCCTCAAACCTTGAGTTGCCGCTTTTAGTCTAAGCTTTCTCCAATCGACCTGCCTGGCATGGTAGAACCTGCAGGAACATGTGTTCCAACCAATATAGCCCGGTTGGGTCATCACGATAGGCAAGCCCGACCACCACGTCAAGGTAGCAGCTACGGTCGGGCTGGGTTCGAGTCCCGGAGTGAACATCAACTCTGAGATGCAGGTACATCCAGCTGACGAGTCCCAAATGGGACGAAACGCGCATCCTGGATTGCACTGCCAGCCACTATCCATCTTCGCTTATAAAGGAAACATCTTGATTTATATGTATTTTATACCAGTTATTTTTCTAAACTATCTACCTTTTTATTAGTTATAACAAACTAATTAATTCTTTTTTATTTAATTTAAAATTTGACGTATTCAAATGGGACAAAATCAAAGGAAGTTGAAAAATATTGTATCAATAATAATGTTGTGAATGAACTATTAGTAGTACAAAAAAATGAAGATGATTTAAGTAGAATTTCAGCTTTGTCCTTCAATGATAAAAATCCACTGACTGATGCAAGTAAAGGTAAGTTTATATATATATATATATATATATATATATATATATATATATATATATATATATATATATATATGGAAAAGGAATAAGACATATTTGTAACTCAGCGTAAAGGTAATCCTTATTAAGCCAAAATGTTCCCCGCTCATATTGATTAAATAATAACTAGGAAGAAATTACCACGTTTGTTTACATCCTTTCAGATGCTGAAAAGTGTGAAAGCTTTTAAATGCCCTGTATGGGAATCCGAAAATTCTTATCAAACATTTAAATAAATACGAAGTGCTAACTCGAAATTAATGTGGGTGATCGTTGGAGTTAGTCACAGGGTACTGAATAGTTTCGAGTACTGAACACTTGGCTTGTCTTTATGTAATATTAATTTTGGTGGTTGAGTGGCTGATAAAACCTTAGAGTAGACGAAAAACTATAAATGAAGTTTTATCAACTTATGAAATCTGTGATGTAGACAAGATATCAGTCAACTTTTCAGATAGTAATTGTACTACGTAGTAGTCTTTTTTGTGTTAAATGAAAACCCAGAAGTGTTACAATATGTTTTTGAAATCTTGATCTTAAAATCAATTAATCTCTCACTAGTTAATGACCATTATATTGTGTTTGTGTACCTATATTCCAAATTTAGATTATCTAGTTTAATGAAATAACAGTAAGACAGTAGAATGCGTAGGAGAATTTTAACTGAACTATTTAGTTTAATAGATAACTCTTTGGATCTGTTTAAATGTACTGTGGTGATTTGTAGTGGCGAAAGTAAGTATGATTAGTTACTGATTGTGGACAATTAGGAACCCCACTTCCTGACCATTACATATATGATTTCATTTGCTCTAATTGATTTCTACTCCTTACGCACTGTGTAAGGAGTAATTGCGTGGGGTAAAGTGTCGCCTAGCGTTACTCTAGTTCTTTCTTCTTGGTCATGAATCAGGCATCTAATATAACGTGATATGGTCTGTGTGTAGCTGATCTTTTGAGTATTCAATCTAACTGTATTATAAGCTCGGTCACATATATATCGGTTTTATTATCATATTATTGTATTAGCTTAGCATACTGCAGAGAGAGAGAGAGAAGATATTTTAATTCATCCGTTATATCAGGTGCTATAGACTATATTAAATTAATAAGTGACAAAAATAAACGTTGAAAGTATTTGGAAACCGAAAATGGTTAGGATATAGGGAGTTAGATGCGCAATGGAAAGAAAGTTGGGTATTTTATGTGAGTAAATAAAACAAAATTATAATAAATACTACAAATCAAAAAGCAACAGATAACTTTTTAGACAGTGGACATAATAGCAATTAACAAAAATAATTCAGACCCCACGTTTTGTAAATTAACGATCTGTTCAAAGTAAATGGGTTTTTAGTGTAGTACACAAGAGAAATAAACAGAGACAAAAGAATGATCCAAAATATTGAAATAGGAGTATGAACTGGTAAGATAAGTGGTTCATCGCAACAGAGGAATATTGCTTATTCTAATAAATAAACCATATAAAAAGTTAAATACACTTCAAAATATTGAATAAATAATATGACATTAAACAAGAACATCAAAAGTAGGCTGAATATAGTAAAACTAAACAATAAGTCTAATTGTTTTCACTTGTTTTGAGGATTTACATTTGAACGTTAAGACAAATATCTCTTCACCTGATATTATTATAAACGATTCAATACCATGACGCTTATTACGTCTATTACTAACTAGTATACCTTCTAAGGTACAAGTCTAAGATTACTACTTTAAATTTGTGAAATATGTATTGATTTAAAAATTCAATCTATTAACTTATAAGATAATTCCTCATTTACTGAAATTAAATTTCTATAGAAGCTTCACGAATTGAAAGCAAAATGAGTACATTTGATGATCAATTAATATTATCTGTTGATGAATTAATGAATGAGAATAGAATAGATTGCGGAAGTTATTGCTCAACAAATCATTTTGACAAATTATACAGTGAGTTTCTGATTTGCTGCTTATAGTTGGGATGGTAAAACATTATTTGCATCAAAAGTATAATACATATGAAAAGTAGGCTTTATTGGAACCTAGAAATACTGATATTAGGTTTCCAGTAAGTTAAATTCTGATATTTTATATATACCCAATCGATCGACAATAAAGGAAACATTACTGGTCTTAAATGAACAGCATATTTATTTAAGGATGCAAGTCACAGGTAGAAATTCAGTTGCTTATTTGGCTGAAGTTCAGCATCCTCGAGCAACGCAGGAATATTAGGACATCGATACCTAACTCGATGTGTTAGCTTATTCATTTCACTAAAATTTAATGAGATGTCCATCAAGTGTTGAATACTCAATAAACTGTTTTTTTAGTGGTCTTTGCCTTTACATATTTTCAGGAGAAATAAACTCCTAAATAATTCTCTTCACATATTTAGTCAAAAAATAAACCTATTGCTCTTGTCGATGATATTCATAATCAAGTTTCCTAATGCCCTAGGATGTATATTGTGTCATGATTTGATAGTTTGGTAGAATTAATCAAAGCTCAATGATTAAAGTCATAGATTGAGAAGAATAAAACGGGATTACTTTTCTTAACTGATCTAAGTAATCATTTTAAATAACATTAAAAATAATGTCTTACTGGGTATATATATTTAAATACAAAACCAACGTAATATAATCAACAAGCTTACATGAGATATCCTGGAAATAATTTCATTGCAATCAATATTTATGAATACTTAACACTGTCCATACTTTATAGACAGGTATCTTGGAGAAGACATCACTGGTGTCATCTTCAAATATCATTTGATAAGCATAGCGGTAAACCTGTAACTTACATCCTTAAAGGAAGTAGGCTGTCAGCACATCTTTATCATGTAACTGTTACACAGTTTTTTAGATGTGATGTAGATAAGATTTTTGACCAATGCTTCATGTAAAGTGGATAGACAATAATAAACCAACCTATATAGTAATGTCGTATTTTGAACTAGTTGTTACGGATTGATTACTAGACTATCCTTATGAAACCCCTTTAAATAAACACGACCAAAATGCTAGTTCATGCATTGAAACCAATTTTATCATTCATCAAGTTAAATTACCAATGCATTGTCCCGTCAGAGAAAACTATTTCTTTCTTATTTAAACTTGTACAATTAAATCGTTAGTTATAATATACTAGTTCAATCTCATTGACCTTACTAGATAGATTTCAATCAGAACTAAATGATGAAACAAATAACAAATAGCTACTTAGTGACCGATCAATTGTAAATATGCTTCAGTCCTACAGGATGTCAATTATGGACAGAACAGTTCAGTGGTAAAGGCTCAGACTGTGAAGCTGGGTAATTCAGATTTGGATCTATTAGGGAGCACCGATTTCCTTGTGAAATAAGTAGACATTACTAATGAACGCCACATAGAATGAAAACTTGGTCCAAGGTTTCCACCTCCAACCATCTAACATGACTAACTGAGTAGCACTTAACCTAAATGAATAGAGGAGAACTACAAGTTCACTGAAATAAAATCAACACATGAAAAAGTATAATAAAATAAATTAAGTGTAAATTTTTATGGAAGTTATAGATTTACAGCTAGATTTGTTACTGATGTTAAATACTACTTATCAATGATAATACTGATAAAAGATCACTCGCAAAAAGTACTATGGATAAATAGTGACACTAGTTAATCGCAATTCTAGCTATCAGTCTCATCTATCACTAGAAGGACAAAGTAATTTGATGAAGTTCTTGACATATAAGAAATCAGTGATTATTAATTTTATTCTAAGTAAATTAAAATTAATTTTAGTAGTTGAAATGTATTTATTTATTTGCTTTCCCTAAATCATGTTTGAAACATCTTATGATTGATAATTAATTGAACGTTCATACTTTCAGTTCATGTATTTCTTATTTTATTCATGTACTGTTTCAAAATGGAATGATTTAAATGTTTACAATTTCCGCTAAACAGTTTTCCCTATATTTGAAAAATGACAAAATTCAAAAGTTGCAAGAATTTCGGCAGATAAAAGAATATGAAATACTTACTCATATATACTAGTAATATTGATTATAAAAGTAATCATTAAAAAGCAGTAAAGTCTTCATTATTTTTATTGACTAAAACTATTTGGCTTACATTTTCAAATCATTTTAGTTTACTTCTCTGTTTTCATTTCTCAACGTTTGCTAAATGATAGTGTTCAGCGATCGAAGTACATTTTTAAAAGATTCACACTGTAGATACTATCGAATAGATAACTCAGCTGTTAATACTCAGTGCGACTAGACAAGCTCATTCGTGTCTGTTCTGTAGATCACTATTTTTTTTTGGCTAAGGACATCGATCGTGTATCTAGACATTTGAAACTATGATTATTCTCTTCTCAGTTCTTCTCATACTTAACCACATACAGATTAACCAAATGCTATTGCATATAGCTGCTATTATCTTCCTTGAAATTGTAATCTCTATATCCTCTTTATGTCATTTCCTTTCGCTATTCCGCTTAAAATTTCACAAAGTTAAGGACAGAAAAGGAACATTCTCATTAAGGCAACAATGCAAGCAAGATGTGTTCATAAAATAGCTTAGAGGCGTTTTTTTACTTAAAATTCTTATCAATAAAACTCACTTATTTTCTTAGATGAAAAATCACTGATAGATATTGAAGAAGTTATTGAATGTGAAAACTACCATTCATCTAGCTTGACGGAGGAGATATCTAATGAAAAACTTCCATTGGAAAAGATATCTTGTCAAGTGGACAATCAAAACAATACTAGTGAAATAGATGAATATTCAGATGATTTTGAAAGTGAACAAGATCTAACTAGTTCAACTAAAGAAAATCTAAAATGCAATCTAATCAAAACACTGAAAGCAATATCACTTAAAACAAAAACGGCTGATTGTTCAATAAATCAAAAAGTTTATAATTCAGGTTCGTTGATAATGAATGATTAATTACATATATTGTGTATTTTGCTAGAGAATAACTCTAATGAATATTTTTGGATTGAGATCATGAACCGACTGATGTTAGACCACCATTGAAAACCTGGAAGCACTGGACGGCCGTTTCGTCCTATTGTGGGACTCCTCAACAGCGCGCATCCACGATCCCGCTCATGGGATTCAAACCCAGGGCCTTCAGTCTAGCGCGCGAACGCTTAACCTACTGGACCACTGAGCCGGCCTCCAGTCGTGTTAAAGTCTAACCTCAACCAGCCCACGAAGTTGCGCTTCCAGGTTTTCAATGGTGGTCTTACATCAATCGGTTCATGATCTCAATCAAAAACCTAACAATCTCCACAACCCCTCAACTTCTGATGAATATGTTTTCCGTTGTTTAATTTCAACAAATACATGTAATGGACTATTTTTACAAGTACGTTATTTTTCAGAGTATGGACGTTACATAGTTTTCAATCTAATGAGTGAAACAACTCATTGCCTGGATACTTATATACCCATAAGACTTCAATGAAATTCCTATTTAAACTAACGGTCTGAGTGTTTTGTACGCTTTAAGTACATTGTAGTTTGCCGTGTGATATTTGTTAGTTTAATGTTTTACGTGTCTTCATGATAAAAATCTAGCTTGGTTAGAAGGTATTTTAAGAAGTTAACAAGTGTTGATGAATAATCTCAACTAGGTTCTATTCATGAAGTACATTAAAAATTAATGATATAAAAAACCATCAAGTAAGTGAAAATATCCCAATCGTCATTGGATATAATTACTCCTGTTAAAGAGACTTTGATGAATTTAGCCTAATATATTCAACAGGTGTTTTCAATATCAACCTCTTCCTTTTTGAATGGGTTAAGCAGATATCTCAGTACAACATAGTATACTCTGTCATAATGTTAACTTTATTTGTATCATTCGTTCTTGTTGAATTACCTACTTATGCCTGTTACCCCTTGTACAGCATAGACTACCAACAAGAATTTTCCCACCTACTCTATCCTGAGCTCTCCTTCCCAGTTGTTATTCACTCCTTTGATCTGTGCCTGCACTTCTCGGTGTAACATGTTCCTTGGTCCGCACAACAGAACTGTTTTGACGTTCATACTGAAAATTCCGACTTTGATGTTGGCATACAGTTCTTTGAAGTTCCGTATGTTCTTCAATTGTAGGAATGGTGCTCTCGTTTTACGACTTCACTACCGATTTGCTTCATTCCTCATTTACCAATCACAATATTCTCTCTTTTTTTATCCCGTAGGTTTGTTTATATACTGTTAACGATTTATCATGGTAGTTAGAACACCAACCACTTAATTAGATATAAAATCAACATTATGTTATTGTTGACAGTAGCTAATATAGTAAATTCTTTTAAATGAAGTAAGATCCTGATATAATTTGAAATAATATCTATGTCTTATGTGTGTTCATGCTATGTGTTATATAACGTTTTCTCAAATCACCAATTAGTATCTACGAATTCCTATGGACCATTGAATAAAACGAATTTACGTGAAACGATTTCATGTAAAAAGTAAGTACAAATACACTATTTGTCAAACTACTAAAGTTGTATCCAATTTACATAATACTGCCCAAACCTAATAATTTACGTATATATTTCAGTCGAAACCAGTGCCCAATAAAAAAAATAAGAATCTTAAATTTACGAAACAGCATTTGGACGACACAACTATCCAAAATCACATATATTATCCAAAAAATAATTTATATGGTTGATGAGATAGTGAAAGTTTAACACATTTGACAGTACATAGATAAAAATTTCGCCTATTCGGAGTTTGCTGAATTAGATGCTGTATAGGATGACAGAATTCGATTATGATGATTCCCAAGAATGGATTTTAAATATTTGAATTTCAGTGTTATGATGTTACAATTAACTAGTAAAAACATGAGTTGCCTGAAATGATAATCTGACCATTGTTTTGATAACAAGATCTGTGGCTATCAAATTACAAAAAGACATAACTATCTGGATATTACGTGAAAGTAAAACTTTTCAAATACAAAAAATTCAATTAAAGCAGTGTAACTGAGTAACTTAACAAATAATTATTCCGAACTAAACATGAACTTCACAAGATGACAACTGGATGAGGTTGTAGTTCTGTCCAACTTATACCCTAATCTAATTTTTATTCTACGTTCTCAGTTATACAACCCACTAGGCGTTAACAGTGAATTAATATTCAACGAGTTTGTGCAGTATGATAGTAAATTTTCACCACGAACTAACAACAGTTGGAGAACCACTGAAAACTAAAATTATTAAATGGCTGATTTTTTCCAGTTTGAAAGTCCATAAACGAAATTGACATGAAGTATTAAATCGTAGTGGGAACAGCGTATAATTAAGTTTATCGAATTTCTATGCTTTTTTTCAGAATATCAAAAAACTTATCTGAAACTCAACAAACAAAGGATGCTGAAGTTCAAACAGTGTGGTCAGGTGATTTTTCACAAAACTACCATATTCTACACAACCTTCCAATAATAAAATATGAAGAAATTCCTACTTCTGCTACTAACACTACTCTTAAAATGCAAAATATAACATCATCGCTCATAAATTACAAAACATTACATAGTAAGTGTCATATTTCAAGAAGTTTTCTGTGATATAAATTATGATGGTTGTAAAATTCCTATTCTCTGCCATTAGTGCAATTGGCTATCTGAAACATATATGTCGAATTTCGTACTCAGAAAAAATTCAATGTATACTGAAGGAACCATGAATAGCAACACTAGAGACGTTATCTGGCAATCATTGGGTTGATTAAACTTACTAGAGCCATTTACAATAACAATAAGTTATTGTTTTACATAATGAATATAATTTGTCAACGAAAACTAGTACGCGATAGCGTTTTAAGCGAATGGTACTAGGTTCGAGCCTCGGAGTGAATATCAACCCTAGGATATAATAACATCCAACTGACGAGTCTCAAACAGGATGAAACATGCGTCCTGGATTCCACTGTTAGACACTATTTTTCTCTGCTTAGAAAACTATTACAGTTAATTTGAAAGATTTATATATACACCTTGTTAAAGAATTGATTATAATTTTTCCCAATTATTTTTTAATTAGCTTTAACAACTTATAATCCTTGTTTAACTGCACTGGATAATATGTTGAAACAACAAATAAATCTTACAAGAGAATTTTTAAGAACACAAAGAAATTTACATGAAACAATTAGTAAAGCAATAAGTCAATGTGTTATTACAAACAATTATAATTAAAGAGAAAGATTTATGCAGGTAAGTGATAAATATATTCAAGTAAAAATTCTCATGAAACTATCTTGTTCCGTTTGAAAAGTAAGTGTTTGGTCTGTCATTTATGTATAACCAACAGAACTAGTTCATTCTGAAGGTAATTTCTTGTCAATACATGTAATAACTTTAAAAGCCATTGAAAAAAGGTGAATGACTAGATGACTAGTTTATTCTGGTTCAGTTTCAAGTTCGCTTCATACGAGATTTAGATTTATCGTTACAATACATATAAATAGATATTGTGTTTCGTGGAACTATGAATGTAGACAACTGAAAAGTCCTAGATTAAAACACTTTTTTCATCGTGTCTAACACACTACCAGCTGATTTCATTTTGAATCTTCACTAAATCCTTCATATATTTTTGATTGTATATCTTAAAAAATGTCACTGATTGTTGTTTTTTGTGAACTTTCAAAGTAATTAGAAATATTAGAGTAAAGAATTGTTTACAGCACTAAACTACTAACTTAAATGTCACTAATCCCAATCCTTATCAATCATCATAGTTTATGGAAATTTCTCGAGGTTAAGTAAATGTATTCATCTTGCATTTGTATGTGGTTTTCACAATTATATTTGATGATGATACAAAGAAAATAAACTAAACTGCAGTCTACATCTATTAAAATGGAAATTCGATTCTTAGTGAAAATGTCAAAGGTTTTAGTAATGGATTTAGCAACTCAGTGGTATACGCTTTTGGATTTTCAATTAAAAGATAACAAGTTTGAATTTCAGTGTAGAAATCAACACTGAGATTTATGGACATCTAGTTGTCAAGTTTTAAAAAGAACGAAACGTCGGTTCCGTATTCGACTAGTAACTAAATATTGACTGTAAAACTTATAATATAACGATAAAATGTGATAACGGGATAAAAAGGATATTATGGTAACAGGGATTCAGCAATCTCAGTTCTGAATATAAGAAACGAAAAATTATAACCTCCGCCTGGAGTCCCTACGGAGACTACTGCCGATCCCAAGCCCGGGTAAAGGAGGGGAGTTGGGCATGGGGTTAGTGACCCCATCCCGTAGGAAACTAACTCGCTAAAAATACGTTAACAGCACAACCCTGAACATGTATGGAATGTCTCCGGGTCTTTCAGAGCTTCTTAAAGCCTTCTTTAGTTTACCAGGAGCTGCCCTCACACAAAGTTATTAAGAAAAAATATTCCATTAAGGGGTAAGCATCCAATTTACTAGGTTTTACCAACAACCAGCTTATACAAGCTACTAAATCTTTTATAATTGTAAGAGTTTTGAATGGTTCCGAAACCTACGTCAAATGACTTCTTTCAATTGACTGTAGTCACAAGGCATAGATCAAAGTTGTTTAAAGTTTCTATTCCCTATAATTGATAACCACACTGTAATTTGGTTGACTGAACTAAACCAGAGAGTTGTATATCTTATATGTCTGAATCGAAAAGCATTGAATATTTTGTTAAAATCAATAATTGATTTTTCTTATCCAGTATTTTTTGGATATTGGACTTAATGGTTGCGGTTTCACACTATGTAATTACTGAAAATCAGGAATGTGCTAATAATCCTTTGAAAGGACTTCGTACCTCCACTTTTAAACAAATACAAAACAGTATCAGCTAATTTCAAAACTACTTTCTTTTCGTAGTTATGTGTTTTGTTGTGTGATTAACACTTAGAATGATTGTTCTGTTTATTATTTACCGAAGTTTTTAGATTTTCAACTCTCAATCTTTATGTTAACTACTTTATTTTTGAAATGTACTGTTCTTTTATTGATCATAACTGTCATCGGCAATGTAATTTCCAGTCTTTGTCTATAATTTTACGGGAAAATATTAACCAGTATTAAGCTTAGGTCTAAGGCTTCATGGAAAGTGATCTTCAAAAACTGACATTCCAGGTTGGTTTAAGTTTGCTCAATTGTTAGTCACGAGGTTATCGAATTAACTTAAGTGTTTTGTTAGAATTAAAATGACTCATAAGTAATCAGTCCTATCATTACAGTGATTCGTTAAAATAGTTTATCAGTGAGTAAATAACAGATTAACTTGTACACGTAAAGAGTCTAACATATTACTACTTTGAGGAATACTTTTGGTGAAGTTCCAAAATACCCACTAGACGTGATTTATGGACTGTCAGTCTTATAACTGGATTCAGTACTAACTACGCTTTCCTAGATATTTATCGATTTTTTTCTAGAGTCATAATGTTAAATAAATAAAAATAATGTAATTCACATATCAACTCATCACTTGGAGCCCCTCTGGGGTTACTGCCGGTTCCAAGCTCCGATAAAGGAGGATGGTTGGGCATGGAGTTAGCAACCCTATCCCGTAGAAAACTAACTCGCTAAAAATACGCTAAACAGAAAACATAATTCAAACCGTTTAAAGTTTTCCTTGTGAGTTAGAACGTCTTTGTTTAGAAGAATTATGACTCCTCATGATGAAAGCTGAGTTCCTTCGGAAGTCACGAGGCCGATGCCCCTTCTGACAACCAGAGCAACCATTTATTTAGGTACATGGAATGCTCGTACAATGTGGGAGAGTCTTCCAAATTGCTGCAGAAATGAGGGGATACAACGTAGAGGTGCTTGGAATCAGTGAAACACATTGGACGCAAGTTGGACAACAATGACTAGCTTCGGGGGAGCTGCTGTTATACTCCGGACATGAACAAGAAAATGCCCCACATACACAAGGAGTAGCATTGATGCTATCCAAACAAGCACAAAATGCACTTATAGGATGGGAATCTCATGGACCAAGGATCATCAAAGCCTGTTTCAAAATAAAGAAAGAGGGCATTACAATGAACGTTATCCAATGCTACGCGCCTACCAACGACTACAAAGAAGATGCTAAAGATCAATTCTACGATAGGCTGCAGTCAATTGTCGAGAAGTGCCAAACAAAGGATCTGACCATTCTGATGGGATATTTAAATGCCAAAGTTGGAATGGACAACACCGGATATGAAGAGATCATGGGACGACACGGACTCGGAGAAAGGAACGAAAATGGTGAGAGATTTGTAAACCTATGTGCCTTCAATAAACTGGTCATAAAAGTCACAATATTCTCACATAAACGCATACACAAAACCACATGGACTTTACCGGATCACACTACGCAAAACCAAATCGACCATATCTGCATCAACAAAAAGTTCAGGAGGACGATGAAGGACGTGAGAACCAAGAGAGGAGCTGATATAGCATCATATCATCACTTGCTGGTCGCCAAGATCAAATTGAAACTCAAGAGGCACTGGACAACGGGGAGGACAATATCGCAAAAGTTTAATACGGTTCTGCTTTGGGATACTGACAAACTCAACTAATTCAAGATAGCTCTCAGCAATAAGTTCCAGGCCTTTCATGGAGAAGGAACTACTATGGAGAGCAACTGGAAAGAGATAAAAGAAGCAATCACTTCAACATGTCATGAGGTTCTGGGCCAAAAGAAGCACCATCACAAGGAATGGATCACTGTTGATATACTGGATATGTTTCAAAGAAGGAGGAACAAAAAGGCAGCAATCAATACCAGCCGAACAAGAGCAGAAAAAGCCAAGGCACAGACTGAATACACAGAAGTAAACAAGCAAGTGAAGAGGAGCATCAGAACTGACGAACGTAAATATGTGGAAGATTTAGAAATGTTGGCGGAAAAGGCTGCCAGAGAAGAAAACATGAGACAACTGTATGACACAACAAAGAAACTCTCTGGAAATCACCGTAAACCAGAACGACCAGTGAAAAGCAAGGAAGGCAATGTAATCACCAACATTGAGGAACAACGAAACAGGTGGGTGGAACACTTCAAAGAACTCTTGAATCGACCAGCCCCACTGAACCCACCCAACATCGAAGCAGCACTCACGGACCTCCCAATCGATGTTGGCCCACAAACGATTGAAGAAATCAGCATGGCCATCAGAAAAATCAAGTGTAGCAATCAGTAGGACCAGAAAACATTCCAGCAGAGGCACTAGAAGCAGACGTAGTGGCAACTGCAAGGATACTCCACATTCTCTTCAATAAGATTTGGGATGAGGAACACGTACCAAAAGACTGGAAAGAAGAACTTCTAGTCAAAATACCAAAGAAAGGCAATCTCAGCAACTGTCATAACTACAGGGGAATCACTCTTCTTTCAATACCAGGAAAAGTCTTCAACAGGGCATTGTTAAACAGAATGAAGGACTTCGTAGACACCCAACTTCTAGACCAACAGGCTTGATTCCGTAAGGATAGATCATGTACAGACCAAATCGCAACTCTACGGATCATTGTGGAACAATCGATTGAATGGAATTCATCGCTCTACATCAACTTCATTGACTATGAAAAAGCATTTGATAGTGTAGACAGAACAACATTATGGAAGCTTCTTCGGCACTACGGCGTGCCCGAGAAGATAGTCAATATCATATGGAATTCCTATGATGGATTAAACTGCAAAATCTTTCATGGAGGACAGTTGACAAAGTCTTTCAAAGTAAAGACCAGTGTCAGGCAAGGTTGCTTACTCTCACCCTTTCTCTTTCTCCTGGTGATCGACTGGATCATGAAAACGTCATCTGAAGGGAAGCACGGGATATAGTGGACATCTAGGATGCAGTTGGACGATCTAGACTTCGCAGATGATCTGGCTCTTCTATCGCATAAACAACAACTAATGCAGGAGAAGACAACCAGTGTAGCTGCAGTCTCAGCAGAAATAGGTCTCAATATACAAAAAGGGAAAAGCAAGATTCTTCGATACAACACAGCATATAACAATCCAATCACAATTGACGGAGAAGCTTTGGAAGATGTAAAAACCTTTACATATTTGGGCAGTATCATCGATGAACACGGTGGATCCAATGCAGATGTGAAGGCACGGATTGGCAAAGCAAGAGCAGCATATTTACAACTGAGGAATATCTGGAACTCAAAACAATTGGCAATCAACACCAAAGTCAGAATTTTCAATACAAATGTCAAGACAGTTCTACTGTATGAGGCCGAAACCAGGAAAACTACGAAATCCATCATCCAAAAGATACAGGTGTTTATTAACAGTTGTCTACCCAAAATACTTCGGATCGTTGGCCAGACACAATTAGCAACAACCTGCTGTGGGAGATAACAAACCAGATCCCAGCGGAGGAAGAAATTAGGAAGAAGCGCTGGAAGTGGATAGGACATATATTGAAGAAAGCACCGAACTGCGTCACAAGACAAGCCCTCACATGGAATCCTCAAGGTTGAAGGAGGAGAAGACCAAAGAACACATTACGCCGGAAAATGGAGATAGACATGAGAAAAATAAACAAGAATTGGATGGAACTAGAAAAGAAGGCCCAGGACAGAGTGGGTTGGAGAATGCTGGTCAGCAGCCTATGCTCCATTAGGAGTAACAGGCGTAAGTAAAAGTAAAGTAATGTTTGAAATATGTTGCCGAAATCAAAATCGTGCACCATTTCTGTTTAAATCGAAATTGCTTTCAATTATGATCCATGATGAGACCTACAATACTTAGCAATTTCACGTAAATTTATACGAACAAAATGGTAGATAGATTCTCAAATGACTACTGAGATGTTTCATAATAGTCTATGCATAAACTTTTATTCTATTATATATTTGAAAATAACAGACATATATTTGTACATTTATTGAATAAAACATGTTTTATGTTCAATAGTCAATTTTCATTTAAGCATTGCAATGAATACAGGTCATAATTTGATTTTACAAGAAAAAATAATGCAATAATCTAACGAAAAATCGTTTTTTTTTATTCTCTACACAACATTACAGTCTAAAAGGATATATATTTATCTATCTATTTTTGTTTCATTACAGACTACATTTAAAAAATTATAGAAAATATTAATAGTAACTTTTGAAATGTACTTCATGCTGTTCAATAAATTGAACATTAATACTAGGATTGTTGATATCTTTAATTTTCTAGAGTATAACTTATATTCTATAGTTGATAAGTATATGTATATAATGGTTAAGTAAAATTTTATTAAAGCTATTTAATTGACGCATATTACGAAATATGAAATTATCATTCTATTTATCATAAACATGAAATATGATAAACGGCCTATCTTGCTATCTCCCTCCCTTCCCCCTCACTTCACTATGTAAAATATGAATAAATGTTATTGTAAATTACGGTACAATATTTCTATTTTATTTACAAATTATATATATATATATATATATATATATATATATATATATATATATATATATATATATATATATATATATATATATATATATATATATATATATACTCCATGGCATACAAAATTAGTCGGGAAGTAAAGGCGTTAGACGAGCTTGTTTAGCTTTGTGTTTTTTGATTCGTTTATCTCGCGTTGTTATTAATTCATCGAATAGATCGATTTGTTGATCCTCTTCCAATTTTCTAGCTAAACATTCTAAACCGGCTAAATTCATACCGATAAGATTCTAAAATGTACGAAAAAGAAATAAGTGAAAATAATTAAAGATTTTAAGAATGTTATAATCTTATTGATGTTTATTAATGTAGAGAAGTGATTGTCATTATAATTGATAATTCCGAAAACATTTCACTTCAGTATAGCAGCGAGTCGATATGAATAAATATTCAAAGTTAAATAAACCAAACAAATCGCCACAAAATCCTTTCAGCTAAACTGTAACAGTCAGCTCACTAGTGACTTTGAGATGTAATTCAAATTCTAGCGAGAACTTGGGATTTTAGAATTTATTATATCGGAAGTAAGAAAGCTTTCATCAATGACATTAGATGACCGTCGCTCTATATCACATATAGATTAAATTTCAAGTCATACCATGAGACGTCAACGTAATATTTCTAATCGCTAGGTGTTAGCTGTAAGATATGAAGCATTTGTATTCGATCCCTAGTGGTATTTTAGGTGCGAACTGCTGAAGAGTTCCGTACTAGGGTAAAAGAGCTATCCAGTGCTACTACTGGTACCCTAGAAATTAAACCAATCTCCATAAAACCCTTCAAACAAACGGTAATCAATATAAATTGATCCTACATTACATTGCTCTCATTTCTTTCAAACATTATGGCTGGAGATCGTAGATAACATGAATAAAAAAAGTAGTTAGGGAAGAGATATTTTTCCTTTGTTATTTAAGATCCTCAGTTTCCCAACTGATTAGATTCCTACTATTGTAATGTGTGGTAACTTAGACTGATACTAATCTGTGCAAGGTTATGCATTGTTGGTGTCTGTCTGTTGTATGGCTTTTTCCTTCTAGTAAAAGCACGACTTCCCCTGGTCAAGCCAAAAATGTAGATTCATCATCAAAAAGGATGAACTGGAAGATAAATAGATTTTGATCAAAAACGTCCTCAATGACAAAATTTACTGTGGAAAAGGATTCGAACAACAAGATATTATTCTTAGTTGTCTTGATCACCCGGACCAACACAGGGGGACCGGACACTTAGGTATGTCGTAAGCCAACTCATACAGATCAAAGTCGCAACTACAGTAGGATAAGGAATCAGGTCAAAGGGAGGGACAATTAGAACAAATATGCAGACAGGTTGTAGGTCAACAATACCCAATCAGGATCAACATGACAAGCTACCAGAAATTCGAATACCTCACTTTTACCTGAAGTTTGTGCTGAGATGTTGTTCAGAAGAATAATGAAAGCTTAACAACTAAGCCACCTGGCTAGAAAAAAGAAACTCCACCTAGAAAAGAATATTTCCTTCTTTCTGTTTATTGTTGCCGGGTAACTATCACTATAGAAGCACGAATTACATGAATTGAAGATCACAAATATTTCGGGTGATCACTGTCACCATATGTTAACGATCTATTCTGAAGCAAGTCCAGATAGTGGAATAGCCTCAGTCAAATTAGAAGTCTTTTGTAAATCTGAGTCGACTTGTACAACAATTTCCTTTTCTACACAAACTATAATTAAAGTGATACACACAAAGAGAAAATAGCCATATTGATCATCTATGGAATCGGTTTGCAGGCCTAAAATTATATAGTAATCCATATATTTCCTTTTAGCTTCAGTTATAATTTTCACATGTATGACTAAAAAAGTAATGGATGACAGGAATAGATAACAGTTAATACTTGTTTTTTTGCCCCATCATGCAGTAGAGATTTTACGAGGACCGTGTTCGTTTAAATGAGGAAAACTAGAATATTATAATAAACAAACAGATAGATAAATGGATTGAATATATGAAACTATAATAATAATATGTCTAAAACAATAGACATACTTTTGCACGGACTAATTGTTCCATCCTAGCCTTAGATGACTGACGGATTGCGTCACGTAGCTCGGAACATGATATTACAAGACCAAAATGTAGAGTTACTAAATGACGGATTGAACGTCCAACAAGTTCTATTTCCCAACCACATGATAACCAATCCGCTAACTTAGGAAGTAAACGGCGAACATGTTCACTAGTTAAAGCACCCAATGCATGTTCTAAACCTGCTCCACCACCACCTAGACGAGAATATGGTGCTCTTAGAGCCATTAGACTTTTGAGTAGAAATTTCTCTGGACAATTTGTTCCACGTGCAACCATTAGAGGATGTGGCGTTATATTTTTAGCTCCATTTTTACGTTTGACTATCTCTTCTTCATAAATGTCCATTGCTTCCATAAACATATCAGCCTGAAAGTTACGAGTAGAAAGTGTGTAAAAATGAAATCGTTAAAATTAGTGTTGAAGAAACCTGGAATTATTAAGAGATTGAGTATACGGTTTGTCTAACTGGTATTTTTGATAACTTTTAATGATAAGCTAAAAGTCACTTGTCATGCATTAATTCTGATACGAAGCTAGAAAACTGTTAATAGGTGTATGAATGTCACACATATTAACTCAATGTCCTTCAACAATGTATAAAAGTAGTTTTTCAACTATTACTAATAGTTCACAAGTCTGGTTATACCTTTTTATGTCCATTGTTTTTTCAATTATGCTAAAGGGAAGTTACAAATTAACCAATCACCACTATAATGGTTGTTTGTGTACTAAGATAAGGTTGCATACTAGGCAATCAGGTATACATGAGTACGTATCAAAGGTACTATCAGCCTCCCCTAACATTCGAAAATGACGTTCGGTTTGAAACCAAGCGTTTTACTAGTGAAGAGGAATGTCGCGAACATTGAGTCACAGTTGTGTTAAATTCGATGGTTGCTAAAAGAGATATGAAGAAAACAATTAACTTTTCGGTGTCAAAAATTACTTGAGTGAAGTTGAACTGTGTTATACAAACGCACAATTCTTAGTATTTACAAACGTTGAAGTTAGTTAAAGTTGTGGTATCCTTACATCGTGTTCAAGAAGATGTCTCCTTCCTAAATGGTTACTCTTGTAAAACAAAGCAGATTACAGAGAATAAAATTTCGTGAAATTACAATCTATTTGCTTGACGCATCCAGCTTTTTAAATACAAGATCGTACACTTGAATTTCGTTTGATCTAATCATTCGATATTGCACAGATTAATAATGAGAAAATTATTTTAACGGTTTACGATAAACTTACAGCATCTCTTGTATTACCGGTTGGTCGACCTAAAGGACCAATTTCACTAGCTTCTGAAGGCATCGCTCCAGGAATCACTGCTTCTGACCGAACCAATTCTTCTTCCTCCTCCTGTTCTCGAGCAATTTGTTCCTCTTCTTCTAAAATCAGAAGTTCATCAGCTTCCTCCCATATTCTTATGCTGAAATCTTGACCAGTAGATAAAATAAGACCACCCCACAGTTCATCCATATCATCATCATTGATTCCTTCATCTTGGTTGTTCTGTGCACGTGATTTGCGTGTTTTTTCCAATTTAGGTGTTTTCTTTTGGGTCAAAAGAGCTGTGTTAGTAATCGTTGTAGCTAAACAAGTTACGCTACCGTTATGACCCTGGAAATGATTGAAGAAATGTCAGAATTATGCATACAAGATCCTACCATATTAGCACAGGATACTAAATAAAAAAATGTGCTACGTATCGTAAATCACTACATGTAACTGATCACTAGATAGTAAGCAGAAGCGATTTCTGTGCAAATCAAATCAAAACGGGAAGTTTAAAAATTAAGTGATACAAGGTGAGATCTCAAATTAATCATGGTGTTCGATCATTTGTTTGAAAGGTTACAAATAAGCAAATAAATAAAACGAACTTTATCTTTATTGACCAAAATTTTATCCTGTCTACTACATATTTAGTAATAACTTGAATGAATGATGCGAGTTTTAGTCATTGAAGAAAGAATGAGTTTCACAAAAAAATTGATACATTTTTCCATTGGGTAATACATAAAACATGAATTTGCTCTGGACACTAACCGCTTGTGAATATATAACATTTTTAAGAAGGCACTATGATCAAGCGATAGATGAAATGTTTCTTGCAAGATTTATTTAAAACTACACTTATAATTAATGACAGATATTTTATCTGTGACCGTAGCCATTTCAGTGACACCAGTGGTCCCATCCATTAAACACTAAATACTAAGCCTAATTTGCATGAAAAATTTAACATACCTTAAGGGTAGTAATTTCACGGAACTTTTTAATATCCCATTGTTTAATCTGACCACCTTTATCAGAAGAGACAGCCAGCGAAGTATGTGGAATGAATCGAACACAAGTGATACTAGAAAATAATTAAGGAAGAAAATCGAGTTAATTATAACTTTTACAGACATGAAAATAATATGGTACCTAGAATCTTCAATAAGACGTACTGATAATAAACGATAACTTGCCAGTAACAAATAATTCGAATCAGTGACATTGGGTAGCCAAGTCGATTTACAGTAAAAATTTCAATTTAATGTTCTTAGTGAAGTAAATAGTGAATCCCAGTGCATAAAACTGGAAGCAGACTACTAAGGTGAAGGTTTTGTCTTGTTTAGTTCATAGCTAAGACTGGATTGCACATACACATATTCAACGTAAAGAATTAGAGTTTTGAAATTTAGCAACTCACGAGACCATATGTAAATTCGTAAAAAGTACTGCTTTGAAGTTAAATGAGAAAACTTACGGTTCCGAATGTGAGGTAAATCGTCTCTGACAATTACCAAACTGTAATTCCCATAAACGAACTGTTTTATCTGTACTACCTGTTATAATTAAACGACTGTCAGAAGAAATATCCAAACTGGTTACCGGAGCAGAATGACCATAAAGTGAATGTATTCGCTAATAAAAATAGAATAGATAGAAATGAAAGTGTGTACTGTAGTTTTTATTAACTTTATTCAAATAAAAGCATACTATGTCCCCAAATAAACAAATCGATACAAGAGGGTTCTATAAATGCAGAATAAAAATAAGGCCTTAAAATAAAATAACCCACCTTGAAAGAATCAGTGAAAAATACATCCACATGAAAATTCATCAAAGCAACAACAACTAGTCGATTATTTGGTGAAACAGCTAAACAACTAATTTGGTCAGAGACAGTTTTTGAAGGACAGCTTTCAACAAGACAGAGATGTGGTTTGCTAAAATAAGAAAAGGAAAGTATTCACTGTAATCGTTCATTATTCATGTGCATAAACTACAAAAGCTAACTGATTTCACAGCTTGTTGATAAAAGTACTTACAAAACCAAGAATTGATTAGAATAATGCATTTTTAATACTGCTTCAGCTAATAAACTTACAGATATATATTCAAAAGGTAACCTTCGCTAATTTAAATTTTAATGGTTAAAATAACAATCTGATTTTAAGAAAGTATTGTATACAAATTCTGTAATTAGCAACAAATCTTACTAAAATTATTAAATAAACAATATACTATGAGAATTTACACTTACCCATTATCAGAAGTTTTTAAACTAAAATCATAGAACCTCACTTGTTTGTCAGACCCACCGGATATAATCTTTTTCTACAAATAAAAGACGGAAACATATTTAACAATGTGGAAAAGTGTCAGTATATCTTTAGGAGACTACATCATATTGTCTTATTCTCCGTGTTTTTTAAAGAAATTATAGTCGTTATTTTATAAAACAGAATCAATGAATTCGCAACATTTGAAAGCACCTTCAAAATGCCCTTTCAGTAGAGTAAATTAGTCAGTGAAATAGTAATAATAATAATAATCCAGTACTGATTATATCAGATAAATGCAATCCTCGTTTGTGGTAGGTCATCTTATTTTACAGAGAAAAGTGAACTAAAGTAAAAACAACCATGGAACACAGTAACTAAATTAGGAGGTGTAGAAAAAAAGCATTAACAATGAAATCCAAACTGCGTCTTATCAGCTAGTTCCTCATATGCTTTGCATAATTTCAGTAGCTCATGGCAAATATTATAGACGTAACTAGTGGGATACCTTCATAACTATAATATACATCTAGGTACTCCTCCCATACAAAGATGATGGTAGGTTCACTTCAAGTAATGGAGCATTCAATTTACCATATTTTGTTAAGGGTTCGTCAAAAAGATTATTGATTTTATCTTTGAAAGAGTTATACTCCACTAACGAAGGTTTGGATAGCTAAGTAGTATTATTCTTTCTTACGCAAGTTTAGTTTTTGGCCTACTACATATGTTTGTACGTATATGTTGAATTATATTGCACTGCACTTTTCAGATTATAATAAATATCAAATCAGACAACGTGGTTAAAATATAACTACCTTATCTCCGGTTACAGCAATACTTCTTACAGCACCAGTATGAGCATCGATAATCTGAACTACTGATTTTGAAGTCAAGTCGAATAAAATTAATTGACCAGTCTGAAAAAAATACATTTCATTAGTTTTATAACTGAAAAATATTCGAAGTATTATTGTTTGACGGGATACTTTAAGTCGTTGTCAGTAGTAAAAAAAATGTGATAAATATATAGATTGTATTATATGTCGCAAAACTGTTCAAGGTACGAATTTTCAGACAACCAGAGTCCGTCACTAACTTTAAACAATAGAGGTGGTTGATTGTTGAGTACATAAATATTTGTTGAGTTGTTCATTTACATAATTTATTGCTTAATACATGGTACTAACACCTTTTGAATGATCAGCTATAAAAACATGAATTATTGGTATACAGTAAGACGTTAAGTGTAGTAAGAAGACGAGATTTATGGTAATAAAATAAACTTGATTTTGGTAAAACTGTGGAGTGCGTAAGTCTATATAAACTAAATACCTATAAATATTTAGCACAGAATATTTTGTGGGAATAAAACATAGGGATTCAGTTTTCTATTAGTTATAAAGAATTGAAGGCCGTAGAGCGAAAAATACAATTAATGGATCTCTATGGGTGTACAACTATGTCGCTTACACTATCTTTATTGATTTTAATATGAACTTATGATCATAATAAGTTTTATATATAATTCTATTTCAGTATTTCTGAATGGTACTAGATTACTCTGTGGTGCAAATAAATATATCCCTAAATGATTCTGGTTTTCAGGAACTTCAAATCATATACAATTTACCACATTTATCTTATTATGTAGTCCTCTTAGGAGTATACAATATATTATTCTATAATATAAAGGGGAACCCATTTGACAATGTTCTGACGAACCAAATGTTAATCGGAACAAAAGATTTTACATTTAAATGATTACAATAAAATCTATTTTAAACAGTCATCACCACTATGCGTTATAATCCAAAATACATTGGCTGATATTATTGCTCAACAATAAAAACACTGAACAGTTCAATTTGTGATGACAATATTCTCATGCAGAAAGAATTAATTATAAAAAATAAATCAATGAGATTACATCTCTAAGGTTAAATAATCATATAAGAAAATAGGATACCGTGTCAATTATGCAAGAAATATACTCTATTATTAAAAAAAATTTCATTTTGATAAAAAGTACCTCATATCCAATGACTACATGACGATCACCTGGAGCAAGTACCATTGAAGATGCCTTATTAGGTAATAGATTGTTTGAAGATGGTTCATCTGAATTGTTATGCTTGCTGTTTGAATGATTCTTCCATTCTAACGTAGCTAGACATGCTGTTGAACGTCTAAATTCATTTTAAAAATTGATAAAAAAAATACATACATCGTAATTTAAACCAATTACAGAATTAAACAGAGAAACAAAAGAGCAGGGATTTAAAAGGTTAAACTCTTTCCGAATGTGATTCAAGATTATTAGAGAATCGTGTAAAACAGTTGTACTTTGTCAATCTTCATTCCACCAAAATTAATATCCCAGACCGAATACTTTATATTCGCTCAGAACGTATAGAAAATCATTCTAATTAATAATCTTAGAAAATAGAAAAGTCTCGCTATATCGGTTTCCTTAAAAAATGTTATAGAATGAAAGAATGTAGACTAAACTACGCTAATACAAATTAAAAATCAATTTCGCACTTTTCCTTCTATTATAAAGCTTTCGAGTTATCCAGCATTTTGTCAATATAGTAAGTTAGCCGCACATTCTCATTATAAAGCAAATAAATTTGCGTTGATCCTTCATGAATTTAGTGAACCATCAATAAATTATATAATTTTTTTATCTTATTTTCTTCGAACACATAAATATTGGTACAAGGGGGCACCAAATATATATGCGCCACACAAAACAATGATAATTTGAAAAGAGAAAAAAAAGAAAAAAAAGTAATGAACGTGGGGAATTATAAAAAAAGGAGAGAAAGAGAACAATAATGGGGTAAAAGGAAAGGTACACTCAGAAGAAATCTTTCAGTTAAGGAAGAAGCAACCACTTTTTATGAAGAAAGTAAAAGAAGGTTACAGCAGGATCGCCATTGGCTTCTATTCTGAGCCATATCTGATAACGTCTTTAGCCACTGTGTTACACCATCTCTCGGACCCCAGCCAGGGAGTCGTGAAGGACCAACAGGAGCTAGCCCTTTGCAGCTTTCTTTCATACCACGACATCATGTCATATACTGACCACCTCTCCACTTTTTCAAACCAGTCCCAGAGTCGGCAAATAATGCACGACGAGGAATTCTCTGGGACGACATTCGTAGAACATGTCCAAGCCACCGAAGTCGGTGTTTCAAGATGGTGACACCGATGGAATTATCGTCTCTGTGCCCGAACACACGATGCCGAACCTCTGCATTACTAACATGGTGTTGCCACTGAATGTCAGCAATCCTTCGGAGACAACGATGATCGAACACAGAGAGTCGTCTAACATCCTCAACTCGGAGAGGCCAGGTTTCACAAGCATAGAGCAAAACTGCTCTCACCGTCGCGTTGTGGATCCAACCTTTCACAGCCAGACTAACATCACGAAGGCGCCAAAGATGGCCCAGATTGGCATAAGCCGCTCTGGCTTTCACTATACGTGCATTGATCTCGTCACTCACACCACCACCAGCACTTATGCAGCTACCTAGATACACGAACTTCTCGACTACTTCAATCTGCTCACCATCCAGAGTGAGTACAGGATTAGAATCCTGCCAGTCTTCTAGAAGTACTTTGCACTTCGAAGGTGCAAAGCACATACCATACCTACGGACACTGATTGCCAACTGATTAAGTGCGGATTGCATAGCTTGGGCATTCTCACACAGTAAGACAATATCATCCGCATATTCAAGGTCTAGAAGTCTTTCTCCAGGTAACAGATCCACACCACCATTACTTACATCCATCAAAGCTGTTTCCGGAATGTCATCGATGGCAAAGTTGAAGAGGAATGATGAGATTGGGCAACCCTGTCTAACCCCACTGCTCGAATGGAATAATGGAGAAAGGTGGTTGTATGCCCTCACTCTGCCTGAGGTGTTTGTGTATAATGCTTTTAGGATGTTAATAAACTTCTCAGGCACACCCTTCTTCAATAGACACTCCCAGAGAACAAACCTATCCAACGAATCGAAGGCAGCCCTGATGTCAAGAAACACTACGATTGTTGGCCTTTGATAAGTATGGCGGTGTTCTAACATTTGGCGGAGGGTGAAGATATGATCAATACATCCTCGACCGGAACGAAACCCAGCCTGCTCCTCGCGAGTCAATCCTTCTCGGGTTTTGAACAACCTACGAAGTATAACGGAAGCCAATAGCTTGGACGCAATCGGAAGCAGACTTATCTCCCGATAGTTGTTACAGGAACGACGTGAACCCTTTTTAAAGATAGGGACAACCATCGACTCATTCCATGACGTTGGTACACTCTCTAATTCCCAGACCTTTGTAAACAACGTTGTCAGTCCCTTAGTCAGAAAGTCACCACCATCTTTAAAAAGAGCCGGAGGTAAGTCGTCTGGGCCCAGTGATTTGTAACGTTTCAAGAGTTGGAGTTCCTTGCGGACTTCCGCCTCATTTGGTGGACCAGTCGTCACCGGCCATGGAGGGCAGGACAGTCTGACCGATGTTGCTGGAGCAGCAGGCCAGTTGAACTACCCTTCGAAAAATTTTGCCCATCGTCCAAGACGTCGATGGATGTTAGTGATTGGCGTTCTGTCATCTTCGCAGATTGTTTCGCTCATACCAGACTTCTTGTTGCCAGTGGCTCGGATGAGTTGGAAGAGCTGCCTGTAATTACCAGATGCAGCTGCTGCTTTCAGCTCATTAGCACGCTCCGACCACCAGGCTTCTCGGTCCTTACTCAAGCTTTGCCCGATTTCATTACGTAACATCCTTCGTCTGTGGTCAAACTCACGGTCACCCGGAGTAGACCGACGGGCCTCAATTAGTTGTAAGGAACCAGAAGAAACCCAGTGCTTGTAAGCAGGACGATTCACAACAGACTGTACCCGCCATTTTCATGGCGTCATGCAATTGCAACCAATGCTCATCTATACTTTTCGGTGGAATGGTAGCTAGCCTGGAAGCTAGCTCGGTTCGGTACTTACTAGCAACAGAAGTTGCAGCCAGCTTGCTAACATCAATCCTGTGGTGGCGGTCACTTCGTTGTCCACTGAAGAGTAAGGTAGGATTGGCGCAGACCAGAGCATGATCAGATTCCAGATAGGTACTCCAAAAGGAGCGGCAGTCTTGTACACAACCACGCCAGCGGTAGCTGATCGCGATGTGATCAATCTGAGTCCAGGCTTGAGATGCAGAAGGGGGACGCCAGGTGGCACATCGGCGATGACTGTGCCGACAGTTAGTGCTAGCCAGAAACAGGTTGTGGTCTGTGCATAGTTACAGTAGAAAATTATATAAATACAAAATGAGAAGGATATTATGTCAGTATTTATTCACCGGAGGTAAAAACAGGTTTTTTTTAGAAAGAGTGATCGTTCTGTAAACACGATTATCAATAGCTGATTCCAACAAGATTCACATACGTAAAAGTTTGTGCAAAAGAAGTTAGGTGACTAGTTTATGAGTTTTAGATATGGGGGAAGTTGCATCTAGTTAAAAAAAACAAGTTTTTATTAACCTCAAGTTAGACGACAATGTATTATTTATTCCACTTACGGCCGACCATTTCTTACTGATTATTTTAATGATTTAATTCTGGGATAAGACATTAAATTTATACACTCAAGTCATCAGTTAGCACTACATTATTAGTCACGTAAACCTATTGAAAACCACTTAGCTGGCAATAAAATTCACTTCTAGTTGCTCTACGGAAGTAGTGAATGAAAATGGGCGTAAATATCACGTAGAAATGAAGGTTCAACCAGTGCTCAATGCACTACATAAGGAACATAGGTGGGAATAATTTGCATTAAACAGTAACACCTGAAGTTCATACTGTTCCACTCAAATGTGCCTGTTGTTAGATTCCTATTAAGCTTCTATTGTTGGAGGCAGAGAAAACAAAAGGTGCAGTTTAAATGCAATTACTATGGCATTCAAACATGACAAGTTATATCTTAGTCGAATAATACATTCAAGTAATTTTAATTCAATTGTGATTTAATGCTACGAAATATATAAAGGTTGAATATAGAGAAGCTTTAGGGAAAATTACATTGTAACTCATTTTGTACATACCTACTCCACAGTTTTGCTTCCGTTTGGGATAATGTAAAAACTCCAAGGTTATCACTAGTAAAATTGCAAGCGATTATCGGACTTCTGTGTCCGAAAATAGAAACAGTATTTAATAAACGGGCATTTGGACATTTCTTAGTGTATGTTGGCGTCGCTTGTAGGGTTTGTAACTTGAATGGAGATAAAGGAACAACCAGTTGTAATTCTTCCAACATATTATTCTTAAGGGAGCAGATAATCTAATATAAAAGAAAGTTAAAGAATATAGCAGAGGAATACACATTACCAATGCACAAGAGATGTTACAAAAAGCCTAACAAAAAAATATACATACACGAATAAGGTGCTTCTGAGATTCATGTTCATTGATTAAACGCGGCGCCAAAATGTCACAACTAGCAGGCTTGGCTGACAGATTAATTTTCAAGATAGGGCGCAATTCATCTTCTGCTTCTAGAACCACACTACATAAATCTAAGCCTTTTCTAGAAATGAATAAAATGAAAAAAGTTTAGCTAACAGTCAAACAGCGTCTGAGTAATTTCGGGGCAAAAATAATCAATTGAAAAAACTCCTTTTCATTGCGGATGAGACAAGTTTTTATGTGGCAACTGGTTATTTTTGCGCCAAGTTTAACAGAAAATCAATAAAATGGACAACTTAATGTACAACTTTATAAACCTAAAATCCAACACACTTAAGTTATTGATACTTTACTAAGCCTCTCAGAGGAAAGGAAACTCATGCCGATATAAATTATGCATGCCGTTCACAATAAGAGTCACGTTGTGAGATAGTTGTGGCATAATCTTGAAATATGTGCAGGAATGCAGGTTTGATGCTTAGGATAGCACTTTACAAATACTATACAAATTTTGGAGAAGTGCTCAATGTAGTGATTGGTTTTCCTGATTACCACTAATCATAAATCCCAAAGTGACATTATGAATTCCATCGACAGTGTTTATTTAAATTATAGTGTCTTTTTTGTAAATCTGATGGTTCGATTTTTTTCATCGATCAATTCGTTCGCTAGGAGAGCTTCATTCAGTGTTTAATGTGCTTTTAAAATTAATTAATGGCCAAATTATTTGAATTTACGATTAAGCAGTGCAGAAAGAATACAAGTATTGATACTGAAATATATCACATAAGCTACTTGAAATAACAATAATGATTACTACAGAAAATAACCTAGACCTATTAGCAGATTAAAAGTAGTGGAGATGTTTATAGACACATTGTCTGGCTTCATATGGTCTGATAACAGTGTAAAAGCAATATATATCCCACTTAACCTTCTACATGTTCATAAACTTGGTTTGCATTAGCAAATAAAAGCAACGTCTACAGCACTGATAGATGCTCGAAAACTCATTCCATCTGGCTCTGAACATGACGAAGAGCGGAGTCAGCTTAAGCGCAAGCTGACTGGAAGCCTACGCCATGATCGTGAACAGTGGTGGGTAGCGAAAGCAAGAGAGATGGAAAAGGCAGTGTCAATAGGTAACAGCAGGTAACTGTTTAGACTTGTTAAGGAAACCGGTATTAGGAACCCAACTGTTAGCGAAATAATCTCAGAAAAAGATGGACATATTATTCATTCTCAATCCAGGAGATTGGATCGATGGGCAGAACACTTTAGGGATCAGTTCAACTGGCCTTCAGCCACACTTCGGTTTCTCACGATCTCCAATCTACCTGAATGGCAAGTTGATGTAAGTCCTCCGACTCTTTACAAAGTTGAAAAAGCTATAGGAAATCTGAAGCGTTGGAGAGCAGCAGGCCCTGATAGGTTTACTCTTGAGATTTTTAAGGATGGTGGTCCAGTATTAGCAGCGAGATTGACTGAGGTCTTAGGTAGAGTCTGGGAACTGGACGTAATCCCATCTGACTGGTCTCAATCACTGATTGTGCTAGTCTATAAGAAAGGCCGAAGTCCTGCTGTGACAATCACAGAGGAATTAGTTTGACTAATATAGTGTATAAAATATTGGCTTCAATAATACCTCGACGTCCAACCAAAGCTAGTGAAGAGCAGACCAGAGAAAACCAGGCTGGTTTTCAACCTGGACGTGGTTGTATAGATCAGATATTTACACTACGTCAGGTCCTACAACATAGACACACATTCAGACGCCCCAAAATCGTCGTATTTCTCGACCTTAAGGTGAAATTTGACTCGGTTAGTCGCAAAGTTCTGTGTCAGTGTTTGTCACTGAAAGGAGTACCAAAGAAGTACATGAAATTTATACAGGCTCTCTACTCGAACACAACTGGTCGAGTGAGAGCTTACGGCGTAGCGTCATCAGAATAGATTACGTCAAGTGGTGTTCGTCAGGGCTGTCCACTCTCTCCATTCTTGCTTAACATTGTTGTTGACACGCTTCTAGAGATAACATTTTCCACATCTGACTTTCCAGGGGTTAAAATTCTACCGGGAGATCCACTTGTTGACTTGGAATATTCCGATGACATAGTTCTATTTGATGAAGACGCTGACAAGATGCAGAGTCTGCTGGCCACTCTAAGCAACAATGCAGGCATGTTCGGCATGCGGTTCTCTCCCTCGAAATGCAAAATGTTGCTTCAGGATTGGGTTGCGTCGACACCCGAAGTAATGATAGGGAGTGAAGTAGTTGAGCGTGTCGACTGCTTCACTTATCTTAGAAGTCTCATCAGCCATTGTGGTTTGGTGTGTGACGAAATCTCAGCACGGATACAGAAGGCTCGACTAGCTTTTGCCAACTTGCGTCATTTATGGCGTAGGTGAGATATCCGTCTATCAACCAAAGGACGTGTTTACTGCGCAGCAGTTCGTTCCGTCCTACTTTATGGCAGTGAAACATGGCCGGTAAGAGTAGAGGATATTCGTAGGTTACTAGTATTCGATCATAGGTGTCTTCGAAACATCGCTCGTATATCCTGGGACCACCGAGTAAGTAATGCAGTTGTTAGGAAACGGGTACTAGGTAAGGATGGCAAATCAATTGATGAAGTAGTGAAACTTCATCAGTTGAGATGGCTGGGACATGTGTTGCGCATGCCCGACCACCGACTGCCCCGACGTGCGATGTTTTATGATGTAGGAGTAGGTTGGGAGGAAGTTAGGGGCGGCCAGACCAAAACATGGCACAAATCCATGAAGTCACTAACAAGTGGACTGAGTCATGTTGGTAGGTGTAGACTACCTGGTTGGGGACCGCGAGATGATTGCGACCGATGGTTAGAGACCTTGAATGACATGACTCAAAATCATTTGCAATGGTGCAGGTGCATCCACTCTTTGTGTTCTCTCAAACTCTAATTTTCTGAATTCTTCATGTCCTTTATTTTTTTTCCCAATTTATTCCACTGGATTATACTCCTTGAATAACACCATCAAACCCTAATGTTCTCTATCACTACTTATACTTTCACTACCTCTCAGTCAGTCAGTCAGCTGCAACGTAGGACCAGGCATGTATATGCATCGGTCCAAGTTGCCATACCGCATTAGCACAACAAGATGAACACCGGATTCATAGAAGTAGTTGATTCAGTGGTAGTAATATATAGAAGAAAGAACGCATATAAGGAGATAGTACAGGAAGAAAGAATTAGTTCCTAGAAAGAAAGATATGAAGCGATTTTAATCTCTTAGTTTAAATGAAGATAGAGAGTGTATACACCTACGCCATTGTGATCGATTCTGAGCCATGTCACCAAGAGTCTCCAACCATTGGTTACGATAGTCACGCGGACCCACTTTCACTACCTCTACCACTATGGGATTTGAATCGATAACTGAATCTCTGTGCTAATAAGGTATGGCAACTCGAACTGATGTACGTACGTACGAAGTTCCACGTTGTTACTGACTGACTGACGAGAATGGCTTTTGGACATGTATTTTTCATATGTCCGTTAACTTAGGCAGACAGCAATAAAAAAGAAGCTGATCAGAGAACGTAAGCGTTCCAATTCAGTTTTAATCAAGTGTGACTCAATATTTGTGGCAAAATAGAAAAACAAGCTGAAGACATATGAAGGAGAGGGTAAGTGATAATGCGGATATACTCTCATTTATAAAAAAAATCAAGGTTACAAGCGAGTAGGTGACAAGGTCAGGTCTAAGATTGGTTGATATCTTGAAAAAATAGATTAATTAGTCTGTCTAAAATCTAGAGTAATCCACGTAGGTGAAAAATATTACCAAATGCTACAGATTGAGCATACACAAAGCTCTGCTTGGACATAAAAATTTATATTGAAAAAATTCTCTTAAAAAATAAGAGAATATTGTTATCTGGATCCTCTATCAATCTGCATAGGGATAGTAATTTTAAAAAAAACTGGAAAGTCACGTAAACAAGAACAGAGTAACCACTACCAAACTGAATTACTGATATCTGAAAAGATTTAGGATCTGCTCACAAATGAAATGAGGTTAGAATCTCAGTGAAATCGCTACAATAGTCTGTGATGGGATCCCGTTTGTGGGGTATTTCATAAGTTGTATATTCTAGTTGACATTTTCCCCAAAACAGTCCAACTATAGTTGGCAATGACTTACGCTTTAGCTTTCTTTGTCTTTTTACGTAATCTTTTAGCTTTTCCCTCCTCATCCAAGAGACGAAATATTTCCACATTTCGATCGAAAGACTAGAAGAAATGAAAATTAAGTATCAAGAACAAAAGTTTTAGTTTATTAATACGTCAAGTTTCCTCCAAAAAACTGGACACATAAATCTTCGAAACAATTAACCGAAAATAATAAACATATTTTTGTTACAACCCAACGAATAGCAAATCGTATTTCTGATGTTTCGTGACTTAATCTGGGCCACGTCTTCAGAGTAAATAAAATCGAATTCAATTGAAACAAGTTTAATTACAAACTATCAAGTTCAACCCTGACAATGATACCTACAAATTAATCTAAGAGTTAGCCATGACGTACGTAACTGCACTTTTACGATAATATGCACTCTTAACGACATCAATATTTTTTTCCGTACTTACTCGTAATAAGATTTACAGTTTAAGAGTGAACTCACCACGAATACACTATGAGCAATCGTCTTTTAAACAATAAATATGTTTGAAGTCAACAATACTTAATTTATGTTTGATAACGCAGCAATCTCATTAGCTCTTAATCAAGCCCTAGTAGCGAACCTGCATCTGATTAGTGAGTGACAATAACATTTGTTTTGAAAGAAAATTAAAATTTGAAAATCTTAACTACAAAACTTAGGGAAGTTCAGAAACTTATGTATATATCACAAGCTATTCAACCAAGATCTTGTAATATTCTTTTACACCATATCTAAACGGATTGTAAAACGTAAGAACAATTTTACGTTTTACACCAGTTCCAGAGTATCATATATTTGGCTCTTAGAACCTACAAGAAAATATTAGCAGAAAAAGATAAATAAACCATGAACCATTTAATTCATATAGAATTACTAGATTGTAGACGTTGAAATTACCGAAAAAAACTAGCAATACTAAGAAAGAATATCTTCCTAAAACCTTACTTGACACAATAAATAAGTTCCAGTAGGATCAAAAACCAAACAGTGAACTCGGCGAACTCCTGAACGTTGGACACAACCCGAAAATTGTATGGCGATTTGAGACTGAGGTTCACTTAAGCGGGTTAATGTTTCATTGGTGGTTGAAGTGGTTTTGTCGATATGTGCCGCAAGCGAATCAATTTCACTTACCTGAAACAAACGAAAACCAAATTTATTTGTAAAAATAATAAAATGTTCAAATAGATAATGAATTTAGTATTCTAGACCAAAAAGCTTCAGAAAATACTCCTCAGAAATTAGAGATCATAAACCAATCGCAATAAACGTTGAGCCTGGATGAATAAAATAATTTTGAGTTTATTACTTTACAGCTTTGAAAAAGAAGCTTTTATTCCAGTATTATAACATGAACACAACAACATTATACCTCCCACAAAAAGCGATTTTGATGTATTAGGATTAACACTGCCAGTAAATTCGAAATCACATAATTGGATACACATGTTATTTGCAGACGTTACCGTTAAATTAATCCTTATCAATAAGAGAAGTACGTTTAGCTGATTTAAGGAAAATGTATCAGACCTACATATTTTATCTGCCAAACTCTCAGGTTTTGATCATTAGTTCCACTAACAAGCAATCCATCACAACGAGTGAGCGCGAAATCCCATACCGGTCCTGGATGTCCTGTCAAAGTCGCAAAGCAGTGTTGAGTTTTCAGGTCCCAAAATTTTATAAAACTATCCTGTGCACTTTAAAAAAGATATAAAATAAACTAAGGTATTACACGAATGTAAAAGCAGTGTTACTGAAAACAACGATGCACATGAAATATCTAAATAACTCGCAACTCCATATAGTTTGAAAACAAGTTAGAGCTCAGTATCATACATATTGTTATACATATTCAGTGGTCTACAGGTTAAGGGTTCGCTTGCGCACTGACGAGGAGTTCTATACTGAGACAAAACGACCTTCTAGTGCTTCCAGGTTTTTAATAGTGGTCTAGCTCAGATGGACTCATGAATACAACTGTTAAAACTACTACAATCTCCACAAATCCCCATTATTACAATAATCATGAGCTCACTAGTGACTAGCTTCAAGATGGAGTTTTAGTGAGAAGCCGTGGCCAATGGAGTCCAATCCGTATCAGGTGTGAGACAGTTATCCACCTCAGACAATAGATCAAGGGTTGAGCAAGATCATGACTCGATTGAAGTTAAACATTAACACCGTTAGATACAGGCTCACTGGTTTAGAGGCTAAGCGTTTTTGTTTATTATCTATAGAAATATCAGTTGCATTCAGTGGAGTAACGAAATTTCGTTTATTGATTTATTTGCCCTCAAATGCCCTGGTACGGCCAGGGTAAGAAGAGTTAGCTCTCCCCCTCGAATTGCTCTCATAGAGCCACGAGTATACAACCACTGACAGGTAAGTTCTACTCACTGGCTTCTCGAAATGTGGGTGTTGTTAATGAAATTGACAGTATGGGAAGCGAATTTCCGGCGCTTTACCCGGGTTGGTGGATACCGAGGATTCATCTAGGGGAGTTGGAAAACCCTATTATTTTATTATTTTATTTATTTTAACACATAAATATCGGTACAAGAAGGCACCAAATACATATGCGCCACACAGATCTCATTTGATATGTGTGAGGGCTGTGATACTGCCCGGGTGCCCAAACCGAAGCAGGTGGTTTTCTTAGGGGGCCACACACCGAGCCTTCGACCTGAAGATCTGATCCACAAGGCAGTGGAGCATCGTGAGGAGATGCAGTCCCATGGTAGCCGGTGACCAACGATTGGTTCATACGCCATTTGTTCCCGCAGGATACTGGAGCCCATGTGCACCATTGGTTTGGGATCCGGTTATAGCGCCGGACATTCGCTTTTCGTCCTGAGAAAACAACCTGCTTCAGTTTGGGTGCCCGGGTAGTATTCCAAATCTCAAATAAATCAAATGATTTGTATGGCGTATATATATTTGGTGCCTCCTCGTAGGAATGTTTATGGTTTCAAATAAATAAGCAGATCGGTGAGTAACAACCTTAGACCCACTTGTGAATTACTGTAGGATTATTCTGACATTATAACAGGCTAGGACCGGAAATTCGGGAATATAGAGCGATAGAGAGTAAAATCGTTGAATGGTTACTGCACTATACCACGAAACGGTTTGGATTTGAAAACTCAAATCATTATTTTCAGACCAAGTAACTAAATACACTCGCCCTAAAGTCTCACGTCATTGGATCTCGCTCCACTGCTTTGTGGGTTAGACCTTTAGGTCGAAGGCTCGGGGTGCGGACCCCTAGAAAAACCACCTACTTCGGTTTGGGCACCCGGGCAGTATCACAGACCTCACACATGAAATGTGTGGCGCATATATATTTGGTGTCTCCTTGTACCAATATCTATGTCAGTCAGTCAGTAACAACGTGGAACTTCGTACGTATGTACATCAGTTCGAGTTGCCATACCACATTAGCACAGAGATTCAGTTATCGATTCAAATCCCATAGTGGTAGAGGTACTGAAAGTATAAGTAGAGATAGGTGACATTAAGGTTTAATGATGTTATTAAAAGAGTATAGTCCAGTGGAATAAATTGGGAAAGAAAATAAAGGACATGAAGAATTCAGAAAATTAGAGTTTGAGAGAACACAAAGAGTGGATGCACCTGCACCATTGCAAACGATTTTGAGCCATGTCATTCAAGGTCTCTAACCATCGGTCGCAATCATCTCGCGGTCCCCAACCAGGTAGTCTACACCTACCAACATGACTCAGTCCACTTGTTAGTGACTTCATGGATTTGTGCCATGTTTTGGTCTGGCCGCCCCTAACTTCCTCCCAACCTACTCCTACATCATAAAACATCGCACGTCGGGGCAGTCGGTGGTCGGGCATGCGCAACACATGTCCCAGCCATCTCAACTGATGAAGTTTCACTACTTCATCAATTGATTTGCCATCCTTACCTAGTACCCGTTTCCTAACAACTGCATTACTTACTCGGTGGTCCCAGGATATACGAGCGATGTTTCGAAGACACCTATGATCGAATACTAGTAACCTACGAATATTCTCTACTCTTACCGGCCATGTTTCACTGCCATAAAGTAGGACGGAACGAACTGCTGCGCAGTAAACCCATCCTTTGGTTGATAGACGGATATCTCACCTACGCCACAAATGACGCAATTTGGCAAAAGCTAGTCGAGCCTTTTGTATCCATGCTGAGATTTCGTCACATACCAGACCACAATGGCTGATGAGACTTCTAAGATAAGTGAAGCGGTCGACACGCTCAACTACTTCCCTCCCTATCATTATTTCGGGTGTCGACGCAACCCAATCCTGAAGCAACATTTTGCATTTCGAGGGAGAGAATCGCATGCCGAACATGCCTGCATTGTTGCTTAGAGTGGTCAGCAGACTCTGCATCTTGTCAGCGTCTTCATCAAATAGAACTATGTCATCGGAATATTCCAAGTCAACAAGTGGATCTCCCGGTAGAATTTTAACCCCTGGAAAGTCAGATGTGGAAAATGTTATCTCTAGAAGCGTGTCAACAACAATGTTAAGCAAGAATGGAGAGAGTGGACAGCCCTGACGAACACCACTTGACGTAATCTATTCTGATGACGCTACGCCGTAAGCTCTCACTCGACCAGTTGTGTTCGAGTAGAGAGCCTGTATAAATTTCATGTACTTCTTTGGTACTCCTTTCAGTGACAAACACTGCCATAGAACCTCACGATCAAATAAATAAATAAATCAGTAAATAAATAAACAACTAACATGTAATAAACCGGCCTAAGTTAAGAAATCAGTGAAAATACTTTGATTTCACGGATGCCAACACAACACTATTGAGAAAACTTACATATAAACATGAATTAAAAACAGGCTTTTTATGGGGCGAAATATGTTTATAATATAAATATAATTCCTGATGCAAGTACCTCGAAATTAATATTTTCCTTTCAGTCAATATTTTCATTTGAGTAATGATACCGTGGTGTCCTTTCATTCTAGTACCAGACCCAGAAATAATGTCATAAACATTTATTTCAGAATCCTAAAAATATAACAAAAAAGCATTTATTACCGCAGCGCAGACAAGTAAATCGTCTTCCAAGTCCATAGATGTGACTCTTGAACGACCAGCACGAAAATGAACCTCAATATCACCAGTATTCATATTGAAGATATTAACAAGTCCATCTGAGTAACCTATAGCCACTCGCGGATCCAGACTAGAAATCTCAGACGCCTTGAGACAGGAAATAGGATGAAATCCTGTATCCCTTGCGAAAGTATGAATCTGGAAACATAAGAGTATTCTCTGAACGAAAGGTACACGTTTACTTTTTCTGATGTACGTGGCTTCCATATAATTGCTGATTCACCGGCTCCACATAGACAGAGTTCGCCCGGCTTATAGCCTTTATTGGAAACATAGCTAACTTTGGTAAAGTCGCTAGCAATTATCCCATACGCAGCCTTTGGATTGTATTTCTGATAAGTATGAGTGACCTTCATGGGTAGCGTACCAGGAAGAAATGCTGCCAGCGCTTACCTTGAAATTGACAGTGGAAAAGGTTTAGGCGTTTTAAACGCTGATAGTAAAGGAGTTAAGAAAGACCCTTCATTAATTTCCCTCCCAAACGCTGGAAAAGCTCAAGTTAGTTAGTACCCTTTACCAGACATGGGCTAGCTGCTTGGATACAGTACTCTAAATGTGGTCTTATATAGGTGGGATATAAAATTCGAAACATTTCCTCGTCAAAAGATTTGAACGCTCGGCGAAGTGACCATAACGCACGAAAACCTTTGACAGCGGCTGCTTTGCAATGCGTAGTTGTTTTTAAGTCATCACTTATCATTACTCGTAAGTCTTTATGTTCCTGAATGCATGGAAGAGGTTTACCATCAATAGTATAATGGTAACTATTGCCGTGACCGATATGCATTAGCACACTCTTCCTGGAATTGAGTTCCAAGCTTCAACCTTGAGCCCATCTAACTAGATTGTCTAAGTCAGCTTGAAGATCCAGATGATCAGCCTCACTTCTTATTGTTCTCCAGATTTTTATGTCATCCGCAAATAATAATATAGACGACCTAAGCAACATCTGTAACTCACTTATGTAGAGGAGGGAGAGCAGAGGGCCTGAGATGGTACCTTGAAGTACACCACTTTTGACCGGCTTCCAATCGGATAGCGTCCCATTGACCCTCACTCTCTGTCTGCGGTCACGTAAGAAGTTTCCTATCCACTCCTGTACAGTACCTATTATTCCGAAGCTTGTGAGCTTCTGCATAAGACCTGAGTGTGAGACCTTGCCAAATGTATTGCTGAAATCTATGAATATCACATCGACAGACAGACCTTTATCTAAGGCTTCTGTCCAATCCTCTCTCGCAATAAGTAAGTTAGTCAAGCATGAACGCTTGTCACGAAATCCATGTTGCTCAGGAGCTAACAGATTGTGTGAATCTATGTGGCTTAGCAACCTAACCCGAATCATCTTTTCAAGTAACTTAACGACAATGCTAGTTAGACTGACAGGTCGGTAGTTAGATACGATCTGTCTCTGATCATCCTTAAATATAGGACTCACAATAGCATCTTTCCAATCCCTGTGGAGTTGAGCGAGTGAAAGCGACATGTTGAAGAATGTCGCGAGCGGACTTGAAATAATATATAGAATTCTCAGCACAAAATTTGAAAGTGGTAGCTGTTTTACACGTGGTCTTGAAATTCTTCGACTTGTTCATTTGTAGGGTGTATTATACGAAGACTATCATCCTGTCTTGTATATCGGGTACATTTTACCTGAAAAATAAACAAAAAATTTCGACAGATACTTACCAGGTCATACTATTCCTATTTCGGACTTAAGTCTAAAATAGATCTAAAATTTATTATATACTCATAGTCCGACCCTTGTATTAGCCAGGTTAATACTTAGCAACCACTAATACTCTGATATTATATTTGATTTAACGAGCTCTGTACCCAGTTTGAAATCATGGTTAATAACTCCAGTAAAAGAGAAATTTCACCAACTTCTAAGCCAAATAAAAGGTCCAAATCCGTAACCCCTATGACTGACGACTCAGTACCTAACAATGTCAAACCTTTAACAAATGAACAATATGCGCATTGTACACAAATGTCACAAACATCACCTGAATCCCCATGTTACTGCCCCTCCATCTCTGCGTGCAGTATGCCAACGGTAAGACTGGTTGACATACAAGACACTATACCCATGTGCATCCAAACGTCAGCACAGTCTACCAGACAATACGTTCTACCAAGGCTTAAATCTAAAATTTCAAAAACTAAAGAGTCCAGCAGTTCGTCTCATACACATGAAAATACTGATAGATGTATTACTGACATTCGTCAACTACAAAACTCTCTAGTCGAAATAAACGGCAGACTTCAGCAACTAGCACCCCTCACGCACATATGGGGCCTTGACACTGATAGGAATCTAGAGCAGCTCACTAAAGCTGAGTGTATTTTGGAGTTTGTGGCTGAAGAAGTGACGAAAAGAGTGATGTCCTCCTTCAATGCAGTTGCGTATAACCTCCCCGACCGCATACACCCATCTAAGTTGAGGGATATTTGCCGTAGAGCATGCGGTATGCTGAACGTTAACTGCAAAGTCAAACGCCTTAGAAAAAAGTCAGACAGATCTACTTGCCCCCTCCTGTTTATGTTTGGCTGTTGTAATGATGCTAAACAGTTTATTGATTCGAGCAAAAATATTAGCTCACTCATTCCATACAAAAGTATAAAAGTCACTCCAGACCTTACGCTCTGTCAACGTCGTGTAAGAAGACGTGAAGCGATAGGATTGCATAGTAGTATTACAGTAAATAACCTGCCAGAGACAGTGTGCAACAATAAGCATGACATCACTCCACGAACAGTCGATCACTCTGTTGATCTAGATGAGTCTGCTAATCAGAAACCTTTAGATAAGATACGGACCCCAACTGTCACCAAAAAACATAACGATATGTCTAGTCCCAGCTGCTCGCTCAGTAATGTACTAAGATGTGAGGCGTGAGACAACACGCATCCAACTAAACCTATACACCTAAAAGTTAGTCCTCCTAAAGATACTTCACAGGTTGAGTCGAATAAACCTAACTTCATCTCACAGAAACAACGAAAGACTCCAGCTCCGACAAAAAAGGGTGGGATGACAAGACTCTCGATGCCGAGCAGGGGAACACATAGGGCTGAACCCAACTGCTCTCTAGGTATCCCAACAACAGTGAACAGGTTCTCCCCGCTGATACCATATAACTTGCCTTCAACACCTCTAAGTTGCAAAATGGGTAGTGGGCTACAGCGTAACAAGCCTTTTTACACGCAGACTAACAAGAACTACAGAGTACTGATCACCCCCTAAAGCTTAAAACCATTAATAAGAATGGTAAAAATAGGTTTCTCACTTCACAGCCTATCTACATTTCCCAGGATCACAATTGTAACTACTCTCAGAAAGGAAAGTTTTCACACCCTTTAGTACCAACTCACCACATAGAAACGACTCCCACGTACAATAATAGTCGCAACTCCTTCCAGTTACGCGCAGCAGTCCCTTCTCACGCTAGCGTAAATAGTTATAACAGAGGCTACGCGCCTAACCACCAAGACTATTATGCAAACATCCATACACTTTACAGTAGACCAGTACAAGATTTTTTTTGGAATACGACCTCTAGTGACACCTCTGTTGAAGAATATAGCTCAAGTTATTTCAAACCACATGCAAAACATAAACGCGTTTCCCATGTACAGTTTCCATCAGAGAGTACTTTCGTCCTTTCCTCCTGGGTAAACTCCCCAATCAACTTCACTAGCTCATTTGATACATCCCCCACTAAGTCTAGCTATTAAAATACCGAGCTACTGAAGAACATCCAATCCCTTATTTTAAACCCATATCACACCCGCGAGGGTTACAACGACTTTATTCGAGATACTCTCACTCATTTTAACCTAGTAGGCCATTTGTTTAATATATGTCTCATCAACACTAAGTCGATCTGCAATAAAAAGACGGATTTAGCCATGTTTGTATCCCTATATCAACCATCACTTATTATGATATATGAAGCATGAACTAACAGTAATATTTCCGACCTAAGTATATCTCTTGACAACTATTTCCTATATAGAAGTGATAGATTGAAGGGACGAGGCGAAGAATGCCTGATTTACGCTCACTCTAGCCTAAACTCACTACTATGTGATATGTCTGAACTAAACAAACTGAAGGATTCGGTGTGAATTGTATTAAAGCCATCAAATTCCCTTACCTTACTGTTCGGCTGTATCTAACGTCAACCTAACGTAGCAATAGATAAAAAAGCAGTATTATCGGAGTAATTCTCATTAGCATCATCCCTTCCATTCACAGGCAAGCTTACTTGTAGTGACTTCAACATGCCCGAAATTTCTTGGTTCCCAGCCAAGGCGCCGAAACGTTATGAACCATTTAACGAATGTCTAGAGCTTGAACAGTGGGCTCAGTGTGTCAATAGCCCTACCAGACATCAAAATATCTTGGACTTAGTCTTTACCAGTGGCCTCACCCCCAATACTGTGTATATTGGAAAAACGTTTCCAGGAAGTGATCATAACATTGTCATATTCAGCCTCAATATAAAAACCACAACCGGTAGACGTAAAACCGCAACACTTTGTAGAAACTATCGCAAGGTTGATTGGAATAACTTCCACAATCACCTAAGAAGCACTGATTGGGGAACTTTCTTTACTGCAAGCAATACCGACACACTAACCAACATATTTTATCTCAACATCAGAAGTATCATCAACAAAATCGCACCTTTAGAATACAGTAGACCTACGGTCTCCAAAGATCGTTATATACCGGTCGGTACACGAAGACGTCTTCAAAGACACTGTACTCGATTCCATAACTTTAATGACTTTTCCTCTTTGATGACGATGACTGAAATAATTATCCGAACAGAGGCAATAAGTACACAAAAAGCAGTCGCACAGGAAAAACGTGCAGTCGAACTTAACAATAACTCCTCTTCACTCACCATACTCCTTCAAAATAAACTTAAACGTTCCAAATCGAGAGGGAGCATATTCATTAAAGACAAACAAGTATACGAAAATCCTAAACTTGTTACGGAACTATTTAGTGAACACTTTTGTTGCTCACTAACTAACGAAAAACCACTAAACGATTCAGAACCAATCCCAGTACCTCCTTATGAAATTACTAATGTAAACTTTAATGTACAAAATATCTCTAAGGCAATCAGTACATTGAAACACTCATACACTGATGGACCAGATGGTATTCCAGCTAGCATTTTAAAACGTGGTGATGATGTGTGTTTTGCTTCTCAAAATATTTGCGATATCACTCTCTACAGCGTGTTACCCTACTACCTGGAAAACTACACATATCATTCCCAAAATTAAAACAGGACCTGAAGCAAATGTTGACAATTACCGACCCATAAACATAACTTCAGTGGTATCTAGAGTGATGGAAAAAGTAGTTAAGGCGGCTGTAGTCCAACATCTACTTACTAATAGTCTCATCTCGACCTCCCAGCATGGATTTCTTAGGTCAAGATCATGCGATACATGCCTAGTAGACTACCTGAATGATATAACTCTGAAAAGAGACAACGGCCTCCTTGTATCAATCCTATTCTTAGACTTTAAAAAAGCCTTAGATAAGGTCCCACATAAAAGACTTCTCGTCAAACTGAAGTCCCTCGGAATAAACGACCCACTGTACTCATGGTTTGCTTCGTTCTTAACCGAACGTAAACAGATTGTAAAGTACAATGACTGTCTCTCATCACCTAAACCAATAACTAGTGGAGTCATCCAGGGAAGCGTATTAGGCCCACTCTTGTTTCTTATGTACATAAACGATATATGTAACACCATAACATTTGGGAAACCATACTTATATGCTGATGACCTCAAGATAGTATACAGTTATAAGCCTGAGACCCTAAACGAAAGTGTACCCCTGATTCAAAATGACCTCAATAACTTAACTATTTGGAGTGAAAAATGGCAATTACCATTTAACCTCAACAAATGCGGGATCATGCAGTTTGGAAAGCATCTCTATGAACTGCAACTTGATTTAAATAAAAGTAGAGTCCAGACACTCAAATCAGTACACGATCTAGGAATTCATTACACAAGAAATCTAAACTTTGAAGAACATGCCTCATCTATCATTTCTAAATGTAGACGGCAAAGTGGTTTCATAATGAGAAATTTCTTCACAACAGAGGCTAAGCTTACTCTCTATAAAATATGTGTACGACCTTCCCTGGAGTACTGCTCTTTTATCTTCTCTAATATGAATACCACCGACAAGATAAGAGTAGAAGACGCTTCACACGCCAACTGCTAGGAAGTAACTCTAATGCCGACTACACAGATAGATGTAAGCACCTCTCTTTAAAACCTTTATGGCACCGTAGGCTAAAGAATAATTTAATATTTCTCTACAAAGCGATATATGGACTCTCATTTCTAACCTCCTGCCCAACTATGATTCACGACCCAGCCTATAGACTAAGAAACAACGCATATACACTACACACCGTAAAACACCAAAAACAAGTGCGTTGTAAGTTTTTTACAGTGCGGTATAGTTTATTGTGGAACAGGTTGCCATTGCCTATCCGTAACTGTGAAACATTTACCAGATTCAAAAGGCTAATAACTCTGTTTCTAGACTCTAAAGAGCTTCAATCTTTCCTTGAACTCCCGTTCACCAATGATGCACTTTATTATGGACCGCCTAATTTCTAAACTGAACAAGAATATAACGAGCCCGACTATTACTAATATGAATACAACTAAATTACAGGACATACGGTTTGCCGTCTCCTCTTATTCATTGTGCATTAATCCAGGCCTAATGCTCCTAACCCTCACTTTGAGTTCCCAAAACCCTCTACTGGTTAAATATACATTTTTCTTCCTAAGTGTCATGTCTTTTTTTTTCTATTGCAAGTAGATAGATAACTCAGTAATCTTATGGATGCTGATCTGGTAAGGCCGATCATACGAAGCTCGAAATTGATCATAAAATCTTGTGAGTTGCTCCGTGTTTTATTTTTCTTACCCCAAAAATTCTACAATTTTATACTCTTTCATATCATTTGATTTGCTACTCGACCTACTATTTTTACACCACATATAATCTAACCTGTTTTTTCTATCTTTCACCATTAGTTATCTTCATAGCAGTGTGATATACTAAGTGGACATCTAACCAATAATACAAACGCTTTAACTATCTGATTTGCTTGTAACATGGAACTAGTAGAGACAGTGTATTCCAACCATGTGCTTTGATTAAAGCAGTATGTATACTTACCACAAACGTAAGAGAGCCTAACATCACAAAAGGAAGGAGGGTGGCGTTACTGACCAGCAAACATGATGGCGGGGAGATAACTTCAATCCACCCATGTCTGTAGGGCAGAACATTTCGTTAAATTACGGTTCCTTATGGTCTAGTGGAATGTCACGAACTAGTGGTATTGATGATGATTTATCATGCAAAATACTTCATTAAATCGTGTTTAGAATGTTAAATTGGTTTAGCTTCCTACCCAGTAATCCTATTACAAGCAAACTAGACAATCCGATAAAATAAAAACAAAAAAAACGAAGCCTACTCAAGACCCTATAAAATCTAAAAAAGGCTACAATAGCGTCGACAAAAAAAAGGGACACAGCCATTTGTGTATCGTAACACTGCTTTTAGCACTATATTTTATAACTACATATTCTCATACTCTCATTTTCTTTCTGAACCACCTCCATTTGTCAGTTGATTATCCACTCATACCTTGTCTACAGTTATTTCGTTTAACCTATTAGGATGCTTCTGCTTACTAAATGCTTTAATGAAAGAGAATCAGACTGAGCAGTCATACCTCAACCATTTCTTAATGATCATTGCCTTCTCTGCTTCTCGTCCTTTTTTTGTTTTCTTGCACCGTTTTTCAGCCCCTTTGAGATACGGAACGGGTGACCCTATCCTGCACCATCCTTAAAGACTCAAATATTCCAAAGGGATATAAAATTGCGATTTCTAGAAGCCCTCAACTGCACATGAATCTATTATAGACCGTCAGTTGCACGTCGCAACGCAACTTTCACGAAGCGCGCCAACCGTAATACTGACTAAAACAATTCTACATTCATATCTTATAAATTATCGACCCAGCTGAGTAGTTTACTACAGTTGGAAATTGTATCATTTGTAACAATTTGATCTTGCCTGTAAACTGGCATGCCCCATGTAACAAAATGTTATTTGAGAATAAAATATTATTATTATTATTATGTCCTCGAGAGATGACAGCAGCCGTGGATGTAACCCGTCAGGACCCGGTATCTTACAGGGTTTGAGGTTAATTATCAACGGAAGGACAGTTTCTTCAGTCACCTGTACAGATTCAACGGCTGGTATCTCGGTGCGATCTGGACAAGTGTTTGTCATAATAAATTTAGAGTAGACTTTTCTAAAATAGTTTGAAAAAGTCTCAGTTTTGGCTTGATCTGATTCAGCTAGTAAACCTGAATTATCGTGTAACAATAATGGGGGAATACTATCACTACGTTTTATTTGCCGTTTAACATACGAAAACAATCGTTTTGGACAAGTACGGCTATCATATACGAACTGTCGTTCGTAAGCAATACGGGATTTAGCTATTGTTTACTTACAAATATTCCGGAGTTTTTGGTACTCACGCTTAAAAGATGCATGACCTGTCAACAAGAATAAGTCCCAGAAGTGTTTCCTACGCTTTAACAGCTTACGGGTTTCCTTATTAATCCATGGAGGGCAATGCGATAGCTTACGTGCTGACCATGGGATAAACGGCGACGTTACGGACTCGAATGTAGCCTTAAACTTAATCCATTCGTCTTCGATCGATCCATCTGCGTCAACCGACCAATCAGTAGAGATCGCACAGTTTCTGATTGCCGGAATATTAGCTCGCCAGATATTGGGACGGGGTGGAGCGGATAAAAATCGTATACCATGTGTCCTAAACTTAAAGTGAAGTACAACGTGATCACTGTTCACTAGTGGAGGAAGGTGCTGAATATCAAAGACGTCCTCACAGTGGTGGGTGAGGGCGAGGTCCAGCAGTGACGGATCACGTTTCAAATCAATATGTGTCGGTTTAGTGATACATTGGACAAGTGCACACTGAATAACTGTTGATAAAAGTTCTCTATCGAAACCTCCACCTGGAGCTGTAAGCTCTATCCAGTTTATGTGCGAAGCGTTGAAGTCCCCAATGATGAAGCAACATTCTGCCATACTCCAAGAACAGATGTGTCTTAAGATAAAGTCGTCAGCAAGACAACACGGACTACGGTATATTCCACCTATAGTCACTAACCCATTTCTAGATTTAATCTTACAACATGCTACCTCACATGTACCACTAACATGAGCCTCCGATATGATTGATTGTATACGAAAGTGGTCCCTAATGTATAACATTATGCCTCCCCCCTTGCGGCTTAAAACTCTATCACTTCTAATACAGATATAGCCTGCAATGATGGGAGAACATTCTATATCTACGGTGAACCAAGTTTCTGTAATGACAATTATATCGGGACTTAATTCATCCACCATCAGACTTAGCTCGGACGTTTTATTCCTAAGACTACGGGCGTTCGTGTAGCATACACTTAAGGTGTTTTGGTAATCGTTCGTTCTACCCATACAGGCCTCGGAAGCATTGGCTTCCAAGACCTGACTACCCGAAAACCCTTAATGGTAAGGTTAGTTTTGCCATTTAACTTCCGAGTTCTCAACTCCGTAAGAGCATTCTTCCACTTGATTCGATCCTCAAGCGGCCAGTCTGGTCGCGTACGAATATTTGAATCACGAATTTTTTGTGCGTTTTTCAATAATATATCTCTTTCTTCGAAATTCCCGAGAACCAGCTTCAAGATCCTTCTTGGTTGGGTCTCGCCTCCAACCCATTCACCGAGTCGTATCACTTTCGTGATATGTATCCCTGAAACCTCTTCAGGTAGTACGTTTCTTACCACTGATTCCACTAACTGCAGATCATGTGCATGTCTCTCAGTAGGGACATTGTCCATCAACTCCTCTAGATTCCAAAAAATCAAACTAGAGAGTGGTTTAGCTTCTTTTGGAATCGTGTTTACAGCTATCGATCGTGAACTTACATCCTGCATATTAACTACTGGTATCTAACGATTAATTTTTATTGTAACAGAGTCATTGGAGTCGGGCGAGTGACTCACAACATTTTTTGGAGAGGCCTTACGTTGTGACTTTGGCGGAGTGGTCTGAGAGTCCACCAAGTACTTGACAAGTAAACGGTCATTAGTTTTAGCCGACTTTCCTACTCTTTTGCGTTTCTGTGTCATCCATATTCCATAAGTCGTAGCATCTATGTAGTGGCATTAGGCCCTACCACGAGACAATGTGAGAAATAGACATTAAACATTTAACGCGGAGAAATACAGAAGATTGGAGAAGGCGGGGATAATGAATTGAATTAATTCGAGTTAATCTGATGGCATGGCTCGACCATGCGAGCGTGGTCCCTCCTGAATCTTACCTCATATCTTTTATTCATATTAAATATATTCTATCTCTAGCCTAAGCTTGTTCTCCATCATGTACTGGTAATTGTTACGATGCAGTGCGTTGGTGTAGAAGATGATGTGATTTGCACGTAAGATCTTATAGATTAGGCAGTTACATGATAACAAATCTACAATTTTAGGAATAGGTCTATTATTAGAGCAGCGCTAATATCATAGTAGACCGTAATTCCACATTGGTGAGCCCAACGTGATGGAACGCAACCTATTATTATTCCTCATTTTCACTTTAGCTTTATCGATTTTTACTCATGTTAACGCACTTTCCATTAATCCTCTGATTAATGCTCACATGAATTATCGTAGTGTTATATTGATTAGTTCTCATAACTGACTAGCTCACTCTATAATAAAAACTGGTCATTTTTATTAACTAATTAGCTTTGATGGTTGGTTAACAAGCTTTATTAGCATTTTCATGCTTCAGCGAAATAAACTTGTTTTAACATCAAGTTCTACAAAATATGACCTGCAAATAACCTCAATATATTGACTAACAATTCAATCAAGGACTAAATAGTCATCTGGATCTAATTCTTAGTGTTCCTTCACTTAAGAAATTCCGTTTCAAACCATGCACTATCCTGTGATATCTTTTCTTCCGACCACTGCCTGCCTAATTTCATATTCTCGAGTTCCATTGCCAAACAACAAGGATGACACTACTACAAAAACATGGTGAGTTTCAGCTATAAGTTTTCTGTAATAATGAAGTCATTTTAGATGGCTCGTTCAACGACAACCACACAATTATCTGGATTAATTCGATTGCTCTGATTCGAGCAAGTGACAAAAACGTCAACGGCACCAAGCATCTTGGAATTAATTGCCATATCGCATGTTTTATTCTGTATGCTTTTTGATCAATAATCCTCACCAATCGCGTTACACATGCCGTCTACTGAATAATCCAATATTCAAAAATAATCCAGGCGAGTTTAACTATTTTACTGGATGGTTTTTTGTACGAAACATGTTTATATTTTCCAGTTGCTTTTGTCACATGTGTCACTAGGCTAAATGTAGAAAATTCTCATTGAAAATGTACAAAGCGTCATATTCCTGCCTGAAGTTTCATAAGTAGCCATGTTTATTATTCTTAATTTGCCATATACCTCAACAACCTGCATGTTAATCTGGCCCGTACGTGCGTTGCATTATATCTTTGTCTTTTAAATCTAAAAATCTCAATCGCCTCTAATATTTATCAATAAGCCCATCATAGTCGTTGTTGCTTTGCGTATATAGGTTTATGAATTGGTTTATCATATTAACAGCCTAAAATACGAACTTAGTTTAGAAAATAAATTTACAAATTTAGATACTATCAACTGCACTAGTATGATAACTAAACTCTTAGGTAGTTGTTCGACAAACAACTATTTAAAATTAAATCTCCGGAGCCTATTATTAAAATTAACACTAGCCGTATATTTTTGAATTGAAATTTATAATATAATTAGGCAACTCGGTTTCTTCAACGCTACAAATTTCTGATAATTTCGAATCACCTAAAGCAATAATACCTATATTTTTCCACTGGCTTATCCTCAATCAACACTATAGTTAGTTTAACATAAGGGTTTCAGGATATCGTCATAAAGCATTGTATGACTTGACAATCACGTAATATGACTGGTAAATTCGGAAACTAACAAAATCAGTCAACAAATTGACTTGTAATTATCATTAGATAGTGTTGTTTTCTCGGTATCTTCATCCATTACAGATGATTTTCAGTATGATTCTATATCAGTTGCTCATTCAATAACTATCTCAAAACCTTGTCAGTTTAATTGGAGGTTTAGAGACACAATCATGCATGCAAATAATCAGTATAAGCAGTCGAGCGAATCTCCTGCAAACTGAAAACATCAATGTCGAATTCACCCCAACACTGACTAAGGTTCAAGTCATTATCATAGACATGAGTTGGGAGTGTACTCCCCTTGGTTACGACTTATGTTCTTCTTCATAATCACATGAGCATCACTCACTGTTGATCATTATGTAAAGACTTATTTAGCCAAAGTCACCTCGCTGCACTACATCAACAACTTATGATCAATATATCTCAATCAAATCGTATTCCGCCTCATGCTAAACTGCATACTTGCAACTAACTTGTATGCACCATCAGCAGTTCGGTATAGATATAAATAAATAGTTTATGGCAAGTCAGAACATGGAGCCTAGAGCATGTCTCTTACGAATACACTCATGTTTAACGAATCACTCTTAGATATCTGTTCAAAATCCACATGATTATCACTTCACGTATTAAAAAAACCTTTTTGATAATCATTCATGTGTATTAGTAGTATTAATAAATTCTACCACGGTCAAGTAAAAATGAGGTCGAGAAAATCTCCTCACAAGTAAACAAACCGTATCAAACTAAATGAAACACTAGTTGGAATTCTTCTCCACGGTTGTACTTTTGTTCTTTCAGTTAGCCTACTAATACAGATCCAATTAGAAATCAACTCATATGGGCAGCTTAAAGGCATAAACGTTATTTAATTTCATAATTTAAACCAAAACTAATACCAATATTAGCATTTTTACAATCTGGATTGCCTTTAATATTTATAAACACAAAATACTTACTACCTATAAGTTAAGTTATTAACCAACGGCTATTAACACGCATCTTACGTTTTATTATTATTATTACGGCGACTCATTAAAATATCCCTACACGGAGTCATTTTATTATTATTATAATCCCACTTTGTTTAGCTCGAATAATATTTACCTGAATTTTCATTTTAATCGTGTTAAACATGCAATCAAATATGTTAAAATTACTACACGTATTTCCCAATCAGATGCTGCTGCCTTCTTTTCGATTTATCTTTCAGCTTATCAATACCCGTAGAGTTCGTATTATTCTTGGTAACCTCCAGCGCGCGACAATCCCACTCAAATTGGTATCGAACCAACGTCACGTTGATTCTGGTGGGAGAGTAGTGTAGTGGCATTGAGCCGTAACACGAGACAAACTGGAAAATAGACATTCAACATTTAACGCTGGGAAATACCCAACAGGGGAGAAGGCGGGAATAAGAAATGGAATAAATTGGAGTTGGTCGTATGGCATGGCTCGGCCTTCCAGGCGTGATCCCAGCTGAATGTTATCTTGTGTCTTTTATTCACACTAAATATATTCTATCTCTAGCCTAAGCTTGTTCCCTATCAAGTACTGGTAATTGTCACAATGCAATGAGTTGGTGTAGACGATGATGTAACTTCCACGTAAGATCTTATAGATTAGGCAGTTACAGCATGATAAATCTACAATTTTAGGATTAGGTCTATTATTAGAGCAGTGCTAATATCATAGTAGACCATAATTCTACATTGGTGAGCCCTTCTAAAGGAACGTAACCTATTATAATAATATATTATTATTCCTTACTTCCACTTTAATTTTCTCGATCGATATTTGCTTATGTAAACCCATTATTCCAATAGTCCTCTGATTACTGCTCATATGTATGTGATCGAGAAAATCTCCTCATAACTAAATAAACCGTATCAAACTAATTAAAACACTAGTTGGAATTCTGCTCCACGGTTATACTTTTGTTCTTTCAGTTGGCCTACTAATGTAGATGCAATTGGGAATCAACGCATGGACAAATTTCTTATATAAACGTTATTTTATTTCATAATTTGAACTAAATATAATACCAGTTTTAACATTTTTACAATATTGATTGTTTTTAATATTCCTAAACAGGAAA